>JAZHRO010000073.1:114702500-116166875 GCA_037157565.1 Thalassia testudinum
GATAGTAGGCCTAGAGGTACTCAAGTAACAGCCAGGATCCGACCTTGACTGGCTCTAGCCTCAGTCTGTCGCGAAGGTTTCTAAGGCCCACAAGAACTAACCTAAGGTTCATTAACTCTGCGTTAAAGCACCTGCACTTGTAACAAGTTCTAGCCCAGGTTCAGTTTGTAGTGCATTTTTGTCAGAGAGAGAGGAATTTTTCTTTATTTTTGGAGAGTTTTCTCTCTCTTTTCTTTTTATTTCTAGCTTCAGATTAGCTTTACAACACGGTCTGTATCGGATTCCTAGTCCCCACCATCAATCCTGGCAGGCTCCTTGGCAATCGATGCTTTGAGATAGTATCGGCCATGGCAACCCCCAGAGCCCTGGCTTTTGAGATTTCGAGATATTCCTGCCGATGGCATTCTGCAGCTAAATCCAAACCTTGGCAATTGACATTTTGAGATAATACATCCTATGGCATCTGAACCAGCACAAGGTACTTACATGCCCCTGGTAGGATATGTAAATATCCTAGGGGACAAGCACTGAGGAGACGATATGTTATTTCGCATCTTCGAGGGGATTTTCCACCTCTCCGCGTTGGGAACTCGTCGAAATCAACTTGTGTTGATCGGCTGCTCCTATTCTAGGTAACTTTTTCTTTTCAGAATAGGTTTAATGCATTTGCGTGATTTTGATACTTAAGCACACTGAACCTGACTGTGTGTGGGTTGGGGTGCTTAGCTTACTGAGTCTCGCAAACCAGAGGTTAATTAACGAGGCTGAATAATCCCTAAGCCTTAGAACTAATACTTAAGCTTCCCATTTTCCCCAACCTCTTATGGACTATCCAGATCCTAGTGGGTACTTGAATTTTTAAGCCTAGGATTATAGCCCAAGAGGCCTAAAATCATCGTTCCTACTAATCTCTTCTTTATTTTATTAGCGCATTTTGCCTTTCATTTTCTTTCTTTTGATTTGGTCTAGAACTAAGTCAATTTCTTAATCTTTTATTAATGACTATCTCTTTTTCTTTTCTTTTCAAATTGTGCTCCTTTTTTGACATTTTTATCACCTCCCTTTTTCTCCTCAAAATCTGATATGCCATCAAAATTTCCTCTCCTCTCATATTTTTGTCCTTTTTCAAAAATTTTTCTATTTTTCTGGTATTTTTGGAATATGTGATTTTTTTGATGAAACCCTTTCTTGTGAAGTGGTTTTCACAGTGTTTTGCACTTTAATACCGCCCCCATGCCTATGATTTGCAATGTCCTCATTGTAAATTTGGTGGGTTCGAGTTCAGTTTAGATCATTCGTTAGAATAGGTGTTGGGTGGGTGAATGTGTTGGGGTGACTGTTGTGGATGATTTCATGCTCGGGTATAGGTACCAGAGGTGGAGTCGACTGTTCTAATGGATGAACACTAAAGTGCAATATGAGTTCAGCATAAAATGTGTCAGGAAGGGTTTTGGGTTTTTCAAAATGACGGGTTACCTCCCATTAAGCGCTGAGTTTAACGCCATCAGCTGGGTGCAATGAGCTTAGGGAGAATGGAGGGTAAAAGATATCTCAGCTAAATTTTTATCGGTGAGTTTAATGAACAGTTTGAGTCTCTGATTGTTCACGACAAATGGTTCTGAATCGCGGCTGAGTTGACTGATTTTGACAGCTCCATTTCCAAAGATTTGTCGGACAAGGTATGGTCCAATCCATTTTAATCTGAGTTTTCCTAGGAATACTTTGAGTTTGGCATCAAAGAGTAGGACTTTCTGACCAGGGAAAAAGATCTTTCTAGATATGTGCTCGTCGTGGAAGGCCTTAACCCGGCTGAGATATCTTTGTAAATTTGTGAGTTCTCATACGCGTCATAGTGTAATTCATCGATCTCGCTCATTTGAAGCTTTCTATGGGTTTCTACCTTAGAAACATCGAGGTTACAGTTTTGTACTACCCAATAGGATTTGTGCTCCAATTCGACAGGGAGGTGACATGCATTTCCCGTACACTAATCTGAAGGGAGACATGCCTAATTGGGTTTTGTGGGCCGTCCTATAAGCCCACAAAGCTTTTAGAAGTCAGGATGACCAATCTTTCTTGTCAGGTCGAACAGTGACCTGGAGGATTTTCTTGATCTCTCGATTCGGCAGCTAAGCTAGACCATTGGTTTGGGGGTGATAAGGAATAGAGATTCTGTGCGACATCCCATATTTGGTCATCAGTGATCTGAATTGAGCATTCATGAAATGGGTCCCTCCATCGGAGATTATGGCACGTGGAATCCTGAACAAAGAAAAGATGTTCTGATGAATGAATCTAATAACCACCTTATGATCGTTGGTTCGAGTCGGAATGGCTTCGATCCATTTGGACACGTAGTCAACAGCGAGAAGAATGTATTCGAAGCCATCCGAAACAGGGAAGGGTCCCATAAAATCAATCCCCCAGATATCGAAGATTTCACATACGAGAATCGGCTATAAGGGCATCATATCACAGAGGCTCACGTTGGCTATGGTCTGGCAATGAGTGCATGCCTTACAGTGATTGTATGCATCCTTGAAAATCGTAGGCTAATAGAAGCCGCATTGGAGGACTTTTGCTGCGGTTTTATGACCAGAGAAGTGTCCATCGGAGGCCTGGTCATGGCGGAAGGACAGAATGTCCTGAATTTTTGCTTTCGAAACACATAGTCGGATGATCTGATCAGCACCAATGCGGAAGAGATACGGGTCTTCCCAAAAGTAGTACTTGGCATCAGAAAGTAATTTGTCCTTCTTGGCTTTCGACCAATCGGGCAGTATCTGATTGGATGCTAAGTAGTTTACTAGATCAGCAAACCATGGAAGTCCTATATTGATAATCAGGAGGTGCTCATTGGGAAAATGTTTAGTAATGGGTTTGGAAGGGTTGATAATATCAGAAGGAAGGCGAGATAAGTGATCAGCTACAACATTCTATTTCCCCACCTTATCGTGAATCTCGAGATCAAATTCTTGCAACAGAAGGATCTAGCGGATTAGTCATGGTTTCACATTTTTCTTCTCAAGGAGATGCCTCACAGCAGTGTGATATGAGTAAATGATAACATGGGAACCCAAAAGATATGATTTGAATTTTTCCAAGGTAAATACTATGGCTAGTAGCTCTTTCTCAGTAACTATATAGTTACACTGAGCCTCGTCAAGTGTCTTGCTAGCATAGTAAATGACCACGGGTTTCCCTTCTATTTTATGCCTAAGTACTGCCCCCACAGCGTAATCAGATGCATCGCACATGAACTCAAAGGGTTGAGACCAATCAAGGGACCGCAGGATAGGTGCTTGGGTAACTCGATCACGAGGATCTCAAATGTCTGAGTACACTCCTTGGTAATTTCAAATGGGACATCCTTAGATAGAAGATTAGTTAGGGGGTGCACGATTTTTGAGAAATCGAGAATGAATTGACGATAAAAGCCGACGTGCCCTTGGAAGGATCGGATGTCTTTGACCAAGCTAGGCATAGGGAGTTTGGAAATCAAATTCGCCTTGGCTCGATCAACCTGTATGCCCTTTTCAAAGATAAGATGTCCCAGGACAATTCCCTCAGGTACCATGAAGTGGCTCCTTTCCAAGGAAAGAACCAAGTTCACGTCGATGCACCGCCTAAGGATCTGGACCAAGTGCTGGAGGTAATCGTCAAATGATTCACCAAATACTGAGAAGTCGTCCATGAAGATTTCAAGGTATTCACCTACCATATCTGAGAATATGGCAAGCATGCACTGCTGAAAAGTAGAGGGTGCATTGCAGAGACCGAACGGCATCCTTCGGAATGTGTAAGCTTCGAAGGGGTAGGTGAAGGTGGTCTTTTCTTAGTCCTCGGGATGGATTGCGACGTGGTTGTAACCGGAGTACCCGTCCGGAAAGCAGAAGAATTGATTTCCTACTAGTTTCTTGAGAATCTGATCAATGAACAGTAGTGGGAAATGATCCTTTTTCGTGGAGGAATTGAGTCTTCTGTAATCAATGCAGACTCTGCATGAGTTTGCTATATGGGTTGGTATGGCTTCTTTGATTTCAGTCGTGATGACGGTGAGCCCTGCCTTTTTAGGCACAACTTGGATTGGGCTCACCCATTGACTGTCAGAGATCGGGTAGATGATCCCTGCATCTAACCACTTGATAATATCCTTTTTCACGACATCCTGCCGATTGGGATTCAGGTGTCTTTGCATTTCACGGGATGGTCGTGAGCCCTCTTCAGTGTAGATGTGGTGTGTGCAGTATGAGGGGCTGATACCAGTGAGATCATCGAGAGTCCATCCAATGGCTCTTCATTGTTGCTGGAGAATAGAAATCAGGCATGTTTCTTGATCAAGTGTGAGTCGGGAGTTGATAATCACAGGAAACGTCTGATTGGAACCCAAAAAGATGTACTTGAGATGATCGGGAAGGAGCTTTAATTCCAAAATTAGGTTTTTAGCAGCAGTGGGTAGTTTAGGATGGGTGTCGAGAGCAAAGGAAGGAGCTATGGGTGTGCCTAAGTGGAGTTTAGGCTCCTCTAATTGCGGGTTTCGATCCTCTTGTGGTTGGTCAGAAATAGTCGGGTTCTTGATGAAGTTGTCAACCACCGCTTCAATATCACAAATTTGTTCTATGACTCCGCAATTAATTTCTTGTTGGGCTTTAAAGATGTCAATCTTTAGTGTCTTGCTCCCAAATTTCAATTTAATTTAGCCCTCCTCACAATTGATATTGGCCCTGGCAGTGGCCAGAAATTGTCTCCCTAATATGATTAGTGCATTCTTCACATTCTCAAGATCGTCCATGTCTAAAACGATGAAATCCATTGGGAAATAGAAATCATGCACCCTAACTATGGCATCCTCAATTATTCCTTTTGGTGACTTAATTGATCGGTCTAGTAGTTGTAAAGTTATTTCAGTCGGTTTGAGCTCAGATTTCTCAAAGTAGTCTAGTAGGGATGTGGGTATCAAATTTATGGAGGCTCCTAAGTCTAATAAAGCTCGGTTAAATCGTATATCACAGATTTCACAGGAGATCAAAGGGGTGCCTGGGTCTTTTGCCTTAGGTGGGAGTTTACTCAAAATGACAGAGTTGGCTTTGAAAGTTCCCTACTCGGAGGGGGGTGACGTAATAATTGCGGAAATGAAATATAAATAATCTTACAAATAAGCAATCTCACAAGTACATAAGTAATTTTAGGTGGAAGCCCAAACCGGGTGAAAACCACCACCTAACCCTCTCGAGTTAGGATTTTCCGATCAACCAAGTTGATCAAAATCCACTAAACCGAATCACTTTAAAATGAGGGTGATTCAACCTCAATTACAACCACGCTACTTAGACGAGGGTAGCGTACCTCAACCCCTTCTCTCCATGAGAAGGATTTTGTCTCGCGAAGGAGACGGGAATTCGCAAAGCAAATACCCAACTAAATAACAAAGATAAAATAAATAAGTAATCCTATAGAGCCAACAAAGTAATTTTAAACCTAGCTTCTATAGGAATTAGGAAACTCCCCTTTGCAAGGAGTGCGTCGAGTTGATGACGTGGTGCGTGAGCCACGCGACGGCGCAACTTCGCTCTCGTGAACTACGGCGGGAGAGCGGGTGCGCAACAGCTTGATGCTCTCAAGAGAATGGAGCTTGAGCTTGGAGAGCAAGAGCTAGCTAGGACACAAGAGAGTGGAAAGTGTATTACAAAGTGTTTCTTGTGTATCTTGGTCTCTCTAGGTGTGTGTTTGTGTTGCAAAGGTTCCCCTCTATTTATAGAGGCCTCAGGAAGGCTTTGGAAGGCTTAGGAAAGGTTCTATAGCCGTTGGAAACAAAGCCCAAGAGAATCAGCCCGAAATCAGGAACAATCATTGCTCTGACAGGATTATCAGACGTCTAATTCTAGCATCAGACGTCTGGAAGTTCACTTTAAGATGTCTGATTTTGGGCGGGTCTCTTCTTGACTTGAATCAGATCTAAACAGGGTTTTTGTGCAAGTCCATCAGACGACATACAGGACGTCTGGCACTATGTCTGGATGTCTGGAAACCTACTTTTACTGTGGGAATGGATTTTCCAAACGTTGCAATGGCTAGAAAATCTTTGAGAAGAGATTTTGGGTCAGCCAAGGCAAAACGGTCATTTATCAGACGTCTGGAAAGGCCTAAGGACGTCTGATAAGGCTCTAACAGTAATAATCTTGAGTGTTTGCTAAGCGAGCCAACGGTCCACTAATTGGACGTCTGGCAACTCCATCAGACGTCTCCTAAGACGTCAGGTCTAAGGTCTGGACATCTGATTTCATCAGACAGAACTAGCTATGTCCAGCGTAACAGTTATCAGATGTCTGAAACAACAGTCAGACTTCTTAAAAAACTTTATCAGACGTCTGATTTGAGAATTAGACGTCTGGAAGTGCTTTTTGAACCCTATATTGGTTTTCTAAGTGTTCTACAGAAAACCTAAGTATCCTAGGGTTGTGCAGGTGTTCCTAGGACTACTGTTAGGGTACTTTGAGGCTCTTTAACATGAATCTAAGTAACAAAAATAAAGAGCAACAGAAGAAACGAAAAATACAAGGAGTACAAGAGAAGGAAATCTATCCTATTCTTCATCTCCTTCCTTCTTCAATCTATCGCTCCTCGCGAATCTCTTCTGTTTTCCATCAAGCTCGTCCAATCCATCCTGGATGCAAGCTCGAACTCCGTCTAATCACGTATCCATTTGCGATTGACCTGAAATCTAGGACTCAAAGCGCAAATATTAAATGACACGTGTTTTGTTATCATCAAAACAAATGATCATGGTGCTCTAGCACCAACAGGCTTGCTATGACAGTACAATCGGATTCCCGTCTTTAGTTCGCGATTTACGCTTAGGTGTACATACGTCTTTCAGAAATCGTGCGTAAGTCGGTACGTGGCGTATCGCATCCATCAAGGGGATGTTTATATGAACCTGCTCAAAGAGCTTTACCAGGTCCTCCTCAGGTGTCACAGTTTTGGTTATCCTTTTTCCCTTGGTCAAGGCCTTAGGAAATGGAACCTTAGCTGGTTCCTCTAGAATGGGTCCAGGTTCTTGATCTGGGATAGAGGTGTCCTAGATGACTATCCTTGGGTTAGGGTTTGTATTACCAGGCTGGGTTTGGCTTGAATAAGGTGGGTCCTACATTGTTTTGCCAATGAGGGTAGTAATAGAATTTAATCCAGCCTGATTTTGGTTTGGTGTGGGTAGAAGAGGTGCTTGCTGATGGTACCCCGTATATGATGTCGAAGCCTCCATCACATCGGGTGATGGAGTAGAAGGGGCCTGATGAACAAAGTGTGGTTGGCCCGGATTTGGGTTCATAACGCACCTCTAGTTCAGCACGTTATTTGGATTAGGCAGAGGTTGTGAAGGAAGTGCACCAGGTTGGCGAGGATTTGCCATCTGGGCAAGTTGATGCGAATCTCTATGATCTTGTCTTTGTGCTATTTTTACATAGCCGCATTCGTCTTCTGAATGTCAGCCAGAGTCTGAAGGATAAGAGTCATTTGATCTGTCTAAGTCAGCCCAGATTGATAAGTTGGGTTAGGCCAAGGATGAGGCGGCTGATATGGAAGAGGAGCTTATGGTCGGGGCGGATATTGAGGTCTCTAATTTTGATTATTGCCTAACCGCGTGAAGTTGGGATGATTATGCCATCTAGGGTTGTAGGTGTTTGAAAATGGATCATTCTGAATAGCATTGAGGTCATCACAGGTCTGAGGAACCTCGGGAAAATTAGAATATGAGGGTTCAGAGTTTCCCGAACTAAAGTAGGTGGATCCAAAGTTTCCTCCATAGCCAGAATCAGATGGGGGTGGATATGGGTCCATCCCCTGAGAAGGTCAGTGATAGATGTTGTGCACGGCCTCCCAGCCAGAGGGTGGTTGTGTGAATGGGTTTTGCGCAGAGGTGGCTCGCTGTAAATGTTGAGTTAGCTCATCCACCTTCTTAATAATAGAGACCTTGTCCAGATGACTGGCCATCAGTTCCCAGTCGACGGAAGAGGACAGGCCCTGCATCTCATGTCCTCCCTTTAGATTCGTCAATGCATGGGCATTTGTCCAGTCAAACATGCCCATGGATTCATTATTGATGGAGTTCTTGCACATATTCTCGAGAATCTCCCACATGGTGTCTTCATGTTGACCCATGATGTTTCCTCCGCAAGTCGCATTGATGAATAATCTAATATCCTTACGGAGTCCCTAGTGAAAAGACTGGACTTGTTCCCATTTAGGAACTCCGTAATGGGGGCACTTTTGCATGAGATCCAGAAAATGATCCCACGCTTCGTGAAGTGGTTCTCCTGCTTGTGTGAAATGTGTGATCTGGTGCTGTAAAGCATTTGTCTGACCAATGGGGAAGAACCTTCTCAGAAACTCAATTGAAGTTCCACCCAGGTGTTGATCGGACGCATTTGGGTTTTGTACTAGTGAGCAGCTTTATCCATGAGAGAGAAGGAGAACATTTTCATGAGTAGAATATCCCAATTTTTAGCTTCTGACCCGAAGGTCTGGGCCAGATGCTTAAGTTGTTTGATATGTTGGAAAGGATCTTCAGAATTTGGGAATGGCATGAATCATGTTGGGCTTGAGTTCAGTGTCAGGACCTCTAGCGGGGATTTGTACTCGAGGTTCGATTGCCACCGCAGCGGGATTGTAGTGATCTCGCATCATTGGACGTTGCGGTGGGTTCACCAAAGGCTTGGAATAGATCATTAAGGCGCTGAAGTTTATTTTCAAGATTATTTTCTTCTGTGGGTTGTGCCATGATGTTGGATGAAGGAGAATCAGGTTCAGATGAATCAGAAGAGATATCAATAGGATTTGGTTGTTGCACAAACAAAGAGGTCAAGGCTTGACCTCGATGTGAATGAGTGACTAAAGGAGGCCTCAAGGATGGTCTTAGGGACCTCCTCCCGAGCATGCACCGATGGAGTAGATGAGAGGTAGAATGTGATGGACCCAATCATGACATCCAAAAATTTTGGTTGACTATAGTGGTTTGGGGTGGATGATATCCCTTAGTCAGAAAGCTGTCCACCTGAGAATTGCCTTGGCAGCTAGAGAGGGAGAGTCCCGCAAAGACCCCTACACGGTAGAGCGCCCCCACGGGTTATAGGATTTCCCCACCCGATCTCTCTTGTCATTGATGTTCCAGGTAGACCAGAATGGGGACTTGACTTGTTAAGTCTACCAGTTTTAATTAAGAGCAAGGGTGCTTTAGAATTTCACTTGAACTTTAAGATGTGTTGAGTGCAAAAGTGACCTAATTTGAAGATTGGTTGACCCAACAAGGTGGGTAAACTTCGCCTATATTGTCCTTGAAAATTTAGGTCCCTCTTTTAGTGTTCAAATGACTTTAAGAGCCTGATTTTAGGGTTTTACCTGAATAGATCAGTTCAATCAAGGTCTAGGCACACATTGTTTGGGAAGATGATTTCTTGATTAAGTGTGTCTCTAAAAACCCTAAACTGGAATCCTTAATTAGCTCTAATTTGGTCCACTTTAATTTGTCCAAATGTGGTACCTAGGGCTCAAACAAGAATGTGATAGCCCTAGATACCTTAAGCTTTAAGTGGTGCACAAATCAGGATTTGTTGTCTAAATAAAATGTATCAAATCAGGAAACTTGATGAATTATCTACGGATTGAATGCAAGTAGCCCTAATTGATTTTTTTCCTTTTAAGGTTTTCAGAATGAGGGGCTTAAGAGAGAGTGTGGTTAGAACTTACCTGCCCCTGCCGTGTTTATTATGCGGCTGATCTTCCTTCAATGTATCTCTCCTCAAAAACAACCACAACAAAAGAGATATAGCAAGTTAGAATCTGAATAAAGAATTACAATCAAGAGTTCTAAATTAGCCGTTGCTCCCCAGCAACGACGCCAAAATGCTCGGACGCTAAATCGGTGTTTTAAAATTGTTTCATTTTAGTATAGCCAAAATAGTGCTCAAACAAAGAAATTTTATTACTCGAAAAAGGTTCCGAGGTCGAACACAGGGAGTAATATGGAATTTAAAGCTCAAGATTACAATTTAAATCAAGAATAAATATTGCAATAAGAGTAATATCAAAATCAATATGCAACAAAAATAGAGTAAAATGGTGATTTAAATTACCAATTACTCCTCACAAATAACGCTTAAATCAATGTTTCAAATATATGCAATTAAAGTGTCAGACATCTTAAGTATCCCTGTGTTACAGTGCTAAGATTTTTCTTCTTCTTTCTCTTCTCTGTTTCTGTTCAGCCTCTCTTCTTCTTCTTCTTTTCTTCTTCATTGTGCCGTTGCTTCTCTTTACTTATTCTTTTCTTCTTTCTCTTCCCACTCCTTCTTCTTCTCTGTTCAGCCTCTTCACATAGGGGAGGGGCTTCTTAAATTGGCTAAGTATTAACTGATACTCTCTGCAGCGAAATCGTCCATACCCCCACGTGCTATCTCTCTCTCTCTCTCTCTAGGTCACGCTCTCCTAGAGCCTTCCACAGTATTGGGTAATCAGGTTTCGAACCTAGAGCGCACCCGGGACCAGGGCTACTGGCATGGGTGGTAGCCGAGGTGTGGGTTTTAGGCGAGTCAGGTGTACCAGGTCTGCGGAGGAGAGGTCGCGGACGAGGCACATGAGGGGTGTGAGGGACCTCACCCCTTGTGTCTGAGGCATATGGGGTGGTGTAGTGATGGGAGTGCTTTGCCGAAGGAGTGGCCGGACGCGGAAGCGACGGCAGTGAACGGGCTGTAGCGAGGTCGAAAGTGGGTGCGGTTAAGATGAAAAATAAAGTAGAGGATGTAAGGGGCTTATCTAGGTATTTGGTGGATGAAGGGGAGTCAACATGGCGCAGATTGCGGTGTGGTCGGCATTGGGGAAGAAACTACTTCGATGAGAGGTGGACAGTGAGGATGAATGAGATAGGGGTGCTGGCGGGTGCTGCTCGACGCGGAAGAAAGCAGGAGGAGGAGTCTGCCGTTGGTATTGTGGTCAAACGACGAGGTGAGGAAGGGAGTGTAGCTGGAGCTTAAAGAGCAATTCAGCTAGAGGAGGAGGGACAAAAATTGGGGGTTTCTTTAGTCGAATTCAAGCTTGGCCCGATCGGGCAGGCCTTAGGAGTCCTTATATAGGTATCAGGAGGTCGATTAGAGCTTGGAAGCCAAGCTTTCAAGATTGGAAGGTCACCAGAGTTGGAAACCCAAATTTATCATGCGTTCGTATGAGAAATTGGGAAAGATTTAAAGCACAAAAATCGGTTTAATTGAAAGAAAATTTTAGGAGGAATTTCGGTTCAATTTTGAGGAGATTTCATCAATCAATGAAGGAGAAATCCTCGATTGATTGTCATTGGAGTTGTAGGATTAGGAGTTCTGTGCGGTAGGGAATTTTTTGTGAGAACGATGACAAAGTTAGGGGCCTATTTGAAAAGTTTTTGAATGTTAAGGGTAGAAATGTAATTAGACAAGATCAATTTGAAAGCTAGGTCAAGACAAACTCATCTTGGATCCAAATTTTGGTAAAAACCTAATTTTGACCTAAGGAATCCAATGGTGAAGTTGGATTTTGGTTTTGACCAAATTTGACTGGGTAATTTATGCAAAAACCCAAATTAGTGCAAATATCTGTCTATGAATTTATTTTAGGTAAAAATGGGTTTTGATGGTCAAATTGAAGGTTCCAAACCATAGAGAATATTTTTTTATGAATTTTAGAGGGTTTAGGTGAATTTTATCCTGATAAGAACCTCAGTTCATAAAGCGGGTCTATTTTTAGGGTTTCAAAATCATTTAATTCTCAAAACACGTGCAAACACTTTTCTGAATGTTCAAACCCACTTGTTATCGTTTTAAGACCAATTGACCTCCATTCAATCCCTGAGAAAACCTGTGATTGCATTGCATTCATGATAAGCTGGTGAAATTACAGTTTTAACCCTAGTTTCTTATTTTTCCCTCAGGAGAATTTATTGACTTAATTGGGTCAAAATGAGCTAATTATGGCTCATGATGGTGTTCCCATCAGCTATGCATAGAATAATGCTATAATATACTAATTAGGTGCATTATCTTAATTGTAGGAAATAAGAAGCTCAAGGCTAGATCTGAGACTAGATCTGAAGCTAGACATGAGGACAGAGTTGTAACAGAGCTGGAGTAGAAGACTTAGAATAAGATGTAGTAGACGACTTAGAATAAGATGTAGTAGACAATAATGTAAGGGGTTGAGGTATGCTATTTTATTAAGTAGGAATAAAGCAGTAAATTACGAAGAACTTAGGTCCATCCTAGCCTTAAGACAACCTAGAAGCTTCCCCAAGCCTTAGCACCCCTTATATTAGGTCATCGTACCCTAGGAAGCCTTAAAACCCTATTTCTAGCCTCTATCTACATGCCCAGATGAGTTACAGGATGTCCTGAACCCTAAGCTAGAACCTGCGCACCTAAAACCCACTTTTGCAGCATTTTAAGACATCTAAACACTTCGTCAAACGTCCAATTTCTGCAGACAGAACCTTGACTCTTCCATGCCTCTATTTGGACGTCCAGACAACAAGTCTAGACATCTGAATTTTCATTTTAAGACATCTGACACTATTTTCAGATGACTGGAACTGCTCTCTAGTTCTTATTTTTGAATTCAAGCTTGGATCTTAAATTCTTAGGTCCCTAAACCCAATTCGAACCCCATAGGAACCTAAATTAAGGTGCCTAAACCCTGGTACATCACCTTTAGACATCCCTAAGCACCTAATTAGGTCCTCACTAAACCTAATTGACTTGGATCTTAGTCAATTCCATCAGCCTATTCAATTGGACTCATTGAGTCCAATTGAGCCCTGATCTAAGCATACACCGTCCAATTGGACTCAGTGAGAGTCCAATTGACCTAGACCTAATTTAATTGAGTTGTTTTACTCTCAATTAGGGTTTCACACATCCAATTAAACTTCTATCAAGTTTAATTGCATTTTACCTTAATGAATCAGGGTTTACAACCCTAATTTGAGACCTAAATTGACTTAAACCCACTAGAACCTAACCTAATCAACCTAGCCACCTAGGTTTTGACCCACACACACCCACACATGAACACACACCATCTACACAAAATTACTTAGCCTAGAGTTCTCTAGAACTCTACTATGTGTTGTTGCCTTGGTTACTAGAAATAGCAACCAAGATGCATTCAATTTTTAGATCCACTAAATGTGGATCTAAAAACCACCCATCCATCCTCTCTCTCACTCTCCCACAAGATTCCACCATTGGCCTCTCTAGAGAGTTCCACACTCCTCTGGAGAGTCTCCCTTGGGTCTACTTAAAGGACCTTTGGGTGGCCATTTGAACCCATCTAGCCTTCCATGTAGTTTTAGCCTCATTCCACCTCCATTACTCCACCTCCATCTCCACGAGCACACCATGGCATCTCCATCACCTCCACGCCAGGCCTAGATCACCTTCAACCTCTCTCCAAGGGCCAGCCTAACCACCATTGGCCACCTTTCCTTTTCCTCTCAACCAAGCCAAAGGCCATCGGAGCCACCTCCAAATGCCCTTATTTCTGTTAGCTAAGTAGAATAGTTCTTTATAGATTTACTGTTTTACTATTGCTTAGTAGTGCTGCTCCATATTCTCCCCCAATGATGCGTTCATAATCCCCCCATAGATTCATGTATGTAGTCATTTTCTGTTAGCTAGTTTATTGCTTTCAAGCTTTCCTGTGCAAGCTTTCCACGAGCTTCACTCTGTAGCCACTGTGATGCAATCAATGAAATCATCTTTTATATATTTCTATGTCCATGTGTGAAAATCACCATGAGTTGATTGCCATATTTCCTTGTGATTAAAGTTGCATGCACAAAATTTGTATTCTTTTGCAACTGAGCATGTCGTGCATTAAAACGAATTATTGTAAACCGGCATGCATTTCAGAATAAGTAGAGCGAGCTTGATCAAATTCAAATCTACATTTTTTAATTGCCTCCTAGAGACAAACGACTAGGACTCAAGTCTCGTTATTTTATAAATTATTTTTGGCGAGCATTTTCGTGTACTATACTATGGCGAGATCTATATTTTCAAAACACGTGCGGGAAGCGCTATCTGTCAAATGGCGCTGTTGCCGTGGTGGCAAAAGAATTGATTTCGATCTTTTGAGCTTTTAGTGACAAATATTCCTCTGCTTGTTTGTTGGATGTGCAGGAAAGCAGGAAAAACGGGATCTGTGAACACATATAGCATAGAAAACTCATCAGGTGCACATCTCCTCTTAAATTAGGATTTCCTTTTTTCAAACCCTAGGTTAGATTTCCTTCTAGCAATTTCATTTGAAAAAAAAGGCCTATTTATTTTCATTAAAAAAAATAAAAAATCAAAAAGAATGTTTAGGTTGTTAGATTAGGTCTCCGTTTGATTCTTAGGTTAGTTTGCTTGAAAAAGAAAAGAAAAAAATTGAAAAAAAAGCCTTTCCCTTCAAAAAAAATTTTTGAAATTTTTTGAAAAAAAAATTTGAAAAGAAAAAAAAATTCATGATGGTTGAAAGTTTGAATTTTGAATTCAAGCACCATTTAAAAGGTTTCCTACCATTCTCTGATTTTCAGCCAGATTTCAAATTTTGGCTTAAAAATTCAATTACCTAAAAATTAATGAACAAAAAATTTTGAAATTTGGGCTATACTTTAATTTTCAAACCATCTTTCAAATGGCACTGTTTGTTTGAAAAAATTCAAAATAGAAATTTTTTAAATATTCATGAAGTGCAAAGGTGTCAAACTAACCCAGATTTGAAATTTTTTAAAATTTAAAAATCAATTCCGAGCAATCTGCGAATTTATTTTGATTAAAAATGGTGGGGGTTGAAAGTTGATCTCATTCTCTTTATTTTACATATTTTTTTCAAATTTTTGAAAATCATTTAATACTATTTCAAAGCAAAAAGTCGACTAGGGTCAAAATTCCAGATTTGACCCCTTGACATTTAAAAATCTCTATAAATTTTGTTAAAATAGTAAAAATTACAAAAAAATATTCTTTGAAAAGTTAAGTGAAAAAGGAATCTACTTTCCAAATTTCAACTTATTTTGATTCCAATTTTTATCATAGAATTGTTCTTATTTCTTGGTTTACCGAAAGAAAAAGAAAAAAGAACCCTAGAATTGCATGAACCCTAGGTTACACCTTTAGGGTTACACTCTAGATACCACACATTTGGGCTAACCTAGACTTACTCAAGTCTAGTGTTTGGCCAGTGAGCTTGGTCGCCTTGTGGGCCACTCACCAAACCCCAGAAAAAAAAAGGGTTAAAATAAATTGTAAAGCACAGAATAAACCTGAATTCATTATCGTACTACTTGGTGGTTTCAACTACTCTTGCCAAACCTGGTGACTAAGTCTGCGGGGTAGTGTCAAACAACTGTGGCTCAAGGATCAACGAAACTGAAGGCATAAGCCGAAGGAAGAACCTTCCCCTTAGTACCCTCGTAACCAGACTGGCTAGGTTAGCTTGAGAGGTGGGAATTACTTTTAGTCGGTTGAACGATGAATTTTTTTTTTAGTAACTAGAACATAAAATGAAAAATCTGGTCATCTGATCATAAGGACCTTCTGATTGATAGGGCCTTAGCCTTGTTTGGTTGGCTGCACTAACCTAGGGGTTGGTTGGTGCATGCAAGAAAGGAGGTCACTCTGACCTCGATTGGTTAGATATTAGGAGTCGATCCCAAGGAAGCGGAGGCGATTCGTCACTTCGCCTGGACCATCCTCTCCCCCACCTTTTTCTTCCACTCGCTTAGCCGCAATGGCTAACCCTAGATCTAGACCTAATTAGGATCCAGAAGAGCTGGACCCATGAGCTTATCTGAGAGCCCGAGTCATTGTATTGGCTCAACCTTGGGATTAGAAGCCAAGGTTGCAAAGATGACTTTTTGCTTCGCCTAATCCTTCTCCTCGGGTTATCGAAATGGTTAACCCATATCTTGACCCTGGACATTATGACCCGTACTATTCGGCTCCTCAAAGGACCGCATCTTATAATGCAGGATATGGATTTCACACTCCTACATCTCATCGATGGAATATCGGTAGACATGATTTGCCGCCTGGAACCCCTGAAGAACTACCAGTGCATATGCGACCCCATTACAGAATACAGAGAGCCATAGCTAGCACTAAGGAAAAAGCCGCAACCTATCTACACGAAATCCAAGCTATCATTGAGTTGAACCAAAGACAAAGCTGGATTCTATATCAACAAGCTGTGATGGAGCTCCTTCAGGTAACAACAGGGATAACAAGGCTAACTGGACAAAATCGGGAAACTCAAGAACTACTACTTTTGAGATATCAAGTGGAAAATAGCTTTGAAGACCTCGAAGAATCTTGGGAGATACCTCTTGGGTTAGATAGCCCAACCATGTTATGGGAAGTAGATCCATTTGAGGATATGGATCTTGAGGCAAAAATTACATGTGACACTACTGATCAATCTAGGCCACTTCCCATTGTAGGTGACTATGTGCTAGAGCCAACATCTTCTGATCTGTACTCTTCTTCTTTCACCAACATACCTAATTCAAATGTTAGAGATTCTAAGATGACACTTTCTATCCCTAATCTTGACATCCGAAGACTAGAAGTAGCTATGAATGCTTTGACCGAAGAAATGGATATGCTTCCTGAGGCAAGAAATTACTGAGGAACCCAATGCATATGAGGGTGAAGCTTTGAGTAGAATGAGCTGGGGACACACCTACAATCCTAGTTAATCAAATGGATGTCTCAACTCAGATCTGGAAGAGTCAACTTCCGATGAATCAGAGATGAGTACTGATGAGGATGAAGTAATTTCTGGCGAGGATTTCAATGACCTCCCCACTGATCTTCTACTTTCACGAATTCCTCCATATGATCCAGAGCTTGGAGAGGGCCTGATCTTTGATGTCAATTATCAATCAGGATCCCTATGACTCAGATTTTGGTTCTAAGATACATTTTTATCTATTCCCTCAACAACTTCTTGCTGAATTGTGGGACATGATAAATCAGCTGAATCAACATCATTATCCCCCCTCTGATTATCCTCTATTTTCCACCACTACTCCACACTTTCCTATAGCTAGACTTTTTGGAGTATGGGTGCACAATCAGCTGGTTTGCATCTCCGAACCATTGATTCTGGGAGCATACGAGCACATCTTTCTCTTAATCTTGACCGGCTCTTATGCAAGAACTGATACGTGTAATTGAGTTTTCGCCCTGCTGGAGGCGTTAAACTCAGCATCTACTCCGTATGCATCACCTATACATACGATTTTTATACATAGCATATTTTTCTTTTAGCATATTTCCATTTCGCATATTGCATACTGTCAAGTTGGCTGATGCTGAATGTTAAATTTCAGGAGCAATTCCAGGTGATTTCTACCCATTTACACCCTACTATATTTATTTTCATTTAGATTCATGCATGAGGACTTGCAAGAACTTAGTCATGGAGGGGTAGATACGACAAAATTGAAAATTTTTATGCCAACACTTAGAAAACCTCGGAGCATCATGTCATACGTACTTTAGGATCCCAAATAAAAGAACAACTGACTCCATCTTTAATGCTGGCATTGGAGCTAGAAATCGTCTACAATAGCCACTTCTGACTCACCTGCTCAACTTTTGTTATAAATCTAGGGTCAAGCTGAATGTAACTCGAAAGGAAGATTTCATGAAGTCTAATATAAGAGGTTACTTGTTTATAGTATATATATATATAGTGCATCCATGAATAAGATTATTTTATTAAGAAAATGCATTAGGGATTTTACCCTCTCATTTATTCCTGTAATCTGGAATCTAGTATAATTTTTCACACACACGTAGAATTTGCAATGGATTCACGGTGAAGGTTGATAAACGTCATTAGTCTGTCGAGAAGAAGCAGTGCTTCTTTCCTGAACCCTTGGACAATGTTTTGGGAGTTATGCAGATTTTCCTCCAAAAATTCACCAAATAGTGTGAGATGAGAGTAGAGTGTATTGGTGCTCTAAGATTAGTGCAAGGAATCTGGAATCCTAGATAATTAGGTGATGATACTTAGAGATTAGGCATAGTTTTCGCTCTCGCTTCCTACGTATACATTTTTGAGCGAAATATTGAGAGCCAACAAATAAGGCAAATACGCAGAGAGCGAGTTTTCATAAAACTAGGGCAAAGATGGATGGTTACGACCATTCTTCACGGAATCCTTGGCTGAAGGAGGGTATTGACGTCAAGGTCAGAAATACACTGTCCTACCCATCTCTCCCAGTGCCGTGAACAGGCACTTCCACCAAATAAGCCACCGAATGACTCTTGAGTACCACCAATCCCTAATAATGCCTCCTCAATAAGGTTCATGAATGTGTGCTAGCTTGTGTTGTGTTAAAAAAAAATTATACATAGAAAAAAAAAGAAGAAAAAGAAAAAAATGAAAAAAAATGAAAAAAAGAGAAAAATATTTAGAAAAAGAAGAAAAAGCAAGGAAAAAAGAGTGTGTGAATACTTAGTGTTTATTTTAGTTGCATTGAGGCAATACCACCAAATAAATTTGAGACCCACCAAATATGGCCTTAACTTATTTTTCTATGTTTCTGACTGCCCGAATATTGGCTAAGGAATTCTGACTTAGTGTTAGGGTTATGGGAACTCAATTAAAGTGTTAATGCCAAGTGAGACCACCAAAACGGATCATACGTGCGACTCTGGTGAGATTATGATCTCTAAAAAAAAACAGAGAGAAAGAAGGAATGAATACAAAGGAACCGGAAGAGAGCATAGTTTTTCTCATCTTTCTCTGAGTTGAGTTACTTAATAATCTGGGAATCTAGAATCTGAAGTACTAATCTCTGTGTAGCACCAAGTGAGAGTGAGAGACCAAATAAGCACCTATATCCCTCAGACATTCTCTACCAATGCTTAAAGCTGGGGTGGAATTCATAGAATAGCTTGAATACCCAGAGGGAGGAAGTTTGCCTATCCCGCTAGAATTTTACTAGGGTTCAAGTACAGGCTTTAGAAGAGAATCAGGTCTTTCACTCAAATTTATTGCAAAAGCTACATAGCTGCACTTTCACATTTGTCTGGATTTCTAGAACATAGGATGAAAACAAAAAGGAGAAAAATCTCTAGGCATACACTTGATAAAGTAATCAATCCCTTAGGGACCCTTATGTGAATAATGTAGTCTTGCATTTGCTAGGGACTAGCAAGATTTAGGGATGGGGGAATGTGTCCGCACGATAGATCGGTGTTTTAAGATTGTCGTGTTGGAATATAGCTAAAATAGTACTCAAACAAATAAATTTTATTACTCTAAATGGTTCTGAGGTCGAACACAGGGAGCAATATGGAATTTAAAGCTCAAGATCATAATTTAAATCAAGAATAAAGATTGCAATAATGTCAGGACCAATATGTCAAAAAGAATGGAGTAAAATGATGATTTAAATCACCAATTACTTTTCACAAACAACACTTAAATCAAGTCTCAAATATATGCAATTAAAGTATCAATATATGGTGCTGTTGTTTTTCTTCTCCTTCTGCTGGTTCTTCTTCTTCTCTTCTTCTTCTTTTGTCTATTGCTCAAGCCTTCTCCTTCTTCTTCTTTTCTTCTTCTTCCTCTTTCTTTCTTCCTCTGCTACTCAAGCCTTCTTCTTCCTCTTCTTTGTTCAGTTACTTCGCACAGAGGGGGAACTTCTTGAATTGGCTAAGTGTCAGCCAATTCTCTCTGCAGCAAAACCCTCCCCCTATCCCACATGATCTCTCCTTCTCTTTCTCTCTAAGGCTTCTCCTTCCCAAGGCCTCTCAACGGGTAACCAGGTTATTGGGTACACGTGCACCCGAGACCAGGGCTACCTGCAGCGGGTAGTAGCCGAGGAGTGCTTAGGTTAGGCAGGTTATCGGGCTGGCTAGATTCGCGGGGTCAGAGTCGCAGACGAGGCACGTGAGGGGTGCGTGCGGGGACCTCACCCCCTATGCGTGCTGAGGCGATAAGCTTGTATGACTTTTTCAATTTATGTGGCTTCAGCTGCTCTAGCACTTCTGATGTGGGACTAAACCACACCCCTTTCTTCGCATGGGTCTGTAGCAAGGAGATTCCTCTGATTGGCATAGCTGGTGCACCTCTTCCACTTAATTGATGGCTTGGAGACCTGGAGCTGTGACTTTCGTGCATTGTGGGACTGAAACTTGAGACAGAGCTAACAAGAACACGGGCTTCATGGTTGCATGAAGCTCTGTTAATGGTGACGGTAGAGAACCTAAAAACATGAACATGGCCTCACTGCCACTTCAGAAGTGCTCAGGAGTTTCACCGGACGTCAGGGAATGCAACTATGGTGGTGGCATCTAATGTCAGTGAATGTGGAGTCCTGTCGACCTTGCAGATTGTGTGTAAGAGTGCATGAGTCAGGGGTGTGATAGAGAGACCAATCCCCTCAATTACTTGAGGGGTTTTGGTCAGTGAGTCGAGGCGATGGTGAGGAGCATGGAAGTGACGTGGTTGGGTGAGGGTGGAAGCTGCTAGGGCTTGCCAGAGGTCTGCCAGTGAGGTGGAAGATGAAGTCGCGGAGGGCATATCTGCGGTTAAAATGGGGTGGTGAGTGTCTGGAAATGAAGAGTAGAAGATGAGGAGTTATTTAGGAGAGGTAGCAGACGACGGGGAGCGGAGTTGGCGCCGGTTGAGGTATGGCCGACATCAGAGATGAAGATGCTTTGATAAGGGGTGGACGACGAGGATGAAGAAGGTAGGGACGCCGGCGGGTGCTGCTTGACACGGAAGAAGGCAAGGAAGAAGAATCTACCGCTGGCATTGCTATCAGATGACGAGGGGAGGCAAGGAGGGTCACCGAAGCTTGAAGAGCAATTCAGCCAAAGGAGGAGAGAAGAATTTGAGGGTTACTCCAGTTGAATTCTTGCTTGAGAGGTTCGATATGAGCAGGAGGTGCTTTTATAGAGCTCAGGAGGATGGTTAGAGCTTGGGAAGAAAGCTTCCTAAGCTTAGAAGGCTCACTGAAGTTTGGGAATTCCTTGATACTCAAATCTCTCATGCATTCGCATGAGAGATTGGGTAGGTTTTAGGGCTTAGGATTGGGTTCAAAAGGAAGGGAATTTCTTGACGAACTTCCCTTTCAAATTTGAAAGGGATTCATCAAGAAATTAGTGAGTTCTTTGCTTTTTAAGGTCGCTGGAGCAAGTAGGAATACGTTTAATGGCAGTAGGGACTTTTTTGCCAGAACGACAAATATTAGGGGCCTGTTTGAAAAGATTTTGAAAGTTATGTGTAGAAATGTGATTAGACAGGACCAATTTGCAAACTAGGTCAAGACAAACTCCTCTTAGGTCCAAATTTTGCTACAAACCTAATTTGGACTTAAGGAAATAAAATTGTGAAGTTGGATTTGGTTTTGACCATGTTTGACTGGATAATTTATGCAAAAACCAAAATTAGGGTAAATGTCTATCTGTGACTTTGTTCAGGGTTAAAATGGGTTTTTATGGTCAAATTGCACGTTCTAAACCCTAGAGAATATTTTTCGATGAATTTTAGAGGGTTTAGGTGAATTTTATCTTGATCAGAACCTCCATTAATTAAGTGCATCTATTTTTAGGGTTTAAAAAGTCATTTAATTCTCAGAACATGTGCAAACCCTTTTCTGATTATTCTAACACACTTGTTATCTTTTTAAGACCATTTGACTTTCATTCAACCCTTGAGAAAACCCGTGGTTGTATTGCATTCATGATAAGATGGTAAAATTGTAGTTTTAACCCTAGTTTCTTATTTTTCCTGCAAAATGATTATGTAGTGACTTGTGACTCTCTGGCAATTTTGTAGGAGCATTCACTGACTTAATTGGATCAAAATGAGCTAGTTATGACTCGTGATGGTGTTCCCATCATACCCTCATGCCTAGCTTTTGCTTGTCTCTTAGCAAAATTTCAAGGTATTAACTTTGATTCTAGACCATAAAACTTTTGATGCCTAAAACTTTGATGTGTGCCTCCTTTTGTAGATTAGGTTAGAATGCCGAGAGTAGGCCTAGAGGTACTTAAGTACCAACCAAGATCCGGACCTGACTAGCTCTAGCCTCAGTCTACCGTGAAGGGTTTTAAGGCTTGCAGGAACTAACCTAAGGTTCGTTGAATTCCGCGGTTAAAGCACCCATGCTTGTAAAATATTTTAGCCTAGGTTCAGTTCATAGTGCATTTTTGTCAGAGAGAGATAGAGGAATTTTTATTTGCTCTCCTTTCTTTTTATTTCCGACTTTGAATTAGCTTTACAACATGGTCTGTATCAGATTCTTAGTCTCCACCATCAATCCTCGAAGGGTCCCTGGCAATCGATGCTTTGAGATAGCACCACCCATGGCAAGCCCCAGAACCTTGGCTTTCGCGATTTCAAGATAATACCGCCCATGGCATTCTGTAGCTAAATCCAAACCCTAGCAATTGACATTTCGAGATAATGTTGCTCATGTCATTTGAGCCAGCACAAGGTACTTACATGCCCCGAATAGGATATGTAGATATCCTAGGGGAAAGCACCGAAGAGACGATATGTTATTGCGCATCTTCGAGGGGAATTTCCCACCTCTCTGTGTTGGGAACTCGTCCAAATCAACATGTGTTGATCGGCCGCTCCTAATCTTGATAACTTTCTTCAGAACATATTTAACGCATTTGCGTGATTTTGATACTTAGGTGCACTAAACCAGACTGTGTGTGGATTGGGGTGCTTATGTTACCAAGTCCCACAAACCAGAGGTTAGTTAACGAGTCCGAACAAACCCTAAGCCTTATACCTAATACTTAAGCTTCACATTTTCCCCAACCACTTGAGGACTATCTAGATCTTAGCGGGTACTTGAATTTTTAAGCCTAGGATTGTAGCCCAAGAGGCCTAAAGTCAGCATTCCTACTAATCTCTTCTTTATTTCATTAGCACTTTTTTGCCTTTCATTTTCTTTCTTTTGATTTGGTCTAGAACTAAGTCAATTCCTTAATCTTATACTAATGACTACCTCTTTTTCTTTTCTTTTCAAATTGTGCTCCTTTTTGACATTTCTATCTCCTCCCTTTTTCTCTTCAACAAATGAGGATATGCCATCAAAATTTCCTCCCTTCTCACATTTTTGTTCTTTTTCAATTTTTTTTCATTTTTTTGGTATTTTTGGAATATGTGATTTTTTTGATGAAACCCTTTCTTGTAAAGTGATTTTCACGACGTTTTGCACTTTAATAGCCCCCCATGCCAACGATTTGAAATGACCTCATTGTAAATTAGGTGGGTTTGAGTTCAGCTTAGATCATTCATTAGGACAGGTGTTGGGTGGGTGAATGGGTCGGGGTGATTGTTACGAACATTTTCAAGCTTGGGTACAGGTACCAGAGGTGGAGTTGGCTGTTCTAATGGATGAACCCTAAAGTGCAATATGAGTTCAGCATAAGATGTGTTAGGAAGGTTTCAGGTTTTTCAAAATGACAGGTTACCTCCCGTTAAGCACTGAGTTTAACGCCATCAGCCGGGCGCAATGAGCTCAGAGAGATGTGATTGTTTTCATGAATGGTATGATCATGATGGATGAGAATTGGATGACCACAGATAAGTATCAAAGGATGGTGGAGAGTTATTCCAGAATGTCTCAGATGTAAGTCAGGTTGATTTATTTCTGGATGATCTATCCTGATTTTGGCGGAGGGAAAATGATAGATGACTTTTCGCTTAGCGTTATAGTATTTAAGTGGTGGAAAAATCGACTAATCAAAAAAATAATGAAAATAACCATTCGCAGAAGAGCGGGTCGTGTCCACAGGGAGCCAATGATGCAATCAATACTTAATTATTTAATGTTATTTCAGATAGTGTGAAATCCCTTTTCAAATCGGACTTAAAATGTGAAGGAAAGTAGATTTGCAATAACCTAAAAAGATAAGGGTATAAGTGCAGTTTTCCTTCACAGAAATCCTTAATAAATTTAGGATGAATTCATGCAGTTTTCACGTGATGTGTACTAAAGACAATTAGTACTTAAGTTAAGCCCAAAATCAATCTTTAAACTAGTTAATATCAATACCATGCAATTAAAAAAACTATGAGTGTTTGAATGCAATTCTGCCACAATGTAATAATAATAAAAAAATCATATTGGTGGCAATGGCATTGAATGTAAATTTTAATTAGTGGGAAAACAAGGCTTTTTTCCTCTCTCCTCCTTGCGAGAGAGGGACAGCACCGCGGGGGTTGATGCAAGGCTCAAGAGGATGGCGAGGTCGAGAGCTCTCCGGTGGTGGCAATGGCGGTGACGCAGGTGGTCGGAGGTGGCCGGAGCTCTGGCCTGTTGAAAAAGCAGGCGGAGGTGCAACTACATGGCTTGTGCGCGCTGGTGCACCTGCAGATGGGTGGTGGAGCGTGCTTTCAGGCATGTGGTCTGCAGGAGGGTGGAGCGGTGCGGCTGCAGATGGCGCTGAAGGGAGAGGCGCTCGGGCAGAGGCGTGAGTGCTGGTGCGTGAGCAGATGAGAGGGTGACGAGCAGTGCGGTGCACTAGCAGGCAGTGGGGCATGCGGTGGAGGCAGATGGCGCTGAAGGCAGGAAGCGGCAGGGTGTGATGGCGTGGTGGCTATAGGGGTGGCCGGCGGATGGTGCGGGCGCTTGCTGTGTGCGGGAGATGCGCCTGTGGATGCACCTGCAGATGGATGGAGGTAGGTGCACTGGCGAGGAAGGCGTGCTGGTGGGGTGGCGTGAGCGCCTGCAGCAAGGGGGCGCTGGAGGGCTTGGTGTTCTGGAAAGGCAGGGAGGTGCGCGGTTGTGCGCTACGTGTCGCTACAGGGGTGCGTATGCTCTCGTGGGCTGGAGAACTGCTTGTAGCAGGGGGTACTGGAGGGCTTGGTGTTGGGCCTGTGGGCTCTTAGGAGGGTGATGGCGCGGTGGCTGCAAGGGTGGTACGCCTTCTCCACAGTGCATACTCTCTCCACAATGGAGAGGAAGGATATCCCCTAGGGGCAGGAAGAAGAACCCGTCGATGAAGAAGCTCCTCTCCTTTGCTCCCCTCCTCTTCCTTTTAACTTCTCCATTGCGCCTCTGAGAGTTAAGGGATTTTCAAATCCCTTAACTATCTCTGGCCGACGACTGTTGAGGGTTCCCCGGAGAATGGGGAAAAGAACAGCCGCCGGTGATTTGAAAAAGGATAATTTATCCTTTTCCCCTCCTTCTTTTGCCAATTATTTTTCCTGCACATAAAAAGAACCTATTAAGTTATAGAATAAATGTAAACCTAAATTATGATGCATGCAAGCCTTCTATAACTTAATATAGTTATTAACAAACCTAAAAGACATAATTAAAGTTACTTAGGCGTAATATTAGTCCATTAAAATGGACTCATCAAATACCCCCATACCTAAGATTTGCTAGTCCCTTGCAAAAATGAATAATAGAAGTAATTAGATGACTTCTTTTCTTATTTCAAAACTTTAGAAATCCAAACCAATGTGAAGTGCTGATAACCTAGGTAACAGATCCAAGTGAAAGAGCCGATTCACATTGGGAGTTCATACATCACCCTTGGCAAAAATTTCTATTGAGATAGGCAACTACTTCCCTTGGGGATAAAGTAGACGATAATCTGTAATTTGACCCCGGTGTTTTGCTTAGGTAGGAGATATTGAGTTGAATGGATTTGTATTTGGTGGCACACACTCACCTGGTGCTACATATAGTCTAGTATTGCAGACTCTAGCTCTTTACACTATTAGACAAGTCAACTCTAAGAGAGGTACACAATTGTGCTCTCTTAATGTTCCTGGGCACTCTCTCTTTTCTTTCTTTCTGAGATCACGAACCTCGCCAGATTTAGAAATTGTACTCACTACTTGGTGGCCTCACATGGCATCCACACTTCAATTAAAGTCCTAATAACTCTACAACTAAGTTAGAGTTCTCAACCAGTATTCAGGCGATCAGAAATACTAGAAGGTAGGTATGGGTCATATTTGGTGGAACGCGATAGGTGTTTTGCTGCCTCAGAAATAGTGTTACATCATACACTTGGACCTTTTTTTTTTTTGTAATATAACTATTTTTTCTTTTTCTTCTTTCTGTTTCTTCTTTTTCTTCTTCTTTTCTCTCTTTTTCTTTTCTTTTTTTTTATTTCTTTTTGTTTCTATTTCAATCAACACAACACGATACGGACTTTTATTTACGAGGCATTATTAGGGTTGATGATGGTCAAAAGGAAGTTGTGTGGCTTATTTGGTGGAAGTGCCTATTCTCGGCACCGGGAATGAATGGATAGGACATGCGTATTTCTGACCTTTGACATTATTACCCTCCTTCAGCCAAGGACTCTATGAAGGACAGTCGTAACCATCCACCATAGTTGTAGCTTTATTAAGACTCAATCTCTGTGTATTTGCCTTATTTGGTGACTCTCAGGAATTCACTCAAAGTATGTACACAGAAACAGAGAGTGAAAACTACACCTAACTCTGAAGTATCATTATCTAATTATCCAAAACTTAAGCGCACCAGTAATCTCTCTACTTTCTTCTCACAAATATGAGGTAGATCTATTAGACGATAGTATGCCTGACTCCCTATGAACTGTCCAAGGGTTCAGTAGACTTACAAATGCTCATTGGTTTTCCTCAAGGGTCCATTACCAAATCTACGTGCACGTGAAATAAATGCACTGGATTCTAAACTTAAGAAATAATTCCAGAAGAAGAACCTCCAATAACAAAGGTATTTTGCTAGGGACTAACCCATTCAGCTCAATTTTTTTTTTATCCTAACCTAAATGCATAAATACTTCCTAAAATGCAAATGCACTCCCCATGCCTAAATCCTACAATGTCCCCATTGTAAAATTAAAATAGGAGGAGAAAAAAAAAAATATCACCTGATACGGTCTGCTGGGTTGCCTCCAACAAGCGTTGCATTTTCTATTAGCAGCCAGACCAAGAAGGAACCTATAAGTCTAGCTCCAAATAGAAAAGGTTAGGCCCTAAGAATATGCGTAACAGTGCTGGCCTAGAAAACAGGTAACCACGGATGTTGGCGAGTTGATGATGCAATGTAATTCCAAATGCTCGCTAGAAGAGATGAAAATAGAAAATCTCTTTGGCTACCCTGGGAGGTCTACGAATAATAAACAGAATATGAAAAGGGACCTCCCGAAACGAAATAAGTGGAGGATGACAAGGATCCTCCAGAGCAGTATGGGTTTTAAAAGATATACACATAATTAGTTCAATTGGACCCAACTAAGCCCTCATTGGTGTGATTAGGGTTCGGTCAGCTAGTTGCAAAGTGATATGAACGGGTTTTAGCTGTCCAATTGGTAATTTTTCAAATAGGTTGGAAGGGATGAGGTCGACTGAGGCACCCAAGTCTAGCACAGCCCGCTTGAAGTTTGTATCACCGATACTGCAAGAAATTAGCGCGGTGCCTGGATCAGATTTCTTAGGAGGTAGACTATTTTGGATTATGGTACTTATATTTTCAGACAGTACTACTTTTCCTAGTGTTTATTCTTCCATCTCCTTTTTGGGTAAGTCAAGTGAGTTTGGGTTGAGGGTGAGGATATCAAGTAGTGGAATAGTGACTTGTGCATTCCTCAAAGGTCCCGTTATATCAATTTCTGACAATCCTTTAGTGTGGAGGTGAGAAATGACCTGGGATAAGGGAGTAGATGGGCTATCTTTAAGGGTGGGTTTCATAATATTAATCATAGACACAATCATGGTGGGGGGGTGGATGGGGAAAAATTGGGCCTTGCTGTTGTTGTGGGGGTGGTGTTAGGTAAGTCATGGTGTGTTTTGGCTCAGCTGAGGTAGATGGAGAAAATTTGCAGGTATGAGTTTCTAGACCAGGTTGGGTATAACATGTTTGACTTTGGATTTGGTTTACAACGTATTTTTTGGTCAACATGTTGTTTGGATTTGGCAAAGGTTACGAAGGAAGTGCACCAGGTTGGTAGGGATTTGGCATTTGGGCGAGTTGATTGCGAACCTCTATGATCTCATCTTTGTGGTATTTTTGAATAGCTGCATTCGTCTTCTGAATGTCAGCCAGAGTCTAAAGGATAAGAGTCATTTGATCTGTCTGAGTTGGCCCAGATTGATAAGTTGGGTTAGGCCGAGGCTGAGGCGGCTGATATGGACAAGGAGCTTGTGGTTGGGGTGGATATTGAGGTCTCTGATTTTGATTATTGCCTGACCACATGAAATTGGGGTGGTTACGCCATCTAGGGTTGTTGGTGTTTGAGAATGGATCATTTTGAATGGCATTAAGGTCCTCGCAGGTCTGAAGAACCTCGAGAAAATCATACTATGAGGGTTCAGAGTTCCCCCAACTAGAGTAGGTGGATCCAGAGTTTCCTCCCTAACCAGAATCAGATGGGGGTGGATATGAGTCCATCCTTTGAGAAGGTCGGTGATAGATGTTGTGCACAGCCTCCCTGCCAGAGGGTGGTTGCGTGAAAGGGTTTTGTGCAGAGGTGGCTCGCTACAAATGTCGAGTTAGCTCATCCACCTTCTTCTCAATGATAGAGACCTTGTCCAGATGATTGGCCATTAGTTCCAAGCCGACGAAAGAGGACAGGCCCTGTGTCTCATGTGCTCCCTTCGGATTTGTTAATGCACGAGCATTCGCTTGGTTGAACATGCCCATGGATTCATTATTGATGGAGTACTCGCACATATTCTCAACAATCTCCCACATGGTGTCTTCATGTTGACCCATGATGTTTCCTCCACAAGTCGCATTGACGAATAATCTAATATCCTCATGGAGTCCCTGGAAAATAGACTGGACTTGTTCCCATTTAGGAACTCTGTGATGGGGGCACTTTCACATTAGATCCAGAAAATAATCCCATGCTTCGTGAAGTGGTTCTCCTATTTTTTGTGTGAAATGTGTGATCTGGTGCTGTAAAGCATTTGTTCGACCAATAGGGAATAACTTTCCTAGAAACTAGGATTGATGTTCCGCCCAAGTGTTAATTGGACGCATTTGGGTTTGGTACCAGTGAGAAGCTTTATCCATGAGAGAGAAGGGGAACATATTCTTGAGTAGAATATCCCGATTTTAAGCTTCTGAACCGAAGGTCTAGGCCTGATGCTTGAGTTGTCTGATATGCTGGAAAGGATCTTCGGAATTACGCCCATGGAATTTAGGAATGCCATGAATCATGTTGGGCCTGAGTTCAGTGTCAGGACCTCCAGCGGGGATTTGTACTCGAGGTTCGATTGCCACTGCAGTGGTATTGTGGTGATCTCGCATCATTAGATGCTATGGTGGGTTCACAAAGGCTTAGAATTGATCATTGAGGCGCTGAAGTTGATTTTCAAGATTATTTTCTTCTGTAGGTTATGCCATGATGATGGATGAAGGAGAATCAGGTTTGGATGAATTGGAGGAGATATCAATAGGATTGGGTTGTTGTAGAAACAAGGAGGTCGAGGCTTGGCCTCGACATGAATGAGTGGCTAAAGGAGGCCTCAAGGATGGTCTTAGAGACCTTCTCCCGATCATGCACTGATGGAGTAGATGAGAGGTAGAATGTGATGGACCCAATCAAGACACCCAAAAATTTTGGATGACTATAGAGGTTCAGGGCGGATGATACCCCTTAGTCAGAAAGCCGTCCACCTGAGAATTTCCTGGGTAGCTAGAGAGGGAGAGTCCCGCAAAGACCCCTACATGGTAGAGTGCCCCCATGGGTTACAGGGTTTCCCCCACCCGACCTCTCTTGTCACTGATGTTCCAGGTACACCAGAATGGGGACTTGACCTCTTAAGCCTACTAGTTTTAATTAAGAGCAAGGGTGCTTAGGATTTTAGTTGAACTTTAAGATGTGTTGAGTGCAAAAGTGACCTTATTTGAAGATTGGTTGACCCAACAAGGTGGGTCAACTTCACCTATATTGTCCTCTTGAGAATCTTAGGTCCCTCTTTTAGTGTTCAAATGACTTTAAGAGCCTGATTTTAGGGTTTTGCTTGGATAGATCAGTTCAATCAAGGTCTAGGTACACATTATTTTGGAAAGATGATTTCTTGATTAAGCAAGTGTGTCTCTAAAAATCCTAAACTAGAATCCTTAATTTTCTCTAATATGGCCCAATTTAATTTGTCCACATGTGGTACCTAGGGCTCTAACAAGAATGTGATAGCTGTAGATACCTTAAGCTTTAAGTGGGTACTGATCGCATTTTTGCGCTGTTTGTTAATTTAGGGTTTTAAGTCGTTGCAACACACAAAAACAGATTCGCTTTTAAATTTATATTCTTAGTTAGGGGAGTATCTAGGGTCGTCCAAGGAGGCCAAATGTTTGTAAAATTAAAATCCCTTGCTTAAAGATGGAACTCAACTTTCTTTTTGGTGTTTTATATATATATATATTTTTTTGAAATAACGAGAGCAAGGCAGGTTTGTTGATAGCAAGAAAATTCTCTATACTAACCACTACACTACTATTATAGTGACAAGTAGAATCTCTCCCTAAGCTCACTCTAGGCACGTGGAGGCCTAGAGTAATTAGGGAGAGGGAGTGAAAATGGTTAAAGAAGAATTCTACAGGACTATGCAACAACAAGATTAAAGAAGGCAACTTTGATTAAAAGAGAGAGTGTTTTACAAAAAACCCTAGTAGATGAATGCTTCTATTACTAGATAATTGCAACAAGGAAAATAAAACACAAATCTTCCTGAATTGTTGGTGAAGAGCAGAACCTCCTTACTCCAAGCTTAGTGGCTCCTAGGCTTGAAAAGGGCTCCTTCTCCTTCCTTAAAAATGGTGTCCTCCAAGGTGGTAGTGGTCCTCCTTCTCCTTCCTTAAAAATGGTGTCCTCCAAGGGATGGATTCGCCATGATCATTGGTGACAACGATGAGCCCAGCTTTCTTTGGAACCACTTGAGTGGGGTTCACCCAGGGGCTATCGGAGATAGGGTAGGTTATGTCGGCGTCAAGCCACTTGATAATTTCTTTTTTAATGACCTCCCGCATGTTTGGGTTTAAACGTCTCTGCATCTGGTGGGAAGGTTGGACCCCGTCTTCCAGGTAAATCTTATGGGTGCAATAGGTGGGGCTAATTCCTCTTAAATCTGAAATGGTCCAACCAATGGCAGCCCGATGTTCTGAAAGGGTCGCAGTCAACCTGAGTTCCTGATCCTTGGTTAGATGAGAATTAATAATCACTAGGAAGGTCTGGTCAGGTCCCAAGAAGACGTACTTGAGATTCTCGAGCAATGGTTTAAGTTCAGGTGCGGGTGGGACCACAGTCGATGGGAAGGGAAAGGGTGGGAGTTGATCAACATCGATCTCTTCAAATGGTGTCATGTGATGGTACTCAGCCTTACAGAGGTCCACGGGTAATGATGGTGACGGGTCAGAATAGTCACTACAGGTTTGGTGGTCTGAGACAGAACTGAGGGTGAGGCATTCCTCGATTAAAGTTTCCACGGGATCATGTTCCTCAATGTAATCGCAATCAAAAGACTTTGTCACCCGGAAGATATCCAATTCATTTTCCTATCTCCGAAGGAAATTTCCATACATCCCGTGTCGCAATTAATGTTTGCTTCAGCCGTAGCTAAGAAAGGTCTGCTTAAGATTATGGGTGCGTTCTGTAATTTTTCAGGGACTTCCATGTCGAGCACCAAAAATTCGACCGGGAAATAGAAGTCCTTGACCCATACAATCACGTCCTCGACAACCCCCTTCGGGGTTTTCACTGATCTATCAGCCAGCTGGATGGTGACGGGGGTTGGTGTCAACTCCCCAAAACCAAATTGGTGGTACAGGGTTGTTGGAATCAGATTGATAGAAGCACCTAGGTCCAGGAGCGCTCTATCAAACATCATGTCCCCGATATTGCAGGAAATCAGGGGCGCTCCTGGGTTAGTTCGCTTGAGTGGAAGGTTGCTTGATATTACGGAACTTGCTTGCTCAGAGAGTACAACCTTCCTAGGTGCTTGCGGCCTCGGCTGACGCTTGGGTGTATAGGCATCCTTTAAAAACTTGGCGTAAGCAGGGATGTGTTTGACGGCTTCAAGGATCGGAATATTAATATGTACTTGCTTAAAAATGTCCAACAACTCCTCAGTTTCCACAGTATTCTTCTTTTTCTTGATTGTTTCCAAGGCCTCAGGGTAGGGTGTCTGAATGTGGATTGGTTCCATGTCTGGGTCCTTGGTTGGTGCCTCTTCTGAGTCGGGTATTACAGCGGGTGAAGTCCTGGGGAGAGTCGACCATTTGGGATCCTGGGTTTTGGTGCCACTTCTCAAGGTCACCGCATTCGCAGAGGCATTGGGGCCATGGGTTGATCCTTGAGAAGACGAGGACGAAGAAGCACCAAACCCAGGAGGTGTTTGCAAGGTTGGCTGGACCATGTGAGCCTGCCCTGGGTTGCTTTGGAACCCTTGCGAATTGGGGCCTCTGTTAATTATGTTTCGCAGGTTCGGCTGTGGTTGGGAAGGTAGGGATCCTTGTTGTTTACAGTCCAAAAGTTGGCTTAACTGTCCCTTTACCAAGGCCATTTCCTCCTGATGTTTCTGGTTCATGTCAGCCATCATCTTTATTAGGGTATCCATTTGGTTTTGTGGGGGAGGGGCCATCCTATTCTGATTATATTAGGGTCTAACTGGTGGTCCTTGCTGATAGGGTGGCAAGTATGGCTGCTGGTTTGGCCTAGGCTGGTTTTGGAATTGCGGTGGTTTTTGGTTTGTCCAACCGAAGTTGGGGTGGTTACGCCAGCCAATGTTGTAAGTGTTGGAGAAAGGGTCAGGTTTCGCATAACCTTGGACAGCTTGCACATCTTCTAGGATAGTCGATGTTGATGAAGAGGGAAGGGAGTAATCAAGGGTTGAGGGAGCAAAGGTCCCTCCCTGGAACGTGGTCGGGGGTTGTTCCAAGTTCAGTTGGGTGAAGGGTTTGACCAGGTCAACATTATGTGCTCCCTTTGCTAGGGAGAAAGTCTGCAAGGGGTTCCTGGTCTGGTTCAGTAGCTCATCAATCTTTTTGTCCACCAATTCCACTCGATCCAATTTCTTGGCAATGATGTCCATGTCAACCATTCCAGAATTTGATTGCATCTCATAAATCCCGCCACGGGGTTGACTGGACCTGTTAAACTGGTTCATGGAGGCATTATTGAGCGAATTCTCGCTCATAGACTCAATGAGCTCAAACACGCTCTCCTCATCTTTGTTCAGGAAGTTTCCCCCGCATGAGGCATCGACAAAGTTCCGTAGGTTGCTGTCCAGACCATGGTAGAAGATCTGGGCCAATTGCCACCTTGGAACTAGGGTCGTATCTAGGGTCGTCTAAGGAGGCCAATTGTTTGTAAAATTAATCCTCTTGCTTACAATTTTTGTTTTGAAAAGACGAGGGCAAAATGCGAATTGTAACGAAAAGTACTAACACCTACAAATGCTTAACTAAAATTTAAAAGATAGAAATATCTTCTTCCTAAGCTCACTCTAGGCAAGTGGAGGCCTAGAGTAATTAAGAAGAAGAGGTGAAACAAGTGCTAGAACCAAAAGTAACAACTGCAATAAAAAGCTAAAAGAAGGCAATTTGATTGAGTAGAATGAGTGTTCTTTTCAAGGACAAGTAGAGGAATGCTTCTACTAGAACTTAAACAAATCTAAAAGCAAGAAAAGAAACACAAATCCTCTTGCAACAATGGTGAAGAAGGTTGTCTTCTTGCTCCAAGCCTAGCTGCTCCTTGGCTTGAAAAGAGGGCTTCCTTCTCCTCCTTCCTTGAGAGCTCCTCCAAGGTGGAAGCTTCCACCTTCAGTGCTCTCTCCAAGGGGTGGGCGTGCACCACCCTCAAGAACTCCTCCAAGGTGGCGTGGACCACCTTCAAGATCTCGTCCAAGATCTTCCTTGCCTGGCTTCTCCTTTGGCTAGCGTGACCCAAGAGAGAAGGGAAGAGGGGAAGGCACCAAGGGGACAGAATATCCCCTTAATCTTCTTCTTCTTCTTCTCTCTTGGACGTGGGCTTCTTGATGGAATATGAGAGTGAAATTGCTAGCCAAGGATGACTTGAATGGTGGTGGGTAGTGGTCTTTTTATAGGGTAGGATGGGGGGTTAAGGTACCCCATGAAATGGAGGGCTAGGATGGAAGGATAAGGGTGGTTGGTGATCCTATGGCTAGGGTGAGTTGGCGCCACCCCAAGGGGTGTTAAAGGGGGTGGTTATGGTGGTGTTGGTGTCTTTTGGTGGTGGAGAGACACCCCCATGTTGGCGCCAACATGGGATCTTCTAGAAGGGGGGTTAGGTGGATGGTGGAGATGGATTCAAGGAGGATTGTGTGGTGGAGATGAGGGGGGATTTTGGAGGGAAAAGTGGCACCATTAAGGGGTGGTTATGGGTAGTTTTTGGTGCCACTTTTAGGTGTCTTTTGGAGGTGGTGGGTAGGTTAGGTTGGTGCCAAGTAGGTTAGCTTATGTGGAGCTTAAGTGGAGCTAGTTGGGTGGAGTTAGTAGGTGGGTTTTTGGGGTGGTACAAGCCAAGGAAGTTGGAGCATAGTTAAGCTAAGCTAAGCTAAGCTAGCTTAGCTAATGGAGGAGTAGAGGAGAAGATGTTGGAGCTAGGGTTTGGAGGAAGGAGTTGAGGAGAAGAAGTCTGGAGTTGGAGCTGGAGCTGGCTGCTGCTGAAGAGGCTGGCATGGGGCTACTCTAGCTGGCTTAGCTTGCTAGTTCTTTGCTAGTTGCTAAGCCAAGCTAAAGTGAGCTAGCTTCTACCAAAATGAGCTGAGGTGAGCTAGGTCTGGTGCTCCCGGGGAGAATCAAGCTGGTTGAGGCAGCTAAGGTAGCTTAGCTCAACTGAGTTGAGCTAAGCTGAGTCCCCGGGAGCTGGACTTGAGCTTCCTGAGCTGAGATGAATTCTTCTTCAGCTGGCTGGAGTTGAGTGGAGCTGAATGTAGCTGGATTTGAGCTGGGGTGAACTCCTGTCAACTCAGCTGAGCTAGCTAGAGCTCCTTGTGAACTAGTGGGAGCTGAGATGAGCTAGACTCAGCTAAGTTGAGCTGAATCTGAGCTGACTTGAGCTAGGGTGAGCTGAGATGAACTCTCTTGAGCTGCCATCCAGCTGAGATTAGCTGAATGGAGCTAGGATGAGCTAACCCTAGTTCAAGTAAGCTAGGTTCCAGCTGCGGTGAGCTGGATCAAGCTGAGGTGAGCTGGATCAAGCTGAGGTGAGCTGGATTAGGCTGAGTTCCAGCTAGTCTGGGCTTCTCCTTCACCATTTGCCTTCTTGAGTGCTAGGGTTTTAGGGATCTGTGCATCTGTACATCCCTAACACTCACAAAAACACATTAAAACAACAATAAAAAATGCAATGCATGCCTATCCTAATTTATGCCTAAATGCAGCCCAAAAACCCGTTTGCGGAGTAAAATCCTAAGAGCTAGGCTTGTTTTAATGCATAAGAATGATGATAAACTGGTGTTTATCATGGATTTGTTGTTGTTGAAACCGATGGTTAGCATTGATTTGAGCTTGGATGATGGCCATAGCATCTGGTGGTGGTTGATCCTCAGCCTCATCTACCCTAGGTTCAGTCATGTTAACAGAATTACGTCGCCTAGATTCCTGCCCCAAAACACACAACTTGGGATGCAGTGAGCGTCTCCCATGCATACACTAGAGAAGAACAGGAGGGGATGCAGAGGGCGACAGATGCGAGAAATGTGTTTCAATCAAGCACACAAGCCTAGTCCTTATGGTGTATTCCTTAGAAGACCTAGAAATCTCACAAAGGGTGATTAAGTCCGTAAGCACTGGTCTCCCCTTCCCAAGGCTAATCTGGCCAGGTTGATTACGAGGGGATTGCAGGGAAGGTTCTTCTTTTGGCTTGCACCTCCGGTTCTGCAGACCCCACAACCACGGTCGTTTGACACTGCCCCGCAGCCTAGTCACCAGATTCTACCAAGGGAATGAAAGCCAAGTGCCTAGCGAACAAAACCTCATCTTTTGAGACTTAACTTAGTCCTGCTTAGGGCACGTCTACTCAGTTTTAAAGGGCTAGGATAGTGCTTGTGCTTAGGGTTATGTGATGAGGCGTCTATTGGGGTGGTGCCTCTTAATTTTCCACTTTCAAGGTGTGTGCTTCAAGCAAAGCATGGTTTTCAAGCAAGGATTTGTTAAGATGTGGTGTCTTTTAGTGTTTCATCCTTACTTTAGTACTTTTTAGGGTTGACATGTCTTAATGTTTTTGAACAAGTTTCAGTGGGCACGTCAAGTTCTGCACACAACTCGGTGAAAGTAGATTTCCTTTTTATTCTGTAGAGGCTCTACAACGCTAGTGTACTCATCCTAATGATCATGCAGCTTCTATTAGATGATTCAGTTTTAGGGTTGAGTGGTGCGGCCAAGTCAACTCACGGTGGCTTCGCAAACACCACTCAAGAAAAAGAAAAGAACACTCCAAGAATTTATTCAGAATGTTAGAGTGTACATTTTTTTGTGGGGTGATGTGTTAAGGATGTGGGTCAAGCAATCATACACCACGCCAATTTTTTTTAGTTTTTACAATTTTTTTTTTTTTAGTTTTTTCACACAAGCAAATAGTCATGAGAGGAAGATTACTCACTATCGGTCCTCGTAGCTCCTACTCCCTTGCTACTGTTGTGGGATGCGTCGCTTCGCCGTCCATGCGCCGAATTCCTGCAACCATCAAGTAAAAAGGAAAATAGGGCATTAGACGATGTGAGAATGAATGTGGAATGGAGGTGATAAAACAAATCCGTTGCCTCCCCGGCAACGGCACCAAAAATTGACGTGCTTTTGTGCGTGTGTGTTAAGAAGTGTCATTATAGTCGCACTTGCAATGTCGATTTTGAAATAAGTAAACGGAGGTGAGTCCGAGTGTCGGTCTCAGGGAGGCATGGAAATCAGATTTTTGCTTATCACTTGTTGTCACGGAAAGTGCGAAGTTTTGCTTGCAAAAGATGCGATTTTGAAAAGCAAGAAAAAGATAGAGAGAGAGAGGGTTTAGGGTTAGAAAGTTCTTTGTTTGATCATGCAACTTGAACGAAAATTAAAATGACAATTGAACGGAAAATAACTTCATTAATCATGCACTTGTAGTTCATAGCTTACAACATTAAATACATGCTTCAAACAAAAGTAATGGAAAGCTTAAAAGAGAGAGAGAGAGAGTGTGTGTGGAGAGCGACGAGGCAGCCACGGCGGTGGAGGAGGCTCCGTCGGCCGCTTCTTATCTCCGGTGATTACAAGAGGGCCTAAACCTAGCTAAGAGAGGGGTGGAGTAGTTGCAAGGGGAGTGAATGCCTTGAATGAGTGGTTGGAGGGGGTTTAAATAGGGTTAAGGGCTTCCTAAAAGAAGGGCCATTAGCGACGTCCAGAGCGTCGCTAAAACCACTCCCAAAAGTGTCGGTGAAGCCCTCCAGCCGTTGGTCCGCCTCCCGCCTTGTTTCTTCTTCTCGTGCGATCTGTGGTTGCTGAACGAGAGTCGTCTGATAGAAGATCAGATGGCTGAGATCCCTCCTCGGCTGCGCTGGGATCGCGCCTTAGGCGCGCGTGTGTGCGGGCGTCATCGCTCGGCGTGCTTGCGCGCGTGATTGCCCGTGAGCTGCAGTTGTGCCGCGTGGCAAAATCTTGGCTTCCTGCTGCTGATCGGGCGGCCCAATTTCGCCGCGCGCTACCTCCATCTTCGATTTCGGCTCCGCGCGGCTCGAACCCGCATCGCGTGCGTGCGGGCATGCGCGCTGACTGTTGCGCCGCGCCCGCGCTTTGTCGCGGTGACTACGGGAGGGTGCGAGTCTTGGCTGATGAAGGTGTGTCGTGCGGTGGAGTGGGGGGCTGACGTGGTGCAATATGGGTCGTTGATCTCCATCTCAATGGTCAGAACTTCCTGGGCCCATTGTAGGAGCTCCGGATGTCAGATTTGGCATATCTTGAGTCCGTCGGACTCCGTTCATCGTTCTGAATCCATCCATGTGGTCCGATTTCTCATTTGAGGCTTGCTTTGACAAATGCTTACACAAATGGCCATTAGTACAGTTTTATAAGCAATCTTGGTACATGATGCATGCAATGCTCCCATTCTACTTATGTTGTGCCTTTTATTCTTAAGATGGGCCATATTCAACATAATTATCACCCCCTTGTGCAGTGTTATCAGCAACGGACTTTACTTTCTTGTTTTCTGCACTTCTTTGCATTTACATATTACAAACCTCGCTTATCTCTGATTTATTGTCTTGTAGGTACCCTAGCATGGAGATCCAAGTGCAGTAGATTGGAGTAATGTGCGGGTAGAGTACTTTGTAAGTGTTCCCCACATTACCCCTACTAGTTTCATTTCACCACACTCATAACCAAGACCAAATCTACTTAGGTGCTTGCACAAACCCTAGGATAGAGTTGTTTGTCTTGTTTGCCACCTCCACTCATCTCACCCTTGCATTTTATAAAAAAAAAGACAAAAAGATACTTTCTGTGGGACGAATCAATATACACACTTTATGCACTCACATTTCAGGCACATAACTTGACTTGATTTTCATCTACTCAACCGGGATTCTGACCTGTGGAATTGGTACACCAATTCAACACATAAAAGAGCAGAAATCATATATATTAGGTTAATCACCTTTTTGTGTGCCCTAATCTGTGGTGCATTTGGGCCGATTGATTGAATTGTTTGGGCTACACTAATTAATTTAAAAGAAATTCATTTTGTAGCTACCCCATAGGATTCAATATTTAGGTCAAGCTAGGCACTCCATATTCTCTTGATTTATAAAGGAAAAACACTTGAACTTGTGCTTTCAATACTTCGTTTGCCTCACAAAACTTTGTTGAATACACCTAATATTTGAATCCTAAAAGCTACTAAGCAAGATTCGAACCCTAAAACTCACCTCATCATTAATAATCTTGCTTGAAAACTTCTTGCTTGTGCACATGCACACATTCTCAAACAAATCAATAAGGGCACAACCCATTAAGAGCCCATCACATTGGAGAAGCACCAATATCCCAAGCCTAACTAAAATTGATTAGACATTGGCCCTAAGGACTGGTTCGCTCGTTGGGATCTAGATTGAGATTGTTCATGATTAACCTGCTTATACTAGTTAATCGGATGTCTAGCTAGGGTAGTAGCATCAAACAACCACGGCTGGGGTGTACATTAGGAACTGAAGGCACAAGCCAAAGGAAGAACCTTCTCCCCAGTCACTCCTTCTAACTGGTTGGATTTCCTGGACATAGGTAGAGTAAATCGTTTATAATCTCAAGACAGGTCCTAGGAGTCTGTAGGTCTTTAGGCTAACCCACCTAAGGATAGGCTTGTATTATATGGCTCCTTTCTCTCTTCTGATTTCCCTCTTACTCCACAATGTATCCTTCCACATCTTTCACACGTTTCACATCCTATCCTCCTACCGCCACTTATCCCCAAAATGATTACTATCCTGACTTGACTTGTAATTACCCATCCACTAGCTGGGATAACTTTGATTGGGGGCATGAATCTGGACCTCAGTGTCCAGGGCCTAACCCTAGACAACAAGACTATGATTACTATCCTTCCCGGAGCTACAATGATTATAGATCTTCATCCTTTGATCACTAAACCAACCCGATCTACAATCAGGAAGGATAAAATGATTATAGCACCTACCCTCCCCAGTATTCCCTTGAATATAGGTTTCCACCATCCCTTAAACAACCTGAAATGACCTACTATTAGGGAGGGACCCGAGAACATCGTTATCTTGACTTCCCTAGATTTAACCCAAACCCACCTAAACCTAAACCGAACCATTCAGTTCAGGTGAACCAGATCCAAGACAGGGTGTTGGCTAACTTGAGGAACACCATCCAATCTTTAGAATCCCAGCCAACACCATGCACTGAAGTATTGGAGCCTATGATAAAAATGATTAATGAGCTGAATAATTCTCTATTGGATTTGCTCGAAAATGTTAGGGATAGGGACCTAGGTGAGTTTCCCTTTAGGAAATTATCGAGATTGAGGATGAAATTTGTGGTTGCCCTAGTCAAATCTTGGGATGATTCTTGAGATGAACCCCCTTCAGGAGAGCCAATGCCAGAACCCGCTCTGGTGCTTGTCGGGGGGCATACATGTTCTGAGACCGGGGATGACCAGGTTGGGCTAGAGCAACCCATTGAGAATGAACTGAGTTTCTCACCCGAGATCCCTGAGCTAGGGAACGAAGAAACATGTCTCCTTGGATCAAGAAATGACATATGATTTTGAGACATATATAAATGTGGATCAAGAATTCTTTGACTCTGAGGGTGAAGAATCTCTTAGTGAAGTCTCACTTGAGCATAAGGAAGATGATTTTAGTGAGACAAATGAGCTCAAGGAGCATGACGAACTATTTGATAGTCTGTTCATTGAAGATTTCAATTTGGTTGGGGCTAACTTGGAGGATTTGAATCCTCATTTACTAGAAGATTCAATCAGTAGCCCCATTCCTCAACCATACCCTAAAGGGATTGATTTTGATTTGGAAATCATTGTACCCAAGTCAATTCTGAGTCAGCCACGATTTTCGGACTTGGGTAAATCTTATGGGGTGAACGGTATGCTAGAGGTCCTGGAGCCTGAGCTCTTGATGTTGGAAGATAGAAATGTTGAAATGAAAATTTAGGAGGTTAATTCTAAAGGAAAAAGAAGTTTGGATTTAAGGGTTCCTATTGACCTAAAACGACCTACTTTCTACTAGGACACTTATGATATGTTTCACATGCAACCCAAGCTCAAAATAACTGATTATCTTTCTGAGCTAGACTTTAAGAGGACATCCGAACCTATTGAACCATCTTTACTTGTTGTCCGACACTTTGGTCTTGGGTTGCACACCATAAAACCATAGGCCCGGCCCCACAAGCTTAACAACCTTCATTTTGGGTGATTTTCATCTTGAACCTTAGAACCACTTGACCCTAAGGCATGGGTTTGCACCACAACTTGGTCCACATCTGTGGACATCCTCTGCTGGCGGGTCTTAGGATCAATATTTTATTTTGATTTTGACCTGTAATTATGAATTCTCAATTTCTTCCTTGTATGTATGTTATGCTTAGATGAAGGAATTAGATTTAGCACGTGTTTATATTCCACGTTCTTTGCGGAGCTGATCGGATTTTCACATTATTCTGGTGATATTCTATTTACTTCGCCCTTTTCATGTCTTTGTTTTTACAATGAGGACATTGCATCATTTAGGCATGGGGGGGTGGATACTTTATCCAAAAATCATTTTGTTAGCTCCCTAGAATTTCTTCTAGTTTCTTTAAAAAAAAATTTGAAAATTCAAAAGGATAAAAAAAAGAAGAATTAGGAGAAGTGAACTTAGGCATTTGGAAGTTATTAACTTTAGGAAATGATACGATAGGACCTAGACACTTAGATTCTTCAGGTCTTTGGGCTTAATTAGCTTGGGTATCCACTCGAATGTGGACTTAGTCTCGAGTCCTCGCCAAGTAATTCCATTTTAAATTGGTCAATAAGTTGGGGTGATAAGTATACAACTTATAAACCTACCCTTTGATTTGAGGGGACTTTAAGCCTAAGCATCTACACACTTTTTGCACTGACTTACTTTTCGAAGATTTCTTCGAAAATTGGGTAGCTAATGAATCGTCTAGGGTGGTATGGCTGGCAAGTTGTCGGTGGTAACACCTCATCGGCCGATTATCCAAAGCCCAGCCACATGTGTTGAACCCGAGCCACGGCTGTGCGAGCTCCTCTCGAGGCCACTGCGTCACGCGATAAAGATGTTGTGGCTTTGAATTAACCACAGCCGGTGGTCAAGTGATCCTTGCTGTTGGATTCTCATCCAACATTAAGATCGCGCGATGGAGGCTCTCTTGAAGAAGGGCGGGTGACGTGGCTCCATGACAGCTGTTGGATGGGCATCCAACGACCCAGATCTCGCAAGGGGTAATGCCTTTGAGGAGGATCGGCTACTACTGGCCGGTGTTGGGTGCTCTAGATGACACCACGTGGCACCTTCTGGGCCATCCATCTTCTTTCTGTTGCAGAGGGTGCCACGATGCTTGGATTGAGATGATTTCCACGTTGCTGGACTACGATCATTGCTCCAGATCCATCTGTATAGTTAGATTTTTCATTCGAAGCCCGTAAGGATGTCACATTGCCCCATGGCCGTTGATCTTCCTTGAATCGCATAAGGTGATACTGGAATTCGATTAGGACTTGATCAAATCTGTACATTCAGATCATCAATCCGAGGCCCCAAAATAAATCCCTTCCTTCTTGGCCATTGGTCGGGCTCGGATAGGTAATATGGTGATTTAATCATTGAAATGAGTATAGTGGTTAACCTAAATCGAGCCTAACCATATTTTTACAAAATTTTTAACCTGGCCTACTTGGTTTTATCTTAGTCACTTTTAGGCCTAGGATCAAACTCAGGGAAGCGGGATTAGAGGTGAATAATTTTCTATGCTTTTCCTGCAACGAATCTCTTCCGTTCGTTTATTATGTTTTTGGTGTTTTTTTTCTATTTAAGATTTTCTTCTGATAATTTTTGTCCTTGAGGTACACCCTGAAAATCAGGTTCTTGGCTTTGAGCTAAATTAGGGTTCCAAAACTGGTCTTGCTATCCACAAGACCAAGTACCTGCAAGACAAAGATTATCTTTTCTCTTTTACTATTTTTTTTATCTTTTTAATAGCAAGAAAGAGAAATAGAAATAAAATGAATATAGTATATATATATAGATATATATATATATTATATATAGGTTTGGGGGTGGAGGTGGAAATGGCGTGTAGCACGGTGTCGAGTTGGTCGTCATCTAGGAAGACACAACCAATAGGATGAAGTGCCGCGTGGAGTGTAGGATGGATGGGTGGAAGGTGTGTGCGGATATGCTTTCTGTACTCGTGTATCGGGGAATATAAGCAACTGGTGCAGATATTCCCGCGATATAACGTGTGGTAGGTGATATGAAAAAAAAATATTTATGTATATATATAAATATATATTTATATGTATATATGTATATAGAGTGGTAATTATATAGGTGTATATGTGGATTTATATATATATAGTAATATATGTATATAGATATATTAGTATAAGTATTGATGTATATAGATATATGTAGATAGATATATATATATCTATGTATATATATAAATAGATATGTGTATCTGTATTTATATCTATAGGTATATATGTATATATGTATGTATATTTTTTTATATATATATGTATAGATATATGTATATATATATATATACGTATATATATATATATATAAATATATAACTGTATATATATATATATAAGTATATAATCGTGTACAAGTGAGTGAGTGTGTGTACATGTGAGTGTGTACAAGTGTGGTGTGTGCGTGTGAGTGAGGTGTGTGTCAGTGAGAGAGAGAGAGAGAGAGCGCCTGCTGGAGGAAGAGGGCACCGGAGTTTAAGCCGTATGGAGGCTGCGCCCGTCGTCTGATGGCCCACGCACAGGCGTAGGCGCGCACAAGCGTAGGCTCGCGAAGATGACCGCGCATGCTGGAGGGAGGAGCATGAGGGAGACTGCAGCGCAGCGTGCTGTAGACCACAGCGCACCGCGCTACGGGCTGGAGTGACGCGGGCGAAGACGCGGATGCGGGAGCAGGCGAAGGCGCGGGCGTGCACGGTGATGGGCTGGAGGCGATTGCGGGCATGTGCAGTGACCGGATAAGTGAGAAACTTTCCGATCTCCGCACTGTAGCTACAGTGTCACGCTCTCTAGCATGAATAGTAGCTACAGTGCCGCACGCTCCGGACAGCCGGTTGCAGCCGGTGCTGCATGCGCGGGTGCGCTAGAAGGCGCCTACGCACGTGGAAAGAGGCTGCGGTCGGTGCCTGCGTGTGCGCGGGCTGCTGCTGCTGCTGAGCTTCAGACCTCGAAGATGCAGCAATGGCGGGAAGGGCTGGAATGACGAAAACAGAGAGGTGAACCACCACGCCCACCAGCTCTTTGATCAGCTGGGCAGTGGTGGGACTCACAGTGGTAGTCGTGTACCACTGTGAGCTGCTCCTGCCCGCAGCGTAGCTCTTCAGGAGGAAGAGATGTTGCGTATGGAGGGGAGAAGGGAGGAGATGGCCTAGAGGAAGGAGATGCTGTCGGTGTGTTGTACCAGGCTCTCTGCGCAAGGAAGCGAGGAGGGCATGGCTGTGCATGCCTAGCCATGTAGTGGCAGGGTATGCAATGGTAGAGTATGGTGCGAAGAAGATCAAGCCATGCCCTGCAGCCGCGGAGAAGAAGAAATTCAAAGCCAATATAAAAAAATGGTGATGGTGATTTTGTGAGGCAGCACTTGGAGAATACGTTAATTACAAGGCCAATTTATTCACTTTCCTCCCCTCTCAATTAAATGCATGTATGCATTTATTTTTACAAATGCGACTATGGCTACCTAATATACACTAACAATACTAGGAAATAGCACAAGATGGCACAATTGTTGGTGCATTTTTGCTGTGCAATCAGCCATAAAAAGGATGTAATTAACCTAGAATATACACAACTATTCTAAATGCAGAATGATGCATGCTATGCAATATTTATAAAATGAAATGCAAATCTAAGCCTAGGAACATGCATGAATAGGCATTTTAACCTAATTAAATGTGTCTACATCATACCACCATGCCTCTCTTTTGCTTATCTCTATCAAAATTAAACTACATGCTATGTATAAAAGTAGAATTAGGACTCGATTGCTTAGGCCTAAGTTGTTTATTAACAATAGAAAATTTCAACTAAGGTCCTACCTATGAAAACTCAACAGTACCCGGGTGTCCGCCAGAATGCAAATCGCCCAAGTCGCCTTACTTGAAAAGGGAAGATACATTTTCTTTTTGTTTTTTTTCTTTTCTTATTTCTTTAGACTTTTGGAGTTTGAGAGTGCCAAGATAACTTTTTATGGCTACCCGACTCACCCAAGACTCAAAAAGGACTAAGTGCTAAGCATCTTGTGAAAAGAGTTAAAGACTCACTAAGCGACCGTTAAGACAGACTTCGGGTTTCTACGACCCTAGGTGACCTTAAGAGTTTCTGCCTAAAGGTTTATCTTTTCGATCGGTAGCTTTCTCCCTAATTTTTCAAATTTTTTATGGGGTAAACATAAGGACAAACCCAGTGTATATCTCCCCGATTTATTCTACTTCCCTGCTTTTTTCCTAAGTGTTTTGAGAATTATTTATGCATTTTTGTGAGCTAGGCTTTGGATAATAGGCTAATGGGCTATTACCTACAGCAACTTGCCAGCCATACTCGTGGGGTGAAGTGTGGTTTTATTTAGTTTCTCCTTTTTCTATTTTTTTCTTTTCCAATTTCTTTTTTTTTTTTTAGTATCATTTTTTTTCCTTAAGTAGGTGGCTTCCCTGATGTAAGATTTACCAAAAAGTAGTAGATTGAGTATACTCAAGTAGCTGGGCTCTGGATAATCGGCCAATGGGCTATTACCAACAACAACTTGCCAGCCATACTACCTTAGAAAGTTCATTAGCTACCCAATTTCTGAAGAAACTACTGAAAAGTGAGTTAGTGCAAATAGGACATGCCAATGGGCTCTGGAAAAGTAGCTGGGCTCTAGATAACCATCCAATGGGCTTTTACAGAAGATACATTAGGGATTTCTAGAAGGTTGCTCGGCCCTTGAGTAACCTTCTGGTAAAAGACGCGCCGTTCGAGTTTGATGAATCATGTCATAAGGCATCTGATTTATTAAAAATGACAATCACCTGTGCCCCAGTGTTGCAACCACCAGTCTGGACTGCCCCATTTGAGATTATGGCTAACGCATCTGATTATGCCGTTGGGGCTGTCTAAGGTGAAAAGATTGAGAAGAAGAGCTCTGTTATTTACTACACTAGCAAGACTTTGGACGAGGCCCAGAGGAACTACACCATTACTGAAAAAGAATTGCTAGTCGAAGTTTTTACTTTAGAAAAATTCAGGGCTTATCTGTTAGGTTTTCGTGTCATCATCTATACCAACCATTCAACCTTGAAACATCTCTTAGCCAGAAAGGATGCCAAACCCCAGCTTATTAGCTGGATTCTGCTGCTTCAAGAATACAATCTTGAAATCAGGGATAAAGTTGGGGCACAAAATGTTGTGCCAGATCACCTCTCGAGAATCCTAATTGATTCTCCTCATCTGGATGTCCCGATCTCTGATACTTTTCCGAATGAGACTATCCTTAGAGTCTCGGGTATCTGAACCCGCTGGTTTGCGTATATTGTCAATTATTTGGCCGTTGGTCAAATCCCGCAGGATTGGACCAAACAACAATAGGATAGACTTGTGATTGAGGCCAAATATTATTTTTGGGACGATCCCAAGCTGTACCGTATCTGCACAGACCAGATTACTCAGCGATGCATCTCGGAAATCAAGTTCCATAGAATACTTGAGTTCTGTCACACATCTGTGTGTGGTGGATACTTTTCCGAGAAAAAGACGGTAGCAAAAATCTTGAAATCCAGATTCTATTGGCCGTCATTATTTAAGGATGCCCAGGAATTCTCAAACTCATGCACCTGATGCCAGACACTCAGGAACATGGCTAAAAGAGATATGATGATCTGAACCTAATTCTTTCCGTCAAAATTTTTGACATTTGGGACATCGACTGTATGGGACCCTTCCCTCCCTCATTTGGACACCAGTATATTCTGGTAATTGTTGATTACGTATCCAAATGGATTGAGGCAATTCCTACTCGGACCAATGACCACAAGGTGGTCATCGATTTCATGAAGAAAAATATCTTCAGTCTGTTTAAGGTTCCTAGGGTAATTATCAGTGATGGTGGCACACATTTCACACATGCCCAGTTTCAGAATTTACTGGGGAAATACGGGGTGATCTTAGGATTTTTGCACCTTACCACCCTCAGACAAACGAATAGGCCGAGGTCTCCAATCGGTAGATCAAAAATATTTTGTAGAAAATCATTAGGCTTGATAGGAAGGATTGGACCGAAAAGCTAGATGATGCTCTTTGTGCATACCATATGGCGTACAAAATTCCTATTGGAATTGATGAATCAATTTTCACTTTCGAATAAGAAGATTAAGATGATTTGATTTTGTACTTCTAAGTGGTGGAAAAATCGACTAATCAAGGTATTGAATTGAAATTAACCACTCATAGGAGAGCAGGTCGTATCCACAGGGAGGCAGTGGCCTATTAAAACTTGCACGGCTTAAAGGCAGATGTTCACGATTAATTTCCCTAAGAAATCGAATCAAAATCACCTTTAAATCAATGTAACAATGATTAGATGAGATGATATTGCATTTACAAGAAAGAGGGAGGTCCTTTTCATAAACTCACCATAATTAAATAATGATAAATCAAAAATCCTTTTTGTGGCAATGGCACTTAGATGTAATAATTAATACCCACTTCACTGTAGCTAAACAAGGAAATTCTTCCCCTTGTTCGTGCGCGAGGAGGGGACCAAGGCCAGAGGTGGAGTGGGTCGAGGGCTATCCGGCGATGGTGGTCTTGTGGCCAACAGTGGTGGCGAGGAGAGGAGCGGCTGCGGATGGCAGTGGCTGCAACTCTATTGCTACTGCGGGCTGGTGCTAGTGAAGGCGCACACGTGAGGAGGCGAGGGCAGGGGTCGGCGAGGATGTGCATAGGCCGTGCGGGCACTCTCGACTTAGGTACCTCTAGTAATCTCATCCCCCTAGTCTTATTTGATGAATTTCGATTCGGTGATTTAAAACCTTTCAATTGGACAACCGATCTACCATTAACCGTGGGGAATTGTTGAGGATTGTATTATCAAGGTCCCGAATTGTCTATTTCCGGTAAATTTTCTTGTCCTTGACATAGAGGTACCTGAGGCTCTCATTAATGCCATCCTTAGAAGACCTTTACTGATTATTGCAGCAGCTAATATCAATTCTCATTCTGGGAAAATGAATATAAGTTGCAGTAACCAGACCTTCTCATTAGATTTATTTCCAACTTCCAAGAGGTCCATTATCACAAAATTTTTGAGGACACTGATAGTATTTGAAAAGTATATGTTGATCCAATCTCATTTAGCTTTGACCACTATTAATCTAGATTTTATTGATTCTTATTCTCAGGATAACTATGTGGTCCAAGTCTTTCCAGATCAACTAGGGTTTGACTTTCCCCCTTTTCATCTTCCTGATTTTTCACCAAAAACATCCACACTAACTTCACCAACCCTACATCTCATTGACTCCTTTCCCCATCCCTTTCCATTGGACCTATCACCCGACTCACCAGAGCCTGGCATTTTACAAGCACTTAAACCATGGCTAGACTTGGGTCATTCTTCCATTTTTCTATTTCAATTTAATCCTGACTTCTTTACCATTCACCTTTTCACGGATCTTGAGGAAAACACATTTCTTGAGGACATTCAAGTATCCAATTATTTACATGATTGTCCATCTTCCGTGCATACTTTCATGCTCGGCTGAATGGCGTAAAAGATTGCACTGGATGGGAGCTAACCCATCATTTTTTCTACTTTCCTTTTTTTCCTTTCTTTTTCCAAGTTTTGACCATCCTAAATCCGACCGCTCTTCATTAAGGTGATCCCTTTTTCCTCCTAATGCATGAGGACATTGCATATCTTAAGCATAGGGGGGTGTTTTTAAAATTTGATGATCGATTTAGGATTTTCAAAACCTAAAAACATACATTTTTCTTTAGTTATTTTAGTTTCCTGCTTGCATACCCAAAAAAATAAAAATGTCAAAAACCTTTTGAGGAAAAATTTTGAAATTGGGAATAAGGTCGAAAAATTCACTTTTGGGTATAATGGGATTTAATCTTTAACAAACTAGGGATGAGGATGTGAATCTAATCATTAGAATTTCAAGGTCTATTTTTAGACTAGATCAGATATCCTTTTCTAAAATTCCACCTGAACTGATGATAGTTCAGGTGACTTGATCCTATTTTGTAATGTAGAAAGTATTTGACTTAGTTTCTGATTCAAAAACTTGCATTTCTTGAGGAACTTCTTGTGTCAATTTTCACGCACAAGCCAACACTTGAAAACAACGAAAAATTAGAAAAACTGCCTTGTTTGGACTTAGTAAAAGTTTGAAGTAGATCATTGGTTTGAGTTCCCACCGCCAAGGAGGAAAATTCCTCCTTTGAGGACGTGATGTCAACATGTTACCGCCTCGACATTGCTCCATATCTATATTTCATATCTTTAGACAAAGCATTAAAGCGCATTTTAGCAGCTCAAGTGTCTTGGACGGTGCTCTACCTATAGTGTCGGAGAAAGAGCTTGAGTTTGCTTGGAGCACCCTGTTATACCGCATTATGTTTTGGGGTTGTGAGCTCCTGGGTGGTGTCATGGACAGTGCTATCCCGAAGTACTGGCGCCAGAGCCCCCTCCAGGATTGGTAACGGGAATGATGATCTCGATACATCTGTTGTAAGACTAAGCTAAAAATAAGCATGGGGGAAAAAAAAAGTTATAAACCAAAAACATGCCCATATAAATATTAGCTATTCACAAGCATGGACACAAGGTTTTAAAGGATATTGCAAGTTGTGAATCAGATTCAAGAGCCATAAAAATCCTAAAAGCAGAAATTTCAAGTCATCTGAATTAACAAGGGGTTAATTTGTGAATTTTCTGGAGGATATATTGATCTCATTTTGTCTAATTTTTGGATCAAAAAACAAATCCCGATGTTTATCCTTAACAAATCCCGTGCCTCCTGTGTTTAAATCAACCAAGGTCCCTTAATCTTTTCTCCTCAAAAGTCGAAAAAAAATTAGATTTCCCAAGAATTCCGTTTTCCAAAAAATTAAATTTTAGCTAAGAGATTAGTAAAAGAAAAGCATGGGGGTGTGATAAACGCCAGTTTATCATCATTCTTATGCATTAAAACAAACCTAGCTCTTAGGATTTTACTCCGCAAATGGGTTTTTGGGCTACATCTAGGCATTAATTAGGTTAGGCATGAATTGCATTTTTTATTGTCTTTTTGATGTGTTTTTGTGAGTGTTAAGGATATACAAGTTGCCAGATCCCTAGAACCCTAGCACTCAGGAAGGCAATTGGTGAAGGAGAAGCTCTCACCAGTTGGAACTAAGCTTGATCCAACTCACCATAGTTGGAATTCAGCTCACCTGAACTAGGGTTGTCTCATCCTAGCTCCATTCAGCTCATCTCAGCTGAATGGTAGCTCAAGAGAGCTCATCTTAGCTCACCCTAGCTCAGGTCAACTCTGATCCAGCTCAACTTAGCTGAATCTAGCTCATCTCAGCTACCGTTAGTCCATAGGGAGCTCTTGCTAGCTCAACTGAGTTGACTGGAGTTCTCCCCAACTCAGGCCTAGCTACATCCAGCTCCACTCAACTCCAGCCAGCTGAAGATGAATTCATTCCAGCTTAGGAAGCTCAAGTCCAGCTCCCGGGGACTCAGCTTAGCTCAACTTAGTTGAGCTAAGCTACCTTAGTTGCCTCAACCAGCTTGATCCTCCTCGGGAGCACCAGACCCAGCTCACCTCAGCTCAAATCAGCAAAAGCTAGCTTACTTTAGCTTGGATTAACAGCTAGCAAAGAACTAGAAAGCTAAGCCAGCTAGACTACCTCCATGCTAACCTCTTCAGCAGCTGCCAGCTCAAATTCAACTCCAGATGTCTTCTGCCCAGCTCCTCTCCACAAACCCTAGCTCTCATTGCCTCCTCCTCTACTCCATAACTAGTTAAGCTAGCTTAACTTAGCTTAGCCTAGCTAGCATCCACCTCCCTGGCACCAGAAACCTAACCCTAACTGCACCTACATAACCTTCCACTCCAAGTCCACCTAAGCCTACTTAAGCTAGCTCCACCCTACTCATTTTGGCACCACCTCTTCACCACCTTTCACCCCTCAACTAACCACCAAAAGACACCAAAAGTTGGCACCAAAACTAACCCTAACCACCTCCCTTTTGGCGCCAACTTTCAGCCCCTTTATCCACCCTACACCTACCCACATAACCCATCCTAGCCATCCACATACCCCCCTTCTAGAACCCTAAGGTGGTGCCACCTAATAGCCTTCTAGAAGGCCCATTTTGGCACCAATTCTAAAGGGCACCAAAGCCATAACTGCCCCATTTAGCACCCCTTAGGTGGCACCACTTATCCTTAGACCTAGGATCCCCAACTACCCCCCATATCCTATCCTAGCCATCCATTCCAAGAGCCACCTATGCCCCCTTCCTACACTATATATACCCACCAAACTTCCCACATTTTCTTCACCCTCCATTAGTGTTTTATTCTACCTATACCCACCAACACCTACGGCCAAGAAGGAGTAGAGAAGAAGATTAAGGGGGCACATCACCCGCCCCTTTAGTGCCTTCTTCTCCCCAGTCTCTTCAACTTGTGCCACGCCAAGGAGGAGAGCTATTCTACTTCAAGGAAGATGGCCAGGCAAAGGAGAAAGACCTAGGGTGGACGTCCACCCTTGGAGGAGGAAAATTAAAGGTGATAGCTACCACCTTGCAGGACATCATTTGGAGGAGCATCTCACATCAAGGAGAAGAAGGAGTTGTCTTTTCAAGTCAAGGAGCTACTTGGCTTGGAGCAAGAAGCCCACTTCTTCACAATCTATCTAGAGGATTTGTGTTTTATTTTTCTTGTATTTTCAAGTAGAGTAGAAGCATTCCTCTATAGGTTTTGTGTGAACAATTTTGCTTTAATTCAAATTTCCTTCTTTCAATTTTTTGTTGCATAGCATTTTACAATTTTTTTCCTAGCATTTGTTTCACTCCCTCTCCCTAATTATTTTAGGCCTCCACGTGCCTAGGGTGAGCTTAGGGAGAGGCTTTACCTATCACCTAGGGTTAGCTTTATTAATTAGGTATTAGTTGTTTTCCAGTTATCAACAAAAACTTGCATGTTTCCTTATTTCAAAAATCTATAAAAAGTATATATTGAAAAGATCAAAAAGAAAGTTGAGATTTATTTTCTAAGAAAGAGATTTAATCTTTGTAAACTTGACTCTTTGGACGACCCTAGATACTCCCCTATCTAGGAATAGAAGTTTAAAAGCAAAAGCGGATTTACGTGTTGCAACGACACTAAATTGCCTAATTAACAAACTACGCATTTTCGCTATCAGCTGCACGTTGCTGGCATTGCATGCGGGTGTGAGGGCGTGCACGGTGAGGATGGGAGTGACGGCTTGTGGGTCTGTTGCCGTTGGAGGTGATGGGTTATATTGGGTTTTGTGGAAAGAAACAGAGGAAGAAGAAGAAAGAAGAAGAAGAAGATCGGGTGGTTGTTGGGAGATTAGACATCTACGAACATTCCTAGACATCTTAAATGAGCGGGGATGGTTGCTAGTGTATGGTTATGTTGGTGGTTGCTGGTGTTGGTGATGGTGGTAGTGCACGCTAAGGTGCTCACGGTTATTTGTAGAAGCCAACGGTGGCATAGCAGTCTGTCACCTTGCTTACCTGCGGTGGTGTGGACTCGTGCTTGCGTTTGAGGCTGGAAGTGGTGGAATGGAAGAGAACTTGACTCTCTATGCGGTAGTGGATCGGTGGTGATGGCCTGCTCAGCTTCGTCATTTCCTCTCCTCTTTTAAAGCTTTAGGAGAAGAGAAATAGATGGAGGAGGAATGCTCAGATCCACTTCCTCCGCTCTTCTTTACTGTTGCCTTCATTGCCAAATAATGTCTTGTCGGAGAGGTGTGACTCCTGCCGCACGAAGTTGTCATAATTAATTAAATGAGTGTTATTTATTTATAAGCCCTTAAAAGAAATGTGAAATAAAATAATGCATGTAATGCAACCTAAAAGATTAACTATTCTAATGCATGCTATTCTAAATGAATTCTAGGTATGAATGCAATGCTTGAAATATGCAAATAAATGAATAATTAGACTAATCTTTTTACATCTTATTGTATTCTATTTATATGCCAATGTTAATCTAATTCCTCTGCATTTAAGTAACTAATTAGCCCACAAATATGGGCTCATCAAATGCCCCCATGGCTAGTTTTTGCTAGTCCTTAGCAAAATTGAATCAATAACCCAGCTCTTCAAGTGGACTAGCCAACCCAATCAGTCTTCCTTCAGAAACATGTTAAGTTTGAACTTTGGACCTAAGGTTCACAAGTAGTTGCTAAATTACTAAGTAGGCTGATAAACGCCAGCTTATCATCATTCTTATGCATTAAAACAAACCTAGCTCTTAGGATTTTACTCTGCAAATGGGTTTTTGGGCTGCATTTAGGCATAAAATAGGTTAGGCATGCATTGCATTTTTTTATTATCTTTTTGATATGTTTTTGTGAGTGTTAGGGATGAACAGATATACAGATCCCTAAAACCCTAGCACTCAAGAAGGCAAATGGTGAAGGAGAAGCTCAGACTAGCTAGAACTCAGCTTGATCCAGCACACCACAACTGGAACCTAGCTCACTTGAATTAGGGTTAGCTCATCCCAGCTCCATTCAGCTAATCTCAGCTGAATGGTAGCTCAAGAGAGTTCATCTTAGCTCACCCTAGCTCAAGTCAGCTCAGATCCAGCTCAACTTAGCTGAGTCTCGCTCATCTCAGCTCCCACTAGTCCATAGGGAGCTCTAGCTAGATCAGTTGAGTTGACAGGAGTTCACCCCAGCTCAGATCTAGTAACATCCAGCTCCACTCAACTCCAGCCAGCTGAAGAAGAACTCATCCCAGCTCAGGAAGCTCAAGTCCAGCTCCCGGGGACTCAGCTTAGCTCAACTCAGTTGAGCTAACCTACCTTAGCTGCCTCAACCAGCTTGATCCTCCCCGAGAGCGCCAGACCTAGCTCACCTCAGCTCATTATGGTAGAAGCTAGCTCACTTTAGCATGGCTTAGCAGCTAGCAAAGAACTAGCAAGCTAAGCCAGCTAGAGTAGCTCCATGCCAGCCTCTTCAGCAGCAGCCAGCTCCAGTTTCAGCTCCAGACTTCTCCTCCTCAGCTCCTCCCTCCAAACCTTAGCTCCAACACCTTCTCCTCTACTCCTCCATTAGCTAAGCTAGCTTAGCTTAGCTTATCTTATCTTAGCTTAGCTGTGCTCCAACTTCCTTGGCTTGTACCACCCTAAAAACCCACCTAACAACTCCACCCAACTAGCTCCACCTAAGCTCCACATAAGTTAACCTACTTGGCACCTACCTAGCCTACCCACCACCTCCAAAAGACACCTAAAAGTGGCACCAAAATGACCCTAACCACCCCCTTGATGGTGCCACTTTTCCCTCCAAAAACCCCCTTCATCTCCACCATACACCTCTCCTTAAATCCATCTCCACCATCCACCTAACCCCCCTTCTAGAAGACCCTAGGTTGGTGCCAAATTGGTGGTGTCTCTCCACCACCAAAAGGCACCAATACCACCATAACCACCCCCTTTAACACCCCTTGGGTTGGCGCCAAATACCCTTGGCCATAGGATCACCAACCACCTCCATCCTTCCATCCTAGCCCTCCAATTCAAGGGGCACCTTAACCCCCCATCCTACCCTATAAAAAGACCACTACCCACCACCATTCAAGGCATACTTGGCTAGAAAATTCACTCTCATATTCCACCTAGAAGCCCATGTTCAAGAGAGAAGAAGAAGAAGATTAAGGGGATATTCTGTTCCCTTGGTGCCTTCCCCTCTTCCCTTCTCTCTTGAGTCACGCCAGCCAAAGGAGAAGCCAGGCAAGGAAGATCTTTGGAGGAGATTTTGAAGGTGGTCCACGTCACCTTGGAGGAGCTTTTGAGGGTGGTGCACGGCCCCCCCCTTGGAGGAGAGCATTGAAGATGGTAGCTTCCACTTTGGAGGAGCTCTCAAGGAAGGAGAAGAAGGAGGCCCTCTTTTCAGGCCAAGGAGCAGCTAGGCTTGGAGCAAGAAGACTCCCTTCTTCACAATTTTTGCAAGAGGATTTGTGTTTCTTTTCTTGCTTTTAGATTTTTTTTATTTTAGTAGAAGCATTCCTCTACTTGTCCTTGAAAAGAACACCAATTCTAGTCAATTAAGTTGCCTTCTTTTAGCTTTTTATTGCAATTGTTACTTTTGGTTCAAGCACTTGTTTCACCTCTTCTTCCTAATTACTCTAGGCCTCACTTGCCTTGAGTGAGCTTAGGAAGAAGATATTTCTATCTTTTAAGTTTTAGTTAAGCAATTGTAGGTGTTAGTACTTTCGTTACAATTCGCATTTTTGCCCTCGTCTTTTCAAAACAAAAAAATGACATATTTAAAATACCAAAAAGAAAGTTGAGATCTAATTGTAAGCAAGAGGATTAATTTTGTAGACAATTGGCATCCTCGGACGACCCTAGATACTCCCCTTTCTAGGATATAAATTTAAAAGCGAAAGCGGATTCGAGTGTTACAACGACGTTAAAAACCTGCTTTTACAAATCACGTGTATTTCGCTATCACTTTTTGGCGCCGTTGCCGGGGAGGCACGGCTTTGCTATTTTTCCTCCTCTTGCTTGAAGTAGATCTCATCCCCTTCTCTTTCTTCTTTTTCGTGTGTGCAGGAACTATTGCAGGAAGCAAGAGCTCAAAGTTCTTTTTCTTCCTGCGAAATTCATGTTGGTTCCTCTTTCTGGTCACATAATTAATTAAAACTACCAAAAACATATTAAACTTGGCTTTCAAGATCCCAAACAACTTGATTAAGTGGAGTGGTGCATTTTAAAATCCATTGCTTGCTTGAATGCTTGTTTAGCACCACTCCATTGCAAGTATTGGTGTTCTATTTTTCGGGTCCAGATTTCTATCTAGACTTGAAAAATTGATTCCTAACACCACAGGCCTCCAAAAATTATAAAATTTCATACAGTGATTCCCAATTAAGTTAGGAACATCTGTTCCAAATTTCAGATCAATTGGATTTGAAAAAATTCATGGATTGCAGAGGGGTCACACCCTCTAATCTTCCTATTTTGCTACTGTCCATGAATTTTTACAATTTTTATACTCATCCAATTTTTGTGAAATTTAAGTTGCTGGAATCTTTGTGAAATTTTACACATCACATAAAATCACAAAAATTTTCTAAGGTCGGTGGTAATACTGAAAAGTCCACAATACCCATGGGTATCATTTCTGGACTTTGACATCAGTACAATTAAAAATTCAAAACAATTATCCAACAAATTCCTAAAATCTTACAAAAATCTTTTTTTGGAATCCTTGTTTGATTTCACTCAAGGTAGTGGTGTTGGTTGCATTGATTGGGCCACTATCTATTCAGAAAGCCTAAAAATAACTCATTGGTAGTTAAATTTCTATCTTAGGGACAATTGGCTTAGGGTTTCTTTCTTTCTTTTTAGAGACTCAATTTAAAGGAAATATATAATCACCCATACAACTTGTTTTCCTTTGATTGTGGATTTTCAAACTTGTTTGAAAATTTAACTAGAGAAACCCTAAAACACATCAATTAAATTGAATCCTAAAAGACATAAATACAAAAAAAAATTGTGTGACAACTTGATTTTTGTTGGAGCCACTCTCCAATTCCTGCACACACACAAAAAATTAAAATAACAGGGCAACAACCCAATTAACGCCCTCCACATTCCGTGTGCACTGTAGTATACTAGACCAAATTAAAACTTGTAGCAACTTGACCCCTAAGGCTTCATCAACTTAGGCTTGCTATCTAGGTCTTAAGTTTTCTTTAGTTAGTACCAATTCTGTCATCTATATCTGGTGTTCAGGCTGAGGGGCTGTGTCAAACGATCAGGCGCGGGTTTGTACAAGCACCTGGGGTTTTCCCAAGGAAACATTTTGGCCCAAACCTCCCCTTAAGCAACTTGGCTAGATTTGTTGACAGAACGGGTATTCACTATTGACTACTTATTTCCTACATAGACCAAGTCTTAGGTTTATTATTAGGGAGTCACATTTAAGTTAGATCTAGTTTTGTTTGTTTGAATTGCACACTTTCTCTCATCTCTTTCTCTTCTCCTCCCCTCCAATTCTTCCAAGTAGTGCATGCACGAGCGACGGTCCCAAAAACTACACCTCAAAGGACCATCTGATTTTGCCCCTCGTAGCAGGAAATCATTGTTTTCTTCCCCCTCCTCTTCTAAAAGAATGGAAAACCCAAGAAGCTATCAAAAAAATTCTGCTTCCACTTCTAACCCGTCAGCCGACCCACAAGCTGACTTCACCCTCCCTCACCTTCCTAACTTGGAGCAACCAGAAATACCAGCAGGGCCAAGTGGCCCTCCAATTATAACCCAAAATACAAATCCCTTTGCATTATTGGTCGACCATTTGGCTTGACTACAACAAAATCAAGAAGATCTAGCTAGGACTGTCACGAACCTAGCTAATCAAAGACAAAATCCACCACCCCGCCAACAGCCTATCATTCCTCTTAAGGATTTCTATGATCCTTCCAATTATGAGGAAAGACCAAGGGTGGTCATACCACAAGGGGATTTCGAGATCAAACCAGCCATTCTAAACCTTATCAAGCATTTTCATGGTCTTCCACGAGAGGACCCTTTTTGTCATCTCGAGGAATTAACTGTCCTTGCTCAAACCACTCGTTCCCGCAATGTGCAGGAAGATGTGTGGTTAATAGGACTCTTTCCTCTCTCTGTTAAAGACAGCATCACATTGGTTTAGAACGGTTGGGCGCCCTATTACCACCTGGCCCCAATTAAAAAGTGCTTTTCTTAAAAAATTTTTTCCGATCGGTCGAACGAACGCATTAAGAAGATCCATAACGACCTTTCAACAAAAAATTGGTGAACCCCTCCACGAAGCCTGGGAAAGATTTCAGGAACTTCTAAGAAGTTGTCCCCACCATGAAATTCCACAATGGCAGTTAGTGCAGATCTTCTATCATGGATTAGAAGATCAATTGAAACGATTTGTGGATGCCTCATGTGGGGGCAATTTTCTTAACAAAGACATCGAAAGTGCCTATCTTCTCTTTGAAGAAATGAGTGAAAACTCATTTAACATGACCTCAATGGACACTTTTGGTAGATCACAAAACCCCAGACACGGAGTCCATGAAATTGACTCTAAATCCACCTTTGTTCCAGCCACACAAGATGATTTATATATGTTAGCTCAACGACTGGACCAAATGCAAATTCACCAAAAGAAAATGGATGAAAAGCTCATAAACAAACAAGCTCCACACATCCACTCTCCACACACTAACCCCCCACACATTCTCCGAAGAGACAATCTACACAATATTGATGCCACATCTGCTGGCCAGCAATTTTCGGCTAATTTCCCGCAAGATTTGACAGGGAATTTTGATCAAACTTGCAACACCAAGTTAAGGTTACTCCTGATCATCGACCTATTGGGAATTTACCTTCCCAACCCATGCCCAACCCAAATAATCAAAGGAAACAATTCCAAGGTGGATATCCCAGTCAACCCATTCAGCCAGCACCTCAGCATTCGCCGGGTTTCAATAACAGCCAGGCCCACCGTCCTCATCCTAGAAACAACCAGACTGCAAATGCAGTTACCTTGAAAAATGGGAAAACCACTCACAATACCCTACCTGTTAAAGAAACCCGCTCTAATGACACAGATTAACTCTTCCCCTCCTATTGTTCAGGAACCAATTCATGCAAAACAGGGCAACCCTACCCCATTTCCACAAGTCCTCCTCTCTTCAAAAAAGAAAAAGACAAAATCGGAGCCCACTAAGAAGGAACTAATGGATTTATTTGGGCAAGTAGAAATTAATATCCCTATCCTAGATGCCATTAAGTATATCCCTGCCTATGCAAAATTCTTAAAAGATTTATGTACGCCAAAAAGGCAGCCCAAAAATTTAGGAAAGGTAATTCTTCCAGAGACAGTCAGCTCAGTTGTGCAGAGCCGACTGCCTCTTAAGAGAAAAGATCCCGGTGCCCCCTAATCCAAGTTATCATTAATGATACCTCATTTGATCGCGCTCTGTTGGATCTTGGTGCCTCAATTAATCTTATCCCCACAGTTGTTTTTGAGGAATTTAAGATCGGTGAATTGAAGCCTGTTGAGGTTACTCTCCAATTAGCCAACCAATCTATGATTAAACCAAGGGGAATTGTTGAAGATGTTCTTGTCCGGGTCAAAAATTGTCTATTCGCAGTAGACTTTTTAGTCCTGGACATAGAGGTACCTGAAGCACTTAAGTTTGCCCCCATTATTCTTGGAAGACCATTCTTAGCCACCGCCCGCGCCAATATTGATTGTGATTCTGGAAAGATGAAGATCATGTGTTGTGGTGAATCTGTAACCCTAGACATTTTTCATGCTTCTAGGCGGTTCCAAGAACCAGATTTCTTTGATGATTCGGGTTCTAAAATAGAAAACATTGTGCAGGAAACTTTGCAGATTTCCCATTTAGGTTCCTGTTTTGCTGTAAATACGATTCCTGAACAATCCACTTTTTCTCACCCTTCCACCCCAACCACACGTCTAGCGAACATTCCAGCTAACCCTTTCACTCTCACCTCACCTCTAACCCATAAAGCAGAAACTCTTTCGAAGCCGGGCCCACAATTGGAATTAAAACCTTTGCCCGACTCCCTTAAATACGTCTTCCTGGGTCCAAATCAGACCCTGCCCCTAATTATATATTTTGGACTCATCGGGGCACAAGAGCACAAACTCCTCCAGGTTTTGAGTAAATATCGGAAAGCTATTGGCTGGACCCTTTCTGATCTTAAAGGCATTCATCCGTCCTATTGTACGCATCGTATATATTTAGAGGACGATTCTCGCCCCTCCCGCTAACCACAAAGGCGCTTGAATCCTATTATGCAGGAGGTGGTAAAAAAGGAGATTATTAAGTGGCTGGATGCTAATATCATCTACCCGATTTCTGACAGCTTCTGGGTTAGTCCAACACAAGTTGTCCCCAAAAAGGCTGAACTAACAGTTGTCACTAATGATAATGGGGAAAATGTAGCCACTCGAACCGTTTCTTCTTGGAGCATGTGTATCGATTACCGAAAATTAAACACCGCCACCAAGAAGGATCATTTCCCACTCCCTTTTATTGATCAAATCTTGGAGCGGTTAGCCGGACGAGATTTTTACTATTTTTTGGATGGTTATTCCTGCTATAATCAAGTAGCGGTTCATCCTGAGGACCAGGACAAAACAACTTTCACCTGCCCCTCCGGAACCTTTGCTTTCCGAAGAATGCCCTCCGACCTTTGCAACGCACCTGCAACTTTTCAAAGGTGCATGCTTGCAATTTTTTCAGACCTGGTAGGTGAATGTTTAGAAGTCTTTATGGATGACTTCTCTATTTTTGGAGATTCTTTTGACCATTGTCTCAAAAATCTTGAAAGTACTCTCCAAAATGCATAGAAGTTAATTTGGTCCTCAGCTGGGAAAAAAGTCATTTCATGGTCCAAGAAGGTATTGTCTTGGGCCATGTTATTTCAAAACAAGGAATCGCGGTAGATAAAGCAAAAATAGATGCTATATCTAAGCTCCCACCGCCCACTACTGTCAAACAGATCAGATCCTTTTTGGGTCATGTGGCTTTCTACCATCAATTCATACAAAATTTTTCCCAAATCTCCAAGCCCTTAAGTCAGCTTCTCACTAAAGACCAGCCATTTGATTTTAATAATAAGTGCCTGGAGAGTTTTTTGAGGTTGAAGAAAGAGGTTACTGAGGCACCAATATTACAGGGACTTGATTGGAGTAGTCCCTTTGAATTAATGACAGATGCCTTAGATTTTGCTGTAGGGGCCGTTCTAGGGCAAAGAATTGGCAAGAAGCTTGTTGTGATCTATTATGCTAGCAAAACCCTTGATGATGCACAATGGAATTACACGGTTATTGAAAAGGAACTTCTTGCCATTGTATTTGCCTTAGAAAAATTTAGATCTTATCTGTTGGGGTCACATGTCACTGTTTATATCGACCACTCAGCAATTAAATATTTGCTAACAAAGAAAGATGCGAAAACCTGCCTTATCCGTTGGATTCTGCTGCTCCAGGAATTTGACCTGGAAATCAAGGATAAGGCGGGATTGCACAATGTAGTGGCCGACCATCTCTCTCGTCTTATGACGAATGACATAATGACCCCGCCAGATCAGTTCCCCGATGAAAGCATTTTAGCTGCTACAACCCTCCCTTGGTTTGTACCCATCGCAAACTACTTAGCAACAGAACAAATCCCTGCTGATTGGCCAAAAACAAAATGGGATAAAGTTCTTTGTTGATATTAAATATTATTTTTGGGAGGAGCTGAACCTTTTCCGCATTTGTGCTGATCAGGTCATTTGACGATGTGTCCTCGATTTTGAAATCCATGAATCTTGATACATTGTCACTCAATGGCCTATGGCGGACATTTTTCGGGCAAGAAAACTGCAGCTAAAATCCTTAATTCGGGATTTTATTGGCCCAGCTTGCACAAAGATGCTCATGACTTCATTCGGTCCTGTGTGCTGGTTCAGACACCATGGGTGGCATTATCATGAAATGTCAATCGCCAGGGTCTGAATTCGGCCACGGAACGCCATGGGCGGGATTATCTCGAAATCTCGAAAGCCAGGGTTCCGGGGGTTGCCATGGGCGGGATTATCTCGAAATCTCGAAAGCCAGGGACCTTTGAGGATTGATGATGGGGACGAGGAATCCGATACAGATCGTGTTGAGAAGCTAATCCGAAGCTAGAAATAAAAAAGAAAAGAGAGAGAAAAGCTCTCCAAACAAATAAATCTTCTATCTCTCTCTTACAAAAAATGCACTGCAAACTGAACTTAGGCTAAAAATATCTCAAGCACGGGTGCTTTAACCGCGGAGTCCAACAAACCCTAGGTTAGTTTCTGTGGGCCGTAGAAACCTTTGCAGAAGACTGAGGCTAAAGCGGAACAGGTCCGGATTTTGGTTGGTACTTGAGTACCTCTAGGTCTATTGTCGGCATTCCCACCTAATCACAAAAGAAAAGGAGAAGCACTTATCATTGTTGACAAACATTCAGGGTCTAGAACGGAAGTTAAAACTTTGAAATTTTGCTAAGGGAATAGCAAAAGCTAGGCATGGGGGTATGATGAGAGCCTCATCATGAGCCATAACTAGCTCATTTTGACCCAATAAAGAAGATAAAAGCTCCTACATAACCTAGAAGAAGGCCTAACTGAAGGAACAAGTGCTCTGAGAAGAAAACATGAAATAAAGGTTAAAACTGCAATTTTACCATTGCAGTAGATAAACGGGATTTCTCAGAGGCAAAACATAGGTCAAATGGTCTAAATGAGATAAAAAGTGGGTTGAGTCAATCAGAAATGGGTTCATGTGCAATCTAAGAATTAAAAGACACTTGGTAACCCTAAAACAGACCCGCTTAAATTAACAAGGTTCCGGTCAGAACAAAAAGCAAGTAAACCCTCTACAAATCATGGAAAAACATACTCTAGGGTTTATAACACTTAATTTGGCCTTTGGAACCTAGTTTGACCTAGATTAGGGTCCTAGCTCTTCAATTAACCTAATTTGGGTTTTTACGCAAAATATCCAGTCAAAAGAGGTCAAACCTGAAATCTAACTTCTCCATTGGATTCCTTAGGTCCAAATTAGGTTTATACCAAAATTTGGACCTAAGGAGAGGTCATCTTGACCTACTTTGCAATTTAGTACACCCAAATCACAAATTGGTCCCTATCTTTTGAATACCGTTGCAGAGAACCCCCTAGGTCTTCGCCTCCTTTGCAAACCGGTCCTGCCGCCATTGCTAGGGCAGAACCGAGCTCCGACGAGGTTCGGAGAGGGATTGCTCTCTAATCCCTCAGAGATTCCCTCCCAGAAATGGAAGGAGAATTCTCTGAAGAATTCCCTTCCATTTAAGATCGATATCGATCCCTGGTGTGAACCCAATCTCTCGTGCGAACGCACGAGAGATTTGGGTATCCTAACTCCTTTCCATCTCCGGCGACCAACCTCAGGCAATTACGTGCCCTTCACGCCCTGCACACCAAGTCCAGTGCCTATATAAGAACCCACAACTCCGGCCGAAGAGGCTGAGCTTGGTTTGGCCGAGGTTCCACCCCCAATTCCTCTCCTCCTGCCCGGCCAAACTCCCAGCAGGCTCCGGCGAGGCCCCCTCCCCTCCCTCTTCGCTCTGCCACAAAACCAGTGGCAGAGTTAACTTCCTGACCTTCCTCCGCGTTGCGCAGTACCAGTGCACACCGCCTCAGCCCCGTCGTCGCCGTCGTCCTCCCCCACTGGGCGTCATCTTCTCCGGTGACAGCAGGTACTGCTGTTCACCCTCCGTCCCCTTTCGTCCTTATAGTTAGGTTAGAACTCCTCTCCATCCTCTCCTCTCTCTTTTCCCCCTGTTATCTCCCTTGATCGACCCTCGACAGACGCTAACCACCTCCATCGTCTTCGCCTCCGACCGCACTCCGGTGAGCCGCCCACACCACTCCAGCCCTCCACACGGCTCGCCAACCACCTCGAAAGCTCCGCCTCACCTCCAGGAACACACTCCACCCTACCACTTCCACTCCAGCCCTCCACAATCACCCCCCGACCAACCCACCATCTCCGGCCACAGGTTGACCTAGGCACGCACGCCTAGGCCGACCTGCGGCCTGCAGCACTGCCCACCGCCTTCGCTGTGCCACGACGAAGGTCTCTAGCTATTCTGATTTGGCCGAGAGGCGCGTTTTGTGTATGACAGGGTTCGAGCCGCTGCCGCCATGGACGACCTCTGATGAAGCTCCCACGAAGCTCCAGGCACCCGGTCTTCCAGGCTACAGGTGCTGCATACTAGCGCGAGTGTCGCGAGGTGAACGAGTCCAGCCAAGGAGCGCTAGCAGAGCCAGCAGCTGCGGGGCAATCGCACGACGAGGCTTCTGCAGGCGCGCGTGAAGGCGAGACCAGATAGTCCCACATCGTGGGATTGCAATCCTCAGGTACCATATAAGTTGTTTTTGTGTTTTACTCTTATCGCCTCAGTAAGCACAGGGGTGAGGTCCCTCACTGACCCCACCCGCCTCGTCCGCGGCCTGACCACACGGACTTGGTGGATCCGACCCGACCTAGACCTACGCACTCCTCGCGCATCACACCACCTTCAGGTGCGCCTGGTCCCGGGTACGATCCGACCCGATTAATGCCTGTGGCTCTGGGAGAGCAGCTCTGAGTGAATTGCTTGAGATAGAGAGACGCGCGGGTATAGGGAGAAGGGTTAGGTTTTGCTCTTGTGCAGGCAGGCTGAACGTAGGAGAAGGACTTGGCCGCTACAGAAGAAGAAGAAGGAAAGGCAAGGCGAAGAAGAGAAGAAAGAAGGAGCAAGATAGGGAAGAAGAAAGAAAGAAGCCTTCGCACGAGAAGCAGGAAAAACAGAGAAGAGAGAAGCAAGGCAAGACCACAGAAGTGGAGAGTAAGAAGCAAAGAAGAAGGAAAAATAGGAAGGAAAGAGAGACTTTGCCAAGGCATAGAAAGAAGAAGAAAATCAAGAAGGGAAAATACTTTTAAGACGTCTGATCACAAGATCAGACGTCCAATTTCATATTTTTTTTTGCCCTAACTCCTTTTAATCGCATACATTCATACCTGAATTGATATTTTGAGTAAATTAGAGTGTTCAATTACATTTTGATTTAGTGGTAAGTTCCATTTGCTCCCTGTGTTCGACCTCGGATACTCCGGTCTTTGAGTAATAAAAACTTTGTATTTGTTCGAATGTTTTGTCGGTTATACTACAACATAATACGCTTTAAATCCGCACGAAACGCCCGTGAACAGTATGCCATCTCCTGGTAGAATTAGAACATAGGGCTTTTTGGGCAATAAAATAACTCAATATGGATTTATCTAACCCCGGTAACCATAGAAAATTACAATTAACTGAATTGGAAGAATTATGTAATTTTTCCTATGAAAATGCGAGGATTTATAAAGATCGAACAAAGAAATTTCATGATAAATATATTGTTCGGAAACACTTTGACGTTAATCAACGTGTTTGGCTTTTTGATGCAAGATTACGTCTTTTTCCTGGCAAATTAAAATCTAAATGGACCAGCCCCTTTATTGTCCATAAACTTATCCATACGGCGCTGTTGACCTTTTTGATCCGGAAACTAATTCGACATTTCAAGTCAATGGCCAACGTTTAAAGCTCTATTTTGATCATACGCCTAAAATTCCGTCTGAATCTTTTAATTTACTGAGCCAGCCACCCTTGATCACTAATGCATATCACGCCCGGCTGAATGGCGTAAAAGATAGCACTGGATGGGAGGTAACCCATCATTTTTTCCTGCTTTCTTTTTTTTCTTCTTTTGCCAGGTTTTGATCATCCTAAACCCGACCATTCTTCACTAAGGTGATCCCTTTTCCCTCCTAATGCATGAGGATATGGCATATTTTAAGCATGGGGTGGTGTTTTTAATTTTAACGATCGATTTAGAATGTTCAAAACCTAAAAACATGCATTTTTCTTTAATTTATTTCCTACTTGCATACAAAAAAAAATGATGAAAAACTTTTTGAGAAAAAAAATTTTTTTGGGACTAAGGTTAAAAAACTCACTTTTGGTACAATAGGATTTAATCTTTAACAAACTAAGGATGAGGATGCGGATCTGATCATTAGAATTTCAGGGTCTATTTTAGACTAGATCAGATATCCTTCTCTAAAATTCCACCTGAACTCATGATAGTTCAGGTGACTTGATCCTATTTTGTAATGTGGAAAGTATTTGACTTAGCTTCTGATTCAAAATCTTGCATGTCTTGAGAAACTTCTTGTGTCACTCTTCACACACAATCCAACACCTAAAAATAACTAAAAATTTAAAAAACTCCCTTGTTTGGACTTAGTAAAAGTCTGAAGCAGATCATTGGTTTGAGTTCCCACCGCTGAGAAGGAGGAAAATGCCTCCTTTGAGGACACGATGTCAACATGTTACCACCTCGGCACTGCTCTATATCTATATTTCATATCTTTAGATGGAGCATTAAAGTGCATTTTAGTAGCTCAAGTGTCTTGGACGGTGCTCTACCTATAGTGTCGGAGCAAGAGCTTGAGTTTGATTGAAGCGCCCCTTTACACTGTATCGTGTTTTGGGATTGTGAGCTCCTGGGTGGTGTCATGGACAGTGCTATCTCGAAGTACTGGTGCGAGAGCCCCCTCAAGGAATGGTAACGGGAATGATGATCCCGACACATCTGTTGTAAGACTAAGCTAAAAATAAGCATGGGGGAGAAAAAAAAAGTAATAATAAATAAATTAACATGCCCTTATAAATGTTGGCTTTTCACAAGCACAGACACAAGGTTTTAAAGGATTTTGCAAGTTGCGAATCAGATTCATGAGCCAGAAAAATCCTAAAAACAAACATTTCAAGTCATCTGAATTAACAAGGGGTTAATTTGTGAATTTTCTAGAGGATATATTGATCCCGTTTTGTCTAATGGTTGGATAGAAAAATAAATCTCGATGTTTATCTTTAACAAATCCCGTACCTCCTGTGTTTTAATCTACCAAGGTCCCTTAATCTCTTTTTCTCCTCAAAAGTCAAAAAAATTAGATTACCCAAAAATTCCGTTTTCCAAAAAATTAAAGTTTTTCTAAGAGACTAGAAAAAGATAAGCATGAGGGTGTGATAAATGCAAGTTTATCATCATTCTTATGCATTAAAACAAACCTAGCTCTTAGGATTTTACTCCGCAAATAGGTTTTTGGGCTGTATTTAGGCATAAAATAGGTTAGGCATGCATTGCATTTTTTTATTGTCTTTTTGATATGTTTTTGTGAGTGTTAGGGATGAACAGATATACAGATCCCTAAAACCCTAGCACTCAAGAAGGCAAATGGTGAAGGAGAAGCTCAGACTAGCTAGAACTCAGCTTGATCCAGCACACCACAACTGGAACCTAGCTCACTTGAATTAGGGTTAGCTCATCCCAGCTCCATTCAGCTAATCTTAGCTGAATGGTAGCTCAAGAGAGTTCATCTTAGCTCACCCTAGCTCAAGTCAGCTCAGATCCAGCTCAACTTAGCTGAGTCTCGCTCATCTCAGCTCCCACTAGTCCATAAGGAGCTCTAGCTAGATCAGTTGAGTTGACAGGAGTTCACCCCAGCTCAGATCCAGCAACATCCAGCTCCACTCAACTCCAGCCAGCTGAAGAAGAACTCATCCCAGCTCAGGAAGCTCAAGTCCAGCTCCCGGGGACTCAGCTTAGCTCAACTCAGTTGAGCTAACGTACCTTAGCTGCCTCAACCAGCTTGATCCTCCCCGGGAGCACCAAACCTAGCTCACCTCAACTCATTATGGTATAAGCTAGGTCACTTTAGCATGGCTTAGCAGCTAGAAAAGAACTAGCAAGCTAAGCCAGCTAGAGTAGCTCCATGCCAGCCTCTTCAGCAGCAGCCAGCTCCAGTTTCAGCTCCAGACTTCTCCTCCTCAGCTCCTCCCTCCAAACCCTAGCTCCAGCACCTTCTCCTCTACTCCTCCATTAGCTATGCTCCAACTTCCTTGGCTTGTACCACCCCAAAAACCCACCTAACAACTCCACCCAACTAGCTCCACCTAAGCTCCACATAAGCTAACCTACTTGGCACCTACCTAGCCTACCCACCACCTCCAAAAGACACCTAAAAGTGGTGCCAAAACCACCCTAACCACCCCTTTGATCACTCCACTTTTCCCTCCAAAAACCCCCTTCATCTCCACCATACACCTCTCCTTAAATCCATCTCCACCATCCACCTAATCCCCCTTCTAGAATACCCTAGGTTGGCGCCAAATTGGTGGTGTCTCTCCACCACCAAAAGCCACCAACACCACCATAACCACCCCCTTTAACACCACTTGGGTTGGCGCCAAATACCCTTGGCCATAGGATCACCAACCACCTCCATCCTTCCATCCTAGCCCTCCATTTCAAGGGGCACCTTAACCCCCCATCCTACCCTATAAAAAGACCACTACCCACCACCATTCAAGGCATCCTTGGCTAGCAAATTCACTCTCATATTCCACCTAGAAGCCCACATCCAATAAAGAAGAAGAAGAAGAATATTAAGGGGATATTCTATTCCCTTGGTACCTTCCCCTCTTCCCTTCTCTCTTGAGTCATGCCAGCCAAAGGAGAAGCCAGGCAAGGAAGATCTTTGGAGGAGATTTTGAAGGTGGTCCACGTCACCTTGGAGGAGCTTTTGAGGGTGGTGCACGCCCCCCCTTGGAGGAGAGCATTGAAGATGGTAGCTTCCACCTTGGAGGAGCTCTCAAGGAAGGAGAAGAAGGAGGCCCTCTTTTCAGGCTAAGGAGCAGCTAGGCTTGGAGCAAGAAGACTCCCTTCTTCACAATTTTTGCAAGAGGATTTGTGTTTCTTTTCTTGCTTTTAGATTTTTTTATTTTAGTAGAAGCATTCCTCTACTTGTCCTTGAAAAGAACACCAATTCTAGTCAATTAAATTGCCTTCTTTTAACTTTTTATTGCAATTGTTACTTTTGGTCTAGCACTTGTTTCACCTCTTCTTCCTAATTACTCTAGGCCTCCACTTGCCTAGAGTGAGCTTAGGAAGATGATATTTCTATCTTTTAAGTTTTAGTTAAGCAATTGTAGGTGTTAGTACTTTCCGTTACAATTCGCATTTTTGCCCTCGTCTTTTCAAAACAAAAATTGTAAGCAAGAGGATTAATTTTACAAACAATTGGCCTCCTTAGACGACCCTAGATACTCCCCTATCTAGGATATAAATTTAAAAGCGAAAGAGGATTCACGTGTTGTAATGACGTTAAAAACCCGCTTTTACAAATCACGCGTATTTCGCTATCATAGACCAACAAAGGATGTGTTCCAGGTGTAGGTTTCCCTGATTTCTAACTCTACCCTAGGGTTTATTGGTCCTAAAGATTAAAGCATCCGTGCATGTGCATTGGTCTGAGTTATTTGAGGTTGGTATGATTTCCAAACTAGAAAGAGGATTTTCTTTATATATATATATATTTGTTTGATTCTTCTAAGTTTAACCTTGTAACAGCTATCAACACGGTCTGTGTCGGATTCGTTGTCCCCATCACTGTACCTCGAAGGGTGCCTGGCTTTCGATGCTTCGAGATAGCATCGCCCTTAGTGACCCCAAGAACTCCTGGCAATCGACACTTCGAGAGAGTATTGCCAATGGATTTCTAAAGAGAATTCAGGCTCCTGGCAATCGACACTTTGAGATAGGGCCGCCCGTGGTACCTGAACCACACAATGCACTTACATGGCCCCAGTTGGATGGATATCCTAAGAGACAAGCATCAACGAGGTGACATGTTATCATCGCATCCTCAAGGTGAGTATATACTCCACCTCTCCTGCGGCAGGAACTCTTCCAATCAACTTGTGTTTTCAAGCTTCTCCTAAGTCTGAAATAAAAGAACCAAAATTTTTCTCCAAGAAAGGAATTAGGGTGGTCACTATTTACACAAGACCAAGTGTGCGTGAATTGTGGATGCTTAGGTTACAAGGACCTGCAAACCAAAAGGTAGAAAAAGACATCAGGTACTACCCAACCTTTAACTCAATCCCCAGCTTTCCTTCCTCAACCTCTTGAGGAATGGTCTGCAACTTAACTCCTACTTGAGTTTTTTCAAATTCACAAAGGACCCTAAAGGTCTAAAGCTAGTAACTCAACTTAGCTTCTAAGTCAAACCCTAGAGTCAACTTAGTCTAACCTAAAGTTCTGGTCTTCCTAAGAAGGCAGGATCCAGCCAGTTAAGCTCAATAATGCAAAATGTTTTTTTTTGTTTTAAGAAATGTGTGCAATGCAGAATGTTTTAACTAAATGCATGAATGCACTATGTATAAATGCTTTGTATAGATGCCTCAGGTCCTATCCCCCCATGCCTAGTTCAAACAATGTCGTTGAAAATAAAATGGTCAAGGGAAGATGTTACTTAAGGCCGGAAAGAAAGGAGCTAAGGCTCCTTGAGAGTGACCTTGTCAACCAGATGGCCATCCAAAGTTACATAAGGTTTTAATCATTGGCCGTTGATGGTAAAGGGTGCTGCTGAAGAAGGACTCTTGATTTCCACAGCCCCATGCGAAAATACTTTGGTGATAATATAAGGCCCATCCCAACGTGATTTCAATTTTCCTGGAAACAACTTAAGTCTGGAATTGAAAAGCCAAACTTGTTGGTTGGGCTCAAAGGTCTTTCTAGGGATATATTTATCATGCAAGACCTTAGTTCTCTCTTTATAAGCTTGGGAGGTGTCATAAGTGTCATTCCTCAGCTCCTCAAGCTCAGTCAACTATAGTAAATGTGCTTTACCAGCTTGCTCTAAATCCGTGTTGACACTTCGGATAGCCCAAAGTGCCCTATGTTGAAGTTCAATGGGTAAGTGGCATGCTTTCCCGTACATAATCTGGACTGGAGACATACCAAAAGGGGTTTTGTAGGCCGTTCGATAAGCCCATAAAGCATCATTAAGCTTTTGGGACCAGTCCTTCCTATCTAGCCTAATAGTCTTTTCTAAAATGTTCTTGAGGTCCCTATTTGACACTTCAACCTAGCCACTTGTCTGAGGATGATAAGGGGTAGCAATCTTGTGAGTTACTCCCAGACTTCTGAGTAGCCGATTGAAGTGATGGTTCCGGAAATGAGTTCCCCCATCACTTATAATCGTCTTGGGGTAGCCAAAGTGAGATATGATATTGGCCTTCACAAATTTCAAAACCACAGAGTGGTCATTTGTGCATGTAGGAATGGCCTCTATCCACTTGGAGACGTAATCCACTGCCACCAAGATATATTCGAATCCATGGGACGAAGGGAAGGGACCCATGAAGTCTATCCTCGAAACATCAAAAATTTTCACAGGTTGGATAGGGTGTTGGGGCATCTCATTCTGCTTCCCAATCGTTCCAGTCCATTAACATCTAAGACAAACCTTAACAAAGTAATGAGAATCCTTAAATAAAGAAGGCCACCAAAAATCGGATTAGAGAACCTTAAAAGCTATTTTCTTAGCACCAAAGTGTCCTCCACAATGAAGCTCATGGCAAAATCTCAACACACTCTATTGCTCTTCATCAAGCACACCTCGTCTCCAAACTTGGTCTTGTCCAATATGAAATAATTCTGACTCTTCCCAATGAAAGAATCTAGCTTGGGAAATGAATCGCTTCCCTTTTTGCGCATCCCAAGAGCCAGAGGTTTCTCCAGTGGCCAAGTAATTAACTGTATTCACATACCAAGGTGAAGTTGGTGTTACCGCCATAAGGGTTTCATCGGGAAATGTCTCACGGATGTCTCCAGATTGAGAGTCATCAAGGGGAAGGTGAGACAGGTGGTCAGCCACTACATTTTCCACTCCTTTCTTTTCACTAATTTCCAAGTCAAACTCTTGGAGGAGTAGAATCCATCTAATTAATCGTGGCTTAGAGTCTTTCTTGGCAATGAGATGTTTCACTACCACATGATAAGTAAAAATGACCACCTTGGATCCAAGAAGATAAGACCTAAACTTCTCCAGAGCAAAAACTACAGTAAGTAATTCCTTTCCAGTGACTATGTAGTTTTGCTGTGGTTCAGTTAAAGTCTTGCTAGCATAGTGCAACACATGTGGTCTTCCCTCAACCCTCTGTCTAAGAATGGATTCCACTGCATAATCCGAAGCATCACACATCAGCTAAAATGGGAGTGTCCAATCAGGAGCTTAGAGAATAGGCGCAGAGGACAAGGCCTCCTTTAGCGTATGAAAAGCCTCGGCACACTTTGAATCAAAATCGAAGGAAGATTCCTTTGCCAATAAGTCACAAAGTTGCCTAGAAATTTTGCTGAAATTCTTAATGAATCTCCTGTAAAATCCTTCATGTCCTAGAAAGGATCTAATCTATTTGACATTCGTAGGCAATGGAAGTCTGGAAATAGAATCAACTTTAGCCTTATCTACTTCTAAGCCTCTTTTAGACACAACATACCCAAGTACAATGCCTTTCTGTACCATGAAGTGGCTTTTCTCCCAGCTGAGGACTAAACCAGTTTCCTTACATCTCTTTAGCACATTCTCTAAGTGTAGGAGACACTGGTTGAAAGATGAGCCGTAAATGAAGAAGCCATCCATAAAAACCTTGATGCACTCGTCAATCATGTCCAAGAAAATGGACATCATACGCCGTTGGAAAGTTGCTGGTGCATTACATAATCCAAACGGCATATGTCTGAATGCAAAAGTACTGTAAGGACTAGTGAAAGTTGTCTTATCTTGTTCATCAGGGAAGATTGCAACCTGGTTGTACCCAGAATATCCATCTAAAAAGTAGAAATACTTGTTCCTGGCCAATCTATCTAGGATCTGATCAATAAGTGAAAGGGAAAGTGATCCTTTTGGGTAGCAGTGTTTAGTTTGCGGTAGTTAATGCAGACCCTCCAACCAGTTGAGGGTCTGGTCACCACTTGTTCACCCTGGTCATTTATTTCTACCGTGAAGCCTACCTTCTTTGTCACCACATGGATTGGACTAACCCATTTGCTATCTGTGATGGGATAAATGATCCCAGTGTCCAACCACTTCAGAATTTCCTTTTTAACCACCTCCCTCATGTTAGGGTTAAGACGTCTCTACATGTCTTGAAAGGGTTTGATGGAATTATTAGTATAAATGTGATGCATGCAGAGCGCAGAGTCTATATCCTTAATATTAGCAATCATCCAAGCTATGGCTTCCTTGTGCCTTGATAAATAGTCAAACAAGGCTCCCTCTTGCACTTCAGATAGTGCAAATGAGATGATTACAAGGATCGTATCATTTGGCCTGAGGAATACATACTTGAGAGAGTCTGGGAGGGGTTTCAGTTTAAGGTCAAGGGCTTGTATGGTTGAGGGTTTCATAACAGAAGTCCCCCTCTCAGGTAGCAGATCTACCTTAGGTAGACATGATGGGGAAAGAGACTCAATAGAAACTCCAAGCAATTCCTCAAGTTCTAGCACATCCCCTTCACATTCCTCCAAGAGATGGGAATGTTCATTTAGCATGACATGCTGAAGGGGGTCATCACATAAAATTGCAAGAGTTATCTCTTCAATCAGATCATCCACCACCTCAACTTGGGAACAATCCTCAAATCCAGCTTGTTTATAAGCATCAAACACATTCAGTCGAATTTTCCTGTTCCCAATGCCCATTTTTAATGCCCCAGTGTGACAATTAAATGAAGCATTAGAAGTCGGAAGAAAAAGGCGGCCCAAGATGATGGAGGGCTTGGTTGGTTTGTTGGTAGGGTTAGTGTCTAGTACTAAAAAGTCAACAGGGAAGAACAAATCCTTCACTCTCACAATGACATCTTCCAGCAGGCCCCGTGGTGTCTTCAAAGAACGGTCTGCAACTTGGAGGATTACGGGGGAAGGCTTCAAATTGCTTCCTCCAAGTTGTTCATATACATAGCTTAGAAGGATGTTTACCCCCGCACCCAGATCAAGCAGAGCCTTATCTATTTGTAGGTTGCCAACGACCACTGAGATGTATGGGGCTCCTGGATCCTTAAGTTTCAGGGGTGTCCCATGTTGTATAATTGAGCTAACGGAATTAGGCAGGACAACTTTTGATTGGACTTGTTTCCTCGATTGCCGCTTTTTTGTGTACAGGTCCTTGAGAAAGCAGGCATAGGACAGAATCTACCTGATAGCTTCAAGCAAAGGTAGGTTAATTTGCACTTGTTTGAAAGTCTCCATGATTTCATCCATCCTATCTTTGGCTCTAGATGTGCCAATAGAAGTCTGCCCAGAGTTAGATAAGCACTCTGGAAAGGGCACTCTTGATCTCTGGATGGAAGCGTTGTCATGTCGGGTAAGTGGGGGAATAGAGACAACCTCTTCTTGTGAGGTGATTTCAAGTAGAGAAGGGTTGGGTGGCTCTTCACCGGTGGGGGAGTAAGTTAGGGTGGATGGGTTCTCAGAAGGTGAGACTATAAGAGCATCAGGTTTGGAAATTTCTTTCCCACTCAGAATAGTCACCACTTGGGCATGATCCCTAAAAACAATCTCTTTCCCTTTAAGGGTCTCCTCAGATGAACTAGGAAGCCTCCCAATCTCTCTTTTACTCATGGCCTAGACAAGGTGTCCAATTTGTGATTTCATCTCATTGATTGCCTTATCATGAGATTGGATGATCATGCTTTGATTCTCCTGCATGGCTTTCAACATGGCTTTAAGCTCATCCATCTCAAAAGTCTTGGATGGTTGGGAGGGCATAAAAGGTTGATTATACTATTGAGTCTGAAAGGGTTGGGGTCTGTAATTCCCTAAATTAGAGGCATTCCCCTATCTCCATGAAAAATTAGGGTGGTTCCTCCATCCCTCGTTATAAGTATTGGAAAAAGGGTCATTATGAGGTCTGGGTTGGAACACTTGAGTGGCATTCAGGTCCACCTGTACAAGGTCAAGGAATTGGGAGGCCAAATGACAATCCACAGTAGCATGCGTATTGCCATTGCAAATGGAGCATTTAGAAGATTGGGAAGTAGAGGCATTTGACGTGAGTTGGCTAGGGTTTGTCATAAGCCTTTCCATGTTTTGGTTCAACAATTGAATTTGGAAGGCCAAATTCTGGGTATCCCTAGCCACATTTGCCTTAATCTTTCATTGCATAAGAGTGGGTTTCCTATCCAAATAGGTAGAATTTAGATGGATAGAATTCTCACTCAAGGTCTCAAAAAGATCCCAAGCCTCATCTTCAGTTTTTGTAAGAAGGGTTCCTGCACAGGCTCCATCCACTATTTGCCTGTGCTTGTCATTTAATCCAGTGTAGAACCTTTCTACAAGTTGCCATCTTGGCACTTGATGATGGGGACATAAGCATAACAAATCTTTGAAGTGCTCCCATGCATCATGAAATTGTTCTTCATCTTGTTGAGCAAAACCTATGATTTCGCTCCTATAGTGATTAGTCTTGCTCATGGGGAAGTATTTTTTCAAAAACTCTCCTTTCAAGGAATCCCAAGTATCCACTCTACCATCTAGAGTGTGCTACCAATGCTTTGGCTTATCCTTGAGGGAGAAAGGAAATTGGGTTTGCATTTGGGCGTCATCAATAACACCCTACAATCTCACCGTGGAACGGACTTCGGTGGATTCCTCCAGATGCCTGTAGGGTCCTCCCTAGAAGTACCATAGAATGACGGCAATAGAGATATGGTACTGCTCTTGATTTCATATGGATTGTTCCCCCCAGGTCTTCTCAATGTATGACCAGGTTGGTTTGTAGGGATAGAATAATCTCTCAAAGATCGTTGGTTCTCCACAATTCCATTTTCACCTTCCTCGACCATCTCTCTTCTCTCTTGGTTGGCTCTCCTAAGGATCCTTTTAGTTTCTGAATTAAACACAAGTTGTCTCCTCAGAGATCGCCTACCAAGCATACACAAACAAACACAATTCAAAAGGACTTTTATGTCTTTAATTAATTAATGCCTTTTAGTCCAGTTGTAGGTGACAATATAAATTTCCCAATTAATTACATGCCTATTGTCGACCTACAAAATGCCTTAATGAAAGCCTAATTGGAACTTAGGTGCTCTGCCCTAAAGTTCAACTAGTAAAGTACTCCAAGGACGGAGGATCGAATGATGCAAGTAGGCCTAAGCCTTCCTTTGAAGTTGTGCTTTCACGGTGCTTCTTAACTACCCTCAAAAATCCGTGACGGGGTATCCCCCTCCTTGGAGTTACAAAACTTTTGAACTTAAGTTTCAAACACTTTGATATCCAATGGTAGGAGAGTTCTTTCCTAGTAGCTAAAAACCTAGAAATGTCTAATTGTGTGCTTTAGTGCACAGTCATGCATGTGTGCATTCACCGTAAAAGTTTGAATTTTTGAATCGCAGCACAATGTCTCAAATCAACTCCTTGGGTTTTATATGTTCCTCCTTTAATTAGTCCTTTTTTCAAAAAATGTGACCAATTGTTAAGTCGTTTCAAGACAACTTATGTGGTCTTGGAATTAAGTCCAAATGCAAATGCGTGATTAAAATATGGATGCAAAGTAAGAGAATGCGTACCTTGCTTCCAGCAATCAACGATGCAAAAATGCACGCAATGTAGAGAAATAAATCTAGAGGCTGCTCATACAGACCTGAACGGTTCGTCCTAAGGGTAGGCAGCTTCTAGCAGGCAACTCGTGTTTTTTTTTTGTTTTTTGTTTTTGTCAGCTACTTAAGCACAATCAAGAAAAAATAAAATCAATCCACAAAAGAAAGTAAAAATCTAAATCTAAAGAAAGAGGGAACAGACTCCCAAAAATTACCCAACAAGGGCCTAAAACAAAATCAGGGAACAAACCCCTAAAACTGGCCCCAGAGTACAAGGGCGAGAAAACAAACTAAACTAAACCTAAAGAGTCTATTCTAAAATGTGAAATCACAATTGTAAGAGGAAGACTCCCCCTAGAGGGTCCTCCATCCGTCTCTTTGCAGGTGGGGTCAAGGCCCACAAGCTCCTGTGTTTACCTTGGAGGTGGCCACAAGGTCCACCAAGATGCGAAGCTCAGTTCCTCCTCCAAGTGGTGGAAGCAAGGCCCACCACAGCGTTGCTAAGCTGATGCAGCAACTCGTGTGTAATATGCGTACCTCGCACCAAATCAAACAAAACAAGTTAAATATGCCTCAATCTAAATCAACATGAACAAATGAATAATTACAAGTTAATTAAGCCTGTTGTCTCCCTTTCAACGGTGCCATTTGGTGAGTCGCTTTTTGCTTTCGAATAAGACGATTAAGATGATTTGTCGTTGTATTTCTAAGTGGTGGAAAAATCGACTAATCAAGGTATTGAATTGAAATTAACCACTCACAGGAGAGCGGGTTGTATCCATAGGGAGGCAGTGGCCTATTATAACTCACACAGCTTAAAAGCAGATGTTCATGATTAATTTCTCTAAGAAATCGAATAAAAATCACCTTTAAATCAATGTAACAATGATTAGATGTGCTGATATTGCATTTACGAGAAAGAGGGAGGTCCTTTGCATAAACTCACCATAATTAAATAATGATAAATCAAAAATCCTTTTTGTGGAATGGCACCTAAATGTAATAATTAATATCCATTTCATCATAGCAAAATAGGGGAAATTCTTCCCCTTGTCCGTGTGCAAGGAGGAGACCAAGGCCGATGGCGAGGTTGCAAGCAGAGGTTGAGTGGGTTGAGGGCTATTCAGTATGGTGGTCTCGTGTCCAATGGTGGCCGAAGGAGGTGGCGGTGAGGAGAGGAGTGGCGGTAGATGGCGATGGCTGCAACTCTGTTGCTGCTATGGGCTGGCACTTACGAAGGCGTGCACGTGAGGAGGTGAGGATGGGGATCAGTGAGGACGTGCGCAATCCGTGTGGGCACGCTTAGGCACTGCTGAGCTCAGCCGCAACTGCTGTTGCTGCACGCTGCAGGTTGCACACGAGGAGGCGTTGAAGATCGCAACTGCTGCTGCGGGCTGGCAGAGGTGTTGGAGGATGCACGCGAGTGTAGATGCTGGAGTAGCGCGCACTCTGCACGTGTAGGCTGGAGGTGAGGGCCAGTGCATGCTCCGCGGGAAGTTGCTCAGGCGGCGGAGGTGCAGCAAGGGGTGCGCAGGCTGTGCAGCCGCACATGCGAACTACTACTAGAGGGCTACGTGGGTGTGGCTGCTCGCACTCAATGCACATAGGTGCGGGCAGAGGCATGCTGCACCCTACTGGGACTGCACGCGGGTGTGAGGGCGTGCACAGTGAGGATGGGAGTGATGGCTGGTGGGTCTGTTGGTGTTGGAGGAGATGGGTTATGTTTGGTTTTGTGGAAAGAAACAGAGGAAGAAGGAAGAAGAAGAAGATCGGGTGGCTATTGGGAGATCAGATGTCTGGGAACATTCCTAGACGTCTTAAATGAGTAGGGATGGTTGGTAGCATGTGGTTATGTTGGTGGTTGCTGGTGTTGGTGATGGTGGTAGTGCACACTAAGGTGCTCACGATTATTTGCACAAGCCAACAGTGGCACAGCAGTCTATCACCCTACTTACCTGCGGTGGTGTGGACTCATGCTTGCGGTTGAGGCCAACAGTAGTGGAATGGAAGAGAACTTGACTCTCTACGTAGTAGTGAATCGGTGGTGACGGCCTGCTCAGCTTCGTGGCTTCCTCTCCACTTTTAGAGCTTCAGGAGAAGAGAAACAGACGGAGGAGGAACGCTTAGATCCACTTCCTCCTCTTCTTCTTTACTGTCACCTTCATTGCCAAATAATGTCTCGTCGTAGAGGTGTGACTCCTACTGCACGAAGATGTCATAATTAATTAAATGTGGGTTATTTATTTATAATCCCCTTAAAGAAATGTGAAATAAAATAATGCATGTAATGCAACCTAAAAGATTAACTATTCTAATGCATGCTATTCTAAGTGAATTCTAGGTATGAATATAATGCATGAAATATGCAAATAAATGAATAATTAGACTAATATATTTACATCTTATTGTATGCTATTTATTTGCCAATATTAATCTAATTCCTAGGCATTTAAGTAACTAATTAGCCCACAAATATGGGCTCATCAGGTATGTCTCCGTTCCGTCTGGTGTTTGGAAAGGCATGTCACTTACCCATAGAACTTGAACATCAGGCATTTTGGGCCATCGGGATATGTAATGTGGACCTTGAGTTGGTCGGGAAAACTAGGAAATTCCAACTATCTGAGCTGGAGGAGCTTTAAAATGATGCTTATGAAAATGACAGAATCTATAAGGTAAGGACCAAAGCTCTCCATGACCAGATGATTTCATGTAAGTGCTTTGAGCCGAACCAGAAGGTCTGGCTTTTCGATTCTTGATTGAATCTTTTCCTCGGAAAACTCAGGTCTAAGTGGAACGGCTCGTTTGTTATTGAGCGGATTTTCCCTAACGGGGCCGTCAAAATCTCTGACCCAAAGATGGGTAATATCTTCAATGTCAACGGACAGCGTCTCAAACCCTTTGTTGACCATGTGCTCCTTGAACCAGTCTCTGACATGGTTGCTCTTACCTTGCCTTAACTACCGTGAGCCGATCATCGCCTAGCTGAGGCCACTGAACTCAGCACATGTAAAGATCGTTCCAAGCTGACCAGAGTCTCACGAAAACCAGGTGCTATTCTTCCACTTTTGCTCTCTGTTGAACGGTTGAATCTACGCTAATGTGTTTAATTTTGGAAAACCTGTCGTTGTAGTTCGAAAGCGAAGAATTCATGTTCAACAAATAAAATTTATACCAAAATTCCTTACGCTTTTGTGTACATAATTCCTTTAAAAATCTTGCGTAAGCCTGTATGTGCTTGATAGCATCAAGGAGCGGAATATTGATCTCAACATTATTAAATAAATTCAGAAGCTCCTCATTACTATCAACAGACTTCTTCTTCTTTGCTTTGGTTAAGGCTTCAGGAAAAGGAACATGAGTCAGATCTTTGGAATCAGGTTCTTGAGCCTTGATTTCTCCTCTAGAATTCTCCTCTCTCTCAGATTATTCAGGATTCAAAAGATCAGAATAGTGTGGTTGTGGATCCTGAGTCTTCTTACCACTCCTTAAAGTTACAGAATTTGCAGAAGCGTAAGAATTTGGGTCTTGGGGAGGATTAGGAAAGATTGGAGGGGCTTGATTGACCATGAATTGTTGATTTGCAGAAGAAGACGAGGAACCTTGCTCAACCACCTGAGCATGTGCGTGCGGGTCCCTCTGATTTCTGTACCCTTGGGCTTGATTGCCCGAATTCATAATGTTTCGCGGGTTGGGTACGGGTTAGGGTGGTAGAGATCCGGGTTGACGAGAGTTAGCAATGAGCCTGGATTGCAAGTTGTCCAGTGAGTTTTTCATTTTCTGCATGAGCTGGAGTATAGATCCTTGCATCTCTATCATTTGATGGTTCAAATCAGCCTGCCTTGTGGGTTGACGGGCATTCCAAGCTGGCTGATTGACCTGATTCGGAGGCAACTGAGTATATACTTGACCCTGACCCATTGGTTGTTGCAGAGCATAGTTGCCGGGTCGGAATTGGGTCAGTTGCCCTTGATTTTTCCAAGAGAAATTAGGGTGGTTTCTCCAACCTGGATTATAGGCATTCGAGTAGGGGTTGGATCTAACATTCTCTTGGACAGCACAGACATCCTCATAGGGTGAGGATGAAGAGAAAGAAAGGGAAGGATCAGAAAAACTGGGATCAACGGCCCCAGTTGGGAACTGTTTACACCTCAAAACACGCCTATAAGGACGCCTTCTTATGCTATTTTCTAGCATTAACTATGTATATTATAATCCTATAGTCGCATCTGTAAAAATACTTGCATTCATGCATTTAATTAAGAGGAGGGAAGATTGAAATAAATGACTTCATAATTCATTTTTTTCCTCGAGTGCATATTTGCAAAAATTCCCTTCTCTATTTTTATTTCCTCTTGATTTCTATTTTTTTCTCCCGCTGCTGCAACTTCTTCTCCGCTGCCTCTCCCTGCCGTCCTTCCCGCTGCTGCTACTTCCCGCGCCTCTCCCTGCAGCAGCCACTCTCCAACGCCTCTCCCTGCTGCTGCCATGCCTCCCCGCCATGCTCTCCTCCTCTATAAAGCCGCAGCTCTTCCTCGCGACGAAGGGGGGGGGGAACATTGCTGCAATACGCAGCTGCGGCTGGCGGCAGCAAGAAAGAAACACCACCAGCAGGCCGCCACCTTCCTCTCCTCCCTCTCCCCTCCATACGTCGGTCCTCCTCCGAGGAGAAACCCGGCGGGCAGGAGCTCACTGTGGTGCACACCACCACAGTGAGACCATCACCGCCCAGCTCTTCAAAGAGCCGGTGGGCGTGGTGGCTCTCTGTTTTCATTTTTTTTCCGTTCTCGCACTTCTAGCCATTGCTGCCGCTTCAAAGTCTGAAGCTTGAAGCAGCAGCAGCAGCTAAGCGGAAGCAGCAGCAGCAGCAGCTAAGCGGAAGCAGCAGCAGCAGCTAAGCAGCAGCAGCAGCAGCGGCAGCGGCCCCCGCAGCTTCCGCGAGCGTCTGCAAGCGCCCCAGCCACTCCGCGCGCGCCTGCAGGCTCGTTCCCCGCCTCCGTCTCCGTTCTGTCCACGCCACAGTTGCAGCCGCAGCAGGCCGCTGCGCGCACTGCAGCGGCCGGCTACGGCCTCGCGCCGACCCCCGCGACCCTCCGCGACCACTGCAGAACCTCCCCTCGCACCTCCGCGACCTTCCCCGCAGGCGCTCAGCTCTCCGCGCGCGCCTGCAGGGCACTTCCCCGTCTCCGCCTCTGCTCTGTCGCCTCTGCAATTCCACCCGCGACAGGCCGCTGCGTGCCTCTGCAGCGGCCGGCCAAGCGTCTCCCCGCCCCCCTGCGGCACCTGCAAGCTCCACTCGTGCCTGCAGGTGCCCTCGCCCTCCAGCCTCGCGCGCTCTGTCGCGAGTTCTTGGTGCACGCAACTGGCAGACGCAGGTCTCCTCCTGCGCGAATACGCGCCCACGACCATCAGACGACGGCCTTCGACTGCAGACGACTTAAAACGTGCTCCCTCGCCTCCTGCAGTGCGGCTGCCTCCGTTCTCTCCTCTCCTGCCAGCTCTCTCCTGCTCTCTCTCTCCCATTCTCTCTCTCTCTCTCTCTCTCACTCTCTCTCACAACACTTTCTCACACACTACACCGACGCACACAGACATCTACACTCACACTTTCACACACACTCACACACTAATAGTAACTTATATACATACATATATATATATATATATATATATATATACATATACATATATCTATATATATATATACTTATATATACATAGTATATCTATATAGTTATGTATACATACATATAATATAATATATATATACATATACATATATAATATATATATATATATATACACATACTCATATACATATATATATATATACATATCTATATACTTATACATATACACATATATATATATACATATATATCTAGATACATATATACCTATATACATATATATATATATATCTATATAGTATTATATATATATACTTATATACATATATACATAGCTATATACATATATACATACATATATATATATATATATATACACCTATATATATATATATATATATCTATATATATCTATACATATATACTTATACATTTATATACATACATATGTACATATATTTTCACGTTATTTATTATACGCTGTATCGCGGGGATATCTGCACCAGTTGCTGATATTCCCTGATACACGCGTACAAAAAAAGCGTGGTCCCATACATCATCCATCCTCCATCCACACTCCACGCGGCACCTAGTCGTGTTGGTTGCGTCTCTCTAGACGTCGGCTGACTCGACATAGTGCTACACTCCATCGTCACCTCCACCCCCACCCCTTTATATATATATACTACATATAAATATATATCTATAGCTACTATATTTACTTTCTATCTGTTAGTTTCTTTCTTAGTAAAAAGATAAAAAAAAAAAAGGTATAAAAGTGAAAAGATAATCTTTGATTTGCAGGTACCCCCGTCTTGCAAGTAGCAAGACGTGTTTTGAAACTCTGTTTTGGCTAAAAGCCAAGGACACAATTTTGAGGGTGTGCCTCAAGAACAAGGATTACAAGAAAAAAAAAAACCTAAATAAGAAAAATACCAAAAACAGAATAAACGAACGGAAGAGACGCGTTTTAAGGAAAACGTAGAAACTCGACTTGAACCCCACTTCCCTGAGTTCGACCCTGGGCTTAAAAGTGACAAGATAAAATCAATTAGGCCAGGTTAAAAATTTTGTAAAGAGATGGTTAGGTCTGAATTAGGTTAACCACTATACACATTTCAACGATAAAAATATCATATTAATAACCTATCCAGGCCGACCATCATAGCTTTTCTGGCGCCGCTGCCGGGGAGGTGCGCTTTCGAGTAAGTTTCTATCCAATTCCTTTAAATTTGTCTCTTCTCTCTTCACGGGTATTATTGTTTTTGGTGTGCAGGTGAACCTGGTGGAAGGAGAAGAAGGCTGACAAAGTCGAGGACGTGAGCAGATCCAAGGCGGGAACGAGAGCGTGAAGACGCCGACATCGCATTGGAACTTCGCACACGTTGCCGAACAAGTAGGTTTTCTTTTCTCATCAAATTAGGGTTAACTTGCCACCACACAAAAAAAAAAAAAAAATTTTAAAACTAAAAATTAGAAAAACTTCTTGGGATTTCTTGAGGGCAAGTGGATTAAAATTCACTTGATTGATTGGTTGTCTTCACTCCCACTGCCCCGGGATTTCCTGCCTTACTTCGCATAGCGAAAATCCGAGAATCTTCATTCTTAGATTTTTCGCCGTGGGAAGTATTCTTTGAGGCAAAGAAAAAGATTGCTTGTATCCCTCTTTTGCCTCACTTATCTTTAATTCAGGATCACATTTTTTGGTGGGGAGACTTGGAATTGAGTTGATTCCAACCCCACCACGACTTTTCAAATTTGCCTGTGATTCGATCCTGAATACTCCAACCCCAAAAATTTTATTTTCTTTATCTGTTGGTTGAAGCCTTGTGTGTGGATATCTTTCTAGTGATTGGGAGCACTTGAATTGAAGTGCTTTGGCTCCCTTTCACATTGGTGTAAAATTGATTCGCGCATCCACACATAGAAATCTCCATTTAGGGTAGCCCATTGCATTTTAGCATGCATTAACTAATTGATAATTGAAGAAGGGTTTCTTGGGTTTTAGAAGGAAAACCTGTATTTTTGCAAAAACCCGGAGATTGGTTGAATTGGTAATTCAGCAAAACCCTAAAATTCATACTACTTAAGGCTGAACTCTAAAAATCATTCGCCAATAAAAACTTCAATTCGGGGAGATTTCCCTGTTGCATGCTTGTTCTTACACACTCTTAAAATCAATCACTTGGGCATTACCCGTAAACAACGCCCTTTACATTCCAAAAGCACTTGACCCTAAGCCTCTAATTAAAACTGGTAGTAACTTGACCCTTTTAAGGATTGGAGGTCTAACTACCTATGTGTAGCGGCTACGTGCTGGTGAGAGTTCCCGCGTGCTATCGGGTGTCTAAGACTGGGGCAAACGGCCTTTCAATCTGGCCCGGTGGTTCCGCGGTGCTCGCATTCGGTTCCGTAGTTCGTGATAGTAGGTAACTTAGATCTTTAGGTCTAAGGGCACACTGTAGAGGTTAGGAACTTGACTGTATTGATTTGTAATCAAGTGTACCTTTGCGGCGTCATTTCTCTCATCCCTTTTCCCTTCTCATCTCCCCAATTCTTCCTGCGGTAGTGCATGTTTGGGAGGAGGTCACAAAACCCTGAATTGCTTGTATTGACTGATAAATCTAGAAAAAGAGCCGAATCATCCTCCTCCTCCACAAACATGGCACACACCTCCGCCTCACCACTTCGTCACAATTTCAATTCTTTCAACACCAGGCTTATCCCTGGAAACCCTGTAAGACCTTCCTTATCGAGTGTCGCGCCAAGCGACTCGGTAAGTCATGTGGAACTGGCTTCTGCGAGCCAGTATTTCAACATGGAGGACCAAGCCTCCGTGTACTCGGACACATATGCGGACACGTCTTCTGGCATAGAAGATGCCTGCACCCTGGGGAATAACCCGTTTTCTGCCACGTATAACCCAGGGTGGCATAATCATCCCAACTTTGCATGGTCCAACAACCCGCAGCGTCGAAACCCCGCTGGTGGACCAATGCGATCGTCCGCACCCGTCATCCCAAGGGCCCAGTCTAATCCTATGGCAAATCTGCCATCAGGCCCTTGTGTACAGAAAACCAAACACGCATCAAAACCTCTTGATAAATTGATGCGAATGATGACGGAAATGTCAAAGCGCCATAAAGAAAACATGACCTCTCTTCAGCATTTGGCGCAGCAGAATGCTGAGATCAGTCAACTAAGCATGGTGACTCGATCTCAGGGCACTTTTCCCGCCCAACCTGTTCCAAACCCGCAAAACTTTGTACCCTGTGGTCCGCAACCACAGGTACAACCTTCTCAGGAACAGGTTCATCAAATTCTGCAAGCTCCGAGTATTCCTTCGGGATTTCAGGTTAATCCCGCTGCAGCACCGCACTCTTATGATGATAGTGATCACATCAAGGATGACATGTCTGACGAGGACGTGACTGTCAGTACGTGTATCGAACTAATTGGAGCCGATTCAGACTGCTGCAAATTACCTGACGACTGCCTGACCAACACAAACTGTGACGTTCCCCAATCCCTCCCTATTCCTGTACCTTCTCCTGACCAGACTTCTGACGAGGTTTTCTCTGCTTCCCATACCTCGTGGTCTGAGTCATTGCCGGGCTGCTCACCGCCGGTCCACACTATGGAAGACCGGATTGCCCTTTCTTTCCCGCTAAATCAGGCGGATTTGCAAATCCACACTGGGACCTTGAGCCCACATCTTACTCACCGGGGCTATTCCCTTTTGGATCCGTCTATCCAAAAAGCCCCCCTTCTTGGCCAATCTAAGGGCCAACTTCCTCTTCCTGATCTGTTTTCTGATCCGCCTGGGACACTCTCGTCCCAGAAAACGCCAAATCTCTCACCATCCACCATTACTTTTCACGCCTCTATCGCGATTACTTCGCTTTTCTCTTCACCACTCACCATCCACCCACCCTTCCACCCTGATTTATACCCTAAACCTCAGCTCCTGTTACCCGATCTGTCGTCCGTTCTCTGCCTTTCCTTGCATGCATATGAGGACATAGCATTGTTTGGCATGGGGGGGTGGATAGGCATCCATAGGATCCGGGTATTTTATGGTATCAGACAATTACCACCTATTTATAAATATGCAAGAAAAAGAAAAAAGAAAAGAAAAAAAAAAAAAAAATATATATATATATTAGTAATAAATGGTGTTTAGTAATGATCTAAAAGCTGAAACAAAAATACAATAAGTGTTTATGGATATTCAACCTCTGTTTTGAAGAATTTCCAGGCCACAGAAGCTTGATTCGCTCAGGCTCGGCTTAATTCACTTAAAGCATTGACGAAATAGATCAAAATCTCTCCTAACTAAGAACGTTTCTTGTACCTGAGACACCAGTACAGGATTCGTTGGTTTGCTTTTTCTTGAGAGCTTAAGTAAACTTGGTTCACACTACACATATCAGGAAAGATCAGGTGAACATAAGATCCAACCCTAGTGTTCATTAGGAAAGGTGGAGTCCCTACCTGTGCGTGCAGGTAGACTTTTTATCCCAAGCTTTAGTCTTGTGTTTAGGAGTGGCTCTTTCCACCAAAAAGAAACTCTCCCACCAAAAAGAAAAAAAGAAAAAAAAAAAAAAAAAAAAAAGAAAAGAAAAAAATATAAAAGAGTCAGTATATCTCATAAATGTCTGTATACTTTATTTTTCGGTGAGCCACAAAAAAAAAAAAAGAAAGAAAAAAAATCAAAAATGGGAGTTGAGTTTTCCGTAATCATCTTAAGGGTCAATCCGAAAACACGAGCTGAAATTGGGACTAACCTGTACTTAAAAATTCGTGAAACCTTGGGAGTGAGTCTTAAGGTTCATCTGGTTAGTCTTGATCCATCACTATGCACAAACCATAACCTCTTGAGCTCTCGAGTACGGCAAAACCTCCTGGGTCCTGGAAATCGTACTTAAGGTTCAAATATCAAGAGTCCTGGTTAGTTGAGAGATGATCTTTGTCATGTAAGACTTAAAGTACTGGTAATCTTCTCTACAATTGGTTCTCACAATATTCGATAATAAACACACCTATATCACCTCAGAAGAAAATCTTCAGCTTAAGATCATTTCTAAATACGGTTTTGCTAGGGACTAGCAAAAGATAGGCATGGGGGTATATGTTTACACCTCAAAACACGCCTATAAGGACGCCTTCTTATGCTATTTTCTAGCATTAACTATGTATATTATAATCCTATAGTCGCATCTGTAAAAATACTTGCATTCATGCATTTAATTAAGAGGAGGGAAGATTGAAATAAATGACTTCATAATTCACTTTTTTCCTCGAGTGCATATTTGCAAAAATTCCCTTCTCTATTTTTATTTCCTCTTGATTTCTATTTTTTTCTCCCGCTGCTGCAACTTCTTCTCCGCTGCCTCTCCCTGCCGTCCTTCCCGCTGCTGCTACTTCCCGCGCCTCTCCCTGCAGCAGCCACTCTCCAACGCCTCTCCCTGCTGCTGCCATGCCTCCCCGCCATGCTCTCCTCCTCTATAAAGCCGCAGCTCTTCCTCGCGACGAAGGGGGGGGGGGAACATTGCTGCAATACGCAGCTGCGGCTGGCGGCAGCAAGAAAGAAACACCACCAGCAGGCCGCCACCTTCCTCTCCTCCCTCTCCCCTCCATACGTCGGTCCTCCTCCGAGGAGAAACCCGGCGGGCAGGAGCTCACTGTGGTGCACACCACCACAGTGAGACCATCACCGCCCAGCTCTTCAAAGAGCCGGTGGGCGTGGTGGCTCTCTGTTTTCATTTGTTTTCCGTTCTCGCACTTCTAGCCATTGCTGCCGCTTCAAAGTCTGAAGCTTGAAGCAGCAGCAGCAGCTAAGCGGAAGCAGCAGCAGCAGCAGCTAAGCGGAAGCAGCAGCAGCAGCTAAGCAGCAGCAGCAGCAGCGGCAGCGGCCCCCGCAGCTTCCGCGAGCGTCTGCAAGCGCCCCAGCCACTCCGCGCGCGCCTGCAGGCTCGTTCCCCGCCTCCGTCTCCGTTCTGTCCACGCCACAGTTGCAGCCGCAGCAGGCCGCTGCGCGCACTGCAGCGGCCGGCTACGGCCTCGCGCCGACCCCCGCGACCCTCCGCGACCACTGCAGAACCTCCCCTCGCACCTCCGCGACCTTCCCCGCAGGCGCTCAGCTCTCCGCGCGCGCCTGCAGGGCACTTCCCCGTCTCCGCCTCTGCTCTGTCGCCTCTGCAATTCCACCCGCGACAGGCCGCTGCGTGCCTCTGCAGCGGTCGGCCAAGCGTCTCCCCGCCCCCCTGCGGCACCTGCAAGCTCCACTCGTGCCTGCAGGTGCCCTCGCCCTCCAGCCTCGCGCGCTCTGTCGCGAGTTCTTGGTGCACGCAACTGGCAGACGCAGGTCTCCTCCTGCGCGAATACGCGCCCACGACCATCAGACGACGGCCTTCGACTGCAGACGACTTAAAACGTGCTCCCTCGCCTCCTGCAGTGCGGCTGCCTCCGTTCTCTCCTCTCCTGCCAGCTCTCTCCTGCTCTCTCTCTCCCATTCTCTCTCTCTCTCTCTCACTCTCTCTCACAACACTTTCTCACACACTACACCGACGCACACAGACATCTACACTCACACTTTCACACACACTCACACACTAATAGTAACTTATATACATACATATATATATATATATATATATATATATACATATACATATATCTATATATATATATACTTATATATACATAGTATATCTATATAGTTATGTATACATACATATAATATAATATATATATACATATACATATATAATATATATATATATATATACACATACTCATATACATATATATATATATACATATCTATATACTTATACATATACACATATATATATATACATATATATCTAGATACATATATACCTATATACATATATATATATATATCTATATAGTATTATATATATATACTTATATACATATATACATAGCTATATACATATATACATACATATATATATATATATATATATACACCTATATATATATATATATATATATCTATATATATCTATACATATATACTTATACATTTATATACATACATATGTACATATATTTTCACGTTATTTATTATACGCTGTATCGCGGGGATATCTGCACCAGTTGCTGATATTCCTTGATACACGCGTACAAAAAAAGCGTGGTCCCATACATCATCCATCCTCCATCCACACTCCACGCGGCACCTAGTCGTGTTGGTTGCGTCTCTCTAGACGTCGGCTGACTCGACATAGTGCTACACTCCATCGTCACCTCCACCCCCACCCCTTTATATATATATACTACATATAAATATATATCTATAGCTACTATATTTACTTTCTATCTGTTAGTTTCTTTCTTAGTAAAAAGATAAAAAAAAAAAAGGTATAAAAGTGAAAAGATAATCTTTGATTTGCAGGTACCTCGTCTTGCAAGTAGCAAGACGTGTTTTGAAACTCTGTTTTGGCTAAAAGCCAAGGACAATTTTGAGGGTGTGCCTCAAGAACAAGGATTACAAGAAAAAAAAAAACCTAAATAAGAAAAATACCAAAAACAGAATAAACGAACGGAAGAGACGCGTTTTAAGGAAAACGTAGAAACTCGACTTGAACCCCACTTCCCTGAGTTCGACCCTGGGCTTAAAAGTGACAAGATAAAATCAATTAGGCCAGGTTAAAAATTTTGTAAAGAGATGGTTAGGTCTGAATTAGGTTAACCACTATACACATTTCAACGATAAAAATATCATATTAATAACCTATCCAGGCCGACCATCAGGAACCCATGGGGTTCCGAAAAATACTGACTCATAGGTTGAGTCGCATCGAGTTGATTCACGAACTCCCATCCAGAAGGAGCTCGTGAGGAGTGGAATCCTGAATTTTGAGATTGAGTAGATTGAGAGTTGTTCACAGAATTGCCAGCCATCCACTCTTCCATTCTTTTTGCAACCAAGTCCACCTTATCAAGTTTATTACAAATCAATTCCATATCAAATGAATGAGAGTCATGGACTTCATTGACATTTGATCTGGGTTGCTGGGACTGTTTAAAAGTATCCATGGAGGCATGATTAATTGAATTCTCACTCATTTCCTCAAATAAATCATGTGCACTATCTGCATCTTTATTGAGGAAATTGCCTCCGCAAGAAGCATCCACATGGTTTTTGAGTTGCTCATTCAACCCATGATAGAAGATCTGCACGAGTTACCATTTCGGCACCTCGTGGTGTGGACACCTCCGCAATAAGTCCTAGAATCGCTCCCAGGCCACATGAAACTGCTCCCCCGGCCGCTGGGTAAAGGTAGTGATTGCCCGTCTTAAAGCATTGGTACGATCGACTGGGAAGAATTTCTTCAGAAAGGCAGATTTCAACTCATTCCAAGTTGTAATTGGTCTTCCTATTGTCCTATACCAATGCGCGGCTTTATCCCTAAGAGAGTGGGGGAAGAGCCTCATGATCATTTGCTCCTCGTTAATGTTTCGAGCCTTGGTGGTCTGGACCAAAGTGGTCAAATCTTCCAAGTGCTGAAACAGATCTTCGGAGCCAAGCTCATTATAATGTTTAATCAGGCTTAACACCTGGGGCTTGATTTCTATGTCACCGGCTGGAATCTGGATGCCGGGACGTTCCCTGTAATTTGAAGGATCATAAAAATCCTTCAAGGGCTGAGAGCCCTGCATTCTCTGGAACCATTCCTGCATTCTCTGCATTTGTTCCAGCTGCCTTCGAAATTCTTCCTGTGGATTTTCAAGCAGAGGAGGCTGTTGTTCGGCCATGGGATCAAATTGACCAAAATCTAACTTGCGCCTCCTAGAATGTTCTAACGGTCCTTCCAATCGGGGGTTCAATGACCGTCTTCCCAGCATAAACTAGGAGAAGGTCGGAAGGACTGGGAATAGGGACCCTGCAGCACAACAAAACAAGGCTGTCCTTAAGTGGGGTAGCCTAAGGACCTACTGACTCCCAAAACTAGCCTTAAGACTGTAAGTGATTTACTCTACTTGCGTCTGTTTAATCCAACCAGTTAGAAGGAGGGACTGGGGAGAAGGTTCTTCCTTTGGCTTTCGCCTCCGGTTCCTAGTGTACCCCCCAGCCGCGGTCGTTTGACGCTACTCCCCTAGCTAGACATCAGATTAATCAGTACAAGTAGGTTAATAAAAAATAATCTCAGACTAGGCCCTGAAGAGCGAATCAAACCTTAAGGCCAACGTCTACTCAATTTTATTAAGGCCTGGGATTGTGGTGCTTATGGAATGTGATGGGCCCTTACAATGGGTTGTGCCCTTAATGATTGATTGAGATTTGTGTAAGTGCATGCACAACCAGGGTTTTCAAGCAAGATTATTGATAATGCGTGAATTTTAGTGTTCAAGTCTTGCTTAAGTAGCTTTTAGGGTTTCAAATTAGGTGAATTGCAATCAAGTTTCTAGGCAAACCAAGTTGTAAAACACGGGTGAAGATTGTTTTCCTTTAAAATCAGAAAGAAAGTGGAGTGACTGGAATATACCTAGATTGAAAACCCTAAGGAGGAGCTACTTGATGAGTTGGTTTTAAATAAAGTGGTGTGGCCCAAACAACTCAAACAATTGGCCACAAATGCACCAATAAGTTAGGCACTCAAAAATGGTTAACCTAGAATAATTTCTACTCTGTTATGTGTTGCTTTGTGTGTACCGGTTCCACAGATCAGAACCCAGTTGAGTAGAAAACAAATCGAGTTGATCAAGTGCCTTGAATGTGGGTGTTTGTTGTGTGTTTGTTGGAAATTACCCCACAAGATTATCTTTTTGTTATTTTTTTATGAATGAGGGTGGAATGAATGTGAGTGGAAATCCAAACAACCAAACTATTCCTAGGATTTATGCAAACATCTAGGTTAATTGGGATTTGGATTTAATGTGGCGAATGAAATCTATGGAGGGGGAAAGAATGGGGGAGCACTTACAGTTGTCTTCAACTGCACTTTACTCCAGTCTACCGCTTATTTATTCCTTGATGGAGGTCTTTGCAAAATAATAGACACAAGAGAAAGCTAGTTAGAAAACAAATAAAGTGCAAGAAATGTGAAGGAAAGATCGGAAGTCGTTGCCTCCCCGGCAACGGCGCCAAAATATTGAATGTATACGAATCGCTACTCTAACGTGTTCGGTTTTGGAAAACCTGTCGTTGTAGTTTGAAAGCGAAGAATTCGTGTTCTACAAATAAAATTTATACCAAAATGAAAATTCCGGGTCGAACACAGGGAGGCGGACGTTTGATTTAAAAACTACGCGTTTCTTTATATTTGTCACGGAATAATTCAATTTAAAACTATCTAATTATTTACAATAAATAGAAGAGAGAGAGAGAGTAAGAGAGAAAGAGAATATTACACAGAGAAATCAAAATGAGATGTAGAATAAACAAGGAATTTATCATTGAGGAGATTGTTCATTACAACTAGAAAGCATAAAACAATTACACTAGAAAGCAATAAATTTACTCTAGAAAGCATTAAAAGAATGGAGGGAGAAATATCCTCCTCGACGATTGCTTGGAGGACGAGCAAAACTACACTAGAAAGCAGTAAAAAGAATAGGGAGAGAGAAATCCTCCTCGACGGTTGCTTGGAGGACAAGTCGGATGGGATGACGCCTGGACGAAGGAGAATGAAGCAGGACGAAGGAGGACGAAGCAGAAGAACGGGAACGAAGCAGCACGCCGTCGTCGTCGCGGGATCCACTTCCGAAGGGGAACGAAAATTGGACTTTATCTTGCGAGAAGCATCCCGGGTGTGGGACAAGCTTCTCTTGAGCTTTGGAGGGGTAGAGAGGAGAAGGAAGGGATGAGAATTTCGTATGGTGGGGGTCTCCTTTTATAGTTGTAAGGAATGGGGGCAAAATGGACATTACAACTTCAAAACAATAAATGAGGGGTCTTTAGTGACGGATAAAACCGTCGCTAAAGCCCCCAACGTGGGCGTAGCTTCCGTGCCCACGCGCGCCCGCTTGGCTGCCCGTGCGCACAATGCTTGCGCACGTTCGTCGATTCTCAGCCGTCCGATAGCGAGATCGGACGGCTTAAGATGCGTCTCCGCCCGCTCGTTGTGCGCTCGCCTGGCGCGTGCGATAGCGCATTCACGCCGCGCGTTCAATCGCGCGTGAACGCTATCGGGCGTGCGCGACCGTCCGATCTCCATCTGACGCTCCACGCGCCTCAATTACCCGCGCCTTCCAGCCCCTCATTGTGGCTCGAACCCGCACCCGCCGCTCGCGAAAGCACGCTCGATCGCTGCGCTATGGGGCGCGGATGGTCGAGCGGATGCTTTTAGGCGCGGTCGACCACAGCCGTTGGATCAAGATCCAACGGCGGAGAGCGAGCGGGTGCGGGGCCTTTATAGAATGCGTGCGGCCATTTGGGCTGTCGAGATGGCGCCACGTGGCACCATCTTGGCCGTCCATCTTCTGGATGTTGTAGATGGCGCCACGGATGTCGGATTGACTTGATTTTTGCGTTTGGGCTGCGATCGTCGATCTGAATTCATCCGTGTGGTCGGATTTGTCATCTAAAGTGTGGATTTTCACCATCTTGGCCCTTGATCTTCTAGGGTTCCCCGGTCACGATCTGATGCTACGGATGTCTGATTAGGGCGATCTTGGAGTCGTTGAACTCCAATCGTCGCCCTGATCACATCCATACAGTTGGATCCTTGATCTGAGGCCCCAATAAAATGTTTGCCCTATCCAAGCACATTAAAGGAGACAATTAACCTCCATTTTATTCAAACTACTCTAAATGCAAGATGATGCATGTTATGCAATATTTATATCATGAAATGCAATCCTATGCTTAAGAACATGCATAAATAGACATTTTAAGTAGTGTAAATGTGTTTACATCACTCTCCTACATGCTTTCATTTTGAATAATGAGGACATTGAAATAGATAAGCATGGGGGGTGGAAATATCTTATAATTGTTTTGTCAGCTGTAACAATAATTTTCTATTTTCTTTTATTCTATTAAAAAAAAATTATAATTAGGAGACGAGAACTTAGGCATTAGGAGTTGCAAACTTTAGGAATTGATACTTTAAGGCCTGAACACTTAGACTCTTTAGGTCATCAGGCTTAATTAGCCTGGGTGTCCACTCGAATGTGGACGTAGTCTCGAGTCCTCGCTAATTCAAATTCATTTTTAATTTGGCTAATAAATTGGGATTATAAGTATGCGACTTATCAACCTGTCATTTGATTTGAGGGGACTTTAAGCCTGAGCATCTACACACTTTTTTTTGCACTGACTTACTTTTCGGTGGTTTCTTCGGAAATTGGGTAGCTAATGAACTATCTAGGGTGGTATGGCTGGCAAGTTGTTGGTGGTAACAGCTTATCGGCCGGTTGTCTAGAGCCCAGTCGCAAGACCATTTTCATTGTATTGCCCTTAGGTAAATCTTAGATCAGGAAAGCCACCTACTGAAAAAAAAAAGAAAAAGAAAAGAAAAAATTAAATAAATAAAAAAGAAAAAGGAGGAAAAAAATAATAAAACCACACTTCACTACACGAGTATGGCTAGCAAGTTGTTGGTGGTAATAGCTCATCGGCCAGATGTCCAGAACGTAGCTAAAAAAAAATGCACAACAATTCCCAAAACACTTAGGGAAGAAGTGAGGAGGTGGAATAAACCAAGGAGATATACACTGGGTTCGCCCTTGTGTTGACCCCATAAATAAAAGAAGTAGGGAGAAAGCTACCGTTCGAAAAGATAAACCTCTAGGAAAGGTCACCTAGGGTCATAGAAACTCGAAGTCCATTTTAACGACTGCCTAGTGAGTCTTTCACTATTTTTACAAGATTCTTAGCACTTAGAGTCCTTTCGCGTCTTGGGCAGGTCAGGTAGCCATAAAAAGTTATCCCGGAACTCTCAAACTCCAAAAGTACAAAAAATTAGAAAAGAAAAACAAAAAACAAATTAGCTACTCTTCTCAAATAAGGTGAGGGCTTGGACGGTTTGCATTCTGGCAGACACCCGAGCACTGTTGAGTTTTTGTAATTAGGTGTTGGGGTTGAGATTTTCTAAAGCAATCAATGAATTTTGCCTAAATACTCGAACTCTGATTCTACTTTTATACATAGCATTTAGGTTAATTTTGCTAAGGACTAGCAAAAAGTAAGCATGGGGATATGATAAACACACATGAATTCATGATAAATTGCTTATTTATGATATTTCCTAGGCTTAGCATTGCATATCATGTTATAAATATTGCATAACATCCATTGCATGGCATTTAGAATAGTTGTATGTTTTGTATATTAATTCCTTTATTTTATATGGCCAGGAGGCAATGTGACATCCTTACGGACTTCGGATGAAAAATCCGACCGTATGGATGGATCCGGAGTGACAATCATAGTCCAACAACATAGATATCACCTCGATCTGAGCATCGTGGCATCCTATGCAAGCAATGAAGTGTGGACGGTTTAGATGTTGCCATGTGGCACCATCTGGACCACCCAAAGCCACTCACACATCTTCAAAGGCCGCCCATCGAGTGATCTCAGCCGTTGGATGAAAATCCAATGGCTGAGAGGCCACCCTCACTGCGTGGGTGCAATTCCTCTTTGCCACACACCCGCAGATGTGGCGCAGCAGTGAGATTGAGAGCTCTAAATGATCGAGCCACGATTCGCCGTGCCCTGCTATAGTGCCAGATGCAATATGATAAGTCCAATTTATTGGACATTTATTTGGCTTAAGTACATATGGAATACATTTCCTTATAGTTTAATGACCTAAGCTAAGAAGTAATTAACCTTAGCTTATGTATATTTTTGTATTTGCTTTGTTTTCTAATACATACACTGTTATTTGTTATGTGCATGCAGAAAATAAAAGTGTAATAGGTGGTTGGATATAATTAGTTTTTGAAGAAGGACATGGCCATAATTGTCCACCTCCCACCACCATTCCCTCCGCCGGCATTCAAATCCAGCAGTTGCGCATGCGAAGGGCGAGGCGGAGGTTGTGGATCTGGAGAGGGATAAGAACTACAGGACTTCCTTGGACGGGGGGATCTCCAACCGCACCACTGTGGACCCTACGCACACATGAAGGAGAGCCTGCACTATGGCCCTCTCACCCCTCTCATTGCAGCCAGATCGCGTGCCAGGCAGCAGCTCCTCATACAGCAACACCACCACACGCACTCTCCCAGTGTGCACGTGCATCCTCCCACCGCAACCTGTGCGCACACTCCCTCAAGGCCAGTGCGCCTCTCCAAGTGCTGCAGCAACAGAGTAGCCTAGTGCCGGCTCCTCCTTTCCCACCAGCAGCACTCACGTTGCACACCCCCTCACGCGCTCGCAGTAGCGCAATCTCATCTCCGTGCATCTCCAGCCCCCACGCGACATTCCTGTTCAGCCACGCCAGGCGCGCACAACACCCAGACATAGACGCCCGCGTGCCACAGCCTCTTCATCTTCTTCATCTACTTCCTTCAACCCACCTGCAAACAACCAAAAGAACCCACCACAGCACCTCCGCATGCAGCCAACCCTCACTGGCCATGCTTGCGCGCAACTGCACTCGTGCGTAGCCGCGCCAGCATGCAGCTGCGCTCTTGTGAGCGGGCAGCAACTCCATGTGCAGCAACCACTCGAGGCTACTACAATCCTTGCCGCTCCTCCTCGCCGCCACTGGCCATCTCCCGCCTCACCGTCATCGTCTACGAGATCCTCTCCTCTGGTGGAACTCCTCCCAAGCAAACCACCGACGACGCCTCCTCCAACGTGCGGCAAAGAGAGATGAAGTTTCCTTTATTTTTGAGTGAATTAAAATTTACATTTCTGGCCATTGTCAATTTAATATTTGGATTATTTTATTCAGGTGAAATTGCATGGGTGCACTTACAATTTCGTGAATTGGCCTAACTCATGTTATATGCATCATTTAACATTGAAATTTAATTCATATTTACAAGCAATTCAAAATTACATGATATGCCACTACACACGCATCATCTACATACTTTTGCGAGCTTGATTTCTGACCTAAAATTTACATAAATAGTCCATAACTTCTCATGAAATTGCAAGTTCCATTTAGAGTAGCATATTCATTGAATTGATTTGACGAAGGTGTTTGCGGACATTATGACACTCTACTCGTGAATTTATTGGATATATTCCTCCATGTGAATACGACATCCATTTTGTGGTTTAAATTGATATCAATTTTAATCTTTGATTGAGAGATTTCCATCACATAAATTACAACGACATATCATTCTATTATCTTCTTAATCAAGCGAAATTCTCTCCATCAAATGGCGCTGTTGTCGGGGAGGCAACAGATGCAATAGATTCACTTGATTATTTCTGAGTATTCTGAGTTGCGCAATTATCTGATCATTCTTTATCTTTTTTTCTAAGGAATCTAATGGGGCGACTAGTGTAGTAGAGCGGCAACATCAACCTTGAGCGACGCCCACATGAGAAGACGCAAGAGACTTGGATCCCGCTTTCACAGGAGATTCTCCTTTGGCACAAATTTTATTTCTGTCTTCTCGCCCTTGTTGTAATTGGGGCTGAATTTTTGGGGGTCTGTCCCTACATTCTTTAGCTACTTGGGTTTACATTTTTCTACATGCGTGATTCATTTTTCTGCTTGGTTGCCTTTAAACAAACAAAAGAAAATATCGAGCAACCTGTTAGGCGTTGCATGCCTTTAGGTGCGCACATTTAGGGGTGATTGAGCAGCACATTACTTCTCATTGTTGCATTGCGAGCATATTGGCACGAAGATTGCTAGAGATAGGTACACCTTTCTAACTTTTGCATCCAGCTCCTGTTGACACATTTGCATTCGAATTAAAATTCAAAGACCACCAAGTCGATTGAATTTTCTAATTCAGTGGTTGCCAAATTGAAAGTGGGACTGATAATTAGATTCAACCTTAAAATCAACTCACACTTGATCTAATTCAAAGGGACTTGTTTGCGTTTTCAAAAATAAAAAAAAAAGATTTGCGATGTGATGCACACTTCTGACACTAAGCACGCACACTAGGCACCGCACTAAGGCTCGATCCCTTAAGGCTATAGGCATCGATCTCTTTATCGGTGTAGACCCTCTTATCGTGCTTTGTGGTGGTGGTACTATCTTCTGACCAAGTGTTTTGATAGTTCACGAAGGGGAACACCCCTTAAAGGAACAAAAGGGTAGTTAAGAGGCACCGCATACGCATTGCCTCAAAGGAAGGGTTCTCCCTACTTGCATCCCTTTGTTCGTCCTTGGAGTAACTTTTCACTTGATCACCTGGGAGTATCATCTAAGCAAAGTATAGGTCCTAGGGCACTCAAAGGTTGAATTAGGTCACGTAATTGCATTGAATAACTTGTTTGGCCATCTATATGAACCAATTCTACCTCCGCAACAAAGAAGGTTAGGATCTTAACTCATCACCACTCTTATACCAATTACGTGGGAACGGAGGGATAAGACTTGACCTTTTGACCTATCTTTGGAGTGGAGGTTTCACTTACTCAATCAACAAGAACTTGAATTATTATTGATATTGTATGCTTGGTAGACGCTCTCTTGAGGGCAGTCTAGTGTTTGATCCTGAGCCGGAGAGAATTCTTAGGAGAGCCCACCAAGGGGAGAAAAGAGAAGACATGGCTGATCAAGGAGCAAATCAGCAAAGGACCCTGAGGGACTATTTTATTCCAACCAACCAACCCATTGAAGCACTGAGATGACCGGCAGGGGATAATCCATATGAGATCAAGAGTAGTACCATATCTTTGTTGCCCTCCTTTTATGGTACTACTAGGGAGGACCCCTACCAGCATTTGGAGGAAATCACCGAGGTCTGTTCCACGGTAAAGCTCTAGGGCTTTACTGATGAAGTCCTGATGAGGACTCTATTTCCATTCTCCCTAAAGGATACGGCTAATCATTAGTATTATACCCTCGATGCAAGGGTAAATGATTGGGCCACCCTTAAGGAAGAATTGTTAAAAAAAGTATTTTCATATGAGTAAGACCAACCATTACAGAAGAGAGATTATGGGTTTTACTCAACAGGAAGGGGAGAAATTTCATGAGACTTGGGAGTGCTTTAATGACCTTCTTAGGTTATGCCCCCACCATCAGGTGCCAAGATGGCAGTTGGTCGAAAGGTTCTATAATAGATTATATGAAAGGCATAAGCAAACCATCGATGTAGCCTGCGCAGGAACCTTCATGACCAAAACTGAGGATGAAGCCTGGGCATTATTTGAAACATTAAGTGACAACTCCATAAATTTGTCCTCTGCCTATCAAGAAAGAAAACCATCAATCTTGCAGAGGAAGATAGAGGCCCAAGAAGCCGGGGCTTCTCAGGATTTGGCATATCAGATTCAATTATTGAATAAAAACTTTGATAGGCTTTTAGCAAACCCCAGCATGAACCTGCAAGTAGCCTCTATCTTTTAGGCTTCAAGTGAATGCTCCATTTGCCAAAGCACAATGCACTCCACTGCAGAGTGCCACCAGCCAAATCAATTCCCTGAGTTGATTCAGGCTGACTTGAACACAACCCAAGGTTTTTGCTCACCTCCTCGCAATAACCCTTATTCCAATACCTATAATCTAGGGTGGCAGAACCATCCAAACTTCTCTTGGAAGTAAGGTGATGCTTCTAACTCAGGAAATACAAGACCCTTACTTCCCCAACCCATATACCAACCATCCTATGAAAACCCTCCTCAGAATAAGCCCTCTGAGATGGATGAACCTAATGCCATGATGAAAGTGATGCAAGAGAATCAAAATATGGTCATCCAATCTCAGAATAAGATGATTACTAATATGCAATCCCAAATTGGTCATCTTACTAAGGCAGTTAGGCAACGTGATCCGAGGAAGCTGCCTAGCTCTTCTGAGGAGAACCCTAAGGGCAAGGGGGTCGTATTCAGGGAGCATGCCCAAGCTGTGATCATGCTGAGGAGTGGAAAGAAGATTGACAAGCCTGATAACACTCCTATGGTTACGTCTCAGAATTCCCCTTCTACACCTGACTCGACTTCCATCTCCACCGAGGAAGAGCCACACTGCTCTCCCTCGCTTAAAATCACCCACAATGAGGAGTCGTCCTTCCACCACCCCTCTCTCGCCATGACGACCCCTCTACCCAGAAGCCAAGGGTGCCCTATCTAGAGTGCCTATTTGCTCCTAGGGAATCTTTTGTTGGCTCGCCTGGAGATAAGGATAGGACGAAGGAGATTATGGACACTTTTAGGCAAGTCCAGATCAACTTGCCTCTGTTGGAAGCTATCAAATAGATCCTGTCCTATGCCAAGTTTCTGAAGGACCTGTGCACCCAAAAGTGTCGAACTAGGAAATAGGTCCAAACCAAGGTCATCCTGCCTGATCATGTTAGCTCGATTTTCCAACATGGAACACCCCCCAAAATGAAAGACCCAAGGGCCTCGTATATTTCAGTGGTTATAGGTAACCAACACATTGACGAGGCTCTGCTCGATCTGGGTGCAGGTGTGAACATTTTACTGAGCTCTGTCTACAACCTTTTTGGAGGAGGCAAGTTAAATCCTAGTCCAGTTATCCTCTAGGTCGCAGACAGATCACTTAAGACACCTCGGGGATTGCTGGAAGATGTCCTTGTGAGAGTGGAGGACTTCTTCTTCCTTGTTGACTTTCTGGTGCTAGATACTGACCCATCTAATAAGCCCACAAAGTTGTCCATTATTCTGGGATGCCCCTTCCTGGCCATAGCCAATGCCTTTATCAATTGTAGATCAGGGGTGCTTAAAATGGGCTTTGGGAACAAGAAGATCCGGTTGAATGTTTTTGATACTTACAAGCTATCCAGATTTGAAGATTGTTCTCAGATTGAGGTCGTTAATGAAATAATCAAAGAGACTACTCCAGTACTCCTTTGTAGAGATCCCCTTCAAAAGGTCATATCTAAGGACCATCTTCCAATTATTAAAGAAAATGAAAGGGAAATACCCAAATTAGAAGAGTTGCTGGGGATACACACAGAGTCTCTGTCCCCACCCTGGACCATGAAGGTAGATCCGTTACCTGAGGTGGGGACTGACAGTGGCCGTTTTCGCACATTTTAAAGTTGTCCAAAATCGTAGTATAGTCGCGCAAAAACATTCGTCAAAAAATGATCTTGTAAAATTAATGAGACTTTGAGTCCCGGTCGTTCATCTCTGGGAGGCATTTGTGCAAATCTGAAATCGATCTTTTATCGCTCTACTTTATTTAAAATTGCACGTCGGTTTCCAATCTTTGGATTAAGATTTCGCCACTTCAATTATGAATTCTGATTACGTGCGAGTGTGTCAAATAGATAACGAAAGTGAAAGTGTGAGTTTTGGTGCACACAATTCTGGTTACGTGGTGGATGTTTACAGAAAATGCATTTATAGTTAGGTCTTCTATATTTTCCAAAACTGACATGCTTGTTGCAAAATATATATATAAGTGAAAAATAGGCAACTTGAATCACACAAAAAAGATGGCAACCAATAAGCTCATGGTGATTTCAAAAATGGAGATATGTATAAAAATATATCTTTCATTCATTCATTTGGAGAAGTGTTTGCAACAAGGAATGTAGAGGAAAGCTTGTATAGGAATGCTTGAAAATGTAAATCTAGCTAACAGAAAATGATCGCATACAGGAATATATGGGGGGATTTTGCATGCTTCATTGGGGGAGAATAAGAGCTACACTACTAAGCAGTAAATGAAAGCAGTAAACTACAAAGAGCTAAGTTACTAATCTAGCAGGAAAGAAGGCATTCGGAGGTAGGCTCTGATGGCCTTTGAGTGGCTGAGAGGAGAAGGAGGGGTGGCCAATGGTGCTTAGGCTGGCCCTTGGAGAGAGGTTAGGGAGATGATCCACCATTCTGGCATGGAGATGGTGGCCTTCATGGTGGTGATCCCCATGAAGGTGGAGTGGAGATGAATGTGGCTAGCCTAAGTGGAATGAATGCCAAGAAAATGGATGGGTGCAAATGGCCACCCCTTAGGTCTTTTTATAGACCTAAGGGAGTCTCTCAAGAGAAGTGTGGAACTCTCTAGAGATAGCTCCAAGAGTGGCTGGCCAAGTGAGAGAGTGGGTAGTTCTTAGATCCATGAAAAGTGGATCTAAGAATGGAATGACTCTTGGTGGCTAAATTTGGCAACCAAGAGTGGCGCCACTTCAAGATAGTTCTAGAGGACTCTAGATGTGTGGGGTTGCGTGAATGGGTGTGTGTGTGTGGTCATGCCCTAGGTGGCTAAGAGGTCTAGGTTAGGTCCTAAGGGGTTTGGGTGGGTGTATAACTTGAATTAGGGTTGGAAACCCTAATTGCTATAGCGAAATTGCAATTAAACTTAAGGTAAGTTTAATTGAATGAGTGTGAACCTAATTGGGAGTGAAATAACTCAATTAGGTTGGGCTTAGGTCAATTGGACTCTCACTAAGTCCAATGGGACTTGTGTGGGTTGATATCTGAGCTCAATTAGACTCAATGAGTCCAATTGACCTATGTAATGGTAATTGACTATGATCTAAGTCAATTGGGTTTGGTGAGGACCTAATTAGGTCCTTAGGGAGGTCTAAAGGTGGTGTACTAGGGTTAGGGTACCTTAATTTAGGTTCCTATGGGGTTGGAATTGGGCCTAGGGAGCTAGAGATCCAAGATCAAGGCTTGAATCTCAAAATAGGAATTGGAGAGCAGTTCCAGATGTCCAAAAATGGAATCAGACGTCTTATACTCAAAAATCAGAAGTCCAAACTTGTTGTCTGGATGTCCAATCAAAGTCAGGAAGGATTCTTGGTTCTGTTTTGGGTATTCTACAGAAATTGGACGTCTGACAAAGTGTCTGGACGTCCAACAACACTGCAGATGTGGGTTTGAGGTGTGCGGGAGTTGGCTAAGGGTTCTGGATGTCCTACAACTTATCTGGACGTCCAGGTAAAGGTTGGAATTAGGGATTTAGGGTTTCCTAGGGTGTGGTGACCTAATCTAAGGGTGGCTAAGGCTTGGGGGAAGTCTCTAGGCTATCCTAGGCTAGGATGGACCTAAGCTCTTCACATTTTACTACCTTATTCCTACTTAATAGAGTAGCATACCTTAGCTCCCTTATATCATTATTCCTTATATCTAATCTAATTCTTCTTCTCCAGTCCTACTGCAACACCCATTATTCCTGATCCAGGTTCAGATTGAGCTCTAGATCCAGCTCTAGATCTAGCTTCTAATCAGCTAATTGCCTGCAATTGACATAATGCACTTAATCTGCACATTATAACATTATTTTATGCATAGCTAAAGTAAAGCAGTAAAGATGCAGATAATGCTTATGCATGCATGAATTACCCTAACTTATGCTAAGTTCTAGCCTAATTTAGGTCAATTAAGACCTATGATTGCTACGCAATCATACCCCCATGCCTAAATCTTGGTAGTCCATAGCAAATGCAAGACTAAATTATTTATAGTAGGGTCCCTAATAGATTGATTATTTTATCAAGTGTATGCCTAGAGATTTTTCACCTTTTGTTTTCATCCTATGCTCTAGAAATCTAGATAATTGTGAAAGTGCAGCTATGTAGCTTTTGCAAAGGATTCAAGTGAAAAACTAATACACCCCTATAGCCTGTACTTGACCCCTAGTAAAAATTCTAACAGGATAGGCGGACTTCTTCCCTCGGGGTATTCAAGATATTCTATGAATTCCACCCTATCCTTAAGCTTGGGTAGAGGATGTCTGAGGGATACGGGTGTTTATTTGGTGGCTCACTCTCACTTGGTGCTACATAGAGATTAGTATTTTAGAATCTAGATTCCTGGACTATCAAGTAACTCAATGCAAAGAAAGATGAGAAAAACTATGCCCTCTTCTGGTTCCTTTGTATTCATTCTCTCTTTCTCTTTTTCTTTTTCTTTTCTTTTCTTTCTTTCTCTTAGAGCTCACAATCTCACCAGATTCACACATATGACCAGTATTTGGTGGTCTTAGCACTTTAATTGAGTTCTCATAATCCTAACACTAAGTTAGAATTCCTCAGCCAGTATTCGGGCAGTCAGAAACACAGAAAAATATGTTAAGGCCATATTTGGTGGTTCTCAAATTTATTTGGTGATATTGCCTCAATGCAACTGAAATAAACACTAAATATTCACTCTTTTTTTCTTTGCTTTTTCTTATTTTTCTATTTTTTTTTTTCAATTTTTCTTTCTTTTCATCATTTTTTTTTCTACATAATACAACTAGCACACATCCATGAACTTTATTGAGGAGGCATTATTAGGGATTGGTAGTACTCAAGAGACATTGGGTGGCTTATTTGGTGGAAGTGCCTACTTGCGGCACCGGGAGAGATGGATAGGGCAATGTATTTCTGACCTTGACATCAATACCCTCCTTCAGCAGAGGATTCTGTAAAGAATGGTTGTAACCATCCACCTTAGCCCTAGTTTTATGAGAACTTGCTTTCCACGTATTTGCCTTATTTGGTGGCTCTTACAATTCGGACAAAAATGTATATATAGGAATCGAGAGCGAAAACTATGTCTAATCTCAAAGTAATGCCACCTAATTATCTAGGACTCCAGATTCCTTGCACTAATCTTAGAGCACCAGTACACTCTACTCTCATCTCACACTATTTGGTGGATTTTTGGAAGAAAATCTACCTGACTCCCAAACACTATCCAAGGGTTCAGGAAAAGAAGCACTGCTTCTTCTTGACAGACTAAAGATGTTTATCAGCCTTTACCTTGAATCCATTCCAAATTCTATGTGTGTGCGAAAAGTTGTACTGGATTCCAGATTACTAGAATCAACTAGAGGATAAAATCCCTAATGCATTCTCTTAATAAAATAATCTTATTCATGAATGCAATATGTATATATGCTATAAACAAGTAACCTCGTATAATTTGTACTTTGTGAAATTCCTATATCCGGTTACAATCAGCATGACCCTAAATTTAGAACAAGAGGTGAGCAGGTGAGTCGAAAATGGCTGTTGCGGACGATTTCTAGCTCCAATGCGAGCATTGGAGGTGGAGTCGGTTGTTCTTCTATTTAGGGTCCTAAAGTACGTTTTACATGTAGCTCCGAGGTTTTCCTAAATTTTGGCATAAAAATTTTTCAGTTTTGTTGTATCTACCCCCCATGCCTAAGTTCTTGCATGTCCTCATGCATGAATATAAAAGAAAATAAATATAGTAGAGAAAAAAATGGGTAGAAATCACCTGTAATTGCTCCTGAAATTATACATTCAGCATCAGCCAACCTATCAGCATGCAATATACAAAAAGGAAATATGCTAATAGAAAAAAAATATGCTATGTATAAAAATGGTTATGTATAGATGATGGTAGAATGTCGGATATATGCTATCTATATGTGCTGAGTTTGACGCCTCCAGCTAGGAGAGAATTCAATCACATGTCCTCAATAAGATGAACGATCCTATCAAGTGGAGGAGGTTCCTGGGCCAAAAATGGCTTGAGGCGCTGGACATTTATTGTAGATATATGCCCAGATTTTGGGTCCCTGATTTGGACTGCCCCATTAGAATATGGATGAATCACAACATATAGGCCAATCCATTTGGACTTGAGCTTCCCTATGAAAAGTTTTAATCGTGAATCGAACAGCCAGACTTGCTGGTTGAGCGTGAATGCTTTCCTCTAGATGTGGCGGTCATGAAAGGCCTTGGTCTTGTCCTTGTATATCAATGCGTTCTCATAGGCCTCCCACTAGATCTCTTCTAATTCACTGAGCTGGAGTTTCCATTCTTGACCTCCTGCATTGAGGTCAAGGTTACATTTTTTCACCGCCCAAAAGGCGCGGTGTTCCAGCTCTACAGGAAGGTGACAAGCCTTGCCATATACCATACGATATGGTGACATTCCGAGTGGGGCCTTGTATGCGGTCCGATATGCCCAGAGTGCGTCAATTAATTTATCAGGCCAGTCCTTCTTGTCATTTCTAATCGTCTTCTGGCGAATCAGCTTGATCTGACGGTTCGACACTTCAGCCTGCCCATTGGTCTGCAGGTGGTATGGGGTGGCTATACGGTGATGTACCCTGTGTTTCTTTAGTATTGACCTGAAATGGGCGTGGATGAAGTGGCTTCCCCAGTCGCTAATCAGAGTGCGGGGTATTCCGAATCTCGTGAAGATGTACTGCCGTACAAAAGAAATGACGGTCTTATGGTCAGCCCATCTCGCCGGGATGGCCTTGACCCACTTTGAGACATAGACGACTGATAGTAATATGTACTTGAAGCCATGCAAGTTTGGAAAAGGGCCCATAACATCGATGCCCCAGACTTCGAACACTTCCAAAACCATGATGGGGTGGAGTGGCATCATGTCTCTCCTAGTCATAGAACTGATCGACTGGCATCATTTGTAGTGTTGGGCGTATTCGTGTCTATCTCTGAAAATAGTTGGCCAAAAAAATCCTGACTGCAAAATTTTCGCAGCAGTTTTCCATCCCGAGAAATGACCACCACAAGCATCATTGTGGCAAAAAGATAACACATTGGGGATCTCAGAATCTGGGATGCATCTTCGAATAATCTGATCCACTCCAATGAGGAAGAGTAGTGGGTCATCCCAAAGGTAAATTTGGCCTCCGTAATGAATTTGAGTTTCCGATCCTTGGATAGGTTCATGGGAATCTTGCTTGCGGCAAGGTAGTTCACTATATCCGCGTACTGGGGGAACGCAATAGAATGAACTACCAAAAGAGATTCATCCGGAAATTTCTCGTGGATAGGTAGGGAATAAGGAATGTGGTCTAGGTCCAGTTTGGATTGGTAATCCGCCGCAACATTCTACTTTCCAGCTTTATCTTGGATTTCGATATCAAATTCCTACAATAGAAGGATCCATCTAATGAGCCATGGCTTGGCATCCTTCTTTGCCAACAAATGCTGGAGGACGAAGTGGTCAGTGAAAATGTTGACTTCGGACCCTAATAAATACGATCTGAATTTCTCCAACCCGAATACTACTGCTAGGAGTTCTTTTTCAGTGACAGTATAATTGCGCTGAGCCTCATTCAGCATCTTGCTAGCATAGTATATGACAAAAGGTTGTTTTTCCCGACGCTGGCCTAAAATAGCACCGATGGCAAAGTCAGAAGCGTCACACATCATCTTGAAATCAAGCGACCAGTCGGGTGGTTGGAGAATCGGGGAATCATAGATAGTGCTTCGTAAAGTCTCGAAGGCATTGAGACACGAGGTGTTGAATTCAAATGGGACATCGGCAACAAGGAGATTTGTCAAAGGTCGTGCAATTTTTGAGAAATCGTGTATAAATCTCCGATAGAAGCCGACATGACCCAAGAATGATTTGATCTGCTTGACCAAGCTAGGTGGCGGTAAGTGGGAAATAATCTCAGATTTAGCTCGATCGACCTCAAGTCCATTTTTAGATATCCTGTGCCCTAGTACTATGCCATCCCTCACCATGAAATGGCTTTTCTCCTAGAATAGTACTAACTCACCTCAATACACTACTTCAGGATCTTGGTGAGGTTATCAAGACAAGATGCGAAATCATCTTCGAAAATGGAGAAGTCATCCATGAATACCTCCACATAGTCCCCAATCATGACCGAAAAGATGGCCATCATACAACGCTGAAATGTTGTTGGTGCGTTGTAGAGGCCAACAAGCATCCGCTTGAAAGCGAATGTTCCAAAGGGGCATGTGAATGTAGTCTTGTCTTGATCTTCCAGGCTAATCACTACTTGATTATACTTGGAGTATCCATCAAAAAAGCAAAAGAAACTACGTCTGGCTAACTGTTCTAAGATTTGATCAATGAAAGGCTAAGGAAAGTGATCCTTCTGGGTAGCCGTGTTCAGTTTCCTATAGTCGATGCAGACCCGCCAAGATGTCGTAGTGCGGGTTGGGTTGGATTCGCCCTTATCATTTTTCACAATGGTGAGTCCTTTCTTGGGCACTATCTGGATTGGACTCACCCATTGGCTGTCAGAGATTGGGTATACAATACCTGCATCAAGCCATTTGATGATCTCCTTCTTAACAACCTCTAGCATATTCGGGTTAAGCTGTCTTTGAGGTTGTCTCAAAGGTTTCACCCCTTCATCCGTGTAAATGTGATGAGTGCAATACGAGGGGCGAATACTGTGGAGATCAGCAATACTCCACCCTATAGCAGCCCTATGGTCTTTTAGCATAGAAATCAATTGATGCTCCTGTTCTTGGGTTAAGTGGGCATTAATAATGACTGGGAATGTCTCACTTTCACCCAAGAACACATACTTGAGTGAGTCAGGTAAGGGCTTCAATTTAATCACAGGTGGGTCAGAGTCAGAAATGGGAGTGGGAGGAGCAAACTCAAGGGTGGGAATCTGCTGATCCATATGCACGTGAATTCCTGCTGATTCGCTTCCTGTGAAATAATTGGTTGTGACTACATTAATGGGAAACCCATTAGCTGTGGTCACGTCTTCTTGCAACGATAGGGGCAATTCAGTAGTGTGAGGATCAGGATAGCTAGATTCAGGGGTACTGTGGTCAAAAGCACACCCTAAATAGTCAGATCCTTGGGGAGATATGTGTAGTGCAGTGGTCTCAGTCCCATGTGGATCGAGGTCCAAGAACCTTGATAGTACAGATGAATGCGACATTTGGTCATCACAAAGGAGCCCAATGTTACCACAGTATGTCGAATCTTCATCTTCACCATCCTCCTCTATGCGATCACAGTCGAAATTCTTTGCTGCCCCGAATATGTCAAGTCGGAGTCGCTTATTGCTTAGGGCTATCTACATACACCCGGATGCACAGTCAATGTTCGCTCGGGCTATCGCCCGAAATGGGCGACCCAAAATAATTGGTGCATCTTGGAGATTACAAGGAACTTCCATATCGAGAACAAAAATGTCTACGAGAAAGCAGAATCCGTGGACTTTCACGATCATGTTCTCAACCACCCCCTCGATGTTTTGACTGATCTATCAGCCAACTGAATCATGACCAAGGTGGGCTTCAACTCCCTAATTTGAAATCGATCAAATACGGCAGTGGGAGTTAGGTCTATGGACGAACACAGGTCTAGAAGGGCCCGATCAAATGGAGAATCCCGCAAGAAGCAGAATATGAGTGGGGTACCAGGGTCTTTCTTTCTAGTGGCAAGTCAGCTAGAATCACGGTGCTAGCCTCTTTTAACAGTACCGCCTGTCATCCAATTCTAGGCTGTCGCTTCGGGGTACAATAGTCCTTGAAGAACCTAGTGACTGTGGAAATGTGATCGATTGCCTCGAGGAGGGGGGCCTGAATATGTACTTTCTTAAACATTGATTTCAGATCCTCAAAATTCCATGTGTCCTTTTTCCATACTACGTTTCATGTCAGAGCCTCAGGAAAAGGGACGGGAATCTTAGGGTTGAGTGGCCTCTTACCCTTATCTACCACAGGTGGCTTCTGAGATGAAGAAGCAGTTGAACCCGCCTGCGGCGAAGGCTGGGAAAAATCAGGACCTGCCTGCCTATGTGGTGGGTCAAATGTCTTCCTTCCGCTCCTCAAAGAGATAGCATGTGCATCGGCTTGCTGTCCATGAGGTGGTGGGGGAGTGGAAGGGGCAGAGTATGCGGGGTTCTGCAAAGGAGGCTGGCCTTGAGCGTAACCAAGTGGTGCAGGAGGAGCCTGTAATATGGTGTGTGCCTATCCCTGCGCTGCCTAAAACCTAGGCAAGGCGCCTTGGTTCTGCACATATCGTGGGTTCGGGATGGGTTGGGGGGGCAAGGCTCCCTGAGTCCTATGCTCCTGCAATAGCTGGTTTTGCCTGTTCTGTATAGTCTGTATCTGATCAGCCTTGGCCTTCATAATTTGCAAGCTATCCTATGTAGATTTCCTCATCGATTCTTGCAGCTCCTCTTTCAGTGCCTCCAAAGGGTCAGCCAGCTTTGGAGGGTGATTGGTAGCTTGGTGCAACGGCTGGTATAAAGAACGGGGTTGCTACTGCTGAGACAGGAATGGATGCTACCTAGGGTACGTCTTTTGTGCATTCCCGTATTGCCTGGTCTGGTAGTGTGGATCTTGATGTGGTCTCTATGAATTGCTAGACTAGGAGAAGTTCGGATGCTGGCACCAACCAGGGTTATACGTCTCTGAATACGGGTTATTACGCATGTATCCTTGGATAGCACTGACGTCCTCGTAGGCCGAAGAAGTTGAGATGCATATCCACCAAGGGGATATGCGTTATAATCTGTGGGTGGTGCATAACTCTAGTCGTAAGGTGCCAGATCTGGATTGTTTATGGGATCCTTATATGCAGGATCTCATAAATAAGGAGAAGATGCATCCCAAGTGAGTAGATTAACTCGAGCAGGAGGGGCTCGGGGTGTATAGGAGGGTCTTGAAGTGGTAGAGTTCATGTCAGGTTGACCTTGACTAATCTGGTCAATTTTTTCTCAATTAGGTTTATTCTATCCAACTGCTTGATGATGATATCCATGTCGGCTCGAATAGACTCGGTGTGAGCCTCATGGACACCAACCTGCTGCTGACTAGGCTGCTGGAACTAGTTCATGGATGCGCATTCATCGAGTTCTCCGCCAAGGATTCGAACAACTCAAATGCGTTGTTCTTGTCTTTTGCAAAGAAATTCCCGCCACTAGATGCATCGGCCAGGTAATAATGTGTGTCATCCAGCCCATGGTAAAAGATTTGAGCTAGGTGCCATTTGGGTATACCATGGTGCGGGCATTTCCAGAGAAGGTCGTGAAATTGGTCCTAGGCTTCATGCAACTTCTCCCCAGCTCCTTGGGAGAAAGTCGTGATCGGATGCCTCATCACGTTCGTTTGACCAATTGGGAAGAACTTTTGCAGGAATTCACGTGGTAATTCCAGTCAGGTTCCAATTGGCTTCCCAATGGTCTTGAACCAGAATGAAGCTTTGTCCTTAAGAGAAAATGGGAAGAGCTTCATTAGAAAAATCCCAATATCAATGCTCCTGGGTCGAATCGTTTCTGCGAGTCAACTCAGGTCCTCTAGGTGCTGGAATAGATCTTTGCTTGAGTTTCCATAGAAGTGAGTGCTGATCAACCCGATCACATTGGGCTTGAGCTCAAACGCGTCTCTGCCTGCAGGAATTCTAACTAAAGGTGCGACGATTGGTGCGGTTGGATCGTAGAAATCCTGCAGTTGTTCTCCTCGTGATGGATGTTGCATCCTGTCAAGCACCGTCAAAATGTGATCCATGCTTTGCCGATGTCTCTCCTCAGATTCCACTACCAGGGCTTCAGGACGAGCCATCGGGTCCAGATTATCAATGTCCTGACTTGGTCTAGGTCCAGGTCTAGGATTAGCCATTGCGGCTATGGCAGTAGAAGTAGTGGGGGGAGAAGATGGTCCTGGCAAGGTGACTCACCACCTTGGGAGTGGCTCCCAAGGTCCAACCAATTGAGGTCTAAGTGACCTCCTTCCTTGCATACACCACCCAACCCCTAGGTTGGTGTAGCCAAGCCAGAGAAGGCTAAGGCCTTGTCAATCAGATGGTCCTTATGAATCAGATGACTGATAGTGATTTTACGCGGTTTGTTAATTAGGTCGTAACGCGTAAATCTGCTTTCGCTCTTAAATTTATAATCCTAGATAGGGAAGTATCTAGGGTCGTCCAAGGAGGAAATATGGTTGCAAAATTGATTCTCTTGCTAGGAATATAAATCTCAACTTTCTTTTTGGTATTTTTTTCAATATATCATTTTTTTGTTTTTAAGCTAAGGCAACATGCAAACTAATGGCGGGAAAAGTGATTTACACTTCAATTTAAATACTACTTCTATGTGGCAAGTAGAGCCTCTCCCTAAACTCACTCTAGGCAAGTGGAGGCCTAGAATAATTAGGGAGAGGGAGTGAAGAATGCTGAAAATAAGCTAATAGAAATGCAAACAAGAAATGCAAAGAAGGCAACTAGATAATTGATAAAGTGTTTTACAAAAGGCCTAGTAGAGGAAAGCTTGTACTACTAGAAAAATGCAAATAAGAAAAGAAAACGCAAATCCTCTAGATAGATGGTGAAGAAGAGGGCTTCTTGCTCCAAGGTTGGTGGCTCCCAATCTTGAAAAGAGTCCTTCAACTCCTTCCTTGCAGTGCTCCGCCAAGGTGATGTCCTCCAAGGCAAGCCCGAGGGGGGCGTGCCCTAAGTTTCTCTCCAACGATGGACGTCCACCCTAAGTCCTTCTCCTTTGCCTGGCCGTCCTCCTTGAAGTGGAAGAGTCCTCCTCCTTGGCGTGGCTCAAGTTGAAGAGAGTGGGGAGAAGAAGGCACCAAAGGGGTTGGTAATGTGCCCCTTTAATCTCCTTCTCTACTCCTTCTTCTTGGCCGTAGGTATAGGTGGTTTAGGTAGAAAAATAGACTAAGGGAGGATGCCCCAAAATGGTGGTAGGTGGTGGCTTTTTATAGAATAGGAAGGGGGCTATGGTGACCTTTGAATTGGATGGCCAAGATGAGTTGATGGAGGTGGTTGGAGATCCCATGGCCAAGGAGAGTTGGCGCCACCTTAAGGGACACCAAGGGGGTAGTTATGGGTGTTGACACCCCTTAGTGTTGGCGCCAAAATGGGCTTTCTAGAAGGCTATTAGGTGGCGCCACCTTAAGGTTCTAGAAGGGGGGTATGTGGATGGCTAGGATGTGTTATATGGGTAGGTGTAGGGTGGATGAAGAGGCTAAAAGTTGGCGCCAAAATGGGGGTGGTTAGGGGTGGTTTTTGGTGCCAACTTGAAGTGGCTTTTGGTGGAGATAATGGGGTGAAGGGGTGGCTAGGTGGTGGCGCCAACTTAAGTAGGGTAGCTAGCTTAGGTAGGCTTGAGTTGGTGGAGCTAGCTAGGGTTGATTTTTAAGGTAATGGATGGTCGAGGAGCTGGTTGTTAGCTAAGCTAAGCTAAGATAAGATAAGCTAAGCTAGCTTAGATAAAGGTGGAGTAGAGGAGAAGGTAATGGAGCTAGGGTTTGGAGGAAGGAGCTGAGGAGGAGAAGTCTGGAGCTGGAGCTGGAGCTGGCTGCTGCTGAAGAGGCTGGCATGGGGCTACTCAAGCTGGCTTAGCTTGCTAGTTCTTTGCTAGTTGCTAAGCCAAGCTAAAGTGAGCTAGCTTCTACCAAAATGAGCTGAGGTGAGCTAGGTCTGGTGCTCCCGGGGAGAATCAAGCTGGTTGAGGCAGCTAAGGTAGCTTAGCTCAACTGAGATGAGCTAAGCTGAGTCCCCGGGAGCTGGACTTGAGCTTCCTGAGCTGAGATGAATTCTTCTTCAGTTGGCTGGAGTTGAGTGGAGCTGGATGTAGCTGGATCTGAGCTGGGGTGAACTCCTGTCAACTCAGCTGAGCTAGCTAGAGCTCCCTGTGAACTAGTGGGAGCTGAGATGAGCTAGACTCAGCTAAGTTAAGCTGGATCTGAGCCGACTTGAGCTAGGGTGAGCTAAGGTGAACTCTCTTGAGCTGCCATCCAGCTGAGATTAGCTGAATGGAGCTGGGATGAGCTAACCCTAGTTTAAGTAAGCTAAGTTTCAGCTGTGGTGAGCTGGATCAAGCTGGGTTCCAGCTAGTCTGGGCTTCTCCTTCACCATTTGCCTTCTTGAGTGCTAGGGTTTTAGGGATCTGTGCATCAGTACATCCCTAACACTCACAAAAACACATTAAAATGACAATAAAAAATGCAATGCATGCCTATCATAATTTATGCCTATATGCAGCTCGAAAACCTGTTTGCGGAGTAAAATCCTAAGAGCTAGGTTAGTTTTAAAGCATAAGAATGATGATAAACTGGCATTTATCAATGACCAGATTTTTCGTTTTACGTTCTAATTCCTGAAGAAAATTTGTCATACAACTGATTAAAGTGATCTAGCCACTCGGCTAACCTAGCCAAGAGGTTGAAAGCTCCCAGTAGTCCGACAACCAATTCGGGTTTATTTCATGTTTTAGACTTGATTTTAGCCTATTTTCTTCAGTTGGGGTTTTCTTTTGGTGAGTGGCCCACAAGGTGACCAACTCACCAGCTAAGTACTAGACTTGACTAAGTCTAGGTTAGCCCAAATGTGGTCTCTAGGTTGTAACCCTAAAGGTGTAACCTAGGGTTCATGCAATTCTAGGGTTTTATTCTTTTATTTTCAGTAGACCACAAAAATTACAATCAGTTCTCTGGTAAAATTTGGAATCCAATTAACTTGAAATTTGGTGAGTAGATTCCTTTTTCAATTATCTTTTCTAACAATATTGTTTTGTAATTTTTACTATTTCAACTGAATTTTTAGAGATTTTTGACTGTCAGGGGGTCAGATTTGGAATTTTGACCCCTAGTCGGTTTTTTGCTTTGAAATAGTATCAAATGGCTTTCAAAAATTCTGGAAAAATATGGAAAATAAAGCCAATGAGATCAGCCTTCAAACCCCACCATTTTTATTTAAAAAAAATTCGTGGATTGCTCAAAATTTTTTTTTGAAATTTGAAAAATCTCGGATCTGGGTCAGTCTGACCCTCTTGTACTTCGTAAATTTTTAAAAATTGTATACTTAGAATTTTTTCAAAAGAATGGAGCCATTTCAAATATGGTTTGGTAATGAAAATCTAGCCTAAATTTTAAATTTTTTTGTTCACTAATCTTTCGGCAATCGAATTTTTAAAATAGACTTTGAACCCTAGTCGAAAATCAGAGAATGGTGGAGAAGCTTTTAAAGAGTGTTTGAGTTTGAAATCCAAACTTTCCACCAAAAATGTTTTTTCTTTTTTTCAAAAATTTTTGCAAAATTGTTTTTCGAAAAGGATTTTTTTTTCAAAGGATTTTCAAATATATATATATATATTTCTTTTTCAAACTAACCTAAGATTCAAAAGAAACCTAATCTAGATTTTTTTATTTTTTTCAAATTTTTTTTCATTTTCATGAAAATAAATAATTTTTTTTTCAAAAGAAATTGCTGGAAGCAAATCTAATCCTAGGGTTCACAAGAAAACCTAGCCTAGGAAGTGATGTGCACTTGATTTCTTTTTCCGCGCTCGTTGTGTGTGCAGATCCCATTTTTTTCCTATGTTGTCCTGCACATCCAAAAAAAAAGTAGAGGAGGATTTGTCAGTGATAGTTTAAAAGATCAAAATCAAGAAAAATGAGGTTGCCCCCCCGTCAACGGTGCCATTTGATAGCAGCCATTTTCACGCATTTTAAAGTCGTCGAAAATTGTAGTATAGTCGTGCAAAAATGTTCATCAAAAAATGATTTTGTAAAAGTAACGAGACTTTGAGTCCCGGTCGTTCATCTCTGGAAGGCGTTTGTGCAAATCTGAAATTGATCTTCTATCGCTCTACTTTATTTAAAATCGCACGTCGGTTTCCAATCTTTGGATTAAGATTTTGCCACTTCTATTATGGATTCTGATTACGTGCATGTGTGTCAGATAGATAACGAAAGTGAAGTGTGAGTTTCAGTGCGCACAATTCTAGTTACGTGGTGGCAATTTACAGAAAATGTATTTATAGTTAGGTCTTCCATATTTTTCGGAATTGACATGCTTGTTGCAAAATATATATATAAGTGAAAAACAGACAACTTGAATCACGCAGAAAAGATGGCAACCAATATGCTCATGGTGATTTCAAACATAGAGATATGTATAAAAATATATCTTTTATTCATTCATTCAGAGAAGTGTTTGCAACATGGAATGTAGACGAAAGCTTGTATAGGAATGCCTGAAAATGTAAATCTAGCTAACAGAAAATGATCGCATACAGGAATCTATTGGGGGATTTTGCATGCATCATTGGTGGAGAATAAGAGCTACACTACTAAGTAGTAAATGAAAGTAGTAAACTACAAAGAGCTAAGTTACTAATCTTGTAGAAAAGAAGGCATTCGGAGGTGGGCTCCGATGGCCTTTGAGTGGCTGAGAGGAGGGGCAGCCAATGGTGCTTAGTCTGACCCTTTGAGAGAGGTTGGGTAGATGATCCAGCATCCTGGTGTGGAGATGGTGGCCTTCATGGTGGTGATCCCCATGAAGGTGGAGTGGAGATGAATGTGGCTAGCCTAAGTGGAATGAATGCCAAGAAAATGGATGGGTGCAAATGGCCACCCCTTAGGTCTTTTTATAGACCTAAGGGAGTCTCTCAAGAGAAGTGTGGAACTCTCTAGAGATAGCTCCAAGAGTGGCTGGCCAAGTGAGAGAGTGGGTAGTTCTTAGATCCATGAAAAGTGGATCTAAGAATGGAATGACTCTTGGTGGCTAAATTTGGCAACCAAGAGTGGCGCCACTTCAAGAGAGTTTTAGAAGACTTTAGATGTGTGATGGTGCATGAATGGGGGTGTGTGTGTGTGTGTGGTCGTGCCCTAGGTGTCTAGGAGGTCTAGGTTAGGTCCTAAGGGGTTTGGGTAGGTGTATGCCTTGAATTAGGATTGCAAACCCTAATTGCTAAGGGAAAATTGCACTTAAACTTAACCAAAGTTTAATTGAATGTGTGTGAACCTAATTGGGAGTGAAATAACTCAATTAGGTTGGGCTTAGGTCAATTGGACTCTCACTAAGTCCAATTGGACTTGTGTGGGTTGAGATCTAATCTCAATTGGACTCAATGAGTCCAATTGACTTAGGTAGTGGTAATTGACTATGATCTAAGTCAATTGGGTTTGGTGAGGACCTAATTAGGTCCCTAGGGAGGTCTAGAGGTGGCGTACTAGGGTTAGGGTACCTTAATTTAGGTTCCTATGGGGTTGGAATTGGGTCTAGGGAGCTAGAGATCCAAGATCAAGGCTTGAATCTCAAAACAGGAATTGGTGAGTAGTTCCAGACGTCCAAAAATGGAATCAGATGCCTTATACTCAAAAATCAGAAGTCCAGACTTGTTGTCTGGATGTCCAATTAGAGTCAGGAAGGATTCTAGGTTCTGTTTTGGGTATTCTGCAGAAATTGGATGTCTGACAAGGTGTCTGGACATCCAATAATACTGTAGAAGTGGGTTTGAGTTGTGCGGGTGTTGGCTAAGGGTTATGGACGTCCTATAAGTTATTTGGACGTCCAAATAAGTGTTGGAACTAGGGTTTTAGGGTTTCTTAGGGTGCGGTGACCTAATCTAAGGGTGGCTAAGGCTTGGGGGAAGTCTCTAGGCTATCCTAAGGCTATGATGGACCTAAGCTCTTCACACTTTACTGCCTTTTTCCTACTTAATAGAATAACATACCTTAGCTCCCTTACATCATTATTCCTTATATCTAGTCTAAGTCTTCTTCTCCAGTCCTGTTGCAACACCCATTATTCCCGATCCAGCTTCTGATCCAACTCCAGATCCAGCTTCTGATCTAGCTTCTAATCAGCTTATTGCCTACAATTGGTGTAATGCACTTAATTAGCACATTATAACATTATCTTTTGCATAGCTAAAGTAAAGCAGTAAAGATGCAGATAATGCTTATGCATGCATGAATTACCCTAACTTTTGCTAAGTTCTAGCCTAATTTAGGTCAATTATGACCCATGATTGCTGCGCAATCAGGGGCATCTCAACTTAAACCCTCAATCCGAAAGGCTCCTGAGTTGGCGTTGAAACCCCTCCCGAACACATTGAAATATGCTTTCCTTGGACCTAATGACATGCTCCCTATTATTATCTCGCCTGTATTATCTGAATTGTAGGAGAGAGCTTTGCTTGAGTGTTTACAAAGGCACAAGGAAGCAATTGCCTGGTCAATTGCTGATATTAAGGGTATTGATCCCTCCCTTTGCATGCAACATATATACACGAAGGAGTCCGTGAAACCTTTCCGAGACATGGAGAGAAGGCTCAACCCCAATATGCGGGAGGTTGTTAGAAAGGAGATTCTGAAATGGCTGGATGCAAGGATTATCTATCCCATTTCAGATAGTAAATGGGTCAGTCCTGTTCATGTAGTACACAAAAAGGCAGGAATCACTGTGGAAGAGAATGACCAAGGAGACCTGGTGACCACTAGACCCTCAACTGGTTGGAGGGTCTGCATTGATTACCGCCGTTTGAACATAGCTACCCAAAAAGATCATTTCCCCTTACCATTTATCGATCAGATTTTCGAATGACTGGTGGGGAACAAGTACTTCTGTTTTCTTGACAGGTACTCTGGATATAATCAGATAGCCATTTTTCTTGACGATCAGGAGCATACCACCTTCATGAGTCAATATGGCACATTTGCGTTTCGCCGAATGCCATTCGGGTTATGTAATGCTCTTGCCACTTTCCAACGTTGTATCTTTTCTGACATGATCAACGAGTTTGTTGAAATTTTCAGGGATGACTTCTCCATTTACGACTCGTCATTTGACCTATGCTTTTCACACCTTAATAAAGTCTTAACCTATTGCGAAGAGGCAAAGCTGGTGCTTAGATGGGAGAAAAGCCACTTTATGGTCCCGCAGGGCATTGTGTTAGGGCATATAGTTTTCGAGAGCGGATTAGAGGTGGACACCACAAAAATTGATTCCATCTCTAAGCTTCTATTGCCCACCAATGTTCGTCAAGTTAGATCTTTCCTTGGCCTTGCTGGATTTTATAAGCCCTTCATTAGAGATTTCTGTAAAATCTCTAAGCCTCTCTGCGACTTGTTAGTAAAGGATGTCTCCTTCGATTTTGATGATAGATGTGGCAAGGCTTTCCAAGTCTTAAAGAAAGCCCTTATTACCATGCCGATTCTCCAAGCACCAGATTGGACCCTCCCATTTAAGCTAATGTGTGATGCTTCTGATTTTGCAGTGGGAGTGGTCTTAGGTCAAAGGGTTGATGGCAAACCTCATGTGCTGCATTATGACAGAAAGACCCTTACGGACCCTCAGCAAAACTACACGGTCATGCCCCAACAACCTATCCTCCCTGTTGAGATGGTTGATATTTAGGGCATTGACTTCATGGGTCCCTTTCCTATGTCCTTTGGATATGAGTACATCCTTGTAGCTGTGGGTTATGTATCGAAATGGATAGAAGCCATACCTACGCGAACCAATGACCATTCCATGGTCTTGGGCATTGTTAAGGCTAATATCATTTCTCGATACGGGTGCCAAAGGACAGTTATAAGTAATGGAGGACCTCACTTCAAGAATGTACACTTCACAAGACTACTCCAAAATTTGGGAGTCAACCATATGAGAGCCACACCTTACCATCCCCAAATGAGTGGACAAGTTGAAGTGTCTAATAGGGAGATTAAGCGAATTTTAGAAAAAAACTGTCAGGCTCGATCGTAAGGATTGGTCTAAAAAACTAAATGATGCTCTTTGGGCCTAGAGAACCGTGTATAAGACTCCCTTGGGCATGTCTCCTTTCCATCTTTTCTACGGAAAGGCATGCCATCTTCCCGTTGAAATCCAACATAAAGCTTATTAGGCTTTTAAAATCGTTCACTTGAATCTGGATAAAGCGAAAAAGGCATGTATGTTAGAGTTAAGTGAGCTTGAGGAGCTTCATAATGAAGCCTATGAAACTTCTCAAGCTTACAAGCAACGTACAAAGGTCTTCCATGATAAGCACGTCATTAGAAAGACTTTTGAGCCCAACTAGTGGGCCTGGCTTTTCAATTCCAGACTTAAATTATTTCCAGGAAAGCTCAAGTCCCGCTGGGATGGGCCATATGTTGTTATCAATACTTTCCCTCATGGAGCTGTAGAAATTTAGAACCCTACTTCCGGTGCGAGCTTTAAGGTAAATGGCTAGCGACTTAAACCTTATATTACTCTTTCAGATGACCAGGTTTTGGACGCACTTTAGCTTGAGGAGCCTTAGCTCCTCCTACTCTCCTCAGGTGATATTCTTCTATGTCTGCATTTTTCCAATGAGGACATTGTCAATTTTAGGCATGGGGGGATATAACCTGAGAATGTTTATAGCATGTATAAATATTTGCATACATTTAGGATAATTATAAAGAAAGAAAGAAAGAAAAAAAATCTTTTATTTTCTTGAGCTGAATTGGTTAGTCCCTAGCAAAACATCTTTGTCATGGAGATGTCATTAAAGATTTTTCTTCTTTAATTGTTTCTTAAGTTTAGAATCCAGTACATTTACTTCACTAGCACGTAGACTGGGTAATAGATCTTTGAAGAAAACCAATAAGCATTTTTAGTTTATTGAACCTTTGGATAGTTAATAGGGAGTCAAGCATACTATCTTCTAGTAAATCCACCTTATATTTGTGAGAAGAAAGTAGAGATATTACTGGTGCGCTAAGTCTAGTGCAAGGACTCTTAAGTTTTGGACAATTAGATGATGATACCTCAAAGTTAGGCATAGTTTTCGCTCTCTGTTCCTGTGTGCATTGTGTGAATTCCTGAGAGTCACCAAATAAGGCAGATACACAGAGATTGAGTCTTAATAAAGCTATGACCATGGTGGATGGTTACGACCGTCCTTCATAGAGTCCTCGGCTGAAGGAGGGTAACAGTGTCAAAGGTTAGAAATATGCTTGTCCTATCCATTCCTTCCGGGTGTCGAGAGTAGGCATTTCCACCAAATAAGCCGCACAATATCCTCTTGACCATCATCATCCCTAATAATGCCTCATAAACAAAAGTCTATGTCATGTTATGTTGATTTATAAAGAAAAAAAAAGAAGAAAAGAGAGAGAGAAAAGAAAAAGAAAAGAGTCCAAGTTTATAGTTATATCTTCGTGACGATGTTTCTGAGGCAATGAAAACACCCATCGCGATCCACCAAATATGACCCATACCAACCTTTCAGTATTTCTGATCACCCGAATGCTGGCAGAGGACTCTAACTTAGTTGTTGTGTTATTAGGACTTTAGTTGAAGTGTGAATGCCATGTGAGGCCACCAAGCAGTGAATACATTTACCAAAACAGGTAAGATTCGTGATCTTGGAAAGAAAACAAAGAAAAGAGTAAGCACAATGGAACATTAAGAGAGCATAGTTGTTTAGCTTCTCTTTGGGATTGACTCATTTGATAATTTGGAGAGTTAGAGTCTGCAGTACTAGATTGCAGGTAGCACCAGATGAGTGTGAGCCACCAAGTATAAATCCATTTGACTCTATCTCTCCTACCTAAGCAAAAAAAAAGCCAGGGTCAAACTATAGATTATCTTCTACTTTATCCTCAAGGGAAGTAGTTGCCTATCCTGAAAGAATTTTATCGAGGGTTAAGTGCGAACTTCAAATGTAGGTTGGCTTTTCAGTTGAATCTGTTACCTAGGATATTATTATTAATCACTTCATATTTTTCTAGATCTCTAAATTTATGGAATAAAGAAAGAAGAATTCTCTTGATTACTTCCATTATTTTCACTTTTGCTCGGGACTAGCAAAACTTAGGCTTGGGGGCATTTGATAAGTCCAATTTATTGGACATATATTTGGCTTAAGTACATATGGAATACATTTCCTTATAGTTTAATGACCTAAGCTAAGAAGTAATTAACCTTAGCTTATGAATATTTTTGTATTTGCTTTGTATTCTAATGCATACATTCTTATTTGTTATGTGCATGCAAAAAATAAAAGTGTAATTGGTGGCTGGACATAATTAGTATTTGAAGGACATGTCCATAATTGTCCACCTCCCACCGCTGTTCCCACTGCCAACATTCAAATCCAGCAGTTCCGCTTGAGAATGGTGAGGCGAAGGTTGTGGATCTGGAGAGGGATAAGAGCTACGAGACTTCCTTGGATGGAGGGATCTCCAACTGTGGACCCTACGCACACCATCAAGGAGAGCCTGCACTGTGGTCCTCTCACCCCTCGCACCACAGCCAGAATGCTCGCGAGGCAGCTGCTCCTCGCACAGCAACACCACCGCGAGCACTCTCCCAACGTGCGCGTGCTCCCTCAAGGCCAACATGCCTCTCCAAGTGCTTCAGCAACAGAGTAGCCTAGCGTCGGCTCCTCGTTCCCCTCCAGCAGAACTCACGCTGTGCACCCCCTCACGCGCTCGCAATAGCGTAATCTCCTCTCCGCACATCTCTAGCTCCCATGCGACCTTACTGTTTAGCCACGCCAAGTGCGCACGACACCTGCACGTAGACGCTTGCGTGCCACAGCCTCTCCGTGTTCTTCTTCCTCTGCTTCCTTCAACCCGCTTGTAAATAACCAAAAGAACCTACCATAGCACCTCCGCGCACAGCCAACCCTCGTCGGCCACACTCGCATGCAACCGCGCCCTCGTGTAGCCATGCCCTTGTACGTGCTAGCACCTCCACGTGCAGCAACCACCCGAGGTGGCTGCTGTCCCTGCCGCTCCTCTCTGCCGCCACCGGCCATCTCCCGCCTCATTGTCATGATCTACGAGATCCTCTCCTCCGATGGAACTCCTCCTCCCGAGCAAACCGCCAGCGTCGCATGCGGCGAAGAGAGAGGAAGTTTCCTCTATTTTTGAGTGAATTAAAATTTATATTTCTTGCCATTGTCAATTGAATATTTCAATTATTTTATTCAGGTGAAATTGCATGGGTGCAGTTACAGTTTCGTGAATTCGCTTAACTCATGTTATATGCATCATTTAACATTGAAATTTAATTCAGATTTGCATGCAATTCAAAATTACATGATATGCCACTACACATGCATCATCTACATACTTTTGGGAGCTTGATTTTTGATGTAAAATTTACATAAATAGTCCATAACTTCTCATGAAATTGTAAGTTCCATTTAGAATAGCATATTCATTGAATTGATTTCGCGAAGGTGTCTGCGAACATTATGACTCCCAACTCGTGAATTTATTGGATCTATTCCTCCTTGTGGATACGACATCCTTTTTGTGGTTTAAATTGATATCTATTTTAATCTTTGATTGAGAGATTCCCACCAAATAAATTACAATGACATATCATTCTATTATCTTCTTAATCAAACGAAATTCTCTCCATCACAATAGGGTCGCCCGATCGCAATCGAGCTATTGAGATTCCCCATGTGTGATCCAACGCTGCCTGCCGACGCAAAGGCACACACTAAATCATATGCATGCCATCTAGGGTGTGCATTTAAGTCGACCGCGAGCAGCGCCTGCCGTCCGATCTTCACAATCGCACAAGGCGCGCAATTCAAATTAAAGCGCGCCCAATCTGCAGGTGTGTCTCGACCGTGCTATGCATCATCCAACAGCTGCCAGCACATGTGGCAGCGATGAGAATTTCAAACGCTGGTAGGCACACACTCTCCCCTCGTAATCACAGGCGTCCACGCCTGATCCAACAGTTGACGATTGTCGTGCCTATGACAGCTATGGGCGTGAGTATTGGGTGCGGGCTTTACAACGACAGAAGAGTGTGACTTTAGTGACGCTTGCAGCTGTCACTAAATGGCCTATGCAGTGCTTGCGCCAGCCAAGGCATTGATGAGGCACGAATCTTTTGGTGATAGCTTGAGCGGCCTTTAGTGATGCTTGTAGTTGTTGCTGAATGCCTGTGTGCGGGATGCTCTTCTTCCCTCCACTATATAGACACCCCTACACCCCCCATTCCTCTTCATCTCTACCTACTCTACTCCCACATACTCCTAAGCACTAGCAAGCCTACCAACGCTCCATTAGAGCTTACTCTCAAGCTCCCAAGGCTTCTATTAGTGTAGCGAACCTCTGCCTCACAAAATATTCATCCATCCTCCCATCCCAATCATAGGTCGCCTTGGAGCCGTCCTCCCACCTCCATTCAGGCAGCATATCATCTCTGCCTTCTCACCTCCATTCCGGAACCACGCCGAAGCTTTCCTCTACCCAACGTCCTCCTGCATCTCACCTCCATCGTCTCGCTCCTCACCTCCTTCGTTCGAGCTTCCGCCAAGCGCCGCTGTCTCGTCGAACAGCCGATTCGGGAGATTTCTTCTTACCTCTCTCTCTTTTTATGCTTTCATAGTTTATTGTAATTCATATTTGAGTGATATATATCATATTTGTTCCATATCTCCTGCAATTCATTCTGCTTGTTTTCTTCTATCAAAAATACAAAAAAAATAACAAAACCCCAAAATACCAAAAAACAAACAAAATGAAGCACGATTTTCAATTAAAGTAAATGTTGCCTCCCTTTGTTCGACCCAGGACTCCCTTGGAGTTTTGGTATAAATTTTATTTGATCGCGAGTTTTGCAACTATGATGACAGGTTACTTGTAACCTTGATTTCAAACTCGCGAAACACGTGCAATCATTAGTCACCACGAGGAAGATGAGATTGAAGAGGAGGAACAAAACCTTGATCCAATGGCTCTCTTATAGAGGTAGATTACTAAGTAGGGCCGGCATCATGACAGTCAGATGTTGGTCATAGTGCAGGCCATTACTTGACTCCAAAATGGGAGAGCTGACCAACCTCTCAAAGACTTTTATAATTGTCCTAATGCCCAACCTGAATCCTTTGTCAGGGTACCTCAGGATGGGGATGATTTTGAGCTCAAAATATAAATCATCAATCTGATTCCCCACTTCCATGGCCACAATTCTGATGACCCCTTCCACCACCTTGAAGACCTTTTACACATAGGAAGGACCTTTGGCCCTAGGAACATGAATGTGGATACCTTATTGATGAAAATGTTTCCTTTTTCTTTAGAAGATAAAGCTTCTCAATGGTTGAGGACAATTGGTAGACTAATCCTAGGGAAGATTTAAGAAGCACATTTTCGAAGAAATTCTTTCCCATAGGAAAAACAAATGCTCTTAGATGTGCCATTACAACCTTTAAGAAGAACCCTGGGGAGCAATTGCATGAAGCTTGTGAGAGATTTAATGACTTAGCTAGGAAATGCCCTGATCATAGGATTCCCAAGTGACACTTGGCCCATATTTTCTATTATGGGTTAGGTGACAATTTGAAGAATTTCGTTGATGCAGCATGTGGGGGCAATTTTCCTAAGGAAAGATGCTGAGGGAGCCTTTCAATTATTCAAGAATATGAGTGAGAATTCCCATAACAATGCCTCAATGTCAACCTTCAATAGATCAAATCAACCAAAGAGTGGAGTCCATGAAGTTAAAGATAATTCAAACTCGGTTGATTTAGAACTGATTGCTCAACGAATGGATAAGGTGGAACTCGTTGGGAAAAATGTAGAGGTTTGGATAGGAAATTGGACAACCTTTTGAAGGGCGGGAATTCCTTAGGTACACACTCTAGAGTAAATCCTATGCCTACCCAAGGAGTTTCTATGATAACCCACACACAACTCCCCTGTTGGGACCTTGTTCCACATCTTGTTTTGGTGTTAACAAATTATTATGGATTAATGTTTGCAATTGAGTGTTATTTTAGATTTAGGTGAAGATCAAGGCAAACAGGAAGTGATGGAGGCATGATGGTGAGAAAAAGATCATGACAAGGAGGAGGCAAGATGACAAGGAAGAGTCCAGGAGGAGAAGATCATCTTTGACCTTTAGTTTTTCTAATTCAGATTTTATATTCATAGATTGTATATGTCTCTTAACAAAGAATCATAACTTAGATCGTAAAATCAGTTAGAGATAAATTAGGATTTACACTGAAAACATTTTCAAAGTATGTAATGGATTAAAAGATTTAAAATAGGTACTTGTAAGCAAGTACCGGTACTGTTCATTAGTACTGGTATTTGTAAGGCACAGGTTTGAGAATTTGTCTCAAACTGTGAAAAACAAGTACCGTTACCAACTATGAGTACCAGTACATGTTGGCCATAGGTTGAGGCCTTATTTCTGGCTTGAACCTTACAAGTACCGGTACCCATGATAAGTACCGGTATAGGCAGGTTACTGTTCCCAAGGAATTTCAAACCTGGGAGTCACAAGTTCCGGTACCCATGATGAGTATCGATACCAGGTCTCATGTACTGGTGGCAGTGTGCTGCTAATACTGGTATAGGTACTTTAGTACCAGTACTAGCTAGCCGTTAGCCCAAAATAGAATGGCTGGAATATTAATTTTGTAAAAGTGAATGTTGAGAATTAAATCCCAACGTCTATTTGACGACTACCTGAGGTCATAAACTCTAAAAAATGAGTCTTGGACTCTTTGTTTGCACACAAGATATACAAGAGACATAAGAGAAAATTCTAGAGCATATAATTCAAATTTTCCACCACATATTCAGGAGAAGAAATCGTGTTTGCTCCTTTCCAATCATGCTACGAGTATGCAAACACATTTACGTGTTTTGTTCACGCAATTCAAGGCGATTCACGTCCTTCCTAGGTTCTCAAACTGGTATTATCTTATATATATTTTTGTTGTGGAGCTTTAGTCTTAATTGTAAGATCTTTTTTGTCTTACACCTGTATTTCATTTATTCTTGAGCATTTGCTCATTGGGTTGTAACAAACCTATTTTCGTACTTGTGTTGAGGTAACCCATTAATTATCTCTATTTAGTGAATTGATTTCCTCGGGGTTGATGGAATCGGGTTCAAAATCCTAAGCTAGGAGGCTTAGGTAGTGGAGTACCCAAGTGAGTGGGGAACCACTATATATTTTGTGTCCTTTGTGGTTTGAATTGATTGTGCAAATCTTTCTTGATATTACTAATATTGCGCTTGAGTGTTTGTGTGCATAGCCAATCCTATCTTGAGTGCTTGAGTGTTTGTGCGCATAGCCAATCCTGTCTTTATAGATCTTACAAGTGGTATCAAAGCGAGGTTGCGAGAAGATGTAACAACTCAACTCGCAATGGCATCTACATCAAGGCGCATCGAAGGACAGTCTTCTACCTGTCCTCCCTATTTTGATGAGATGGACTATGGGTATTAGAAGAGGAGGATGCAAGTCTTTCTCAAAGCAATGGATGAGGGACCTTGGACCCTTATTCAAGAAAAATACTCAAATCCAGAGCCGCAAGAAGGCGTAGTGTGGACAACGGATCAGAAGAAAAACATCGTGAGCAACGCAAGGGCAATGAACACATTATATTGTGCATTATCTAATGAGGAATTCAACCACATCTCAGCGTGCGAGTCAGCATTTGAGATATGGAACACTTTCGAGGTCACCTATGAAGGTACAAGCAAGGTAAAAGAAACACATTTCTTTTTTAACAGAAAATTATGAGTGTTTCAGGATAGGAAAAGTAGAAACAATCAAGGACATGTACACAAGATTTGGAGAGATCGTGAATCCAATGAAAAATCTAGGAGTCAAGCTGAAAGAGGAGCAGCTTGTAAGAAAGGTCTTGAGATCACCAACGAGCGATTGGTCTCCAAAGACCACAATGATCCAAGAGTTGAAGGATCTATCCACTCTCCCCTTGGATGATCTGATTGGAAGCCTCATGGCGTATGAAGTTCAATTGGAGAAGATGAAGAAGAGCGAGCAGAAGGTGACAAGCAGGAAGAAAAGTATTACTTTTAGAGCAATCACGGAGGACTCAGACTCAACAACATCAGAATCTGAAGATGAGGAGACGGAAATGCTTACTAGGAAATTCCAGAAATTCCTTAGGAAGCAAGGTAAGCAAGTCAATAAAATTTCAACTAATGTTATTTGCTATGAGCGCAAGAAAAAGGGCTACTTGCAAAAGGATTGCCCTATAAACAAGAAGGAGGATAATAGGAAAGAAACAAAGGAGCTCAAGAAGAAGAAAAAGTGGAAAGCATTTAAAGCGACATGGGATGATAGCGACTCCGACATGGGCACTGACTATAGCAAATCGAATGACGATGAGGTCGCACATCTTTGCATGGTAGCAACTACGGAAGACACGGATAATGAGGTAAACCCTGATTTCTCTTTTGAAGAATTATTAGAAGCATATGAACTTTATCATAAAGCTAGGTCATTTAAAAAGGAAAATAAGGTTTTAAAGAATAGTTATCAAACATTAGAATTAGAAAAATCACGATTAGAAATAGAATTAGAAATGTCAAAAGAAACTAATAATCAGCTGCAAGCAAAGATATTAGAACTAGAAGGTATTTATGAGCACTTTGAGGGGACTTTGAATAATCTTAAAACAACAATGATAAATGCCAGTTTATCATTATTCTTTTGCATTAAAACAAACCTAGCTCTTAGGATTTTGCTCCGCAAACGGGTTTTCGGGTTGCATTTAGGCATAAATTATGTTAGGTATGCATTGTATTTTTTATTGCGTTTTTGATGTGTTTTTTGTGAGTGTTAAGGATAAACAGATTGCCAGATCCCTAGAACCCTAGCATTCAGGAAGGCAACTGGTGAAGGAGAATCTCTTACTAGTTGGAACTCATATTGATCCAGCTCACCATAGCTGGAATTCAGCTCACCTAAATTAGGGTTAGGTCATCCTAGCTCCATTCAGCTCAGATCCAACTCAACTTAGCTGAGTCTAGCTCATCTCAGCTCCCATTAGTCCACAGAGAGCTCTAGCTAGCTCAGCTGAGTTGACTGCAGTTCACCCTAGCTCAGGTCCAACTACATCTTGCTCCACTCGACTCCAGCCAGCTGAAGATGACTTTCCAGGTCAGGAAGCTCAAGTCCAGCTCCTGGGGACTCAGCTTAGCTTAACTCAGCTGAGCTAAGCTACCTTAGCTGCCTCAACCAGCTTGATTCCCCCTAGAGCACCTGACCCAGCTCACCTCAGCCCATTATGGTACAAGCCAACTCACTTTAGCTTGGCTTAACAACAAGCAAAGAACTAGCAAGCTAAGCCAGCTAGAGTAGCTGCAAGCCACCCTCTTCAGCAGTTGCCAGCTCCAGTTCAAGCTCCAGGCTTCTCCTCGTCAGCTCCTCTGTTCAAACCCTAGCTCCAATACCTTCTCCTCTATCCACTACTAATTAAGCTAGCTTAGCTTATCTTAGCTTAGCTATGCCCCAAACCCCTTAGGTTTTACCAGCTAAAAATCGTACCTAACAACTCCACCAACTAGCTCCACCTAAGCTCCACATAAGCTAACCCTACTTCCACCTCACCTTGGTGACAACCTAGCCTACCCACTACCTCCAAAAGACACCACTAAATGGCGCCAAAACCTCCTATAACTACCCTTATTTTGGCACCAAAAATTCCCTCCAAAAATACCCCCATCCTAATCCTACACCAACCCATATGACCCATCCTAGCCACCCACCTACCCCTCCTTCTAGAACCCTACTTGGTGCCACATAAGCCCCCTTCTAGAACACATTTTGGCACCTACTTCAAGGGGTGCCACCACCCATAACCACCACCTAGGTAACCCTTGTGTTGGCACCAATCACCCTTAGCCCTAGGATCCCCAACTACCCCCCATATCCTATCCTAGCCATCCATTCCAAGAGCCACCTATGCGCACCTTCCTACACTATATATGCCCACCTAACTTTGCACATTTTTTTCATCCTCCATTAGTGTTTTATTCTACCTATACCCACCAACACCTACGGCCAAGAAGAAGGAGTAGAGAAGAAGATTAAGGGGGCACATCACCCGCCCCTTTGGTGCCTTCTTCTCCCCACTCTCTTCAACTTGTGCCACGCTAAGGAGGAGAGCCATTCTACTTCAAGGAGGATGGCGAGGCAAAGGAGAAGGACCTAGGATGGACGTCCACCCTTGGAGGAGGAGAATTGAAGGTTGTAGCTTCCACCTTGGAGGACACCATCTGAAGGAGTGTTACAAGGAAGGAGTTGGAGGACTCTTTTCAAGCCTGGGAGCTATCAGGCTTGGAGCAAGAAGCCTCCACCACTTCTTCACCATCATCATCATTAGGACCATTAGTTTATTTCATTTTTGTTGTACCTTGATAGTTGTAGCAAAAGCTTTTCTCTATTAGGGTTCCTTGTAAAATAGTTTTTGGACCTAGTTTAAAGTTGCTTTCTTTTCGCAATCTTTATAGCATTATATTACTTTGTTTTTTGCACTTTTCACTCCCTCTCCCTAATTACTCTAGGCCTTCACGTGCCTAGAGTGAGCTTAGGGAGAGGAATTAATTGTCACCTAGGTGTTAGCATAGTAATTATAGGTGTTAGTCTCTTTCGCCAACAAAATCCAAGTATTCCTATTATTTCAAAAATCCATAAAATGTATACATTTCAAAGATCAAAAAGAAAGGTGATTTCCGTGTTTTCAAGCAAGGGATTTTGATTTTCAACTTGCCTTCTTGGATGACCCTAGATACTTCCCTATCTAGGAATATAAATTTAAAAGTGTATGCGATTTCGCGTGTTACAATGACTTTAAAAACCCTAATTACAAAACACGCGATTTTTCGCTTCACTTTTTGGCACCGTTGCTGGGGAGGCATGGCTTTGCTTAATCTTTTTTTTTCTCTTGCTTGAAGTGGATCTCATCCCCTTCTCTTTCTTTTCTCTAGTGTGCAGGAAATACAGGGGGAAAGTGAGAATTTGGAAGCGACAGCTCAAAGTTCCTTGTCGTCCTGCGAACATTCAGGTTGGTTCTTCTTACTTGTCACACCTAACCTAAAAACAACAACCAAAATACACTAAACTTGCCTTTCAGGACCTTAAACAATTTAATTAAGTGGAGTGGTGCATTTTAAAACTCATTGTTTGCTTGTATGCTTCATTAAACACCACTCCAATCCTGTTGTTGGTGTTCTATTTTTCAGGTTAAGATTTCTATCCCGAATTCAAAAATCAATTTCCAACACCACAGGTCTCCTAAAATTATGAAATTTCACATAGTGATTCAAAATCTAGGTGGGAACGTCTGTTTCAAATTTTAGATAAGTTGGCTTTGTATTTAATTTTTAAAAATTCATGGATTGCTGAGGTGTCACACCCTCTTATCTTCCTTTTTTGCTGCTGTCTATGAATTTTTATAATTTTTATACTCATCCAATTTTTGGGAAATTTAAATTTTTTGAATCCTTGTGAAATTCTACATCTCACATAAAATTACCAAAATTTTTTGAGGCTGATGGTGCTACAGAAAGTCCAAAATACCCATAGGTACCATTTCTGGACTTTGACACTAGCACAAATAAGAATTCAAAACAAATATCAAACAAATTCCTAAAATCTTAAAAAATCTTTTTTTGGAATCCTTGTTTGATTTTACATAAAGTAGTGGTGTTGTTTGTATTTTTTGGACCATTGCTTAATCAGGAAGCCTAAAAAAGATTCATTGGCAGTTAAATTTCTGTATTAGGGTTCAAATCCAATTAGGATTTCTTTCTTGCTTTTTAGCTCCACAACATAAAGGAAACACATCATCATCAATACAACTTGTATTCCTTTGATTTTGGAAGTTTCAAAATTGTTTGAACATTTAAAAAAGAAACCCTAAAATAGTTAAATTAAATTGAATTGTAAAAGACAGAAATACAAAAATTGTGTGATAACTTACTTTTTAATTGGAACCACTTTCCAATTTTTGCACACACACAAAAAATTGAAATAACAGGGCAATAACCTAATCAACGCCCTCCACATTCCGTGTGCACTTTAGTATCCTAGCCCTAACTAAAATTCGTAGCAATTTGACCCTCAAGGTCTCATCAATTTAGGCTTGTTATATAGGACATAATTTTTCTCTAGTTAATACCAATTCTGTCATCTATATCTAGTGTTCAGGATGAGGAGCAGTGTCAAACGACCAGGTGTGGATTTGTACAAGCACCTGGGGATTTTCCTGGGAAACGCTTGGGCTCAAACCTCCCCTTAAGCAACTTGGCTATATTTGTTGACAAAACAGGTATTCACTGTTGATTACTTATTTCCTAGGTAGACCAAGTCTTAGGTTAATTTCTAGGGAGTCACAATTAAGTTAGGTCTAGAAATTGATTGCTTGTGTGCACACTTCTCTCATCTCCATCTCTTCTCCTCCCCTCCATTCTTCCATTTTATGCACGGGCGATGGTCTCAAAATCCGCACTTGGAAGGACCATTTGATTTTGCCCCCCGTGCAAAATGACCACTTTTTCTATCTTCTTATGAAATTATGGAAAATCAACAAATCAAGTCCACTAACCCTTCCACTTCCACCTCTAATACCACCTCGAACCCCACTAATAACCCTAACTCTAACCCTTCCACCCACAACCCCCCCACCTTTAACTTCCTACACTTGGAGCTCCATGATATTGATTTGTCTCAATCACAACATCATGACCCCGTGCCTGATCTCTTAACAATGATGGCTGAGTAGATTGCTAAATTAAATTCCAATCAACAAACATTGACTAGGAACATCCAAAACCTAACCAATCAAAGGCCAAACCCACCACCCCATCAGTAGCCTGTTATTCCTCTAAAAGATTTTTATGATCCATCTTATTATGAGGAACGACCAGGGGTGGTCATACTAGAGGGGGACTTTGAGATCAAGATAGCAGTCCTGAACCTGATTAAGAACTTTCATGGCCTTCCTAGGGAAGACCCTTTCAGCCACCTTGAAGAGCTGACTCTTCTTGCACAAACAAGCTGTTCCCAAAATGTGCAAGACCTTTGGCTGATGCAGCTATTTCCATTATCTCTTAAAGATAAGGTCGCTTATTCGTTCAGGGCCATTGGCCAACCCATCACAACTTGGCCTCAACTCAAGAGAGCCTTCCTCAAGAAATTCTTTCCCATAGGTCATACTAATTCATTACGACCTTCCAACAGAAATCTGGCGAAAGTTTCCATGACTCTTGGGAGAGATTCCAAGATCTTTTAAGAAGTTGCCCGCACCATGAGATTCCTTTATGGCAGCTCATGTAGGTCTTCTATAATGGTTTAGAAGATCAACTTCAACACTTTGTCGATGCCTCGTGTGGCGGAAACTTCTTGAATAAGGATGCTGAGAGTGCCTATGATCTTTTTGAAGAAATGAGTGAAAACTCATTTAATCAAGCTTCCATGAACACATTTGGCAGAACTCAAAACCTGCAGTTCGGTGTTCATGAAGTAGGCACTCAATCTATCCCTGTCGCCCAAGATGATCTCCAAATGATTGCTCAAAAACTCGACTAGATGCATATTAATCAAAAGAAAATTGAGGAAAGACTTGCCACATCAACCCAAGCTCAACACAATCCACATCTAACCCAACCTATCCTTCCAGAAGAGAAAACTTACACAATCTCACCACTACCCCTGCTGATTATTACCAATATTTGGAGACTGTCTATGATTCTTTGGGGAATTACAACTATCCAGATTTTAACCCTACTCAAAATATTTCTACCATCCAGGAGCCCTTTAAAAATTCTTCCAATTCAAAAAATTACTCGAACTACTCCTGGAATAATCAGGTTCCTTCCCAACAAAATCATTTTAATGGGTATGGGTCGAGTCCAACCTTTCATCCTGGGCTAAAGTAACAAGATATCAATGCCCGGATGATGAGAACCCTACAGGACATGTAGACAAAAACGACGGAAGTAACCCACACCATCACAAATCTGAACAATTAGATTGTGGTTACTCCCACTAAAAGACCTGCAGGACATCTTCCCTCCCAACCCATGCCCAACCCTAATCACCAAAGGAACCAATATTCGGGCAGAAATCTACACTACCCGAATCAGCCTCCTATTAATCTACCACCTCAGCAACCTCCCCGGTTTCCACAACCACAGGCCCCCCCACTTCCTCCAAATAATAATCCGACTACAAATGCAGTTATGTTGAAGAGTGGGAAAACCACCACTGATCCCGAGCCTTCACACAAACCTGGTGAAATCCCCATCACTGTGCAAATTGACTCCCCACCTCCCCATCAAGAAGAAAAGGAAATACAAAAATCTCAAGACATGATTCCTATCCCTTTTCCACAAGCTCTCCACCCTACCACCAATAGAAAAAAGAAATCTGAGCCCACCACAGAAGAACTCATGGATCTATTTGGGCAAGTTCAAATCAATATTCCTCTCCTAGATGCCATCAAATATGTACCTACCTATGCCAAATTTTTGAAGGAGATCATACTCCTAAAAGGCAGGCCAAAAATCTAGGACATGTACATCTTTCGGAGACAGTAAGATTTGTCATATAGAGCAAGCTGCCTCCTAAGATGAAAGATCCAGGGGCACCATTAATTTTAGTGATTACTGATGATACTACCTTTGATTGCACCCTCCTTGATTTTTGTGCCTCAGTTAATATCATTCCCACTATTTTATTTGAAGAGTTTCAAATCGGTGAATTAAAACCCATTGAGGTTACCCTGCAATTAGCCAACCGATCTACAATCAAACCTCGTGGGATTGTCGAGGATGTTTTTGTCAAGGTCCAGAATTGTCTTCCTTGCAGACTTTCTGGTCCTTGACATTGAGGTACCTGAATCATTACTGGATGCCCCAATAATCCTTGGACGACCTTTTTTGGCCACTGCAAAGGCAAATATCAATTGCCACATGGCAAAATGGATATCACTTGTGCCGGCCAAACTATCACTTTAGATATTTTCAAATCCTACAAGAGATTCCATGATGATAACTTTTTTGAGGACTCAGATATGGAAATTTCCAATATGGTGGAGACAATGTTGATCGATACCCTTACTGACCACAATCCTTTTGAGGACTCCGATTCAGAATCAATGGTCGGTGAAATCAATGATATGGAAACTTGTCTTGACCAAAAAACCCTTCCTGATGAACCCCTTGATTACCCTGACCCTCCTACTCTTCCATCACCCCACCCTTCCACACTAACTTCACCAAATCCTCCCCATCCCTTCCTCGACCCCTTTCCCATGGACCTACCATCAGACCCGCCCGAGTTTGGCATCCAACCTAATTTAAAACCATGGCCAGACTCGGGCTACACTTATCATTTTCCATCCAACTTTGATCCCAATATTGCTTCTAATCAATTTTCTAGGGATCTAGAAGAAGGCACATTTTATGTGGCCATCCAAGTGTCCAACATTTACATGATTTTCCGTCTTCTGTGCATACCTTCACACCCGGCTGAATGGCGTAAAAGATAGCATTGGATGGGAGGTAACCCATCATTTTTCCTGCTTTCCTTTTTCCTTTCTTTTTCTAGGTTTTGACCATCCTAAACCCGACCACTCTTCATTAAGGTGATCCCTTTTCCCTCCTAATGCATGAAGACATTGCATATCTTAAGCACGGGGGGGGGGGGGGGGGAGGGGTGTTTTTAAAATTTGATGATCGATTTAGGATTTTGAAAACCTAAAATCATGCATTTTTCTTTAGTTATTTTATTTTCCTGCTTACATACCCAAAAAAATAAAAATGTTGAAAACTTTTTGAAAAATTTTGAAATCGGGACTAAGGTTGAAAATCTCACTTTTGGTACAATGGAATTTAATCTTTGACAAACTAGGAATGGGGATGCGGATCTGATCATTAGAATCTCAGGGTCTATTTATAAACTAGATTAGATATCCTTCTCTAAAATTCCACCTGAACTCGTGATAGTGCAGGTGACTTCATCCTCTTTTGTAATATGGAAAGTATTTGGCTTAGTTTCTGATTAGAAAACTTGCATTTCTTGTGGAACTTCCTACGTCAAATTTCACACACAAGCCAACACTTAGAAATAACTAAAAATTAGAAAAACTCCCTTGTTTGGACTTAGTAAAAGTCTGAAGCAGATCATTGGTTTGAGTTCCCACTGCCAAAATGGAGGAAAATGCCTCCTTTGAAGACGCGATGTCAACATGTTACCGCCTCGGCGCTGCTCCATATCTTTATTTCATATCTTTAGACGGAGCATTAAAGCGTATTTAAGCAGCTCAAGTGTCTTGGACGGTGCTCTACCTATAGTGTCAGAACAAGAGCTTGAGTTTGCTCGGAGTGCCCCTCTACACTGCATTGTGTTTTGGGGTTGTAAGGTCCAGGGTGGTGTCATGGATAGTGCTATCCTGAAGTACTGGTGCCAGAGCCCCCTCGAGGGTTGGTAACGAGAATGATGATCCAGACACATCTGTTGTAAGACTAAGCTAAAAATAAGCATGGGGGAGGAAAAAAAAAGTTTTAAACCGAAAACATGCCCTTATAAATGTTGGCTTTTCACAAGCACGGACACAAGGTTTTAAAGGATATTGCAAGTTGCGAATCAGATTCAAGAGCCAGAAAGATCCAAAAAATAGAAATTTTAAGTCATCTGAATTAGCAAGGGACTAATTTGTCAATTTTATGGATGCTATATTGATCCTGTTTTGTCCAATTTTTGGATCCAAAAACAAATCCTGATGTTTATCCTTAACAAATCCCATGCCTCCTGAGTTTAGATCAACCAAGGTCCCTTAATCTATTTCTCCTCAAAAGTCGAAAAAATTAGATTTCCCAAAAATTTCGTTTCCAAAAAATTAATGTTTTGCTAAGGGACTAGCAAATGATAAGCATGGGGGTGTGATAAACGCCAGTTTATCATTATTCTTATGCATTAAAACAAGCCTAGCTCTTAGGATTTTGATCCGCAAAAGGATTTTTGGGTTGCATTTAGGCATCAATTAGGTTAGGCATACATTGCACTTTTTATTGTGTTTTTGATGTGTTTTTTGTAAGTGTTAGGGATAAACAGATTGCTAGATCCCTAGAGACCAAGCACTCAGGAAGGCAACAGGTGAAGGAGAAGCTCTCACCAGCTAGAACTCGGCTTGATCCAACTCACCAAAACTGGAATTCAGCTCACCTGAATTAGGGTTAGCTCATCCTTGCCCCATTCAGCTCATCACAGCTGAATGGCGGCTCAAGAGGGCTCATCTTAGCTCACCCTAGCTCAAGTCAGTTCAGATTCAACTCAACTTAGTTGAATCTAGCTCATCTCAGCACCCATTAGTCCACAGGGAGCTCTAGCTAGCTCAGTTAAGTTGACTGGAGTTCACCCCAGTGCAAGTCCAGCTACATCCAACTCCACTCAACTCCAGCCAACTGAAGATGACTTCATTCCAGCTTAGGAAGCTCAAGTCTAGCTCCCAGGGACACAGCCTAGCTTAACTCAATTGAGCTATGCTACCTTAGCTACCTCAACCAGCTTGATTCTCCCCGGGAGCACCAGACCCAGCTCACGTCAGCCTATTATTGTAGAAGCCAGCTTACTTTAGCTTGGCTTAGTAGCTAGCAAAGAACTAGCAAGCTAAGTCGACTAGAGCAGCTCCATGCCACCCTCTTCAGTAGCTGCCAGCTCCAGTTCAAGCTCCAGGCTTCTCCTCCTCAGCTCCTCTCTTCAAACCCTAGCTCGAAGACCTCCTCCTCTACTCCACTACTAGCTAAGCTAGCTTAGCTTAGCTTAGCTTAGCTATGCTCCAGTACCCTTGGGTTTTACCACCTAAAAACCCTACCTAAAAACTCCACCAACTAGCTCCACCTAAGCTCCACATAAGCTAACCCTACTTCCACCTCACCTTGGTGTCAATCTAGCCTACCCACTACCTCCAAAGGACACCACTAAATGGTGCCAAAACCACCTATAACTACCCTTGTTTTGGCACCAAAAATTCCCTCCAAAAATCCCCCCATCCTAACCCTACACCTACCCATATAACCCATCCTAGCCACCCACCTACCCCTCCTTCTAGAACCCTACTTGGCACCACCTAAATCCCCTTCTAGAGCCCATTTTGGCGCCAACTTCAAGGGATGCCACCACCCATAACCACCACCTAGGTAACCATCTGGTTGGTGCCAATCACCCTTAGCCTTAGGATCCCCAACTACCCCTCATATCCTATCCTAGCCATCCATTCCAAGAGCCACCTATGCCCCCCTTCCTACACTATATATACCCACCTAACTTCACACATTTTTTTCATCCTCCATTAGTGTTTTATTCTACCTATACCCACTTACACCGACGACCAAGAAGAAGGAGTAGAGAAGAAGATTAAGGGGGCACATCACCTGCCCCTTTGGTGCCTTCTTCTCCCCACTCAGTTCAACTTGTGCCACGCCAAGGAGGAGAGCCATTCTACTTCAAGGAGGATGGCTAGGGAAAGGAGAAGGACCTAGGATGGACGTCGACCCTTGGAGGAGGAGAATTGAAGGTGGTAGCTTCAACCTTGGAGGACACCATCTAAAGGAGCTTTACAAGGAAGGAGTTGGAGGACTCTTTTCAAGCCTGGGAGCTACTAGGCTTGGAGCAATAAGCCTCCACCTCTTCTTCAGCATCATCATCATCAAGTCAATTAGTTTTATTTCATTTTTTTTTTACCTTGATCTAACACTAAAAAGGTCTATAAATCTCAGAATTTAGAAGGTGCTAACTCTAAAGGACCCATAAGAAAATGGGTACCCAGGAAAGATATTTGTTTTGCAAAAGTAGATCAAAGTAATCAAGGGGTGTTCAAGGCACATAACGGAACACTTCAACCTTTCTATAGGTTGAATGAAGACAAGAATGTTGGACGAGAGATGTTTGGTATCCAAAAGCTCCATTTTACTATTGGTAAACTTTATGGTATCATATTTCTTCATTTTTTTTGATTGACAAAACGGGGGAGAAAAATAAAGGTCAAATAGTAATATTTTTAGGGGGAGGATTAAAGTAAAAGTTTTTCCTTCATATAACATTGCGAAAAAAATTATAATATTTGCAAGATAGTTTTGCCAACACCAAAATGAGGGAGATTGTTGGAACCTTGTTCCAAATCTTATTTTGGTGTTAACAAAATTATTATGGATTAATGTTTGCAATTAAGTGTTATTTCAGATTTAGGTGAAGATCAAGGCAAACAGGAAGTGATGGAGGCATGATGATGAGAAAAAGATCACGACAAGGAGGCAAGATGACAAGAAAGAGTCGAGGAGATGATCATCTTTGACCTTTAGTTTTTCTAGTTCAGATTTTATATTTATAGATTGTATATGCATCGAAGATAACAAAGAATCATAACTTAGATCGTAAAATCAATGAGATAAAATAGGATTTATATTGCGAACATTTTCAAAGTACATATTGGATTAAAACACTTAAAACTGGTATTTGTAAGCAAGTACCGGTATTGTTCATCAGCACTAGTATTTGCAAGGTATAGGTTTGAGAATTTGCCTCAAACTGTGAACAAGTACCGGTACCAACCATGAGTACCGGTACATGTTGGCCACAGGTTGAAGCCTTATTTTAGGCTTGAAGCTTACAAGTACCGGTACCCATGATGACTACCGGTATAGGTAGGTTATTGTGCCCAATGAATTTCAAACTTGGGAGTCACAAGTACCGGTATCCATGATAAGTACCGGTACCAGGACTCATGTACTGGTGGCAGTGAGCTGCTAGTACCGGTACAGATACTTTAGTACCGATACCAGCTAGCCATTGGCCCAAAACGGAATGGCTGGAATATTAGTTTTGTAAATGTGAACGTTGGGAATTAAATCCCAACGTCTATTTGATGACTACCTGAGGTCATAAACTCTATAAAATGAGTCTTGGACTCTTTGTTTGCATACAAGATTTACAAGTGATATAAAAGAAAATTCTAGAGCTTATAATTCATATTTTCCACCACATATTCAAGGGAAGAAATCGTGTTTGCTGCTTTCCAATCGTGCTACGAGTATGCAAACACATTAACATGTCCTGGTCATGCAATTCAAGGTGATTCGCATCCTTCCTAGGTTCTCAAACTGGTATTATCTTATATATATATTTGTTGAGAGGCTTAGGTCTTAGTTATAAGATCTTTTCTGTCTTACACCTGTATTTCATTTGTTCTTGAGCATTTCCTAGTTGGGTTGTAACAAACCTATTTTTGTACTTGGGTTGAGGTAACCCATTAAATACCTCAGTTCAGTAAATTGATTTCCTCGGGTTGAAAACCCTAAGCTGGGAGGCTTAGGTAGTGGAGTACCCAAGTGAGTGGGGAATCACTATACATTTTGTGTTCTTTGTGATTTGAATTGATTGTGCAAATTTTTCTTGTTATTACTAATATAGTGCTTGAGTGTTTGTGCACATAGCCAATCCTATCTTGAGTGCATGAGTGTTTGTGCACATAGTCAATCCTATCTTTATAGATCCTACATCCCCAACCCTATAGGTCAGGAAATAGTGCATAATATTAATGACCTAACCATGTCTCCACCTAGGAGCCAACATTACTTGGACCCATCTCTTTATAAGTACCAAGGAGGGACCTTGATGCCCTCAACTTCTGAATTAGGCATCCAGATGCCCAATTATCTTGAGGATGTTAATGCACTCCAGGGATACACTAGAAATGATCCCTATTCAAACACCTACAACTCTGGATGGTGTAACCATCATAACTTTGCTTTGTTAAGTCAGAAACCCACCCAGGGTCCTAACTTGACTAAGACAAGCACTTATGGGCAACCCAGTAGGTACACACAACTGCGCACATACCAGCCACAACCTACTCAGGAAACGCAGCATTGTAATTTGAGTTTGGTCCTCAAGGAAATGCAATAAATGAATCTGAGACATACAGAAGAAATGAATCAATTGAGGACAGAATTGATGGGACAATTAGACCAATTGGTAGATGCTAGACAACACGAGGTGCTACCATCCCAACCCATCCCCAACCTAAGGAACTTCAATAGGGTTAACCAAAACAACACATGTGAGCAACGACACATATAGTTCAACCTACTCCCTAGCTCCTACCTAGCTTTGTTAACCCTAACCCTAACCTGGCTCAACTTATTTTGCAGAACCCACCTCAACCTTCTAACTATAATGCCTTTGCTGATGCTGTAAGCTTGAGAAGTGGGAGACAAATCCAAGATCCTTACCCCTATAAATCCAAATCTAGTCAAGATCTTGAGGAGCCTGAATCTGACCTGGGAGTCCAAGCTAATCAGGAAGATAAGGATCAGGACCCGAACACTCATGATTTCTCTCAAGCACCGTTTCTTGAAGCCTTGACCAAACGAAAGAAAAAGAAAGCCAATCCATCTGAGGAGTGGCTAGATATTTTTAAACAAGTCTAGGTGAACATACCACTCCTTGAAGCAATTGAGAATATCTTAAGCCTGTGCAAAATTTTTGAAAGAAATTTGCACACCTAAATGCCAGGCCAAATCATCTAAAAGGGTAGTATTATCTGAACAAGCTAGTACAGTTATTCTTAGAAACCTACCTTGAAAACAAAAAGATCATAGAGCCCCTTTGATTTCTTGTGTTATTGGAGATACTACCTTTGATAGGGCCCTCTTAGATTTAGGTGCCTCCATTAATTTGATCCCCACAATGTTATATGAAAAATTTAACTTTGGAGAGTTAAAACCTATTGAGGTTACACTACAGCTGGCTGATCAATTTGTGAGCACACCACAAGGAATTATTGAGGATATAATTGTCAAAGTTCATGATTTTTATTTTCCTGTGGATTTCTTAGTCCTTATCGTGGAGGTATCAGAGAATTTGAAGAACACCCCAATAATTTTGGGAAGACCATTTTTAGCTACTGCCAAGGCTAATATTGACTGTGAATCTGGCAGTATGGCAATCAAATTCGGGGACAAGAAGACAAAGATTAACATTTTTAAAGACATTAAACAATTCAAGGATTGAGGAATGATAGAAGATTCTGAGGATGTGGATCATACTGTTGAATATTTTATGATGTTAGGAGTGTCCTAAGCCGATCCTACAGGCCTTGATCCCCAAACCAATCAAGACGTCTGTCACCCAATCACTAACTTGATTCCAAGACCTCTTGAGGATAATTGTTATCCACCTTTGGACCCTTATCCAAGGAAAAAAACCTAAGCTAAAACCTCCTCCTAATTATCTGAAATATGTTTTCCTGGGATCTGATCAGACTTACCCAGTGATCATTAGCTCTTATCTAACCCAAACTCAAGAAAATCAATTAATTCAAGTATTAGGAAGAAACAGTACAGTAATTGGTTGGACATTGGATGATCTGATGGGAATCTGTCCTCTTACTGTACCCACAGAATCTATGTTAAGGACGAATACAAACCCTCTCGGGAAATGTAGAGATGATTGAATCCTAACATGCATGAGGTTGTGAAAAAGGATATGATTAAGTGGTTAGATGTGAGAATAATCTACCCAATCTCTGACAACCCATGGATTAGTCTTGTACAATTAGTTCCTAAGAAAGTTGGGCTGACTATGATTACTAATGATAATGGGGAGTTGATTCCAACCCGCACAACTTCCTCTTGGAGGGTTTGTATCGATTATTGCAAACTGAATAATGCAACTAAGAAAGATCACTTTCCACTTCCCTTCATTGACAAAATTCTTGAAAGACTAGCCGACCAAAAGTTCTTCTGTTTCTTGGATGGCTACTCCAGCTATAATCAAGTAGCTATCCACCTCGATGATCAAGTGAAAGCCACCTTCACATGTCCCTACGGAACATTCGACTTCTGTCCGATGCCTTTTGGTTTATGCAATGCACCAACAACTTTTCAAAGGTGCTTGCTTGCAATCTTTCCAGACATGGTGGGTGATTTTATGGAAATCTTTATGGATGATTTTTCTGTGTTTGGGGACTCATTTGAATCTTGTGTGATCAATCTAGAGAAAACTATACAAAAGTGCATAGAGTTGAATCTTGTTCTATCTTGGGAAAAGACTCACTTCATGGTTAGGGAAGGCATAGTCCTTAGCCATGTTATGTCTGAAAGAGGAATTGAAGTGGATAAAGCCAAGGTGGACACTATCATTAAACTCCCACCATGTTCGATGGTTAAACAAGTTAGCTCATTCCTTGGACATGTGGGATTTTACTGTCAATTCATTAAGGATTTTTCTAAGGTGGTGAGGCCCTTAAGCAACTTACTGGTAAAAGATCAAACCTTTGATTTTGATTCGAGTTGCTTAAGGGATTTCAATCTACCGAAGGCGGCCATTATGCAATCACCCATCCTACAACCTCCTAATTGGGATCATCCATTCGAAATCATGACCGATCCTTCTGATTTTGCTATTGGTGCAGTCTTGGGACAAGAGATTGACAAGAAACCTTCCGTGATTTACTATGCTAGTAAAACTCTTGATTAGGCTCAAAGGAATTACACCACTATATAAAAAGAGTTGCTAGCAGTCGTTTTTGCTCTAGAGAAGCTTAAACCATACCTACTTGGATCTCATGTCACAATTTTCACTGATCACACTGCATTAAGGCACCTGATGACTAAGAAGGATTCAAAACTCGGATTAATCAAATGGATCCTTCTTCTACAAGAATTTGATTTAGAAATCGGAGACAAATCTGGTGCCCAAAATGTAGTAGCAGATCATCTCTCTAGGATCCTTGTAGAATCTACAACTGCAAAATTTTCTAATTCATTCCCTGATGAGACTCTTTTGATTGTTTGCAAACTACCTTGGTTTGCAAACATCGTTAACTATTTGGCAATCGGAAGATTACCCATGGATTGGCCTAAGAATAGGTGGGATAAGTTAATTTTTGATGCCAAATACTACTTTTGGGAAGACTCAGAAGTATTCAAAATATGCATTGATCAGGTTATTTGCCATTGTGTTCCAAATGAGGAGATCACAAATGTGCTAGAATTTTGCTAGACTTTTGCTTGTGGAGGTCACTTCTCAGGAAAAAAGGTAGCAGCCAAGGTGCTACAATGTGGATTATACTGGCTATCTTTATTGCGCAACTCTTACAATTTTTGTAGGTCATGTATTAATTGCCAAAGTCTAGGAAACATGACCAAGAAGGATATGATACCCCTCAATCAAATCCTTGAAGAAGAGATCTTTGATGTTTGGGGCATTGATTTTCTGGAACCTTTTACCAATTCGTTTACATACCTATACATTTTGGTTGCAGTCAACTATGTATCCAAATGAATTGAGGCCATCTCGACCTGAACCAATGACAATAAAGTGGTCATGAACTTTGTTAAGAAAAGCATCTTTAGCTAGTTCGATGTACCAAAGGCCCTGATTTGTAATGGCAGGTCCCATTTCACTCACAATGAATTCAGGACATTACTGACTAAGTATGGAGTCACACACAAAATCTCTACTCCATACCATCCACAGACCAATGAATAAGCTAAAATTTCCAATTGGGAAATTAGGAAAATCCTTCAAAAGATGGTCCACCCAAATTGAAAGGATTGGTCTACTAAATTAGATGATGCTCTCTAGGCCTACCGAACTGCATATAAAACTCCGATTGGTATGTCCCCATTCCATTTGGTCTATGAAAAATCTTGCCATCGGCTTGTTGAAGTTGAACATAAAGCCTATTGGGCAATTAGAACTTTTAACCTAAATCTTGATCAATCTGGCCGATAAGGAAAACTCCAATTGGCTGAATTGGAGGAAATTCAGAATGATGCTTATGATAGCGCAAAAATTTATAAGAATAGGGCAAAAGCTTTACATGATAAGTATATCTCTCCAAAACGCTTTGTCCCTAAGCAAAAAGTTTGGTTACTTGATGCACGCTTGATGCTCTTTCCGGGAAAATTAAGATCAAAATGGACAGGTCCTTTTATTGTAAGAAAAGTTTTCCCACATGGAGTTGTTCTTATTTTGGATCCCAAGACTGGCCATGAAACAGAGGTAAATGGTCAAAGGCTGAAGCCTTACATCACTCAAAACATTGATCCCATTCTTGATAGTCACATTAAACTTTTGGAATAATTTTAGAGCTGAACCGAGTCCCGTAAATGATGTTAAACTTAGCACTGGCTGGGAAGCAACCCAGTATTCTATACCGGTATTTCTCTATCCAAACTGACTTGGATTAACAAGCTTAGTCAAGTGATATCCCCTCTCGCTTATTACATTTTTTATTTTTCTGCATACATTTCAGTGAGGACATTGTAATGAATAAGTATGTGGGGTGGACATTGCATGTCATATTTTTATGTCCAAAAAAAAAAAAATCTTGCATTCATGCATAAAGAACTTTTATCAAGAAGGCTTTATTAGGGATTTATTCTTAAGTTGATTCCTGAATCTAGAATCCAGTACAACACTTACACATAGAATCTGTAATGGATCCGCTGTGAAGACCGATAGACATCTTTAGGTTTGTCTAGAAGAAGCAATGCTTCTTCTCTGGAATCTTTGGATAGTAATTTGGGAGTCAGGAAAACAACCTTCTAGTAGATCCACCAAACAAGTGTGAGGTGAGAGTAGAGAGTCTACTGGTGCTCTAAGTCTAGTACAAGGAATCTTAGTTTATGGGTAATTGGATAATGATACTCGAAGTTAGGCATAGTCTACGCTATTGGTTCTTGCGTATAAATACTTTGTAAGAATTTTTGGAGAGCCACCAAATAAGGCAAATACGCAGAGGGTGGGTTCTAAGAAAAACTAGGAATAAGGTGGATGGTTACGACCGTCCTTTATGGAATCCACAATTGAAGGATGGCATTAATATAAAGGTTAGAAATATGCTGTCCCATCCATTTCTTTCCTGGTACCGAGAGTAGGTGCTTCCACCAAATAAGCCACCCGATATCCTCTTGAACACCCCCAATCTCGAATAGTGCCTCTGATGAGTCGATCTTCTCCGTTGAAATTTTAAACATAAAATGACGTGTCAATGTAAAGCTTTTATGGTGAAAAATCGACTATCAAAACATTTAATACTCAAAATCTAACCACAAGAATAGTTAGGTCATTTCCATAGGGAGGAATAAGCCAATTGAATTAAGTATTAGTACCTAGTCCAATCGAGAATCACAATAGAAAAAGCTCTGAATCTTTCACTTCATTTTCACCATCAATAAGCATTCCTTGCAATTAATTAAAATCAAGAGGGGTTCTCATGCAAAATCAACTGAATATAATTTACAGTAAATAAATGAATAGTAATTCGCAATGTCATACTTTGTAATTTTTAATTGGGAGAAGAATAGAGGATTTCTCCTCTCTCTTCCTCGCGTGAAGGGCCGAGCATGGTTGGCTATGAGGATCGAGGGGAAGGTGCATCTCAATGAGGGCTTCGCGATGCCATAGGATACACGGACAGAGGTGGCCATCGATGGCCGGTCGGAGTGCTGGAGTTCGGTGGCATTGATGTCTATGCAGGCTACTATGGCTGCGACGTAAGCCACGCGTGGTTGTGCGTGGCCTACACGGTCGGCGAGGATGCTCTGGTGAACTTGGAGTCATGGTTGAAGGTCGATCGGGGTAGGTGCGTACGTAGAGGTTTGGGTTCCTTTGGGTGGAAGTTCTAGGTGGTGCAGGCTTGAAAAAAAGGAAGAAGAAGAAAACAAGAGAAGGAAAGGAAGGGGCGGCGTGGCTTTTGTGGTGGTGTTAGGTTTAATGGGTGAAGAGGGTGGCCAATTGTCGGGTGGTGATGTTGGGTTTGATGGGTGGAAGCAGGTGGTGATGAATGGGAAGGTGTGCGGTGGCAGGAGGTTGAAGAAGGTGAATAGTAGATGTTGGTGGTGGTCAGGATGGTGTTGGTGGCGATGATGGTGTGCGCTTTGTCACCGCACACACCATGACAAGGGAAGGTGGGGCCACAGTGCACTCTTGAGGTTCATAGTGTACACAGGGTCCACAGTGGTGGAGAGGGAGGAGATCCCCGCAAGGGGAAAGATTAAAAGATGGCCCTTCAAAGGAGAAGGGCCCTTCTTTTTAAAGTCTTCATGAATCTGTTCCTCCTTTCCCCTTCTTACGGCTACAGTTTACCTAAAAATAACCATGATCTCCCCCTCTGTTGATAGTTATTCCCTGTACTTCACACAAAACATAATTATTTATAAAATATATGAAATTACATGAGCACTATTTATTCACAATTGTAAATGCATGTAACATAAATTAATCTATCTATATATAATAAAATGCTTATGCTAATAACTATAAACAATTGAGACTATTATTTTTAGGCTTAATAGAAGTCCAGCAAAACGTACCCATCAGCCTTGTGAAGAAAAGTGTGCATAGGTGTGGCATTACGCTATGTTGGTAGAAATAAATATATATGAAAAAAAAAGAAGAAAAAGAAAAAAAGGAAAAAGAAAGGAAAAAAAGAGAGAGAATAGCAGAAATATATATATATGTATATATATACATATATATATTTATATATATAAAAGTGTTAATTGTGTTGTGTTAACTTCATGTCAAGCACATTGAGGCAATAACACCCATTCCCTTTACAATCCACCAAATACAGCCTTGACCTACTTTTCTGTATTTCTGGCCGCCCGAATATTGGCAAAGGATTGTTGACTTAGTCAGAGAGTTATCAGAACATAATCAAAGTGTTAATGCCATGAGAGGCCACCAAATATATTGACAAATCTGGTAAGATTCCGAGCTAGAAAAAAAAAGAAAAGAAAAGTGAGGAAAATGAGAAAGAAAGAAAAAGAAAGAGAGAATGAGTACAAATGAACTAAAGAGAGCACAGTTTCTCTGCCTCTCTTTGAGTAATTTATTTAAGCCTGTAAATCTAGGTTCTGCAGTATTAGTCTATGTGTAGCACCTGAGAAGTATAAGCCCACACATACTAACCCACTTAACTCAAATATCTTCTACCTAAGCCAAAGGGCAGAGCTGAAATTACAGATTATTTTAAAACCTCGAGGGAAGAAGTTTGCCTATCCTGATAGAATTTTACTAAGGGTGAAGTATGAGCTTTAGATGTGGATTGACTTTTCACTTGGATCCGTTGCATAGGCTACAACAGTACACTTTCATGACCATCTGGATTTCAAAAGTTTTGAATGAACCAAAAGAAATATATATCTACTCGAACTCTTGATAAAAATTAGTCATTTAGGACCACTTTACATTTAGTCTTGCATTTGCTTGGGACTAGCAGTATTCAGGCATGGGGGTGCGATTTCATAGCAATCATAGGACCTAATTTATCTAAATTAAGTTAGATTCTAGCTCAACTTAGGTACAATGCATGCATAAGCATCATAATTTGCATAGTAGTTGGTTTGATAGCTTTATAGATAATACTGCCATTTTATACTCTAAAAGAGAGACAATATTAATTGCAGATGATAGATCAGACCATCCAGATCTGATTAGGACGATGACGAGAGTTCAACGCTTCAGGAATCATCTTGATCAGACTACTCGAGCATCACATACAACCCATAGAAGAATGAGGCCAAGGAGCAAGATAGAAAAAATTCAAACCTCAAATGTCAAATTCGACTGCACAGATGGATCCAAATCAACGATCACAGTCCAACGGCGCAAAAGTCAACTCGATTGGAGCCCTACAACACCATCTATAAAGCAAAGAAGATGGATGGCCGTGATGCCACCACTTGGTGCCATCACAGCTGCCCATCACTGCCCCTAGCCACTAAAGGATTCCCCCATGCCTTGTGGATTGTTGGATCATCATCCAATGGCCACAAGAGAGCCACGTCACCCTTCCTACCGCACCTAATCAAAGAAGAGACCATTTTAGTCGTTGGATTTCCATCCAACGGGTGAGGACAGTTGAGCAGCAAAGGAGAACCGTGGCCATCCATGCACGTAGTGTATCGGAGAGAGCACTCGCATAAGAGAGAGGGTTGAGCATTCGAATCACGCCCAGCACGAAATCAAGGAGGCAGTGCGCTCCCATGAAATCAGACTGTCCGATGGAGATAAAAGGGCGCAAATGCAATTGCATGGCACATTGGATGTGGTGGTGCTGATGGTGCCTAATCCAAAGCCAAAACTGATGCCTCACTACACGTGCATCCTTAAGGCATTGCGACATGCAGTGTAAGCTATCCGATCATGAGATCGGATGGTTGAGACTGAATGTGTGCGTAAAGATGCAAGCGTGTGCGAGCGGTGCTACAGATCAGATCTAGCGGCGGTAAGCGTGACACGTGGCACCATCTGGTGCATTCCACGCATATAAGGTGCATTTGAGGTTATTTTTAGGCATGATCAGAGCTGTTGATCCCCCGATCAATGAATCTGATTGCTCCAAGGTTGTTGCATGGTTTTGAGGGATTAAATACCTATTTTGCCCCTCAATAATGCTATAAAAAAAGCCCTAGGGCTACTAATTGAGAGGCAACTCTCACCTGATACATGTACAGCCTCTCTCTACAACTTCTCTACGGTCTTCCTCCCGATACTATATATCTGAAGTTCTACCGCACTTCGCACAAGCATCCCACAAGCGGCGCCATCCTTCATCTACTTTTCTCTCTCTCTATTCTTTAGCATATTTGCTTAGATTCCTAGTTTAGAACTATTTTCAAATAATAATAGAAATTTGATACTCTGAACATCTGGTCCCTATTTATATGTTGCATTAGGATAGATTAGTTAGTACAAAAGTTTTGAAAGTCGTGTTTTGCCTCCTTGTGAATGACTCGGTACTTACTGAAATATTTATAAATTTATTTATTTCGACGTGATTCGTAACTACAACGATACAAAACTCTTTTAACGCATTTCGTACCGGACAGCTGGCTTAGCTTGAAATGTGCCTAAGTGTTGAGGCAATTGAGCATTAGTTGATAAACACATTTTTTTGGTCTTTAACACTTAAAGTACACATTTTTTATCGAGTTTGATGCATACATTGCTATACATTGAATATATTTCTTGTTGTATCAATCTCTTGAGCTTTATTTTGACTAGTTGATTAGTGGTTAATTATGATTAATTTTCTCCCTGAGATGACCTCGAACTCAAAATTCGAGATTACATATTTAAATGAGCATTAAAATATTGCCATCGTTGCCAAGGAGTATTCATTCTGATTTGATTTCTGACTTGCTCTGTTTATATTATTTCGAGGTGAATCACCATTCAGGATCATCAAGCTCGAGCAACCACACCAGGGTGAGGTTAGTCATTCTGACTTCTTCCCTAATCCCCTCTCTATCTTAGGAAGATTAAAAAGGAAACAAAAGAAATTAGGATTCAATTCTGCCTTACTTTTCTAGTAATCATCATTCAAGGCAAGAGTCTTTCCTGATTTATCTTCATTTGATTTATTCTGATTTGATTAGAGACACCCATTCTTGATACTTGCACATATTAAGGACATAAAGCACCTTGGGTTATTCACCTTCTTGTTTAAGCCCAAGGTGTGTGGATTTCTGATCTAGAGGTCCATCAACCTCGACTACCATAGTCATTCAATCTTTTTGGGTGCCTTGACTAGGTACAGAACATTTCCAGTCACGCATCTCTTTCACTAGTGCATGCATGGGAGGAGGTCTTTAAGACCCATCTTGAAACCTCCACTAGTTAGGCACACTCGTTGAGGTCAACCCTCAACTCATGTGTTTGGGTTTTCATCTGAACCATTTGAGATCTCTTCTGATCCATCTATCTTATTTGATCCAGATTCTCCTTCCTCTGCCTCCATGGAGAATCCATAGCAAGAGGGGGGTGAGATTCCAAACCTGCTGGACTAGTTGCAGATTCTTATTGATCTAATTGATGCACTGACCAAGGCCCGACCTCATCCACAGATGTGGGATCATTATAATCCTACAACTGTGGCAATTGAACCCAACGTGCAAATCCCAGCTGAGGGACCTGATACTGAGTTGAAACCAAATATTATCAACTTGATCCCCCACTTTCATGGATTGGGGTCTAAAGACCCCTTCCAACATATCCAGTAGTTGAAACATCTGGCCTAGACTCTTAGGTCAAAAGTTCAAAACTGGGACACCTTGCTCATGAAAATGTTCCCCTTCTCTTTGAAGGATAAGGTAGCTCATTAGTATCAGTCTCTGACTCAAACGATCAACACTTGGGAGGGTTTACAAGCTGAATTCCTTAGGAAATTCTTCCCAAAGGGGCTCAGTAATGCCCTAAGGCACCAAATCATGCATTTAATATAGAATGCGGGGGAACCACTTCTTGAGACACGGGATCATTTTCTGGATCTCATGTGGAAATGCCCTCATCATAGAGTTCCTAAATAGATCTAGGTCTAGTCTTTTTACCAAGAACTCCGTGAGGATATCTAATTACTTGTTGATGCAGCCTATAGAGGCAACTTCATGGGTAAAGATGAAGACAACATTTAGGAGATTCTTGAGAAATTGTGAGAGAACACCATAAATAATGAGTCTATGGCTATGTTCAACTAGACGACTACCTGTGCATTGACAAACATCAGAGGGACACATTAGCCATGAGACCTATCCACATCTGTCAATCTGGAGTTAGTGGCTAGTCGATTAGATATGGTCTCCATTATCTAGAAGAAGTTGGACGATTTGACTCGCCAGCCGCAAAGGGCCACTTCTCCATAGTGCATGTATGTGTGTCCGCCTACAAGGAGGGAGGCCATGGATAACATTCACCACCCCTCATATCAGGGGATGGATGCGTATCTGATACTGATTTTTACGCGATTTGTTAACGTAGGTTTTAAATAGTTGCAACATGTAAAATTAATCAACTTTTAACTTCGTAAACCTAGATATGGTGAGTATCTAGGGTCATCCAAGGAAGCCAATTTGTTAGTCAATTAACTTATTCTCTCTCTCTCGCTCTCTCAAACTAACACTACTACATTTGTATTTTGGGTTTTGCAAATTTTTAGGGTTTGGAATAATCGGGGCATGAAAAATTATGTTGACTACCCCTAAGTGAGCAAAATGAAATCTTCCTTTCTAAGCTCACCCTAAGCAAGTGCTCCTAGGGTAATTAGAAAGGAGAAGTGGTGCACTAAGTTGCTACAAAAAGCTAGAATTTAAGACACATAAAAGGAGATGGAAACTAGATATGAAAAAGCACTTTGCATTTAAAATGAAGTAGTTGAAATTACAAGGTACTTGGGGAGCTAAATTGAGTGAATGGCAACACACAATTAATTTCGAAGTAGAGGAATGCTTAAACTACTATAGATAAAGATGACAGAAAAGAAGTAAAGTAGAAAGCTTCTCCTAAAATGCAGAAGGTATCCTTGCTCAAAGCCCGACAGCTCCTTGTTCGGCTCGTAATTCACGTTTTGAAAGTTAATTAGCTGTAGTATAGTGTGAAAACACTTTGACAAAAAAATTTATAAAACTCTGGTGAGTACCAGGTCGTTCGCAGGGAGGCAATCTCGATTTTTGCAGAAGCGTTTCAATAAAAACTAATTCTAACTAGATATATATATATATGTATATATGTATAAAGTAGATATCTAGAAAATTAGAATTTTATTGCAATTAGATAAAGTTCTTCACAATAGAAAATGCTAATAGAGACAGATAGATAGAAAGAGAGAGGGAGAGAGAGTGAGAAGAAAGTGGCAGAGACATGACGTTGCTTTTGGGATTCTTGTGTGAGATGCGTAGCACCTTAGATCCAGAGTGCCAAGATGAAGGTTGGAGCAAACTTGCAGAGAAGGTGGAATATGTCTAGAGTTGATCAAAGAGACAGAGATACTTCAACTAGGGGGCCCTGGGCCTTCCTTTATAGCTTTTGTGGAGGGCAAAAAGGGTATTTTTGCCCTTAATCTCATGTAACAACTCCTGTTTGATAAGATCTGTTGATCAGGAGATCAACGGAACAAATCTGGCCTCAAAAAATCTTCAAATTCACCTCCATCGTGCAGATTCAATCCATGGCTAACACATGGCGCCTACTGTGCCCTTGGATCACGATCGCATGACCTCGCTTCCTCCTCGCGTGCCCACTGCAATAACCTCTCTTAGCGCGCACACCCGTAAGGGAATTTTCAAAGGTTGATCCTCAGTCGTTCAATCATGAGATCTGATGACTCGAGTGCTCTTGCCTCGCCTTCCTGATCTCGCAAAATGAGTGGGATCGTACATCTACCCATGGCATGCTCTAATCGCACCACATGGGTGTGCCTCCGCCCTACGATCACGTAATTGCTCTCGCAACCAGTGTTGTTTCAAATTCATGCAATGTACGGCTTGAACGTGAGTCACACGCTTTCGTGCATGCGTGTGAGCCAATGCGTTGCGCGAACCTTCTGTTATATATACATATTTGTTTCTATTTATACTTATCCAGCTGGACGGGCGACGTGGCATGCTCATGGCAGTTGGATGAAGATCTAATGGCCCATAGCATATGGTGGCCTTCCTAGATGGGGCGGTCGTGAGGGAGCGACTGTGATGGCACCATGTGGCATCATCATGGCCGTCCACCTTCTTTTCCTTGTATCTGGTGATGTAGACCTCTGATCGAGTTATTTTTTGCGTCGTTGGATAGCGATCATCGATCTGGATTCATCCATAAGGTTAGATTCTTCATTTGAGGCTTGGATCTTTGTCCTTTTTCTTTATGATCTCTATTCTTTTATGGACTGCACTAGGTGCCCTAGTTGTCTGATCGAGACGATTTCAAAAGTGTTGGACTCTCATCGTCATACTGATCAGATCTGTCCGGTCAGATCTGACATCCGTGGCTTCGAATCATCTGTGATTAAAATCATATCTCTTTTAGGTCATAAAATGAAAATATTATTTTTATGATTAATAAACTCGCTATTGTGCAAATTACGATGCTTATGAATACACTATACCTAAGTTATTCTAGGTTCTAGCTTAATTTGGTGATTTAGGTTTCATGATTAATGTGCAATCACACCCCCATTCCTAAATCTTGCTAGTCCCTAGCAAATGCATGACTAAATGCAAAGTGATCCTACATGAGTAATTTTTATCAAGAGTTTGACTAGCAGTTTATGTCTTTTGTTTTCATCCGAAGCTTTAGTAATCAAATAATTGTGGATGTGTTTTGTTGTAGCCTATGCAACGGATCTAAGTGAAAGCCAATCCTCATCTAAAGCTCATACTTCACCCTTAGTAAAAATCTATTGGGATAGGCAAACTACTTCCCTTGGGGTTATAAAGTAACCTGTATATTTAGCCCCGGCTTTTGGCTTAGGTAGAAGATTTCTGAGTCAAGTTGATTTGTATTTAGTGGCTCTCACTTATTTGGTGCTACATATAGACTAGTACTTCAGATACTATATTTCCAGATTATGAAATAATTCAACTCAGAGAGAGGGGAGAAACTGTGCTCCCTTTAGTTCCTTTGTACTCATTCTGTCTCTTTCTTTCTCTTTCTCTTTCTTTTTCTTTCTCTTTCTTTTTCTTTTTTTATCTTATCTTATCTTTTCTTCTCTTCTCTTTTTGAGCTCACAATCTCACCAAATTTATCAGTATATTTGGTGGTCTCTCCTGTCATTAACACTTTGATTATGTTCTGATAACTCTAAGACTAAGTCAGAATTTCTCAGCCCATATTCAGGCAGTCAAAAATACAGAAAAGTAGGTCAAGGCTATATTTGGTGGATCGTAAGGGTGGTAGGTGTTGTTGCCTCATTACACTTGAAATAAATTCTAACTCATAAAGTCATTTTTTTTTGCTCTTGTCTTTTTCTAAAATTTTTTTCTATATATATATATTTCTTTTTCTTCCTTTTTTTTCTCTTTTTTTTTGCATCCAAATATCTACTAATGCATCACAGCATACGAACTTCTATTTACGAGGCATTATTTGGGATTATGGGTGTTCAAGAGAATATCAAGTGGCTTATTTGGTGGAAGTGCCTATTCTCGGCATCGGGAAGGGAATGGATAGGACAATGTATTTCTGACCTTGACATTAATATCCTCCTTTAGCTGACGATTTCGTAAAAGATGGTTGTGACCATCCACCTCAGTCCTAGTTTTATCAGAACTCACTCTCTGCGTATTTGCCTTGTTTGGTGGCTAGAGATTCGCACTAAGAACTTGTACATAGAAATTGAGAGCGAAAACTATGCCTAACTTCGAGTATCATTATCTCATTATCTAGAGTTTAAGATTCCTCATACTAGCCTTAGAGCACCAGTAGACTTTCTACTCTCACCTCACACTTGTTTGGTGGATCTATTAGAAGATAGTTTGCCTGACTCCCTAATTACTGTCTAAGGGTTTAGGAGAAGAAACATTGCTTCTTCTTGACAAACTAAAGATGTTTATCGGTCTTCACATAGGATCCATTGCAAATTCTATGTGTAAGTGTGAAATTATACTGGATTTTGAACTCGGAAATCAACTTAAGAATAAATCCCTACGAAAACCTTAATAAAAATTCTTTATGCCTAAATGCATATTTTTTTTGACATAAAAATTAGACATGCAATGTCCACTCGCCGATGCCTATTCGTTACAATGTCCTTATTGAAATGTATGCACGAAAATAAAAATATAATAAGCAAGAGGAGGGGATATCACCTAACTATTCTTGTTAATCCAGGTCAGCATGGATGCAAAGGATGCAAAGCTACTTGTAATGAATATTGGGTTGCCTCCCAGCCAGTGCTAAGTCTAATGTCATTTACCGGAGTTAAACCCAAAAATGAATGATCAGATTAATGGGTTAGGTCAGGATTAAAATGAAGATATGATCATGTAATGCAAGGATTAGTGATCCACAAATGCGGATCAGCTGATGGTGAATACCAAGCCTAAAAGGTCAGAAAAATAAAGTGAATAGGCTTGAAACTCTTTGCGGCCAGATGCTACAAAGGAGGAAAATATTAGTGCGGGTGCCATAGTGGAAAGTAGATAATGGCAACCTTAAGATGTGATGCATGAGGAAGGCACATGAGGTGGATACAGGGTGGTTCATGGGAAATACATCATATGGGTTCTAAAAGTTGTGGGAAAAGAAAGGAGTAACCCGAGTGGTGCAGTCTAAAATGGTATAAGGAACCACTTCGCAAGTCAAGTTAGGTATGGATGGATGTCGAGTAGGTGGGTCAAATAAGATCCTGTCATCTATCTCACTAGTTCCAGACTTATCAGAATCCTCAATCTTATCCTTGGGATGACCAAAAATCTTATTTGAGTCGCCCAAATTATGATGCAACTCTTCAAATGTAATGGACGAAAATTCATTATTCCTTAAAATCACTGCCTAAGGGGTAGTAAGATCAAAATCTAGATTAGTCAAGATCTTGAATTCTTTTAGTTCTGTGGACTTCTGAATTTGATCCCAATTGTCTTTCTTTTGAATTACATCTTTTAAGGGATTGTTTTTCTGCTCCTCATCACTCAAATCAAACTCCTCAGGATTCCTTGATTCAGCTAAATTTTTTGCTTCTTCAGATAGATCCTCATACGTCATCCCTAGTAATTTTGCTATTTCTTAAACATCTTTCTCATAAGGGGATTGTTTGTCATGTTCAATCTCGAGATGTTGAGGATAAGAGTCAGGGTTTTCCTCGGGACTCAGGTGGATGGGAAGAGAAAGGTGTGAATTAGCTGAAACAGAAGAGAAAGCGGATTTGGCTTCAATATGGGATATCTTAGAATGATTAGTATCGCCAAATCTAGATATCAAATCATTTAAGCACATTTGATCATGGTAATCCTCATACAAGATGTCATTAGAGCCATCCAACCGTGCTTGGCTAGCAGTGTCACAGTCCCCAATCTTTTTATCTTCTTGATCTTGCTTTGATCCTCCCAAATCATCCATGTAGTCCAAATGTGTGTCTTTAAACATAAAAGACTCATACTTCAGCTCACCATGAATTGGCTCCTCAAAATAGAATGGTTGCGATTTAGGGCCTAAAGAAAGATGTATTTCTTCAAGTGAGTCTTCCTCCACAAAGTGAGTTTCTGGGATATCAAAATCATTTATTAGTTCAGCTGTAGGCTTGGGTAGAATCTGTTCCGCATAATCACAGGGTTGGTAGGTGGGCTTAGTGTATGTAGAGGTTGGGATTGGATAAGATGTCATACTTAGGGTTGGATCCTCAACCTTCAGTGGCTTACCACCAACTTATTTCATACTCAGACCAGTTTTATCACCTTATGCTTTCCAGATTCTATTGAGCTGTTTTGTCAGATTATCTATGCTTCTTTTATTAGCTTCTCTCATCCCTTGGACTTCTTGGAGTAATTGGGTGATCTTAGGATCACTGCCATGGTCAGGGATTTGATAAGGCTTAGGATAATAATTTGCAGGATTTCTTTCTGACGGATCCCATTTTCACGCATTATGAAGTCATCGGAAATCGTAGTATAGTCGTGCTAAATGTTCGTCAAAAATGATTTATAAAGATAACGAGACTTGAGTCTTGGTTGTTCGTCTCTGGGAGGCATTTATGCAATTTTGAAATTGGTCTTTTTCACTCTACTTTACAAAAATCGCATGTTGGTTTATGGTTATTACGTATTTATGCACGACATGCTTAGTTTCCAGAATATCAGAAATTAAAACCAGGCAACTTTAACCACACAAAATATATATTGCAATAAGCTCATGGTGATTCTCAACATAGATATATATATATATAGATAAAAATAGATCTTTCATTCATTCATCATGGTGTTTGCAACAATGAACTCATGAAAAGTTTGTAGAGGAAAGCTTGAAAACATCAATCTAGCTAATAGAAAATGATCACATACAAAAATCTATGGGGGGATTTTGCATGCATCATTGGGGGAGAATAAAGAGTTATACTGCTAAGCAGTAATAAAAGCATGTAAACTATGAAGAACTAAGCTACTAATCTAGCAGAAATAAGGGCATTCGAAGGTGGGCTCCGATGGTCTTTGAGTTGGCTGAGAGGAGGAGGGGCGGCCAATGGTGCTTAGGCCAACCCTTGGAGAGAGGTTGGAGAGGTGATCTGGCATGTTGGCGTGGAGGTGGTGTTGCCCATGGTGAAGCAACTCGTGGAGGTGGAGTGGAGGTGGATGTAGCTAACCTAAATGGAACCAAGTGTGAATGAAGCCAAGAAAATGGGTGGGTGCAAATGGCCTTCTCTTAGGCCTTTTTATAGACCTAAGTGAGACTCTCTAGAGAAGTGTGGAACTCTCTAGAGAGAGCTCCAAGAGTGGCCAGCCAAAGAGAGAGTGAGGTGGTTCTTAGATCCACCATTTGTGGATCTCCAAGTTGAATGGCTCTTGGTTGCTAATTTTGGCAACCAAGAGTGGTGCCACCTTGAGGAGGCTTCTAGGGAACTCTAGATGGGTATGTGTGCGTGAATGGGTGGGTGTGTGTGTGTGTGTGGCCGTACCCTATGTGGCTAAGTGGTCTAGGTTAGGTCCTAAGGGGTTTGGGTTGGTGTAGGTCTGAAATTAGGGTTACAAACCCTAATTGCTAAGGGGGAAATGCAATTAAACTTAACACAAGTTTAATTGCATGATTGTGAACCTAATTGAGAGTGAAATAACTAAATTAGGTTGGGCTTAGGTCAATTGGACTCTCACTGAGTCCAATTGGACTTGTATGGGTTGAGATCTGAGCTCAATTGGATCCTATGAGTCCAATTGACTAGGCAATGGTAATTGACTACGATCTAAGTCAATTAGGTTTAGTGAGGACCTAATTAGGTTCTTAAGGAGGTCTACAGGTGATGTACTAGGGTTGGGGTACCTTAATTTAGGTTCCTAGGGAGTTAGAATTGGGCTTAGGGAGCTAGAGATCCAAGATCAAGGTTTGAATCTCAAAACAGGAACTAGAGAGCAGTTCAAGACGTCCAATAATAGCATCAGATGACTTATACTAAAAAATCAGAAGTCCAGACTTCAATTCTGGACATCTAATCAGAGTCAGGGAGGATTCTAGGTTCTGTCTTGGGTATTCTGCAGAAATTGGACGTCTGACCAAGTGTCTGGATGTCCAATAATACTGCAGAAGTGGGTTTAAGGTGTGCGGGAGTTGGCTAAGGGTTCTGGACATCCTGTAATTCATCTAGATGTCCAGATAGAGGTTGGAATTAGTGTTTTAAGGTTTCCTAGGGTGTGGTGACCTAATCTATGGGTGGCTAAGGCTTGGGGAAGCTTCTAGGCTATCCTAGGGCTAGGATGGTCCTAAGTTCTTCATATTTTACTGCTTTATTCCTACTTAATAGAATAGCATACCTTAACTCCCTTACATTATTATCTACTACATCTAATCTAGGACTTTTGCTCCAGATCTGCTGCAACACCAGTTATTCCAGCTTCAGATCTACCTTTTGGTCAGCTTATTACCTGTAATTGTCATAATGCACCTAATTAGTACATTATAGCATCATTTTACGCATAGCTAAAAGAAAGCAGTAAAGACGCAAATAATGCTTACGCATACATGAATTACCCTAACTTATGCTAAGTCCTAGCTTAATTTAGGTTAATTAAGACCTATGATTGCTACGCAATCATACCCCCATGCCTAAATCTTGCTAGTCCCTAGCAAATGCAAGACTAAATTATTCACAGAAGGGTCCCTAAGGGATCGATTATTTTATCAAGTGTATGCCTAGAGCTTTTTATCCTTTTTGTTTTCATCCTATGCTCTAGAAATCTAAGCAATCGTGAAAGTGTAGCTTTGTAGCTTTTGCAACATATTCGAGTGAAAAACTAATTCACCTCTAAAGCCTATACTTGACCCCTAGTAAAAATTCTAGCGGGATAGGCAGACTTCTTCCCTCGGGGTATTCAAGATATTCTATGAATTCCACCTCGGCTTTAAGCTTGGGTAGAGGATGTCTGAGGGATACGAGTGTTTATTTGGTGGCTCACTCTCACTTGGTGCTACATAGAGATTACTACGGCAGAATCTAGATTCCCAGATTACTAAGTAACTCAACTCAGAGAAAGACGAGAAAAACTATGCTCTCTTTTGATTCCTTTGTATTCATTCTCTCTTACTCTCTCTGTTTCTTTTCTTTACTTTCTTTTCCTTAGAGATCATAATCTCACCAAATTCACACATATGACTTGTATTTGGTGGTCTCACTTGGCATTAACACTTTAATTGAGTTTCCATAACTCTAACACTAAGTCAAAATTTCTCAGCCAGTATTCGGGCGGTCAGAAACACAAGAAAGGTGGGTTAAGGCCATATTTGGTGGATCTCAAATTTATTTGGTGGTATTGCCTCAATGCAAATGAAATAAACACTAAATATTCACAAACTCTTTTTCTGCTCTTTTCTTCTCATTTTTTTTCTTTTTCTTTTGTTTTTCTTTTTTTCTTTTTTTCCTTTTCTCATTTTTCATTTTTTTCTTTTTCTCATTTTCTCTTTTTTTCATTCTTCTTTCTTTCTTTCATATATAATTTTTCTAATTCAACACAATCTAGCAACACATTCACGAATTTTATTGAGGAGGCATTATTAGGGATTGGTGGTACTCAAGAGATATTGGGTGGCTAATTTGGTGGAAGTGCCTTCTCATGGCACCAGGAGAGATAGATAGGATAGTGTATTTCTGACCTTGACATCAATACCATCCTTCAGCCGAAGATTCCGTAAAGAATGGTCCTGACCATCCACGTTAGCCCTAGTTTTATGAAAACTCGCTCTTCGCATATTTGCCGTATTTAGTGGCTCTCAAAATTCACACAAAATGTATAGGAAAGAATCGAGAGCGAAAACCATGCCTAATCTCTAAGTATCATCACCTAATTATCTAGGATTCCAGATTCCTTGAACTAATCTTAGAGCACCAATACACCCTACTCTCATCTCACACTATTTCGTGGATTTTTGGATAAAAATCTGCTTGACTCCCAAAACACTGTCTAAGGGTTCAAGAAAAGAAGTATTGCTCCTTCTCGATAGACTAAAGATGTTTATTAGCCTTCACCATGAATCCATTGCAAATTCTATGTGTGTGTGAGAAATTGTACTGGATTCCAGATTATAGGAATCAACTAGAGGATAAAATCCCTAATGCATTCTCTTAATAAGATAATCTTATTCATGGATGCACTATGTATATATGCTATAAACATGTAACCTCATATAATTTGTACTTCATATAATTCCCGTATTAGGTTTCATTCAGCTTGATCCGAAATTTAGAACAAAAGGGTGAGCAGGTGAGTCGGAGGTGGCTGTTGCGGATGATTTCTAGCTTGTTTAGGAGCGTATCATGCATTTTTGATAGGAAAACATCGTAGTATAGTGTGAAATACGATCAAACAAAGATATTTAATAAAAGATAACGAGATGTTGAGTCCCGATCATTCGTCTCTAGGAGGCATTTGTTTTACTTTTGAATTCAATCTTTTACCACTCTACTTTGTTCAAAATCGCATGTCGGTTTCCAGTCTTCTGATTAAAATTTCACCACTTCTCGTATGAACCCTGATTATGTGCGCATGTGTTAAATAGATCATAAAGGTGAAAGTGTGAGTTTCTGTATGCACGATTCTAGTGAGGTGGTGACTGTTTACAGAAAATGAATCTATAGTCAGATTTTCTATATTATATGAAAATGACATGCTTGTTGCAAAATATCAGAAATTAAAAATAGGCAGCATTAATCACACAAAAGATATTGTAATGAGCTCATGATGATTCTCAACACATAGACATATATATATAGAAAAGATATTTTTCATTCATTCATTTGGAGAGTGTTTGCAACATGAACTTGTAGAGGAAAGCTTGTACATGAATGCTTAAAAATGTAGATCTAGCTATCAAAAAATGATCGCATATAAGAATCTTTGGGGGGATTTTGCGTGCATCATTTGGGGAGAATAAGGACTACACTACCAAACAGTAAATAAATGCAGTAAATGTAAAGAGCTAGCTACTAATCTGTCAGAAGTGAGGGCATTCGGAGGTGGTCTCCGATGGCCTTGGAGTAGTACAGAGGAGAATGAGGGGCGACCAATGGAGCTTAGGCCAGCCCTTGGAGAGAGGGAGGAGTGATCCAGCATCCTGGCATGGTGTCCTTCATGGTGGTGCTCAGCTCGTGGAGATGGAGAGGAGAGGGTGGCAGCTAGCCTAAGTGGAGGTGGATGAAGCCATGAATGTGGATGGGAGCCAATGGATGTGAATGGGTGCAAAAGACCACCCCTTAGGTCCTTTTATAGACCTAAGGGATTCTCTCTACATAGATGTGGAACTCTCTAGAGAGAGTCCAAGAGTGGCCTGCCAAGTGGATTTGAGATCCAAAAAATGTGGATCTCAATTTGAATGCCTCTTGGTTGCTAAATTTGGCAACCAAGAGTGGCGCCACTTGGAGAGAGTTCTAGAGAACTCTAGATGTGTGGGAGTGCATGAATGGGTGTGTGTGTGTGTGTGTGTGTGTGTGGTCATTCTCTATGTGGCTAGGTGATTTAGGTTAGGTACTAAGGGGTTTAGGTAGGTGTATGCCTTGAATTAGGGTTACAAACCCTAATTGCTAAGGGGAAATTGCAATTAAACTTAACCTAAGTTTAATTGAAGATTGTGAACCTAATTGAGAGTGAAATAACTTAATTAGGTTGGGTTTACGTCAATTGGACTCTTACTAAGTCCAATTGAACTTGTGTGGGTTGAGATCTAAGCTCAATTGGACTCAATGAGTCCAATTAACTTAGGTGAAGGTAATTGGCTTTGATCTAAGTCAATTGGGTTTGGTGAGGACCTAATTAGGTCCTTAGGTAGGTCTAGAGGTGATGTACTTGGGTTAGGACACCTTAATTTAGATTCCTATGGCTTTGGGATTAGGTCTATGGAGCTAGAAATCCAAGATCAAGGCTTGAATCTCAAAATAGGAACTGGAGACCAGTTTCAGATATCCAAAAATATGATCAGACGACTTATACTAAAAAATAAGAAGTCTAGACTTTAGTTCTAGACATCCAATCAGAGTCAAGGGGAAACCTAGGTCCAGTTTTGGGTATTCTGCAAAAATTGGACGTCTGACAAAGTGTCTGGACATCCAATAACACTGTGGAAGTGGGTTTGAGATGTGCGGGAGTTGGCTAAGGGTCTTGGACATCCTATAACTTATCTGGACGTCCAGATAAGGGTTGGAACTAGAGTTTTAGGGCTTCCTAAGGTGCTGAGACCTAATCTAAGGGTGGCCAAGGCTTGGGGGAAGTCTCTAGGCTATCCTAGGGCTAGGGTGGACCTAAGCTCTTCACATTTTACTGCTTTATTCCTACTTAATAGAATAGCAAACCTTAACTCCCCTACATCATTATTCTTATATCTAATATAAGGCTTCTGCTCCAGCTCTGCTACAACACCCGTCATTCCTGATCCAGCTTCAGATCCTACTCTAGATCTAGCTCTTGATCAGCTTATTGCCTGCAATCGACATAATGCACTTAATCAGCACATTATAACATTATTTTATGCATAGCTAAAGGAAAGTAGTAAAGATGTAGATAATGCTTATGCATGAATGAATAACCCTAACTTATGCTAAGTCCTAGCTTAATCTAAGTCAATTAAGACCTATGATTGCTGCGCAATCATAGCTCCAATGCATGCGTTGGAGGTGGAGTCAGTTGTTCTTTTATTCAGGGTCCTAAAGTACATTTGACATGCAGCTTCGAGGTTTTCCTAATTGTTGGCATAAAAATTTTTAGTTTTGTTGTATCTGCCCCCTATGACTAAGTTCTTGCATGTCCTCATGCATGAATAAAAAGAAAATAAATTTGACAGAGGATGAGTGGGTAGAAGTCACCTAGAATTAGTCTCGAAAATATACATTTAGCACCGGGCAACCTGTATGCAATATGCAGAAAGAAAATATGCTAGAAGAAAAATATGCTATGTAAAAGAATGGTATGTATAGGTGATGGATGTGGAGTAGATGCTGAGTTTAATGCCTCCAGCTGGGCGAAAACTCAATCAGATGTCTCAGTTTTAGCATAGGAGCCAGTCAAAATTAAGAGAAAGATGTGCTCGTATGCTCCTAGAATCAGTGGTCCGGAGATGCGAACCAACTGATTGTGCACCCTTACTCCAAAAAGTCTAGTTATAAGAAAGTGTGGAGTGGTGGTGGAAAATAGAGGATAATCAGAGGAGGGATCATGATGTTGAGTTAGCTGATTTATCATGTCCCACAATTCAATAGGAAGTTGCTAAGGGAGATCAAACTGTATCTCAGAACTAGAACCAGAGTCTGAGTCATAGGGGTCTTCATAATGATAATTGACATCAAAGATCATGACCTCTCCAGGTTCTGGATCATATGGGGATATCCGTGAAAGTAGAAGATCTATGGGGAGGTCACTAAAATCCTCGTCAGAAATTACTTCATCCTCATCAGTACTCATCTCCGATTCATTGGAGGCTGACTCTTCAGGCTAGGAGTTGAGCCATCCATTAGATTGACTAGGATCATAGGTGCGTCCCCAGCTCATTCTGCTCAAAGCTTCACCCTCATATGCATTGGGTTCCTCAATAATTCCTGCCTTAGGTAACATATTTATTTTTTCGATCAAATCATCCATAGCTATTTCTGGTCTTCGGATGCTAGGATCAAGGATAGAAAGTGTCATCTCAAAATCTCTTACATCCAAATTAGGGTTCACCTACAATGGGAAGTGGTCTAGATTGATCAGTAGTGTTGCACGTAATGTCTGCCTCAAGATCCATATCCTCAACTGGATCTACTTCCCTTATCTCAGTTGGGTTTTCTAACCCATGAGGTATCTCCCAGGATTTAGGATAATCCGATTGTGGCTCAGCCCTGGAGATATCAGTCCTTTCGTCTTTAATTTCTTGACTGGAGTTCTCAGATGAGCCCATTCGGCATACTTCCTGCTCTTGCCTCATATCCATGCTAGATTCTTCTTCCCCTGAATGATCTTCCAGCATCTGCTCCCGAGAATCTTCTGTGTGTCCATTTGACGTAGTCGTTTCAGATTCTTCGAGGTCTTCAAGGCTATTTTCCACTTGATATCTCAAAAGCAGTAGTTCTTGAGTTTCCCGATTTTGTCCAATTAGCCTTGTTATCCCTATTGTTCCTTGAAGGAGCTCCATCACAGCTTGTTGATATGGAATCCAGCTTTGTCTTTGGTTCGACTCAGTGATAGCTTGGATTTCGTGTAGATAGGTTGTGGCCTTTTCCTTAGCACTAGCTATAGCTCTCTGTAAAAATGCTTCAAAAATATCTGTTGCCTCCCTAGCAATGATGACAACTTGTTCGGCACGTAATTTACGTTTTGAAGTTAATTAGTTGTAGTATAGCACGAAAACATGTCGACAAATAAATTTATAAAACTCCGATGGGTACCGGGTAGTTTGTAGGGAGGCAATCTTGATTTTTGCAGAAGCGTTAAATAAAACTAATTCTAACTAGATATATATATGTATATATCCATGCTAGATTCTTCTTCCCCTGAATGATCTTCCAGCATCTGCTCCCGAGAATCTTCTGTGTGTCCATTTGACGTAGTCGTTTCAGATTCTTCGAGGTCTTCAAGGCTATTTTCCACTTGATATCTCAAAAGCAGTAGTTCTTGAGTTTCCCGATTTTGTCCAATTAGCCTTGTTATCCCTACTGTTCCTTGAAGGAGCTCCATCACAGCTTGTTGATACGGAATCCAGCTTTGTCTTTGGTTCGACTCAGTGATAGCTTGGATTTCGTGTAGATAGGTTGCAGCCTTTTCCTTAGCACTAGCTATAGCTCTCTGTAAAAATGCTTCAAAAATATCTGTTGCCTCCCTAGCAATGATGCCAACTTGTTCGGCACGTAATTTACGTTTTGAAGTTAATTAGTTGTAGTATAGCACGAAAACATGTCGACAAATAAATTTATAAAACTCCGATGGGTACCGGGTAGTTTGTAGGGAGGCAATCTTGATTTTTGCAGAAGTGTTAAATAAAACTAATTCTAACTAGATATATATATGTATATATATATAAAGTAGGTAACCAAAAAGTTAGAATTTTATTACAATTAAATAAAGTTTTTCACAATAAAAAATGCTAATAGAGACAGGTAGATAGAAAGAGAGAGGGGGAGAGAGAGAGAGAGAAGAAAGTGGCAGAGAAACAACACGACTTGTGGGATGCTTGTGTAAGATGCGGCAGCACCTTAAATCTAGAGCGCCGGGACGAAGGTCAGAGCAGAGTTGCATAGAAGGTGGAATATATTTGGAGTTGATGGAAGAGAAGGAGATACTTCAACTGGGGGGGCCCTGGGCCTTCTTTTATAGCTTTTGTGGAGGGCAAAAAGGTATTTTAGCCCTAAATCTCATGTAAAAACCCTGTTTGATCAGATCCGTTGATCGGGAGATCAACCGATCAGATTTGACCTCAAAAAACATTCAAATTCGCCTCCATCATTCGGATTTAATCCCCAGCTGTCATGTGGCACCTGCTGCACCCTTGGATCGCGATGGCATGACCAGGCTTCCTCCTTGCATGCCCATTGCAACAACCTCGCTTCGCGCATGCACCCACAAGGCCATTTTCAGTGCCTGATCCTTAGCCGTTTGATTGTGAGTTCAGACAGCTTGAGCACGCGTGCCTAACCTTCCTGATCTCAGAAAATGCATGGGAACACGCGTTCGGCCACGGCGTGCTTTGATTGTGCCACATGGGCACGCCTCCGCCCTTCGATCGTGCAATTGCACTCGCGACCAGCGTCGCTTCAAATTTGCACATTGCATGGCTCAAACGCGCATTACGCACTTTTGCACATACGCGTGAGCCAATGCGCTGCGCAAACCTTCTGTTATATATACTTGTTTGTTTCTATTTATACTTATCTAGGTAGACGGGTGATGTGGTGTGCTCGTGGCATTTGGATGAGGATCCAATGGCCCACAGCATGCAGTGTGGCCTTCCTAGATGGGGCAGTGATAAGGCAGCAGCTGTGATGGCGCCACGTGGTGCCATCATGGCTGTCCATCTTCTTTTCCTTGTATCTGGCGATGTAGACCTCTGATCAAGTTGATTTTTGCGCCATTGGACTGCGATCATCAATCTGGATTCATCCTTGTAGTTAGATTCTTCATCTAAGGTTCGGATCTTTGCCCTTTGGCTTTATGATCTCAGTTCTTTTTTGGATTGCACAAGGTGCCCTGGTTGTCTGATCGAGACGATTTTGGAAGCATTGGAGTCCCGTCGTCATATTGATCAGATCTATCCAGTCTGATCTGACATTTGCGGATTTGAATCATCTGTGATTAAAATTATCTCCCTTTTAGGTCATAAAATGACAATATTATCTGTATAACTAATAAACTAGTTATTGTGCAAGTTACGATGCCTATGAATGCATTATACCTAAGTTATTCTAGGTTCTAGCTTAATTCAGGTGATTTAGGTTGCATGATTGCTGTGCAATCACTCCTGGTCCTGAAGAGGACCCTTCTTAATCATTGAATGCTTCCTCCTAAGCTCCTTCAAAGGTTGATGTCCTACACCTTAGCTCCCTCCTTCCTGGCCATCCCTCTATCGTGCTCCTAAGCTTTGTGGCACAGAGAAGGGAAGAAGAAGAAGGCACCAAGGAGGGAAGGGGTAGCCTTCTTAATCTTCTTGTTCTCTCCTTTTCTTTTGCCAAGTATAAGGTAAATATAGATAGGATAAATGTATGCTTAGGAAGGGAATTATGTGGTGGTAGGGGAGGGTATTTATAGGATGGGAAGGGGAGTGGTTATGGTGTTTCTATAGAGAAATTACAGGGTGCTTGGATATTGTTGGAGGGAAATGAAGAGGTGTCTTGGTTTTCCCTCCAAAAATACCTTCTAGAAGGTGTTGATTTTGGAGGTGAAAAATGGAGGGTGGAGATGGGTTTTTATGGTTGATGTAGGGTGGTTATGGAAGGTATAGTTGGCACCGAAATGAAGTAGGAGTAGGCGGTATTTTAGGTGGAGCTTAGGTAGTAGGGTAGTAGGCCATGAGTAGGGAGCTTAAGTAGAGTTAAGCTAAGCTAGTAGAGTAATGGAGGAAGGAGTAGAGGAGCTAGGATTTTCGTTGGAGGAGCGTAGAAAGAGCTACATTGGAACTTGTTGGAGTTGACTGCTGTTGAAGATAGCTGAAGTAGAGCTCAATAGCTAGCTATCCAGTTCTTTGCTAGTTGCCAAGCTAAGCTTGGTTGAGCAAATTTTCTTTTATCTTGAGCCAACTCAACAACGTTCTGCACAAACCTCTATCGAATCCAAACAACGTACTGCACCAGAGGCACGTTGCAAACATAAATCAAGGCCAAGCACATTACATTTATCATGCCTCGTTTGCACCTCCACCTGAAGGGTTGAAGGTTTCTACTTCGTACGCGGGATACCAACAGCAACCTCCTCTTCTGCCAACTCCAAATCCAAACCAGGTAGGCCTAAACTCTGTCACTACATGATGTGCACACATCTAATTTGCCAAAAATGTCCATTTATGGATGTTTCTAGTGTCATAGAATCTTTCAGCATTAAAAATATTACATAATATGCATCATCATGCATTTAGATTAGTTTGTATAAATTATAGGTTAACTTTCCCTTTTTGTGGTAAGGGGATAGGGCAATATTTACCAGGGCCTCGGATTGAAGATTTAACTGTACGGATTTGATCAGGGCGACAATTGGAGTCTAGCGCCTCTGAGATTGATGGAGCAAAAAATTATCGCAAAGGGGTTTGAGTTTGGAAAACTCATCGTTATAGTTCGATTTGTGAGAAAAGTTGTCAATAGATAAATTTAATCGAAACTTGAAAGGAATTCCTGGTCGAACACAGGAAGCAGACGTTTGATTAAAAATTACGTTTGTTTTATTTATCATGAAGCAGATTAGCTGGTTGAATTGAATCTAAACTAGCTATCTACATAAAGAATAATGAATAGAAGAGAGCGAGAGAATACTACAAATAAAGACAAAATAGAGATAGAATAAACATGGATTTCATAATCACAGAATGATGTCTATTACAACTAACCACTACAGTAGAAAGCGAAAAATCTTACAACTAGAAAGTGGTAAATCTATACTAGAAAGCAGTAAAAAGAAAGTGGAGAGAAGTTATCCTCCTCGACGACTGCTTGGAGGACAAGTTGCGTTGACGGAGCATGATGAGAACCTCATCATAAGCCATAACTAGCTCATTTTGACCTAATATAAAGGATAAAAGCTCCTACATAACTCAAGGAAAGGCTTAACTCAGAGAATTCTGAGTTTAAGGAGAAAACAAGTCAAAAGGGGTAAAAATGCGATTTTACCAGTATAATCTGCATACGGGTCCAAACATAGGTCAAACAAACTGAATAAGAAGGAAAGTGGGATGATCTGATAAGGGTTACAGCAATTCCAAGGAACTAAATGATAATCTGTAACCCTAAAACAAACCCACTTCAATTCACGAGGTTCAAGGCAAAGCAAAAATGGAATAAAACCTCTAAAATTCATAGAAAAATAATCTCTAGGGTTTAGAACCTTCAATTTGGCCTTAAGAACCCATCTTGACCTACATTGAGAACCATACCCAATTAATAACTTAATTTGGGTTTTTACGTAAATTGACCGATCAAACAAGGTTTAATCTAGAAATAAAATTCACCATCAGATTCCTTAGGTCCTAATTAGTCATGTATAAAAACTTGAGCCTAAGAAGAAACCTTCTTGACCAACTTTACTCTTTGGTCCTCATATATTTACTTTTTGACCCTCAACTTTTGAACCCTCGCATTTTGGCCCCTAACTCTCCTTCGTTCTTTGCGTTCTGGTCCTCCCTGCAAAACCTGCCAGCACCATGCTCCGGCGACCTTGCGCGGAGCATGTCGCCGCGCAGGGTGAGGGGGGGTCTGGCAAGTCAACCGGGGGTGCCCTGCGTCGTCAGCCGTCGCAGGAACACCCCCCTGGTCGCTGCAACCACCCATACCGGCCGTGCGAACGCACGGACGGTATGGGTATCCTTCCTCCGGCGAGGGAGACACGTCGTCTCCCTTCGCCTTCCTCTCTGATTCGGCCCCTATAAATACCCCCGTTGCTCCACCGTTCTTCCGAGCTCGGTCCTGACGGAGAAAGACCCCCACTTCCTCTCTTCCCACTCCGACAGGAAGCCCTCCAGCTCCGGCGGCCTCCCCTCTTCCTCCTCGTCGCTCTGCCGCACTACCAGCTGCAGGGTTGCTCTCCCTCGCTCTTCCCGCGCCACGCCGCACCCAGCTGGAGCCTCTCCGGCCCTCTCCGCCCCGCCGCCCCTTCCCCCAGGCATCTTCTTCTCCGGCGACAGTCGATACGACTGTCGCCCGCTCCGACCCCTCCTCGTCCTGCTAAGTAGGTAGAACTCCTCCTCTTTCTCCCCTCTTCTTTTTCCTCGTTTTACATCTTTACTGTTACCCCGATCCGACCAATCGCCCTCACCTTCTCCACCTCCGGCCCCTGCTCCGGCGACCCGCTCCCATCACTCCAGCAACCCACACGGCTCGCCGACCACCGCAGAACCTCCGCCTCCTCACCCTGATCAACCTCCGCCCTTTCACTTCCCCCAAATCACCCTCTGCAACTCCACCGAAAAAACCCATCTCCCGACCCACAGTCCGACCTAGGGCAGCCCTTAGGCTCCACCCCGCCGCCTGCACACCCCCCGACCACCTTCGCCGTGCCACGGCGAAGGTCCTCCGCGTTTCTGATTGGGCCGAGAGGCCGTTTCTCTGTGGGCAGGTACCTGCGCTCGCCGCCGCCATTGTTGAAGCGAAGCAGCTTCTGCACCTGCTGCCCCAGGTGCGCCGCGCCCTGGTCACGCTCCCAGGCTGTGCGGGGGCATTTTGGCAAAGCGTTAGGCTGCAGTTGAGGCGAATCCCTCGTGTAAAGCTGCGATTACCAGCTGCTTCCTCCGCGCAGGCGCCAAATTGGGGTGGGACATTTAGTCGCACCTCGGAAGACTCTGAAGCGGCACAGCGGTATAAAGTGAAAAAGTGCTGGAGGCTTATTGCCTCAGCACACGGGGTGAGGTCCCCTTCACCCGCCCGGTTACCCGGTCTCGTCTGCGACCACGCCCCGCGGACCTGGCCCGACCCGACTTAGACTGACCTGCACTCCTCCCCCACCACGCACGCTGGTGGGCCTGGACCCGGGTGCGACCCGTACCCGGCAACCCGGCAGCTCTGGGAGAGATTTCCTAAGAGCGGCTTCTGTGAGAGAGAGACGCGGGGGAGGGTAGAGTTAGGTTTTGCCCCTCTTGATCAAGCTGTGTAAGTGTGCAGGCACAGGTGAAGAAGAACCGTGGAAGAAGACGAAGGCTGAAGGAAGGAGGAGCACCGAGCGGCACTGTAGCAGCGGCGGTTTAAGTCGTCTGATTGGAAATTCAGACGACGTCCTGAAGGCAAAGAAGGAGAAGGAAGGCGAGGCAGAGGAGAACACAGAGAGGCCAAGGGAAGAACGGAAAGAAGAAGAAGAGCACGAGAAGAAGAAGATCTGAAGAAAGGAAAAGAAGAAAGAAAGAAGAAGAAGAACATCACCACTGCAGATAAAGAAGAAGAACAAAGGAAGAGAGCAGAAGATCTGAGAAGGAAGAAGAGGAGAAGCAAAGAGAAAAGAAGAAAAGCCAACAAATTCTCTCTCTCTCTCTCTTTATTTTTGTAATAAGAATTTGTATCTCTAGAATACAGTTTGCTCCCTGAGTTCGACCTCGGGAACTCTTCTATTTTCCGAATAAAAATTATATATTTGAAATGATGGCAATAACTGGCTATACTACAACGCTATAACAAAACCCGGTTATACACGCAAGCCAACGTTTCAATTGGCGCCGTTGCCGGAGAGCAACGGCTATTCTAGAGGTAAACATTCCTGTTTCTTTTTAGTTTCTGATAATCTCCTCTCTTTTGTGCAACTACAGGAAATCAAGAAGACAAGCAATCGCACGACAACCATTCCGAGGACAGGTAATTTTTCCTCTCGCTATTAACCCCTAAACTCTAAAGAGGAAGAAAAGAAAAGAACAAGCAATATAGGGCTAACCTGTCTTCCATACTTAGTAACCTTAAAAAGTTGCATGTTTTCAACCCATTATTCCTGCACACTATTAAGGGTATTTAAGGGCTAACACATTCTTGCTTGAGCCCTAATTACCCAACTAAGAGCTAACTGGACCAAGTAGATCCAACCTAGGGTCCAACACTAGGGATTTAGAGACACACTCCTTAAGCAAGAACTGAGAAAACCAAATGAAGTGTGCCCAAGCCCTTGTCTGAAAATACCTATTCAAAGAAAACCTAAAACAATTGGCTCTCTAAACACTTGAACCCTAAAAGACAAGACCTAAAAGCTCTCAAAGGAAACAAGAGGTAAAGTTGACCCCTTGGGTCAACCAACCTTAAATTAGGTCACTCTTTGCACTTAAAAGACTAAAGTTCAAGTGAAACCTTAAGCACCCTGATCTTAAAATAAAAATTGGTAGACTTAAGAGGTCAAGATCCCCATTCTGGTCTACCTGGAACCGCAGTGACAAGAGAGGTCGGGTGGGGGAAACCCTGTAACCCATGGGGACGCTCTACCGTGTAGGGGTCTTTGCGGGACTCTCCCTCTCTGGCTGCCCAGGTAATTCTCAGGTGGATGATCTTTCTGATCAAGGGGTCCATCTGCCCCCACCTCTATAGTCACCCAACACATTTTTAGGTGTCTTGATTGGGTCCAGCACCTTCTAAACTCATCTCTTCCAACAGTGCATGTACAGAAGGAGGTCCTTAAGACCACCCTTAAGACCTCCTTTAGAAATTCGCTCTCGTCAAGGCCAAGCCTCGACGCTCGTGTTTGTGCAGCAACACCCTCACATTATTCTCTCTTCTGATTCAGAACCAAGTTCTTCTTCCCCCATCATGGCTCAGCCAGTTGAGGAAGAAAACAATCTGGAGCACCAGCTCCAGCGACTCAATGACCTCTTCCAAAACTTCGTGCACCCACCACAGCGTCCTATGATGCGGGACCACTACAATCCTGCTGCGGTGGCCATTGAGCCTCGAGTCAGAATCCCGACTGGAGGACCTGATTCCGAATTAAAGCCCAACATGATTCATGCTATACCTAAATTCCATGGGCTTAATTCCGAAGATCCCTTCCAGCACATCAAACAGTTAAAGCATCTGGCCCAAACTTTTGGGTCAGATGCGCAAAATCGGGATATTCTTCTCATGAAGATGTTCTCCTTTTCTCTTATGGACAAGGCCGCCCATTGGTATCAAACTCAGACCCGGCCGATCAACACTTGGGAAGAACTTCAATCCGAGTTTTTGAAAAAGTTTTTTCCCGTTGGTCGGACCAACGCCTTGCGCCATCAGATTACACACTTCACTCAACAATCAGGAGAACCTCTCCATGAGGCATGGGATCGTTTTCAGGATCTCATGAGAAAGTGCCCCCATCACGGAGTTCCTAAATGGGAACAAGTCCAATCTTTTTACCAGGGACTCCGTGAGGACATCCGCCTTTTTGTCAATGCAACTTGCGGAGGAAATATTATGGGTCAACATGAAGACACCGTGTGGGAGATTCTCGAAAACATGTGCGAGAACTCCATCAACAATGACTCCATGGGATTATTCGACAGGACGAATACCCGCGCAGCGACGAATCTTAGGGGAGCACATGAGACGCAGGGCCTGTCCGCATCAGTCGACCTGGAATTAATGGCCAGTCGATTGGACAAGGTTTCAATCATTGAGAAAAAGGTGGATGAGCTGACTCAGCACTTGCAGCGAGCCACCTCTGCACGTAACTCCTTTGCACAACGTCCTTCCACACAGGAGACTGTGCAAAACATCCTCCACCGATCTTCCCCTAGGATGGATCCATATCCATCCCCATCTGATTCTCGGATCGGAGGATCATCCGATCCTTTCTACACCAGCCCGGGGAACTCCATTCCCCCTTTCCCTGATTCTCAAGAGGTTCCTCAGACCTGCGAGGACCTCAACGCCATCCAGAACGACCCATTCTCCAACACTTACAACCCTGGATGGCGAAACCATCCCAATTTTCAGTGGGTGGGAAATTCCCAAACCTAAAGACCACCTTTTCAGTCCCGCCCACAGCCCTCTCGTCATTACCAGCTGCCTCAGCCTCGGCCCAACCCTACTTATCCATCAGGGCCAAATCAGGATCAAATGTCCCTAATCCTTCAGACTCTGGCTGACATTCAAAGAACGAATGCGGCTATTCAAAAACAGCACAAGGACGAACTTACAGAGATTAGAACTCAACTAGCCCAGTTGGCAAATTCTCGCCAGCCAGGCACACTCCCTTCCCAACCTCTTCCTAACCCGAATAACGTGCCGACCCAGAAGCGCGTTATGAATCCAAATTTAGGCCACGCATAATGGATTTATCAGGCCCCTACTGCTCCATCTCCAGACGAGATGGAAGCTTCAACTTCTTATGCGGGATTTCAGCAGCAGCCACCCCTCTTACCAAACCCAAACCAAAATCAGGCCGGATTAAATTCTGTAACAACACGTAGTGGTAAAACAACTCAAGACCCGCATTATCCAAACCACTCCAAGCCTGATAACCATGACTCTAGGATAGTTATCCAAGATACCACTGTCCCAGATCAAGATCCCGGACCTATCCTAGAAGAACCAACCAAGGTCCCATTCCCTGAAGCCTTAATCAAAGAAAAGAGAAGAACCAAGCCCGTGGCACCTGAGGACCTAGTCAAGCTCTTTGAGCAGGTCCACATAAACATCCCCTTGATGGATGCAATCCACCACGTACCGGCTTATGCACGATTTTTAAAGAATGTGTGTACACCCCAGCGTAAGCCGCGAACCAAGAATGGGAGTCCAATTGTTCTGTCAGAGCAAGCCAGCTCTGTAATCCTAAGCAAACTCCCACCCAAGGCCAAAGATCCTGGTACTCCCCTGATTTCCTGCAAGATAGGTGATACATAGTTTGATAGAGCATTGCTAGACTTGGGTGCTTCCATAAATCTGATACCCACATCCTTACTTAACCATCTAGAAGAATCTGAGCTGAAACCAACTGAGGTGACATTACAATTAGCAGATCAATCTATAAAGTCACCAAAAGGGATTCTCGAGGATGTTATTGTGAGAGTGCGGGATTTCTACTTTCCTGTAGACTTCATAGTCTTAGATATGGACGCACCTGAGAACCCTAGGGATACACCAATCATTTTAGGGAGACCTTTCTTGGCTACTGCTAGAGCCAACATTAGCTGTGAGGAGGGCCAAATAGAGCTCAAATTTGGGAATCAAACACTGAAAATTGATATATTTAAGGCCCAACAAGGAATCAATTGCGGTGTCATCGAACAGATTTGTGACATTAGGACTTTGGTTGATGAAACACACTTCCAGAATGATCTGATTATACCTCATCAACCGCAGAAAGATCTTGATCCGCAAACTGAGGAGTCAAATCCAGATATGAACCCAGTAACTCCCACCCTTGAACCTCACATCTATACTGAACCACCCGCTGCTGCTGATAACCCCATCCTTGAATTGAAGCCCCTTCCTGCTCACTTGAAATACATCTTTTTGGGTTCTAATCAGACCCTTCCTGTGATTATCAATTCCAACCTCAGTCCTGAACAGGAATCCCGTCTGATTGTTTTCCTCCAGCAACATCGCAGAGCCATCGGGTGGACTCTCGATGATTTGACTGGAATAAGTCCCTCTTATTGTACTCATCATATCTATTCAGAAGAGGGCACACGACCTTCTCGTGAAATGCATAGACGCTTAAACCCCAATCTGCAAGAGGTCGTGAAAAAGGAGATCATCAAGTGGTTAGATGCCGGAATCATCTACCCGATCTCCGATAGTCGTTGGGTGAGCCCAATTCAGGTCGTGCCCAAGAAGGCAGGACTCACCACTATAACGACTGAGACCGGAGAAATCATTCCTACCCGATTAGCCAACTCGTGGAGAGTCTGTATAGATTACCGCCGACTGAATTCCTCCACGAAGAAGGATCATTTCCCACTGCCTTTCATTGATCAAATTCTCGAAAAACTTGCGGGAAATAGGTTCTTCTGCTTTCATGACGGGTACTCCGGTTATAACCAGGTGGCAATCCATCCTGAGGACCAAGAAAAGACCACGTTCACCTGCCCCTTTGGAACATACGCTTTCCGAAGGATGCCTTTCGGTCTTTGCAATGCACCCGCTACTTTTCAGCGATGCATGCTTGCCATATTCTCAGATATGGTAGGTGATTATCTAGAAGTCTTCATGGATGACTTTTCAGTTTTTGGAGCATCATATGACGATTGCCTCCAACACTTGGTCCAGATACTCAGGCGGTGCATCGATGTGAATTTGGTTCTTTCCTGGGAAAAGAGCCATTTCATGGTGCCTGAGGGAATTGTCCTGGGGCACTCAATTTCGGAAAAAGGCATCCAAGTGGACCGAGCTAAGGTTGATCTGATTTCTCACCTTCCTATGCCTAGCTCGATCAAGGACATCCGATCTTTTTTGGGGCATGTCGGTTTTTATCGATGATTTATCCTTGATTTTTCAAAAATCGCGCGCCCCCTGACCACTCTTCTCTCCAAGGATGTTCCTTTCGAAATTTCCAAGGAATGCACTCAAGCATTTGAGATCCTACGTGACCGAGTCACCCAAGCCCCGATCCTACAGTCCCCTGATTGGTCTCAACCCTTTGAGATCATGTGCGATGCATCCGACTTCGCTGTAGGAGCGATTTTGGGGCAGAAAATTGACGGGAAACCTGTGGTCATTTACTACGCCAGCAAAACACTCGATGAGGCTCAGCGTAACTATATGGTTACTGAGAAAGAGCTGCTAGCTGTAGTATTTGCCCTAGAAAAATTCAGATCGTACCTTCTGGGTTCCCGTGTCATCATATACTCGGATCACACAGCTGTGAGGCATCTCCTTGCAAAGAAGGATGCGAAACCTCGATTAATCCGATGGATCTTGCTGTTGCAAGAATTTGACCTTGAGATTCGCGACAAAGCGGGAAAGCAAAATGTGGTAGCTGATCACTTGTCCCGTCTTCCTTCTGAAATAATTGACCCTTCCGGACCCATCACTGAGCATTTTCCCGATGAGCACCTGCTGACTATCGGTACTAGCCTTCCATGGTTTGCTAATGTAGTAAATTACTTGGCATCTCATCAGATCCCGTCCGATTGGCCGAAGGCCAAGAAGGACAAATTACGCTCCGATGCCAAGTATTACATTTGGGAAGACCGTACCTCTTCCGCATAGGTGCCGATCAGATCATCCGGAGATGTGTCCCGGAAGAGGAATTCAACAATATCCTCTCTTTCTGCCATGACCAGGCATGCGGTGGCCATTTCGCCGGGCATAAAACCGCATCAAAAGTCCTCCAGTGCGGCTTTTACTGGCCACACTGTTCAAAGACGCGTACAGTCATTGCAAGGCATGCAGTCGTTGCCAGACTTTGGGCAACATGAGCCATCGCGACATGATGCCTATGCAACCGATTCTAGTATGCGAAATCTTTGATGTTTGGGGGATTGATTTTATGGGCCCCTTTCCTGTTTCGGATGGTTTCGAATACATTCTGTTGGCTGTGGACTACGTGTCCAAATGGATCGAAGCCATACCGACCTGAACCTGTGATCACAAAATCGTTCTCAAATTCATTTATCAAAACATTTTCTCAAGGTTCGGGATTCCTCGTGCAATAATCTCTGATGGGGGGACCCATTTCACAAATGCTTAGTTTAGGTCACTGATGACCAAATACGGGGTGTCTCACCGAATCTCTACTCCTTACCACCCCCAAACTAATGGTCTAGCTGAGCTGTCTAATCGGGAGATCAAGAAAATCCTGCAAGTCACTGTTCGACCTGACAGGAAGGACTGGTCGTCCCGACTTCCGGAAGCATTGTGGGCCTATAGGACCGCCCACAAAACCCAATTAGGCATGTCTCCCTTTAGACTGGTGTACGGAAAGGCGTGTCACCTTCCCGTAGAACTGGAGCATAAAGCCTATTGGGCAGTACGGAACTGTAATCTAGATTTTTCGAAGGCTGGAACCCACAGAAAACTTCAAATCAGCGAGATCGATGAATTACGCTTAGACGCGTATGAGAGCTCGCGAATCTACAAGGAGCGGGTTAAAGCCTTCCACGACAAGCATATCTCGAGAAAAATCTTTCATCCTGGTCAGAAGGTCCTACTCTTTGATGCCCGACTCAAACTTTTCCCGGGAAAGCTGCGATCCAAGTGGGTCGGACCATATTTAGTCCGACAAGTTTTTAGAAATGGAGCTATCGAAATCAGTCCACTCAGCCACAATTCCGAACCCTTCATCATGAACGGTCAGAGACTCAAGCCGTTCATTGATGTGACTTCTACTGATTTGGCTAAAACATCTTATATCCTCCATTTCCCTTGAGCTTATTGCACCCAGCCGATGGCGTAAAACTCAGCGCTTAACGGGAGGCAACCCGTCATTTTCCTAAAAATCCAAAACCTTTTTCTGACACCTTTTTGCACTTAAGGTTCACCCTTGTAGACAGCCGACCCCACCTCAGATGCTTGCATCTGGGATTAGAAATCGTTCGCAAAATTCAACCCGACCCATTCACTGATCCAAATTTCTGTCTTAAGGAATGAACTAAAAAAAAAAAAAAAAAAAAACACAACCCCGTAGGTTACAATGAGGACATTGCAAATCTTAGGCATGGGGGGGTATGAAAGTGCAAAAACTTGTAAGAAAAGGTTTCAAACAAAAAATTCACATATGCCAAAAACACCATAAAAATTAAAAAATTTTTTCGAAAAAGAATAAGAGGAAAAGAGGAGAAGGAAATTTTGTGAAGGAGAAGGAAAAAAGAAACAAAAGGAAAAAAGGAGCACAAAATTATGAGAAAAGGTGATAGTCATTAGTAAGGAACTAAGGAATTAACCTAAGTTCTAGACCTCATTCAAGAAAATAACTGAAAAGTGCACAATGAGATTAGTAAGAACGCAAACCTTAGGCATTCTTGGATAGACTCTTAGTACCCATTAAGATCTGAACATTCCTCAAGAGGTTGAGGAAAATGAAAAGCTGAAGTATTAGGTCTAAGGCTTAGGGAATATTTGGCCTCGTTAACTAATTTTTGGTTTACGGGACTTAGTAACCTAAGCACCCTAACCTCACACACAGCCTGGTTCAGTAAGCGTAAAAATCAAAATCACGCAGAAGCGTCGCAAAATTCTGAAAAGAACACCTAGAGTAGGAGCGGCCGATCAACACAAGTTGATTTGGACGAGTTCCCAGCGCAGAGAGGCGGGAAATCCCCTCGAAGATGCGTAACAAAATATCATCTCCTCGGTGCTTGTCTCTTAGGATATTCACATATCCTACTGGGGGCATGTAAGCACTCTGCTGGTTCAGATTCCATGGATGGCATTATCTCGAAGTGTCAATTGCCAGGGTCTGGATTTGGCCACGGAACACCATGGATGGGATTATCTCGAAATCTCAATAGCCAGGGTTCCGGGGGTTGCCATGGGCGGTGCTATCTCGAAGCATCGATCGCCAGGAACCCTTGAGGATTGATGATGGGAGCAAGGAATCTGATATAGACCGTGTTGAAAAGCCAATCCTAGGCTAGAACTAAAAAGAAAAAGAGAGAGAAAACTCTCCAAACAGAAAAACTTTCTATCTCTCTCTTATAAAGCGCACTGCGAACTGAGCCAGGGCTAAAATCATTTCAAGCACGGGTGCTTTAACCACAAAGTCCAATAAACCTTAGGTTAGTTCTTGTGGGCCTTAAAATCCTTTGCTAAGGACTGAGGCTGAGGCTAGACAGATTTGGATCTTGATTGGTACTAGAGTACCTTTTAGGCCTATGGTCAGCATTCTAACCTAATCTAAGCTCAAATGAAAAAGCACTTATCTGAAGTAATTAAGAACTTCATGGTCTAGAACAAGGGTTGAAACCTTAAGTTTTTGCTAAGGGACTAGCAAAAGCTAGGCATGGGGGTATGATGAGAACCTCATCATAAGCCATAACTAGCTCATTTTGACCTAATACAAAGGATAAAAGCTCCTACATAACTCAAGGAAAGGCTTAACTCAGAGAATTCTGAGTTTAAGGAGAAAACAAGTCAAAAGGGGTAAAAATGCGATTTTACCAGTATAATCTGCATACGGGTCCAAACATAGGTCAAACAAACTGAATAAGAAGGAAAGTGGGATGATCTGATAAGGGTTACAGCAATTCCAAGGAACTAAATGATAATCTGTAACCCTAAAACAAACCCACTTCAATTCACGAGGTTCAAGGCAAAGCAAAAATGGAATAAACCCTCTAAAATTCATAGAAAAATAATCTCTAGGGTTTAGAACCTTCAATTTGGCCTTAAGAACCCATCTTGACCTACATTGAGAACCATACCCAATTAATAACTTAATTTGGGTTTTTACGTAAATTGATCGATCAAACAAGGTTTAATCTAGAAATAAAATTCACCATCAGATTCCTTAGGTCCTAATTAGTCATGTATAAAAACTTGAGCCTAAGAAGAAACCTTCTTGACCAACTTTACACTTTGGTCCTCATATATTTACTTTTTGACCCTCAACTTTTGAACCCTCGCATTTTGGCCCCTAACTCTCCTTCGTTCTTTGCGTTCAGGTCCTCCCTGCAAAACCTGCCAGCACCATGCTCCGGCGACCTTGTGCGGAGCATGGCGCCGCGCAGGGTGAGGGGGGGTCTGGCAAGTCAACCGGGGGTGCCCTACGTCGTCAGCCGTCGCAGGAACACCCCCTGGTTGCTGCAACCACCCATACCGGCCGTGCGAACGCACGGACGGTATGGGTATCCTTCCTCCGGCGTCCTCCGGCGAGGGAGACACGTCGTCTCCCTCCGCCTTCCTCTCTGATTCGGCCCCTATAAATACCCTCGTTGCTCCACCGTTCTTCCGAGCTCGGTCCTGACGGAGAAAGACCCCCACTTCCTCTCTTCCCACTCCGACAGGAAGCCCTCCAGCTGCGGTGGCCTCCCCTCTTCCTCCTCGTCGCTCTGCCGCACTACTAGCTGCAGGGTTGCTCTCCCTCGCTCTTCCCACGCCACGCCGCACCCAGCTGGAGCCTCTCCGGCCCTCTCCGCCCCGCTGCCCCTTCCCCCGGGCATCTTCTTCTCCGGTGACAGTCGATACGACTGTCGCCCGCTCCGGCCCCTCCTCGTCCTGCTAAGTAGGTAGAACTCCTCCTCTTTCTCCCCTCTTCCTTTTCCTCATTTTACATCTTTACTGTTACCCCGATCCGACCAATCGCCCTCACCTTCTCCACCTCCGGCCCCTGCTCCGGCGACCCGCTCCCATCACTCCAGCAACCCACACGGCTCGCCGACCACCGCAGAACCTCCGCCTCCTCACCCTGATCAACCTCCGCCCTTTCACTTCCCCCAAATCACCCTCTGCAACTCCACCGAACAAACCCATCTCCCGACCCACAGTCCGACCTAGGGCAGCCCTTAGGCTCCACCCCACCGCCTGCACACCCCCCGACCACCTTCGCCGTGCCACGGCGAAGGTCCTCCGCATTTCTGATTGGGCCGAGAGGCCGTTTCTCTGTGGGCAGTTGCCTGCGCTCGCCGCCACCATTGTTGAAGCGAAGCAGCTTCTGCACCTGCTGCCCCAGGTGCGCCGCGCCCAGGTCACGCTCCCAGGCTGTGTGGGGGCATTTCGGCAAAGCGTTAGGCTGCAGTTGAGGCGAATCCCTCGCGTGAAGGCCTCGCGTAAAGCTGCGATTACCAGGTGCTTCCTCCGCACAGGCGCCAAATTGGGGTGGGACATTTAGTCCCACCTCGGAAGACTCTGAAGCGGCACAGCGGTATAAAGTGAAAAAGTGCTGGAGGCTTATTGCCTCAGCACACGGGGTGAGGTCCCCTTCACCCGCCCGGTTACCTGGTCTCGTCCGCGACCACGCCCCGCTTACCTGGCCCGACCCGACTTAGACTGACCTGCACTCCTCGCCCACCACGCACACCGGTGGGCCTGGACCCGGGCGCGGCCCCTACCTGGCAACCCGGCAGCTCTGGGAGAGATTTCCTAAGAGCGGCTTCTGTGAGAGAGAGACACGGGGGAGGGTAGAGTTAGGTTTTGCCCCTCTTGATCAAGCTGTGTAAGTGTGCAGGCACAGGTGAAGAAGAACCGTGGAAGAAGACGAAGGCTGAAGGAAGGAGGAGCACCGAGCGGCACTGTAGCAGTGGCGGTTTAAGTCGTCTGATTGGAAAATCAGACGACGTCCTGAAGGCAAAGAAGGAGAAGGAAGGCGAGGCAGAGGAGAACACAGAGAGGCCAAGGGAAGAACGGAAAGAAGAAGAAGAGCACGAGAAGAAGAAGATCTAAAGAAAGGAAAAGAAGAAAGAAAGAAGAAGAAGAAGAACATCACCACTGCAGATAAAGAAGAAGAACAAAGGAAGAGAGCAGAAGAACTGAGAAGGAAGAAGAGGAGAAGCAAAGAGAAAAGAAGAAAAGCCAACAAATTCTCTCTCTCTCTCTTTATTTTTGTAATAAGAATTTGTATCTCTAGAATACAGTTTGCTCCCTGAGTTCGACCTCGGGAACTCTTTTATTTTCCGAGTAAAAAATTATATATTTGAAATGATGGCAATAACTGGCTATACTACAACACTATAACAAAACCCGGTTATACACGCAAGCCAACGTTTCAGAGCACCTGGAAGAATGTTGTGAGATGCAGGACGAAGGAGAACGATGACGAACGACAGAGAATTGGGCAGGGCGATGTCACAGTAGGACCTACTTCCTGAATGACGGTTAGAGGACCACCATGGAATGCTCCACGAACGGGACGGGAAGGTGGAAAAATTATATTTTTAACTGTAGAGGAGCATCTCGGGATTGGGATAAGCTCTTAGAGCTTTAGAGGGGGTGAGAGAAGAGAGAAAAGGATGAAGAAGTTGAGTGGTAGGCGTCTCCTTTTATAGTTGTAGGGATAGAGGGCAATTAGGTCATTTTAAGCTTTAAAATATTAATTTAGGGTCTTTAGTGATGGATTTAAGCATCACTAAAGACCCCAAACATGGGCTTAGATCCACACACGCACCACCTTCTCCTCTCCTTGCTCTCTCAATGTGTGCCCACATCCAAGAAATCCTAGCCATCTGATCCTCACATTCGACGCTTAAGATCGTGCATGCCTCATCTCCTTCGTGAGTTAAGAGGCGACGCAGCCTCTTTTATCGTCATTGGAGCAAGGATCAACGACCCAGAACAACGCTCGCATGCCTTCACTAATCGCGCCTCCCTCGCATCTGATCTCTCGTGAGATCAGGCGTCATCTAGCGTGTATGGCCGATCGGTTGATCTGTGCCGTTGGCGCTCGATCGAATGGCTTGATTTCATGATCGCGTGCGAGGAGGAAGGGCGCTACGCTCAATTCGAACACGCACATGTTGCGTGAACAGCGCTGTGACCGTTATGCTAAGGCACGTTTTTGGTCGCACTTATGTTTTAAGGGTGGGGTCTCGCAACCGTTGGATGGTGATCTAACGGTTGAGATCATTCGATCCCTTGCCTTCAGATGAGGAAGAGGAGTTGCTTGAGTTGATCTCGGTCGTTGGATCTTGATCCAACAATTGAGATGTGCTCAACAGTTGATGAGAGGAAAGCAACGGCTGGTCTTGGGCTGGTATGGGCGGCTGAGATGGTGCCACATCATGCCATCTTGGATGTCCATTTTTATGACTTGTAGATGGTGCCACGGATGTCGGATTGGATCGATTTTCATGCCGTTGGGCTATGGTCATCGATTCGAACCCATCTATGCGGTTATATTTGTCATCTGATGTATGGATTTACACCACTTGGCCCCTTGACCTCTAATCTTTCTCAGATTGCATCTGATGCTACGGAAGTCCAATCGCGGTGATCTTGGAGTTGTTGAACTCTGATCGTCGCCTTAATTAAATCTGTACGGTTGGATCTTCAATCCGAGGCCCCGATTAAATGTCGTCCTTTCCCTGGCCACCAAGAAGAATAAATTACTATACAATTTGTACAATTTGACCTAAATGCTTGATGATGCATGTTATGCAATATTTATAATGTATGATGCAACTTAATGTCTAAGAACACGCAAAAAATAGATGGTTTATGTGATATAAACATGTTTACAACACACCCCCTAATGTAGAAACAATTATTGAGCTTAAAATGCCTATTCATGCACATTCCTAGGCTTAGATTTGCATTTCATGTTATAAATATTGCATAGCATGCATCATTCTGCATTTAGAGTAGTTGTATATAATTTAGGTTAATTGCATCCTGTTTGTGGTCAGGAGAGAAGGATATTTATTACAGAGCCTCGGGTTGATGATCCAACCATACAGATTTGATCAAGACGATGATCGGAGTCCAATGCCTCTGAAATTGCCTTGATCGGAGTCTCGTAGTATAATATGCAGTCTAAGGAAGATCAACGGCCAAGGGACTAGGTGACATAATTTGGAGCTTCAAATGACAAATCCGACCGCGCGGATGGATTCGGGTCGACGATCGTAGCCCAATGACGTGAAAATTGACTCAATTCGACCCCTGTAGCTGCCCCTATAATGAAAAGAAGATGAATGACTCAGATCGCGCCACATGGCGCAACCCAGGGCACCCATGCACACGCACGTGCCCCCGCACGCACACAGCAGCGTGGGCACATGTGCGTGGGCAGCAGCAGCGTATGCAAGTGTGTAGCGCGTGCCAGGACAGCGGTAGTGTGGGTGCGTGGGCTGTCTTCGACGACGTTTGTGGTAGATCTTCAACGACGTTTATGACCGTCACTAAATGTCCTGTATACGAATTTGATTCTTTCCTCCACTATAAAAGGATCCCTACCCCTCCCATTTTTCATCTATTTCTTTCTTCCTCTCACCACCTTTAAGGCTTTAGAGAGAGCTTGTCCCAAGCCTGGGATGCTCCACTAGAGTTGAAAATCAAATAGTTTTCCCTCCTCTCATCCCCCTTCGTGGAGCATCTCGTGGCTATCCTCTCACTGCCCTTCGGGAAGAAGGTCCTCGCCACAACGCCGTCCTACCCCATCTTTTGTCCTCCAGCTCCGTCCTGCTCCTCACAACCTTCCTTTAGGCGACGTTAGAGCGAGTCATCCTTCGAGTGATCATCGAGGGGAATTTCTGTCACCTCTTTCTGTCTTTTTCACTTTCGTAGTATAGATTTTTCCACTTTCGTAGTTGTAATAAACACTTGCTCATGAATAGATGATTGTTTCACTCTCTCTCTCTTTCTCCCTCTCCCTCATATTTTCGCAAGTAGATTAGCTAGATAAGCAATTATCGATCTGATCTCTTATTTATTAAAATACTAACAAAAATTAGAAAAGATAAAAATTACAAAAAGGAATAAAGCGAAGCGCAGAATTTCACAAAACCAAACGTTCACCTCCCTTTTTTCCACTCAGGATTCACTTTTCGAGTTTTGGTTATAAATTTTATATGATAGATCATTTTGTGAGCTACGACGAGGGGTCCTCCAAACCCTGAATTTAATTCGCAAAGTGCACCCCTATCATCCCCATGCCTATCTTTTGCTAGTCCCTGGCAAAACTACATGCTATTTATAAGATAATTAGGTCATAATTCTTGGGCAATAGTTATTTTTCAACACTTAGAGATTCAACTAGGACATAAACTACAGAGACACAACAGTGCCCAGGTGTCTGCCAAAATGCAGACCTCCTCAAGCCCTCGCCTTATTTAAAGAAGGATCTTTTTCTTCTTTTCTTTCTTTTTTTTTTTGGATTTTTGGGTTTAGGGTTTCAGAGCAGCTTTCTACGGCCACTCAACCCACCCAAGACTCGATGAGAAACCTAAGTTCTAAGCATCTTTATGTGTGAAATGTAATAGATTCACTGATCGGAGATTATAGTAGACTTTGGGCTTTTACATCCCTATGTGACCATAAAAAGAAATTGTTAACCACACTCGATCGGGTTTTAAATGAGTAAGTCAGTCGCATTGTAGTATAGTTGATCAAGCGTTGAAAACAAATAAGAATTTTTATTACTCGAAAACCTAAGTATCTGAGGTCGAACACAGGAAGCAAATGGAATTTATTCACTAATTTCAATAATGCAATTTGAACACTTAATTCTACTCAAACTCTAAATTAGAGTATTATGCAAGAGTTTATGGATATTAAAATATAGCAAAATAGAAAGAGTGAGATGAATAGGGCAAAAGTCTGATTTCTCTTATCTCACTTCTTCTTCTTCTGTTCTTTAGCCTTCTTCTTTCTTCTTTCTTTCTTCTTGGGTTCTCTTCTTTGCTGCCTCCTCCTTCCTTCTTCTTTCCTTTAGCTTTCTCGACCCTTGATTTCTTCCTTAGCTTCTTTGCTACAGTGCCGTCTCTTTCCCTTGGCTTTTGCCTTCAGCTTTGCCTTTGCCTTGTGCCTTCCTTCTTCTTCCTTCCTGCTTGGCCACACCTTTTCCTTCCTTCTTTCTTCTGCTCTTTACTTTGACTTGCTTCTACCTCTTCTGCCTTTCTTCCTTGGCTTTCCTTCAGCTTTGCATTGCCTTTTCTTCTTCAGCTGCTACAGTGCTTCTTCCTCCTTCCTTGTCTTCTACCTTCAAGCCTCTGCAGCTCCTTCTTCAGCCTTTGCCTTCTAGCCTCTGCCACTTCTTCCTTAGTCGGTCCAACCTTCAGCTTCCTTTCTTCCTTTCCTGCACATGCACATGAGTGCAAAACCTATCCCCTATCCTCCCCGCATACACTCTCTCTCTATTTCTCTCTTGGGTTTGCTCTCCTAGAGCCAGCCAGGTAATCGGGTCGGGTTATGTGCACCCGGGTCCAGGCTTACCGGCGTGGGTGGTGCTCAAGGAGTGCAGGGTTAATCGGGTTGGTCAGCCAGGTCTGTGGGGGCATGGGTCGCGAACGAGGTGGGTATGCGTGGGCGAGGGGACCTCACCCCGTGACTTGAGGCAACATGCTTAAAGCACGAAATCAAATTATAGCACGCACCACACTCCTGACTTTCGGAGCTGGGATTAAAGTCACACCCGCTTCGCTTGCGCCCGCAGGTGAGGTGCTTCGCTCAATTGCCACAGTTGGGTGCTTCGCTAAGCCAATCTCTTGGTTGGATATGTGCACGCACTCCTTGTGCATCTCCTGGGACGCTTTTGCCTGGAGCACGCAACCTGGAGTGATCATACAAGCTCCTTGTTTCTACTTGAATGGCGGAAGGGGGTTGGATTTGAAATCACTCAATGAGGCCTTGCGGCCTCGTTAAATCAGATGGGGAGCTTCGCTGTGTCAGGACAAAGGTGAAACGGTGGGTGGCTGGACATGGGGTGACCTAGGTGTGCATGCCTAGGTTGCTCTGTGGCAGTGGTAATGGGTGTGTTCGGTGAGGGTGTAGGGTGTGTGTGGCGGTCAGTGAAGGGGTGGAAGGTGCTCAATGGGTGATGGAGGAGGTTTTGAGGGGTCTGGCGAGGTGTGTGGAGGGATGGAGCAACGGTTGTGCCTCGCCGGTGGTCGGTCGGAGATGGAGACGATGGCGGTGGTCTGCAGCATGAAGGGTTTTAAAGTGAAAAGAAAGAGAGGGGAATGAAGAGGGGATAGAGGGGAAGAGTTCTAACCCAAATTAATGGACGAAGGGGGATAGGAGAGCGGCTAGCCGTACCTACTGCCGTCGGAGAAGATGAGTCCAGTGGAAGGAGAACGGCGACGACGAAGGGACTGGAGGCGCGTGCGTAGGTATGGCATGACGCGAAGGAAGGTCGTGAAGATGGCTCTGCCATTGGTATTGTGGCAAGGCGACGAAAAGGAGGAGAAGGGGTCTCCAGAGCCTACTGGACACCTAGCCGGAGGAGAAGGGACGAAATTAGGGGTGTTTCTTCGGCCAAGCCAAGTTGAATGGGAGCGGCCGGATTAGAGTGTCACTTTATAGGTGCTGGCAGGGGCTCTTGTGCTTGGAAGACAAGCTTCCAAGCACAAGAGTCCTCGCTGGTGTAGGACTCAGGGAGATACCCAAATCTCTCGAGCTTTCTCATGAGAGATTGGGTGCAAATCATGTCATGGGATCATGCTCAGACGGTAGGGAATTCCTTAGAGAATCTCCCTTCCAAATCTGGGAGATATCTGAGGATTCGGGAATAAATCCCCCTCAATTCCTTGCCGGAGTAGGACTCCTCCACTTTAATGGTGGAGGGACCTAATTGCAAGAGTGGCGAGGAAGATAGGTGGGTCTGCGTAATGGTTTTCAAAAGATAGTGGTCAAAATGTAATTGGGTGGACTATTTTGCAAAGTAGGTCAAGATGACATCCCCTTAGGTCCAAATTTTGGTAAAAACCTAATTTGGACCTAAGGAATCCAATGGTGAAGTTGGATTTTAGGTTTGACCACGTTTGACTGGATATTTTACACAAAAACCCAAATTAGGTCAGATAATTAGCTAGGACCCCTATTTATGTCAAAATAGGTCCCAAAGGCCATTTTGAAGGTTCTAAAACCTAGGGGATATTTTTCCATGAATGTTAGAGGGTTTAATTGATTTTTATCCTGACCAGAACCTTGTTGAATTAAGTGAGTTTATTTTAGGGTTACAGGATGTCATTTAATTCTTAGATTGCACATGAACCCATTTCTGATTGCACCAACCCACTTTTTATGTTCTTCAGACCATTTGACCTATGTTTAGGCTCTGAGAAATCCCATTGATGTACTGCAATGGTTAAATTACAGTTTTACCCTTTATTTCATGTTTTCTTCTCAGAGTAGTTCTTCCTTGAATTATGCCATTCTCTATGTTATGTACAAGCTTTTATTCTCTTTCTTAGGTCAAAATGAGCTAGTTAGGGCTCGTGATGATGTTATCATCAGAAATTTTGCCTAAAGGTGTATCTATTTGACTGGTAGCTTTCTCCCTACTTTTATTTTTATAAGGTCAACACAAGGGTGAACCTAGTGTATATCTCCTTGGCTTATTCTACTTTGCTTTTTCCTAGGTATTTAAGAATTATATGTGCATTTCTTGAGCTGGGATCTGGACAACCTACCAATGAGCCATTACCCACGATAACTTGCCAGCCATACTCGTGCGATGAAGTGTGGCTTATTTCTTTTTTTTCTTTTCTTTTCTCCTTTCTATTTTTTTTCTTTTCTTTTTGGATATTTTTCTATTTATTTATTTCTTTTCTAAGTGGGTGGCTTCCCTGATCTAAGATTTGCATAAAGGCAGCAGGAAAAGAATGGTCATGTGACTGGGCTCTGGACAACCTACCAATGGGCTGTTACCCACGATAGCTTGCTAGCCATACCACCCTAGAAGGTTCATTAGCTACCCAATTTCCATTAAAATCATCGAAAAGCGAGTTAGTGAAAATAGTGTGTAGATGCTTAGACTCAAAATCCCCTCAAATCAAAGGGCAGGTTGGTAAGTCGTGTTCTTATCACCCCAACTAATTTAACTAAATTAATATTTGAATTTAGAATGGCAAGGACTTGATAAACAGGTCCACATTTTAGTGGACACCTGGGTTGATTAAGCCCGAAGACCTGAAGGGTTGATGTAAACATATTTATATTACATAAGATGTCTATTTATGCATGTTCTTAAGCATAGAATTACATTACATACTATAAATATTGCATAGCATGCATCATCTTGCTTTTAAATTAGTTTAAATAAAATGGAGGTTAATTGTCTCCCATTATGTTCAGGGACAAGGCAAATTTTTATTAGGCCCTCGGATTGAAGATCTAACCATATAGATTTCATCAAGGCGACGATTCAATGACTCCAAGTTCGCCCTAATCAGACATCTGTAGCATCAGATAGAGATCGAGGAACCCTAGAAGATCAAGGGCCAAGATGGTGTGAATCCACAATTCATACGAGAAATTCGACCACACGGATGGATTCGGATTGACGATCACAGGCTAACGACGCAAAAATCGACTCAATCCAACAACCATGGCACCATCTACATCATCCAGAAGATGGACGACCAAGATGGCACCACGTGGCACCATCTCAACCACCCAACCGGCCGCTGCACTCGTTGCACCTTCTCTTTTTCAATCTGATCATCACTTCTCCGCAGTTGGATGATCATCCAACGGCTGTGGGGAGCGCACGCATAAATCATAAGTGCGACACAAACACGCTGATAGTGCGTTGGTCGAACGCGCTTGCGAGAAGGCGAGGTGCACGTTCGAGCCTTGAGGAGCGGATGCTGAGGTGTGGCAAGCGGCCGTGATTGAGCTCTCAATCACGATCGAGTGGCTGTGCACGCTCGGTAGTGCTCATGCTCCATCAGACACCCGTGCATAACGTGGGATCGCACGCGTAGGCGCGCGATGAGGAGGCGCAGCGACGATCTCTCTCAGTCGTTCGATCTCACGATCGAATGGTCGAGATTTAAAGATCATGGGCGTGCGTTGCACGATGAGGAGGCGAGCGGGCATGTGCGCACCTCCACTACGCCCACATTTGGACCTTTAGCGATGGATTTATTCATCACTAAAGGTCCTGAATTAATGTTTTTCAAATTAAAAAGACCAAATTGCCCTCACTCCTTGCAACTATAAAAGGAGACCCCCTCCATACGAAATTCTCATCCCTTCCTTCTCTTCTCTCCCTCTCCAAAGCCTAAGAGAAGCTTGTCCCACACCTGGGATGCTTCTCAAGAGATAAAGTCAAATTTTCGCCCTAATATCGGATGTGGATCCCACGATGACGATGACGTGCTGCTCCGTTCCTATTCTTTCCACTTCGTCCTCCTTCTTCCTACTCCATTCCCCGTCTTCCAGGCGTCATCCCATCCGACTCATCCTTTAAGTGACTATCGATGATGATATCTCTCTCTACATTCATTTTAGTGCTTTCTAGAGTAGATTTACTGCTTTCTAGTGTAATCATTTTCTACTTTCTAGTTGTAATGAGTAGTGTAATGAACAATCTCTTTGATAATGAATTCCATGTTCATTCCACACCTCTTTTTATTTTTGCTTGTAATATTCTCTCTCTCGTTTATTTTGACTATTAATATTGCTTCATTGTAATTACGTTGATTCGCTTTTCAACAAAAATCCTAAAAAAGATATAATTGCGAATATAGATTGACGTAGCCTCCCTGAGTTCAACCTGAGATTTCTATTCTGGTATAAATTTTATTTGTTGGACATGAGTTCTTGGCTTTCAAACTACGATGACAGGTTTTTCAAAACCAAATACAATAGCATAGTAACTTGTAGCTTCAACATTTTGGCGCCATTGCTAGGGAGGCCATGCTCTTTGATTTCTTTTCATGTTTTCAAAACTTACGAATCATTTACCTTACTTCTCTCCTTTCTTATTGTGATTGCAAGTACTCTTTTGAGACGAGCAATAGCGGTAGATTGGAGCAAAGTGCTGTTGAAGGTTCTGTAAGTTATCCCCTACCTCCCACCCATTAGTTTTCATTCCACCACATAATAACACAAACATCAATTAACCTAGGTGTTCTTATAAACTCTAAGGTTAGTTTTGTTTGTTTGTTTGACACCTACACCCGCCTCAACCTCCACATTTAAAGAGAAAAATTAAGAAAAAAATCTCACAGAGGTACACAACATCATCTAATTTTCAAACTTAATCGGTAAACCGATCTTTGGAGCTGGTACACACATCTAAACACATAATTGAGTAGAAATTAGATTAGTTAATCACTTGCGTGCCTAATTAAGTGGTGCAGCAAGATGATTGTTTGAGTTGATTGGACCGCACCACTTCAATTAGAATCAACTCATCAAGTAGCTGCCGCATAGGTTTAACTCTTAGGGATTTACCAGGCACTCCACATTCTTTTAGGTTTTAAAGGAAAACATCTTCACCTGTGCTTTCAAAACCTGGTGTGCCAACAAAACTTGTTTCAAAATACCTAAAATTGAATCCTAAAAGCTACTAAGCAAGATTTGAACCCTAAAATTCACCGCATCAAAAATAATATTGCTTGAAAATCACTGGTTGTGCATGCACACACAAATCAATCAATCATTAAGAGCACAACCTAGATAAAGGGCCCATCACATTCCAAAGCACATTCAAACCTAGCCCTAAATAAAATAGAGTAGACGTTGGCCTTAAGGACTCAACTTGCTCTTCGGAGCCCAGAACGAGATTATTTTCTATTAGTTGGTTTCTATTGTTCAATCTGATGTCTAGCTAGGGGAGTAGAATCAAACGATCATGGCTGGGGGGTACACTAGGAACCGGAGTCGTAAGCCGAAGGAAGAACCTTCTCTCCAGTCCCTCCTAACTGGTTGGATTGAACAGACAGAAGTAGATCAAATCGTTTCTTTATCTCAAGACGGGTTTTGGGAGTCTGTAGGTTTTTAGGCTAGCTAACATAAGGACAGGTTTGATTGTTTGTATTGCAGGGCATCTTTTTTCCTCCCGTCTTTCATGAATCCTTCCACATTTTATATGCATTCCTACTCTTTCCCTCCTGTTATGAGTTATCCTCAACATGATGATTATCCTGACTCGTATTGTAATCAACCATCGGTTAGTTGGGATAACTCAGATTGGGGATACAATTCTAGACCTCCGTGTTTAGGGTCTAACCCTGAACACCATAATTGTGATTTTTGTCCTTCTTAGAGCCACATTGATTATAGATCGCCACCCTTTCATGGACAACCTAATACGATCTACAATCAAAGAGGATACACTGATTCTTACCCATTGTCTGAATACACTGCCTTTAGGTCATCGCCACCTTTTGAACAATCCGAAATGACCTATTATCAAGAAGGGTATAACAAATCTCAATTCGTTAACTCCTCTGCACTAATCCCAAACCTACCCAACCCTGAAACAAGTCATTTGGTTCAGGGTAACCAGGTTCAAGATAAGGTTTTGGCTAACTTAAGGAATATCATACAATCTTTAGAAGTTCAGCCAATACCTTGCATTGAAAAATTGGAGCCTCTGATTGAGATGATTGATGATTTGAACTAGTATTTGTTGGATTGCCTCTAGGATGTTAAGGATAAGAACTCGGGTGAGTTTCTACTTAGGAAGTTAGCGAAATTGAGAATGAGATTTGTGGTTGCTTTAGTTCAATCGTGGGATGATTCCCAGGATGAATGCCCTTCAGGAGAGCCAATGTCAAACCCGCTCAGGCACTTGTTGTGGGGGATACATGTTACGAGGCTAACCAGATTGAATTAGAGCAACCAATTAAGTATGATTTGATTTCTTCACTTGAAATCCTTGAGTCAGGGTACGAGGAAATGTATGTCTCCATGGACCAGAAAATGACAGATGATTTTGGGACATACATTAATACGGATTTTGATTTCTTTGATTCTGATGGTGAAGATTCAATTTGCGAAGTCTCACGCGAGTTTACAGAACATGATTTCTGTTAGACGATTGGCTCTGAGGAATCTGTTAGATCATTTGATAGCCCAAGAATTGAGGAAACTGATCTTATTGGGGCTCACATTATGGATCCAGAATTGCATTTTCTGGAGGATTCAATCCATGCCCCGATTGTTAGTTACACCCGATTGAGCTTACCGATGATTTTGCTTTTGAGATAACTAGACCCAAGTCAATTTTGATTCAGTCACATCATTTAGGCTTGGAAATTTCAGACAGGGTGATTAATATGTAGGAGGTCCCAGAATTTGACATTCTGAATGAGGAGGATAGGAGCTGGGAAATTTTGATTTGGGAAGCAAACTCTGGAGGAAATAAAAGACTGAGTCTAAGGGTTCCAATTCATCTGAAACCATCAAACCAGGACCCTTACGACATTTGTTCTGAGGATGTTCAACCCAAGCACACATTCATTGATTATCCTTGTGATATTGAATTCTCTGTAACTCGACTCTTTGGTCTTGGGTTGCATCCTCATAAATCTCAGGCTCGACCCCGCTTGCATATTGATTTTAGGTTTTGGGTAATTTTTATCCAGAACCTTAGATATTCTAGATTATGGGGAATGGGTTTGCACCACAATCTGGTCCACATTTGTGGACATCTACTGGCAGGTCGGAGGTTTCTTCTTTTTATTCTGATTCTGACCTATTCCTGTGAATTCTTTATTTCTCTTCTTTGTATAGTGTGCCTAGCTGAAGGTACTAAATTTAGCACGTATACTATTTTTTTTAGTTTTATCTCGGAGTGGACCCGACATTCACGCAATTTAGGTGCTTTCTACTCTATTCCACTCCGTTTTATGTCTTTTTAATACAATGAGGACATTGCATTAGATAGGAATGGGGGGGTGGATATTCATCTCTGAATTTATTCATCAGTTCCGTAGATTCATTTTCTTTTATTTATATAGAAAAATTATGGAATTTGGAAAGAGAACTTGGGTTTAAGAAAATTTTCAATCTTAAGAAATATTACATTAGGATCTGAACACAAAGACCCTTCAGGTCTTCAGACTTAATCAGCCTATGTATCAACTAAAATGTGGATTTGTTTTTCGAGTCCTCGCCAACCGGAATTCTATTTTAGTTTGAGTAAAAAAGTTTGGGTGATAAGTACACAACTTATCAACCCGCCCTCTGATTTGAGGGAACTTTAAGTCTAAAGCATCTACACACTTTCCTTTCATAGACTCATTGTTCGGTGACTTTAACAGAAATTGGGTAGCTGATGAACCTTCTAGGGTGATATGGCTGGCAAGTTATCATAGGTAACAGCCCATAGGTAGGTTGTCCAGAGCTCAGTCACTGGACCATTCTCTTCTTGCTGCCTTTAGGTAAATCTTAGGCCAGGGAAGCCACTTACTTAAAAAGGAGAAAAAGAAAGTCAAAAAGAAAAGAAAAAGAAAAGGAGAATAGAAAATAAAACAAAAAAAATAAACCACACTTCGCCACACGAGTATGGCTGGCAAGTTGTCAGTGGTAACTGATTAGCCCATGTTTGTGGGCTATTTAAGTATTTAAGTGCCTAGACATTAAGTTAATTCTAACATTTATTTAGCATAAACTAGGATGTAAATAGATTAATTCATATTTTTGATTTAATTACATAATTCATGCATTGCATTCATATTTAAATGCATTTAGAATTAACTTAGAATTGCATTCATTTAAATAGTTAATCAAGTAGGTGAATTACTTGCATTATTTTAATTTAACATAGAAGTTAAGGGTTTACGCATAAATACCCATAATATTTTATTCTTTTATTCTTTTTCTCCTTTGCACAGGTAACTCCTCTGGCTTTGGCACGGCCTCCTCCTCTTGCGCAACACATTTTTGCTACGGCATTTTGAATTTGAAATCATGCCCGTGGCTACAAAAGGAGGAGGGAGAGCTACCGTTGAGGGAGGCCTCCACCCCAATTCATCACTATGCAGAGAGTTGACCTCTCATCTACTCCACCACCATCAGCCTCAACCGTGGCAACGAGCCTCCACCACTGTGGGCGTGTGGCGTGATAGGCCACACCGCCATCTGGAGCTCGTTTGCATTACTGTGAGCACCTCAGTGTGCACCACCCTCACCGCCATCACCAGCATCCACCACCGTAGCTGCCGCAACTTCACGGCCTCGTCTGTTAAGAATCTGACAATGTTCGTAGACATTTGAAACTCCTACAGCACCACCTTCATCTTCTTCCCCCGTCCTCTATTTTTCCTCCAATCCACCAAAAGGAACCCGAAAACAAACCATGCCACTTCCACGTACAGCTCTCAGCTGCGGACACACCTGTCTATTCCCCACCGCAGCCACCTTCAGCCCTACCAAGTGCCACCATGCGTCCATCCTCCAGCGCATCCATCCTCCAGCACACACGCCAACACTGCGCACCATCTGCCCGCGCGCACGCCAGCTGCTCACTGCAACCCCCCAGCACCCCCCCGCTCCATTAGACCACGCCCGCGCCTCCTCACCTCCACTAGAACCTCCAGCAGCGCCTGCAACCACTGTGTTCTCTCACATCACCTCTAGTGCGCTCGCTAACACTGCGTGCTATCTGCTCGTACGTGCCTTCACCTTCAGCGCACCCACGCCTGAGCACCAGCAGTCGACCGCTCCAACGCCTCCCTGCATCACCCGTAGCGGTGCCAACAAATCCACCACACACGGCTCCGCGCACCTGCAGAGCACTCACGCCACGTGCATCTACAGCACCTGTAGTGCTCGTGCGCTGCTCTCCTTGCTCCTGCAACATGTGTGGCCAGCAGCAGGCTTCTCCACCACTGCCACTCCTCTCCTCCGGTAAGTTGGCTCCGGCCATCTCACGACACACTGCTGCCTCCATCGCGAAGGCCTCGCTTCAGCCAACCTCTTGTAGGAGTAACTCCTCGATTGAACCTCTCTCCCATTCGCAAGGAGGAGAGAGGTAAAATCCTTTGTTTTTATGTTAATTAATATTTACATTTGAATGCCATTGCCACAAAAATCAATTTTAATTTGTGATTATTTTATTCTGGTGAAATTGTGACTGCATACTCATGCTTTCTGATAATTGTATGGTTATTGTTATTCACATGTTTTAACATTGGTTTTGTGATTAAAATGTGCACAAATTTTCTCTAATACATGTCAATTGGAAATTACATAAAATCATCACATATTTATTGAATATTTCAGTGATGAAAAATTGCACATCTAGCCTTATATTTTTGAGTTATTGTGCATCTTCTTTCCATCGCATTTCATGTCAGATTTGACTATGGATTTTGCACTTGATTGAAAGAATACGAAATAATTGAGATTTTATTGCATCATTGCCTCCCTATGGACACGACTCGCTCCTAATTGAGTGATTATATTAATTGTTGATTAGTCAATTTTTCAACCACATAGAACTACAAACGATGTGTCATTTTATGTGACAAACGACTTTAATAGCGAAGAATCGACTCGTCAAATGGCGTTGTTGCTGGGGAGGCAATAGACGCAATAATTTCACCTAATTTCATTTCTGATTATTTCCCATTGCACAGTGATCTGACCATTTATTATTATTTTTTGTGCGAGGAATTTGTACGAGGAATTTGAGAGGTGACAGGCACATCGGGGAGAAGACGTCGACCTTGAGCGACGCTTACATGTGGGGAAGGACGAGGATGCGACGATCATCTCTGTACATTTAGTCGCTAATTTGATTAGAGTAGGATTAAGACTTTACACTTAATTTTTTATTGCACATTTGGTTTGAAACCCTTGTTCTAGGGTATATTTTTAGGGGTTTGATCCCCAATTTTGTTTTAGGCCTGTGTTGGGTAAATTTTGGGAGCTTGTTCCCTTTTATTTAGATTAGGTTTTTAATTTATTTTGTGGATTGTTTACCCTTTATTTGCTTGTGCATAAGTAGCTAAAAAAACAAACAAAACAAAAAAAAATGACCTGCCTGCTAGAAGTTGTCTACCCCTAGGACGAACCATTTAGGTCTGTATGAGCAGCCTCTAGATTTATTTCTCTGCATTGCGTGCATTCTTACATCGTTGATTGCTGGAAGCAAGGTACGCATTCTCTTACTTTGCATCCTATTCTTGATCATGCATTGCATTTGGACTTAATTCGAAGACCACATAATTTGTCTTGAAGTGATCTAACAAGTGGTCACATTTATTCTTGAAAAAGCACTAATTAAAGGAGGGACATCTAAAAATCAAGGACTTGATTTTCAAATGTGGTGTGCAATTCAAAATTCAAAATCTTTTTGCGGTGTATGAACACTTATATCTTTTGCACCACGGCATGCTTTTAGACACTCAGGTTTGGAAATACTAGGTCAAGAGCCCTCCTATCGTTGGATTCTAAAGTGTTTAGAACTTGAGATCAAAGGTTTTGTAACTCCAAAGAGGGGGATACTCTGTCACAGATTTTTGGGGGTAGTTGAGAAGCACCGCGAAAGCACAGCTTCAAAGGAAGGCTTAGGCCTACTTGCATCCCTCGATCTTCCATCTTTAGAGTTGGTCTACCATTTGAGATTTAGAGCAGAACACCTAAGCTCCAACTAGGTCTTCTTAGGCGAGCCGTAGGTTGACAATAAGCATGTAAATTGATTGAACAAATTGTATTATCACCTACAATCTGACTTAAATCAAAAGCCTAAATTGGGAAAGAACTAAAAGTCCTTTTTGAATTGTGTTTTGCTTGGGGAATTCTGATTGAGGTGTGAGTTAGAATGGACCATATTGATTTTCATCCTTTCACATCTTGCCCACACCCTCACCCCTACTCTGCACTCTTCGATCCCATACACCGAGATGGTCCATCCTTTGATGGGCATAATGACAATCATCGGGATCCGTTTTACTCCTATTATAGGAGTATTAGCTTGGTTAACCCCCCAATCAGTGAGCAGAGCCTAGGAGCGGGATTTGCATTGCCCAATATCCCACACACCATAGAAATACCCAACCCACCCTCCCTGAATAATTATAATGGTTGGATAGACACTCCTAGGTACTATAAGCCTGAGCCTAACTTCTCTCATGATAGAAGTGACCTCTCCTCCTTGAAGATGGAAATACAGAAAATGCAATACGAAATGATTGAATTGTTCGGAGAATCTTTGAGAGCAGGCCAACAAGAAAGAGATGAAATTAGCCACCCAATCTACCCCATTGAGGATCAACGTACAACCCTCTACAATAGATGCGTCTCCCATGGGAGAGCTACACTTTAAGTTGGTGGGGAATTTTAGGGATTATGTAAGGGAGAATAGCTACTTTTCGAGGATCGATTTTGAAACCTCCCCATTAGATGACATTTCCTTGAGAGATCCACGCCTTAAGTGGGAGGAAGATACATATGAAAGTAGCTATGCATTGGATGCAGAAAGGTGGCAACTCGAGGAAGATGATGATAAGGTTGAGTATCCACCTGAATTATATTGGAGTCAAAAGAAGGGAATGATGGTACCATTGGAAGACCTCGACCCAGATGATAGTATTTTCGTGACATTTGATGAAGTGGGTTGAAGTTAGGTTGTTAATCCTACCCTCCCTTCTAATCACGAGATGGAACTCAAGCCCACCCTTAGGGAACCTAACCCTAAAGAAATTGACCTATCTGAGGAGTCCGATGTTACCAGTGTAAACCATTTACCTCAGATAGAGTACCCTAGGGGATCTACTGTGATATTAAATGGTTCTAGACCTCGGGTATATGATGAATCATATGATAAGGAGAAAGATGAATTATATGAGGAACCAACATTCAAGATTTGGAGTGACACTAAGGGTGATTATGTCTTATTTGAAGAGTTAGCCCCTGAGGATGTCACAAATTTGACCAAATTAGGTTTCCTTAGCACACCCATCGATCATATTTCTCCTCATGAAATGCTGGAAAATTTGGAAGCAACTTTTAAGATTTATGTGGATTCACATATAGACTCCGGGGAAGATTTGAGTAAAGAACAAGAACCCGGAGATGACATTAATAGGATAATCCCTAGATGTGTTGCTTCCAACCTGCCTTCATTTGTTTCGAAGTCACCCTCAGATCCACTTATGTTTGCAGGCGAAATTTTGACTCCTGATGAAGTGCAAGAAGATACTGGTGATAGTGCAAGGAATGCTAGGGATGTAATTGAGGATTTGGAAAGAGTGTTTGGGATGGACACTGACCTGATTAAACCCAACCTAGATCTTATGGCCATCCTGCAACGTCGAAATTTGGACACCCTAGACGATCCTTGCCTTAGAGATTTGCTCACTTTTGTTCTGACCGGGGGGCTTAACAAACCAATGTTTCCGGTATAGGAGTATCGGGTATGGATTGATGATTTCTTTAATCAGTCCATTGCCCTGGGGGTTTATCTCTACACCATTCCTTCCCCATTCCTTTTGGAGGATCCTTGTCATCCTCCCCCTACCCCTTTGGAGGTTGTTATGCCAGTTTATCCTTTAGAACCTCCTCTGGTGACCTGGGAAGATTTCATTCCCATCTTAGTTGGGCGAGCATTTGATATTGGGCTTCATCATCAGCTTGCCAATATCCTAGGTTACCTGTTTTCTTGGCCAACATTACTTTGCTCATTTTTAGGGCCTATTTTTGTGATCCTTGAACCTGATTTGCAGGTTCTTTGGCTACTCGGCTGGTAACAAAAGAACGGCAGCCCATCTCTGACCCAGGTAATATCCTTCTATGCAATAAGGACATTGCAAATTTTAGGCATGGGGGGTGTACTTGGGGATATACATAGCATAGTGCATTCATGCATTTAATTAAAGCATTTTGCATTGCATACATTTGCATTAAAAAAATAAAAAAATAATTTAAACAAAATATTTTAAAAAAAAGTTTTGAGCCTAACTGGCTAGGTCCTGCATTCTTAAGCAAATCAGAAGTCTAGGTGAGACTAAGTTAGTTCTAGGGTCGAACTTTAGAAGCTAAATGAGATACTAGCTTTAGACCTTTAGGGTCCTTTGTGGACTTAAAAACTTAAGTAGGAGTTAAGTTGAGGACCATTCCTCAAGAGGTTGAGGAAGGAAAGCTAGGGATTGAGTTAAAAGGTGGGGTAGGACCTGGAGTCTTGTTCTACCTTTTGGTTTACGGGTCCTTGTAACCCAAGCATCCAAATTTCACACACTTGGTCTTGTGTAAGTAAGTAATCACCTTAATTCATTTCGTAAAGGAAATTTGGTTCTGTTAGTTTTGACTTAGGAGAGGCTTGAAAACCTAATTTGATTGGAGGAGTTCCTTCCGCAGGAGTGGTGGAGTATATACTCACCTTGAGGATGCAATAATAACATATTACCTCCTCAGTGCTTGTCTCTTAGGATATCCATCCTACTGGGGGTATGTAAGCGCATTGTGCGGTTCAGGTACCATGGGCGGCCCTATCTTGAACTGCCGATTGCCACAGGCCTGAATTTGCTTTAGAAATCCATGGGTGATACTATCTCGAAGTGTCGATTGCCAGGAGTTCTTAGGGTCGCTATGGGCGGTGCTATCTCAAAGCATCGAAAGCCAGGCACCCTTCGAGGTACGGTGATGGGGACAATGAATCCGACACAGACCGTGTTGGTAATTGATCCGAGGTTAGACTTAGAGGAATCAAACAAAAATATATATATATATATACATACATTATTCAAAAAAAAAAAACCTTTTTCCTTTAACTCAAATAAATCAGACCAATGCATATGCACGGATGCTTTAATCTCGGGGATCAATAAACCTTAGGGTAGAATCAGAAATCAGGGAAACTTGTGCTTGCAACTCATCTTTAGTCGACCTAGTCTATAACTTAACAAATACTTGGGAACCTTAGGTCTAAAGCCTGAACTTAATATGTTTCTAAAGGAAGACCGATTGGGCTGGCTAGTCCACTTGGAGTGCTAGTTTTCCTTGATTTTGCTAGGGACTAGCAAAAACTAGGTATGGGGGTATTTGATTAGCCCATATTTGTGGGCTATTTAAGTATTTAAGTTCTTAGACATTAAGTTAATTCTAACATTTATTTAGCATAAATTAGGATGTAAATAGATTAATTCGTATTTCTGATTTAATTACATAATTCATGCATTGCATTCATACTTAAATGCATTTAGAATTAACTTAGAATTGCATTCATTTAATTAGTTAATCAAGTAGGTGAATTACTTGCATTGTTTTAATTTAACATAGAAGTTAAGGGCTTATGCAAAAATAACCATAATATTTGATTCTTTTATTCTTTTTCTCATTTGCGCAGGTAACTCCTTTGGCTTCTGCTCCGCCTTCTCCTCCTGTGCATCACATTTATGCTACGGCATTTTGAATTTGAAATCATGGCCATGGATAAAAAAGGAGGGAGAGCTGCCGTTGAGGGAGGCCTCTACCTCGAATCATCACTGTGTAGAGAGTTGACCTCTCGTCAGCTCCACCACCACCGGCCTCAACCATGGCGACGAGCCTTCACCACCGTGGGTGTGTGGTGTGACAGGCCACACCCCCATCTGGAGCTCGTTTGCATTACTGTGAGCACCTTAGCATGCACCACCCTCACCACCATCACCGGCATCGACCACCGCAACTGCTACAACTTCACACCCCTGGCCGTTAAGACGTCTGGGAATGTTCCCAGACATCTGAAACTCCTACAGCACCTCCTTCATCTTCTTCCCCCATCTTCTATTTTTCCTCCAGTCCACCAAAAGGAACCCAAAAAAAAAGCACGCCACTTCCACGCACAGCTCTCAGTTGCTGCACACACTTGCTTGCTCCCCACTGCAACCACCTTCTGCCCTGCCAAGTGCCATCGTGCATCCATCCTCCATCGCATCCATCCTCCTGCGCACACGCCAACACTGCGCGCCATCTACCCGCGCACATGCCAGCTGCCCACTGCGACCCCCCAGTGCCCCTTCACTCCATCAGACCACACCTGTGCCTCCTCGCCTCCACCAGAACCTCTAGTAGCGCCTGCAACCCACCGCGCTCTCACACATCATCTCCAGCGCACATGCCAACACCGCGCGCCATCTGCCCGCGCGCGCCTTCACCTTCAGTGCACCCATGCCCACGCGTCAGCAGTCCGCCACTCCAGCACCTCCCTACAGCACCCGTAGCGGTGCCAACAGATCCACCGTGCATGCCTCCGTCGGCCTGCAGAGCACCCGCGCGCCCACGCGAATGCGCCGTGTGCGTCTGTAGAGCCTACAGTGCCCGCGCGTTGCTCTCCTTGCGCCTGCAGCACGCATTGCTAGCAACAGGCTTCTCCACCACCGTCACTCCTCTCCTCCAGCAAGCTGGCTCCGGCCATCTCACGATGCACCACTGCCACCATTGCGAAGGCCTCACTTCAGCCAACCTCTTGTTGGTGTAACTCCTCGATTGAACCTCTCTCCCATGCACAAGGAGGAGAGAGGTAACATCCTCTGTTTTTATGTTAATTAGTATTTACATTTGAATAACATTGCCACCAAAATCAATTTCAATTTATGATTATTTTATTATGGTGAAATTGTGACTGCATACTCATGCTTTCTGATAATTGTGTGGTTATTGTTATTCACATGTTTTAACATTGGATTTGGGATTAAAATGTGCACAAATTTTCTCTAATACATGTCAATTAGAAATTACATAAAATCATCACATATTTATTGAATATTTCAGTAAGGAAAAAATTGCACATCTACCCTTATATTTTTGAGTTATTGTGCATCTTCTTTCCCTCGCATTTCATGTTAGATTTGACTATGGATTTCGCACTTAATTGAAGGAATACAAAATAATAGAGATTTTATTGCATCATTGCCTCACTGTGGACACGACCTGCTCTTCTGTGAGTGGTAATTTTTATTGTAATTATTTTGTTAAGCGATTTTCCACCACTTTGTTACTAAAATGACAAATCATCTTAATCACATTATTCGAAAGCGAATACCGTCTTACCAGTAACAACTCATCGACCGGTTGTCCAGAACCCAGCTCAAGTAATGCACTTAAAATTTCCAAAACACTTAGGAAGAAACGGAGAAGTAGAACAAATCGGGGAGATATACATTGGATTCACCCTTGTGTTGACCCCACAAAAATAAAAGTAAGGAGAAAGCTACCGGCTGTAGAGGTACACCTTTAGGAAGAACTCTCTTTTTAAGGTCACCTAGAGGCGTAGGAACTCGAAGTCCATTCTAATTGTTGATTAACGAGTCTATCACATTCACAATAAGATCCTTAGAACTTAGGGTTCTCAACATATCTTGGGTGAGTTGAATGGCCGTAGGAAGCCACTCCTAAACCCTAAACTCAAAAATAAAAAAAGAAATAGAAAAGAAGAAAAAGAGAAAAAGAAATTTTTCTTTGAATAAGGCGAAGGCTTGAGGCAATCTGCATTTTGGCAGGTACCCAGTCACTGTTGTGTCTTTGAAAGTTCACATCTAAAGTAAACATTTTCTTAATGATTGAAAATAACTTATGCCTAAATAATCCAACCTAATTATATTATAAATAGCATATAGTTTTTGCTAGGGACTAGCAAAAGATAGGCATGGGGGTGTGATCTAAACATATTTATATTACATAAGACGTCTATTTATGCATGTTCTTAAGCATAGAATTGCATTACATACTATAAATATTGCATAGCATGCATCATCCCGCATTTAGATTAGTTTAAATAAAATGGAAGTTAATTTTCTCCTTTTATGTTCAGGGACAGGGCAAATTTTTATCGGGGCCTCGGATCAAAAATCTAACCATATAGATTTGATCAGGGCGACGATTGGAGTTCAACGACTCCAAGATCGCCCTAATCAGACATCTGTAGCATCAGATAGAGATCGAGGAACCCTAGAAGATCAAGGGCCAAGATGGTGTGAATTCTCATTTCAGACAAGAAATTCGACCGCACGAATGGATTCAGATTGACGATCGCAGCCTAACGGCGTGAAAATCGACTTAATCCGACAATTGTGGCACCATCTACATCATCCAAAAGATGGACGGTCAAGATGGCACATGTTGTGCCATCTCAGCTGCCCAACTGGCCACTGCACCTGCCACACCTTCTCTTCTTCAATCTGATCATCGCTTCGCTGCCGTTGGATGATCATCCAATGGCTATGGGCCGCGCATGCATAAATCATAAGCGCGACACAAACATGCTGATAGCATGTTGATCGAGCGCACTTGCGAGAAGGTGAGGCGCACGTTCGAGCCTTGAGGAGCCGATTTTGAGTCACGGCAAGCGATCGCGATTAAGCACTCGATCACAATCAAGTGGCTGCGTGTGCTCGATAGCGCTCATGCTCCATTAGACATCCGCTCGTAATGCGGGATCGCACGCGTAGGCACGCGATGAGGAGGCACGGCGAGGATCTCTCTCAGTCATTTGATCTCACGATCGAACAACCAAGATTTAAAGTTCGTGGGTATGCGTTGCGCAATGAGGAGGTGAGCAGGCGTGTGCGCACCGCCACTACGCCCACGTTCGGACCTTTAGTGACGGATTTATCCATCACTAAAGGTCTTAAATTAATGTTTTTACCAAATTTCCCTCACTCCTTGCAACTATAAAAGGAGACCCCCTCCATACGAAATTCCCATCCCTTCCTTCTCTTCTCTCCCTCTCCAAAGCTCAAGAGAAGCTTGTCCCACACCTGGGATGCTTCTCAAGAGATAAAGTCAATTTTCGTCCTCATTTTAGAAGCGGATCCCATAATGACGACGACGTGCTACTCCGTTCCCGTTCTTCCCACTTCGTCCTTCTTCTTCCTACTCTGTTCCCCATCTTCCAGGCGTTGTCTCGTCCGGCTCATCCTCCAAGAGACCGTCGAGGAGGATATCTCTCTCTACATTCTTTTTAATGCTTTCTAGAGTAGATTTACTGCTTTCTAGCGTAATCATTTTCTACTTTCTAGTTGTACTGAGTAGTGTAATGAACAATTTCTTTGATAATGAATTCCATGTTCATTCTACATCTCTTTTTATTTTTTCTTGTAATATTCTCTCTCTCTCTTGTTTATTTTGACTATTAGTATTGCTTCATTGTAATTTCATTGCTTTGCTTTTCAAAATAACCCTAAAAAGAATATAATTGTGAATATAGATCGATGTAGCCTCCTTGAGTTCGACCTGGAATTTCTACTCCGGTACAAATTTTATTTGTTGAACACGAGTTCTTCACTTTCAAACTACGACGATAGGTTTTTCAAAACCAAATACGATTGCATAGTAACTCGTAGCTTCAACAAGGGTCTAAGTGTTCAAGTCATACAGTTTTATTCTCTAAGATTGAAAATTTTCTAAAGCCCAAGTTCTCTTTCCTAATTCCATAATTTTTTTTTTAAATAAATAAAAAGAAAACAAAAAGAATCTACGGAGCTAACGAAATAATTTAGAGATGAATATCCACCACCCCATGCCTATCTAATGCAATGTCCTTATTGTATCAAAAAGACATAAAACTGAGTGGAGTAAAGTAGAAAGCACTTGAATTACGTGAATAACAGGTCAGCTCCGAGATGAAAAGAAACTATATACGTGCTGAATTTAGTACCTTCAGCTAGGCACACTATACAAAGAAGAAGAAATAAAGAATTCACATGTGCAGGTCAGAATCAGAATAAAAAGATTCACCTCAGGACCTGCCAGCAGATGTCCACTGATGTGGATCATATTATGGTGTAGACCCATACCCCATGGTTAAGTATATCTAAGGTTCTGGATAAAAATTTTCCAAAACCTGAGATCAGTATGTAAGCAGGGTCAGGCCTGCAATTTGTAAGGATGCAACCCAAGTCCAAAAAGTCAAAAAATAGAGATATTAAGCTCAAAAGGATAATTAATGAATTTGTGCTTGGGTTGCACATCCCCGGAACAAATGTCGTAAGTGTCCCAGTAGAAGGTTGGTAGTTTCAAACAAATAGGCACCCTTAGACTCAATCTTCTACTTCCTCCAGAATTAGCTTCCCAAATCTTCATTTCCCAACTCATATCTTCCATAATCTGAATTTTGAATTTTGGGACCTCCAGCTTATTAATCACCCCATCTAAAATGTTCAAGTGTAAGATTTGTTGCTGGATCAAAATTAACTTGGGTCTAGTGATCTCAAAATCAAAATCATCAGTATGCTCAAAGGGGTGTAATTGAGGAATGGGGCTTTGAATTGAATCCTTCATGAAATGAGGATCTAAATCCACCTTGCGTGCCCTAACAGGATCAAGTTCCTCAACTTTAGGTCCTTTAAATGATTTATCAAATTCCCCAGATATAGTCGTCTCACTAAAATCATTTTCTATAAACTCATGTGAGACTTTGTATATTGATTTTTCACCTTCGTACTCAAATAATTCTAAATCTTCATTAATGTATATCTCAAAATCATTAATCACTTTTTGTTCCATGGAGACATATGTTTCCTTGTACCCTGGCTCAGGGATCTCAGGTGAAGAAATCAATTCATCCTTATTTAATTGCTCTAAAACAGCTTGGTCAACCCTGGTCTCGTAAAACGTGTCCTCCCTATAGGTGCCTGAGTAGATTCTAACATTGGCTCTCCTGTCAAGGGTTCATCTTGGGAATCCTCCCAAGATTGGACTAGAGCAATCACAAATCTCATCCTCAATTTCGATAACTTCCCAAGTAAAAACTCACCTGGGTCCTTATCCTTAACATCCTCGTGCCAATCCAACAAATACTTGTTAAGATCATCAATCATTTTAATTAAGGGCTCCAATTCTTTAGTGCAAGGTGTTAGCTGAGCTTCTAAAGATTGTATGGTATTCCTTAAGTTAGCCAACACCTTATCTTGGACCTGAATTACCTGAACCAAATGGTTTTGTTTAGGGTTGGGCAAATTTGGGTTCAATGCAGGGGAGTCAATGAAGTGAGGTTCTTGATACCCTCCCTGATAATAGGTCATTTCATGTTGTCCATAAGTAGGTGATGACCTATAAGCAGTGTAATCTTAGGAAGGGTAAGGATCAGCATATCCTTCTTGATTAGTCCAAATGAGGACGGTGATCTATAATCGATGTAGCTCGGAGAAGGATAAGTATCAAGATTATGATGTCCAGGATTAGACCCTAAACACGGACGTCCGGAACTGTATCCCCAATCAAGATTATCCCAACTAGAAGATGGTTGAGAATAAGTCTGGTTGGAATAATAATCATTTTGGGAATAAGTAGTGGTAGGAGGGTAGGAGTGGAAGTGCGAATAGGATGTGGAAGGATCCATGACTAACGGGAGGAATAAAGGTGCCCTGCAATACAAACAAAGAAACCTATCTTTAAATGAGCTAGCCTAAAGATCTACGACTCCCAGAACCCATCTTGAGATAAAGAACCGATTTTATCTACTTCTTTCCAGTCAATCCAAGCAGTTAAAGGGAGGGTCTGGGGAGAAGGTTCTTCCTTTGGCTTATGCCTCCGGTTACAAGTGTACCCCCCAGCCACGATCGTTTGATTCTGCTCCCCTAGCTAGACATCAAATTGAATAGTAGAAATAGACTAATCGAAAATAATCTCGATCTGGGCTCCGAAGAGTGAGTTCAATCCATAAGGCCAACGTCAACTCTATTTTAATTAGGGTTAGGTTTGAATGTGCTTTGGAATGTGATGGGCCCTTTATTTGGGTTGTGCCCTTAATGATTGATTGATATGTGTGTGCGTGCACAACCAATGGTTTTCAAGCAAGATTATTTTTTTTGATGTGGTGAATTTTAGGGTTGAAATCTTACTTAGTAGCTTTCAGGATTCAACTTTAGGTATATGCAAGCAAGTTTAGTTGACACACCATGTTTTGAAAGCACAGGTGAAGATGTTTTCCTTTGAATCTTAAAAGAATGTGGAGTGCCTGGTAAATCCCTAAAAGTTGAACCTATGTGGCAGCTACTTGATGAGTTATTTTTAGTTAAAGTGGTGCATCCCAAACAACTCAAACAGATGGCCTGATGCACCGCTTAATTAGGCACACAAGCGATCACCTAATCTGATTTCTACTCAATTATGTGTTGATGAGTGTATCAGTCCCAAAGATCGGGTTACCAATTGAGTATGAAGAATCAGAAGAGGTTGTGTACCTCTGTGAGATTCTTTTTACAAAATTTTTCTTTATATGCTAAGGGTTAGGCAGGTGGAGGTGATAAACAAACTATCAAAACTACCCTTAGAGTTTATGCAAGCTCCTAGGTTAATTAGGGTTTATGTTATTAAGTAATGGAATAAAATTTAGTGGGTAGGGAGGTGGGGGTAAACTTACAGACCCTTCAATAGCACTTTACTCTAATCTACCGCTTTTGCTCGCCTCGTGAGAGTACCTGCAATTAGAATAAGAAAGGAGAGAAGTGAGGTAAAAGATAAGTAAGGTGGGAAACGTGAAAAATCAAAGAGCGTCGCCTCCCCGGCAATGGCACCAAAATTTTGGAGTAGAAAATCATCGCAAAGAGGTTTGAGTTTGGAAAACTCGTTGTTGTAGTGCGATTTGCAAGAAAAATCGTCAACAGATAAATTTAACCAAAACTTGAAAGGAATTTCGAGTCAAACATAGGGAGGCAGATGTTTGATTAAAAATCGCATTTGTTTTATTTGTCACAAAGCAGATTAGCTGGTTGAATTGATTTTAAACTACCTATCTTCTTAAAGAAAAATGAATAGAAGAGAAAGAGAGAATATTACAAATAAGGACAAAATAGAGATAGAATAAACATGGATTTCATAATCACAGAATGATGACTATTACAACTAACCAGTATAGTAGAAACTAGGAAATCTTACAAATAGAAAGAGGTAAATCTACTCTAGAAAGCAATAAAAAGAAGGTGGAGAGAAGTTATCCTCCTCGACGGCTGCTTGGAGGATGAGCCACATTGATGGAGCACCTGGAAGAATGTGGTGAGATGTGGGATGAAGGAGAACGACAACGGACGACAGAGAATGGGGTAGGGCGATGTCACAGCAGGATCCACTTCCCAAATGGTGATGAGAGGACCGCCACGGAATGCTCCATGAACGGGATGGGAAGGTGGAAAAATTATATTTTTAACTCTAGAAAAGCATCTCGGGTTTGGGACAAGCTCTTAGAGCTTTGGAGGGGGTGAGAGAAGAAAGGAAGGGATGAAGAATTTGAGTGGTAGGGGTCTCCTTTTATAGTTGTAGGTATTGAGGGCAATTAGGTCATTTCATGCTTTAAAACATTAATTCAAGGTCTTTAGTGATGAATTTAAGCATCACTAAACACCCCAAATGTGGGCCTAGATCCATGCATGCATCGCCTTCTCCTCTCGTCGTGCTCTCAACGTGCACCCACGTCCATGAAATCCCAGCCATCCGATCCTCGCATCCGATGGCTTAAGATCGTGCATGCCTCATCGCCTTCATGCGTTAAGAGGAGATGCGACCTCTTTCATCGCCGTTGGATCAAGGATCAACAGCCCAGAACCATACTCGCACACCTTCACTAATCACGCCTCTCGCGCATCTGATCTCTCGTGAGATTGGGCATCATCTAGCGTGTCTGGCTGATCAGTTGATCTGTGCCATTGGCACTTGATCGAATGGCTTGATTTCACACTCGTGCGCAAGGAGGAAGGGTGCCGCGCTAGATTCGAACGTGTACCTCTTGCATGAACAGCGCCTTGACCGCTGTGCTGAGGCACGTTTTTGGTCGTGCTTATGTTTTAAGGGTTGGGTGCTCGCAACTGTTGGATGGTGATGCAACGGTTGAGATCATCCGGTCCCCTACCTTTGGATGAGGAAGAGGTGCAACTTAAGTTGATCTCGGCCATTGGATCAAAATCCAATGGCTAGGATGTGCTCAACAGTTGAGGGGAGAAAAGCAACGGCGGGTCTTGGGCTGGTACGGGTGGCTGAGATGGCACCACGTGGTGCCATCTTGGCTGTCCATCTTTTGTGACTTGTAGATGGTGCCACAGATATCGAATTGGATCGATTTTCATGCTGTTGAGCTACGGTCGTCGATCCGAACCCATTTGTGCGGTCAGACTTGTCATCTGATATATGGATTTACACCATCTTGGTCCCTTGACCTTTGATCTTTCTTGGACTGCATCTGATGTTACGGAGGTTCGATAGAGGTGATCTTGGAGTCGTTGAACTCCGATCATTGGCCTGATCAAATCCGCATGATTGGATCTTCAATCTGAGGCCTCGATTAAATGTCATTGTCCTTGGCCACCAAGAAGAAGAAATTACTATACAATTTGTACTATTTGACCTAAATGCGTGATGATGCATGTTATGCAATATTTACAATGTATGATGCAACTTAATGTCTAAGAACATGCAAACAATAGACGGTTTATGTGATATAAACGTGTTTACATCAAAGATCATCCCAATCGAACTTCCATATCATCATACGCAGTCCAAGGAAGATCAGAGGCCAAGGGGCAAGGTGGTGAAAATCTAGACTTCAGATGATAAATCCAACCTTGAACCTTGGCCCATCACATAAATCCGTGCGGTTGGATTTATCATCTGATGTCTGGATTTTCACCACCTTGCACCTTAGCCTCTGAACTTCCTCAAACTGCATATGATGCTATAGAAGTTTGATCGGGATGATCGTTGAGGCGTTAGACTCTGATTGTCACCTTGATCAGATCCATACAGTTGGATCTTCAATCCGAAGCCCCGATAAATATTGCCCTATCCCCTGACCACAATAAAGGAAAATTAACCTGTAATTTATACAAACTAATCTAATGCATGATGATGCATGTTATTCAATATTTATAATGCTGAATGCCTTTATGACACTAAAACATGCATAAATAGACATTTTAGGAAAATTAGATCTGTGCACATCACACCCATATGCCTATCTTTTGTTAATCCCTAGTAAAAGTACATGCTATTTATAAAAGAATTAGGATCAAATTACTTGAGCAATATTTATTTCTCAACACTAAGAAATTTCTAATAAGGACCTGAACTACAAAAACTCAACAATGCCCAAGTGTCTGCCAAAATGTTGACTGCCCTAAGCCCTCACCTTATTCAAAAGCAAAATCATCTTTTTTTTCTTTTCTAATTTTTTCCTATATTTTTGAGATTAAAGTTTCGGGGTAGCTTTCTACAGCTACCCAACCCATCGATGACTCGAAAAGAATGCTAAGTGCTAGGCATCTTTTTGTGATTGTGATAGACTTACTGATTGGCAACTATAATAGACTTCAGGTTTCTTTGCCCCTAGGTGACCTTAAAAAGAAATTCTGCCTAAAGGTGTACCTATTCGACCGGTAGCTTTCTCCCTACATTTTATTTTTATGCGGTCAATGATGGGAACACCATCATGAGCCATAATTTGCTCAATTTGATCTAATTAAGTCATGAAATGTTCCTACATAACTGCCAGAGAGCCCTAATTCATTGCATAATCATTATGAGAGAAAGATAAGAAAACAGGGGTAAAACAGTAGTTTTAATAGTATATCTCAATTGCAGTACAATTACAGGTTTTCTTAGGGGTTAGTTAAGGGTCAAATGGCCTTAAATATCAACAAGTGGGTTAATACAGACAGAAAAGGGTCTTCCTACATTTTAGAAATTAAATGACTTCTAAAAACCTAAATGCAAACCTGCTTAATTAACTGAGGTTCTAGTTAGGATAAAATTAACCTAAACCCTCTAAAATTCATAGAAAAATATCCTCTAGGGTTTAGTTCCTTCAATTTGACCATTAGGACCCGTCTTGACCCAAAACATAGTCCTAGATAGACATTTGCCCTAATTTGGATTTTTGCATAAATTACCCAGTCAAACAAAGTCAAAACCTAAATCTAACTTCACCATTGGATTCCTTGGGTCCAAATTAGTTTTTTACCAAAATTTGGCCCAATCTGAGATCATCTTGACCAAGTTTGCATTTTAGTCCAGTGTGACTCTTTTTATCTCATTCAGACCCTTAGCTTTTTGAATTCCTTGCAAATAGTCCCGCAATTTTATCATCTTCTACACAAAAAGGTCCTTCTGCCATTATCGCTCAAGAATCCTACTCCAGCGAGCTTCATTTGGAGAGATCTTCTTGATTGATTGATGAAACCTTCCCAAAATCAAATCGAAGACTCTTTAGGAAATCCTCTTTCTAATGGGACCAACCTTGGATCCCAACTCCTTCCCAAAAGCTCGTGTGAATGCTTTGAAGGAATGGGTATCCTATTTTTGCATAAGCTCCAAGGTTCCCAAGCTTCTTTCCAAGCTTGGAACACCCTCGCAAGCCCTATTAATGCATGCACAATGCATAGTCGTGCTCTTTGGCTAGTTTTAGGGCCAAAAGCCTGCTCAAAACTCCCCCTCCAGTCCCCCACCAAATTTGCTCCAGTGAGCTCCTTCCCTATCTTCCTACTGATGGCCAATGGCAAAATTGGCCTATCCTCCTTTCTCATCTTCATCTGTGCCTAGTGGGCCAGAGCCAGGGCATCCGGATCCCTTTCTTCGTCGCTGTCCCCCTCTTGGAGGATTCATCTTCCCCACGTCTGGCCATCACACTAATGTGGGTTTTCTACCTCCTTCGACTATTAGATTAGGTTCTCTAGCTTCCTCTCCTTCCCAATGTTTTTCTATTCTTCTTAGTCCCCAATTCGACCACCAACACCGTGAATCACCCTCATCTCTTCCATCTCTGGTGAGCACTTCGGCGAGGATTTTCGCTCGCTACACAACTCCATCCTCCTCGCCGACAAGTCCCTGACCTCCGCTATGTCCTCTCGCATAAAAGCCCTAACCTAATGCACTCCATCGTCCACCCAATGACGCCACTGAACACACCCATCATGAGTTACCTTCTCCAACTTCGACCGGCGACCAAATCCACTCCCACTCGACGCTGAACCCCTCACCACATTCACCGTGCTACAGCAAAGCTGGTTGAACCTTCTAACGAGGCTGCAAGGCCGTATTCTTCTTTGCAGGTATCCTTGCCGGAGCTCTGCCACTTCCGCCACTGCTACCCTTGTTCTTTAAGTCCCAGGCGTCGTGAGCCCCAAGCAACTTCCCCAGGCAGCGCGGCTTACTCCCAGATGCATCCCTAGGTCACTAATTGGAGACGCTGAGGCCTCTACAGCCGCAATCGAAGGTGCCATCTCTCGCAGCTACACACAGAAAGAAGGGTGGGACTTTAGTCCCACAACGTAAACTCGCAAGTCCCTATAACCACATAAATTATTTTTGTCACATGAGCTGTTTGCCTCAAGTGACACACAAGGGATGAGGTCCCCGCGCCCCTTCACCTACCTCGACTGGGACACCTACATGTATGCTCGGCGTGCACTTGATTACCTGCCTAAGCCCTGTTCACACCTCTCTCACCACCCATTGCCGATGAGCCTGGTCTCGGGTGTGCTCTACCGGTTATCCCGATAAACCTGATACTGTGAAGGGCCTTGGGAAGGTGAAAAAGAGAAAACCTAGAGAGAGGAAAGAAAGAGAGAGTGGGTGTCAGGGGGGTTTTGCCTTGTGCAACATTTAGCCAAATCTGAGAGTGCCTTCGTCTGTGTGTGAAGAAGGAAGAAGAGGAGAAGAGGTTGAAGATAGGAAAAAGGACTTGAGAAGACAGAAGGAGAAGAGGAGGAAGAAGGCCTGAAGAAGCAGGAGAGAAAGAAGAGAAGAAGAAGAAGAACAGTGCTAGGGAAGCACTGCAGCATCTAATGGTTAAGTCGTCTAGTCATTAGACCTGACGTCTGATTTGAGGCTTGATGCTGTGAATGCTTGATTTGGAATTACTGCTGAGATATTTAACTTGGTTTAATGCTTGATATATATATATATACTTAGAGAGTAATTGGTGATTTAAATCACCATTGTTTAACTTCTCTACTTTTTTATTGCCTTAAGATACATGAGAATTCATTGAATATCTAATGTGATAAATTAGTATTTATTGAATATCATTATTTGGCTTGAATCGTGTGTTCATTTACTTGTTAATTGAGATTAGCGCTTGAATTCCTACTTGATCCCTGTGTTCGACCTCGAACTTCCATTCAAGTAATAAATTTTATTTATCTTCAAGCGTTTTCGACCTATACTATTACACAGCTTTTACAACATCAATCTCGCTCATTAATAGTCAACACAAGGGTGAACCCAATGTATATCTCCCTTACTTATTCTACTTCCTCACTTCTTCCTAAGTGTTTAGGAATTAAACATGCATTTCATGAGCTGGGTTATGGACAACCAGCCAATGGGCTGTTACCCACGGCAACTTGCCAGCCATACTGACATGGTGAAGTGTGGCTTATTTATTTTTTTTGTTCTTTTATTTTTCTTATCATTTCTTTTCTTCTTTTGGGTATTTCTCTATTTTTCCTTTTTTCCTAAGAAGGTAGCTTCCCTGATCTAAGCTTTACCTAAAGGCACCAGAAAGAGAATAGTCATGCAACTGGGCTCTAGACAACCGACCAATAGGCTATTACCCACGATAACTTGCTAACCTTACCACCCTAGAACGTTCATTAGCTACCCAATTTCCATTAAAATCACCAAAAAGTGAGTTAGTGCAAATAGTATGTAGATGCTTAAACTATAAGTTCCCTCAAATCAAAGGACAGGTTGATAAGTTGTGTACTTATAACTCCAACTTATTTAACCAATTAGGAATGAATTTTCAAATGGAGATGACTCGATAAACAAATCCACATTTTAGTGGACACCCGGTTGATTAAGCCCAAAGATTTGAAGGGTTTAAGCATTCAGGTCATATCATATCATTCCCTAAAGTTGACAAATTTCTAAATCCCAAGTTCTCTTTTCCTAATTCAAAATAAAAAATAAAAATAAAAGAGAAAATAAAAAGGATCTAGAGAGCTAATAAGATGATTCAAAGATGAATACATGTACTGGAAAAACTAACTAGGACCCACCTTATCCTAATCAATCTAGTCTAAGTAGCTTAAGACCTAAACCTAGGGTCGATATCAGGGGCAAACCCACCCTAGATCTAGAGCCTGAGCCAATCTTGGAGAAACCTACAAACATTCCATTTCCTGAGGCCTTGACCAAAGGAAATAGGAAATCCAAACTCATGGCACCTGAGGGGGACTTGGTCAAGCACTTTGAGCAAGTCCAAATAAGCATTCCCTTGATGGATGAATCTGCCACATATTGACTTATGCATGATTTCTGAAGGATTTGTGTACACCAAAGCGTAAGTCGTAAAACAAAGACAAGAGTCTGATTATTTTGTCTGAGCAAGTAAGGTCCATAATTTTGACTAAACTCCCACTAAAGGCAAAGGATCCTAGTGTCCCTCTGATCTCCTGCAAGATAGGAAATCTAGATTTTGATCAAGCTTTATTGGATTTAGGAGCCTCCATAAACCTAATTCCTACCTCCCTACTAGATCACTTTGAGGAAATCGAGCTTAAACCGATTGAGGACACTCTACAATTGGCTGACAGATCGACTAACTCACCACGAGGAGTTCTCGAGGAGGTTCTAGTTAGGGTATGAGATTTCTGTTTCGATGGATTTCACAGTCTTGGATATGGATACTCTTGAAAATCTAAAAGATACACTGATCATCTTTAGGAGACCATCCTAGCAACTGCTAAGGCGAATTTCAATTGTGAAGAGGGCCAGATTGAATTAAAAGTTAGGGATAAAATATTGAGGATAGATATCTTTAAGGCAAAGAAAGGAATATACTGTGGGGTGATGCATAAAATAGCATGATTTGTAATTCGGGCTTTTAAATTGTTGTAACATGCTAATTCGCAATCGCTTTTACAATTTATGAACCTAGATAGTGGTAGTATCTAGGGTCATCCAAGGAGGTAGGAATGCACTTTAAAACTCTCCCTTGACTAAAAGGAAATCAACATTCTTTTTGTGAATTTTAAATATGAGATTTTTTTGATTTTGTAACAGGCAATTACGTGATTGTGAGCGGGAAAACAATTACACCTAAATTGCTAATGCTAACACCAAAGTGACAAAAATGACCACTCTCTAAGCTCACTGTTGAATGCACGGGTTGCTACGCTAACGTGTTTGGTTTTGAAAAACCTGTCGTTGTAGTTTGAAAGCGAAGAGCTCATGTTTAACAAATAAAATTTATACCAGAATAGAAATCCAAGGTCGAACTCAGGGAGGCAGACGTTTGATTTAAAAATACGCATTTATTTTATTTCTCATGAAGGAAATAAATTGATTAAAAACTATTTAACTATTTACAATAAATAGGAGAGAGAGAGAATAAGAGAGAGAGAATATTACAAACAAAAACCAAAAGAGATGTAGAATGAACTGGAATTCATCATCAAAAAGATTGTTCATTACACTAAACATTACGACTAGAAAGCGAGAAAATGATTATACTATAAAGCAGTAAATCTACTTTAGAAAGCAGTAAAAAGAATGGGGAGAGAGATATCCTCCTCGGTGGTCTCTTGGAGGACGAGCCAGATGGGACAATGCCTGGAAGACAGGGAACGGAGCAGGACGAAGGAGGACAAAGCAGGAAGAACGGGAATGGGGCAGCACGTCATCGTTGTCGCGAGATTCGCTTCCGAAAGGGGGACGAAAAATTGACTTTATCTCACGAGAAGCATCCCCGGTGTGGGATAAGCTTCTCTTGAGCTTTGGAGAGGGAGGGAAGAGAAGGAAGGGATGAAGATTTCCTATGGAGGAGGTATCCTTTTAAAGTTGCAAGGAATGAGGGCAAATTGGTCTTTTAAATCTCAAAACATTAAATAAGGGGTCTTTAGTGATGGATAAAACCATCGCTAAAGCCCCATCGTGGGCGACGTGGGGCGGAGCATGCGCACCTGCTCGCCTGCTCGCATGTAATGTGCGCTCCACGTTTAGTTGATCTTAGCCATCCGATCGTGAGACCGGACGGCTTATCTCACGCCTCCGCCTGCCTCCTCTATGTGCTCGCCCGCGTCTGATCTCCGGTGAGGTGTGGGCGTGCGATAGCGTATGGGCGCTATTGAGCGCTCACGACTGCCCGATCGAAATCCGACGCTCCTCGCGCCTGCTCGCCCGCTCACAGCGATTCAAATGCGCACCGCTCACTCGCGTAGGTGCTCTCGCCCACTACGCTGTGGAGGAGAAATGGTCGCACGGTTGAGTTGAGGAGAGATTGTCCATGGCCGTTGGATGGCGATCCAATGGCCATGATTCAACGTGCGTAGAAGGGTGCGATCGTCTCTGAACTCAGCTAGGCCGGTTTGGGCGGTCGAGATGGTGCCACATGGCACCATCTTAGCCCTCCATCTTCTGGATGATGTAGATAGTGTCACGATTGTCGGATTTAGTCGATTTTCACGTCGTTAGGTTGCGATCGTCGATCCGAATCCATTCGTGCAGATTCCCCGATATCACACCATTTTGGATTTGTCGTTTGAAGTGTGGATTAACACCATCTTGGCCCTTTATTTTCTAGGGTTCCCAGTATCTATCTGATGCTACAGATGTCTAATTAGGGCGGAGTTGTTGAACTCCAATTGTCACCCTGATCACATTTGTATGTTGGATCTTCGATCCGAGGCCCTGATAAAAAGTTTGCCCTATCCATGAACATAAAAGGAGACAATTAAGCTCCATTTATTCAAACTAATCTAAATGCAAGATGATGCATGTTATGCAATATTTATAGTATGCAATGCAATTCTATGCGTAAGAATATGCATAAATAGACATTTAAGTAGTGTAAACATGTTTACATCATACCCCCATGCCTATCTTTTGCTAGTCCCTAGCAAAAACTATATGCTATTTATAAAAGAATTAGGTTGGATTACTTGGGCATGAGTTATTTTCAATCATTAAGAAAATGTTTACTTAAGATCTGAACATTCAAAGACATAACAGTGCCCGAGTATCTGCCAAAATGCAAATCGCCTCAAGCCCTCGCCTTATTCAAAGAAAAATATCTTTTTCTCTTTTTCTTCTTTTCTAATTTTTTTGGATTTTCAAGTTTTAGGGTTTAGGAGTGGCTTTCTATGGCCATTCAACTCACCGAAGATTTGATGATAACCCTATGTTCTAAGCATCTTATTGTGAATGTGATAGACTCATTGACCGGCAGCACAAACGGACTTCAGATTTCTATGCCTCTAGGGACCTTAAAAAGAGAATTCTGCCTAAAGGTGTATCTTTACAATTGGTAGCTCTCTCCTGACTTTTATTTTTATGGGGTCAACTCAAGGGTGAATCCAGTGTATATCTCCCCAGTTTATTCTACTTCTCCGCTTCTTCCTAAGTGTTTTAGGAATTTTTAGTGCATTTATTGAGCTGGTTTCTGGACAATCGGTCGATGAGCTGTTACCATCGACAACTTGCCAGCCATACTCGTGCAGCGAAGTGTGGCTTATTTCTTTTTTTCTTTTCCCCTTTTTTTCTTTTCTTTTTTCTTTTATTTTCTCTTTTTTTTAAGTAGGTGGCTTCGCTGGTCTGAGATTTACCTAAAGGCAGCAAAAAGAGAAAGGTCCAGTTACTAGGCTTTGGACAACCTACCTATGGGTTGTTACCCACGATAACTTGTCAGTCATATCACCCTAGAAGGTTCATTATTTACCCAATTTCCGTTAGAATCATTGATTAATGAGTCAGTGAGAAGATAGTGTGTAGATGCTTTAGGCTTAAAGTTCCCTCAAATCAGAGGGCGAGTTGATAAGTCGTGTACTTATCACCCAAACTTATTTACTTCAATTAAAATAGAATTCAAGTTGGTGCGGACTCGAAAAGAAAATCCACATTTTAATGGATACACAGGTTGATTAAGTCTGAAGACTTGAAGGGTCATTTGTTCATATCATAATGTAATATTTCCTAAGATTGAAATTTTTCTTAAACCCAAGTTCTCTTTCCTAAATCCATTTTTTTAAAATATAAATAAAAGAAAAAATAAAACAAATCTATGGAGCTGACGAATAAATTCAGAGATGAATATCCACCCCCCTATGCTTATCTATTGCAATGTCCTCAATGTATTAAAAAGACATAAAATAGAGTGGAATGGAGTAGAAAGCACCTAAATTACGTGAATGTTAGGCTCGCTCTGAGATAAAAACTAAAAAGAACTATATACGTGCTAAATTTAGTGCCTTCAGCTAGACACACTATACAAAGAAGAGAAATAAAGAATTCATAGGTATAGATTAGAATCAGAATAAATAGAAGAAACCTCTGACTTGTCAGCAGATGTCCACAAATGTGGACCAGATTGTGGTGTAGACTCATACCCCATAATCGAGAATGTTTAAGGTTCTGGATAAAAATTATCCAAAACCTAAAATCAGTATGCAAGCGGGGTCAGGCCTGCGATTTATGAGGATGCAATCCAAGACCAAAAAGTCGGGTTATAGAGAATTCAAGCTCCAAAGGATAATCAATGAATGTATGCTTGGGTTAGACATCCTCAGAGTAGATGTCGTAAGGGTCCTGGTTTGATGGTTTCAGATGAAATGGAACCCTTAGACTTAGTCTTCTATTTCCTCCAAAGTTTGCTTCCCAAATTAGAACTTCCCAACTCCTATCCTCCTCAATCAGAATGTTAAATTTCGGGACCTCTTGCATATTAATCACCCCGTCTAAAATTTCCAAGTCTAAAAGATGTGGCTGAATCAGAATTGACTTGGGTCTAGTTATCTCAAAAGCAAAATCATCGATAAGCTTAATGGGGTGTAACTGACAATCAGGGCATTGGATTGAATCCTCCAGAAAATGCAATTCTGGATCCGTAATGTGTGCCCTAATAAGATCAGTTTCCTAAGTTATTGGGCTATCAAATGATCTATTAGATTCCTCAGGCCCAATCGTCTCACAAAAATCATATTCTGTAAACTCGCGTGAGACTTCGCAATGTGAATCTCACCATCAGAATCAAAGAAATCGAAATCCATATTAATGTATGTCTCAAAATCATCCATCACTTTCTAGTCCATGGTGACATACGTTTCCTCGTACCCCAGCTCAGTGATCTCAGGTGAAGAAATCAGATCATCCTTAATTGGTTGGTCTAATTAAATTTGGTCTGCCTCGTAACATGTGTCCCCCCAACAGGTGCCTGAGTGGGTTCTGACATTGGCTCTCCTGAAGGGAGTTCATCTTGGGAATCATCCTACAATTAAACTAAAGCAACCACAAATCTCATCCTCAATTTCGCTAACTTCCCAAGTAGAAACTCACCTGGGTTCTTAGCTTTAACATCATGGAGCCAATCCAACAAATACTTGTTCAAATCATCAATCATTTGAATCAGAGGCTCCAATCTATCAATGCAAGGTATTGGCTAAACCTCTAAAGATTGTATGATATTCCTCAAGTTGGTTAGAACCTTCTCTTGAACCTGGTTACCCTGAACCAAATGAGTTGGTTCAGGGTTGGGCGGGTTTGGGATCAATGCAGAGGAGTTAACAAATTGAAATTCGTTATACCCTTCCTGATAATAGGTCATTTCGGATTATTCAAAAGGTGGTGATGACCTAAAGGCAATGTAATCAGAGGATGGGTAAGGATCAGTGTATCCTTCTTGATTGTAGATCGTATTAGGTTATCCATAAAAGGTTGACGATCTATAATCGATGTGGCTCTGAGAAGGATAGAAATCACAATTATAGTGTTCAAGGTTAGACCCTAAACACAGAGGTCCGAAACTGTATCCCCAATCTGAGTTATCCCAAATAACTGATGGTTGATTACAGTACAAGTTGGGATAATCGTCATGTTGAGGATCATTCAAAATAGGATGGAAAGAGCGGGAATACGTGTAATATGTGGAAGGATTCATGAGAAACGGGAGAAAGAAAGGCGCCCTGCAATACAAGCAATCAAACCTATCCTTAAGTGGGCTAGCCTAAAGACCTACAGACTCCCACAACCCATCTTGAGATAAAGGAATGATTTGATCTACTTCTGTCTGTTCAATCCAACCAGTTAGAAGGAGGGATTGGGGAGAAGGTTCTTCCTTCGGCTTGCACCTCCGGTTCCTAGTGTACCCCCCAGCCGCGATCGTTTGATTTTGCTCCCCTAACTAGACATCAGATTGAACAGTAGAAATAGACTAATCGAAAATAATCTCATTCTAGGCTCTGAAGAGTGAGTCGAATCCTTAAGGCCAACGTTTACTCTATTTTATTTAGGGCTAGGTTTGAATGTGCTTTGGAATGTGATGGGTCCTTTATCTGGGTTGTGTCCTTAATGATTGATTGATGTGTGTGCATGCACAACCAGTGGTTTTCAAGCAAGATTACTTTTGATGCGGTGAATTTTAGAGTTCAAATCTTGCTTAGTAGCTTTTAGGATTCAACTTTAGGTGTTTTCAAACAAGGTTTGTTGCCACACCAGGTTTTGAAAGCACGGGTGAAGATGTTTTCCTTTGAAGCTTAAAAAGAATGTGGAGTGCCTGGTAAATCCCTAAGAGTTGAACCTAAGCAGCAGCTACTTGATGAGTTGATTTTCATTGAAGTTGTGCAGCCCAATCAACTCAAACAATTGGCTTGTTGCACCACTTAATTAGGCACACAAGTGATTACCTAATTTGATTTCTACTCAATTATGTGTTTGGATGTGTGTATCGGTTCCAAAGATTGATTTACCGGTTGAGTTTGAAAATCAGATGAGGTTGTGTACCTCTGTGAGATTTTTTCTATTTTCTTTTTAAATGTGGAGGTTGGGGAGGGTGTGGGTGTCAAACAAACAAACAAAACTAACCATAGAGTTTATAAGAACACCTAGGTTGATTGATGTTTGTGTTATTATGTGGTGAAGTGAAAACTAATGGGTGGGAGGTGAGGGATAACTTACAAAACCTTCAACAGCACTTTACTCCAATCTACCGCTTTTGCTCTTCTCAAAAGAGTACCTGCAATCACAATAAGAAAGGAGAGAAGTGAGGTAAATGATTTGCAAGTTGTAAAAACATGAAAAAAAAAAAATCAAATAGCGTCCCCTCCCCAGCAACGGTGCCAAAATGTTGAACGCGCGGGTTGCTACGCTAATGTGTTTGGTTTTGAAAAACCTGTCGTTGTAGTTTGAAAGCGAAGAACTCGTGTTCGAAAAATAAAATTTATACTGGAATAGAAATCCCAGGTTGAACTCAAGGAGGCGGACGTTTGATTTAAAAATACGCATTTGTTTTATTTCTCATGAAGGAAATTAATTGATTAAAAACTATCTAACTATTTACAATAAATAGGAGAGAGAGAGACAATAAGAGAGAGAGAATATTACAAACAAAAACCAAAAGAGATGTAGAATGAACATGGAATTCATCATCAAAAAGATTGTTCATTACACTAAACATTACGACTAGAAAGTGGGAAAATGATTACACTATAAAGCAGTAAATCTACTTTAGAAAGCAGTAAATCTACTTTAGAAAGCAGTAAAAAGAATGGGGAGAGAGATATCCTCCTCAACGGTCGCTTGGAGGACGAGTCGGACGGGACGACGCCTAGAAGACAGGGAACGGAGTAGGACGAAGGAGGACGAAGCAGGAAGAATGGGAATGGGGCAGCACGTCGTCGTCGTCGTCGCGGGATCCGCTTTCAAAAGGGGGATGAAAAATTGACTTTATCTAGCGAGAAGCATCTTAGGTGTGGGACAAGCTTCTCTTGAGCTTTGTAGAGGGAGAGAAGAGAAGGAAGGGATGAAGATTTAGTATGGAGGAGGTCTCCTTTTATAGTTGCAAGGAATGAGGGCAAATTGGTCTTTTAAATCTCAAAACATTAAATAAGGGGTCTTTAGTGATGGATAAAACTGTCGCTAAAGCCCCATCGTGGGCTGATTAGCCCATATTTGTGGGCTATTTAAGTATTTAAGTGCCTAGACATTAAGTTAATTCTAACATTTATTTAGCATAAATTAGGATGTAAATAGGTTAATTCATATTTCTAATTTAATTTCATAATTCATGCATTGCATTCATATTTAAATGCATTTAGAATTAACTTAGAATTGCATTCATTTAATTAGTTAACTAATTAGGTGCATTGCATACATAATTTAAGTTAACATAAAAGTTGAGGGTTTGTATATAAATAACCAAAATATTTTAACACGATTTTTTCACTTCTTCTTGCAGCAACGACTACATTTCCATCTGCTGCCGCTACAACGCCACCAGCTAACGCACTAAAGATCCCAATCAAGGAGGAGCGGATGTGTTGGATCTGGTCAGGGCAGCTGATTTCAAAAGAGAGGAGGTGGTAGCCGAGCTCGTTAGGCGTCCACCCCCGACCCATCACTATGCAGAGAGTTCGTCTCTCTTCCATTCCACACCACCGGCCTCAACCGTGGCGACGAGTCTCCACCACCGTGGGCGTGTGGTGTGACAGGCCACACCGCCATCCAGAGCTCGTCCGATTACCGTGAGCACCTCAGCGTGCACCTCCCTCACCGTTGTCACCAACAACCACCGCCGCAGCCACTGCATTTTAAGCTTCGACCCACACTCCAACAGCAACCGGCCGCTCACTCCACGCCCATGCCCCTCCGGTTGCACACTTGCATCACCTCCTGCAGCAACCACCCTTGCACTGCATCTTCTCCAGCGCAGCCGCTCCTTCACATCTGCATCCCTCCAGCTGCATAAGACCGCCAGCCCACGCATGCACTTCACCTTCAGTAGCCTTCGTGCACGCCTATCTGTGCATTGTTTGACATTGGCTTTGGGATTTAAATGTGCATAAATTTTCTTTAATACATGTCAATGGAAAATTGCATAAAATCATCACATAGTTATTGAATATTTCAGTGAGGAAAAATTACACATCTACCCTTATGTTTTCAAGATATTGTGCATCTTCTTTCAGTCGCATTTCATGTCAGATTTGACTACGGATTTCTCACGAGATCGAACGAAGAAGAAATAATTGAGATATTATTGCATCATTGCCTATTTGTGGACACGACCTGCTCCTAATTGAGTGGTTATATTAATTGTTGATTAGTCAATTTTTCCTCCACATAAAATTAGAAACGACTTTAAAAGCGAACAATCGACTCATCAAATGGCACCATTGTCGGGGATGCAACAGACGCAATAATTTCTCCTATTTTATTTTTTATTATTTCTCAATTGCATAGTGATTTGACCATTTATTATTTTCTTTTCTGTGTGAGAAATTTGTGCAAGGAATCAGCCATCGTGAGAGGCGACCCTTGACGTCTCCAGAGGAGGAATTGGTCGAGCTACCTTGCAGAGGACTAGAAGGACGAGGACACGACGATCATCTAGTCGTTAATTTAATTCGAGTTGGATTAATACTTTAGATTTAATTTTTCATTGCATACACATTTGGTTTGAAACCCTTGTTCTGGGGTATATTTTGAGGGGTTTGTTCCTCGATTTTGTTTTAGGCCCGTGTTGGGTAATTTTTGGGAGCCTGTTCCCTTTTTCTTTAGATTTAGGTTTTTTTGTTTATTTTGTGGATTGTTTACTTTTATTTGCTTGCGCATAAGTAGTTAAAAAAAAAAAATGAGCTGCCTGTCCTAGGACGAACCATTTAGGTCTGTATGAGCAGGCTCTAGGTTTACTTCTTTGCATTGCATGCATTCTCGCATCATTGATTGCTGGAAGCAAGGTACTCATTCTCTTACTTTGCATCCTATTCTTGATCACGCATTGCATTTGGACTTAATGCGAAATGGGAAAGACCTAAAAAGCTTAAATTGGGAAAGACCTAAAAAGTCCTTTTTGAATTGTGTTTTGCTTGTGGAATTCTGATTGAGGTGTGAGTTAGAATGGACCACAATGATTTTCATCCTTTCACATCTTGCCCACACCCTCACCCCCACTCTGCATTCTTCGATCCCATATGCCAAGATGGTCCATCCCTTGATGGACATAATGACAATCATTGGGATCAGTTTTACTCCTATTATAGGAGTATTGGCTTGGTTAAGCCCCAAATCAGTGAGTAGAACCTAGGAGTGGGATTTGCTTTGCCCAATATCCCACACGCCATAGAAATACCCAACACACCCTCCTTGAAAAATTATAATGGTTGGACAGACACTCCTAGGTACTACAAGCCTGAGCCTGACTTCTCTCATGATAGAAATGACCTCTCTCCTTGAAGATGGAAATACAGAAAATGCAAAACAAAATGATTGAATTGTTAGGAGAATCTTCGAGAGTAGGCCAACAAGAAAGAAATTAAATTAGCCACCCAATCTACCCCATTGAGGATGATGTACGCCCCTCTACAATAGATGCATCTCTCGTGGGAAAGCTACACTTTAAGTTGGAGGGAAATTTTAGGGAGAATAGCTACTTTTCGAGGTTCAATTTTGAAACCTCCTCATTAGATGACAGTTCCTTGAGAGATCTGCACCTTAAGTGGGAGGAAGATACATATGAAAGTAGCTATGCATTGGATGAAGAAAGGTGGCAACCAGAGGAAGATGATGATAAGGTTGAGTATCCACCTAAATTATGTTGGAGTTAAAAGAAGGGAATGATGGTACCATTGGAAGACCTCGACCTAGATGATAGTATTTTCGTGCCATTTGATGAAGTGGGTCGAAGTCAAGTTGTTAATCCTACCCTCCCTTCTGATCATGAGATGGAACTCAAGCCCACCCTTAGGGAACCTAACCCTGAAGAAATTGACCTATCTGAGGAGTCCGATGTTACTAGTGTAAACCATTTACCTCAGATAGAGTACCCTAGGGGATCTGCTGAGATATTAAATGACTCTAGACCTTGGGTATTTGATGAATCATATGATGAGGAGAAAGATGAATTATATGAGGAACCTACATTCAAAATTTGGAGTGACACTAAGGGTGATTATGTCTTATTTGAAGAGTTAGCCCCTGAGGATGTCATAAATTTGACCAAATTAGGTTTCCTTAGCACACCCATTGATGATATTTCTCCTCATGATGAAATGATGGAAATTTTGGAAGCAACTTCTAAGATTTATGTGGATTCACATATAGACTCCAGGGAAGATTTGAGTAAAGAACAAAAACCCAGGGATGACATTGATAGGATAATCCCTAGATCTGTTGCTTCCAACCTACCTTCATTTATTTCGAAGTCACCCTCTGATTCGCTTATGTCTGAAGGCGAAATTGTGACTCATGATGAAGGGCAGGAAGATAAATGTGATGGTGCAAGGAATGCTAGGGATGCAATTGAGGATTTGGAAAGAGTATTAGAGATGGACACCGAGGTGATTAAACCCAACCTAGATCTTATGGCCATTTCGCAACCACAAAACTTGGACACCCTAAACGATCCTTGCCTTAGAGAATTGCTCACTTTTGTTCTGACCGGGGGGCTTAACAAACCAATATTTCCCGTAATGGAGTATCTGTATGGATTGATGATTTCCTTAGTCAATCCATTGCCCTGGGGGTTTATCTCTGCACCATTCCTTCCCCATTCCTTTTGGAGGATCCTTGTCATCGTCCCCTTGCCCCTTTGGAGGTTATTATACCTGTTTGTCCTTCAGAACGTTCTCTGGTGACCTGGGAAGATTTCATTCCCATCTTAGTTGGGCGAGCATTTGCTATTGGGATTCATCATCAGCTCGCCAACATCCTAGGATACCTATTTTCTAGGCCAGCATTACTTTGCTCATTTTTAGGGCCTATTTCTGCAATCCTTGAACCTGATTTGCAGGTTCTTTGGCTATTCAGCCCAACTCTAACCTAGATTTAGGGCCTATGCAATGAGGACAGATTTTAGGCATGGAGGGGTGTACTTGGGGATATACATAGCATAGTGCATTCATTGCATATGTTTGCATAAAAAAAAAAGTTTTGAGCTTAACTGGCTAGATCTTGCAGTCTTAAGCAAATCAGAACTCTAGGGTAGACTAAGTTAATCCTAGGGTCAAACTTTAAAAGCTAAATGAGCTACTAGCTTTAGACCTTTAGGGTCCTTTGTGGACTTAAAAACTTAAGTAGGAGTTAAGTTACGGACCATTCCTCAAGAGGTTGAGGAAGGAAAGTTAGGGTTTGAGTTAAAAGGTAGGGTAGTACCTAGAGTCTTGTTCTACCTTTTGGTTTATGGGTCCTTGTAACCCAAGCATCCAAATTTCACACACTTGGTCTGGTAATCAACTTAATTTCTTTCTTTCTTAAAAGAGATTTGGTTCTCTTAGTTTTGACTTAGGAGAGGCTTGAAAACACAATTTGATTGGAAGAGTTCCCGCCGCAGGAGAGGTGGAGCATATACTCACCTTGAGGATGCGATGGTAACATATTACCTCCTCGGCGCTTGTCTCTTAGGATATCCATCCTACTAGGGTCATGTAAGCGCATTGTGCGGTTCAGGTACCATGGGCGGCCCGATCTCGAAGTGCCGATTGCCATAGGCCTGAATTTGCTTAAGAAATCCATGGACGATACTATCTCGAAGTGTCGATTGCCAGGAGTTCCTGGGGTCGTTACATGAGGTGTTATCTCGAAGCATCGAAAGCCAGGCACCCTTCGAGGTATGGTAATGGGGACAATGAATCTAACACAGACCGTGTTGATAGCTGATCTGAGGTTAGACCTACAAGAATCAAACAAAAAAAAATTATTCAAAAAAAAAAAGTCCTTTTTCCTTTAATTCAAATAACTCAATCCAATACACATGCACGGATGCTTTAATCTCAGGGACAATAAACCTTAGGGTAGAGTCAGAATCAGGGAAGCTTGTGCCCGCAATTTGTCTTTAGCCGACCTAGTCTGTAACTTAGCAACTACTTGGGAACCTTAGGTCAAGAGTATGAACTTAATATGTTTCCAAAGGAAGACCGATTGGGTTGACTAGTTGTTAATCGCGCTTAATCAGGGTTCTTAAAGGATAACACGTTGTAATATAGCCAAAAAAGCGTTCAAAACAAATAAAGAATTCTTTTACTCGAAAATCGGAGTATCTGAGGTCGAACACAGGGAGCAATCTCAGTACTTTTGAAAACTAGAGAGTACAAATTTTAAATGAAAGACAATTGATTCAAAGAGAAAAAAATTGCTAAGAAAGAATAGGATTGGACGTCTGATTTCTGTATCAGACGTCTTAAATGTAAGGCTTCTTGCTGTTCTTCTTCTTCTTGCGTGTGCCTCTGATCTTCTTTTTCTTCTTTTGCCTTGCTATTTTCTCTTTTGTCTTCTTCTTTGGATTCTCTTCTTCCTTCTCTTTCTTCTGCGAAGGCTTCTTCTTCCTTGGTCTTCTGCCTTGCCTTTTTCTTTCTTCTTTCTGCCTTGCTTAGCCTCTTCTTCAGAGTTTCTTCTTCTTCTTCTGCTTCTTCTTCTTCTTCTGCTTCTTCTCTTCTTCTTCCTGCGGCTAAGTGCTGAGCCCTTCTCCTCCAGCGCTCCTATCTTACACACAAGGGGGAAGCAAAACCTATCCCCTTCCTCTACCCTCACGTATCTCTCTCTCTCTGCAAACCACTCATCGGAAGCTCTCCTAGAGCCGCGGGTGAACGGGTCGGGTTGCATACCCGGGACCAGGTGTACCAGCGTGTATGGTACGCGAGGTGTGCGCGGGTGGTGTCGGGTCGGGTCCGCTGGGTCCGCGAGGTGAAACCGCGGACAGGGCAGGTGAAGGGCGAGGGACCTCACCCCAAGTGTGTCGGAGGCAACCAGCCGAAGGCGAAAAAAAATTTAAATCAGTAAATTGCTACAAGAGTTACCGATATGGGACTATCTTTTGCTTCTCCTCACGTGCGCCTGCAGGAAGACCTCCTTGCAATCCGCTCAGCTGCTGTCGCTGTCGGTGCCAAGTGTTGAAGCAACAGTCTTCACAGACTTCACCCCTGTCCACAGCACCTGGAGCGCAGCTGCACCGACGCCTGGAGGTTGCTTGGAAGCTGCTTCAATCATCGTCAATGGCGTCTGGGCTCAAAACCTGTCAGACATGAATACGGCCTATCGGCCTAATCAAACCACCGGGAGACCTTCGCCATGGCACGGAAAAGGTGGTGCGAGGTGCAGCACGTCACGGGACGGCCTAGACATGCGTGACTAGGTCGTCCTGTGATCGAAAATGTGGGTGTGTTCGGGGGTGCGTTGAGTGGGTTAGAGCGGCAGTGGGTGGGCGGAGGGTGTTTAGCGTGATGAGGCGGAGCCTCTGGGTCGGTCGGTGGGTCGTGTGGAAGTGTGGAGCGACGAGGGCGACTCGCCGGAGGTTGGCTGGAGGGATGGAAGATGACGGTGGTCAGGCGTGGTCGAGGGGTAATCAAATGAAATGCAGTGGGGAAAAGAGAGAGAGAGGAAGATAGGGAACGTATCTGGACTATTTTGGCAGAGAAGGAGGCAGTGGAGTGGACGGCTCGTAGCTACCGTCGTCGGAGAAGAAGCACCCCGAGGGAGAGAGCGGCGACGAGGAAGTGGTCGAGGAAACGTGCGCTTGGTGCGGCGCGACGCAGGAGAATGAGGCGAAGTAGACTCTGCTGCTGGTATGGCAGCAGAGCGACGAGAAGGAGGGGAGGAGGTCGCCGGAGCTTGCGGGTTCCTTGGCCGAAGGGAGGAGAGAAGAAAATTTGGAGGAATCTCCACCAAGTCAAGTCTGAAATTGAGTGGCCGGGTTTAGGAGTTCTTTTATAGGTGGTGGCCGAACTTTCTAGTGAGTGGAGGGTGGCTTTTGGCTATCACTGTCTCGCTGGAGAAGTAAGGTGGTTGAGACCAAAAATTCTCATGTGTTCGTACGAGAGTTTGGAAAGAAATCAACGATCAAGATCGGGCTTAGATGGAAGGGAATTCCTTAGAGAATCTCCCTTCCAATTCTGGGAGGAGATCTTTGAGGAATGTGAGTGTATCCCCCCTGTCAACCTCACCGGTGAAGAATCTTCCCCAATAATGGTGGAAGGACCTGATTGCAAAGTTGGCGAGGAGGTTAGCGGCTCTCTGCGATGATTTTCAAAAGATAGGGACCAAATTGTGATTTGGGTGTACTAAATTGCAAAGTAGGTCCAAATTTGGTATAAACATAATTTTGACCTAAGGAATCCAATGGTGAAGTTAGATTTTAGGTTTGACTACGTTTGATTGGGAATTTTGCATAAAAACCCAAATTAGGTCAATTAATGAGCTAGGACCCTAATCTAGGTCAAACTGGGTTCCAAAGGTCAAATTAAGTGTTCTAAACCATAGGGGATATTTTTCCATGATTTTTAGAGGGTTTACTTGATTTTTATCCTGACCGGAACCTTGTTGTTTTCGGGCTACCAAATGTCATTTAATACCTAGATTGCACATTAACCCATTTCTGATTGACTCAACCCACTTTTTATCTTATTTAGACCATTTGACCTATGTTTTGCCTTTGAGAAATCCTGTTTATGTACTACAATGGTAAAATTGCAGTTTTAACCTTTATCTCATATTTTCTTCCCAGAATACTTATTCCTTCATTTAGGCCTTCTACTAGGTTATGTATTAGCTTTTATTCTCTTTATTGGGTCAGAATGAGCTAGTTATGGCTTATGATGAGGCTCTCATCATACCCCCATGCCTAGCTTTTGCTAGTCCCTTAGCAAAATTTCAAGGTTTTAACTTCCATTCTAGACCCTGAGTGTCTGTCAACAATCATGATAAGTGCTTCTCCTTTTCTTTTGTGATTAGGTCAGAATGCCGACAATAGGCCTAGAGGTATTCAAGTACCAACCAAAATCCGGACCTGACCCACTTTAGCCTCAGTCCACCGCAAAGGTTTCTAAGGCCCACAGAAACTAACCTAGGGTTTGTTGGACTCCGCGGTTAAAGCACCTGTGCTTAAGATATTTTCAGCCTAGGTTCAGTTTGCAGTGCATTTTTGTAAGAGAAAGATAGAAGATTTATTTGTTTGGAGAGCTTTTCTCTCTCTTTTCTTTTTATTTCTAGCTTCGGATTAGCTTCCCAACACGGTCTGTATCAGATTCCTCATCCCCATCATCAATCCTCAAAGGTCCCTGGCTTTCGAGATTTTGAGATAATCCCGCCCATGGCAACCCCCAGAACCCTGGCTTTCGAGATAATCCTGCCCATGGCGTTCCTTGGCCGAATTCAGATCCTGGCGATCGACATTTCGTGATAATGCTGCCCATGGTATCTGAACCAGCAGAGTGCTTACATGCCCCCAGTAGGATATTTAAATATCCTAAGAGACAAGCACCGAGGAGATGATATGTTGTTACGCATCTTCGAGGGGAATTTCCCGCCTCTCCGCACTGGGAACTCGTCCAAATAAACTTGTGTTGATTGGCCACTCCTAATCTAGGTGACTTTTTCAGACTATTGAACACTTTTGCATGAATTGAATGTTTATGCGCACTGAACCAGACTGTGTGTGAATTTGGGGTGCTTAGGTTATCGAATCCCGCAAATCGGAGGTCAGTTAACGAGGCTGAATACTTTCTAAGCCTTAGACCTAATACTTAAGCTTCGCATTTTCCTCAACCTCTTGAGGATTATCCAGATTTTAGCGGATACGTGAATTTTTAAGCTAACGAATCTAGCCCAAGAGGCCTAAGACCAGCGTTCCTACTAATCTCTTGTTATATCTCCTTAGCACTTTTTTTTCTTTTTCTTGATTTGGTCTAGAACTTCAGTTAACCCCTTAATCTTTTACTAATGACTATTTCTTTTTATTTTCATTTTGTGCTCCTTTTTGTCATTTTACTCTCTTCCTCCTCTCATTTGTATGACCCTGAATTGTTCCTCCCTTCCATCAAGTCCCTTTTTTTCTTTTTTAATTGAAACCCTTTCTTGATATGAATTTCCCTGACATTTTGCACTTTCATACCCCCCCATGCCTAAGATTTGCAATGTCCCCATTGTAAATTAGGTGGGTTCGATTTCAGCTTAGTTCATGCATTAGGACAGGTGTGTGGTGAGTGAATGGGTCGAAGTGACTTGTTGCGAACGATTTCTAATCTCGAGTAGGGATACCTGAGGTGAAGTCGGTTGTTCTAATGGATGAACCCTAAAGTGCAATATGAATTCTGCATAGAGATGTCAGAAAAGGTTTTGGGTTTTTCAAAGAATGACGGGTTGCCTCCCATTAAGCACTGAGTTTTATGCCATCAGCTGGGTGCAATGAGCTCAAGAGGAATGGAGGGTAAAGGATGGCTCAGCCAAATCTATATCGGTCATGTCAATGATCGGTTTGAGTCTCTGACCGTTCACAACAAAGGGTTCGGAATTGTGGCTGAGTGGGCTGATTTCAATGGCTCCATTTCCAAAGATTTGTCGGACTAGGTAAGGTCCGACCCACTTAGATCTTAACTTTCTTGGGAATAATTTGAGTTGGGCATCAAAGAGTAAAACCTTTTGACCAGGATGAAAGACATTTCTAGAAATGTGTTTGTCGTGAAAAGCTTTAACCCATTCTTGTAAATTCGCGAGTTCTCATACGTGTCGTGGCGTAATTCATCGATCTTGCTTATTTGAAGTCTTCTGTGGGTTCCAGCCTTAGAAAGATCAAGATTACAATTCCGTACTGCCCAATAGGCTTTATACTCCAATTCGACGGGGAGGTGACATGCCTTCTCGTACACTAGTCTGAAGGGAGACATTCCTAATTGGGTCTTGTGAGCGATCCTATAGGCCCACAATGCTTCCGAAAGCTGAGAAGACCAATCTTTTCTATCAGGTCGAACAGTAACCTGAAGGATCTTCTTGATCTCTCGATTAGATAGCTCAACCAGACCATTAATTTGGGGGTGGTAAGGAGTAGAGATTCGGTGTGACACCCCATATTTGGTCATCAGTGACCTGAACTGAGCCTTTGTGAAATGGGTCCCTCCGTTGGAAATTATAGCACGTGGGATCCCGAACCTTGAGAAAATGTTTTGATGAATGAATTTTATAACAACTTTATGATTGTTGGTTCTAGTCGGAATGGTTTCTATCCACTTGGAAACATAGTCAACTACGAGTAAGATGTATTCGAAGCCATCTGAGATCGGGAAGGGTCCCATGAAATTAATCCCCCAAATATCAAAAATTTCGCATACCAAGTGATGTAAACACATTTACACTACCTAAAATGTCTATTTATGCATGTTCTTAAGCATAGGTTTGCATTTCATGATATAAATAATGCATTACATGCATCATCTTGCATTTAGAGTAGTTTGAATAAAATGGAGGTTAATTGTCTCCTTTTATGTGCTTGGACAGGACAAACATTTTATCGGGGCCTCGGATCAAAGATCCAACCGTATGGATGTGATCAGGGCGACGATTGGAGTTCAACGACTCCAAGATCGCCCTAATCAGGCATCCGCAGCATCAGATAGTGACCCAGGAACCCTAGAAGATCAAGGGCCAGGATGGTGTAAATCTACTGTTCAAATAATAAATCCGACCGCATGGATGATAATCTCGCAATCGGACGGCTGAAAAGCGCTGGATGTGCGTGGACGTTGATGAGCGGGCAGCCGAGGAGGCGCGCGTGGGAGCGGAAGCTACGCCCACGTTGGGGCTTTAGTGACGGATTTATTCGTCACTAAAGACCCCTTTTTTATTATTTTGAAGTTGTAATGTCCATTTTGCCCCCACTGCTTGCAACTATAAAAGGAGACCCCATCCATATGAAATTCTCATCCCTTCTTTCTCCTCTCTGCCCCTCCAAAGCTCAAAAGAAGCTTGTCCCACACCCGGGATGCTTCTTGCGAGATAAAGTCCAATTTTCGTTCTCCTTCGGAAGTGGATCCCGCGACGACGATGGCGTGCTGCTCCTTTCCTGTTCTTCTGCTTCGTCCTCCTTCGTCCTGCTTCATTCTCCTTCGTCCAGGAGTCGTCCTGTCCGGCTCATCCTCCAAGCAATCGTCGAGGAGGATAACTTCTCTCTCCCATTCTTATTTACAGCTTTTCTAGTGTAGAATTTTCCTGCCTTATAGTGTAATTGATTTTCCGCATTCTAGTGTAACTGTTATAAACAGTTGAAATATTGAATGCATGTTCTCTCTCTCTCTCTCTCTTTCTTTTAGTCTGATAGCTCCATTGTAATTATATCTCCTTGCTTATCGAAAATCCTAAAACAAATATAATTGCGAATATAGATCAACGTAGCCTCCCTGTGTTCGACCCAGAATTCTTTTCGGTATAAATTTTATTTGTTGAACACGAATTCTTTGCTTTCGAACTACAATGACAGGTTTTCCAAAACCAAACACGTAAGCGTAGCGATTCGAAAAATCGTTCAACATTTTGGCGCCGTTGCTGGGGAGGCAATGATTTTCGATCTTTTCTTCGCATTTCTTACACTTTATTTGTTTTCTAACTAGCTTTTTCTTGTGTCTATTATTTTGCAGAGACCTCCATCAAGGAATCAACAAGCGGTAGATTGGAGTAAAGTGCAGTTGAAGACAACTGTAAGTTCTCCCCATTCTTTCCCCCTCCATAGATTTCATTCGCCACATTAAATCCAAATCCCAATTAACCTAGGTGTTTGCATAAATCCTAGGAATAGTTTGGTTGTTTGGATTTTCACTCACATTCATTCCACCTTCATTCATAAAAAAAAAAAAAAGATAATCTTGTGGGGTAATTTCCAACAAACACACAACAAACACCCACATTCAAGGCACTTGATCAACTTGATTTGTTTTCTACTCAACCGGGTTCTGATCTGTGGAACCGGTACACACAAAGCAACACATAACAGAGTAAAAATTATTCTAGGTTAACCATTTTTGAGTGCCTAACTTAGTGGTGCAATTGTGGCCAATTGTTTGAGTTGTTTGGGCCGCACCACTTTATTTTAAAACCAACTCATCAAGTAGCTCCTCCTTAGGGTTTTCAATCTAGGTATATTCCAGGCACTCCACTTTCTTTCTGATTTTAAAGGAAAACAATCTTCACCCGTGTTTTACAACTTGGTTTGCCTAGAAACTTGATTGCAATTCACCTAATTTGAAACCCTAAAAGCTACTTAAGTAAGATTTGAACACTAAAATTCACACATTATCAACAATCTTGCTTGGTAACCACTGGTTGTGCACGCACACACAAATCAATCAATCATTAAGGGCACAACCCATTTAAATGGCCCATCACATTCTAAAGCACATTCAAACCTAGCCTTAAATAAAATAGAGTAGACGTTGGCCTTAAGGATTGAACTCGCTCTTCAGAACTCAGAACAAGATTATTTTCGATTAGTCTGTTTCTACTGTTCAATCTGATGTCTAGCTAGGGGAGCAGAGTCAAACGATCGCGGCTGGGGGGTACACTAGGAACCGGAGGCGCAAGCCGAAGGAAGAACCTTCTCCCCAGTCCCTCCTTCTAACTGGTTGGATTGAATAGACAGAAGTAGATTAAATCGTTCCTTTATCTCAAGATGGGTTTTGGGAGTCTGTAGGTCTGTAGGCTAACCCATTTAAGGACAGGTTTGATTGTTTGTATTGCAGGGCACCTTTCTTCCTCCCGTGTCTCATGAATCCTTCCACATATTTCACGCATTCCCGCTCTTTCCCTCCTGTTGTGAATTATCCTCAACATGATGATTATCCCAACTCATATTGTAATCAACCATCAGTCAGTTGGGATAATTTGGATTGGGGATACAATTCCGAACCCCTGTGTTTAGGGTCTAACCATGAACACTTTGATTCTGATTTCTATCCTTCTCAGAGATACATCGATTATAGATCGTCTTCCTTTCATGCACAACCTAATATGATCTACAATCAAGAAGGATACACCGATCCTTACCCATCCTCTGATTTCACTGCCTTTAGGTCATCACCATCTTTTCAACAATCTGAAATGACCTATTATTAGGAAGGGTATAACGAATCTCAATTCGTTAATTCCTCTGCATTGATGTTAAACCCGCCCAACCCTGAACCAACTCATTTGGTTCAGGTTAATCAGGTTCAAGATAAGGTTCTGGCTAACTTGAGGAATATCATTCAATCTTTAGAAGTTCAGCCAATACCTTGCATTGAGAGATTGGAGCCCCTGATTGAAATGATTGATGATTTAAACAAGTCTTTGTTGGATTGGCTCCAGGATGTTAAGGATAAGAACCCGGGTGAGTTTCTACTTGGGAAATTAGAGAAATTGAGGATGAGATTCGTGGTTGCTTTGATTCAATCTTGGAATAATTCCCAGGATGAACCCTCTTCAGGAAAGCCAATGACAGAACCCGCTCAGGCACCTGTTGTGGGGGACACGTGTTACGAGGCTGACCAGATTGAATTAAAATAACCAATGAAGGATGATCTGATTTCTTCACTTGAGATCCCTAAGCCGGGTTACGAGGAAACGTATGTCTCCTTGGAACAGAAGGTGACAAATGATTTTGGGACATACATTGATAAGGATCCTGATGGTGAAGATTCAAGTTGTGAAGTCTCACGCAAGTTTTCTGAATACGATTCCTATGAGACGATTGGGCCTGAGGAATCTGATAGATCATTTGATAGCCCAATAACTGAGGACACTGATCTTATTAGGGCACACATTACGGATCCAGAATCGCATTTTCTGGAGGAATCAATTCAATGCCTTGATTATCAGTTACACCCTGTTGAGCTTATTGATGATTCTAATTCTGAGATAATTAGACCCAAGTCAATTTTGATTCTGCCACATCATTTAGACTTGGAGATTTCAGACGGGGTGATGAATATACAAGAGGTCCTGGAATTTGATATGCTAAATGAGGAGGATAGGAGCTGGGAAGTTTTGATTTGGGAAGTTAATTCTGGAGGAAATGGAAGATTGAGTCGAAGGGTTCCTTTTAAGCTGAAACCATCAAATCAGAACCCTTACGACATTTGTTTCGAGGATGTTCAACTCAAGCACACATTCAACGATTATCCTTTTCAGATTCAATTCTCTGTAACCCGACTTTTTGGTCTTGGGTTGCATCCTCATAAATCGCAGGCCTGACCCCGCTTGCATTCTGATTTTAGGATTTGGGTAATTTTTATCCAGAACCTAAGATATTCTCGATTATGGGGTGTGGGTCTGCACCACAATCTGGTCCACATCTGTGGACCTCTTTTGACAAGTCGGAGGATTCTTCTATTTATTCTAATTCTGACCTACACTTGTGAATTCTTTATTTCTTTTCTTTGTATAGTGTGCCTAGCTGAAGGCACTAAACTCAGCACATATACAGTTCTTTTTAATTTTTCATCTCAGAGCAGACCTGACATTCATGCAATTCAGGTGATTTCTTCGCTTTTCCACTCTGTTTTATGTCTTTTTATTACAATGAGGACATTGCATTAGATAGGCATGGGGGGGTGGATATTTATCTCTGAATTCATTCGTCAGCTCCGTAGATTTGTTTTATTTTGATTAAAAAAAAATCAAAATTAGGAAAGAGAATTTGGGTTTAAGAAAATTTTCAATCTTAGGAAAAACTACATTAAGATATGAACACAAAGACCCTTCAGGTCTTTGAACTTAATCAGCCCGTGTATCCACTAAAATGTGGATTTGTTTTTTGAGTTCTCGCCAACTTGAATTTTATTTTAATTGGAGTAAATAAGTTTGGGTGATAAGTACACGACTTATCAACCCACCCTCTGATTTGAGGGAATTTTGAGTCTTAAGCATCTACACACTTTTTTTTTCGCACTGACTCGTTGTTCGGCGATTCTAATGGAAATTGGGTAGCTAATGAACCTTCTAGGGTGATATGGCTGGCAAGTTATCGTGGGTAACAACCCATAGGTAGGTTGTCCAGAGCCCAGTCATTGAACCTTTCTCTTTTTCCTGCCCTTAGGTAAATCTTAGATCAGGGAAGCCACCTATTTAAAAAAAAAAAAATCAAAGGAAAAAAGAACAAAAAGAAATAAGCCACACTTCGCCGCACGAGTATGGCTGGCAAGTTGTCAGTGGTAACAGCTCATCGACCGGTTGTCCATAACCCAGCTCAGAAAATGTACTAAAAATTCCCAAAACACTTAGGAAGAAGCGGAGAAGTAGAATAAACTGGGGAGATATACACTGGATTCACCCTTGTGTTGACCCCGTAAAAAAATAAAAGTAGGGAGAAAGCTACCGATTTTAAAGATACACCTTTAGGCAGAAGTCTTTTTGAGGTCACCTAGAGGCGTAGAAATCCGAAGTCCGTTCTAACTACCGGTCAACGAGTCTATCACAATCAAAATAAGATGCTTAAAGCTTAGGGTTCTCATCAAATTTTGGGTGAGTTGAATGGTCGTAGAAAGCCACTCTTAAACCCAAAAATTTGAAAATCAAAAAAATTAGAAAAGAGAAAAAGAGAAAGAAATTTTTCTTTTAATAAGGCGAGGGCTTTAGGCGGTCTGCATTTTGGCTGATACCCGGGCACTGTTGTGTCTTTGAAAGTTCAGTTCCTAAGTAGACAATTTCTTAATGATTGAAAAATAACTCAAGTCCTAATAATCTAACCTAATTCTTTTATAAATAGCATATAGTTTTTGCTAGGGACTAGCAAAAGATAGGCATGGGGGTATGATGTAAACACATTTACACTACTTAAAATGTCTATTTATGCATGTTCTTAAATATAGGATTGCATTTCATGATATAAATATTGCATTACATGCATCATCTTGCATTTAGAGTAGTTTGAATAAAATGGAGGTTAATTGTCTCCTTTTATGTGCTTGGACAGGGCAAACATTTTATCGGGGCCTCGGATCAAAGATCCAACCGTATGGATGTGATGAGGGCGACGATTGGAGTTCAACGACTCCAAGATCGCCTTAATCAGGCACCTGTAGCATCAGATAGTGACTTGGGAACCCTAGAAGATCAAGGGCTAGGATGGTGTAAATTCACACTTCAGATGATAAATCCGACCGCACTGATGAATTTGGATCGACGATCGTAGCCCAACGACACAAAAATCGAGTCAATCCGACATCCGTGGCACCATCTACAACTTCCAAAAGATGGACGGCCAAGATAGCGCCACATGGTGCCATCTCAGCCGCCCAAGCGGTCGCTTCATCTTGTGAAGGCCCTGCGCCCGATCGCTCTCCGCCGTTGGATCTTAATCCAACGGCTGTGGGAGCTCGCTTTTGAAAGTGTCCGCTCGACCATCCGCGCCCCATAGCGTAGTGGTCGAGTGCGATATCGCCAGCGCTGGGTGTGAGTTCGAGCCGTGGAGAGGGGGTTGGAAGGTGCGGCGATTAGGCGCGGGTGGAGCGTCAGATGGAGATTAGACGGCCGCGTGCGCCCGATAGCGTCGACGCGCGATTGGACGCGCAATCAGACGCACGGGGGGCGCGCAACGTAGCGGGCGCGGATGCATCTTAAGCCATCCGATCTCGCGATCGGACGGCTGAAAAGCGCTGGACGTGCATGGACGTTGATGAGCGAGCAGCCGAGGAGGCGCGCGTGGGCGCGGAAGCTACGCCCACGTTGGGGCTTTAGTGACGGATTTATCCGTGACTAAAGACCCCTTATTTATTGTTTTGAAGTTGTAATGTCCATTTTGCCCCCACTCCTTGCAACTATAAAAGGAAACCCCCTCCATACGAAATTCTCATCCCTTCTTTCTCCTCTCTACCCCTCCAAAGCTCAAAAGAAGCTTGTCCCACACCCGGGATGCTTCTTGCGAGATAAAGTCCAATTTTCATTCCCCTTCGGAAGTGGCTCCCGCGACGACGATGGCATGTTGCTCCGTTCCTGTTCTTCTGCTTCGTCCTCCTTCATCCTGCTTCGTTCTCCTTCGTCTAGGCGTCGTCCCGTCTGGCTCGTCCTCCAAGCAATCGTCGAGGAGGATAACTTCTCTCTCCCATTCTTATTTATAGCTTTTCTAGTGTAGAATTTTCCTGCTTTATAGTGTAATTGATTTTTTGCATTCTAGTGTAACTTTTATAAATAGTTGAAATATTGAATGCATGTTCTCTCTCTCTCTCTCTCCCTTTCTTTTAGTATGATAGCTCCATTGTAATTATATCGCCTTGCTTATCGAAAACCCTAAAAAAAATATAATTGCGAATATAGATCAACGTAGCCTCCCTGTGTTCGACCTGGAATTCTTTTCGGTATAAATTTCATTTGTGGAACACGAATTCTTCGCTTTTGAACTACAATGACAGGTTTTCCAAAACCAAACACGTAAGCGTAGCGATTCGAAAAACCGTTCAACACCAAGATCGGCTGTAGAGGCATCATGTCTCGATGGCTCATGTTGCCCAGAGTCTGGCAACGGGAACATGCCTTACAGTGATCGTATGCATCCTTGAAAATTGTGGCCCAGTAAAAGCCACACTGGAGGACTTTTGATGCGGTTTTATGTCCTGAGAAATGTCCACCTCATGCCTGGTCGTGGTAAAATGAGAGTATGTCTTTGATTGCCACTTCTGCGACGCACCGTCGAATTATCTGATCAGCACCAATGCGGAATAGATACGGGTCTTCCCACAGGTAATACTTGGCAGCGGAACTCAATTTGTCCTTCTTGGCCTTCGGCCAATCGGACAGAATCTGATGTGTTGCTAGGTAATTTACTATATCTGCGAACCATGGAAGACTTGTACTGATAGTCAGGAGGTGCTCATTAGGAAAATGTTATGTGATAGGTCCTGAAGGGTCAATTATTTCAGAAGGAAGGCGGGACAAGTGATCAGCTACCACATTTGCTTTCCCGCCTTGTCGCGAATCTCAAGGTCAAATTCTTGCAACAGAAAGATCTATCGGATTAATCGAGGTTTTGCATCATTCTTTGCAAGGAGATGCCTCACAGCTGTGTGATCCGAGTATATGATAACACGGGAACCCAGAAGGTATGATCTGAATTTTTCTAGGGCAAATACTATAGCTAGTAGCTCTTTCTCAGTAACCGTATAGTTACGCTGAGCCTCATCCAGTGTTTTGCTGGCGTAGTAAATGACCACAGGTTTCCCGTCAATTTTCTGCCCCAAAACCGCTCCTACAGTAAAGTCAGATGCATCGCACATGATCTTAAAGGGTTGAGACCAATCAGGGGACTGTAGGATCGGGGCTTGGGTGACTAGGTCACGTAGGATCTCAAATGCTTGAGTGAATTTCTTGGAAATTTTGAAAGGCACATACTTAGAGAGAAGATTGGTCAGGGGGTGCACGATTTTGGAGAAATCAGGGATAAATCGATGGTAAAAACTGACGTGCCCCGAAAAAGATCGGATGTCCTTAATCGAGCTAGGCATAGGGAGCTTGGAAATCAGGTTAACCTTAGCTCGATCCACTTGGATGCCTTTCTCCGAGATTAAATGTCCCAGGACAATTCCCTCAGGCACCATGAAATGGCTCTTTTCCCAGGAAAGAACCAAATTCACATCGATGCACCGCCTGAGTATTTGGACCAAGTGTTGGAGGCAATCGTCAAATGATGCTCCAAAAACTGAAAAGTCATCCATGAAGACTTCCAGATAGTCACCTACCATATCTGAGAATATGGCATGCATGCACCGCTGAAAAGTTGCAGGTGCATTGCAGAGACAGAATGGCATCCTTCGAAATGCATATGTCCCGAAGGGGCAGGTGAATGTGGTCTTTTCTTGGTCATCTGGATGGATTGCCACCTGGTTGTAACCGGAGTACTCGTCAAGAAAGCAGAAGAACCTATTTCCTGCTAGTTTCTCGAGGATCTGATCAATAAACGGTAGTGGGAAATGATCCTTCTTCGTGGAGGAATTGAGTCTTCTGTAATCAATGCAGACTCTCCACGAGTTAGCTATTCGAGTAGGAATGACTCCTCCAGCTTCAGTCGTGATAATGGTAAGTCCTGCCTTTTTAGGCACCACTTGTATTGGACTCACCCAACGACTGTCGGAGATCGGGTAGATGATCCCTGCATCTAACCACTTTATGATCTCCTTTTTCACGACCTCCTGTAGGTTAGGGTTTAGGCATCTTTGCATTTCTCTTGAAGGACGTGCACCTTCTTCTGTGTAGATTCGATGTGTGCAGTATGAAGGGCTTATACCAGTCAAATCATCGAGAGTCCATCCAATGGCTCTACGATGTTGCTGGAGAACAGTAATCAAATGGAGTTCCTGGTCAGGTGTGAGTCGAGAGTTGATAATCACAGGAAACGTCTGATTTGAATCCAAAAAGACGTACTTCAGATGCTCGGGAAGGGGCTTGAGTTCCATGACAGGATTGTCAGCAACAGCGAGCAGTTCGAGGTTTGTATCAGGAACAAGGGTAGGAGTCATAGGTGTGTCTAGATCATGTTTGCACTCCTCTGTTAGCGGGTTTTGATTCTCTAGTGGTTGATCAGGGATAATCAGGTTGTCCTCTATATGTAATTCATCAACCACGACTCTGATATCACATATTTCCTCTATAACCCCGCAATTAATCCCTTGTTGGGCCTTAAAAATGTCAATCTTCAGGTTTTGATTCCCAAATTTTAATTCTATCTGGCCCTCTTTGTAGTTTATGTTGGCCCTAGCAGTGGCCAAAAAGGGTCTCCCTAATATGATTGGTGTGTCCCTTGGGTTCTTAGGTGCATCCATGTCCAGTACTATGAAGTCTACCGAGAAATAGAAATCTCGTACCCTAACAATGACATCCTCAAGTATTCCTCTAGGTGACTTGATGGATCGATCGGCTAACTGCAATGTCACCTCAGTGGGTTTAAGTTCAGATTCTTCAAGGTGGTCAAGGAGGGATGTAGGTATTAAATTTATGGAGGCACCTAGGTCTAGTAAGGCTCTATCAAATTGGGTTTCACCAATTTTACAAGAAATCAAGGGAGTTCCTGGGTCTTTAGCCTTGGGTGGGAGTTTGCTCAAGATGACAGAGCTGGCTTGCTCTGACAGTACGATTGGATTCCCATCCTTGGTTCGCGACTTACGTTTAGGTGTACATATGTCTTTCAAGAATCTTGCGTAAGCGGGTTTGTGGAGAATTGCATCCATCAATGGGATGTTTATCTAGACCTGTTCAAAGAGCTTGACCAGATCCTCCTCAGGGGCCATAGGTTTGGTTATCCTTTTTCCTTTGGTCAAGGCCTTAGGAAATGGGATCCTAGTTGGTTCCTCTAGGATAGGTCCAGGTTCTTGATCTGGGACAGTGGTATCTTGGATAATTATCCTAGGGTCTTGGCTATTATCAGGCTTGGAGTGGTTCGGATAATGTGGGTCTTGGGTTGTTTTACCACTACGTGTTGTTACAGAGTTTAATCCGGCCTGATTTTGGTTTGGGTTTGGTAGGAGGGGTGGCTATTGCTGAAATCCCGCATAAGATGTCGAAGCTTCCATCCCGTCTGGCGATGGAGCAGCAGGGGCCTGATAAATCAAATGTGCGTGGCCTGAATTTGGATTCATACCGCGCTTCTGGGTTAGCACGTTATTTGGGTTGGGCAGAGGTTGCGAAGGAAGGGTGCCAGGTTGGCGAGAATTTACCATCTGGGCCAGTTGGTTGCGAACCTCTGTGATCTCGTCCTTGTGCTGTTTTTGCATTGCCGCATTCCTCTTTTGAATGTCAGCCAGTGCTTGAAGGATAAGAGTTAGTTGATCCTGGTTTTGCCCGGATTGGTAGGTGGGATAGGGTCGAGGCTGAGGCGGCTGATATGGACGAGGGGCTTATGGACGGGGTTGATATGGTGGTCTTTGAGAATTTCCCGCCCACTGAAAGTTAGGATGATTTTGCCATCCAGGGTTGTAGGTATTGGAGAATGGGTCATTCTGGATGGCGTTGAGGTCCTTGCAGTTCTGAGGAACCTCAGGAAAGTCCGAATACGAGGGTTCAGAGTTCCCCCAACTCGAGTAGAATGGATCGGAGGTCACTCTGGTCTGAGAGGAAGACGGGGGTGGATATGGGTCCATCCCCTTGGCAGATTGGTGATAGATATTTTGCACAGTTTCCCTTGCCAAAGGTGGTCGTGCAAAAGAGTTTTGCGTAGAGGTGGCTTGCTGTAAATGCCGAGTTAGCTCGTCCACCTTCTTTTCGATGATAGAAACCTTGTCCAACTGACTAGCCATCAGTTCCAAGTCGACAGAAGTGGATAGGTCTTGCATCTCATGTGTCCCTCTCAGATTCGTCGATGCGCGGGCATTCATCTTGTCGAATAAGCCCATGGAGTCATTATTTATGGAGTTCTCGCACATGTTTTCGAGAATCTCCCACACCGTGTCCTCATGTTGACCCATGATGTTTCCTCCTCATGTTGCATTGACGAATAAATGAATGTCTTCACGGAGTCCCTGGTAAAAAGACTGGACTTGTTCCCACTTAGGAACTCCGTGATGGGGGCACTTTCGCATGAGATCTAAGAATTGATCCCATGCTTCGTGAAGAGGTTCTCTCGGTTGTTGTGTAAAATGAGTGATCTGGTGGCGCAAGGCATTCGTCCGGCCAACGGGGAAGAATTTTTTCAAAAATTCAGACTGAAGTTCCTCCCATGTGTTGATCGGACGGGTTTGAGTTTGATACCAATGTGCGACCTTGTCCAAGAGGGAGAACGAAAACATTTTCATGAGTAGGATATCCTGATTTTGCAGATCTGACCCGAAGGTCTGGGCCAGATGCTTGAGTTGTTTAATGTGTTGGAATGGATCCTCAGAGTTAAGCCCATGAAACTTTGGTATGGCAAGAATCATATTGGGCTTCAGTTCAGAATCAGGACCTCCAATCAGGATTCGTACTCGAGGTTCAATTGCCACCGCAGCGGGATTATAGTGATCTCGCATCATAGGTCGCTGCGGTGGGTTTACAAAGTTTTGAAAGAGATCATTAAGGCGTTGAAGTTGGTGTTCAAGGTTATTCTCCTCTTCATTGGGTTGTGCCATGATGGGAGAAGAAGGAGAACCAGGGTCTGAATCAGATGAAAGATTTATGTGGTGGGGTTGCTGCACAAACAAGGGTGTCGAGGCTTGGCCTCGACGAGAGTGAATTTCTAAAGGAGGTCTTAAGGGTGGTCTTAAGGACCTCCTTCCGAACATGCACCTAAGGATGTGATGAGATTAGAAGGTGCTGGACCCAATCAAGACACCCAAAAATTGTTGGGTGACTATAGAGGTTCGGGGCGGATGGACCCCTGGATCAGAAGATCGTCCACCTGAGAATTACCTGGGCAGCCGAAGAGGGAGAGTCCCGCAAAGACCCCTACACGGTAGAGCGTCCCCACGAGTTACAGGGTTTCCCCCACCCGACCTCTCTTGTCACTGCGGTTCCAGGTAGACCAGAATGGGGACCTTGACCTCTTAAGTCTACCTTTTTTACTTTAAGATCAAGGTGCTTAATGTTCCACTTGAACTTTTAGGTATTTTGAGTGAAAAAGTGACCTAATTTTAAGGTTGGTTGACCCAAGGGATCAACTTCACCTCTTGTTCCTTTGAGAGCTTTTAGGTCCTTTCCTTTAAGGTTCAAATGGATTAAAAGCCTGATTTGCTTAGGGTTCCTCTTGTATAGATCTTTTCAAACAAGGTTTAGGCACACCTCTTTTTGGAAAAATTTGTTTCTTTGTTTAAGATAAGATGTGTCTCTAAAAACCCTAGCTTTTTAATCCTTAAATTGGCTCTAGTGGGACCAATTTAGTTGCCTCAGAATTTAGTACCTAGGGTTCAATCAAGAAAGTTTTAGCCCTAGTTACCTTAGTTGGATGAGCAGATAAAAATGTGTTGAAATGAAAATCAGGCAACTTGATGAGTTACTAAATATGAAACAGGTAGCCTTAAGTTGATTGCTCTCTTTTTTTTTTTTTCTTTTCAGATTTTGAGGGAGTTAAGAGAGAGGGCTTATGGAAATTACCTGTTCCTTGAAGTGTTTGTTGTGCAGCTGCTCTTCTTTCCTTTTTGCTTTCCTTGTAATAAGCACAACAAAAGAGAGGAGTTAGGTCAAATATTGGATCAAAAAGTTGTAATCAAAAGATTTAAAAGTGCCCGTTGCTCCCCGGCAACGGCGCCAAAATGTTAATCGCGCTTAATCGGGGTTCTTAAAGGATAACACGTTGTAATATAGCCGAAAAAGAGTTCAAAACAAATAAAGAATTTTTTTACTCAAAAATCGGAGTATCCGAGGTCGAACACAGGGAGCAATCTCAGTACTTTTAAAAACTAGTGAGTACAAATTTTAAATGAAAGACAATTGATTCAAAGAGAAAAAAATTGCTAAGAAAGAACAGGATTGGACGTCTGATTTCTGTATCAGACGTCTTAAATGTAAGGCTTCTTACTGTTCTTCTTCTTCTTCTTGCGTGTGCCTTTGATCTTCTTTTTCTTTTTCTGCCTTGCTGTTTTCTCTTCTATCTTTCTTCTTTCTTGGTCTTCTTCACCTTTGGATACTCTTCTTCCTTCTCTTTCTTCTGCGAAGGCTTCTTCTTCCTTGGTCTTCTGCCTTGCCTTTTTCTTTCTTCTTTCTGCCTTGCTCAGCCTCTTCTTCAGAGTTTCTTCTTCTTCTTCTACTTCTTCTCTTCTTCTTCCTACGGCTAAGTGCTGAGCCCTTCTCCTTCAGCGCTCCTATCCTACACACAAGGGGGAAGCAAAACCTTTCCCCTTCCCTCTACTCGCACGCATCTCTCTCTCTTTGCAAACTGCTCACAGGAAGCTCTCCCAGAGCCACGGGTTAACGGGTCAGGTTGTGTACCTGGGACCAGGCATCCCGGCTTGTATGGTATGCGAGGTGTGCGCGGGTGGTGTCGGGTCGGGTCCGTCGGGTCCGGGAGGTGAAACCGCGGACGGGGCGGGTGAAGGGCGAGGGACCTCACCCCAAGTGTGTCGGAGGCAACCAGCCGAAGGCGCAAAAATAATTTAAATTAGTGAATTGCTGCGAGAGTTACCGATGTGGGACTATCTTTTGCTTCTCCTCGCGCGCGCCCGCAGGAAGACCTCCTTGCAATCCGCTCAGCTATTGCCGCTGTTGGTGCCAAGTGTTGAAGTAACAGTCTTCACAGACTTCACCCCTGTCCACAGCACCTGGAGTGCAGCTGCACCGATGCCTGGAGCTTGCTTGGAAGCTGCTTCAATCGTCGTAAATGGCGGCTGGGCTCAAAACTTGTCAGACATGAATACGGCCTATCGGCCTAATCAAACCACCGGGAGACCTTTGCCATGGCACGGCGAAGGTGGTGCGAGGTGCAGCAGGTCGCGGGATGGCCTAGACATGCGTGCCTAGGTCATCCTGTGACCGAAAATGTGGGTGTGTTCGGGGGTGCGTTGAGTGGGTGTAGAGAGGCAGTGGGTGGGCGGAGGGTTTCAGTGTGATGAGGCGGAGCCTCTGGGTCAGTCGGCAGGTCGTGTGGAAGTGTGGAGCGACGGGGGCGACTCGCCGGAGGTTGGCCGGAGGGATGGAAGATGACGGTGGTTAGGCGTGGTCGAGGGGTAATCAAATGAAATGCAGTGGGGAAAAGAGAGAGAGGAAGATAGGGAATGTATCTGGACTATTTTGGGAGAGAAGGAGGCAACGGAGTGGACGGCTCGTAGCTGCCGTCGTCAGAGAAGAAGCACCCTGAGGGAGAGAGCGGCAACGAGGAAGAGGTCGAGGAAACGTGCGCTTGGTGCGGCGTGACGCAGGAGAATGAGGCGAAGTAGACTCTGCTTTTGGTATGGCAGCAGAGCAACGAGAAGGAGGGGAGGAGGTCGCCGGAGCTTGCGGGTTCCTTGGCCGGAGGGAGGAGAGAAGAAAATTTGGAGGAATCTCCGCCAAGTCAAGTTTGAAATTGAGCGGTCGGGTTTGGGAGTTCTTTTATAGGTGCTGGCCGAACTTTCTAGTGCGTGGAGGGAGGCTTTTGGCTATCACTGTCTCGCCAGAGAAGGAAGGTGGTCGAGACCCAAAATTCTCGTGCGTTCGTACGAGAGTTTGAAAAGCAATCAATGATCAAGATCGGGCTTAGATGGAAGGGAATTCCTCAGAGAATCTCCCTTCCAATTTTGGGAGATCTATGAGGAATGTGAGCGTATCCCCCCTGTCAACCTCACTGGAGAAGAATATTCCCCAATAATGGTGGAAGGACCTGATTGCAAAGTTGGCGAGGAAGTTAGGGGGCTCTCTGCGATGATTTTCAAAAGATAGGGACCAAATTATGATTTGGGTGTACTAAATTGCAAAGTAGGTCAAGATGACCTCCCCTTAGGTCGAAATTTTGGTATAAACCTAATTTGGACCTAAGGAATCCAATGGTGAAGTTAGATTTTAGGTTTGACTGGATATTTTGCATAAAAACCCAAATTAGGTCAATTAATGAGCTAGGACCCTAATCTAGGTCAAACTGGGTTCCAAAGGTCAAATTAAGTGTTCTAAACCCTAGGGGATATTTTTCCATGATTTTTAGAGGGTTTACTTAATTTTTATCCTGACCGAAACCTTGTTAATTGAAGCGGGTCTGTTTTAGGGTTACCAAATGTCATTTAATACCTAGATTGCTCATAAACCCATTTCTGATTGACTCAACCCACTTTTTATCTTATTTAGACCATTTGACCTATGTTTTGCCTTTGAGAAATCCCATTTATGTACTGCAATGGTAAAATTACAGTTTTAACCTTTATTTCATGTTTTCTTCCCAGAATACTTATTCCTTCATTTAGGCCTTCTACTAGGTTATGTAGGAGCTTTTATTCTCTTTATTGGGTCAAAATGAGCTAGTTATGGCTTATGATGAGGCTCTCATCACTAGTCTACTTGGAGTCCTAGGTTTCACTTAATTTTGCTAGGGACTAGTAGAAATTAGGCATGAGGGCATTTCACTGGATCATATTTGTGGGCTATTTAAGTATTTAAGTGCCTAGACATTAAGTTAATTCTAACATTTATTTAGCATAAATTAGGATGTAAATAGGTTAATTCATATTTCTAATTTAATTTCATAATTCATGCATTGCATTCATATTTAAATGCATTTAGAATTAACTTAGAATTCCATTCATTTAATTAGTTAACCAATTAGCTGCATTGCATACATTAATTTAAGTTAACATAAAAGTTGAGGGTTTGTATATAAATAATCATAATATTTTATTATTATTTTTTCTCTTATTCTTACAGCAACGATTGCATTTCCTTCAATTGCCGCTGCAACACCACCAGCTGCGGCACTAAAGATCCCAATCAAGGAGGAGCGGATGTGTTGGATCTGGTTGGGGTAGCTGATTTCAATAGAGAGGAGGAGGCAGCCGAGCTCGTTAGGCCTCCACCCCCAACCCACCATTGTGCAGGGAGTTCGTCTCTCTTCCATTCCACACCACCGACCTCAACCGTGGCGACGAGTCTCCACCACCGTGGGCGGGTGGTGTGACAGGCTACACTGCCATCCGGAGCTCGTTCGCATTACCGTGAGCACCTCAGCGTGCACCTCCCTCGCCGTTGTCACCAACAACCACCGCCGCAGCCATTGCATTTTCTTATTCTCAGTCGGTTAAGACGTCTGAGAAGTTTCCCGGACGTCTGAAGCTTCGACCCACACTCCAACAGCAATCGGTCGCTCACTCCACACCCGCGCCCCTCTGGTTGCACACTTGCATCACCTCTTGCAGCAACCGCCCTTGCGTTGCATCTCCTCCTGTGCAGCCGCTCCTTCACATTTGCATCCCTCCAGCTGCACAAGACCGCCAGCCCACACACGCACTTCACCTCCAGCAGCCTCCGCGCATGCCCATCTACGCTTCCTCCAGCAGGTGCAGCCACCGGCACAACCCACCTCACCGGAGCTCTGGCAGGCCGGCTCCGGCGACCGCTCGACGTGCGGCTGCCACCACCGCGACGGCCTCACTTCAACCAACCGCCTGTGCGAACCTCTCCTCGATTGAACCTCTCTCCCGATCGTGAGGAGGAGAGAGGTAAAATCCTCTGTTTTGGTCTTAATTAGTTATTACATTTCATGCCATTGCCAGGAAAAAGAATTTTGGTTGAATATTTTATTGTGGTAAAATTACAACTTCATACTCAAGCTCTCTTACAATTTCATGGCTTTTGTAATTAACTTTGTTTGACATTGGTTTTGGGATTTAAATGTGCATAAATTTTCTTTAACACATGTCAATGGAAAATTGCATAAAATCATCACATATTTATTGAATATTTCAGTGAAGAAAAATTGCACATCTACCCTTATGTTTTCAAGATATTGTGCATCTTCTTTCCGTTGCATTTCATGTCAGATTTGACTACGGATTTCTCACGAGATTGAACGAATACGAAATAATTGAGATATTATTGCATCATTGCCTCCCTGTGGACATGACCCGCTCCTAATTGAGTGGTTATATTAATTGTTGATTAGTCAATTTTTCCACAACATAAATCTACAAACGACTTTAAAAGCGAACAATCGACTTGTCATGGGCGACGTGGGGTGGAGCGTGCATGCCTGCTCACCTGCTCGCGTGTAACGCGCACTCCACGTTCAGTTGATCTTAGCCATCCGATCGTGAGATCGGACGGCTTATCTCATGCCTCCGCCCGCCTCCTCTGCGTGCTCACCCGCGTCTGATGTCGCGTGAGGCACGGGCGTGCGATAGCGCATGGGCGTTATTGAGCGTTCACGACTGCTCGATCGCGATCCGACGCTCCCCGCACCTGCTCGTCCACTCGCCGTGATTCAAACGCACGCCGCTCACTCACGTAAGTGCTCTTGCCTACTACGCTGTGTGGAGAAATGGTCGCGCGGTTGAGTTGAGGAGTGACTGTCCATGGCCGTTTGATGGTGATCCAATGGCCATGATTCAACGTGCGTAGAAGGGTGCGGTCAGCTTTGAACTCAGCTGGGCCAGTTTGGGTGGCCAAGATGGCACCACGTGGCACCATCTTGGCTATCCATCTTCTAGATGATGTAGATGGTGCCACGGTTGTCAGATTGAGTTGATTTTTACGTCGTTAGGCTGCGATCATTGATCTGAATCCATCCATGCGATCAAATTTGTTGTTTGAAGTGTGGATTCACACCATCTTGGCCCTTAATCTTCTATGGTTCCTCGATCTCTATCTAATGCTACAGATGTCTGATTAGGGCAATCTTGGAGTTGTTGAACTCCAATCATCACTCTTATCACATCTGTACGGTTGGATCTTCGATCTGAGGCCCTGATAAAAAGTTTGCTCTGTCCATGAACATAAAAGGAGACAATTAAGCTCCATTTTATTCAAACTAATCTAAATGCAAGATGATGCATGTCATGCAATATTTATAGTATACAATGCAATTCTATGCTTAAGAACATGCATAAATAGACATCTTAAGTTGTGTAAACATGTTTACATCACTCACCCTAGGTATGTGGAGACCTAGGGTAATTAGAGAGAGGGAGTGAAAAGTGCTAGAAAGGACAATTAACAAAGATGCAACAAAAAATTTAGAAAGACAACTTTATATAAAGGAGGAATTAATTTACAAAGAAACAATAGTAGAGGAATGTTTCTACTACTAGAAATAAAAATACAAAAGATGAAAAACACTAATCCACCTAATGGTATTGGTGAAGAGAGGCTTCTTACTCCAAGCTCAATTGCTCCTGGGCTTGAAAAGTTCTCCTTCTTCTCCTTCCTTGACAAGCTTCTCCAAGTTGGTGTCTTCCTTGGCAAGACCTACGTAGGCATGCCCTTGCTCCGCCATGGGTGGAAGGTCTCCACCCACAAGACTCCTCCAAGGGTGGCATATACCACCTTCAAGGCCTCATCCTAAGCTCCTCCTTGCCTGGTTGGTCCTCTGGCTGGTAGGGGCAAAAGAGTGAAGGGAAGATGGGAAGGCACTGAGGGGACAGAGTGTCCCCTTAATCTTCTTCTTCTCCTTCTTCTCTTAGCAGTGGATATGGTGGGATGAAGGTGGAAAATATGTATCAATAATGGAGCCAAAGGTGACTTTAGTGGTGGTAGTATGGGGGATATATATAGGGCTTATGAATGGAGAGGTTGGCGTGGACACATGTAGGGTTAGGATGGGTTCATGAGGGTGGTTAGATGATCATAAGTCTAGGTTTATTTGGTTCCAATCCAAGGGTTATGAAGATGGCATTTGGTGGCCATTCAAGATAGTGGTGCTACCTTATTTTGGTGCCAAGTGCAATTGGTTCTAGAATGGGTTGAGGTGTAAGGTGGAGATGGATTTGTAATGTGGATGGAGGGTAATGTGCACACATGTAATTGACCTAAATTGCCTATTTATGCATGTTTCTAGTGTCAAAGAAGCATTCATCATTATAAATCTTGCATAACATGCATCATCGTGCATTTAGGTTAGATTGTATAAATTTTAGATTAGTTTTCTCTTTTAGTGGTCAGGGAATAGGGCAAAATTTAATTGGGGCCTCGAATTGAAGGTCCAATCGTACGATTTAATCAGGGTGATGATCGGAGTTCAATGACTCTAGGATCGCCTCGATCGAACTTCCGTAGCATCAGATGCAATCCGAGAAAGATCAAAGGTCAAGGGGCCAGGTGGTGTTAAATCCATACTTCAGATGACAAATCCAACCACACGGATGAGTTCAAATCGACAATCGTAGCCGAACAGTGCGAAAATTGATTCAATCTGATATCCGTGACACCACTAACAAGCAATAGAAGATGGATGGCCAGTAGCACCATCCCGGTCACCCAACGCCGACTCAAGCTCTCCGCTCCACCTCTGAAGACTCAATGAAGATGCAATCTCAGCAGTTGGATCGAGATCAAACGGTTGAGGGTGCGTGTGCGTTAAATCTCAAACGCAACCAAAGAGAGGCTTAGCACAGTGGATAAGGCATTGCACACTCAGAGGTTGTGCATTCGAATCTTATTTGGCGTGCTCCCTCCTCACGCGCAAGGGTTCGATTGAACCGTTTGATCTCAAGCGAATGTTGGAGATGCAAGGCACGTCACGCATAGCACAGACGTGTGATCAGATGCACGAGGATCACAGGTGATCGTACGCACTTAAACGTGCGCTCTCCGCTTGATCAGCTTGTGATCTCAGCCCTCCATCAGCGATCGAATGGCTGAGCAGATGCAGGTGTGTGGTATGCATGAAGAAGCGGTGTGTATGAGTTTTAAGCCATCCTATCTCTCGATTGGACAGCTGAGGATGTGCGTACGTGGGAGGAGCGTTCAACAGCTGAAGATGAAGGAGCAGGGAGGTGTGCGCACATTCAGCGACGTGGGGGCTTTAGTGACAGTTATATCCATCACTAAAGATACCTACATTAATGTTTTAATGATGAAATGACCTATTTGCCCCTCTATTCTTCACCTATAAAAAGCCCTACGACCCCTACATTCTTATCGTCTCTTCCTCTCTTCTCACACCCCGTCCATAGCTCTAAGAGCTTATTCCAAACTTGGGATGCTCCATTAGAGTTTAAAATAGAATTTTTCCACCTTCTCATCCCCTTTTGTGGAGCACCTATGGTTGTCTTCTCACCACCGTTCAGGAAGCAAATCCCGCTACAACATCACCCTACCTTGTCCTATGTCTTCTGTCTTCGTTCTCCCTCGTCCGTCGTCCCACCACCCTTATCTGGGCACTCCATCAACGTGACTCATCCACCAAGCAGCCATCAAGGAGGATAACCTCTCTCCTCCTTCTCTTTTATCACTTTCTAGTATAGATTTCCTACTTCTTAGTGTAGTGATTAGTTGTAATGAACATTAATTTGTGGCTATGAAATATTTGTTCATTCTTTCTCTATTTTGTATTTGTTTGTATTATTCTCTCTCTGTCTTCTATTAATTATTTTTTAAGTAGGTGGCTAGCATAGATTTAATTCAACCAGCTAATCTACTTCAAGACAACTGTTGGTGCATGGGCACCATGATCGTTTATTTTGATGATAACAGAACACTTGGTATTTTACATTTGCTTTTGAGTCTAAGTTTTCAGGCTGATTGCAAATGTTACAAATGTAAGACAGAGTTCGAGCTTGCATCCATCTCAGATTAGAGGAGCTTGACGGATGAGAAGGAGCTTTGCGAGCAGCGAAAGCTAGAAGGAAGGAGCTAAAGAATATGATAGATTTCCTTTCTTGTTCGTTGTACTTTGTTTTTGTTTCTTTCGTTTCTCTTTACTTCTATCTTAGAATATTTATTAAAGAGCCTCAAAGTTACCTAACAGTAATCCTAAGAACACTTGTGCAACCCTAGGATACTTAGGTTTTCCATAGAGGACATAGAAAACCTAAATAGGTTTCAGACAGCCTATTCAGACGTCTAATACCAATATCAGACGTGTGATAGTGATCTTTAAGACGACTGAATGTTGAATCAGACGTCCAAACTTTTAGGGTTGGTCATAGTATCTTCTGTCTGTTGAAATCAGATGACCAACCCTTAGTCCAGATGTCTTAGTAGATGACTAATGACTTGGCTAGACATCCAATTAGTGGAATGACGGCTTTCATAATATGATCATTGAGAAATGACCTTTAGGCTTCTACAAGACAATCCGAGAGGACCTTAGACATCTGATAAGTGACTGTTAGCCCTTAATTAAGCCAAAATCACTTCTCTTGAGGGTTATAGCCATTTGTGCCTTGGGAAATATATTCCCACAGTTAATTAGGTTTCCAAACGTTTAGACCTAGTGCCAGACGTACAATATGTCATCTGACTGACTTACACTGGAATCCTGTTTAGATCTGACTCAAGTCTGTAAGGAAGCCCATCTAGAATTAGACATCTGATTTAGTTTCCAGACATCTTAAGAGTGACTTCCAGATGTCTGATATTTTTCTTAGACATCTGATGACCCTATCAGAATCATAAATGATTCTGATTACGACTTGATTTGCCTTGGGATGATACCCAATGGCTACCTAAGGCTTCCAAAGCCTTCCTAAGCCTTCGTAGGCCATTTATAAATAGGAGAGGCCCCTTGCCTTGTAAAGACACACCTTGAGAATCCATTTCCATATCTTTGTGTCCAAGAAAACCAAAGAATCACCTAGAAGTGCTGTTGTTATGCAAACTCTTATCTAAACTCTTGAGAGCATCTTTGCTACACACCCACTCCCTTGCCGTCGATTTTGAGAGTGTCATTGTGCTCTTGCATGGATCATGCACCCACATGATTGTTAATGCTCTAAATAGAGGTTTTCAAAATGATACGTTGCAGTATAACCGATAAAGTGCGAAAAAAATAGAATTTATAAACTTGAATGGAAATCCGGGGTTGAACGAAGGGACCAAGTAGCAAATCAATCTCAAAATCACAATTCTAAGTAAAATATATAACCAATTAGGACCACAACTTGATTTAGAATTATTCAAGAATTATATGTCAATAATTCAAGTACAAATGTGCAAAAGTAATGGGTTAAAGTGGTGATTTGAATCACCAAATTAACCCTAGATAATTTTAATCACAATTATTTAAAATGTTTGAATAATGAATATCAACCAATTTCCACGTTAGCTAGTATCTCAGTAGCAGAGGCAAAGGTCTCTCTTCTTTAAGCCTTAATGAGAGGCATAAGCATAGCATAGAGGCACGAAAGCCTCTCAGAGACCAAGTGTTGAGAGTAGAGGCACAAAGGGGAAAAGCCCCCGTTTCTCTCTTTCCTTCTCTTCTCTCTCAGATACCCGAGGCTAATCGGGTCAGTCTAGGTCTGCAGGCTATGAGCATAGACGAGGGTGTGCAATTATGCAGGGGACCTCACCCTTCGTGTGTCGAGGTGATAAAACCTCGGCACAAAAATAATTTATCCTCTGTTGAAGGCACCTCGCCCTACGATGTGGGACTAAATCCCTGATGGGAACACCATCATGAGCCCTAACTAGCTCATTTTGACCCATAAAAGAGAATAAAAGCTCTTACATAATCAATTGGAGGTCCTAATTCAATGAATAACCATTCTGAGATAAAAGCAAGAAACAAGGGGTAAAACTACAATTTTACCATTGCAGTGCAACAACGGGTTTTCTCAAAGGCTAAACACAAGTCAAATGGTCTTAACAAGATAAAAGGCGGGTTGATTCAAACAGAAAAGGGTTCGTGTGAATGCTGGGAATTAAATGACTTCTTGTAACCCTAAAATAGATCCCTTGATTTAACAAGGTTTTGGTAAGGATAAAATTCACCTAAACCCTCTAAAAATCATATAAAAATATTCACTAGGGTTTTGAACCTCCAATTTGGCCATTGGAACCTATTTTGACATAAAATGGGGTCTCAAACAAATATTTGCCCTAAATTGGGTTATTACGTAAATTACCCAACCAAACGTGGTCAAACCCAAAATCCAACTTCACCACTGGATTCCTTAGGTCCAAATTAGGTGTTTACCAAAATTTGAACCTAAGGAGAATTCATCTTGACCTACTTTGCAAATAAGTTCAGAGTAATTACATTTATACCCGTATCTTTCAAAAACCTCTACAGAAACCCCCTAGCTTCTCCTTCATTCTTTGCAATTGGGACCCTCCATCATTATAGCGGACAGAATCCTACTCCGGCGAGATTGCATGGGCGATTTCTCCTTGATCTCTTAGAGAATCCCCTACAAAATTGAAAGGGAGATTTTATGAGAAATCTCCTCCAATGTGAACCTAATTTGAGGCCCTACTTGGTACCCAATCTCTCATGCAGACGCATGAGAGATTTAGATCTCTTTCAAGTTGCCATCTCCGGTGAACTTGCCTTGCTTGGAAGCTTGGCTTCCAAGCACAAACCCAACCTCCAGAGCCTATTTAAGAGACCCAAATCACCCCACATCTCCTAAGCTTGAAATTAATCAGGAAAACCCCTCAAATTTGTCTCTCCTCCTCTGGCCAGTTCGCTCATCAAGCTTCGGCGACCTTCCCTGATTTCCCTTGTCTCCTAGCCACATTACCAGTGGCAGGTTCCTCCCTCACGTTCATCCGCATCGCGTAGTACCCACTAACGCCTCTACGTCCCATTCGTCCTCACCGACTACCTTCGTCTCCGACATCGGTGATACAAGCCAACCGCCATCCTTGCCTCCCCATTCGTCTCCTCACTCTCAGATAAGTCCTCTCACCCTCTACTTTATTTTTTCCCTCTTCATTTTGACAAAAAAAATCCCTCGACGCCACTGAACACCCTCACCTTCTCCACCTCCAGCCAAATCTCCGGCAAGGTGTCCTCGTCGCTCCACCCCTCCACCCACCTCACCGACTAGTAGAAAATCGTAGATTGCGTATTTGATTAGAAAAATGTATCGTAGTATAGTTGTAGAATACGATCCAACAAAGATATTATTTTCTAAAGATAATGAGACTTGAGTCCCGGTTGTTCGTCTCTGGGAGGCATTTGTTTTACTTTAGAGTTCGATCTTTTGCCACTCTACTTTGTCTAAAATTGCATGTCGATTTCCAATCTCCTGATTATGATTTCACCACTTCTGTTATGAACTCTAATTATGTACGCGTGCGTTAAATAAATCACAAAGGTGAACGTGTGAGTTTCTCTGCGCACGATCCTAGTGAGGTGTTGACTGTTTACGGAGAATGCGTCTATCGTTAGATTTTCTATATTCTTGGGAAATGACATGCTTGTTGCGGAATAGATAAACAATTGAAAAACAGGCAACTTGAATCATGCATACATGATAGCAATCAATAAGCTCATGGTGATTTCAAAACATGGAGATATATGTATATATAAAGACATTTTTCATTCATTCAATGGGAGAGTTGTTTGCAACAAAACTGTAGAGGAAAGCTTGTACAGAAATGCTTGGAACGTAAATCTTGCTACCAAAAAACTACTGCATACAAGAATCTATGGGGGGATTTTGCATGCATCATTGGGGGAGAATAAAGACTACACTACTAAGCAGTAATAAAAAGTAGTAAAACTATGAAGAGCATAAACTACTAATCTAAATCTAGCAGAACAAAAGGGCATTTAGGGGTGGTCCCCAATGGCCTTGGAATGGTCGGGAGGAGAATGAGGGGCGGCCAATGGAGCTTAGGCCGACCCTTGGAGAGAGAGAGGAGTGATCTAGCATCCCAGCATGGTGTCCTTCATGGTGGTGGTGAGCTCATGGAGATGGGGTGGCTAACCTAAGTGGAGGTGGACGTGAATGGAGCCAATGAAGTGAGTGGTGCCAAGAATGTGAATGGGTGCACTTGGCCGCCCATTGGGTCTTTTTATAGATTCAAGGGCTTTTCTCTAGAGAGGTCTGGAACTCTCTAGAGAGAGTCCAGGAGTGGGCGGCCATATGGTTATGAGATCCAAAAAATGTGGATCTCATTTTGAATGCCTCTTGGTTGCTAAATTTGGCAACCAAGAGGTGGCACCACTTCAAGAGAGTTCTAGAGAACTCTATAGAAGTGTTTGTGCATGAAAGGGTGTGTGTGTGTGTGTGTGGTCATTCTCGAGGTGTCTAAGAGGTTTAGGTTAGGTCCGAAGGGGTTTGGGTAGGTGTATGCCTTGAATTAGGGTTGCAAACCCTAATTGCTAAGGGGAAAATGCAATTAAACTTAACCTAAATTTAATTGGATGAGTGTGAACCTAATTGAGAGTGAAATAACTCAATTAGGTTTGGTTTAGGTCAATTGGACTCTCACTAAGTCTAATTGAACTTGTGTGGGTTGAGATCTAAGCTCAATTGGACTCAATGAGTCCAATTGACTTAGGTGAAGGTAATTGACTTTGATCTAAGTCAATTGGGTTTGGTGAGGACCTAATTAGGTCCTTAAGTAGGTCTAGAGGTGATGTACTAGGGTTAAGACACCTTAATTTAGGTTCCTATGGGTTTGGGATTAGGTCTAGGGAGCTAGAGATCCAAGATCAAGGCCTGAATCTCAAAACAGGGATTGGAGACCAGTACCAGACATCCAAAAATGTAATTAGATGACTTATACTCCAAAATCAAAAGTCCAGACTTCAGTTCTGGATGTCCAATTTGAGTTAGGGTGAATCAAGGTTCTGTTTTGGGTATTCTGCAGAAATTGGATGTCTGGCAAAGTGTCTGGACGCCCAATAACACTGCAGAAGTGGGTTTGAGGTGTGCGGGAGTTGGGTAAGGGTCCTGGACGTCCTATAACTTATCTGGACGTCTAGGTAAGGGTTGGAACTAGGGTTTTAGGGCTTCCTAGGGTGTTGTGACTTAATCTAAGGGTGGCTAAGGCTTGGGGAAGTCTCTAGGCTCTCCTAGGGTTAAGATGGACCTAAGCTCTTCACATTTTACTGCTTTATTCTTATTTAATAGAAAAGCAAGCCTTTAACTCCCTTACATTATTATTCCTACATTTAATCTAAGCCTTCTGCTCTAGCCCTGCTGCAACTCCCATTATTCCTAATCCAACTTTAGATCCAGCTCCAGATCCTTCTCCAAATCAGCTTATTGCCTGCAATCGACGTAATGCACTTGATTAGCACATTATAACATTATTTTATGCATAGCTAAAGGAAAATAGTAAAGATGTAGATAATGCTTATGCATGAGTGAATAACCCTAACTTATGCTACGTTCTAGTTTAATCTAGGTCAATTAAGACCTATGATTGCTGCGCAATCATACCCCCGTGCCTAAATCTTGCTAGTCCTTAGCAAATGCAAGACCAAATTATTTACAGCAAGGGTCCCTATGGGACTGATTATTTTATCAGGTGTATGCATAGAGATTTTTCTCCTTTTTGTTTTCATCCTATGCTCTTGAAATCCAGACAATTGTCAAAGTGCAGCTATGTAGCTTTTGCAACGAATTCGAGTGAAAAACTAATTCACCTCTAAAGCCTGTACTTGACCCCTAGTAAAAATTCTAGCAGGATAGGCGAACTTCTTCCCTCGGGGTATTCAAGATATTCTATGAATTTCACCCCGGCTTTAGGCTTAGGTAGAGAATCTCTGAGGGAAAAGATTATATATTTGGTGGCTCACTGTCCACTGATGTCACATAGAGACTAGTACTACAGAATCTAGATTCTCAGATTACTAAGTAACTCAACTCAGAGAAAGATGAGAAAAACTATGCTCCCTTTTGATTCCTTTGTATTCATTTTTTGTTACTCTTTTTCTTTTTCTTTTCTTTTTTTTCTTAGAGCTCACAATCTCACCAGATTCACACACATGATCTGTATTTGGTGGTCTCACTTAGCATTAACACTTTAATTGAGTTTCCCTAATCCTAACACTAAGTTGGAATTCCTCAGCCAGTATTCGGGCAGTCAGAAACACAAGAAAGGTGGGTTAAGGCCATATTTGGTGGATTTCAAATTTATTCAGCGGTATTGTCTCATTGCAACTAAACTAAATATTCACTCTTTCTTCTTTGCTTTTTCTTCTTTTTCTAATTTTTTTTCAATTTTTCTTTCTTTTCATCATTTTTTTTCATTTCATCTCTCTTTTTTTTTTCAACATAACACATCCATGAACTTTATTGAGGAGGCATTATTAGGGATTGGTAATACTAAAGAGACATTGGGTGGCTTATTTGGTGGAAGTGCCTACTCATGGCACTGGGAGAGATGGATAGGACGGTGTATTTCTGACCTTGGCATCAATAACTTCCTTCAGCAGAGGATTCCGTAAAGAATGGTCGTAACCATCCACCTTAGCCCTAGTTTTATGAGAACTCGCTTTCCACGTATTTGCCTGATTTGGTGGCTCTCACAATTCACACAAAAATGTATACGCAAGAACCGACAGCAAAAACTATGCCTAATCTCAGAGTATCATCACCTAATTATCTAGGATTCCCGATTCCTTGCACTAATCTTAGAGCACCAGTACACTCTACTCTCATCTCACGCTATTTAGTGGATTTTTGGAGGAAAATCTGCCTGACTCCCAAAACACTATCCAGGGGTTCAGGAAAAGAAGCACTGCTTCTTCTTGACAGACTAAAGACGTTTATCAGCCTTTACTGTGAATCCATTGCAAATTCTACATGTGTATGAAAAGTTGTACTGGATTCCAGATTACAGGAATCAACTAGAGGATAAAATCCCTAATGCATTCTCTTAATAAAATAATCTTAGTCATGAGTGTAGTATGTATATATGCTATAAATAATAAACCTCTTATATTCGTGCTTCATAAAATTTTCCCTTTCAGGTTACAATCTGCTTGACCCTAAATTTAGAGCAAAAGGTGAGCGAGTGAGTCGGGAATGGCTGTTGCGGATGATTTCTAGCTCCAATGCGAGCATTGGAGGTGGAGTCGGTTGTTCTTTTATTTTGGGTCCTAAAGTACATTTTACATGCAACTCTGAGGTTTCCCTAAATGTTGGCAAAAAGAATTTTTAGTTTTTCTATATCTACCCCCTCATGCCTAAGTTCTTGCATGTCCTCATGCATCAATATAAAAGAAAATAAATACAGCAGGGACAGAGTGGGTAGAAATCACCTGTAATTGCTCTTGAAATTATATATTCAGCATCTGCCAACCTATCAGCATGCACCATACGGAAAGAAAATATGCTAAAAGAAAAGTATGCTATGTATAAAAATGGTTATATATAAATGATGGTGGAATGTGAGGTGAATGGTATCTATACGTGCTGAGTTTAATGCCTCCAACTGGGCGAGTACTCAATCACACGTCCTTGATAAGATGAACAATCTTGTCAGGTGGAGGAGGTTCCTGGGCAAAAATTGGCTTGAGGAACTGGCCATTAACCGTGGATATATGCCCAGATTTTGGGTCCTTGATCTGGACTGCCCCATTAGGATATGGATGAATCACAGCATATAGTCCAGTCCACTTAGACATGAGCTTCCCTGCGAACAGTTTCAGTCGTGAATCAAACAACTAGACTCACTGGTTGGGTGTGAATGCTTTCCTCCGGATGTGGCGGTCATGAAAGGCCTTGGTCTTGTCCTTGTATATTAATGCATTCTCACAGGCCTCCCGCTGGATCTCTTCTAACTCGCTGAGCTGGAGTTTCCGTTCTTGACCTCCTTCATCGAGGTCAAGGTTACATTTTCGCACTGCCCAAAAGGCGTGGTGTTCCAGCTCTACAGGAAGGTGACAGGCCTTGCCATAAACCATGAGATATGGTGACTTCCTGAGTGGGGCCTTGTATGCAGTTCAATATGCCCAGAGTGCATCAACTAATTTGTCAGACCAGTCCTTCCTGTCTGGTCTAATTGTCTTTTGGAGAATCAACTTGATCTGATGGTTAGACACTTCAGCCTGCCCATTTGTCTGTGGGTGATACGGGGTGGCCATACGGTGATGTACCCCGTATTTCTTTAATAACGACCTAAAATGGGCGTGAATGAAGTGGCTTCCCCCGTCGCTAATCAGAGCGTGGGATATTCCGAATGTCGTGAAGATGTTCTATTGTACGAAAGAAATGACGGTCTTATGGTCAGCCCGTCTCGTTGGGATGGCATCGACCCACTTCGAGACATAGTCGATGGCTAGTAATATGTACTTGAAGCCATGCAAGTTCGGAAAAGGGCCCATAAAATCGATGCCCAGATGTCGAACACTTCTACAACCATGATGGGTTGGAGTGGCATCATGTCTCTCCTGGTCATAGAACCGACCGACTGGCATCGTTTGCAGTGTTGGGCGTATTCGTGTGTATCTCTGAAGATAGTTGGCCAGAAAAATCCTGACTGCAAGACTTTTGCAGTGATTTTCCATCCTGAGAAATGGCCACCACAAGCATCGTTCTGGCAAAAAGATAACACACTGGGGATCTAAGAGTCTAGAATGCATCTTCGAATAATCTGGTCAGCTCCAATGTGGAAGAGTAGGGGGTCATCCCAGAGGTAGTATTTGGCCTCTGCAGTGAATTTGAGTTTCTGGTCCTTGGATAGGTTTGCAGGAATTTTGCTTGCGGCAAGGTAGTTCGCAAAATCCATGTACCAGGGAAACTCAATAGAATGAACTACCAAAGGAGATTCATCTGGAAATTGCTCGTGGATAGGCAAGGAATAAGGAATGTGATTTGGGTCCAGTCTGGATAGGTGATCTGCCACAACATTCTATTTTTCGGCTTTGTCGTGGATTTCGAAATCAAATTCTTGCAATAGAAGGATCCATCTATTGAGCCGTGGTTTGGCATCCTTCTTTGCCAACAAATGTCGGAGGGAGGAGTGGTTAGTGAAAATGATGACCTTGGAGCCTAATAAATATGATTTGAATTTCTCCAACCTGAATACTACTGCTAGCAGTTCCTTTTCGGTGATAGTATAATTACGCTGAGCCTCATTTAGTGTCTTGCTAGCGTAGTATATGACAAAGGGTTGTTTCTCCCGACGCTGGCCTAAAACAGCACCGACAGCAAAATCAGAGGCGTTGCACATCATCTCGAAATCGAGTGACCAGTCAGGTGGTGGGAGAATCGGTGAATCAGAGACAGCACCTCGTAAAGTCTCGAAGGCGCTGAGACACGAGGTGTTGAATTCAAATGGGACATCGGCAACCAAGAGAATCGTCAAAGGCCGTGCAATTTTTGTGAAATCGCATATAAATCTCCGATAGAAGCCGACTTGACCCAAGAATGATCTGATCAGCTTGACCGAGCAACTGGCGGTAGGTGGGCGATAATCTCTGATTTAGCTCAGCCGACCTCGAGTCCATTTTTGGAGATCCTGTGCCCTAGTACTATGCCATCCCTCACTATGAAATGGCTTTTCTCCTAGGATAGTACTAGGTTTACCTCAATACACCATTTTAGGATCTTGGTGAGGTTATCAAGACAAGATGCGAAATCATCTCCGAAAGCGGAGAAGTCATCCATGAATAACTCCACATAGTCCCCAATCATGTCAGAGAAGATGGCCATCATACAACGCTGAAATGTCGCTGGTGCATTGCAGAGTCTAAAGGGCATCTGCTTAAAAGCGAATGTTCCAAAGGGGCATGTGAATGTGGTCTTGTCTTGATCTTCTGGGCTAATTGCTACCTGATTATACCCGGAGTATCCATCCAAAAAGTAGAAGAAACTACGTCCAGCTAATTGTTTCAAGATCTGATCAATGAACGGCAAAGGAAAGTGATCCTTCTGGGTAGCTGTGTTTAGTTTTCTGTAGTCGATGTAGACCTGCCAAGATGTTGCAATGTGGGTCGGGATGGATTCACCCTTATAATTCTTCATGATGGTGAGTCCTACTTTCTTGGGCACTATCTAGATCAAACTCACCCACTGGCTATTTGAGATTGGGTATACAATGCCTGCATCCAGCCATTTGATGATCTCCTTCTTAACAACCTCTAGCATATTCGGGTTAAGCTATCTTTATGGTTGTCTCGAAGGTTTCACCCCCTCATCCGTGTAAATGTGATGAGTGCAATACAAGGGGCAAATACCGCGGAGATTAGCAATACTCCACCCAATAGCAGCCCTATGGTCTTGCAGCGTAGAAATCAATTTATGCTCCTGTTCTTGGGTTCAGTGGGCATTGATAATGACTAGGTATATCTCACTTTCGCCCAAGAGCACATACTTAAGTGAGTCAGGTAAGGGCTTCAATTCAATTACAGGTGGGTCAGAGTCAAAAATGAGAGTGGGAGGAGCAGAATCAAGGGTGGGGGTCTGCTGATCCATGTGCACGTGAATTCTCGTTGAGTCACTCCCTGTGAAATAATCGGTTGTGACTACGTTAACGGGAAACCCGTTGGCTGTGGTCACGTCTTCCTGCAACAACAAGGGCGAATCAGTAATGTATGGATCAGGATAGCTGGATTCAGGTGTGCTGTGGTGAAAAGCACACCCTAAACAGTCAGATCCTCGGGAAGATATGTGTAGTGCAGTGCTTTAGTCACTTGTGGATCAAGGTCTAAGAAACCTGATAGTGTAGACGAATGAGACATTGGGTCCTCACAGACGAGCCCAATGTTACTATAGTATGTGATGAGTCCATTTTAATGAACTAATATTACACCTAAGTAACTTTAATCGTACCTTTTAGTTTGTTAATAACTAAATTAAGTTATAGAATGTTTGCATTCATCATGATTTAAGTTTACATCTATTTTATAGTATTCTATAACTTAATATGTAATGATGTTACGTTTTTATGTTGCAGTAATAATATTTAGAAAGAACAAGGGGGGGAATAAATTTCCCCAACACATAGTCGGTGCTATCCCTCCCTCATCCTTCGGCCAGTCGTAACTCCTCCCGCACATTTATCTAATCTCTCGCCGCCCTCCCTCAACAAGCGAGGCCATATTTAGAAAGGATTCTGAAAATCCCTGGAAGGGTGGAGGAGAGGAGTTAAGAGGAGGCGAAGAAAGGAGAGGAGGGACTTCATCAACTAGGGACCGTGTAACCCATGTGCAATGTGCACCCATTCACCTTCCATCCTGCTCCAGCTACCTTGCAGGTGCCCACTCCACCTTTACTCGCCCGCAGGTGCATGCCCATCTCCAACCGCCTCTTCAGTCACCGCATTAGCGCCATCATCGCACCAGCCTGCACCTGCGCCCAACCCTAGCAGGCGCTCGCTCCACCTTGCACGCCCCTGCCAGACCGCACCCGCACAGCGCCTCCCTGCAGCGCGCCCTCACCAAGCTTCCTGCAGGCGCCCACTTGCCCATCTCCACCCAGCCTGCAGGCACTAGCACCGCCCTACCCGAGCCCGCAGGTGCTTCCCCCTTCCAGCCCGCTCACGCACCCACGCAGGAAACCCTTTGCAGTGCCATCACCTCCACCCGCGCCCTCACCAAGCAACCTGCAGGCACGTGCCCTTGCTCCACTAGTGCTCCCTGCAGGCAGGTGCGCCCCCTCGCTACAGCACCCTCCAGGCGCGCACCCGAGCCCAGCCAGACGCACGGTCGTTGCCTTCTCCTCCAACAGGTCGGAGGCCCACCTCCGCCAGCCGGCCACCTTCAGCCACCTCTCGCCATTCTGTCACTATCATCGTGATCCCCACGCGTCGGTCAACCTTCCCCCATAGCAGCTCTGTCGTCAGTGCTCCATCTCCCACGTGAGGAGGAGAGAGAGTGAAAGCTTTGTTTTCCCTTCAATTAGTTATTACATGTGCTGCCATTGCCAAAATTTGATTTTTGATTTATTATTATTTTATTATGGAAAAATTGCGAATGCACACTCATACTTTCTGATAATTGCACGTTATTGTTATTCACCTGTTTCAAGATTGGTTTTGGGATTAACATGTGCACCAATTTTCTCTAGTATATGTCAATTGAGAATTACATAAAATCATCAAATATTTATTGAAGATTTCAGTGAGGGAAAATTGCACATATACCCTTATATTTTTGAGTTATTGTTAATCTTCTTTCCATCGCAATTTATGACAGATTTGACTAGGGATTTCGCGCTTAACCGAAAGAATATGAAATAATCGAGAGTTTATTGCATAATTGCCTCCCTGTGGACACGACCCGCTCTTCTGTGAGTGCCTATTTTTATTGTTGATTAGTCAATTTTTCCACCACTTAAATACTACAACGCGTAGCGAAAAATTGACTTGTCAAATTTCCGCCGTTGCCGGGGAGGCAACAGACGCAATAGATTTACTTCATTGTTTCTGAATATTCTGAGTTGCAAAATTATCTGATCAATTTTTTTTACTGTGCGAAGAATCTGACGAGGCGACGAGGCGCAACAGAGTGGCGACAGCAACCACGAGTTAAGCCACATGAGGAAAAGACGAAGGAGACCAAGATCCCACTTTCACAGAGGATTCTCCATCGTCACAAAATTTATTTCTGTCTTTTCGCCCTTTTACTAATTGGGGTTGAATTTTTGGGGGTTTGTCCCCACATTCTTTAGTACTAGGGCTTCCAATATTTTTTTGCGTGCGTGATTCTTTTCTGCTTGCCTACCTTTAAAACCAATAAAGAAAATATCGAGCTGCCTATTTAGAAGTTGTATGCCCTTAGGTGTGTGCATTTAGGGGTGATTGAGTAGCACATTAGATCTTATTATTGCATTGCAAGCATATTAGCACGAAGATTGCTGGAGACAGGTACATCTTTCTAACTTTTGCATCCAGCTGCTGTTCATGCATTTGCATTCAAATTAAAATTCAAGACCAAAAAGTTGTTTGAATTTACTGATTCAGTGGTCACATAACTAAAAGTGGGACTGATAATCAGATTCAACCCTAAGTAATTCACATTTGATCTGATTCTAAGATACTTGTCTACGATTCCAAAAGAAATTACAAAGATTTGCAATGTGTTGCACACTTCTGACACTGAGCACGCACATTAGGCACCGCACTAAGGCTCGATCCCTTAAGGCTATAGGCACCGATCTCTTTATCAGTGCATACCCTCCTATTGTGCTTTGTGGTGGTGGTGATACTATCTTTTGACCAGGTGTTTTGATACTCCACGGAGGGGGACACCCCTTAAAGGAACAAAAGGGTAGTTAAGGGGCACCGCATACGCATCGCCTCAAAGGAAGGGATCGCCCTACTTGCATCCCTTTGTTCATCCTTGGAGTAACTTCTCACTTGATCACCTGGGAGTATCATCCAAGCAAAGTATAGGTCCTAAAGCACTCGAAGGTTGAATTAAGGCACGTAATTGCAGTGAAAAACTTGTTTGGCCATTTATATTAACTAATTCGACCTCTGCAATAAAGAAGGTTAAGATTTCAAGTCCATACCCCTCTTATACCACTTACGTGAGAAACGGAGGGATAAGTCTTGATCTTTTGACTTATCTTTGGAGTGGAGGTTTAACTTAATGAAAACCTGAATTGTGTTTTGTATGCTTGGTAGACGCTCTCTTGAGGGTAGTCTAGTGTTTGATCCTTAGCCTGAGAGAATTCTTAGGAGAGCTCACCTAGGAGAGGAAAAAGAAGGAATGGCTGAGCAAGGTGCAAAGCAATGGCAGGGGATAATTCATATGAGATCAAGAGCAGTACCATATCTTTATTGCCCTCTTTTTATGGTACTACTAGGGAGGACCCCTACCGGCATTTGGAGGAATTCACCGAGGTCTATTCCATGGTGAAGCTCCAGGGCTTTACTGATGAAGCCCTGATGAGGACTCTATTTCCTTTCTTCCTTAAGGATAAGGCCAAGCATTGGTATCATACCCTCGATGCAAGGGTAAATGATTGGGCCACCCTTAAGGGAGAATTTTTGAAAAAGTATTTTCCTATGAGTAAAACCAACCATTACAGAAGAGAGATTATGGGTTTTACTCAACAGGAAGGGGAGTAATTTCATGAGACTTGGGAGTGCTTTAATGACCTTCTTAGGTTATGCCCCCACCATCAAGTGCCAAGATGGTAGTTGGTCAAAAGGTTCTATAACGGATTATCTGAAAGGCATAGGCAAACCATTGATGCAGCCTGTGCAGGAACTTTCATGACCAGAATTGAGGATGGAGCCTAGGCATTATTTGAAACATTAAGCGACAACTCCATACATCTATCCTCTGCCTATCAAGAAAGAAAACCATCAATCCTGCAGAGGAAGATAGAGGCTCATGAAGCCGGGGCTTCTCAGGATTTGGCTTATCAGATTCAACTATTGAATAAAATCATTGATAGGCTTTTAGCAAACCCTGGCATGAACCCACAAGCAGCCTCTATTTTTCAGGCTTCAAGAGAATGCTCCATTTGCCAAAGCACAATGCATGCCACTGTGTAGTGCCATCAGGAAAACCAATTCCCTGAGTTGATTCAGGCTGACTTGAATGTGGCCCAAGGTTTCCGCCCCCTCGCAATAACCCTTACTCCAACACTTATAATCCATTGTGGCAGAACCATCCAAACTTCTCTTGGAAGCAAGGTGATGCTTCTAACTCAGGGAATACAAGACCCTTACATCCCTAGCCCACATACCAACCTTCTTATGAAAACCCTCCTCCGAATAAGCCCTCTAAGATGGATGAACTGAAGGCCATGATGAAAGAAATGCAAGAGCATCAGAATATGGTTATCCAATCTCAGAATAAGATGATTACTGATATGCAATCCCAAATTGGTCATCTTACTGAGGCAGTTAGGCAACGTGATCCGGGGAAGCTGCCTAGCTCTTTTGAGGAGAACCCTAAGGGCAAGGGGGTTGTATTCATGGAGCATGCCCAAGCAGTGACCATGTTGAGGAGTGGAAAAAAGATTGACAAGCTTGATAACACTCCTACAGATACATCTCAGAATTCCCCTTCCACAACTGACCCGACTTCCATCTCACCTGAGGAAGAGCCACACCACTTTCCCTTAGCATAAAATCACCCACAATGAGGATGTCGTCCTTCCACCACCCCTTTCTCGCCATGACGACCCCTCTACCCATAAGCTAAGGGTGCCCTATCCAGAGTGCTTATCTGCTCCTAGGGAAATTTCTATTGGCTCATTTGGAGCCAAGGATAGGACGAAAGAGATTATGGATACTTTTAGGCAAGTCCAGATTAACTTGCCTCTATTGGAAGTGATTCAACAGATTTCGTCCTATGCCAAGTTTCTGAAGGACCTGTGCATCCAGAAGCGCCGATCTAGGAAACAGGTCCAAACCAAGGTCATCCTGCTTGACCATGTTAGCTCAGTTCTTCTGCATGGAACACCCCACAAAATGAAAGACCCAGGGGCCTGGTATATTTCATTGGTTATAGGTAACCAACACATTGATGAGGCTCTACACGATCTGGGTGTGGGGGTAAACATTCTACCGAGCTATGTCTATGACCTTTTGGGAGGAGGCAAGCTAAAGCCTAGTCTAGTAATCCTCCGAGTTGCAGACGGATCACTTAAGACACCACGGGGATTGTTGGAAGATGTCCTTGTGAGAGTGGAGGATTTCTTCTTCCCTGTTGACTTTTTGGTACTTGATACTGACCCATCTAATAAGCCCATAAAGCCGTCCATTATTTTGGGATGCCCCTTCTTGGCCACAGCCAATGCCTCTATAAATTGTAGATCTGGGGCACTTAAAATGGGCTTTGGGAACAAGAAGATCTGGTTAAATGTTTTTGATACTTTCAAGCAACTCAGATTTGAAGATTGTTCTCGGATTGAGGTCGTTGATGAAATAATTGAAGAGACTACTCCAGCACTCTTATGTAGAGATCCCCTTCAGAAGGTCATATCTCAGGACCATCCCTCGATTATTAAAGAAACTGAAAGGAAAATGCTCGAACTAGAAGAGTTGCTAGGGATACACACTGACTCTTTGTCCCCACCCTGGACTGTGAAAGTAGATCCATTGCCTGAGGTGGGGACATCTCAACTAAAACCCTCAATCCAAAAGGCTCCTGAATTTGAGTTGAAACCCCTCCTGAGCACATTGAAATATGCTTTCCTTGGCCCAAATAACATGCTCCCCATTATTATCTCATTTGCATTATCTGAATTGCAGGAGGGAGCTTTGCTTGAGTGTTTACAAAGGCACATGGAAGCAATTGCCTGGACAATTGCTGATATTAAGGGTGTTAATCCCTCTCTTTGCATGCATCATATATACACGGATGAGTCCATGAAGCCTTTTCGAGATATGCAGAGAAGGCTCAATCCAAATATGTGGGAGTTTATTAAAAAGGAGATTCTGAAATGGCTGGATGTAGGGATTATCTATCCCATTTCAGATAGTAAATGGGTCAGTCCTATTCACGTAGTTCCGAAAAAGGCAGGAATCACTGTGGAAGAGAATGACTAAGGAGAACTGGTGACCACTAGACCCTCAACTGGTTGGAGGGTCTGCATTGATTATCGCCGTTTAAACACGGCTACCCAGAAAGACCATTTCCCCTTACCATTTATCGATCAAATTTTGGAATGATTGGAGGGGAACAAGTACTTTTATTTTCTTGATGGGTACTTTGGGTACAATCAGATAGCCGTTTTTCCTGATGATCAGGAGCGTACCACCTTCATGAGTCTGTATGGCACTTTTGCATTCCGCCGAATGCCATTTGGGTTATGTAATGCACCTGCCACTTTCCAACGTTGTATGATGGCTATCTATTCTGATATGATCGATGAGTTCGTTGAAATTTTCATGGATGACTTCTCCATTTATGGCTCGTAGTTTGACCTATGCCTTTCGCACCTTCATAAAGTCTTAACTCGTTGCGAAGAGACAAAGCTGGTGCTTAGCTGGGAGAAAAGCCACTTTATGGTCCAGCAGGGCATTGTGTTAGGGCATGTAGTTTCTGAGAGAGGATTAGAGGTGGACACCGCAAAAATCGATTCCATCTCTAAGCTTCCATTGCCCGCCAATGTTCGTCAGGTTAGATCTTTTCTTCGCCATGCTGGATTTTATAGGCGCTTCATTAGAGATTTCAGTAAAATCTCTAAGCCACTCTGCGACCTATTAGCGAAGGATGTCTCCTTCGATTTTGATGACAGATGTGGTGAGGCTTTCCAAGTTTTGAAGAAAGCCCTCATTACCGCACTGATTCTCCAAGCACCAGATTGGACCCTCCCGTTTGAGCTTATGTGCGATGCTTCTGATTTCGCAGTGGGAGCGGTCTTAGGTCAAAGGGTTGATGGCAAACCTCATGTGTTACATTATGCCAATAAGGCCCTTACGGATCCTCAGCAAAACTATACGGTCACTGACAAGGAATTACTTTTTGTAGTATTTGCTTTGGAAAAGTTTCGGTCTTATCTTTTGGGATCCAAGGTTGTAGTGTTCACTGATCATTTGGCCCTAAAGCATCTTCTGGTTAAAAAGGACACCAAACCTCGCCTAATTCATTGGATTCTGCTACTCCAAGAATTTGACCTGGAAATTAAAGACAAGAAAGGAGTTGAGAATGTGGTAGCAGACCATTTGTCTAGGATCCCTATTAAGGCATCAAACCTTGCTGGCAGTATTCAAGAGACTTTCCCTGATGAGTCTCTGATGGCCGTGGAACCTAAAACTCCTTGGTTCGCTGACATAGTAAACTATCTGGTCATGGGCATTACCCCCAGTACTTGGGACAAGCAGAAGCGAGACAAGTTTCTTGCCAACGCTAAATTTTATCACTGGGAGGAACCCAAGCATTTTAGAATAGGTGTTGACCAGCTTTTTTGCCGTTGCGTCCCTGATGAAGAACAAAGAAGTGTTCTAAGTTTCTGCCATGACCTCCATTGTGGGGGATATTTTAGTGGGAAGAAGACTGCCCATAAGGTTCTTCAGTCTGACTTTTGGTGGCCCACATTATTTCGAGATGCACATACGTATGTGGGCACATGTCTACATTGCCAGCAGATGGGAACCATTGGAAAAAGGGATGAGATGCCCCAACAACCTATTCTCCCTGTTGAAATCTTTGATATTGGGGGCATTGACTTCATGGGTCCTTTTCCTGTGTCCTTCGGATATGAATACATCCTTGTGGCTATAGACTATGTATCGAAATGGATAGAAGCCATACCCAAGCGAACCAATGACTATTCTGTGGTCTTGGGTTTTGTTATGGCTAATATCATTTCTCGGTATGGGTGCCCAAGGACGATAATAAGTGATGGAGGACCTCACTTTAAGAATGTACACTTCACAAGACTACTCCAAAATTTGGGAGTCAACCACATGATAGCCACACCTTATCATCCCCAAACGAGTGGACAAGTTGAAGTGTTTAATAGGGAGATTAAGCAAAATTTAGAAAAAACTGTCAGGCCTGATTGGAAGGATTGGTCTAAAAAACTAAATGATGCTCTTTGGGCCTACAGAACTGCGTATAAGACTCCCTTGGACATGTCTCCTTCCCATCTTGTCTACGGAAAAGCATGCCACCTTCCTGTTGAAATCCAACAAAAAGCTTATTGGGCTATTAAAAACATTAACTTGAATATGGATAAAGCGGGAAAGGCACGTATGTTAGAATTAAGTGAGCTTGAGGAGCTTCGTAATGAAGCTTATGAAACTTCTCAAGCTTGCAAGCAACGTGCAAAAGTCTTCCATGTAAAGCACATCAGTAGAAGGACTTTTGAGCCTAACTAGTGGGTTTGGCTTTTCAATTCTAGACTTAAATTACTCCCTGGAAAGCTCAAGTCCCGTTGGGATGGGCCATACGTTGTTATCAATACTTTCCCTCATGGAGCTGTAGAGATTCAGAACCCTATTTTAGGTGCGAGCTTTAAGGTAAATGGCCAATGTCTTAAACCGTATATTACTCTTTCCGATGGCCAGGTTTTAGACGCACTTAGGCTTGAGGAGCCTTAGCTCCTCCCACTCTCCTCCTTAGGTGATATTCTTCTATGTCTGCATTTTTCCATTGAGGATATTGTCAGTCTTAGGCATGGGGGGGTATAACCTGAGAATGTTTATTGCATTTATAAATATTTGCATACATATTTATATATATATATAAAATCTCTTTTCTTGAGCTGAATGGGTTAGTCCCTAGCAGAATACCTTTGTCATTGGAGGTTTTTCTTCTTGAATTATTTCTTAAGTTTTGAATCCAGTACATTTATTTCACGTGCACGTAGACTTGGTAATAAATCCTTGAAGAAAACCAATAAGTATTTGTAGTCTATTAAACCCTTGGACAGTTCATAGGGAGTCCGGCATACTATCTTCTAGTAGATCCATCTCATATTTGTGAGAAGAAAGTAGAGAGATTACTGGTGCGCTAAGTCTAGTGCAAGGACTCTTATGTTTTGGATAATTAAATGATGATACTTTAGAGTTAGGCGTAGTTTTCGCTCTCTATTCCTATGAGCGTACGTTGTGTGAATTCATAAGAGTCACCAAATAAGGCAGATACACAGAGATGGAGTCTTAATAAAGCTAAGACTATGGTGGATGGTTACGACTGTCCTTCATAGAGTCCTCGACTGAAGGAGGGTAATAGTGTCAAAGGTCAGAAATACGCTTGTCCTATCCATTCCTTCCCGATGCCGAGAATAGGCACTTCCACCAAATAAGCCACACAACTTCCTCTTGACCATCATCATCCCTAATAATGCCTCATAAATAAAAATCTATATCGTGTTGTGTTGATTGAAAAAAAAACAAAAATAAGAAGAAATAATAATAATAAAAAAAAAGAAGAGAGAAAAGAAGAAGAAAAAGAAGAAATAGTTATATTACGAAAAAAGAAGAAGAAGAAAGAGAATCCAAGTTTATAATGTAACATTATTTCTGAGGCAACAGAACACATTTCGCGTTTCACCAAATATGACCCATACCTACCTTTTAGTATTTCTGATCACCCGAATACTTGTTGAGGACTCTAACTTAGTTGTAGAATTATTAGTACTTTAATTGAAGTATGGATGCCATGTGAGGCCACCAAACAGTTAGTACAATTACTAAATCTGGCAAGATTTGTGATCTCAGAAAGAAAAGAAAGAAAAGAGTGAGCGCCCAGGAACATCAAGAGAGCACAGTTGTTTAGCCTCTTTCTAAGTTAACTTTTCTACTAGTCTAGAGATCTAGAGTCTATAGTACTAGACTACATGTAGCACCAGATGAGTGTGTGCCACCAATTACAAATCCATTCAACTCGATATCTCCTACCTAAGCCAAACGCTAAGGTCAAATTACAGATTATCGTCTACTTTATCCTGAGGGAAGTAGTTGCCTATCCCGACAGCAATATTTACCAAGGGTGAAGTACAAACTCCCACTGCTAATTGGCTTTTTCACTTGGATCTGTTACTGAGGATATCATCACTTCACATTTGTTTGGATCTCTAAAGTTTTGAAATAAGAAAAGAAGAAATCTTTTGATTACTTCTATTATTTTTCATTTTTGCTAGGGACTAGCAAATTTTAGGCATAGAGGTATTTGACGAGACCATTTTAATGGACTAATATTACGCCTAAGTAACTTTAATCGTACCTTTTAGGTTTGTTAATAACTACATTAAGTTATAGAATGTTTGCATTCACCATCATTTAAGTTTACATCTATTTTATAGTATTCTATAACTTAATATGTAATGAAGTTACATTTTTATCTTGCAGGAATAATATTTGGAAAGAATAAGGGGGGGAATAAATTTCCCCAACACATAGCCAGTGCTATCCCTCCCTCATCCTCCGACTAGCTGCAACTCCTCCGGCACATTTATCTAATCTCCCGCCGCCCTCCCTCAACAAACGAGGCCATATTTAGAAAGGATTTTGAAAATCCCTGGAAGGGCGGAGGAGAGGAGTTAAGAGGAGGCAGAGAAAGGAGAGGAGGGGCTTCATCATCCAGGGACTGTGTGCACCAAATCACCTTCCAGCCTGCTCCAGCCGCCCTACAGGTGCCTACTCCACCTTTCGCGCCTGCAAGCGCACGCCCATCTCCAGCTGCCTCTCCAATCACCGCATCAGCGCCATCACCGCACCAGCCTGCACCTGTACCCAACCCCTGCAGGTGTCTACTCCACCTTGCGTGCCCCTGCCAGTCTGCACCTGCACAGCGCCTCCCTACAGCGCACCCTCACCAAGCAGCTTGCAGGTGCCCACTCGCCCATCTCCAGCCGGCCCTGCAGGCACTAGCATCGCCCCACCCACGCCCGCAGGCACTTCCCCCTTCCAGCTCGCTCACGCACCTGCGCAGGAAACCCTCTGCAGCGCCATCACCTCTGCCTGCGCCCTTACCAAGCAATCTGCAGGAACGCGCCCTCGCTTCACCAGCGCTCCCCACAGACAGGCACGCCCCCTCCCATAGGCACTCGCCCTCGCCACCAGCGCTCTGTAGGCGTGCACCCGAGTGCAGCCAGACGCACGGCCGTCACTTCTCCAACAGGCCGGAGGCCTACCTCCGCCCGCTGGCCACCTCCGACCACCTCTTTTCGTTCTGTCACCGTCATCGTGATCCCCACGCGTCGATCAACCTTCCCCCATAGCAGCTCCATCGTCGGTGCTCCATTGCCCAAGCGAGGAGGAGAGAGATTGAAAGCTCTGTTTTCCCTTCAATTAATTATTACATGTGCTACCATTGCCAAAATCTGATTTTTGATTTATTATTATTTTTTTGTGGCAAAATTGCGAATGCACACTCATACTTTCTGATAATTGCACGTTATTGTTATTCACTTGTTTCAAGATTGGTTTTGGGATTAACATGTGCACCAATTTTCTCTAATATATGTCAATTGAAAATTACATAAAATCATCATATATTTATTGAAGATTTTGATGAGGGAAAATTGCACATATACCCTTATATTTTTGAGTTATTATGAATCTTCTTTCCATCACATTTTATGTCAAATTTGACTAGGGATTTCGCGCTTAGCCGAATAATATGAAATAATCGAGTGTTTATTGCATAATTGCCTCCCTGTGGACACGACCTGCTCTTCTATGAGTGGTTATTTTTGTTGTTGATTAGTAGATTTTTCCACCACTTAAAAACTACAACGCGTAGCGAAAAATCAACTTGTCAGTATGCTACATCTTCGTCTTCACCATCCTTCTCTATTTGATCACAGTCAAAGTTCTTTGCTGCCCTGAATATATCCAGTCGAAGTCGCTCATTGCTTAGGGCTATCTTTATACACTCGGATGCACAATCGATGTTCGCTCGGGCTGTCGCCAGAAAAGGGTGACCCAAAATAATTGGTGCATCTCAGAGATTAGGAGGAACTTCCATATTGAGAATGAAAAAATCTGTAGGAAAGTAGAGACCGTGGACTTTCACGATCACATTCTCAACCACCCCCCTCGGTGTTTTGACTAATCTGTCAGCCTGCTGAATCATGACTGAGGTGGGCTTCAACTCCCCAAATTCAAATCGATCAAATACGACAGTGGCAATTAGGTTTGATGGACGAACCCAAATCTAGAAGGGCCTGATCAAATGGAGAATCCTGTAAGAAGCAGGATATGAGTGGGGTACCGAGGTCTTTCTTCTTCGGTGGTAAGTGAGCTAGAATTACGACGCTAGCCTCTTTCGACAGTACCACCTGTCTTCCAAATCTCGACTGTCACTTTGGGGTACAGTAGTCCTTGAAGAACCTAGCGACAGTAGGAATGTGATCGATTGCCTCGAGGAGGGGGACCTGAATATGTACTTCCTTAAACATCGATTTCAGGTCCTCAAAATTCCGCATGTCCTTTTTCCATACTACATTTTGTGTCAGAGCCTCAGGAAAAGGGACGGGAATCTCAGGGTTTAGTGGCATCTTACCCTTATCTACCGCAGGTGGCTCCTGAGATGAAGGAGTTGAACCTGCCTGTGACGAAGGGTGGCAAAAAATAGGACTCTCCTGCCTAAGTGGTCGATCGAATGTCTTCCTTCTGCTCCGCAAAGATACAGCATGTGCATTGGCTTACTATCCATGAGGTGGTGAGGGAGCGGAAGGGGTAGAATACACGGGGTTCTGCAAAGGCGGCTAGCCTTACGCGTAATCGGGTGGTGCAGGAGGCGCCTATAGTATGGCGTGTGCCTATCCCTGCGATGCCTGAAACCTAGGCGGGGCACCCTGGTTCTGCACATATCAAGGATTCGGGACGGGTTGGGAGGGCAAGGCTCCCTGAGTCCTATGCTCCTACAACAGCTGGTTATGCGTGTTCTGTATAGTCTATATCTGATCAGCCATCGCCTTCATAATCTGCAAGCTATCTTATGTAGATTTCCTCATTTATTCTTGCAGCTCCTCTTTCAGAGCCTCCAAAGGGTCAGCCCGCTTTGAAGGGTTGTTGGCAGCTTGGTGCAGCGGCTAGTATAAAGAGCGGGTTTGCTACTGTTGAGACTTGAATGGCTGATGCCTAGGATACGTGTTTTGCGCATTCCCATATTGCCTGGTCTGGTAGTGTGGATCTTGATGTGGTCGCTGTGAATTACCAGACCAAGATAAGTTCGGATGCTGGCGCCAACCAGGGTTATACATCTCTGAATATGGGTTATTACGTTCGTATCCTTGGATAGCACTGACGTCCTCATAGGCCGAAGATGTCTGAGACGTATATCCGTCAAGGGGATACGCATTATAATATGTGGGTGGTGTGTAACCCTGGTCATAGGGTGCCAGATCTAGATTATTTACGGGATCCTGATATGCAGGATCTCGTAAATGTGGAGAGGGTGCATCCTGAGTGAGTAGATTAACTCGAGCAGGGGGCACAGGATGCGTAGGAGGGTCTTGAGATGGCAGAGCTCAAATCAGATTGACCCTGACTAATCTTGTCAATCTTTTTCTTGATTAGGTTTATTTCTATCCAACTGCTTGACAATGATTTCCATGTTGGTTCGAATAGAGTCGGTGTGAGCCTCGTGGACACCAACCCGCTGATGCCCCTGGAACTAGTTCATGGATGTGGCATTCATCAAGTTCTCCGCAAATGATTCGAACAGCTCAAATGTGCTATTCTAGTCTTTCGCGAGGAAATTCCCACCGCTAGATGCATCGGCTAGATACCGATGTGTGTCATCCAGCCCATTATAAAAGATCTAAGCCAGGTGCCATCTAGGTTTACCATGGTGCGGGCATTTCTAGAGAAGGTCGTGAAATCTGTCCCATGCTTCATGCAACTTCTCCCCAACTCGTTGGGAGAAAGTCGTGATTGCGCGCCGCATTGCATTTGTTTGATCGATTAGGAAGAACTTTTGCAGGAATTCATGTCGTAATTTCGGCCAGGTTCCAATTGGCTTCCCAATAGTCTTGAACCAGTATGAAGCTTTGTCCCTTAGAGAAAATGGGAAAAGCTTCACTAGAACAATCCCAAGGTCGATATTCCTGGGTCGAATCTTTTCAGCAAGTTGACTCAGGTCCTCAAGGTGCTGGAACGGATCTTTGCTTGAGTTAACATAGAAATGAGTGTTGATCAACCCAATCACATTGGGTTTAAGCTTAAACGTGTCTCTGCATGCAGGAATTTTGACCAAAGGTGAGATGATTTGTACGGTCGGGTCGTAGAAATCCTGCAGTTGTTCTCCTAGTGGCGGGTGCGACATCCTGCTAAGTGCCGTCAAGATGCGATCCATGCTCTGCTGATGCCACTCCTCGGATTCGGTGACCCAGGCTTCTAGACGAGCCATCGGGTCCAAATTCTCGATATCCTGACCTGGTCTAGGTCCTAGTCAAGGATTTGCCATGGTGGCTCTGGGAGTAGAAGAAGTGGGGGGAGAAGATGGTCCTGGCGAGGTGACTCGCCTCCTTGGGAGTGGCTCCCAAGGTCCAACCAAGCGAGGTCTAAGTGACCTCCTTCCTTGCATACACCACCCAACTCCTAGGTTGGTGTAGCCAAGCAGGACAAGGCTAAGGCCCTGTCAATCAAATGGTCCTTATGGATCAGGTAACCAGAATTTTCGTTAGAAGTTCAAATTCCTGAACAGAAATTTGTCGTTCAACCGAATGAAAGTGATTCCCGCCTCTCAAGCTAACCCAGCTGGTTTGGTTACGAGGGGACTAAGGGGAAGGTTCTTCCTTTGACTTACACCTTCGGTTCTGTTAACCCCCGAGCCGCGGTCATTTGACACTACCCCACAGATTTAGACACCCGATTTGGCAAGAGAGGTTGCAAACACCCAGTAATATACAACAAATTCGGGTCGATTTCATGTTTACAATTGATTTTAGCCCATTTTCTTCAGTGGGGTTTTCTCTTGGTCAGTGGCCTACAAGGTGACCAAACTCACAGTCTAAGTACTAGACTTTATTAAGTCTAGGTTAGCCCAAAGTGTGGTCTCTAAGTTGCAACCCTAAAGATTCAACCAAAGTTTCATGCAGTTCTAGGGTTTGTTCTGTTTCAGCAGGCCACAAAAGTAATGTTCGTTCTCTGATAATAATTGGAATCCAATTAACTTGAAATTTTACGAGTAGATTCCTTTCTCAATTAGCTTTCCAGAGAATATCTTTTTGGAATTTTTGCTACTTCAACTGAATTTTTAGGGATTTTTGAATGTCAGGGGGTCAGATATGGAATTTTGACCCCTTGTCGATTTTTTATGTTGAAATAGTACCAAATGACCTTCAAAAATTTGAGAAAAATATGGAAAATAAATTCAATGAGATCAGCCTTCAAACCCCACCATTTTGAGTCAAAACAAATTCGTGGATTGCTCGGAATTGCTTTTTGAATTTTGAAAAATCTTGGATATGGGTTAGTCTGACCCCCGTGCACTTCATGAATTTTTAAAAATTTTATGCCTAAAATTTTTTAGAAAGAATGGTGGAATTTGAAAGGTGGTTTGAAAATGAAGGTTTGACCCAAATTTCAAAATTTTTTGCTTACTAGTTTTTTCAGCTGTCGAATTTTTAAATCAGATTTGAAATCTAGCCGAAAATTAGAAGATGGTGGAAAAGCTTTTAACGATGTTTGAGTTGAAATCTAATCTTTCCAAAATATATATATATATATATATTTTCAAAGCGAATTTTTCAAAGGATTCAAAGAAAAAAAAATATTTTTTGCTTTTTTTTCAAACTAACCTATGATTCAAAAAGATTCCTAATCTAGATTTTTTTTAAAAAATTTTTTGTGTTTTTTTTATCTTTTTTTCTTTTTCACGACAATGAATAAAAAAAATTCAAAGGAAATTGCAGAAAGTAAAACGTAATCTAAAAATGAGATGATGTGCACCTGGATTTGTTTTCCGCGCTCATTATGTGCATAGATCCTGTTCTTTTCCCATTTTTCCAGCACATAAAAAACAAAGTACAGAGAAATTTGTCTGTGATGGTTTCAATGATCGAAATCAAAAAAGGAAAAGACATTTCCTCCTTGCAATGGTGCCATTTGGTGGAAAATCATAGATCATGTATTTGATTAGAAAAATGCATCGTAGTATAGTTGAGAAATACGATCCAACAAAGATATTATTTTCTAAAGATAATGAGACTTGAGTCCCGGTCGTTCGTCTTTGGGAGGCGTTTGTTTTACTTTAGAGTTCGATCTTTTCCCACTCTACTTTGTCTAAAATTGCATGCCGATTTCCAATCTCCAGATTAAGATTTCACCACATCTGTTATGAACTTTGATTATGTGCGCGTGCGTTAACTAAATCACAAAGGTGAACGTGTGAGTTTCTGTGCACATGATCCTAGTGAGATGGTGACTGTTTGCGGAAAATGTGTCTATCGTTAGATTTTCTATATTCTCGGGAAATGACATGCTTGTTGCGGAATAGATAAACAATTGAAAAACAGGCAACTTGAATCACGCAAACATGATAGCAATCAATAAGCTCATGGTGACTTCAAAACATGGAGATATATGTACATATAAAGACATTCTTCATTCATTCAATAGGAGAGTTGTTTGTAGCAAAAATTGTAGAGGAAAGCCTATACAGAAATTCTTGGAATGTAAATCTAGCTACTAGAAAACTACTGCATACAAAAATCTATGGGGGGATTTTGCATGTATCATTGGGGGAGAATAAAACTACACTATTAAGCAGTAAAACTATGAAGATCATAAACTACTAATCTAAATCTAGAAGAACAAAAGGGCATTCAGGGGTGGTCTTCGATGGCCTTGGAATGGTCGAGAGGAGAATGAGGGTCGGCCAATGGAGCTTAGGCCAACCCTTGGAGAGAGAGAGGAGCGATCCAGCATCCCGGCATGGTATCCATCATGGTGGTGGTGAGCTCGTGGAGATGGGGTGGCTAACTTAAGTGGAGGTGGACGTGAATGGAGCCAATGAAGTGAGTGGTGCCAAGAATGTGAATGGGTACACTTGGCCGCCCATTGGGTCTTTTTATAGACTCAAGGGCTTCTCTCTTGAGAGGTGTGGCACTCTTTAGAGTGAGTCGAAGAGTGGCTGGCCATATGGTTATGAGATCCAAAAAATGTGGATCTCAATTTGAATGCCTCTCGATTGCTAAATTTGGAAACCAAGAGGTGGCGCCACTTCAAGAGAGTTCTAGAGAACTCTACAGAAGTGTGTGTGCATGAATGCATGTGTGTGTGTGTGTGTGTGGTCGTTCTCAAGGTGTCTAAGAGGTTTAGGTTTGGTCCTAAGGGGTTTGGGTAGGTGTATGCCTTGAATTAGGGTTGCAAACCCTAATTGCTAAGGGGAAAATGCAATTAAATTTAACCTAAGTTTAATTGAATGAGTGTGAACCTAATTGAGAGTGAAATAACTCAATTAGGTTGGGTTTAGGTCAATTGGACTCTCACTATGTCCAATTGAACTTGTGCGGGTTGAGATCTAATCTCAATTGGACTCAATGAGTCCAATTGACTTAGGTGAAGGTAATTGACTTAGATCTAAGTCAATTGGGTTTGGTGAGGACCTAATTTGGTCCTTAAGTAGGTCTAGAGGTGATGTACTAGGGTTAGGACACATTAATTTAGGTTTTCATGTGGTTGGGATTTGGTCTAGGGAGTTAGAGATCCAATATCAAGGCTTGAATCTCAAAATAGGGACTGGAGACCAGTACCATACATCCAAAAATGTGATCAGGTGACTTATACTCAAAAATCAGAAGTCCAGACTTCAGTTCTAGATGTCCAATCTGAGTCAGGGGGGAATCAAGGTTCTATTTTCGGTATTCTGCAGAAATTGGACGTCTGGCAAAGTGTCTGGACATCCAATAATACTGCAGAAGTGGGTTTGAGGTGTGCGGGAGTTGGCTAAGGGTCCTGGACATCCTATAACTTATCTGGATGTCTAGATAAGCATTGGAACTAGGGTTTTAGGGCTTCCTAGGGTGTTGTGACCTAATCTAATGGTGGTTAAGGCTTAGGGAAGTCTTTAGGCTCTCCTGGGGCTAGGATGGACCTAAGCTCTTCACATTTTACTGCTTTATTCCTACTTAATAGAATAGCAAACCTTTAACTCCCTTACAGTATTATTCCTACATCTAATCTAAGCCTTCTACTCTAGCTCTACTGCAACTCCCGTTATTCCCGATATGGCTTCAGATCCAGCTCCAGATCCATCTCCAGATCAGCTTATTGCCTGCAATCGACATAATGCACTTGATCAACACATTATAACATTATTTTATGCATAGCTAAAGGGAAGCAGTAAAGATGCAGATAATGTTCACGGTGAAGCCTCCTGAACATTCTGATGTGGCTGCGAGGCCATTTGCGTGATTGTAGGTCCAAGGGCTCACCGTCATTGACGCATAGCTGGAACCTTGCTTGCAAGCTTCTCCATGCTCTGCCTGCTCTAGGCTTGTGTCGCAGGCTACACGGGGCACTCTCATGAACACTTCCAGGCATCTACTTGAAGCCCAGCGCAATCACTGCAGCTGCAATTGAATGAAGACATTCAGCTACAGGCGCACATGAAAAAGGGTGGGAAGTTAGTCCCACCTTGGAAACTTTTGGCGCACCGTGCCTGCACAAATTATTTCTCTACATTAAGCTCTTCGCCTCTTACTCATGGGGTGAGGTCCCCTCTCACCCGACCCAACGCCTCGTCCGCGACCACCCTTCGCGGATCTGGTGATCCGACCCAACCCAGCACACCTCGCCCACCACCGCATGCCAGTAGGCCTAGTCTCGGGTGTGCGCCAGATCTGATTACCCGAGAAGTGGCTCTGGGAGAGCGAACCTAAGAGAGAAAGAGGAGAAGGGAGCACGTGCGAGTAGGGGTAGGTTTTGCTCTACAGGGGAAGGAGAAAGGCAAGGCTGAAGAGGAAGCTAAGGAGCTGAAGGGCTGAAGGTAGGAGAAGCTGAAGGAAGTCGAGACAGAGAAGAAGGTAGAGGAAGAGAAAGGCTAAGGCAAGGAACCAGAAGAAGAAGCCGAGAAAGGCTAAGGCAAGGAATCTGAAGAGGAGAAAGAAAGAAGAAGAAAGAAAGCAGCCACCAGAGACAGAGAAGAGAAGAGGAGAAGAGAAGAGAAGAGAAGGAGGAGAAGAAAGAAGATCAAGCACTGTAGCATCCACATTTTAAGGCATCTGATTCACAAATCAGACGTCCAATTTTGTGTTTATTCACATACATTGGTTCCTTTAGTGCCTTACATTTATTCTTATCTTTTTGCACTATAACATTGATTTTATTACATATTATATTCTTTCAAATTATCAAGTTGTGATCTTGATTTCTAAACCCTAATTTGCTCCCTGTGTTTGGCCTCGGACTTTAAAATTCAAGTAATAAATTGTATTCATTTTGAATGCTTTTTTTGACTGTACTACAATGCATCTTTTTAAAACTCGATCAAGTGCTCCTACCATTTTGGCGTCGTTGCCGAGGATCGAACCCGGGTCGCCCGCATGAAAGCCGGGAATACTTACCACTATACTACAACGACCATAATTAGAGGAGTAACGGGTGATTAGAAACCTTGATTACAATTGCTGATTTGGTACTAACTTGATATATCTATTTTGTTGTGATTGTTTCAGGGGAGAAGATTCAACAAAAGACGGCTGCACAGCAAACACGCCTGGGGTAGGTAATTTCTAATTAATCTCTTCTTTTAGGCCCCTCATTCTGAAAATAAAACAAATAAGATAAAATCAATTAGGGCTACCTGCTTTCCATCCCTAGTTAATTCACCAAAGTTGCCTGATTTGATTTCAACAACAAATATTGATTTATGCACCCATTTAAGGTAACTAGGGCTATCACCTTCTTGATTGAGCCCTAGATACCATATTTTGGTAACTAAATTGGACCAAAATTAGAGCCAAATTAAGGATTTCAATTTAGGATTTTAGAGACACACCTTCATAAGCAAGAATCAACTCTCCAAAAAGAGGTGTGCCTAAGCCTTGGTTGAAGAGACTTATTCAAGAAAAACCTAAAAATTCAGGTTCTTAATCTCACTTGAATCCTAAAAGAAAGGACCTAAAGCTTCTCAAAGGACAAATAGGTGAAGTTGACCCCCTTGTTGGGTCAACCAACCTTGAAATTAGGTCACTTTTGCACAAAATACATCTAAAGTTCAAATGAAATCTTAAGACCTTTGCTCTCAAATAAAAATAGTTGACTTAAGAGGTCAAAGTCCCCATTCTAGTCTACCTGGAACATCAGTGACAAGAGAGGTCAGGTGGGGGAAATCCTGTAACTTGTGGGGATGCTCTACTGTGTAGGGGTCTTTGCGAGACTCCCCCTCTCTGGCTGCCCAGGTATTTCTCAGGTGGATAGCTTTCTTACTAAGGGTTATCATCCGCCCAGAACCTCTATAGTCATCCAAATTTTTGGGTGTCTTGATTGGGTCTAGCACATTCTACTCTCATCCAAACCATCAGTGCATGTTTGGTAGGAGGTCCTTAAGACCATCCTTGAGACCTCCTTTAGTGATTCACTCCCGCCAAGGCCAGGCCTTGACATCCGTGTTTGTGCAGCAACCCCACCACATAGACATCACCTCTAATTCATCAGAACCAAATTCTCCTTCTTCCAACATCATGGCACAACTAGTAGAAGAAGAGAATAACCTTGAAAACCAACTCCAGCGCCTTAATGATTTATTTCAATCCTTTGTAAACCCGCCGCAGTGTCTTATGATGTGAGATCACTATAATCCCACTGCGGTGGCGAACGAACCTCGTGTCCAAATCCTAGCTGGAGGTCCTAATTCTGAACTCAAGCCCAACATGATTCATGCTATTCAAAATTTTCATGGGATTAATTCCAAGGATCCCTTCCAGTACATCAAACAACTCAAGCATCTGGCCTAGACTTTCGGGTCAAATGTTCAAAATCGGGATATTCTTCTCATCAAGATGTTCTCCTTCTCTCTCATGGACAAAGTAGCCCATTGGTATCAGACTCAAACGCATCCAATCAACACATGGGTTGAACTACAATCTGAATTCTTGAAAAAGTACTTCCCAATTGGTCGGACAAATGCCTTACGGCACTAGATCACACTCTTCACCCAGCAATCTAGAGAACCCCTTCAAGAAGCATGGGATCGCTTCCAAGATCTCATGCGAAAGTGCCCCCATCATGGAGTTCTTAAATGGGAACAAGTCCAATCTTTTTACCAGGGACTCTGTGAAGATATCCGCTTATTCATTAATGCAAGCTGTGGAGGAAATATCATGGGTCAACACGAAGACACTGTGTGGGAGATTCTCAAGAATATGTGTGAGAACTCCATCAATAATGACTCCATGGGCTTATTCGACCGGACGAATGCCAGTGCATCGACGAATCCAAGGGGAGCACATGAGATGCAAGGCCTGTCCACATTTGTTGACTTGGAATTGATGGCCAGTCGGTTGGACAAGGTCTCTATCATTAAGAAGAAGGTGGATGAGATGACTCGACATCCTCAGTGAGCCACCTCTGCACAAAACCCGTTTGCACAGCCACCTTCTGGGAGGGAAGCTGTGCATAGCATCTATCACCGATCTTATCAGGGGATGGACCCGTATCCACCCCCGTCTGACTTTAGGATCGGAGGAAACTCCGATCCAACCTACTCTAGTCGGGGGAACTCTGAACCCTCGTACTCTGACTTTCCTGAGATTTCTCAGACCTGTGAGGACCTCAACGCCATCCAGAATGACCCATTTTCTAATACCTACAACCCTGGATGGCGGAATCATCCCGACCTCCTGTGGGTGGGAAATAATCAGAATCAAAGACCACCATATCAACCCCGTCCACAAGCTCCTCGTCCATATCAGCTGCCTTAGCCTCAGCCCAACCCCACCTATCAATCTGGGCCAACTCAAACAGATCAAATGTCTCTTATCGTTCAGACTTTGGCTGACATTCAGAAGACGAATGCGGCTATGCAAAAGCAGCACAAGGACGAGATCACAGAGGTTTGCAATCAACTCGCCTAGATAGCGAATTCCCGCCAACCTGGCACACTCCCTTCGCAACCTCTACTGAATCCAAATAACGTACCAAACCAGAGGCGCATTATGAACCCAAATCTAGGCCAAGCCCACATGATTTATCAGGCCCCTTCTATTCCATCACCCGACAAGATGGAAGCTTCGACATCATATGCGGGATTTCAGCAGCAGCCACCCATTTTAACAACTCCAAACCAAAACTAGGTAGGACTGAATTCTGTAACAATATGTAGTGGAAAAGCAACACAAGACCCACCTTATCCAAGCCACTTTCAGCCTGGTAGTAGCCCAAACCCTAGGATAGTTATCCAAGATACCCCTATCCTAGATCAAGAACCTACACCTATTCTAGAGGAACCATCTAAGGTTTCATTTCTCGAGGCCTTAACCAATGGAAAGAGGACAAAAAAACTCGTGGCACCTGAGGAGGATCTGGTAAAGCTCTTTGAAAAGGTCCATATAAACATCTCGTTGATGGATGCAATCCGCCACGTACCGGTGATTAGCAAATATTTGTGTGCTATTTAAGTATTTAAGTGCCTAGACATTAAGTTAATTCTAACATTTATTTAGCATAAATTAGGATGTAGATAGATTAATTCATATTTCTAATTTAATTACATAATTCATGCATCGCATTCATATTTAAATGCATTTAGAATTAACTTAGAATTGCATTCATTTAATTAGTTAACCAATTAGGTACATTGTAAGCATTAATTTAAGTTAACATAAAAGTTGAGGGTTTGTATATAAATAACCATAATATTTTAACATTATTTTTTTTATTCTTCTTCTTGCAGGAACGACTGCATTTCCTTCGGCTGCGGCTCCAACGCCACCAGCTGCCGCACTGAAGCCTGCATTCAAAGACGAGCAGAGAATGTTGATCTGCTCCCGCCTCTCCATTCAAATCTATGCAAGTGGCTACAAAAGGAGGAGAGAGGCAGTCGATCTCATTAGGCCTCCACCCCCGACCCACCACTGTGTAGAGAGTTTGTCTCTCATCCATTCCACACCGCCGACCTCAACCGTGGTGACGAGCCTCCACCACCGTGGGCGTGTGGTGTGACAGGCCACACCGCCATTCGGAGCTCGTCCGCATTACCGTGAGCACCTCAGTGTGCACCACCCTCGCCGTCATCACCAACAACCACCGCCGCAGCCACTGCATTTTCATCTTCTCAGTTATTTAAGACGTCCGGGAAATTTCCTGGACGTCTTAAGCTTCGACCCCCCACTCCAATAGCAACCGGCCGCTCACTTCACACCCGAGCCTCTGGTTGCACACTTGCGACGCACCTCCTGCAGCATCCACGGCGCAAGCCCTTGCTGCACAAGACCGCTTTCACACCCGCTACACCGCACTCCCCTTACATCTTCCGGTGCCATCCCCAGCCTGCATGCACCTTCCTTGCAACCTCGGTGCGACGCACCTTCTGCAACAGCAACCGACTTCATGCCTGCACTAGCCCATGCACGCAGCTGCCTGCCAACGTTCGCGCCAGCCTACAGCACTTCTTCAACGTGCCTGTAGACCGTGCACTGCCTGCAGACCACGCACTACCTGCAGAGCACGCATCACCTGTAGAGCCCACGCTCGTTCCTTCCGCACCTTGCCACCACCTCCAGCGCACCTCCAGTGCACAGCAATACGCGCGCTCAAGCCTGTAGCATGCGTGCCAGCTCTGTGCGCAACCTGCGGCAGCAGCAACTCCAGAATCGCAGCTACCTATCTCCTTCGGCAGGCCGGCTCCGGCTACCGCTCGATGTGCGGCTGCCACCACCGTGATGGCCTCACTTCAGCCAACCACCTGTGCGAATCTCTCCTCGATTGAACCTCTCTCCCGATTGCAATGAGGAGAGAGGTAAAATCCTCTATTTTTAGTCTAATTAGTAATTAGATTTCATGCCATTTCCAGGAAAAAGAATTTTGATTTATGAATATTTTATTGTGGTAAAATTACAACTTCATACTCAAGCTCTCTTATAATTGCGTAGCTTTTGTAATTAATATTGTTTGACATTGGCTTTGGGATTTAAATGTGCATAAATTTTCTTTAATACATGTCAATGGAAAATTGCATAAAATCATCACATATTTATTGAATATTTCAGTGAGGAATAATTGCACATCTACCCTTACATTTTCAAGATATTGTGTATCTTCTTTCCATTGCATTTCATGTCAGATTTGATTACGGATTTCACACGAGATTGAACGAATACAAAATAATTGAGATATTATTGCATCATTGCCTCCCTGTGGACACGACCCGCTCTTCTACGAGTGGTTATTTTTAATTATTGATTAGTCGATTTTTCCACCACATAAAACTACAAACGACTTTTAAAGCGACTAATCGACTCGTCAAATGGTGCCGTTGTCGTAGAGGCAACAGACGTAATAATTTCTCCTATTTTTTTCATTTTTGATTATTTTTCATTGCACAGTGATTTGACCAATTATTATTTTTTCTGCATGAGAAATTTGTGCGAGGAATCAGCCATCGTGAGAGGCGACCCTTGATGACGCCAGAGGAGGAATTGGTCGAGCTACCTTGCAAAGGAGGGGAAGGACAAGGACACGACGATCATTTAGTCGCTGATTAAATTAGAATAGGATTAAGATTTTAGACTTGATTTTTTATTGCACATTTGGTTTGAAACCCTTGTTCTGGGGCATATTTTGAGGGGTTTGTTCCCTGATTTTGTTTTAGGCCCATGTTGGGTATTTTTTGGGAGCCTGTTCCCTTTTTCTTTGGATTTAGGTTTTTTGTTTATTTTGTGGATTGTTTACTTTTATTTTCCTGTTCATAAGTAGTTAAAAAATTTAAAAAAAATGAGCTACCTACTAGAAGCTGCCTACCCCTAGGACGAACCATTTAGGTCTGTATGAGCAACCTCCAGATTTACTTCTTTGCATTGCCTGCATTCTCACATCGTTGATTGCTGGAAGCAAGGTACGCATTCTCTTACTTTGCATCCTATTCTTGATCACGCATTGCATTTGGATTTAATTTGAAGACACATAATTTGTCTTGAAGCGATCTAACAAGTGGTCACATATTTTCTAGAAAAAGTACTAATTAAAGGAGGGGCATCTAAAAACCAAGGATTTGGTTTTCAAACGTGGTGTGCGATTCAAAATTCAAAATCTTTTTGCGGTGAATGCACACTTATATCTTTTGCACCACATCACTAATTTAGACACTCCTAAGTCTTGAAACGACTAGGACAAGAGCCCTCCTACCGTTGGATTCTAAAGTGTTCAGAACTTGAGATCAAAGGTTTTGTAAATCCAAAGAGGGGGATACCCTGTCACGGATTTTTGGGGGTAGTTGAGAAGCACCGCGAAAGCAGAGCTTCAAAAGAAGGCTTAAGCTCACTTGCATCCCTCGATCTTCCATCTTTGGAGTTGCTCTACCATTTGAGATTTAGGGAAGAACAACTAAGCTCCAACTAGGTCTTCTTAGGTGAGCCGTAGGTCGACAGTAAGCATGTAAATTAATTGAACAAATTGTATTGTCACCTACAATCTGACTTAAATCAAAAGCCTAAATTGGGAAAGACCTAAAAAGTCCTTTTTGAATTGTGTTTTGCTTGGGGAATTCTGATTGAGGTGTGAGTTAGAATGGGCCGCATTGATTTTCATCCTTTCACATCTTGCCCACACCCTCACCCCCACTCTGCATTCTTCGATCCCATACGTCGAGATGGTCCATCCCTTGATGGACATAATGACAATCATTGGGATCCGTTTTATTCCTATTTTAGGAATATTGTCCTAGTTAAGCCCCAAATCAGTGAGCAGAACCTAGGAGTGGGAGTTGCTTTGCCCAATATCCCACACACCATGGAAATACCCAACCCTCCCTCCCTGAAAAATTATAATGGTTGGATGGACACTCCTAGGTACTATAAGCCTGAGCCTAACTTCTCTTATGATAGAAATGACCTCCCCTCCTAGAAGATGGAAATACAGAAAATGCAAAACGAAATGATTGAATTGTTAGGAGAATCTTCGAGAGCAGGCCAACTAGAAAGAGATGAAATTAGCCACCCAATATACCCCATTGTGGATGACGTACACCCCTCTACAATAGATGCATCTCCCATGGGAGAGCTACATGTTAAGTTGGAGGGAAATTTTGGGGAGAATAGCTACTTTTTGAGGATCGATTTTGAAACCTCCCCATTAGATGATAGTTCCTTGAGAGATCCATGCCTTAAATGGGAGGAAGATACATATGAAAGTAGCTATGCATTGGATGAAGAAAGGTGGCAACCCAAGGAAGATGATGATAAGGTTTAGTATCGACCTAAATTATATTGGAGTCAAAAGAAGGGAATGATGGTACCATTGGAAGACCTCGACCCAGATGATAGTATTTTTGTGACATTTGATGAAGTGGGTCGAAGTCAAGTTGTTAATCCTACCCTCCCTTCTGATCACAAGATGGAACTCAAGCCCACCCTTAGGGAACCTAACCCTGAGGAAATTGACTTATCTGAGGAGTCCGATGTTACCAGTGTAAACCATTTACCTCAGATAGAGTACCCTAGGGGATTTGCTGAGATATTAAATGATTCTAGACCTCGGGTATATGATGAATCATATGATGAGGAGAAAGAAGAATTTTATGAGGAACCTACATATAAGATTTGGAGTGACACTAAGGATGATTATGTCTTATTTGAAGAGTTAGCCCCTGAGGATGTCACAAATTTGACCAAATTAGGTTTCCTTAGCACACCCATTGATGATATTTCTCCTCACGAAGAAATAATGGAAATTTGGAAGCAACTTCTAAGATTTATGTGGATTCACATATAGACTCCGGGGAAGATTTGAGTAAACAACAAAAACCCGGGGTTGACATTGATAGGATAATCCCTAGATCTGTTGCTTCCAACCTTCCTTCATTCATTTCGAAGTCACCCTCTAATTCGCTTATATCTGAAGGCGAAATTGTGACTTCTGATGAAGGGCAGGAAGATAAATGTGATGGTGCATGGAATGCTAGGGATGCAATTGAGAATTTGGAAAGAGTGTTAGGGATGGACACTGAGCTGATTAAACCCAACCTAAATATTGTGGCCATCCTGCAACCTCGAAACTTGGACACCCTAGACGATCCTTACCTTAGAGAATTGCTCACTTTTCTTCTGACCGGGGGGCTTAACAAACCAATATTTCCTGTAATGGAGTATCGGGTATGGATTTATGATTTCTTTAGTCAGTTCATTGCCTTGGGGGTTTATCTCTGCACCATTCCATCCCCATTCCTTTTGGAGGATCCTTGTCATCCTCCCGCTACCCCTTTGGAGGTTGTTATACCTGTTTATCCTTTAGAACCTCCTCTGGTGACCTGGGAAGATTTCATTCCCATCTTAGTTGGGCGAGCATTTGCTATTGGGATTCATCATCAGCTCGCCAACATCCTAGGTTACCTTTTTTCTAGGCTAACATTGCTTTGCTTATTTTTAGGGCCTATTTCTGCAATTCTTGAACCTAATTTGTAGGTTCTTTGGCTATTCAGCCTAGCTCTTACCCAGGTAATATCCTTCTATGCAATGAGGACATTGCAGATTTTAGGCATGGGGGGGTGTACTTGGGGATATGCATAGCATAGTGCATTCATTGCATACATTTGCATAAAAAAAGAGTTTTGAGCTTAACTAGCAAGGTCCTGCATTCTTAAGTAAATTAGAACTCTAGGGTAGACTAAGTTAATTCTAGGGTCAAACTTTAGAAGCTAAATGAGCTACTAGCTTTTGACCTTTGGGGTCCTTTGTGGACTTAAAATCTTAAGTAGGAGTTAAGTTGCAGACCATTCCTCATGAGGTTGAGGAAGGAAAGCTAGGGATTGAGTTAAAAGGTGGGGTAGTACCTGGAGTCTTGTTCTACCTTTTGGTTTACAGGTCCTTGTAACCCAAGCATCCAAATTTCACACACTTGGTCTGGTAATCAACTTAATTTCTTCCTTTCTTAATAGAGATTTGGTTCTCTTAATTTTGACTTAGGAGAGGCTTGAAAACACAATTTGATTGGAAGAGTTCCCGCCGCAGGACAGGTGGAGTATATACTCACCTTGAGGATGCGATGATAACATATTACCTCCTCGGTGCTTGTCTCTTAGGATATACATCCTACTGGGGGCATGTAAGTGCATTGTGCGATTCAGGTACCATGGGCGGCCCTATCTCGAAGTACCGATTGCCATAGGCTTGAATTCGCTTAAGAAATCCATGGGCGATACTATCTCGAAGTGTCGATTGCCAAGAGTTCTTGGGGTCGTTATGGGTGGTGCTATCTCGAAGCATCGAAAGCTAGGCACCCTTCGAGGTATGGTAATGGGGACGATGAATCCGACACAGACCGTGTTGATAGCTGATCTGAGGTTAGACTTAGAAGAATCAAACAAAAGAATATATATATATTATTCCAAAAAAAAAATCCTTTTTCCTTTAACTCAAATAATTCAGACCAACGCACATGCACGAATGTTTTAATCTCAGGGATCAATAAACCTTAGGGTAGAGTCAGAAATCAGGGAAACTTGTGCCTGCAACCTGTCTTTAGCAGACCTAGTCTGTAACTTAGCAACTACTTAGGAACCTTAGGTCAAGAGTCTGAACTTAATTTGTCTCTAAAGGAAGACCGATTGGGTTGACTAGTCTATTTGGAGTGCTAGGTTTCGCTTAATTTTGCTAGGGACTAGCAAAAACTAGGCATGGGGGTATTTGATTAGCCCATATTTGTGGGCTATTTAAGTATTTAAGTGCCTAGACATTAAGTTAATTCTAACATTTATTTAGCATAAATTAGGATGTAGATAGATTAATTCATATTTCTAATTTAATTACATAATTCATGCATCGCATTCATATTTAAATGCATTTAGAATTAACTTAGAATTGCATTCATTTAATTAGTTAACCAATTAGGTACATTGTAAGCATTAATTTAAGTTAACATAAAAGTTGAGGGTTTGTATATAAATAACCATAATATTTTAACATTATTTTTTTTATTCTTCTTCTTGCAGGAATGGCTGCATTTCCTTCGGCTGCCGCAACAACGCCACCAACTGCCGCACTGAAGCCTGCATTCAAGGCTGAGCGGAGAATGTGGATCTGCTCCCACCTCTCCATTCAAATCTATGCAAGTGGCTACAAAAGGAGGAGAGAGGCAGCCGAGCTCGTTAGGCCTCCATCCCCGACCCACCACTGTGCAGAGAGTTCGTCCCTCGTCCATTCCACACCGCCGACCTCAACCGTGGCGACGAGCCTCCACCACCGTGGGCGTGTGGTGTGACAAGCCACACCACCATCCGGAGCTCGTTCGCATTACCGTGAGCACATCAGAGTGCACCACCTCGCCGTCGTCACCAACAACCACTGCCGCAGCCACTGCATTTTCATCTTCTCAGTCAGTTAAGGCGTCTGGGAAATTTCCTGGACATCTGAATCTTCGACCCCTCACTCCAACAGCAACCAGCCGCTCACTTCACACCCGCGCCACCGGTTGCACACTTGCGCCGCACCTCCTGCAGCATCCACGGCGCAAACCCTTGCTGCACAAGACTGCCTTCACGCCCGCTACACCACATGCCCCTTCCATCTTCCAGCTCCATCCCCAGCCTGCGCGTGCCTTCCTTGCAACCTCGGCGCGCCGCACCTTCTGCAGCAGCAACTGACTTCACGCCTACACCAGACCACGCACGCAGCCGCCCGCCAGCGTTTGCGTCAGCCTGCAACACTTCTCCAATGCGCCTGCAAATCGTGCACCGCCTGCAGACCGTGCACTGCCTGCAGAGCGTGCATCACCTGCAGAGCCTGCGTTTGTTCCTTCCGCGCCTCGCCGCCACCTCCAGCACTCCTCCAACGTGCTGCAATATGCGCGCTCAAGCCTGGAACACGCGCGCCACCTCCACGTGCAACCTGCAGCAGCAGCAACTCAAAAACCGCCGCTACCTATCTCCTCCAGTAGGCCGGCTCCAGCCACCACTCGACATTCGGCTGCCACCACCGCGATGGCCTCACTTCAGCCAACCGCCTGTGCGAACCTCTCCTCAATTGAACCTCTCTCCCGATCGCGAGGAGGAGAGAGGTAAAATCCTCTGTTTTTTGTCTAATTAGTAATTACATGTTAAGCCATTGCCAGGAAAAAGAATTTTGATTTATGAATATTTTATTGTGGTAAAATTACAACTTCATACTCAAGCTCTCTTACAATTGCGTGACTTTTGTAATTAACATTGTTTGACATTGACTTTGGGATTTAAATGTGCACAAATTTTCTTTAATACATGTCAATGGAAAATTGCATAAAATCATCACATATTTATTGAATATTTCAGTGAGGAAAAATTGCACACCTACCCTTACATTTTCAAGATATTGTGCATCTTCTTTCCGTTGCATTTCATGTCAGATTTGACTACGGATTTCTCACGAGATTGAACGAATACAAAATAATTGAGATATTATTGCATCATTGCCTCCCTGTGGACATGACCTGCTCTTCTGTGAGTGGTTATTTTTAATTATTGATTAGTCGATTTTTCCACCACATAAAACTACAAATGACTTTTAAAGTGAACAGTTGACTCATCAACCGGCTTACGCACGATTTCTGAACGACGTGTGTACAGCCAAGCATAAGCCATGAACCAAAAGTGGGAGTTCGATCGTACTGTTAGAGCAATCCAGCTCTATAATTTTAAGTAAACTCCCACCTAAGGCAAAAGACCCAGGTACTCCCCTGATTTGCTGTACCATTGGTGATACCCAATTTGACAGAGCTTTATTAGATCTAGAAGCCTTCATAAACCTAATACCTACATCCCTACTGGACCATTTTGAGGAATCTGAGCTTAAACCAATAGAGGTGACATTGCAGTTGGCTGACCGATCTATTAAGTCACCTAAAGGAGTACTTGAGGATGCCGTTGTTAGGGTGCAGGATTTCTATTTCCCGATGGACTTTATAGTCTTGGATATGGATGCTTTAGAAAATCCAAGGGATACACCAATTATACTACGGAGACCCTTTCTGGCCACTGCTAGGGCTAATATAAATTGTGAGGAGGGCCAAATTGAACTGAAATTCAGGAACCAAACACTAAAGATTGACATCTTTAAGGCCCAACAAGAGATTAATTACGATGTTGTAGAACAAATATGTGATATCAAGGCTGTAGTTGATGATCCATTTATTGAGGAAAACCTGACAACTTCTAATCAACCACAAGAGGATCAAAACCCACAATTAGAGGAGTCCGAACCTGACCTAGATACACCCATAACTCCTTCCCTTGCTCTTGACACACACCCCCAACCACCCGCTGTTGCTCATAACCCTATTCTGGAACTCAAGACTCTTCCTGACCATCTGAAGTACGTCTTTTTGGGTTCCAATCAGACATTTCCTGTGATTATCAACTCCATACTCACACCCGATCAAGAATCCCATCTGGTTACTATTCTCCAACAACATCGTAGAGCCATTGGCTAGACTCTCGGTGATTTGACTAGTATCTGCCCCTTTTACTGCACACACCGTATCTACACTAAAGAGGGTACACGACCTTCCCGTGAAATACAGAGACGTCTGAATCCTAATCTGCAGGAGGTCATGAAAAAGGAGATCATCAAGTGGTTAGATGCAGGGATCATCTACCCGATCTCCGACAGTCGGTGGGTGACTCCAATCCAGGTTGTGGCTAAGAAGGCAAGACTCACCGTGATCATGACTGAAATCGGAGAAATCATACCGACCTATGTGGCAAATTTGTGGAGAGTCTACATTGATTATAGAAGACTCAATTCCTCCACAAAGAAGGATCATTTCCCACTACCGTTTATTGATCAAATCCTCGAACAACTAGCGGGAAATAGGTTCTTCTACTTTTTGGACGGGTACTTCGATTATAACCAGCTGGCAATCCATCCTGAGGACCAAGAAAAGACCACTTTCACCTTCCCCTTCGGGACATACATGTTCCGAAGGATAACGTTCTGTCTCTGCAATGCACCCACCACTTTTCTGCAGTGCATGCTTGCCGTATTCTCAGATATGGTAGATGATTATCTGGGAGTCTTCATGGATGACTTTTCAGTACTCAGAGAATCATTTGATGATTGCCTCCTGCACATGGTCTAAATCCTCAGGCAGTGCATTGACGTGAATCTGGTTCTTTCCTGGGAAAATAGCCATTTCATGGTGCCTCAAGGAATTGTCCTCGGACATCTCATATCAGAAAAAGGCATCCAGGTTGATCGAGCCAAGGTGAACTTGATTTCCAAACTCCCTATGCCTAGCTCCATCAAGGACATCCAATCTTTTCTGGGGCACGTCTATTTTTACCGTCAATTCATTCCTGATTTCTCAAAGATTGCTCACCCCCTGACCACTCTGCTTTCTAAGGATGTACCTCTCGAAATCTCTAATGAATGCACTCAAGCATTTGAAATCCTCTGTGATCGAGTTACCCAAGCTCCAGTCCTACAGTCCTCTAATTGGTCTCAACCCTTTGAGATCATGTGTGATGCATCTGATTTTGCTGTATGAGCGATACTTGGGCAGAAAATTGACAGGAAACCCATGGTCATCTACTATGCTAGCAAGACACTTGACGAGGCTCAGCGTAACTACATAGTTATGGAGAAAGAGCTACTAGCTATAGTATTTTCCCTAGAAAAATTCAGATCATATCTCCTGGGCTCTCGTGTTATCATTTACTTGGATCACATAGCTGTGAGGCATCTCCTTGTGAAGAAGGATGTGAAACCTCAATTAATTCACTGGATCTTGCTACCGCAAGAGTTTGACCTCGAGAATCATGAAAAAGTGGGAAAACAAAATGTGATAGTTGATCACTTGTCCCACCTTTCTTCTAAGGTCATCAACCCTTTCGGACCCATCATGGAACATTTTCCTGATGAGCACCTCCTGACTATCAATACAGGGCTTCCATGGTTTGCTGATATAGTAAACTACCTGGCATCACATTAGATCACGTCCAAATGGCCGAAGGCCAAGAAGGACAAATTTCTTTCCAATGCTAAGTGTTACTTTTGGGAAGACCCGTATCTTTTCCGCATCGGTGCTGTTCAAATCATTCGTCGATGTGTCGCGGAAGCGAAAATTCAGGACATATTGTCCTTCTACCATGACCAGGCATGCGGTGGACATTTCTTAGGTCATAAAACCACAGCGAAAGTCCTTCAGTGCGGCTTCTATTGGCCCACGATTTTCAAAGACACATACAATCACTGTAGGGCATGTACTCATTGCTAGACCTTAGGCAACATGAGCCACCGTGATATGATGCCCTTATAGCCGATTCTTGTATGTGAAATCTTCGACGTGTGGGGGATTGATTTTATGAGACCCTTTCCTGTTTCGAACGGCTTTGAGTACATTCTACTCACTGTTGACTACGTGTCCAAATGGATCGAAGCCATTCCTACCTGAACCAATGATCATAAGGTGGTTATCAAATTCATTCATCAGAACATCTTTTTGCGATTCGGGATTCCACGTGCTATAACCTCTGATGGAGGGACCCATTTCACTGATGCTCATTCAGGTCACTGATGACCAAATAAGGGGTGTCGCACCAAATCTCTACTCCTTACCACTCAGAAACTAATGGTCTAGTTGAGCTATCAAATCGGGAGATCAAGAAAATCCTCCAGGTTACTGTTTGACCTAACAGGATGGACTGGTCATCCCGACTTCCAGAAGCTTTGTGGCCTTATAGGACCGCCCATTAAACCCAATTAGGTATGTCTCCCTTCAGATTGGTGTACGGGAAGGCATGTCACCTCCCTGTCGAATTGGAGCACAAAGCCTATTAGGCAGTACGGAACTACAACCTAGATCTTTCTAAGGCAGGAACCCACATAAAGCTTCAAATGAGTGTGACCGATTAATTACACTACGACGCATATGAGAACTTATGAATTTGCAAAGAGTGGGTTAAGGCCTTTCATGACAAGCACATATCCAGAAAGATCTTCCAACCTGGGGAAAAAGTCCTACTCTTTGATGCCAAGCTTAAACTGTTCCAAGGAAAACTATGATCAAAATGGATCGGACCTTACCTCATCCGATGAATCTTTGGAAATGGAGCCATCGAGATCAGTCCACTCAGCCACAATTCAGAACCTTTTGTCGTGAACGGTCAGAGACTCAAACCGTTCATTGACTTTACTGATACAAATTTGGCTAAGATATCCTTTACCCTCCATTCTCCCTGAGCTCATTGCACCCAGCCGATGGCATAAAACTTAACGCTTAACGGGAGGCAACCCGTCATTCTCGAAAAACCCGAAACCTTTCTTAACATTCTTACGCTGAATTCATAGTGCACTTTAGGGTTCATCCATTAGAACTACCGACCCCACCTTAGGTACCCCTACTCGAGTTTTGAAATCGTTTGCAACAGTCACCTCGACCCGTTCGCCCACCCAAAACCTATTCTAATGAATGATCTAAGCCGAACTCGACCACACCTAATTTACAATGGGGACATTGCAAATTGTAGGCTTGGGGGGGTATGAAACTACAAAACGTCGTGAAAACTCATCTCACAAGAAAAGGTTTCAACAAAAAAATCACATATCATAAAAACACCAAAAAAATAAAAAAATTCTTGAACAAGAACAATAATTTCTGATGGGAGAGAAAATTTTGAGGCCATACCAATCATGACGAGAAAAAGGGAAAAGTAAAAATGTCAAAAGAAAAAGGTGCACAAAATGAAAAGAAAAAGAAGAGATAGTCATTAGTAAGAAATTAAGGGATTAATTAAGTTCTTGACCATATCAAGAAAAAAACAAAATGAAAGGAAAAAAGTGCTAAGGAAACACAGAAGAGATTAGTAGGAACACTGATCTTAGGCCTCTTGGGCTAGACTCCTAAGCTTAAAAATTCAAGTTTCCGCCAAGATCTGAATAGTCCTCAAGAGGTTGGGGAAAATGTGAAGCTTAAGTATTAGGTCTAAGGCTTAGGGAGTATTCGACCTCGTTAACTAACCTCTGGTTTGCGGGGCTCAATAACCTAAGCACCCCAATCCACACACAGTCTAGTTCAGTGCGCATAAGTGTCAAAATCACGTAAAAGCATTTAGTTGTTTTGAAAAGGTCGCCTAGATTAGGAGCGCCCGATCAACACAAGTTGATTTGTATGAGTTCCCAATGCAGAGAAGTGGGAAATTCCCCTTGAAGATGCATAATAACATATCGTTTCCTCGGTGCTTGTCTCCTAGGATATTTACATATCCTACTGGGGGCATGTAAGCACCCTGTGCTGGTTCAGATGGCATGGGCTGCATTATCACGAAATGTCGCTTGCCAGGGTCTAGATTTAGCTACAGAACACCATGGACGAGATTATCTCAAAATCTCGAAAGCCAAGGTTCTGGGGGTTGCCATGGGCGGTGCTATCACGAAGCATTGATTGCCAGGTACCCTTCGAGGATTGATGATGGGGACTAGGAATCTGATACAAACAGTGTTGAGAAGCCAATTTGAATCTAGAAATAAAAAGAAAAGAGAGACAAAACTCTCCAAACCAAGAAAATCCTCTATCTCTCTTACAAAAATGCACTGTAAACTAAATCGAGGCTAAACTATGTTACAAGCACGGGTGCTTTAACCACGGAGTCCAAAGAACCTTAGGATAGTTCCTATGGGCCTTAAAAAACCTTCGTGGCGGACTGAGGCTAGAGCTGGTCAGGTCTGGATCTTGGTTAGTACTTGAGTACCTCTAGTCCTACTATCGGCATTCTAACCTAATCAAAATAAAAAAAGCACTCATCATAGTTTTTGAACATCAAAGAAGTCATGGTCTAGAATTGAAGTTAAAACCTGAAAATTTTTCCAAGGAACTAGCAAAAGCTAGGCATGGGGGTATGATGGGAACACCATCATGAGCCCTAACTAGCTCATTTTGACCCATAAAAGTGAATAAAAGCTCCTACATAACCAACTAGAGGTCCTAATTCAATGAATAACCATTCTGAGATAAAAGCAAGAAATAATGGTTAAAACTATAATTTTACCATTACAGTGCAACAACAAATTTTCTCAAGGGCTAAACATAGGTCAAATGGTCTTAACAAGGTAAAAGACTGGTTGGTTCAAACAGAAAAGTGTTCGTGTGAATGCTGGGAATTAAATGACTTCTTGTAACCCTAAAACATACCCACTTGATTTAACAAGGTTATAGTCAAGATAAAAGTCACCTAAACCCTCTAAAAATCATAGAAAAATATTCTCTAGGCTTTAGAACCTCCAATTTGACCATTGGAACCTATTTTGACCTAAAATGGGGTCTTAGACAAATATTTGCCCTAAATTGGGTTATTGCATAAATTGCTCAATCAAACGTGGTCAAACCCAAAATCCAACTTCACCATTTGATTTCTTAGGTCCAAATTAGGTGTGTACCAAAATTTGGACCTAAGGGGAATTCATCTTGACCCACTTTGCAAATAAGTCCAGCCCAATTACATTTCTACCCCTTTCTTTCGAAAACCTCACCAGAAACACCCCTAGCTTCTTCTTTGTTCTTTTAACTTTGGTCGCTCGACCATTATAACGGAGGGAATCCTACTCCAATGAGATTGCAAGGGTGATTTCTCCCTGATCTCTCACAGAATCCACTTCAAAATTGAAAGGGAGATTCTCTGAGAAATCTCCTCCAATGTGAACCTAATTTGAGGCCCTACTTGGTACCTAATCTCTCATGCGAATGCATGAGAGATTCGGGTCTCTTTCGAGTTGCCATCTTCGGCGAACTTGCCATGGCTTCCAAGCACAAACCCAACCACTAGAGCCTATTTAAGAGACCCAAATCACCCTGCATCTCCTAAGCTTGAAATTGACCAGGAAAACCCCTCAAATTCGTCTCTCCTCCTCTAGCCAGTTTTCTCATCAAGCTCTGGTGACCTTCCCTAATTTCCCTCGTCGCCTAGCCACAATACCAGTGGCAGGGTCGTCTCCCTCACGTTCGTTCGCATCGCGCAGCACCTGCCGATGCCTCTACATCCCCTTCGTCGTTGCTGACCGCGTTCTCTGAGCACCTTCGTCTTCGGTGTCGGCGATACAAGCCAACTGCCATCCCAGCCTCCCTCTTTGTCTCTTCAGTCTCGGATAAGTCCTCTCACCCTCTACTTTGTTTTTCCCCTCTTTATTTCGCAAAAAGCACCCCTCGACGCCACTAAACACCCTTACCTTCTCCACCTCCAGCCAAACCTTTGGCGAGGCGTCCTCGTCGCTTCGCACCCCCACCCGCCTCGCCGACCACCCTACGACCTCTGCAACACCCCACTAATCATCTCCCACTACTCCAATCACTCCACCACTCACCCAAACACATCCCCCGAACACACCCACACACATGGCCATAGGTTGCCCCAGGCACGCTCACTCAGGCTGTCCCACGCCACGTCGACCCCCGCAGCATACTCACCGTGACTCGGCGAAGCCTCCTAAGCATTTTGACTTGGCCACGAGGTCGTTTATGTGATTGCAGGTCCAGGGGCTCCTCGCCATTGACGCACAGTAGGAACCTTGCTTGCAAGCTTCTCCAGGCTCCACCCACTCCAGGCTTGTGTCCCAGGTTGCGTGGGGCACTCGCGAACACTTCCAGGCATCTACTTGAAGCCCAGTGCCATCACTGCAGCTGCAATTGAACGAAGACATTCAGCTAGAGGCGCATGTGAAGGAGGGTGGGAAGTTAGTCCCACCTCAAAAACTTTTGCCATACTGCACTCGCATAAATTGTTTCTCTGCATTAAGCTCTTTGCCTCCTACTCATGGGGTTGGGTCCCCTCTCACCCGACCCGATGCCTCGTCCGTGACCACCCCCTGTGGACCTGGTGATCCGACCCGACCCAGCACACCTCGCCCACCACCGCACGTCGGTGGGCCTGGTCCCCGGTGCGTACCCAACTCGATTACCTGAGAAGTGGCTCTGGGAGAGCGAACCTAAGAGAGAAAGAGGAGAAGAGAGTGTGTGCAGGTAGGGGTAGGTTTTGCTCTGTAGGGGAAGGGGAAAGGCAAGGCTGAAGAGGAAGCTAAGGAGTTGAAGGGCAGAAGGCAGGAGAAGAAGCTGAAGGCAGCCGAGACAGAGAAGAAGGCAGAGGAAGAGAAAGGCTAAGGCAAGAAACCAGAAGAAGAAGCTAAGAAAGGCTAAGGCAAGGAATCTGAAGAAGAGAAACAAAGAAGAAGAAAGAAAGCAGCCGCCAGAGATAAAGAAGAGAAGAGAAGGGAAGAGAAGAAGGAGAAGAAAGAAGATCAAGCACTGTAGCATCCACATTTTAAGGCATCTGATTCAAAATCAGACATTCAATTTTGTGTTTATTCACATACATTGGTTCCTTTAGTGTCGTACATTTATTCTTATCTTTTTGCACTATAACATTGATTTTATTGCATATTATATTCCTTCAAATTATCAAGTTGTGATCTTGATTTCTAAACCCTAATTTACTCCCTGTGTTCGACCTCGAACTTTAAAATTCGAGTAACAAATTGTATTTGTCTTGAACGCTTTTTTGATTATACTACATTGCAACATTTTAGAACTCTATCAAGTGCTCCTAACAATCCCACAACTCCATTGTGTCTTACCAGCTACTTAAGATGCGGTCAATTGATGGTGAAGGAGTAGTCAAAGCTCCAAATTGAAAGCCTGGGCATCTTCCTGGAAGTCTTCTGCTCTTCTTGGAGATGGAGCCTGGAGCAGCTGCTGCAAGAATGCTTTCTTTGAGCTCTTCGAAGGAGCCCTATCCATGGCAATGGCGGCCGAATACCTAAAACAAAGAAAATGACCTAATGGCCTCATTAGAATGGCTCAGTAGATGCGCACAGCTGTGGCGAAGGTGGTGGTGGTGGTGGCGTGCCATGTGAGTGGTTGGAAGTGGTTGGCAAAGACGGAGCATGGTGACGGAAGTTGGGTTGTTCGGTGGTACGAATAAGAGATCAAAGCCCCAAATTTCTTTGGGGCTTTTGATCAGTGGAGCGAGGTGATGCTCACTGACTTGGTGGCGGGCGGAGAGATGGTCTGTAGCAGCTGGAATGTCTTGCCGGAGGTACTCCAGGGAGGGGGATGACGGAGGAGTGGACGGTGTTGGAGTGGTCGATTTGAAGCGGCGGTGATACAGTGCTGATGAGTAGATCATATTGAGTTGCCAAGACTAACTAGTGGATGAAGGGGGACGAAGAAGGTGCTGGGTCTGGTGTGGCTAGCGTTGGAGACGAAGGTGCTCCGGAGGAGGACAACGACGACGACGGAGGGGCAGAGAGCACCTCACCGGTATTGCAAGGTGCGGAAAGGCGTAGGGAAGGAGAATCAACTGCCTATTGTATGTGATGACTAGAGAAGAGGTCGGAGGTGGAGAGTCATCGGAGCGAGGTGGAGCAAGCCAGAGGTTGAGGAAGAAGGATTTTTTTGGCTCTATTTCTCACTAAGTAGGTGAGGAAAGCCATGGGGGGTCTTTGATAGGGCTCTTAGGGAAGCTTAAAGAATAGGAAATAAGCTTCAAAGCTTTCTTAGGATTCCAGAAAAATCCCATTGATTTCGTTGGTTCGCACGCACGAATCTATGGGATTTAGGAATTAGAATTGATCCTAATAGGTTTTCCTAGGTGTGAACATCAATCACACCAAATTTGGTGGGATTTGATTGCCATTAGAGTAGGATTTAGCCTGGTTAAAGCTCGCCTGGAGGTCAGTTGACCTTGAATGGCGGAAAGGACTAATCTGCAAAGATGATGAAGAAGCTAGGGGCTACTTACAAAGAATTTGAAAGTTAGGAACATGTGTAAGAGAAAAGAGTCATATTAGACAAAAATGCAAACTTGGTCAAGATGGTCTCTGATTGGGCCCAAATTTTGATATAAACCTAATTTGCACCCAAGAAATCTAATGGTGAAGGAAAATTTAGGTTTTGACCAAGTTTGACTTGGTAAATTATGTAGAAGCCCAAATTTGGGCAACTTTCTATCTGTAACTGTTTTAGGTCAAAATGGGCTTTGACAGTCAATTTAAAGATACCAAACCCTATAGAATATTTTTCTATGAATTTTAGAGGGTTTAGGTGAATTTTATCCTGACCAAAACTTTAGTGAATTAAGCGAGGTTGTTTTTAAGGTTTCAAATGTCATTTAATTCGCACAATGCGTGAAAACCCTTACTGTCTACATGGACCCACTTATTAGACATTAATGACCATATGACCGTTAATAAACCCCAAAAATACCCTGTGGTTATTCTATATTAGTGAAATGCGATGAAAATTGCAGAAATGACCCTGGTTTCTTATCTTCTCAAAATAGAACATTATGCTTATAAGACCCTCTGATGGTTATGTTGGAGCTTTTATTGACTTTATCTGACTAAATTAGGCTAGTTATGGCTCATGATGGTTTTCCCATTAAACCCCCATGCCTAGCTTTTGCTAGTCCCTTAACAAAACCTTATGGACCAAACTAGTTATCTAGGTCAACTGTAACCGTCAGGATGCCCTACTAAGCTGCAACTCTAGGAATCAGATCCTAACACCAACAAGAGGCCCAGAGGTACTCAAGTACTAACCTAGATCCTAACCTGACTAGCTTTTGTCTTAGTCTTCCGCGAAGCTTTTTAAGGCCCGCAGGAACTATCCTAAGGTTTGTTGCACCAAGCGGCTAAAGCACTTGTGCTTGTAACATGGTTAGCCTAGGTTTAGTTTGCTAGTGCATCTTCGTAATAGAGAGACAGATAGGAGAAGATTTTCATTTGTGGAAAGCTTTCTCTCTCTTTTCTTTTCATTATATTTTTCCTTAGATCCAACATCGAATTTACCCTAAAACGTTCTGTATCGGATTCCTTGCCCCCACCATAAATCCTCGTAGGGTCCCTGGGAATTGATGCTTCAAGATAGCACTGCCCATGGCAACCCACAAAATCCTAGCTTTCGAACTTCGGGATAGTGCCGCCCATGGCGTTCTGTACCTAAATCCAGACCCTGATAATTGACATTTCGCGATAATGACTCCCATGGCATCTGAACCAACATAAGATGCTTATGTTCCCCCGGTAGGATATTTATATATCTTAGGAGACAAACATCGAGGAGACGATATGTTATTGCACATCTTCGAGGGGAATTTCCCGCCTCTCGGCATTGGGAAGTCATCCAAATCAACTTGTGTTTTTGAGTAGCTCCTAATCTAGATCATAAGACCATTTACAAAACAACATAAATGCTTTTGGCATGATTTCATATTTAAGTGCATTGAACCATACTGTGTGTGATTTCGGCTGCTTAAGTTACCGAGTCTCATAAACCAGAGGTCAGTTAGCAAGGTCGAATACTACCTAAGCCTTAGAACTAACACATAAGCTTTGCATTTTCATCAACCGCTTGAGGACTAATTCGGATCTTGACAAGTACGTGAGTGTTTAAATCTTATAACAGATCTAAGAGGCCTAGGGTCGGTATTTGCCACTAATCCGTTAAGTTTTAGCCTTCCAAGTCTTAATTCATCATTTGATCCAACCTAGAAGTTAGGTAAGTTCCATACCATTTTGAAGGGACTTAATTTCTTCCTTTATCTTTTTTTTGCTCCTTTCTTTTCTTTTCAATTTTTTTTCCTCCCTCCTCTTCTGCTTTTTTTTAATGAAATCCTTTTTCTGAGATTTGACTTTTGCAACGTTTTACACTTTAGTACCCCACCATGCCTATGATTTGCAATGCCCTCATTGTAAATTGGTGGGTACGAGTTCAGCTTAGATCATACATTAGAACAAGTTCAAAAGGGTGGATGGATGAGTGATGTAAACACGTTTATATCACATAAACCATCTATTTTTGCTCATTCTTAAACATAGAGTTGCATTATATATTGTAAATATTGCATAGCATGCATCATCTTGCATTTAGGTTAAGTTATATAAAGTTTAGGTTAATTTTCCCATTTTGTGGTCTGGTAATAGGGTGACATTTAATTGGGGCCTAGGATTGATGATCAACTGTACAGATTTGATCAGGGCAACGATCGAAGTTCAACGACTCCAAGATCACTTCGATCGGGCTTCCATAACATCAAAAGCAAACTAAGAAAGATTAGAGGTTAAGGGACCAGGATGGTGTAAATACGTACATCAGATGACAAATCTGGTTGCACGGATGGGTTCAGATCGACAATCGCATCCTAATGGAATGAAAATCGATCCAATCTGACATCCGTGGCACCATCTACAACTCACAGAAGATGGACAGCCATGATGGTTCCACGTGGCACCCTCACAGCTGCCCAAATCGGCCCAGCTAAATGGCGAGGACCTGTCGCACCCTCTCTCTCCTCACACACACACTCAGATTTGGGCCGTTAGATCTTGATCCAATGGTCATGAAGTCACGCACTTTGAATCAAAAGCTTGCCTCAAACGCATGTGTAGCACATTGGGCGAGCGCACATGCGCAAAGTGGTGGTCGTGGGGTCGAGCCCCCATGGACCTTAAATTGAAGTCACGGGCAAGGTGTGGTTGATTTCATTTGTTGGATAGCGATCAAGAGGCTGTGGAGGAGACTATGTGGCTGCACCAGATGCACAAGCGGGTGCACGTGAGATCGGATGCCCAAGCCCACATGTAATTACACACGCGGGCATTGGGTGCGTTGAAGTAGAAGCAGCACGATGGCTTTTAAGCCATCTAATAGCTTGATCAGCCGACTAAGAACCTTTTGACGTGCATAGGTGTTTGGGCATGAGGAGAAGAGGAGCTCGCGAGCAGCACCTACGCCCACGTTTAGGGGCTTTAGTGATGTTTAAATCCATCACTAAAAGTCCTGAATTAATATTTTGTGCATAAAATGAACTTTTTGCCCATTCAAACTTCACCTATAAATAGCTTTACGACCCCCACACTTTCTTTATCCCTTCCTCTCTTCTCTCACCCCTATAATGCTCTGAGAGCTTGTCCTAAACCATGGATGCTCCATTGGAGTTAAAAATACAATTTTTCCACCATCTCACCTCCTTCGTGGAGCATCCCGCGATGGTCCTCTCACTGCCATTCGGGAAACAGATCGCACTACGAGGTCATCCTACACCATTCTCCGTCGTCCTTCATCATTCTCCTTTGTCCTGCATGTCACCACCTTCATCTGGGTGCTCCGTCATTGTGACTCGTCCTCCAAGAAGCGATCGAGGAGGATAACTTCACTCCACCTTCTTTTACCACTTTCTAGTGTAGAGAGTAGTTGTAGCAAATAGTTGAAATGAACATTGCTCTATGGTAATGAAATCCATGTTTATTCTTTCTCTATTTTCTCCTTATTTATAATATTCTCTCTCTTTCTTCTATTATTTATTCTTTAAGTAGATAGCTAGTTTAGATTCAATTCGACTGGCTAATTTGCTTTGTGAGAAATAAAACAAACGCTATTTTTAATCAAACACCTGCCTTCCTGTGTTCGACTTGAAATTCTTTTTGAGTTTCGGTTAAATTTATCTGTTGACAGTTTTTCTCATAAATCGCACTACAACGACTGATTTTCAAAACTCAACCTTTTTGTGATGATTTTCCACTTCAATAATGGGTTGGGGTGACTGTTGCAGATAATTTCAAGCTTTGGTACGTGTACCAGAGGTGGAGTCAGCTATTCTAATGGACGAACCATAAAGTGCAATATGAGTTCAGCAGAGAGTTATGTCAAAAAGGATTTTAGGTTTTTCAAAGAGATGATAGATTGCCTCCTACTAAGCGCTAAGTTTAATGCCATCAGCTGGACGCAATAGGCTCAGGGAGAATGGAGATCAAAAGATAACTCGGCCAAGTTTGTGTTAGTGAGTTAAATGAATGGTTTGAGTCTCTGACCGTTCACGATAAAGGGTTCAAAATCATGGCTGATTTCACTGATTTCTATAGCCCCATTTCCAAAAATATATCTAACATGGAATGGTCCAATCCATTTTTATCTGAGTTTTCCTAGGAGTAGTTTGAGTCTGCCATCAAAGAGTTGGACCTTCTGGCTAGGATGAAAAGTTTTTCTTGATATGTGCTTGTCATGAAATGCTTTAGCCCGTTCTTTGTAAATTCGCAAGTTCTCGTATGCATCGTTGTGTAGTTCCTCGATCTCGCTCATTTGTAATTGTCGGTGGGTTCCAACCTTATAAAGATCTAGATTGCACTTGCTACTGCCCAATAGGCCTTGTGCTCCATTTTGACGGTAGGTGACTTGCCTTCCCGTAGATGAGTTTGGACGGAGACATACCTAATTGGATTTTATGGGCAGTTCTATAGGCCCATAAAGCTTCCGGAAGGTGAGCTGACCAATCAGGTTGAACAGTGACTTGAAGGATTTTCTTGGTCTCCCGATTAGATAGTTTGGCCAATGTGTTGGTTTGGGGGTGATAAGGAGTCGAGATTCGGTGCGAAACCCCATACTTTGTCATTAGGGATCTGAACTGTGCATTTGTGAAATGGGTCCCTCCATCAGAGATTATAGCACGTGGGACACCGAACTGTGAGAAGATGTGCTGATGAATGAACTTGATTACCACTTTATGATCATTGGTTCAAGTCGAGATGGCTTCAATCCATTTGGACATGTAGTCCATAGCGAGGAGAATGTATTCGAAGCCATCCAATTTAGGAAAGGGGCCCATAAAATCAATCACCCATATATCAAAGATTTTGCACACGAGAATCAGCTATAAGGGCATCATATCGTGGTGGTTCATGTTGCCCAAGGTCTGGCAACAAGTGCATGCCTTACAGTAATCGTGTGCGTCCTTGAAAATCATGGGCTAATAAAAGCCGCACTAAAGGACTTTAGCTATGGTTTTGTGTCCGAAGAAGTGTCTGCCACAGCCCTGGTCATGGCAGAAGGACAAGATGTCCTGTGCTTTCACTTCCGGGATGCATCGTCTGATGATCTGATCAACACCAATGTAGAAGAGGTATGGGTCTTCCCATATGTAATACTTGGCATCAGAAAGCAATTTGTCTTTCTTGGCCTTTGACCAATAAGTCAAGATCTGATGAGATGCTTGGTAATTAACCAAATCAGCATAGCAGGGAAGTTCTGCACCAATAATTAGGAGGTGCTCATAAGGGAAATGCTCCATGATTGGGCTGGAAGGGTCAATGAGAGCAAAAGGAAGGCGGGACAAGAGATCAGCTACCACGTTTAGTATTCCCACCTGTCACGCAGTTGACCTGGGTTCAATTCCCGGCAATGGCGCCAAAATGTTAATGCTCTGAATTGAGGCTTTAAAAATGGTACGTCACAGTATAGCTGATAATGCATGAAAACAAATAGAATTTACAAACAAGAATGGAAATCCAAGGTTGAACACAGGGAGCAAGTAGCAAATCAATCACAAAATCTTAATTCTCAGTAAAATATATAAGCAATTGCAACCACAACTTGATTCAAAACTATTAAAGAATGATCTGTCAAAAATTCAAGTACCAATATTCAAAAATAATGGGTTAAAATGGTGATTTGAATCACCAAATTAACCCTAGAAAATTTTAATCACAATTATTTGAAATGTTTGAACAGTGAATATCAACCGATTTCCACTTCAGTTAGTATCTCAACAACAGAGGCAAAGGCCTCTCTTCTTCTTCAAGCCTCAGTGAGAGGCACAAGCATAGCATAGAGGCACGAATGCCTCTCAGAGATTAAGTGTTGAGAGCAGAGAAACAAAGGGCAAAAACACCCCTCTCTCTCTTTCCTTCTCTTCTCTTCTCTCTCAAATACTCGAGGCTAATCGGGTCGGTAACCTAGTATATGGTTTGTGGTCCAAGTCTACAGGCTATGAGCATGGACGAGGGTGCGTAGGTGTGCGGGGGACCTCACCCCCCGTGTGTCGAGGCATAAAGGCTCGGCATAAAAATAATTTATCCTCTGTTGATGGTGCACCACTCTACGATTTGGGACTAAATCCCACAGCTCCTTCGTGTGTTACCAACTGCGAAGATACGGTCAATTGATGGTGAAGGAGCAGTCAAAGCTCTAAATGGAAAGCCTGGGCATCTTCCTGGAAGTCTTCTGCTCTACCTGGAGATGGAGCCTAGAGCTGCTGCCATGAGAATGCTTGCTTCGAGCTCTTCGAAGGAGCTCTGTCAATGGTGATGGCGGTCGAATACTTGAAACAAAGAAAATGGCCTAATGGCCTCATCAGAATAGATCAATAGATGTGCACAGGTGTGGCGATGGCATGCCGTTTGAGTGGTTGTAAGGGGCTAGTGAAGGAGGAGAACAGTGATGGAGGTTGGGCTGTTCGACGGGGTGAATAAGAGATTAAAGGCCCAAATTTCTTTGGGGCTTTTGATCAATGGAGTGAGGTGATGCTCACTAACTTGGTGGCGGGCAGAGAGATGGTCTGTAGTGGCTGGAATGTCTTGCCAGAGGTATGCCAGCAAGGGGGAAGATGGAGGCATGTATGGCGTAGGAGTGGTCGATTCGAAGAGGTGGTGATATGGTGGTCATGAGCAGATGATAGGGAGTTGTCAAGACTAACTTGCAGATGAAGGGGAACGAAGAAGGCACTGGGTCTGGTGTGGCCAGCGTTGGAGACAAAGGTGCTCTGGAGAAGTATAACGGCAACAACGGAGGGATAGAGAGCACCTCATCGGTATTGTAAGGTTCAGAAAGATGTGGGTAAGGAGAACCGGCAACCTATTATACGTGGCAGTCGGCGGAGAGGTCGGAGGTGGAGAGTCACTAGAACGAGGTGGAGCGAGTCAGATGTTGAGGAAGAAGAAGGGTTTTTTGGCTCTATTTCTTGCTAAGGAGGTGAGGAATGCCATGGGGGGTCTTTTATAGGGGTCCTAGGGAAGCTTGAAGAACAACTGATCGCATGGGTTTCACGTGTTCGAAATCAAGGTTACGAGTAACCCATTGTCGTAGTTGCAAAACTCGTGATCAAATATAATTTATACCAAAAGTCTAAGGGACTCCCGGGTCAAACATAAGGAGGCGACGTTTACTTTGTATGTAAACCATGCTTCGATTTGGTTCTTTTTGGTGTTTTAGGGTTTTGTTTTTTTTTCTTATTTTTGAAATAAAAAGACAAGCAATCACAAGAGAGAGATGGAATCAAATATGATATATTGCATGAATGTCTATTACAATAATCTACGAAAGCATAAAAAGGGATGGAGGTGAGAAGAAATCGCTCGAATCGGTTGTTCGGGGAGACGATGGTGCCTAGTAGAAGCTCGAAAGAAGGAGGTAAGGAGAGGGATGACGAAGGTGAGATGCCGGAGGATGTCGAGTAGAGGAAAGCTTCAACGTGGCTCTGGAATGGAGGTTAGAAGGCGAAGATGATCTGCTAGCGGAATGGCAATGGGAGGATGGCTCCAAGGTGACCTATGAATGGGGATGGGAAGATGGAGGAATATTTGGTGAGGCAGAGGTTCACTACACTAATTGGAGCCTTGGGAGCTTGAGAGTAAGCTCTAATGGAGCGTTGGTAGGCTTACTAGAGCTTAGGAGTAGGTGGGTGTAGAGAAGGTAGAGATGAAGAGGAATGGGGGTGTAGGGGTGTTTATATAGTGATGGGTGGAGAAGCATCCAGCGCATAGCCATTCAGCGATAGCTACAAGTGTCACTAAAGGCCACTCAAGCTGTCGTCAAAAGATCCACGCCTCTTTATTACCTTGCCTGGCATACGCACTATGCAAGCCATTTAGTGACAGTTGCAAGTGTCACTAAAGGTCCACTAGGTTGTCACTGAAGACCGATGCCAACCAAGCACTCGTCCACGCTTAGATGGCGTTGGTTGGTGCATGGGGAGGTGCATCGTCGCTTGTGTGAGCACATTAGGTCATCTGCTACGCCATGTGGAAGCACACGAACCATCGATCGCTGATAATGTGGTCAAATTTGGCTCTCGCGCTCGCGTTGTTGACTACGTGTGCTCACAGGGATTCGACCACGTGGCTGCGGCTTGATACCACCCCTTACGACCAATGCATTGTGGGTGCTTTTGTGTCTCAAAGACTAATTGAGTGCTGCGGGTGTGGAGGCATCCCAACTGTTGGATCACGATCAAACAACTAGGATTCGAAGGCGTAGAAGATTAAGGGTGGGGTTAGTTGCTATTGGCTGGTGTTGGGCTGCCTGGATGGCACCATGTGGTGCAATCTTGGCCGTCCATCTTCTATCTATTATAGAGGGTGCCACGATGCTCAGATCAAGATGATTCCCACGTTGTCGAACTGCGATCGTCGCTTCGGATCCATCCATACAGTCAGATTTTTCATCCGAAGCCCGTAAGGATGTCGTATTGCCCTCCTGGTAGTTGATCTTCCTCGGACCACATAAGGTACTACGAAACTCTGATCTAGACGATCTTGGAGGTGTTAGACTTCATTCGTCGACCTGATCAAATCCGTACGGTCAGATTATCCATCTGAGGTCCTAAAATAAATCTCCTTCCATCACGGCCATATAACGAACCTAATTAACCTAAAATATATACAACTACCTTAAATGCAAATGATGCATGCTATGTAGTATTTATAGTATGGAATGCAAATCTAAGCCAAGGAACATGGATAAATAGGCATTTTAACCTAAATGGATGTATCTACATCATACCCCCATGCCGATCTTTTGCTAGGCCCTAGCAAAATTAAACTACATGCTTTGTATAAAAATAGAATTAGGACTCAATCGCTTAGGCCTAAGTTGTTTATTAACAATGGAGAATTTCAACTAAGGTCCTAAACTACGATGACTCAACAGTACCCGAGTGTCTGCCAAAATGCAGACCCCCCAAGTCTTTGCCTTATTTGAAAAGGGAAGATACATTTTTTTTGTTTTTCTTCTTTTCTATTTTTTTACACTTTTGGTGTTTGAGAGTTTCAGGATAACTTTTTACAGCTACCCGACCCGCCCAAGACTAGAAAAGGACTCTAAGTGCTAAGCAACTAGTGAAAAGAGTGAAAGACTCACTGGGTAGTCATTAAAATGGACTTCGGGTTTCTATGACCCTAGGTGACCTTGCCTAGAGGTTTATCTTTTTGAATGGTAGCTTTCTCCCTACTTTTATTTATGGGGTTAACACAAGGGAGAACCCAGTGTATATCTCCCTAGTTTATTCTACTTCCTCGTTTCTTCCCTAAGTGTTTTGGGAATTATTGTGCATTTTTGTGAGTTGGGATTTGGACAACCGACCAATGGGCTATTACCCATGACAACTTGCAAGCCATACTCGTGCGATGAACTGTGATTTTGTTTTTTTTTATTATTTTCTCCTTTTTCTATTTTTTTCTTTTTTTTTTCAAGTAGGTGGCTTCCATGATCTAAGATTTACCTAAAGGCAGTATGACGAAAATGGTCTTATGGTTGGGCTCTGGACAATTGACCGAGGTGCTGTTACCACTGACAACTTGCTAGCCACACCACCCTAGTTAGTTCGTTAGCTATCCAATTTCCATAGAAATCGTCGAAAAGTGAGTTAGTGCAAAAAGTGTGTAGATGCTTAGACTTAAAATCCCCTCAAATCAGAGGGTGGGTTGATAAGTCATATACTTATCACCGCAATTTAATAACCAATTTAAAGTAGAGTTACGTGGCGAGGACTCGAGATTAAGTCAACATTCAAGTGAACACCCGGGCTAATTAAGCCTGAAGACCTAAAGAGTCTAAGTGTTTAGGTCCTCTCGTATCATTTCCTAAAGTTAATAACTTCCAAATGCCTAAGTTCATTTTTCCTAATTTCTTTCTTTTTTATCTTTTTCAAAATTTCAAAATTTTTTTATAAGAAAGTAAAAGAAATTTGATGGAGTTAACAAAATGATTTCAATAATTGATTATCCACCCTCCCATGCCTAAATGATGTAATGTCCTCATTGTAAAAAGAAAAACATGAAAAGGGAAAAGTAAACAAAATATTACCTAAACATCGTAAGAAATCCAGTCAGCTCCACAGAGAACGTGAAATATAAACACGTGCTAAATTTAATGCCTTCATCTAGGCATAATATACATACAAGAAATAAATTAAGAATTTACAAGTGCAGGTCAGAATCAAAATCAAAAGGTTGATCCTGAAACCCATCAGAAGAAGATGTCCACAGATGTAGACTAGAATATGATGTAGACCCATGCCCTAGGGTCGAGTGGTTCTATGGTTCTGGATGAAAATCACCCAGAACCTATGATTATTGTGTTTGCAGGGCTGGGCCTAATGTTTTGTGGTGTGCAACCTAAATGCTAAAGTGGAGGACAATGGGTAGATTTGTTTCACTAGGTTCAAATGTCCACTTAAGAGTTCAGCTCAGAAAGATAGTTATTTCGAGCTTGGGTTTCACGTGAAAGATATCGTAAGTGTCCTGGTAGAAAGTAGGTGGTTTTAGGTCAATAGGAACCCTTAAATCCAAACTCCTGCTTTCCTTGAAGTTAATTTCCTAGATCCTCACTTCCAGATTCCTATCCTCCAACATCAATTGTTCGAGCTTTGGGACCTTTAGCATATCATTCACCCCATATGATTTTCTCAAGTCCAAAAATTATGGCTGAATCAACATTAACTTGGGCACAATGGTCTCAAAAGTCAGCTCTTCGGGGTGCGGATGAGGAATGGGGTCACTGACTTAATCATCCAGATTCGGATCCTCCAAGTTAAACCCAACCGAATCAAATTCCTCTATTATCGAGCTGTCAAATTGTTCATCAGATTCCTTAGGCCCGTTTGTCTCACTAAAATCATCTTCCTTAAGCTCAAGTGAGACTTCACTAAGAGATTCCTCACCCTCAAAATCAAAGAATCCATGATCCTCATTTGTATTTGTTTAAAAATCATATGTCATTTCATGGTCTGTGGAGACATATTTTTCATCATTCCCTAGCCTTGGGATCTCGGGTGAGAAACTCGATTCATCCTTAAAGGGTTGTTCTAAACCAACCTGGTCATCTCCAATCTCAGAATATGCATCACCCCTGTTAGGCACTTGAGTGGGTTCAGACATTGGCTCTCCTGAAGGGGGTTTATCTTGAGAATCATCCCAAGATTTGATTAGGGCAAGCACAAATTTCATCCTCAACCTCGACAATTTCCCAAGAAACTCACCCAGGTCCCTATCCCTAACACTTTGGAGCAAATCCAATAGAGAACTATTAAGTTCATCAATCATTTTGATCATAGGCTCCAATGTTTCAATGCATGGTGTTGGTTGAGGTTTTAAAGATTGTATAGTGTTCCTTAAATTAGCCAACACCCTATCCTGGATCTAGTTCACCTGAACCGAATGGCTTAGTTTAGGTTTTGGTAGGTTTGAGTTAGATCTAGGAGAGTCAAGATATCGAGGTTCTCGGGTCCCTCCTAGATAGTAGGTCATTTCAGGTTGTTCAAAGAATGGAGGTGACCTATGTTTAGCAAAATTCTAGGGAGGGTAGGTGTTATAATCAACATATCCTTCCTGATTGTAGATCGGGTTGGCTTTGTCATCAAAGGATGAAGATCTATAATCATTGTAGCTTTAGGAAGGATAGTAATCTTAGTCTTGTTGTCCAGGGTTAGGCCCTGGACACTAAGGTTCGGATTTGTATACCCAATCAAAGTTATCTCGGTTAGTCGATGGGTAATTACAAGTCAAGTTGGGATAGTAATCATCTTGGGGATAAGTGTTGGTAGGAGGGTAGGATGGGAAATGCATGTAAGATGTGGAATGATACATGATAGAATAGGAGGGAAATCAAAAGAGAGAAAGGAGCCTTGTAGTACAAGCAATTAACCCCATCCTTACGTGGGTTAGCCTAATGACCTACAGACTCCCAGGACCTGTCTTGAGATTATAAACGATTTGGTCTACTTTTATCCAGTCAATCCAACCAGCTAGAAGGAGGGATTGGGGAAAAGGTTCTTCCTTTGGCTTATGCCTCCTGTTCCTGGTATACACCCTAGCAGTGGTCGTTTGATGCTACTCCCCTAGCTTAACATCAGATGGACTAGCAGAAGTAGACTAATTGAAAAAATGTCAGTTTGAGCCTCGAAGAGCAAATCAATCCTTAAGGCCAACGTCTACTTAGTTTTAATTAGGCTTGGGATGATTGTGCTCTTGCAATGTGATGGGCCCTTAAGGTGGGTTGTGCCATTAATGATCAGTTAAAATGTGTGTGTGTGCACAACCATGGTCTACAAACAAGGTTATTTGTTGATGTGTATTTTAGGCTTTATCCTTGTTTAGTTGTTTTTAGGGTTTAATTCTTAGGTTGGTTCAATCATGCTTTAGTGGAACACTCCAAGTTTTGGAAGCACGAGTGATGATATGTTCCTTTAAAAGTAAAAAATAATGTGGAGTGCCTGGTTCAGCCCTAAGAATCAACCCTAAGTGGCAAGCTACTTGATGGATCAATTTTAGATTAAGTGGTGCAACCCAAACAATTCAAGCAATTGGCCTATTGCACCACTTGATTAAGGCACACAAAAAGTCTTAACCTAATTAGATTTCTACTCACTTATGTGTGTGTTGAGTTAAGGTCTACCAGATCCACAAGTCAGATCTTGGTTAAGTGGTAGAATCAAAGTGGAGTGGTGCGCCTTAAGTTGAGAGTTGTGGGTGTTAATGTGTGTACTTTTTAGAAAATCCCACAAGAGAAGGGTATCTTTTTTTTCTTTCTAATATATGCGGGGGTGAGATGAGTGGAGGTGACAAACAAACAACCCGATCTATCTTAGGGTTTATAAAAAGAACCTAAGTTGATTTGGGTTTACATTATTAGTGTGGTGAAATGAACTAGTGGGTAGGGAAGTGGTGGGGAAACTTACAGAATTCTCTACCTGCACTTTGCTCTGAGCTACCGCCTTTGGCTCCACGATCGGGTTCCTACAAGACAATAAATAGAAGAAGAAAGATAGGTTAGAGAAATATGTAAGTAATGTGGGAAAATGCTATAAAAACCAAAGAGCATTGCCTCCTCGACAACAGTGCCAAAATGATGAAGCGGGTTTCACGTGTTTGAAATCGAGGTTCTGAGTAACCCATCGTCGTAGTTGCAAAACTCGTGATCAAATATAATTTATACCAAAACTCCAAGGGAGTCCCGAGTCAAACGCAGGGAGGGGATGTTTACTTTGTATGAAAAATGTGCTTCGATTTGGTTCTTTTTGGTGTTTTAGGGTTTTGTCTTTTTTTTTTTGTTTTTGGAATAAAAAGACAAGCAATCATAAGAGAGAGATGGAATCAAATATGACATATTGCATGAATTTCTATTACAATAATCTACGAAAGCATAAAAAGAGAGGGAGGTGAGAAGAAATCTCCCGAATCGGCTATTCGGTGAGATGACAGCACCTGGTGGAAGCTCGGAGAAGGTGAGGAGTGGGACGATGGAGGTGAGTCCCAGAGGACGTCGGGTAGAGGAAAGCTTCAGCGTGGCTTGGGAATGGAGGTGAGAAGGCAGAGATGATCTACTACCAGAATGGAGGTGGGAGGACGACTCCGAGGCGACCTATGAATGGGGATGGGAGGATGGTGGAATATTTGGTGTGGCAGAGGTTCGCTACGCTAATAGGAGCCTTGGGAGCTTGAGAGTAAGTTCTGATAGAGTGTTGGTAGACTTGCTAGAGATTAGGAGTAGGTGGGAGTAGACTAGGTAGAGATGAAGAAGAATGGTTGTGTAGGGGTGTTTATATAGTGATGGGAGGAGAAGCATCCCGTGCACAGCCATTCAGCGATAGCTATAAATGTCACTAAAGGCCGCTCATGCTATCGCCAAAAGATCCATGCCTCTTCATTGCCTTTGCTAGTGCACGCACTGTGCAGCCCATTTAGTGATAGTTGCAAGTGTCACTAAAGACCCACCAAGCTGTCACAGAACACCGGCGCCAACCAAGCACTCACCCGCGCTCAGATGGCATTTGTTGGTGTGTAGGGAGGTGCATCGTTGCCTACGTGAGCACATCAGGTCATCTGCTACGCCACGTGGAAGCACACAGACCGTTGATCGCCGATCGTGTGGTTGAATTTGGCTCTCGCGCTCACGCTGTTGACTACGTGTGTTTGCGGGGATTCGACCACACGCCTGCGGCTTGATAGCACCCCTCATGACCAATGCGCTGTGGGCGCTTTTGTGTCTTAAAGACTAATTGAGTACTACGAGCGTGGAGGCATCCCAGCCGTTGGATCTTGATCCAACGGCTAGGATTCAAAGGCATGGAAGATGAAGAGTGGGGCTGGTTGCTATTGGCAAGTGTTGGGCCATCTTCTATCTGTTACAGAGGGTGCCATGGTGCTTAGATTTAGATGATTCCCATGTTGTCGGACTGCGATCGTCGCTTTGGATCCATCTGCACGGTCGGATTTTTCATCTGAAGCCTATAAGTATGTTGCATTGCCCTCTTGGCCGTTGATCTTCCTCAAATTGCATAAGGTACTACAAAATTCTGATCTAGACAATCTCGGAGGTGTTAGACTACGATCGTCATCCTGATTAGATCCGTTCGGTCTGATCATCCTTCCGAGGCCCTGAAATAAATCTCCTTCCCTCCTGGCCATAAAAAGAACCTAATTAACCAAAAATATATACTACTCTAAATGCAGAATGATGCATGCTATACAATATTTATAATATGGAATGCAAATCTAAGCCTACGAACATGCATAAATAGGCATTTTAACCTAAATGGATGCGTCTACGTCAACAGGAAACAAGCTTCAAAGCTTGCTTAGGATTCAAGAAAATCCCACTAATTTCTTGGGTTTGCACGCATGAATAAGTGCGTTTTGGGAATTAGAATTGATCCTAATAGGTTTTCCTAGGTGCGGACATCAATCCCACCAAATTTGGTGGGATTTGATTTCCATTAGAGTAGGATTTAGCCCAGTCAAAGCTTGCCTGGTGGTCAGTTGACCTCTAATGGCAATAAGGACTAATCTGCAAGGAAGATGAGGAAGCTGGGGGCTATTTGCAAAGAATTCGAAAGTTCAGTGCATTTGTATGAGAGAAAAGAGTTAGACTGGACCAAAATGCAAACTTGGTCAACATGATCTCCAATTTGGCTCAATTTTTGGTACAAACCTAATTTAGACCCTTGAAATCTAATGGTGAAGTTGGATTTAGGTTTTGACCAAGTTTGATTGGGTAAATTAGGTAGAGGCCTAAATTAGTGTAACTTTTTGTCTGACTCTGTTTTAGGTCAAAATGAGCTCTGATGGTCAAATCAAAGATCCCAAACCCTATAGAATATATCTCTATGAATTATAGTGGGTTTAGTTGAATTTATCCTTACCAAAACCTTAGTGAATTAAGCGGGTCTATTTTTAGGATTTTAGATGTCATTTAATTCTCAAAATGTGTGAAAACCTATTACTGTGTGCATGAACCCACTTATTAGACATTAATGACCATATGATCCTTAATAAACTCCTGAAATACCTTGTGGTTTTTCTGTATTTGTGAAATACGATTAAAATTGTAGAAATAACTATGGTTTCTTATCTTCTCAAAATAGAACATTATGCTTATAAGACCCTCTAATGGTTATGTAGGAGCTTTTACTGAATTTATCAGACCAAATTGGGCTAGTTATGGCTCATGATGGTGTTCCCATCATTCACTTGCCGACGAACTTCAACAAAAGGGAATATCCTTTACCTATCTTAGCTAGATTCAATTGTTTACTTTGTGACTCTATTGGATTATTGTAGTTTATAATCTTTGGTTTGGTATTCGCTTTGCGAATTCCCATCTTCTTCAAGAGACTAAATACTCCTCGTGAAGAGGAGGGGTTTGAGGTGCACTACCCTTGTATAAAGTACTGTTGTTGTATTGAGGTTGAGTCACCCTCACTTTAAGTGACTCAGCTAGTGGATTTTTATTGACTTGGTCAATCGAAAAATCCTAACTCAAGAGGGTTAGATGGTGGTTTTCACCCGGTTTGGGTTTCCACCTAAAAATCTCTTGTCCAAATTATTTGATTGTCATTTTTGTGAGATTATTTATTTTAATTCCTCACTTTATCTATTTTCTGCAAATCTCACCCCCTCCCGTAGGAATCAACAGTTGGTATCAATGTAAGTTCTTGTGATATCAATGTAACATCCGGCAAGGATCAATTTAGGGAATCATCTTCGCAACAAGGCAATCGGAGGGGCAGTATACAGTCTGATCATTGTACTTCGATGGAAACAACTACAAGTAGTAGAAGTTGCGGATGAAGATGTGGCTTTAAGCCACCGACTTCTCTCTATGGGGATGTTGCAAAACCCCATACGAAGTCCCGGTGAGACCAGAGAGAGGATATTCGTAGCAGCAAACCCGTGAGCTTTTCCTCAACGCGAAAGCTATGAACGCATTGTACTACACGCTAGTCCCATAAGAGTTCAACCAGATATCTCAATGTGCCACTGCAAATGAGGTATGGCACACTCTAGAGGTAACGCATGAAGGTACATTCAAGGTAAGATCCTCTAAAATAAATATTTTTATCTCAAGAGTTTGAATCTTTCTTGATGAAATCTAATGAGTCATTCGTGAGATGAACACTAGGTTCACTCTCATTGGGAATGGATTGAAAGCTTTAGGGTAGACCTTCATTATGGGGGACCTTCAAGGCAAGCTACTCCGTTCCCTTGAACCAGAGTAGGAACAAAAGGCCACCACCATTGAGGAAGCGAACGACGTAGAGGAGTTCAACATGGAGGATCTCCTAGGCAATCTCATGGCCTACGAGATGAAGTTGAAGCAGAAGGACACTCTAGAACCAAAGCTAAGGAAATCACTCGCCTTCAGAGCTGCATCGGATAGCGAGGTAAGTTTCGATGACGAAGACTTTAAAGTTTTACTTAAAAAATTTCCCAACTTTTGTAGGGATCCTAAGTGAGAAAAGAAAGAGAAGAAGGAAAAGAAGGAGCAAGGTAGCTCGAGACATTGCTACCACTGCAACGAAAAAGGTCATCTTCAACCCGTGTGCCCTCTTCTCAAGAAGGAGAAGAAGGAGAAGGAGAAGTATAAGAAGGCATTCCAAGCAACTTGGAATGACTCAAGCTCAAAGGAAGAAGAGGAAGATCCCGAGAAGAAGAATGAAACCGCTTGCATGGGTTTCATTATCATCGCAAGCAATAGCGACTCCAATAATGATGAGGTAAATTCTGAACTTCAAGATGCTTTTGATGAGTTATTTGAAATTAGTAACTCACTTAAGGTAGAAAATAAAATCATTAAAAAGAATCTTAGTTTTCTAAAGACTGAAAATGAAAGATTAGAGATAAAACTTAAGGACCTAGAAAGTAGTTATAGTTCTAATAATGATAATTTGTTGTTAGAAAATAAAGACCTTATCAATGAAAATTGTAAGTTGATTGAGGAAAATACTAGTTTAAAAATGAAAATTTTCGATTTAAAGACTAAAATATATGTTGTAGAAAAAGAACTTGCATGTCTTAGGGAAAAATCTAATAAATTGATGAACAAATTACATAACTTTTCTAATGATAAAATTAGCCTTAGCCCTAAGGTTGAGAAAGGATCTCCTTCTTGGAGGCCAACTAACAAATCCAAATCCAAGCTAACTTGAATATCGAAAGTTCAAGTAGAATCTTGTTTTTTAGGTTTTCAAGGAGGTTACAACAAAAAAGATTGGACCTACAAACTCAAGGATGGTCAACTCAAATTGGGAGGACCAAGGAGTAGACCGAGGAAGCACAAGAGAAGACTAATGAGACAATGAATAAATGACTGAGCTGTTTCATGTCAACCACTTGATTAGAGACTGGCATCGATGCCTGAACCTCCAAGCTATGGATGGAAGCCCCATTCAGTTTGGCATCCACCTCCATTTGGGCCATTCTATTGGCCATGGTAGGTGACGTAAAACTTTAACCCTATCTCTTTATCAATAGCATGTAGATAGGGGGAGTTTCCTTTAGAAAGGGGGAGTTAATCATATAGCTATCTTGTTGCTTCAAAAAGGGGGAGAATATTATTCTTGATTAAAATCATTTAGAATAGCATGTTTTAAGGGGGAGTTGTAGGAGAATTAAAATTAATTAAACTTTTTGATAATGTCAAAAAGGGGGAGATTGTTATGCATTATTATTTATAGTTTTGTTACCATCAAAAAGGAGGAGATTGTTGGTGCAAGGGCACCACAATTGTTTATTTTGATGATAACAAAATACTTGGTATTTTACATTTGCTTTTGAGTCCTAGATTTCAGGTTGATTGCAAATGTTACAAGTGTAAAGATGGAGTTTGAGCTCGCATCCATGGCGAATTGGAGGAGCTTGACGAAGGAAAAGGAGCTTTGCGAGGAACGAAAGTTTGAAGAAGGAATGTGATAAAGAATAGGATAGATGTCCTTTCTTGTTCATTGTACTTTATTTTGTTTCTTTTGTTGCTCTTTACTTCCATCTTAGAATATTTGTTAAAGAACCTCAAAGTTACCTAAAAGTAGTCCTAGGAACACTTGAACAATCCTTGGATACTTTGATTTTTCGTAAAGGACTTAGAAAAACTAAATAGATTTCAGACAGCCTATTCAGATGTCTAATACTAATATCAGACGTCTGATAGTGATCTTTAAGACGTTTGAATGTTGAATCAGATGTTCAAACTTTTAGGGTTGGTCTTAGTATGTTCTGTCTGTTGAAATCAAATGACCAAGCCTTAGTCTGGACGTCTTAGTAGAGACGTCTGATGACTTGGCCAGACATCCAATTAGTGGAATGTTGGCTTTCACAATATTATTGTTGAGAAATGACCTTTAGGCTTCTATCAGACATCCGTAGAGGACCTTAGACGTCTGATAAGTGATCGTTATCCCACAATTAAGCCAAAATCACTTCTCTTGAGGGTTATACCCGTTTGTACCTTGGGAAATCCAAACCTGTAGTTAATTAGTTTTCCAGATGTCCAGACCTAGTGCCAGACGTTCAATATGTCGTCTAACTGACTTACATTATAACCTTATTTAGATCTGACTCAAGTCAGTAAGGAAACTCATCTAGAATTAGATGTCTGATTTAGTTTCTAGACATCTTAAGAGTGACTTTTAGACGTTTGATATTTTCCCAAACGTCTGATGACCACGTCAAAATCTTTAATGATTATGATTATAGCTTGATTTGCCTTGGGATGATCACCAATGGCTACCTAAGGCTTCCAAAGCCTTCCTAAGCCTTCCTAGGCCATCTATAAATAGGAGAGGCCCCTTGCCTTATAAAAACACACCAAGACACACCTTGAGAATCCATTTCCATATCTTTTGTGTCCAAGAAAACCAAGGAATCACCTAGAAGTGCTGCTGCTCTCCAAACTCTTCTCTATTCTCTTAGGAGCTTCATCTTTCCATAAATCCGCGTGTGTCTACACTCTCCCAAATGTCTAACTCTTGTCTACACTCTTATGATTATGAGAGCGTCGTTGTACCGTTGCATGGATCATGCACCCGCGTCACTTGCCGATGCACTTCCACCAAAGGGAAGATCCTTTACCTATAGTAGCTAGATTCAATTGTTTACTTCGTGGCTCTATAGGATTATTGTAGTTTATAATCTTTGGTTGGGTATTCGCTTTGCGAATTCCCGACTCCTTTGAGGGACTAAATACTCCTCGTGAAGAGGAGGGGTTTGAGGCACACTACCCTCGTAAAAAGTAGTATTGTTGTATTGAGGTTGAGTCATCCACCTTTTAAGTGACTTGGTTAGTGGATTTTGATCAACTTGGTTGATCGAAAAATCCTAACTCGAGTGTTAGGTGGTGGTTTTCATCCGGTTTGGGTTTTCACCAAAAAATCTCTTGTGCAAATTATGTGATTGTCATTTTTGTGAGATTGCTTATTTTAATTCTGCACTTTATCTATTTTCCACAAATCTCACCCCCTCCCATAGGAATTAACAACAACTACTATAAATGCGATTTTTGATCAAACATACACTTCCTTGTTTTTGACCCAAGACTTCTTTTGAGTTTCAGTAAAAATTAATTAATTGTTCAGATTTTCTTGCAAATTACACTATGACAACGGGTTTTCAAAACTCAAATCTTTTTTGAATGAATTTTTGATGCAATAGAGGGTGTAGATAAGGGTTAAGGTTGGTGCCAAAATTGGGTTCTAGAAGGTGGCAATATTGGTGTGGGATTTATGGGTGGTGGAGATGGAATACAGAGGTGGTTGTGTGATCCTACGGTGGGTATTAGTTGGCACATAAAGGAGGGATGCATAGGTGATGGATGTGGGTTGAAGAGGCATCAATGTTGGCACCAAAGGAGAGGTCTTCTAGAAGGGGTTGTTGGCACCAAAGAAGGAAGGGTTAGGATGGGCTTTATGGGTATGTGGATGGTTAGGATTTAGGAGGGTTTTTTGGTGCCAAATATGGGTGGTTATGGGGGGCAGTTGGCATGGGTTTTTGGTGGCTTTCGGAGGTGGTGGTGTGAAGAGGTGTCGGGGTTGGTGGTTGGTGCCAAAAAGGGAAGGAGGTGGAGGTGTTTTTAGGTGGAGCTAGTCGTTAAGTTGAGGTGGAGCTAGGTTAGGATTTTAGGTAGGTGGTGGGCGGCCATGGAGGTGGAGCTAGTTTTAAGGTTAGCTAAGCTAAGCTAGTGATATGGATTTTTGCATGGTTTGTAAAATTAGGGTTTTATCTTTGTAACACACAAAAAATGATCAACTCTTAAATTTATAAAACCAAGATAGGGAAGTATCTAGGGTTGTCCAAGGACACAATGTTTTGCAAAAATCAATCTCTTGCTTGAAAATGCAACTCAACTTTCTTTATGTTCTCTTTCGAATATATAATTTTTAGGGTTTTTAATTTAACAAGGCAATAAAAAGTTGGTGGCGGAAAAGACAAAACCTACTTTAGCAACTAGGTGGCAAAGTAACCTCTTCCCAAGCTCACCCTAGGCAAGTGAAGGCCTAGGATAATTGGGAAGTGGGCGTGAAAGTCCTAAAACAAATCCAAAGTAGAGAATAAAATGCACTAAATTAGGAAATCAACTTTATAAAAAAAATTATACTTTTGTTCTACACTAGTAGAGGAATGCTTATAACAATAATGAAAATATAAAATAAGCGAAACAAAAGTCCTGGTTGATGAAGATAGTGTGAAGGTGAAGACCTTGCTCCAAGCCTGGTAGCTCCCAGGCTTGAAAAGAACTTCTCTAACTCCTCTTTGAAAGCTCCTTAAAGTTGAGGTCTCCTCCATTTGGCAAGCCCTAGGGTGGGCGTGTCTTGGCTCCTCCAAGGTGGAAGCTATCAGTTTCAAAGATATCCTTCAAGGGTGGGTGTGCACCACCCTTTCTTCTCCTTGCCTAATCGTCCTCCTGGTGGTGAAGATCCTCCTCCTTCCTGGTGTGGCACAAGGCGAAGGAATGGGGAGAGGAAGTCACCAATGGGGCAGGTGATGTACCCCCTCAATCTTCCTCTCTATCCCTTCTTCTAGACCATGGGTTTAGGTGGAAGTAAGGTGGAAATTATACTAATGGGAGGATGAATTTTTTCATGGAATATGATTGGTATTTATAGAGTAGGAGAGGGGGGTGGTAGGCGTGGGTTAGGTTGATGACTAGGATGTGTTTAGGTGCTAGTTATGGGTAGTTAATTTGATCCTAAGGATAGGGATAGTTGGCGCCAACCAAGGAGGTGCCATGGGAGGTAGTTATAGTGGTGGTGTCCCTTGAAGTTGGCACAAAAATAGGTCTTCTAGAAGAGGGCTAGGTGGCACCATGTAAGGAAGGGTTGGGATGTATTTAGTGGATGGATGGATGGCCATGATGGGGTCTTAAGTTGGTGCCAAAAGAGAGGCTTCTAGAAGGGAGCTTTTGGTGCTAACTTTAGGTGACTTTTGGAGGAGGTTGAGGGGTGAAGGGATGGCTTGTGTTGGTGCCAAAATAAGGGTGGACTAGATAGAGCTTAGGTGGACTAGGTGGGCTTAGTTGGTGGAACTAGTTAGGGTTAAGTTGTAGGTGGTGGATGTCAAGGGAGCTGGGGCCTAGCTAAGCTAAGCTAGCTAGTAAAGGAGTAGAGAAGGAAGAAATGGGAGCTAGGGTTTGAAGAGAGGAGCTGAGGAGGAGGAGAAGTCTGGAGCTTGAATTGGAGCTGGCAGCTGCTGAAGAGGGTGGCATGGAGCTACTCTAGCTGGCTTAGCTTGCTAGTTCTTTGCTAGCTGCTAAGCCAAGCTAAAGTAAGCTAGCTTCTACCATAATAAGTTGAGGTGAGCTGGGTATGGTGCTCCTGGGGAGGACCAAGTTGGTGGAGGCAACTAAGGTAGGTTAGCTCAACTGAGTTGAGCTAAGCTGAGTCCCTAGGAGCTAGACTTGAGAATCCTTAGCTGAAATGAAGTCATCTTCAACTGCCTGAAACTGACTATCCTCCCCAACCTGATAATAGTAGCCTCTCCTCTTTCTTGATAGAAATGCAAAAACAACAAAAGGAAATGATGGAATCAGTGGGAGAGATGTTGAGGAATAGTCAACAGTTAAATGAAAAAATATGACAACTTAGCTACATGCTTCCCAATAATCCTGATCCCTACCCAATAGACCAAGATCATGAAAATAATTCTGAGGTACCTAACGACAATAGGGATCCAATTTTATGTAGCTATCACCTAGACTCTCCCAATGAGACACAGGCACTAGAGGACAACGATCATAGAGATTATCCACCTAAACTATATTGGAGTCAAAAGCAAGGGAAGATGGTACCTCTTGAGGACCTTGACCCCAATGATAGTATTCTCTTTCCCCTACCAAACTAGCTCAAGGTTATATTGTTCCTATCACTTCCCATATTGAATATTTGGTGGAATCCCATTCTACCCTTAGTGAGCCTACTCCTGACCCTCCACTTAGGGAATCAACACCTATCATTCAGCATCCTGAGGATTTAAATGCACCCAATGAAGGTGACCCTAAGGGAATAGAGGATGATCAATTTTGGACTCAGGGATATGAAGAGTCTATTTCAGAGGATGTGGATGCCCCAATAGAGGAACCTGGACTGAAAATCTGGAGTGAATCATAGGGGAATTATTTATCATTTAAGGATTTACCTCCAGAGGATAGAAATAATATGATTAAATCCAGATTCCTCCTTTCTTTTGAGAGTCATCCTCCATCAAAACAGGAGTTGATATTAAAGGAGGACAAACAAAATAATGAGAAGTCTATCGGAGACTCTCGGGGACAAAACACGTCAATTCAGGATTTATACCCTGAGAAGAATGACGAATGCAATGATATACGCTTGCTTCAAAATATTAAGACTGATCCTCCTTTAGACATAACTAAGGATACTAATCCAACTCCTGTCTTCATTAATGAATCACATATACACCCCGACAAAAATTTGATTGAACCAAGCAAATCTGGGGATGAGCTGAATCTTAATGATTCTGACATTTTGACCTTGCCATCAAAGAGTTGTAATTTGGAGTCTACCCTTGATTCAAATATGACTCCAATCATTAATGCTAGGTAGGGTAATATGCAGTTGTCTACAATTGTTAGGGAGTATACATAATCTGAATCATTGTTGGAATTAGACCTAACACTGACTAAGCCCTCATTGGACTTAACCATTACCTTCCAACACTACAAACAACCCTTATACTCCCTAACCAATCCTTGGCTCAGATCTCTGCTCGTGTACATTCTTTCTGGAAAATATATCAGGCCAGTACATCCTCAGGTAGAATGGCGAGTGTGGATTGATGCTGGTACTTTTACTCTCGCCATTCAAGGGTTTGAACTAATAATGTGTATATCTTTTAAAACCTGTCCTGCTCTGGAGGATCCTTGTTATCCTCTACTTATTTTGTTTTGGGAGGTCCCTTTTCATATTCCGTTTATTATTCCTAAACCTCCCAAGGTAGCCAACGAGGTTATTCGCTTTCATATCTTCTGGCGAGCATTTGGTATTACGTTGCATCATCAGCTCGCCAACATCCATGGTTACCTGTTTTCTAGGCCTGCACTGTTACGCATATTTTTAGGGACTAACTTTGTCTATTTGGAACTAGACTTATAGGTTCCTTCTAAGTCTGGCTGCTGACAGAAAATGCAGCGCTTGTTGGGAGGCAATGTAGCGGTCTGAATAACACCGTCATCAGGTGATTTCTTTCCTTTCTCCTCCTGTTTTAATTTTACAATGGGGACATTGTAGGAATTAGGCATGGGGGGGTGCATTTGCATTTTAGGAAGTATTCATGCAATTAGGTTAGCAGAAAAAAAAATTCCTCTTTTCTTGAGCTGATTGGGTTAGCCCTAGCAAAATACCTTTGTCATTGGAGGTTTTTCTTCTGGAAATATTTCTTAAGTTTAGAATCCAGTACATTTATTTCACGTGCACGTACACTGGGTAATGGATCCTCGAGGAAAACCAATAAGCATTTGTAGTCCACTAAACCCTTGGATAGTTCATAGGGAGTCAGACATACTATCTTCTAGTAGATCCACCTCATATTTGTGAGAAGAAAGTAGAGAGATTATTGGTGTGCTAAGTCTAGTGCAAGGACTCTTAAGTTTTGGACAATTAGATGATGATACTTTAGAGTTAGGTATAGTTTTCGCTCTCTGTTCCTGTGTACGTACTTTGTGTGAATTCCTGAGTCACCAAATAAAGCAGATACATAGAGATGGGGTCTAAATAAAGCTATGACTATGGTGGATGGTTACGACCGTCCTTCATAGAATCCTCGGCTGAAGGAGGGTAATAGTGTCAAAGGTCAGAAATACGCCTGTCCTATCCATTCCTTCCTGGTGTCGAGAATAGGCACTTCCACTAAATAAGCCACACAACTTCCTCTTGACCATCATCATCTCTAATAATGCCTCATAAATAACAGTCCATATCTTGTTGTGTTGATTGAAAAAAAAAAAAAAAAGGGAAGAGAGGAAAGAAGAAAAAAAGAAACAGAAAGAACAAAAAGAAGAAATAGTTATATTACAAAAAAAAAGAGTCCAATTTTATGATGTAACACTGTTTCTAAGGCAACAGAACACCTATCGCGTTCCACCAAATATGACCCATACCTACCTTTTAGTATTTTTGATCGCCCGAATACTGGTTGAGGACTCTAACTTAGTTGTAGAGTTATTAGGACTTTAATTGAAGAGTGGATGCCATGTGAGGCCACCAAATAGTGAGTACAATTTCTAAATCTGGCGCGATTTGTGATCTCAGAAAGAAAAAGAAGAGGGAGTGCCCAGGAACATCAAGAGAGCACAGTTGTATAGCCTCTCTTAGAGTTGACTTGTTTAACTGTCTAGAGATCTAGAGTCTGCAGTACTAAACTATATGTAGCACTAGAAGAGTGTGTGCCACCAAATACAAATCCATGCCACTCGATATCTCCTACCTAAGCCAAACGCCGGGGTCAAATTACAGATTATCCTCTGCTTTATCCCCGAGGGAAGTAGTTGCCTATCATGACAGAAATATTTGCCAAGGGTGATATACGAACTCCCAGTTAGAATTGGCTTTTTCACTTGGATCCATTACCTAGGCTATCAACACTTCACATTTGTCTGGATTTCTAAAGTTTTGAAGTAAGAAAAGAAGAAATCTTCTTATTACTTCTATTATTTTTCATTTTTGCTAGGGACTAGCAAATCTTCGGCATGGGGGTATTTGATGAGTCCTTTTTAATGAACTAATATTATGCCCAAGTAACTTTAATTGTATCTTTTAGGTTTGTTAATAACTACATTAAGTTATAGAATGTTTGCATGCATCATGATTTAGGTTTACATCCATTCTATAACTTAATATGTAATGATGTTCTTTTTATGTGCAGGAAAAATATTTGGCAAAAGAATAAGGAGGGGAGGGTAAATTACCCTTTTAAACAATCGGCGGCTATTCTTTTCCCCATCCGCCGGGCACCCTCAATAGCCGCCAGCCAGAAATAGTTAAGGGATTTGAAAATCCCTTAACTCACGCACGCGTAAACCAGGAGGACTTAAAGAGGAGGCGGAAAAAGGAGAGGGGTAGATCCATCTTCCCCCTTTTGGGGAACTACCCCAGCGTGCACTGTGGACCAGGATCTGCATCTTCCCCGCGCAGGCGCGTGCCCTACTCCTTCTCCGCATGCCCATCTCCAGCTACATCCTCTTTTCAGCGCTTCCTCCTTCCAGCGCCCCTACTGCAGGCACGCCTCTAGCACCCCCACAGGCATCTTCACCATTGCAGGCCCCCCTCCAACTAGCCAGCAAGGTGCACCCCTCTCCAGCAGGCACGTCCTCGTCCACTGGAGCCCGCTCATGCACCCGCACCACCAACCTGTGAGCACCGCCCTCGCCTCAACTGCTCCAGCAGGGCGCACCCCTCTCTAGTGCTAGCACCTTGCAGAAAGGCGTCCGCTCCACTTGGCATGCTCACCAACCACTGCAGCTAGGTCGCACTCGCACAGCACCTCCCTTCTGCAAGTGCACCCTTCTCCAGTGCCCGTCTTCACAACCTCACACCAATCGCGCCCTCCAACCAGCCAGCAGGCACGCATCCCTCTACAGACCTGCCTCGCTCCATCCCACATTCCCTCCAGCCACACCTGAAGGTGCTGTGCATCTTCACCCTGCCAAGCAGCGTCCGCAGGCGCTTCACATCCGTAGCACCACCTGCAGGTGCACGCCCTACTCCTTCTCCGCGCACCCATCTCCACCCTGTTCAGATCCTCCCCGCAAGCGCGCCCCCTCCTGCAGGCGCTTGCGCCATCACCTCTGCACCGCTCCACCTTGCGCACTCACCAGCCACCGCAGGTGCTTGCGCCATCACCTCTGCACCGCTCCACCTTGCGCACTCACCAGCCACCACCACGCCACCGCAGGTGCTTCACAACCGCAGCACCACTTGCCAGCATGTGCCATCTGCAGTGCACCCCTCTCAAGCAGCACCTTCACAGCAGACAACCTCCTCTAGCATTCATCTCTCCGCCGGCTGGCCACCTTCGGCCATCTCCGTCGATGCTGCAACCTCATCGGATCGGCCTCGTCTTTGCCAACCTCCCTTGCACGTGAAAGACCTGCCAGTTCTCTCTCTCTCGCGAGGAGGAGAGAGAGTAAATGCTCTGTTTTGAGGGAGATTAAAAATTACATTTACTGCCATTTCCACCAGAATTTGAAAATTTTTTGATTTATTATTATTTTATTATGGAAGAATTGCGCATGCACACTCACGCTTTCTGATAATTGCATGTTATTGATATTCACCTGTTTTAAGATTGATTTTGGGATCAACACGTGCACCGATTCTCTCTAGTATATGAAAATTGAAAATTACACAAAATCGTCATATATTTATTGAAGATTTCAGTGAGGGAAAACTACACATATACCCTTATCTTTTTAAGTTATTGTGAATCTACTTTCCATCGCATTTTATGTCAGATTTGAATGGGGATTTCACACTTAACCAAAAGAATATAAAATAATCGAGAGTTTATTGCATAATTACCTCCCTGTGGACATGACCCGCTCTTCTGTGAGTGGTTATTTTTATTGTTGATTAGTCGATTTTTCAACCACTTAAATACTACAACGCAAAGTGGAAAGTCGACTCGTCACCTGGAGTTGAGTAGAGCTAGATGTAGTTGGTCTTGAGTTGAGGTGAACTCCAGTCAACTCAGCTGAGCTACCTACAGCTCCTTATGAACTAATGGAAGCTGAGAAAGAGCTAGGCTCAGCTAAGTTGAGTTGGATCTGAGCTGACTTGAGATAGGGTGAGCTAAGGTAAGCTCTCTTGAGCTACCATTTAGCAGAGATAAGCTGAATGGAACTAGAATGAGTTAACCCTGGTTTATGTGAGCTGGATTCTAGCTATGGTGAGCCAGATCAAGCTGAGTTCTAGCTGGTGAGAGCTTCTCCTTCACCAGTTACCTTCCTGAGTGCTAGGATTCTAAGGATCTGGCAATCTGCTTATCCCTAACACTCACAAAACATATCAAAAAGACAATAAGAAATTAAATGCATGCCTAGCCTAATTAATGCCTAAAGGCTTCCCAAAAACCCATTTGCAGAGCAAAATCCTAAGGGCTAGGTTTGTTTTAATGTATAAGAATGATGATAAACTGTCGTTTATCACACCCCCATGCCTATCTTTTGCTAGTCTCTTAGCGGAACTTTAATTTTAAAAAATGGAATTTTTGAGAAATCTAATTTTTTCGACTTTTGAGGAGAAAGAGATTATGGGACCTTGGTTGGTCGAAACACGAGAGGTATGAGATTTGTTAAAGATAAACATCAGGATTTATTTTTGGATCCAAAAATTAGACAAAATGGGATCAATATATCCTCCAAAAAATTCATAGATTAACCCCTTGTTAATTTAGATGACTTGAAATTTTTGTTGTTAGGATTTTTCTGGCGCTTGAATCTGATTCGCAACTTGCATTAACCTTTAAAACCTTGTGTCCATGCTTGTGAGAAGGCAACATTTATAAGGGCGTGTTTTGGTTTAAAACTCTTTTTTTCTTCTCTCCCCCATTGTTATTTTTAGCTTAGTCTTACAAGAGATGTGTCGGGATCATCATTCTCATTACCAATCCTAGAGGGGGCTCTGGCACCACTACTTCGAGATAGCGCTGTCCATGACACCACCCAGGAGCACACAACCCTAGAACACAATGCGGTGTATTGGGGTGCTCCAAGCAAACTTAGGCTCTTGCTCTGACACTATAGGTAGAGCACCATCCAAGACACTTGAGCTGCAAAAATGTGCTTTAGTGCTCCGTCTAAAGATATGAAATATAGATATGGAGTAGTGCCAAGGCGATAGCATGTTGACGTTGCATCCTCAAATGAGGTATTTTCCTCCTCGGCGGTGGGAACTCAAACCAATGATCTGCTTTAGACTTTTACTAAGTCCTAACAAGGGGGTTTTTCTAAATTTTAGTGATTTTTAGGTGTTGGCTTGTGTGTGAAAATTGACATAGGAAGTTTTACATAAATGTAAATTTTTGAATCAGAAACAAAGCCAGATACTTTCCATATTACAAAAGAGGATCAAGTCACCTAAACTATCATGAGTTCAAGTGGAATTTTGGAGAAGGATATCTGATCTAGTCTAAAGAAAGACCCTAAAATTCTAATGATCAGATCCATATCCTTATCCCTAGTTGTTAAAGATTAAATCCCATTGTACCAAAAGTAAGTTTTCAACCTTAGTCATACTTTCAAAATTTTCCTCAAAAGTTTTCAACATTTTTATTTTTATTTTTTATTTTTATTTTTTTGGGTATGCAAGCAGGAAATTAAAATGACTAAAGAAAAATGCATGTTTTTAGGTTTTGAAAATCCTAAATCGATCGTCAAAATTTTAAAAAAGCCCCCTAATGCTTATGATATGCGATGTCCTCATGCAACAGGAGGGAAAAGGGATCACCTTAGTGAAGGATGGTCGGGTTTAGGATGCTCAAAACCTGGAAAAAGAAAGGAAAAAGGAAAGCAGGAAAAAAATGATGGGTTACCTCCCATCCAGTGCTATCCTTTATGCCATTCAGCAGGGTGTGAAAGTATGTACCGAAGATGGAATATCATGTAAATAGTTGGACACTTGGATGCCGGCATAAAAGGTGTCTTCTTCTGGATCCCGAGAAAAGTGATTAAAGGAAATATAGGGATCAAAGTTGGATGGAAAATGATAACTGTAGCCCGAGTCTGGCCATGGTTTTAAATTAGGTTGAATGCCAAACTTGGGTGGGTCTGGTGGCAGGTCCAATGGAAAGGGTTTCGGGGAAGAATGGTGAAGGGTGGGTGAAATTGGAGTGGAAGGGTGGGTTGAGAGAAGAGTGGGTGTGTTAGGGAAAGGATCAAGGGAATCATAAGGAATGGATTGTTGTTGAAGGCAAGTCTCCAAATCACAGATTTCACCGACCATTGATTCTGAATCTGATTGCTAAAAAATATTATGGTCAGTAAGGGTATCTATCAACGTTGTCTCCACCATATTTGAAATTTTAGTATCTAAGTCCTCAAAAAGGTTATCATCATGGAATCTCTTGGAGGATTTGAAAATATCTAGAGTGATAGTGTGGACTATGCAAGCGATATCCATTTTGCCTGTGTGGCAATTGATATTTGCCTTTGTAGTTGCCAAAAAGGGTCGTCCAAGGATTATTGGGGCATTCAATAAAGATTCGGGTACCTCAATGTCAAGAATAGAAAGTCTACAGGAAAGACACAATTCTAAACCTTGACCAAAACATCCTCAACAATCCCATGAGGTTTGATTGTAGATCAGTCGGCTAATTGCAGGGTAAGGTCAATGGGTTTTAATTCACCGATCTGAAACTCCTCAAATAAAATCGTGGGAATGATATTAACTGAGGCACCAAGATTAAGGAGGGCGCGATCAAAGGTTGTATCATCAATAATCACTTAAATTAATGGTGCCCCCGAATCTTTCATCTTAGGAGGCAACTTGCTATGTATGACACAGCTTACTATATTCGAAAGATGTACCTATCTAAGATTTTTGGCCTGCTTTTGGGAGTACAGATCTCCTTCAAAAATTTAGCATAGGCAGGTATATATTTGATGACATCTACGAGAGGAATATTGATTTGAACTTGCCTAAATAGATCATAGGTTCTTCTGTGGTGGGCTTAGATTTCCTTCTTTTATTGGTGGTGGGATGGAGAGCTTATCGAAAAGGGATAGGAGTGATGTCTTGAGATTTTTGTATTTCTTTTTCTTCCTAATGGGGAGGTGAGGAGTCAATGTGCGCAGGGATGGGGATGTCACTAGGTTCTTGTGAAGGCCCGAGATCAGTGGTAGTTTTCCCACTCCTCAACGTAACTCCATGTGTAGTTGGATTATTATTTGGAGGAGCTCGGGGGCCTGTGGTTGTGGAAACCTGGGAGGTTACAGAGGTGGTAGATTAGTAAGAGGCTGATTTGGGTAGTGTGGATTTCTGCCCAGATATTGGTTACTTTGGTGATTAGGGTTGGGCATGGGTTGGGAGGGATAATGCCTTGCTGGTCCTTGAGTTGGAGTAACCCCGATTTGATTATTCAGATTTGTGATGGTGCGGGTTACTTCTGTCATCTTTGTCTGCATATCCTGCAGGGTTCTCATCATCTGGGCATTGATGTCTTGTTAGGATGGCCTAGGATGAAAGTTCGGATTAGACACATACCCATTAAATTGATTTGGTTGGGGAGGAACCTAATTATTGTAGGAGTAGTTCGAGTAATTCTTCCATGGCATCTGGATGGCAGAAGTTGATTCCAATGAAAAGCCCCTGTGAATCATAGACAACCTCAGAATACTGGTAATAATTAGCAGGAGTCATGTTGAGATTGTGCAAATTTTCTCTTTGTGGAAAGTTAGGTTGGGTTAGATGTGGACTGTGTGGAGCTTGGGTTGATGTGGCAAGTCTTTCCTCAATCTTCTTTTGATTAATGTGCATCTGGTCGAGTTTTTGTGCAATCATTTGAAGATCATCTTGGGTTATAGGAATAGATTGAGTGCCTACTTCATGAACACCGAACTACGAGTTTGGAGTTCTGCAAAATGTGTTCATGGAAGCTTGATTAAATGAGTTTTCACTCATTTCTTCAAAAAGGTCATAGGCACTCTCAGCATCCTCATTTAAGAAGTTGCCGCCACATGAGTCGTCGACGAAACGTCGCATTTGATCTTCTAATCCATGATAGAAGATCTGCATGAGCTGCCATAAAGGAATCTCATGGTTTCGGCAACTTCTTAAGAGATCTTAAAATCTTTCCGAAGAATCATGGAAAGTCTCATCAGATTTTTTGTTGAATGGTCGTAATAAATCTTCTCAGGGAATTAGTATGACCTATGGGAAAGAATTTCTTGAGGAAGGTGCTCTTGAGCTAAGGCCAAGTTGTGATGGGTCGGCCAATGGTCTTGAACCAATAAGTGGCCTTATCTTTAAGAGATAAATGGAAATGCTGCATCAGCCATAGGTCTTCTTGCACATTTCAGGAATGGGTTATTTGTGCAAGAAGAGTTAGCTCTTCATGGTGGCTGAATGGGTCTTCCCTAAGAAGGCCATAGAAATGCTCAATTAGGCTCAGGACTGCTAGCTTGATCTCAAAGTCCCCCTCTGGTATGATCACCCCTGGTCGTTCCTCATAATAAGAAGGATCATAAAAATCTTTTAGAGGAATAATAGGCTGCTAACGGGGTGGTGGGTTTGGCCTTTGGTTGGCTAGGTTTTGGATATTCCTAGTTAACATTTGTTGATTGGCATTCAGTTGAGCAATCTGCTCGGCCATCATTGTCAAGACATCAGGCGGGGGGGGGGGCTTGATGTTGTGATTGAGGCAAATCAGCATTATGGAGCTCCAGATGTGGAAAGTCAAAGATGGAGGGGTTTTGGGTGGATGGGTCAGAATTAGGGTTAATGGTGGGATTAGAGGTGGAAGTGGATGTGTTAGTAGGCCTATTTTGTTGATATTCCATTTTTTGAGAAGTAGACAGAAAAAAATGATCTTTTAGCGTGTGGGGTGAAATCAAATGGTCCCTCCAAGTGTGTATTTTGAGATTGTTGCCCGTGCATAAAATGGAAGAACGATAGGAGAGGAGAAGAGATGGAGATGAGAGAAAGTGTGTAATCAATCAATCAAATTCTAGACCTAACTTAATTGTGACTCCCTAAAAATTAACCTAAGACTTGGTCTACCTAGGAAATAAGCAATCAATAGTGAATACCCGTTCTGTCAGCAAATCTAGCCAAATTGCTTAAGGGGAGGTTTGGGACCAAGTGTTCCTAGGAAAATCCCTAGGTGCTTGTTCAAACTCACGCCTGGTCATTTGACATGGCCCCTCAGCTTGAACAGTAGATATAGATGACAAAATTGGTATTAACTATAGAAAACTTAAGACCTATATAGCAAGCCTAAGTTGATGAAACCTTAGGGGTCAAGTTTCTATGGATTTATTTAGGCCTATGATGCCATAGTGCACATGGAATGTGGAGGGCACTGATTCGGTTATTGCCCTATTATTTCAATTTTTTTGTGTGCGTGTGGTGGAATTGGAAGTTGATTCCAATGAAAAGCAAGTTGTCACACAATTTTATGTATTTCTATCTTTTAGGATTTGCTTTAAATTAATGAATTTTAGGGTTTCCTTCCTTAAGACTTCAAACAAGTTTTGAGATTCACAAACAAGAGGAAATCAAGTTGTATAGGTTGAGTTCAATTTCCTTTTAGTTGTCTGTCTCTAAAAATTAAAAGGAAATCCTAATCTAATTGATCCTAGGATAGAAATTTAACTAGCAATGGATTTTTTTAGGCTTTCTGTGTTAAGTAGTGGCCCAAACAGATCAAACAACACCACTACTTTATGGCAAATCAAACAAGGATTTCAGAAAATATTTTTTTTAAGATTGTAGGAATTTGTTTGATATTTTAAAAGAATTTTCCTTTATGCTGGTGTTAAAGTCTAGAATTGATACCTGTGGGTATTTTGGACCTTTTAGTACACCAACGACCCGAGAAAATTTTCATAATTTTATGAGATTTGTAGAATTTCACAAGGATTCCAAAAAGTCAAATTTCACAAATATTGGATGAGTATAAAAATTCTAAAAATTTGAGGACAGTAACAAAATAAGAAGATTAGAGGGTGTGACCCCATGAAATCTATGAATTTTTAAAATTAATTACAAATCCAATTGCTCTGAAATTTGGAACAGATGTTGCCAACTTGATTTGGAGTCACTGGGTGAAATTTTATGATTTTAGGAGGCCAGTGGTGTTGGGAATTGATTTCTGGAATCCGGATAGAAGTCTGGACCTAAAAATTAGACTACCAACACATGAGGCGGAGTGGTGTGTAATGATGTAAACAAGCAAATAATGGATTTTAAATTACACCACTCCACTTAATTAAGATATTTAAGATCCTGAAAGCCAAGTTTACTATTTTTTTGGTAGTTTTTAAGAATAAATGTGACAAGAAAGGGAGAACCAACCTAAAATTGTGGGAAGAAAAGAAACTTTTGAGCTCTCGCTTCCAAATTCTCGCTTCCTTCCTGCAATACTTTCACACATAAGAGAAAAGAAAGAGAAGGGGATGAGATCCAATTCAAGCAAGAGAAAAATTGATTAAGCAAAGTCATGTCTCCCCTGCAACGATGCCAAAAAGGGATACAGACTTTTGCACGACTTGTAAAATTAGAGTTTTATCGTTGTAACGCACAAAAATCGATCAACTCTTAAATTTATAAAACCAAGATAGGGAAGTACCTAGGGTCATCCAAGGAGGCAATTTTTGCAAAAATCAATCTCTTGCTTGAAAATGCAACTCAACTTTCTTTTTGTTCTTTTTCGAATATATAATTTTTAGGGTTTTTGATTTAACACGGCAATACAAAGTTGGTGGCGGAAAAGACAAAACCTACTTTAGCAACTAGGTGGCAAAGTAACCTCTTCCCAAGCTCACCCTAGGCAGGTGAAGGCCTAGGATAATTGGGAAGAGGGTGTGAAAGTCCTAAAACAAAACCAAAGTAGAGAATAAAATGCACTAAATTAGGAAAGCAACTTTATAAAAAAAATCAGACTTTTGTTCTACACTAGTAGAGGAAAGCTTATAACAATAATGAAATTATAAAACAAGCAAAACAAAAGTCCTGGTTGATGAAGATAGTGAAGAAGGTGAAGCCCTTGCTCCAAGCCTGGTTTCTCCTAGGCTTGAAAAGAACATCTCTAACTCCTCTTTGAAAGCTCCTTCACGTTGAGGTCTCCTCCTTTTGGAAAGCCCTAGGGTGGGCGCACCTTGGCTCCTCCAAGGTGGAAGCTACCACCTTCAAAGATCTCTTCAAGGGTGGGTGTGTACCACCCTTTCTTCTCCTTGCCTGGCCATCCTCCTGGTGGTGAAGATCCTCCCCCTTCTTGGCGTGGCACAAGGGGAAGGAATGGGCAGAGGAAGGCACCAAGGGGGCGGGTGATGTACCCCCTTAATCTTCCTCTCTATCCCTTCTTCTTGGTTGTGGGTTTAGGTGAAAGTAAGGTGGAAATTATACTAATCGGAGGATGAATTTTTTGGTGGAATGTGATAGGTATTTATAGAGGTGTGGAGGGGGTAGTAGGAATGGGTTAGGTGGATGGCTAGGATGTGTTTAGGTGGTGGTTATGGGTATTTAATTTGATCTTAGGGCTAGGGTTAGTTGGCGCCAACCAAGGGGGTGCCATGGGAGATGGTTATGGTGGTGGTGTTAGTTGAAGTTGGCACCAAAATAGGTCTTCTAGAAGGGGGTTACGTGGCACCTTGTAAGGAAGGGTTGGGATGTATTTGGTAGATGGATGGATGGCCATGATGGGGTCTTAAGTTGGTGCCAAAAGAGAGGCTTCTAGAAGGGAGGTTTTGGTGCCAACTTTAGGTGACTTTAGGAGGAGGTTGAGGGGTGAAGGGATGGCTTGGGTTGGGGCCAAAACAAGGGTGGACTAGGTAGAGCTTAGGTGGACTAGGTGGGCATAGTTGTTGGAACTAGTTTGGGTTAAGTTGTAGGTGGTGGATGGCAAGGGAGCTGGGGCCTGGCTAAGCTAAGCTAAGCTAGGGTAGCTTAGCTAGTAGTGGAGTAGAAAAGGAAGCAATGGGATCTACGGTTTGAAGAGAGGAGCTGAGGAGAAGTCTAGAGCTTGAATTGGAGCTGGCAGCTGCTGAAGAGGGTGGCATGGAGCTACTCTGGCTGGCTTAACTTGCTAGTTCTTTGCTAGCTGCTGAGCCAAGCTAAAGTAAGCTGGCTTCTATCATAATGAGCTGAGGTGAGTTGGGTCTGGTGCTCCCAGTGAGGATCAGGCTAGTTGAGGCAGTTAAGGTTGCTTAGCTCAACTGAGTTGAGCTAAGCTAAGTCCCCAGGAGCTGGACTTGAGCTTCCTAAGCTGAAATGAAGCCATCTTCAACTGGTTGGAGTTGAGTGGAGTTGGATGTAGCTAGTCCTGAACTGAGGTGAACTCCAGTCAACTCAGCTGAGCTAGCTACAGCTCCTTGTGAACTAATGGGAGCTGAGATGAGCTAGGCTTAGCTATGTTGAGATGGATTTGAGCTGACTTGAGCTAGGATGAGCTAAGATAAGCTATCTTAAGCTGCCATTCAGCTGAGATGAGATGAATGGAGCTAGGATGAGCTAACCCTAGTTTAGGTGAGCTGGATTCCACCTATGGTGAGCTGGATCAAGCTGAGTTCCAGCTGGAAAGAGCTTCTCCTTCACCAGTTGCCTTCCTAAGTGGTAGGGTTCTAAGGATCTGGCAATCTGCTTATCCCTAACACTCACAAAAACATATCAAAAACACAATAAGAAATGAAATGCATGCTTAGCCTAATTAATGCCTAAATGCAGCCCAAAAATCTGTTTGTGGAGAAAAATCCTAAGGGTTAGGTTTGTTTTAATGCATAAGAATGATGATAAACTGGCCTTTATCAGCTAGCCTAGCTAGCTAGTAGTTGAGTGGAGGATTAGGATGCAGCTAGGGTTTAGGGAAAAGGAGTTGAGGAAGAAATGTCTAGAGCTGGTAGCTGCTAATGGGAAATGCAAGGAGATGCTTTAGCTGGCTTAGCTTGCTAGTTCCTTGCTAGCTGCTAAGCCAAGCTAAAGTGAGTGGCTTCTGCTAAATTGTGCTGAGGTGAGATGGGTCTGATTTTTCCAACGATGACCTAGCTAGCAGCAGTAGCTAAGATAGATTAGCTCAACTAGGTTTGGCTAAGCGGAGTCCCCAGGAGCTAGACTTGAGCTGGCTTGAGCTATTTGAAGTTATCATCAGCTGACTTGAGTTGAGCGGAGCTGGAAGTAGCTAGACCTGAGCTAAGGTGGACTCTTGTCAACTTAGTTGAGCTAGCTAGAGCTCCCAGAGAATTAATTGGAGCTAAGGTGAGCTAGACTCAACTAAGCTGAGTGGGGTCTGAGCTAAATTGAGCTAGGGTGAGCTAAAATGAGCTGCCCTAAGCTACCATTCAGCTAAGATGAGTTGAATGGAGCTTACTGGAGCTAACCCTAACCCAAGTGAGCTGGTATCCAGCTATGATGAGTTGGATTTGGCTGAGTCCCAACTGGAATGAGCTTCCTCTTCACCAGTTGCCTTGTTGAGTGCTAGGGTTTTAGGGGTCTGATTATCTATTCATCCCTAACACTCAAATAAACGTGTCAAAAACACAACAAATTATGCATGCATGCCTAACCTAAAGGATGCCTAAATGCAACCGAAAAACCCATTTGCGGAGTTAACATCCTAAGAGCTAGGTTTATTTTAGGGCATAAGAATGATGATAAACTAGCGTTTATCATGGGGCATTCGAGGAAGTGTGTGACATAGGATCTCTAGTTGAGGATCCAATTCCCAAGGTGAACCCAATTCTCCAAGACCCTCAACCACAAGAAGACCTTGACCAACAAATTAAGGAGCCTAAATCAAATATAGATCTATCCTTAGCTTCCACCTTATCATCTGAGGCTAACCTCGAACCCCCACCTATTGCTAATAACCTAGTTTTGGTGTTAAAGCCTTTCCTGGATCATCTGAAATATATATTTTTGGGTCCGAATCAGAGTTTCCCTATGTTTATCAACTCTCGACTCACTCCTGATTAGGAAACAAAGTTGATTTCTGTTCTCAAGCAGCATTGTAGAGCCATTGGTTGGACTCTAGATCACTTGACTAGAATAAGTCCCTCGTACTGCATTCATCATATCTATACTGAAGAGGGTTCACTGATGTTCACACATTTAATTGACTTAAAATGCATATTTATGCGTGTTTCTAGTGTGACAGAAGCATTCACCATTATAAATATTGCATAATATGCATCATCGTGCATTTACGTTAGATTGTATAAATTTTAGGTTAATTTTCTCTTTTTGTGGTCTGAGAACAGGGCAACATTTATTGCGGTCTTGGATTAAAGGTCCAACCGTACAGATCTAATCAGGGTGACGATCGGAGTCTAACACGTCTGAGATCACCCTGATCGGACCTCCGTACATTTGTTGTAGTTCGAGGAAGACCATAGGTCAAGGGGTAAGGTGGTGTAAAATTCAGACTTCAAATGACAAATCCAACCGCACGAATGGGCTCGGATCGACGATCGTAGCCCAATGGTGCGAAAATTGGTCCAATCTGACATCCGTGGCACCACCTATGAGCAATAGAAGATGGATAGCTTAGATGGTGCCATGTGGCGCCATCCAAGCCGCCCACGGTCACTGCAGCTCTTCTTCATCGATTGATCAACGCATCTAAGCTATTGGATCATCAATCCAATGACTAAGATTCAATCTTGGCTGCACATGCAGTCAACTGAAGGCAAAGCTAGCATGCCCTCAGCCGTTGGATCTTCATCCAACTGTAAAGGGCGTGTGAGCATTAATTCGTAAACACAACATAAAGAGAGGAGTAGTGTAGCAGTCAAGGTTCTTCGCCACAGATGGACATGCATTCAAGCCCCCCATGTTGCATTCTCCCATCGCATGCAAGAGCGTAAGTCGAGCACTCGATCACACGCCAACGGCTCAGATCGACCGATCAGATGAACGTGCGATTAGACTCCCGATCCCACGCCCGATCACACACGCTAGAGGCACACATTTTAAAGGCTTGTAAGCATGAGTTTTTTGCCGTTGATGCTTTATCTGATAGTAGGAAGAGAGGCTGCATCTCCTCTTAACGTACGAAGGTGATGAGGCATGCGCAATACTAAGCCGTTCGATCTCTTGATCGGATGGTTGAGAACGTGCAAACGTGGGTGAATGCGCGAATGGCTGGAACTGAGGTGACATCGACGTGGAGTGGTTTGAGTGCTTGGATCCTCATCGCACGACAGAGATGGTGCAAACGGCTACAGCGTCGTGCGCCTACAGTGACTCTAATAAAAGTCACTAAAGGTCCTGATATTAATGTTAAAGCTTATAAAAGGATCTTTTTGCCCCATGACTACACTTATAAAAGGCCCTTCGCCCTCCACATTTTCATCATCTCTTCCTCTCTTCTCTCACCCCCTCCAAAGCTCTACGAGCTTGTCCCAAAGCAAGGATGCTCCATTAGAGTTAAAAATACAATTTTTCCACCTTATCACCCTCTTTGTGGAGCATCCCGCGGTTGTCCTCTTACAGCCGTTCGGGAAGCAGATCCTGCTACAACATTGCCGTACTCCATCCTCCTTCCTCTGTCTTCGTTCTCCCTCATCCCGCATCTCACTACGCTTGTCTGGGCTCTTCGTTAACATGGCTTGTCCTCCAAGCAGCCGTCGAGGAGGATAATTTCTCTCCCTTTTCTCTTTATCACTCTCTAGAATAGATTTCCTACTTTCTAGTGTAGCAAGTAGTTGTAGTGAACATGAATCTGTGGCTATGAAATATTTGTTCATTCTCTCCCTATTTTCTCTTTATTTGTATTATTCTCTCTCTGTCTTCTATTAATTATTCTTTAAGTAGATAGCTACCATAGATTTAATTCAACTAGCTACTCTACTTCGTGACAACAAATATAAACGTAGCTTTTGATCAAACATTCGCCTCCCCGTGTTCGACCCGAGACTCATTTGAGTTTCAGTTAAAAATGATTTGTTTAATGGATTTTTACGCGACTGCAACGACATGGTTTTCACAACTCAAATTTTCAGCGTACAAATCCAGTTCAACACTCACAACCTTCTTGTGAGATGTAGAGAAGACTCAACTTGAATCTCCAAGAGGTCATGAAAAAGGAGATTAGCAAGTGGCTTCAAGCAGCAATCATCTACCCCATCTTTGATAGCCACTGGGTGAGTCCCATCCAAGTTGTGCCTAAAAAGGCAGAACTCACCATGATTATGACTGAATTCGGAGAAACCATCCTGACATGAATTGCGAACTTGTGGAGAGTCTGTATTGACCATTGATAATTGAATACCTCTATAGAAAAAGATCATTTCCCTCTCCCATTTACTGACTAGATCCTCAAAAAGCTAGCTAGAAATTGATTTTTCTGTTTTCTGGATGGATACTTTGTATATAACCAAGTGGCAATTCATCTTGAAGATTAGAAGAAGTCCACCTTTACCTGCCCCTATGGTACATATGCATTCCATAGGATGCCATTTGGGCTATGAAATGCTCCTATTACCTTTCAATGGTGCATGCTGGCCATATTCTCTAACATGGTAGGTAAATACCTTGAAGTATTCACGGATGACTTCTCAGTATTTGGTCAAACATTTGATGATTGTCTTCTGCACTTGGTTCAAATCCTATAATAATGCATTGACATGAATCTGGTTCTTGCCTGGGAAAAGTGACATTTCATGGTTCCTGAGGGCATTATGCTTGGACACCTCATAATTGAGAAAGGTATCCAGTTGACTAAGCTAAGGTGAATCTAATTTCCAAATTACCTGTGCCTTCCATGGTCAAAGACATCCAATCATTTCCGAGGAAGGTTAATTTTTGTCGATAATTTATTTCTGATTTCTCAAAAATTGCACACCCTTGACGAATCTTCTCTCAAAGGACACACCCTTTGAGATGACGAGCATGTGTGTTTGCACTTTCAAGATTCTATGCAACCGAGTAACCTAGACTCCAATCCTACAATCTCCTAATTGGTCTTGACCATTTGAGATCGTGTGTGTTGCATCTGACTACACAATAGGAGAGGTTCTTAGACAAAAGATTAATGGGAAACTGGTAGTAATATATTATGCCAGCAAGACACTAGACGAGGCTTTGTGTAATTATACGATTATGGAGAAAGAGCTGTTGGTTGTACTATTCAGTCCAGAGAAATTTAAATCATACCTCCTAGGTTCCCATGTCATTATTTACTTGGATCACACTGCTTTGAGGGATTTACTCATGAAGAAGGACACAAAGACAAGGCTGATTTGATGGATCTTGCTCTTGCAAGAATTCAACCTAGAAATTCATGATAGGGTGGGAAAACATATTGTTGTTGTTGACCATTTATCCTATCTTCCTTCTTCGGTCATTGACCTCTCTGAACCTATTACGGGGCATTTACGAATAAGCTTCTTCTGAGCATCGATGCTGGACTTCCCTAGTACGTCGATATTGTCAATTATTTGGCATCAACCAGATCCCCTCAAATTGGCCAAAATCCAAGAAAGGCAAATTGATTTCAGATTCTAAGTACTATGTCTGGGAAGATCCTTATCTCTTTCACATCAGTGCTGATCAAATCATCCAGAGATGTATTCCCGACTCTGAGGTTAATGATATATTATCATTCTATCATGACCAGGCTTATGGTGGCCATTTCTCTTACCACAAAGCCATAGTGAAAATCCTCCAGTGCGGCTTCTATTGGCCCACGCTCTTCAAGGATGCACACAATTATCATATGGCATGCACTCATTGCTAGATCTTAGGCAACATGAGCTACCATGACATGATGCCCTTGAACCTGATTATCGTGTGTGAGATTTTCGATATTTGGGAGATTGATTTCATGGGGCCCCTCCTGAATTCGAATGGTTTTGAATACATCTTGTTGGCCATGGACTACATGTCCAAATGGATCAATGCCATGTCAACCCAAACCAATGATCATAGAGTTGTAACCAACTTTATTCATGAGTATATCTTTTCTCGATTCGGTGTTCCACACGCGATCATCTCTAACGGAGGGACCCACTTCATGAATATGTACTTCCATTCATTGATGAGGTAGTATGGGGTGTCACATTGTATTTTGACTCCTTATCACCCTAGACTAATGGACTAGCTGAGCTCTCCAATCTGGAGATGAAGAAAATTCTTTAGGACACTATTTGGCTAGATAGAAAGGACTGGTCTACCCAACTTCCAAAAGCATTATGGGCTTATAGGACCACCCATAAAACCCAGCTAAAAATGTCTCTGTTCAGACTCTTTTACCGGAAGGCATATCACCTTCCTGTATAGATGGAGCATAAAGCCTATTGGGAAGTATGGAACTGTAATCTGGATTTCAGGAAGGCCAGAATCCACCGCCATTTGCAAATGAGAGAGATCAATGAGTTATGCAATGATGCATACGAGAACTCGCGTATCTACAAGGAGCAGGTAAAGGCCTTTCATGATAAGCACATCTCACGAAAATCTTTCTTTCCTTGTCAGAAAGTGCTTCTCTTCGATGCTGAACTCAACCTCTTCCCAAGGAAACGAAGATCAAAATGGACCAGACCTTTTCTAGTCCAAAGGATTTTTAGGAATGGAGCCGTGGAAATCGGTGAACTCAGCCAAGACTCAGACCCTTTTGTAGTGAAAGGTCAAAAGTTGAAACCATTCCTTGAGCTTACTAATTCGAATCTGGCTGCTGAATCTTTTGATCTCCATTCACCATGAGCTACATTGTGCTCAGCTGATGGCATTAAACTTAGCGCTTAATGGGAGGCAACTTGTCATTTGAAAATCGAGACCCTCCTTGCCCATCTTTGAGCTAAATTCCTATTGTACCTTAGGGTTAGTACCTTAGAATAGTAGACTCCACCTCTGATAATCGTATTAGTGCTTAAAATCATCTGCAATAGTCATCTCGACCTACTTACCCACCTGTTTGAACCTGTTCTAACTTATGAATCAAGCTGAACTCAAACCCACCTAGTTTGCAATGTGGGCATTACAAATCTTAGACATGGAGGGGTATTAAAGTGCAAAACAACATGAAAGTCTATTCGTTTGAGGGGGGTTTCATATAAAAAAAATGGATGAAAAGGGAGGAAAATTTTTGAGCTAATTTGAAAATCTATTTTGGGAAGGAAAAAGAGGAGAAAATTTGAAAAAAAGGAGCAAAAGAAAATTGTGTTAGTCCCAGTAATTGAGTATGGAACTTACATAAGTTCTAGGCTAGATCACAAGATGAATTAAGTCCTGATTGTGTAGCAATCACAGGACTTATATGACCTGAATTAAGCTAGAACTTTGCATAATCGTAGTATAATTCATGCATTAGTGGCATACATTGCATCTCATCTGCTTTACTTAAATAATCATGAAATAATGTTATAATGTACTAATTAGTGCACTATTTAGGATTGTAGGCAATAAGAAGCTTAGGAGATGACCTAAGGCTAGATCTGAAGAAAGGAAGAAGCCAGAGCTACAGTAGAGCTGGAGTAGAAGCCCTACAATAAAGATGAACACATAATGTAGGGAAGAGGTATACTACCATACTAGTAGAATTTTAATGTATGAGTTAAATTATGAAGAACATAGGACCTCTCCTAGCCCTAGGATAGCCCTAGATACCTTCCTAAACCCTAGCCACCCTTAGATTAGGTCACCCTATCCTCGAAAACAACAAAACCCTTATTCTAACCCATATCTGGACATCTAGATAGGTTGCTGGACGTCCAAGACCCTTAGACACCACCCGTAGAGCCAAAACCCATTCTACTAGAATATTGGACATCCAGACAAGGTGTTACATGTCCAATTTCTACTGAATTCTAAGACAGAACCTCAAATTCACCCTGATTTAACATTGGACATCCAGACCAGAGACTTAGACTTCTGATTTTGAAGTATAAGTCGTCTAATAACTAAATCAGACGTCTAGAACCCCTCTCCAATTGCTATTTTTGAAATGAAGCCTAGATATTGATTTCCTATGCCCCTGAACCCAATTCTACACCCTAGGGAACCTAAATTAAGGTGCCCTAAGTATAGTGCACTACCCTAAGACTTTCCTAAGAACCTAATTAGGTTCTCACTAAGCCCAATTGACTTGGATCTAAGTCAATTACACTTCACCTAGTCAATTGGACTAATAGAGTCCAATTGAGCTCAAATCTCAAGCAACACAAGTATAATTGGACTCAATGAGAGTCCAATTGACTCAAGCCTAACTTAATTGGGAACTTTCTATCCCAATTACACACACATCCACTAAATTAAACTTGTAATAAGTTTAATTGCACTTATCACATTGGTATTAGGGTTTATAAACCTAGTTCTAGAAACCTACTTAGACCAAGTTGCCTAAACCACCTAGCCACACCCACACACTCATGCACACACACAGACACACACCACCACTTGGCCGCCCATGCTAGAATTCTCCAGAATGGCCTCGAAGTGGTGCCACCTTGAATGACTAAAAATAGTCTTTCAAGGAGTCCACAACCATCCCCATAAGAAGTTGATCTAAGAAGACCCATTTCAAATGGGTTGGACGGCCACCTTGGGAACTCTTCTAGAGAGTTCCCACTTCTTTAGATGAGCCTCCCCTTGGTCTATTTAAAGACCATCTTGGACGGCTACGCACCCCCATCTAGATCTTAGATACCATTTCATGTGCACACACTCTCCATGAGCTCCATCGCCTCTATCATCACCACCTTCACGTCCAAGAGTTAGAGCACCTCCACCACCCTCTCAAGAGGTCGGCCAACCACCCTGGTCATCCCTCTTTCCTCTCCCACAACCTCAGGCCACACAACCATTGGAGACCACATCCATTGCCCTATTTTCTGTTAGCTAGTTTCCACATTCTTCATAATTTTAATTCTTGAATTATTATCTGCTAGCAATAGTAGTAATCTTCTACCTCGATGAATGCATGTATAATCTATTTAGATCCATCCATGCATATATATTTTGTTAGTTAGAATAGTGTTTTCAAGCTTTCCTGTACAAGCATTCCTCTACACTTGATTGTAATGACATTATTTGTGAGGAAATAGAATCACCATTTTCCTAATATCTGATTCCTATATATATTGCAATAAAATGTCAGTTCCAGAGGATATTAATGATTTAGTGATCGATTTATTTTCTGCTAGTCGCTTTCGTAGAGTAGAGGTTGTGCGAAAGCAAACACACTCATTCACCTTTGTGATATACTTGATGCACGCACACGTTTTCCACATTAATAATGTGACTGATGCATCTTTAACTCTCACCATAGAAATTGGAGTCTAATTCTAAGCAAGTAAAGAACTCTAAAATCAAAATCAATTTCATTTCCACACGCGTCCTTGAGATCAACTGAGAGTCATTGTCTCGTTACCTTATTTTTTTTGGAATCATGATTCGCGCTATACTAATACGCTCCTAATCAAATACGTGTTTTATGATGCCGAACAAGTCTTGAAGTACTAAAAGAAAAGGTCATTAATGAGGGATACTGAATTTAGGCCTTTTGGGACTATTTTGGGCTTAAACACTTTTGTATTTGTTAAGATCTGGACTATTCCTCAAGAGGTTAAGGGAGTTATGAACTTGATGTATTAAGTCTAAGGGTTAGGGATTATTCAACCTTGTTATCTGCCCTTTGGTTTGTGAAACCTGATAACCTAGGCACCCAAAATTCACACACTGGTCAGTTTTAGTGAGCTTAATGAAAAATAATGCCATCAAGTGTTCTATTTTGAAAGAAACTATTTTCTCAAAAATTTGACTTAGGAGCGACTCGAAAGCACAAGTTATTGGATGAGTTCCCATCGTAAAGAGCAATAAATACTCCCCTTAAGGATGCGTTATAACAAATCATCTCCTCGATGCTTGTCTTGTAGGATATCTAAATATCCTCCTAGGGGCATGTAAGTGCCTTGTGCTGGTTCAGGTGCCATGGGCATCATTATCTCGAAATGTCCATTGTCGGGGCCTGGATTTAGTTGCAGAATGCCATAAGTGGCATTATCAAGAAGTGTCGAATGCCAGGGTTTTGGGGGTTTCCATGGGTAATGCTATCTGGAAGAAACAATTGCTAGGACCCTTCGAGGATTGATGATGGGGACAAGGAATCTAATACAAACCGTGTTTAGGGCCAATTCAATGTTGGATTTAGGGGAATTGAAAGAAAAAGAGAGAAAAATCTCAAAAATATATCTCTCTTTCTCTCGCTTCTAAAAAAATACACTAGCAAGTTGAACCTAGACTTTCTTACATGTACGCATGGGTGCTTGATTGCACGTGTTTCACGAGTTTGAAATCAAGGTTACAAGTAACCCGTCGTCATAGTTGCAAAACTCATGATCAAATAAAATTTATATAGAAACTCCAAGGGAGTACCAAGCCGAACACAAGGAGGCGATGTTTACTTTAACTAAAAATCGCGCTTCGTTTGGTTTGCTTTTTGGTATTTTAGTGCTTTGTTATTTTTTTTATATTTTTGAAAGAAGAAGACAAGTATAATGAATCACAAGAGATATGGAACAAATCTGATATATATCACTCCAATGTCAATTACAATAAACTATGGAAGCAATGAAAAGAGAGGGGGTGAGAAGAAATCTTGTGAATCAGCTGTTCGGTGAGATGACTGTGCCTGGCGGAAGCTCGGACGAAGGAGGTGAGGAGCAGGATGACGGAGGTGAGATGCATGAGGACATTGGGTAGAGGAAAGCTTTGGCATGGATCTGGAATGGAGGTGAGAAGGCGAAGATGATCTGCTACCGGAATGGAGGTGGGAGGATAGCTCCAAGGCAACCTAGGAATGGGGATGGGAAGAGGGATGAATGTTTGGTGAGGCAGAGGTTTGCTACACTAATAGGAGCCTTGGGAGCTTGAGAGTAAGCTCTAATGGAGCGTTGGTAGGCTTGCTAGAGCTTAAGAGTTGGTGGGAGTAGAGTAGGTAGAGATGGATTGGAAGGGAAGGGGTGTAGGTCCTTTTATAGTGGAGGAAAAGAGGCAAAATTAGGTATGAGACCATTAGCGATCTCCAGGTCATCGCTGGAAGTGTCACTGCAGGTAGCTCATGCCCGCTGGTGTACGTAGCTGTCCTTGCTGGCGTGCGAATAATTATCAATGGCTGTAAGTGTTGCTGTATGTCCAACTCATGTGTCGCTGTAGGTTGGCGTAAACCGAGCATGCACCCACCCCTTGCTCCACTAGGGCTGCACTGTGCGCTCTCTTTGCTACATGTGCGCATGCTCACGAATTGGCACTACGTCATGCACATGCTCGCCTCCGTGTGCACTCATGCACCCACGCTGCTACGTACGTGCGATGGTCCGTGCATGCACATGGGCGACCTAGGTTATGCCACGTGGCACAATCTGGGTCGTCCATCTTCTTTTCATTGTAGGGGTTGCTACAGAGGTTCGATTGAGTCGATTTACGCGCTGTTGGGATGCGATCGTCGAACCAAATCAATCCACGCAGTTGGATTTGTCATTTAAAGCTTCAAATTATGTCACCTAGTCCCTTGGCCGTTAATCTTCCTTAGACTGCATATGATGCTACGGGACTTCGATCGAGGCGATTTCAAAGGCATTGGACTCCAATCGTCATCTTGATCAGATCCGTATGGTTGGATTGTCAATCTGAGTCTCCAAAATAAATATCCTTCTCTCTTGACCACAAAAAGGATGCAATTAACCTAAATTTTGTACAACTACTCTAAATGTAGAATGATGCATGCTATGCAATATTTTTAACATGAAATGCAAATATAAGCCTAAGAACATGCATGAATTGGCATTTTACCCTCAATAATTGTTTCTACATCATGCCCCCATGCCTATCTTTTGCTAGTCCCTAGCAAAATTAAGCTACATTCTATGTATAAAAATAGAATTAGGATTAGATCACTTAAGCCTAAGTCGTTTATTAACAATAGAAAATTTCAACTAAGGTCCTAAATAGTGAAAACTCAACAGTACCTCGGTGTCTTCCAGAATGCAGACTGCCCAGGTCCTTGCCTTATTTGAAAAGGGAAGATACATTTTCTTTTATTTTTCTTCTTTTCTAATTTTTTTGTACTTTTGGAGTTTGAGAGTTTCAGGATAACTTTTTACGGCTACCCGACCCGCCCAAGACTCGAAAAGGACTCTAAGTGTTAAGCATCTTGTGAATATAGTGAAAGACTCACTAGGCGGCCGTTGAAACAGACTTCAGGTTTCTACGACTCTAGGTGACCTTGCTTAAAGGTTTATCTTTTCCATTGGTAGCTTTCTCCCTACTTTTATTTATGGGGTCAATACAAGGGCAAACCCAATGTATATCTCCTCGCTTCTTCCTTAAGTGTTTTGGGAATTATTGTGCATTTTTTATGAGTTGGGTTCTGGACAATCGGCTAATAGGCTGTTACCCACGGCAACTTGCCGACCATACTCATGCGGTGATGTGTGGTTTTATTTATTATTATTATTTATTTTCTCCTTTTTCTTTTTTTTTTAATTTTATTTTTATTATTATTATTATTTTTTAAGTAGCTGGCTTCCCTGATCTAAGATTTACCTAAAGGCAGTACAATGAAAATATTCTTGTGATTGGGCTCTGGACAACCTGCCGATGAGCTGTTACCACCGACAACTTGCCAGCCATACCACCCTAGATAGTTCATTAGCTACCCAATTTTGGAAGAAACCGCTGAAAAGTGAGTCAGTGAAAAAAAAGTGTGTAGATGCTTAGGCTTAAAGTTCCCCTAAATTAGAGGGCGGGTTGATAAGTTGCATACTTATCATCCCAATTTACTTACCAACTTAAAATTAATTTTAATTGGCAAGAACTCGAGACTAAGTTCACATTCGAGTGGACACTCGGGCTCATTAAGCCCAAAGACCAGAAGAGTCTAAGTGTTTAGGTCCTCTCGTTTCATTTCCTAAAGTTAATAACTTCCAAATGCCTAAGTTCTCTTTTCCTAATTTTTTCCTTTTCTTATCTTTTCCAAATTTTAAAAAATTTTTTTATAAGAATCAAAGAATAGGAAATTACTGTTACAACTGACGAAAAGGTTATAAAATATGTCCACCCCCCCATGATTAGCTATTACAATGTCCTCATTGTGAAAAATGAAAGCATGCAGGAGAGTAAAAGTGGAAGAATAGCACTTGGTCTCTGTGAGACTCTCATTAGCTTGGAACAATCTTTACATGTGCTGAGTTTAGTACCTTTAGCTAGGCGAGGTCCTCAATCAAAAATAACTAAACTTTGAGGCCACAGCAACATAGTTTCTGGGCCCCCAGGTATGGGTCCTGGAGAGTGAAAATGGGCTTGCTAAAGAGATGAACAATGAAAGTGGCAAGCTGGTGGTGCAGGGAGAGCTCAAATGGTCTCCAATAAGAGTTTTATTGATTTATTACTGAGGAAGTGTGGTTGGGTATAGAATTTATGCAATGGTTGGGTGAAAAAAGATGATGAGGGTTTTGTGATGTGCTGGGGATTTGTGGGTACTCTAGAATACCTAATGTTTGAAGAGTTCTTCCCCAATGTTCAATTTCATCCTCACACTCTGCGTTCTTAAACCAACCATCCTGATCCTCAGAATTCCCACCCATAAGTTAGACCTCAAACTCTAAGCATTCAGGATAAGGATGTTGTTGGGTTTTATCTTGATCATGTGAATCATCCAACAAATTTTTGATCTCATGTATATCTTCCTCATCCCAAGTTGCTACATTTGGTTGCATTTTTATTTTCTAATCAATTATTTCCGTAATCGTGTGATCTTCTTCCCAAGTTTGGGTTGAGTTGGCTATTAAAAGGTTGTCTAAGATAGATATGGCCATTACTTCCTGTATTCTTCCAAGTTTCACCATTGAAACACACCTAACTTTATTCTTCTTTGAGACCTCAAAAATATTGAATCGATTTGTCTTATCCCCTGAGGCCATTTCTATATTTCCTGATTCACAATCAATCCTTGCCTTGGCAGTAGCCAAGAAAGGTCTTCCCAAAATAATCGGGGTGTGGTTGAGCTGTTTTGGGGTTTCCATGTCCAAGACCATGAAATCAGCAAGGTAATGCAAATCATTAACCTTGACTAAAACATCCTCCAAAATACACCTTGGTTTTGTAATGGATCTATTGGCTAACTGCAAGGTTATGTCAGTGTGTTTTAAGTAGCGTAGACCCAATTCCATGTGCAGTGAGGTGGGGATAACATTAATGGAAGCACCCAAGTTGAGGAGGGCATGATCAGAAGTAATGTTTCTTATTGTGCAGGAAATTAGCGAGGCTCCTGGGTCCTGCTTCTTAGGAGGTAGCTTGTGTAGGATCAATGTGCTTATGTTATCAGACAAAACTACTCTCCTATTGATTTTAGTTTTCACTCTACGCCTATCTTTATATGCATTTAGTAAACCTATGGCATAGGCGGGGATTGATTCGATAGCTACGAGGAGTAAAATGATTGTCAATTTGAAAGCCTGAAGTAAGAACATGCTTTCCTCCAATTTCTTCTCTGACTTTTTCTGTTTGCCCATACAACAACATACTCCCGAATCAGACTTTGATGTTTTGTTGATCACATTCTTAGTTGGGAGTTTGGAATTCTTGCTACGGGGCCTAATGGGGTTGACATGGGGTTGGGTAGGTCCCTTATGTCTACTACCACTCCTCATGGTGATGGTGTTTGCCGTGGCAAAATGCTGTTGCTTAGTGCCTTGGGGAGGGTTGGGCAAAACAGGAGGCTCCTAGTTTATTATGGTAGGAACTTGGTTCACTCTAGGAGGGGCTAGGGTAGCCTAATAGATAGCATGAGCTTGAGCATGCAACTCCCCATCATTACCAAACCCTTGAGGTCCAGCTCCTCGATTCTGAACATTCCTTGGGTTTGGTACAAATTGTGATGGTAGAGATCCAGATTGTCAGTTGTTTGTACTAGGTACGGATTGCAAGGTGTCCAGAGAAGTTTTCATCTGTTGCATGGGCTGGAGCATTGACCCTTGTATTTCTACCATTGTCAGGTTCAAGTCAGCCTACTCGGAGGGTTGTTGAGCATTCCACATGGGCTGATTAACCTAATTTAGGGGCAACTGGGTATATACATGACCCTGACCCCTTGGTTTTTGCGGTACATAGTTGGGTCGATATTGGGTCTGCTGCACCTGATCTTTCCAAGAGATGTTAGGATGATTTTTCCAACCAAAATTGTAGGAATTCAAATAAGGGTTGGACCTAACATTCTCTTGTACAACATGAACATCCTCATAAGATGAGGATGAAGAAGGATCATAAAGACTTGGATCAAAGGCCCCAATTTGGAACCCATAAGGTTCCGAGAAGTGTTGGCTCGAAGGTTGAGCCAGCTCCAGTTGGTTCACAAACTCCCGTTCCATAGGAGCTTGCGAAGAATGGAATTCTGATCCCTGGGATTGAGTGGCTCTAGAAAAATTAGAGTTTCCAGACATCCACTCTTCCATTCGTTTAGCAACCAGATCCATCTTATCTAATCTATTGCCGATCAATTCCATATCAGATGTATGTGAATCTTGGGCCTAATTGGCATTTGATCTAGTTTGTTGGGATTGGTTGAAGGTTTCCATGCAGGAGTGGTTTAAAAAATTTTTGCTCATTTCCTTAAACAAATCATACGCGCTATTTGCGTCCTTGTTGAGGAAATTACCTCCGTAAGAAGCATCCACATGATTACGTAGTTGATCATTCAACCCGTGACAAAAAATCTACACAAGTTGCAATTTAGGCACCTTGTGGTGTGGACACTTCCGCAATAGATCCTGGAATCTCTCCCAGGCCTCATGAAACGATTCCCCCTGCTGCTGGGCAAAAGTGGTAATTGCCCGTCGTAATGCATTGGTTCACCCAATTGGAAAGAATTTCTTTAGGAAGACTGATTTCAAAGCTGCCTAGGTACAACCAATCTTCCAGTGGTACGATACCAATGTGCAACCTTATCCCTGAGTGAATTGGGGAAAGGCCTCATGAGCATCTGTTTTTCATCCACATTCCACGATTTGAAGGTCTGAACTAGAGTGATCAGGTCTTCCAAATGTTGGAATGGGTCCTCTGAGCCAAGCCTATGAAAGTGTTTAATTAGACTCAAAACTTGGGGCTTGATCTCAACATCTCCAGCAGGGATCACAATGCTGGGATGATCCTCATAATTTGAAGGATCATAAAAATCCTTCAAGGGCCAAGCACCTTAACCATTCATTCGTTGGAACCATTGCTGCATCACCTACAATTCTTCCAACTACCCCTAAATCAGCTCCTACCGATTTGAGGGCGAGGGAGGTGGTTGTTGACCAGCCATGGGATCTACTTGGCTAAAGCTCAACCTCCGCCTCCAGGAATGGTCTAAAGGTCCTTCCAATCGAGGGTTCATTGACCTCCTTCCAAGCATACACTAGAACAAAGTCAGAAGGATGGGGAAGAGAAAGGACCCTACAGCACAAAAAATACAAGCCTGTCCCTAGGTTGGGTAGCCTAAAGGTCTACAGACTCTTAGAATCTGTCCTAAGATTATGGATGATTTACTCTACTTATGTCCAGGCAACCCAACCAGTTAGGAGGGACTAGGGAGAAGGTTCTTCCTTTGGCTTGCACCTTAGGTTCCTAGTATACACCCAAGATGTGGTTGTTTGATGCTACTCCCATAGCTAGACATTAGATTGACTAGTATCAGTAGGTTAATCGTGAATAATCTCAATTTGGATCCCGTAGAGCGAACCAGTCCTTAGGGCCAACATCTACTCAATTTTAGTTAGGCTTGGGATATTGGTGCTTCTGGAATGTGATTGGCCCTTAATGGGTTGTGCCCTAATGATTTGTTCGAGAATGTGTGTATGTGCACAACCAAAATGTTTTCAAGCAAGATTATTGAGAATGAGGTGAATTTTAGGGTTCAACTCTTGCTTAGTAGCTTTTAGGATTTAAATACTAGGTATATTCAATCAAGTTTTGTGAGGCAATTCAAGTTTTGAGAGCACGAGTTCAAGTATTTTTCCTTTGTAAATCAAGAAAATATGGAGTGCCTAGCTTGACCTAAGTATTGAATCCTATGGGGCAGCTACAAAATGAATCTCTTTTAAATTGGGTGGTGCAGCCCAAAGAATTCAATCAATTGGCTCAAATGCGGCACCGATTAAGGCACACAGAGATGATTAACCTAGACTAATTTCTACTCCTTTATGTGTTGATTTGTGTGTACCAGTTCCATAGGTCGGAATCCTGGTTGAGTAGATGAAAATCAAGTTAGGTTAGGTGCCGCAAATGTGGGTGTATAAAGTGTGTATATTGATTCGTCCCACAGAAAGTATCTTTTTGTTTTCTTTTTTTTAAATGAGGGGGTGAGGTGGATGAAGGTGGCAAACAAGACAAGCAATTCTATCCTAGGGTTTATGAAAACACCTAAGTAGATTGAGTCTTGGTTTTGGGTGTAGCGAAATGAAATTAGTGGAGGGGGAATGTGGGGGACAATTACAAAACACTCTACCTGCACTTTACTCCGGTCTACCGCACTTGGATCTCCACGCTAGGGTACCTGCAAGATAGTAGATCAAAGACAAGCGGGGTTAGTGCTATGTACATGTAAGGAAGTACAGAAAACAATAAGGTAAATTCCGTTGCCTCCCTGGCAATGGTGCCAAAATGATTGCACGTGTTTCATGAGTTTGAAATCGAGGTTACAAGTAACTCGTCGTCATATTGGCAAAACTCGTGATCGAATAAAATTTATACCGAAACTCCAAGGGAGTCTCGGGTTGAACACAGGGAGGCGAAGTTTACTTTAATTGAAAATTGCACTTCATTTTGTTTGTTTTTGGTATTTTAGCGTTTTGTTATTTTTTTTGTATTTATGAAAGAAGATGACAAGCAGAATGAATCACAAGAGATATGGAACAAATCTGATATATATATCACTCCAATGTCAATTACAATAAACTATGAAAGCATAAAAAGAGAGGAGGGTGAGAATAAATCTCCTGAATCGGCTATTCGGCTAGACGATGGTGCCTGGTGGCAGCTCGGACGAAGGAGGTAAGGAGCAGGACGATGGAGGTGAGATGCAGGAGGACATGGGGTAGAGAAAAGCTTCGGCGTGGCTCTGGAATGGAGGTGAGAAGGTGGAGATGATCTGCTATCTAAATGGAGGTGGGAGGATGGCTCCAAGGTGACCTGTGAATGGGGATGGGAAGATGGATGAATATTTGGTAAGGCAAAGGTTCACTACACTAATAGGAGCCTTGGGAGATTGAGAGTAAGCTCAAATGGAGCATTGGTAGGCTTGCTAGAGCTTAGAAGTAGGTAGGAGTAGACTAGGTAGAGATGACTTGGAAGGGAGGGGGTGTAGGTCCTTTTATAGTGGAGGAAAAGAGGCAAAAATAGGTACGGTACCATTAGCGACCTCTAGGCCATCGTTGGAAGTGTTGCTGTAGGCAGCTCATGCCCGCTGGCATGCGCAGCTGTCCTTGCTAGCGTGTGAATAATTACCAACAATTGTAAGCGTCACTGTAGGTCCAGCTCATGCATCGCTGTAGGTTGGCGCCAACATAGCAAGCGCCCGCCCCTTGCCCTGCTGGCGCTGCACTGTGCGCTCCCTTTGCTGCATGCTCGCATGGTCACGTGCTAGCGCTGTGATGTGCGCATGCCCGCCTCCGAGCATGCACGTGCACCCACACTGCTACGTGCGTGCGTGCGCATGGGCGGCATAAGTTGCACCACGTGATACAATCTGGATCGTCCATCTTCTTTTCATTGTAGGGGCTGGTATGGAGGTCGGATTGAGTCGATTTTTGCACTGTTGGGCTATGTTCGTCAACCCGAATCCATCTACGTGGTCGGATTTGTCATTTGAAGCTCTGAATTATGTCACTTAGTCCCTTGGATGTTGATCTTCCTCGGACTACATATGGTGCTATAGGACTCCGATCGAGGCAATTTTGGTGGCGTTGGACTCCGATCGTTGTCTTGATCAGATCCGTACAGTTGGATCGTCAATCCGAGGCTCTAAAATAAATATCCTTCTCTCCTGACCACAAAAAGGATGCAATTAACCTAAATTATATACAATTACTCCAAATGCATAATGATGCATGCCAAGTAATATTTATAACATGAAATGAAAATCTAAGCCTTGGAACAAGCATGAATAGGCATTTTACCCTTAATAATTTTGTTTACATCAGTGCTTTAATAACTGGGGTCAACGAACCTCTTAGTAGATTCTGGCACTGTAGAAGCCTTCATTACGAACCCATGGCTGACGTTGGTCAGGTCTGTATCTTGGCTGGTACTTGAGTACCTCTAGGCCTAGAGTTGGTATTTCGATCTGATTTCTAGAGTAGTGACACAAGCAGGCATCCTGATGATTAAAAGCTGACTTGGAGATCTGGTTTGCTCCAAAGGATTTTGCTAGGGAGTAGCAAAAGTTAGGCATGGGTGTATGATGGTAGCACCATCATTGGTGTTAACTAGCCTAATTTGTCCTAATTACAGTGATAAATGCTCCTTCATAAACATAAGAAGCTCATAATTCTATTCTGAGTTGGGTTTGAGAAGAAGAGAAAACAAGTTAATTTTGTTGTTTTAGCACCTAATAACCAATGCAAATTAACTAAGGTTTTAATTAGGGCTTAATATAGGGTCAAATGAGCTTAATTTGCTAATAAGTTGGTCTGAGCTGACTCAAATAGGATTTTTTACGTTTTGAGGATTATTTTATTAATAAAACCCTTGACTATAGCCTCACTTCAAATAAATAGGTTATACTAGAAATAAATGTAATCTAAATCTCCTAAAAATAATTTTAAAATATTCTATAAGGTTTAGAATCTTCACTTTGACCACATGAACCCATTTTGACCAAAAATAAAGACTTAGATGGGAATTTATTTTGTTTTGAGCTTATATATAAATTTCTCAGTCAAACCTGGTCTAAACTCAAATCTAAGGTCACCATTATATTCCTTGGGTCTAAATTAGGTTAAGCCCAAAATTTAAGCCCAATCAAAGTTCATCTTGATCTATTTTGCATTTTAGCCCATAATTATTTTTTTATTATACATGGCCCCCTATCTTTTGTGTTTTCATTACAACCAAGCCCCTATCTTTTATCATTCTTACAAATAGTCCCTGCCACCATCATCTTCTCCCTCATCCATACAAGGCAACTGCAGGTGCTTGAAACCCAAATTGCTAAACTTCAATCTAAGATTTGAAGGATCAAATCAAGATTAAATCACACCAAATTTGGTGGGATTGATCCTAATGCCATTCTCTATCAATTGAATCGCCCCTTGATATCTGACTTGGCTGCAATCATCTCTAGCGAGCCCTAATTCCGCAACCCAAAAAGCTTTCTAAATTCCATGCCAAATGAGTCTAACTTGTCTTAATTTAGCTAGGATTTGGTTCTATTTAAAGGGCAGCACATTTACAAGGTGGGGGTATGCACACTTTCGCTAGATCTCCCCTCCATCCTCCACGTCGAAGGAGTTTGTCGCATCACCGGAGCTCCTCATTCTTCTTCCTCGCCCTCTATCATGCACAATAGGTCAAGGGTTCATCTTCCTCGTCTTCATTTGAAGCTTCCTATGAAGCTTTGGCTTCTCCCTCGCCCTCATTCCCTCCGACCATCCTCCCCATCATCCTCATCATCAGTGTCCCCTCTCCCCTTCTCCTTTCTTTAAATTAAGTTAAGGCTTTTCTTTCTCTCCCCTCCAATTAGAGTTCAAGAGATCTAGAGCTCCAAACATTAGGTCCATCATCTTCTCCGACTCCAACCACTGCCACGCCAACCACCCTCTTCACCTGACCTCCTTCACCTTCCTTTGACTCAATTAAGCCTGGCGAAAGGTCCACCTCACCCTCGCAGACCTTTTGCCTAACTGATGTGCATACATCTAATTAGCCTAAAATGTCTATTTATGCATGTTCCTAGTGTCATGGAAGCATAGTGGATTATAAATATTGCATAACATGCATCATCATACATTTAGGTTAAATTGTACAAATTGTATAGTAATTTCCCTTTTTTTGGCTAGGGAACAGGGTGATATCATTTTGGTGCCTCGGATTGAAGATCCATCCATATGGATCTGATCAGGGCGACGATCAGAATTCAACAACTCCAAGATCACCCTGATCGGACTTGCATAGTATCAGATGTAGTCTGAGGAAGATCAGAGGTCAAGGGGCAAGGTGGTGTAAAATCCATACCTCAGAGAATAAATCCAACCGCATGGATGGGTTAGGATCGATGATCGTAGCCAACGATGCAAAAATTGACCCAATCCAACATCCGTGTCACCATCTACAAGCATTGGAAAATGGACAGCCCAAATGACGCCACGTGGAGCCATCCAAGTTGCCCATGGTCATCACAACCTCCTCCTTCATCAATGTCAACTCAAACTCCATTGTCGGATCATCATCCAACAGTGGAGACTGTCTGCACATAAATTCAAGATCATGACCATCTACACCCATAGTGTAGTGGTCGAGCATTGGAATGCTAGCGCACCTCAAATCAAGCGCGTGGGTAGGCATGACTAAATTCAATCATCGATGCGCGATCGAGTGACTCTAGAGGCGAGACATGGAAGTGTTGGATGCAAAAGCGAGCACACACACGTGATGACATGGGCATCAACGCGTAATCTGACGCACTAGCAGAGGTTAAGATGTCCAGATGCAATCTCCACTGTCTAATGGAGATTTAAGCATGAGATTTGAAGGCATAGAGAAGATGGATCTGAGCCATTCGATGTTGATCAAGCGGCTGAGAGCGAGTGACCCTTCGCGCGTGAGAAACGGCTGAAGGATAGAAGGCACACGACGTGGCTGCATGAAGACGCTTGGATCTTCATTGCACAGCCAAAGATGAACGTGCTGCTATAGCGACGTGCATCTACAGTGATGCATGTTTCCATCACTAAAGGCAGCAAAATTAATTTTTGAAAGCTATAATGCCCCTTTTGCCCCTATGTATAAAACTATATAAAGGTCCTGCGCCCTCCACTTTTTCTTCATCCCTTCTCTTCTCCTCTCACCTCCTCTAAAGCTTTACGAGCTGGTCCCATACTTGGGATGCTCCATTAGAGCTAGAGTAAAATAATTTTCCCATCTTCTCACCCCCTTCGTGGAGCATCCTACGGTTGCCCTCTCACCATCATTTGGGAAGTTGATCCCATTGTGACATTGCCCTACTTCGTTCTCTGCCCTCCAACTTTGTCCTCCCTAATCCAGCATCTCACCACCCTCGTTCGGGCGCTCCATCAACGTGACTCATCCTCCAAGCAGCCGTCGAGGAGGATAACTTCTCACACCATCTCTTTTTATCGCTTTCTAGTGTAGCAAGTAGATGTAATGAACATGATGCTATGATTATGAAACATTTGTTTATTCTCTCCTTATTTTCTCTTTGTTTGTATTATTCTATCTCTCTCTTCTATTAATTATTCTTTAAGTAGAAGAGCTAGTAGATTAATTTCAACCAGCTAATCTACTTTCATGACAATAATTCCAATGCAATTTTTGATCAAATGTTCACTTCCCCATGTTTGACCTGAGCGTCACTTTGAGTTTTGGTAAAATTTTATCTGATAGCGGATTTTTACGCACTACAACGATAGGTTTTCAAACTCAAAACTTTTACACATAAAAAATCTTGTTCATCACAAACTTAAATGTCCCATACATTGCGTCCATCATCCTCCCTGACTCTGGTCGTCGGAGCTCATAGAAGCTTCATCGGCTAGCCGCCTCACACATTCCCAACTTAATCACCACCACCATCACCTTTGCCTCACTCCGGCGAAGCTATCTAGGTATCTAATTGGGGCCTTAGGTGTGTATTTTGTTTACAGGGCTCTTGTCATCACTAGACATCTTCTTCATCGCCGTTCGACTCTAACCAACATCCACTTGCCTTGCCGCTGCATTGCTCGAACGCGGAATAGCTCCAAGACTCATCCTGGACCTTCAATTTGGAGGATTGAAGCCAGCTACAGCTTCGATTGGGTAGAGCTCATTCACGCAGAGAATGAAGAATGAGGAAGACTTCTTTAGTCCCACCTCATTTGGAAAGAACACTGATCATCGCATAAATTAAGAAGCACCCTCAAGCTGTTTAACCAAGACACTGGGGGTTGAGTCCCCATCTCATGAGCATTGCATGAATCCTCGCCCACCCACGCATACCTAGGAGGGTCTGGGCCTGAATCGAATTCGAATAGGGAGAAAAGAGCGAGAGAGGAAGGGTTGCTGGGCTTAGGGAGTGAACCGATTTTGCTTGGGCTAACTTTGGCATGGTTGGGCTTGGTCTTATGAACTTTTAAGACATCTGATTAGCTGGCATAGGTTGAAATGTGCCTAAGTGTTGAGGCAATTAAGCATTAGTTGATGAACACATTTTTTTGGTCTTTAACACTTAAAGTACATATTTTTTATTTAGTTTGATATAGACATTGCTCTACATTGAATATATTTCTTGTTATATCAATCTCTTAAGCTTTATTTTGACTACTTGATCAGTGGTTAATTGTGATTAATTTACTGCCTAAGACGAACTTGGACTCAAAATTCGAGATATAATTTTAAGTGTGTTCGTCACTCTAGTCACTATACTATAAGGTGCATTTAAAGCTCGACTTTAGCGCATTAACACCTACTCACTTCAATGATAGAAAACATGTTTTGGTGGATGCGGCAGTCTCTAGCACATCACTTGCTATTGCGGTGATTGTGGATACTAATGGCCAAATACTTTGCACCAATGATAACAGATATAAGGTCTCATTGAATGAGGAGGTTGAGCTCTAGATGATTCATCAAAGGCTGATGCTGGCAGTGCAAAGTGGTTTTAAGGATGCCTTTATTTTATCTGATGCATTAAATCTTATTAATCTTGTCCTTGGTTTTTAGCATCCATCTTGTAGAATGAGGTCTGTAATTCAAAGATCTTCCTTGATCTTGTAAGATAATATGGGGTTATCTCTGCAAAAGGTGAGCAGGTAATTGGTTCAACTAGCTCAGCAATTGACCAGGTACTATCATCAATGTAATGTGCTAGGAACTTGGTTGTTCGCTAATGTACCTTGCATCTTATGAGTTCTAAATGAGAACGTCCTTCATTTGCAAAAAAAAAAGGATGGTTAGTTATTCTTGAAATGCTTCCTACGTAGAAATTGCATTCAACCGAGGAAACCTTTAATATGTGATAAACTTAGAGGTTAAAAAAGGTGTGTAAATGGACATTACTTAGATGCTGGGTTTCATTAAGGGTGTAGATGCATTCTTAATTGTAGAAAAAGTAATTTACTCATAGTTAGATTTAACTGAAAGCTCCACTACTCTACGAAATTAATGTTTATCAGGGCATGCATAATTAATCATCTATGATGAAGCCCACCCATTAGTACGGACGATGCTATGCCACAATCCATATTTGGATCCAACATAATAACTTATAATATATATTGATTTTAGGCCTCATGAATCAAAATTGTCACGTATTGATTTTAGGCCTAATGAATCAGAATTGTCACATACATCTTTTTAATCCATTAATATATGTATTTCCTTACTGGACAAGATCATGAAAGATTGAGACTAATAGTTAGACAAACTAACTAAAACCTTTACCCTGCATTTTTAGCCACCAGTACAAATTAAAGTCTTAGTGTGATCTTTTAATTCACTTCGTACGTAATTTTGTTGTTTATAGCTTGATCGAATTTCTAATAAGAAAAATCAATAAAAGGAACTGACAAATATAAGATAATTCAATTATATATGTATCAATTATTTGTGATAAATATGCAAAATGTAGTAATAAATTATCTATAACATACATTAACCTCACTTAGTAAATGATCATGCATTTTACTAATATCCACGAGCAGTCGCTAATTAATTTAAAAGATGATGACATTCATCTTGGGTGAGGGGGAGGGGGGTAATCGCACGGGTTTCACGTGTTTGAAATTAGGGTTACGAGTAACCCGTTGTCGTAGTTGCAAAACTCATGATCAAATAAAATCTACACCGAAACTGCAAGGGAGTCCCGGGTCGAACACAGGGAGGTGACGTTTACTTTGAATGAAAATCGCACTTCGATTTGTTTCTTTTTGGTGTTTTAGGGTTTTGTTATTTTTTTTATTTTCAAAGTAAAATGACAATCAATCACAAGAGAGAGATAGTATTGAATCTGATATATTGCATGAATGTCAATTACAATAGTATAGAAAACATAAAAAGAAAGGGAGGTGAGAAGAAATCTCCTGAAGCGACTGTTTGGCGAGACGATGGTGCATGGTGGAAGCTCGGATGAAGGAGTTGGGAAGCAGGTTGACGGAGGTGAGAAGCAGCATGACGTCGGGTAGAAGAAAGCTTCAACGCAGCTCCAGAATGAAGGTGAAAAGGCAGAGATGATCTGCTACTAGAATGAAGGTGGGAGGACGGCTCCAAGGTGACCTATGAATGGGGATGAGAAGTTGGAGGAGTATTTGGTGGGGTAGAGGTTCGATATACTAATAGGCGCCTTGCGAGCGTGAGAGTAAACTCCAACAGAGCATTGGTAGGCTTTCTAGAGCTTAGGAGTAGGTGGGAGTAGAGTAGGTAGAGATGGCTAAGGGAGGGGGTGTTGGTCCTTTTATAGTGGATGAAAAGAGGCTAGAATAGGCATGGGACCATTAGTGAACTCCAAGCTATCGTTGGAAGTGTCGTTGTAGGAAGCTCACGCCAGCTCACACCCACAGCTGGCCTTGCGGCGTGTGAATAATTAGTGATGGCTATAAGCATCACTGTATGTCTGCTAAGCTGTCACTGAAGGCTGGCACCAACCGAGCACGTGCCTCCCCCATGAGTGCTACGTTGTCCCGCCTCATGGGCGCGTATTGCGCGGTGACCCTACTGGTGTGCACTCTGGCATGCGTTGGTGTACACGCGCACGCGCTACTGGTGCTTCCTAGCACTGTGCTGCCACTGCATGCGCACGCATGCATTCACGTTCAATTGACGAAGGGAGGGGCGCTACAGGTCTCGAACCCACGTTTGGCATTTGAGAAGAGGGCACTTCACCATTTGGCCAAGGCACGCTCTTGGTCAAGTGTAGAGCGTGTTGATGAGCGGTTTAGGCCACCCTCAGCCATTGGATTGAGATCCAATGGTTGAGATCCCTCCATGCGGTGGGATTAAGGATGTGTTGGCTCAGGTGGGGTGGCCTAGATGGTGCCACGTGGCGCCATCTAGGCCATCTGTCTTCTTCTTCTTGTGGAGGGTACTATAGAGCTCCGATAGGGGTGATTCTTGAGATGATGGACGGAGATCGTCATTATGAATCCATCCGTATGGTCGGATTCTTCATTTGAAGCTTGTAAAGATGTCACGTTGCCTCCTGGCCACGTAAAATTATAGAATTAATGTACATAATATACAACTATCCTAAATGCCATGCAATGGATGTTTTGCAGTATTTATAACATGATATGCAGTGCTAAGCCTAGGAACTGTCATAAATAAGCATTTTATCGGGAATTCAAGTGCGTTTATCATACCCCCATGCTTACTTTTTGCTAGTCCCTAGCAAAATTAGCCTAAATGCTATTTATAAAAGTAGAATTAGGATTCAGTCTCTTAGGCATAATTTGTTGGTTATTTTAGGAACTTTCAAACCAAGACCTAGTTACGAAGACTTAATAGTGCTCGGGTGTCTGCCAGAATGCAGGCCATCCAAGCCCTCGCCTTATTTGAGAAGAGAAGATAAAAAAAATTTTCTTATTTTTTTTCTTTTCTAATTTTTTTTGTACTTTTGGAGTTTGAGAGTTCCAGGATAACTTTTTACGGCTACCTGACCCGCCTAAGACTCGAAAAGGACTATAACTGCTAAGCATCGAGTGAAAAGAGTGAAAGACTCACTAGGCGATCGTTAAAACGGACTTCGGGTTTCTACGACCCTAGGTGTCCTTGCCTAGAGGTTTATCTTTTCGAATGGTAGCTTTCTCCCTACTTCTTTTATTTATGGGGTTAACATAAGGGCGAACCCAGTGTATATCTCCCCAGTTTATTCTACTTCCCACTTCTTCCCTAACTATTTTGGGAATTATTGTGCAATTTTTTTTTGAGCTGGGTTCTGGACAAGCGACTAATGGGCTATTACCCACAATAACTTACCAACCATACTTGTGCGGTAAACTGTGGTTCTATTTATTTCTTTATTTTTTCTCCTTTTTCAATATATATAGTTTTTTTCTTTTTAAGCAGGTGCCTTCCTTGATCTAAGATTTACCTAATGACAGTACAATGAAAATGGTCTTGTGACTGGGCTCTAGACAACTGGCCGATGAGCTGTTACCACCGACAACTTGCCAGCCATACCACCCTAGATAGTTCATTAGCTACCCAATTTTCGAAGAAACCGTAGAGAAGTGAGTTAGTGCAAAAAAAGTGTGCAGATGCTTAGGATTAAAATCTCCCCAAATCAGAGGGCGGGTTGATAAGTGTTGGGAAAAAATCGTAGCTTGCGTTTTTGATAAAAGCGTCGTAGTATAGTTGCGAAGTACAAAGATATTATTTTGTAAAAATAACGAGACTTGAGTCCCAGTCTTTCGTCTCTGGGAGGCGTTGCTTTTACTTTCGAAATCGATCTTACTCTACTTTGTTTAGAATCGCATGCCGGTTCGTGATTATTACGTATTTACGTATGACGTGCTTAGTTGCAAGAATATTAGGAATTGGAAACAGGCAACTTGAATCACAAAAAAAGAATGACAATTGTTAAGCTCATGGTGATTTCAAACATATAGAGACAAATATACATATAAAAGCATTTTCATTCATTCATTGGAGAGTTGTTTGCACAAATAAATCTAGAGGAAAGCTTATGCATAAATGCTTAAAAATTAAACCTAGTTACCAGAAAATGATTGCATCAAGAATCGATGGGGGGATTTCGCATGCATCATTGGGGGAGAAGTAAGACTACACTACTAAGTAGTAAATAAAAGCAGTAAATATAGGAAAACCTAAGCTACTAATCTAGCAGAAGGAAGGGCATTCGGAGGTGGTCTCCGATGGCCTTTGAGTGGTTGAGAGAAGGAGGGGCGGCCAATGGAGCTTAGGCCGGCCCTTGGAGAGAGGTTGGGGAGCTGATCCAGCTTCCTGGCGTGGAGATGGTGGCCTCCATGGTGGTGCTCAACTCGTGGAGGGGGAGTGGAGATGGAAGTTGCTAGCCTAAGTGGAATGAATGCCAAGGAGTGAATGGCACCAATGGAGGGAGTGGTGCCAATGAAGCCAAGGAAGTGAATGGGTGCAAATGGCCACCCATTGGGTCTTTTTATAGACCTAAGGGAAGCTCTCTAGAGAATTATGGAATTCTTTAGAGAGGCCTGTGGTGGGAGCTCGTGGGAGAGTGAGAGAGAGAGGGTGGATGGTGGTTTTTAGATCCACCAAATGTGGATCTAAAATTTGAATGGCTCTTGGTTGCTATTTTTGGCACCCAAGGCAACCACACATGGTAGAGAGTTCTGTAGAACTCTAGGCTAGATATTTTCATGTGGATTGTGTGTGTGTGGGTCGAAACTTAGGTGGTTAGGTTGATTAGGTTAGGTTCTAGTGGGTTTAGGTCAAGGTATGTCTCAAATTAGGGTTATAAACCCTAATTCACTAAGCTAAAGTGCAATTAAACTTAATACAAGTTTAATTGGGTGTGTGGAAACTTAATTAAGAGTAAAACAATTCAATTAATTTAGGTCTAGGTCAATTGGACTCTCACTGAGTCCAATTGGACAGTGTGTGCTGAGATCAGGGCTCAATTGGACTCAATGAGTCCAATTGAATAGGCTGATGGAATTGACTAAGATCCAAGTCAATTAGGTCTAGTGAGGACCTAATTAGGTCCTTAGGGAGGTCTAGAGGTGATGTACAAGGGTTAGGGCACCTTAATTTAGGTTCCTATGGGGTTGGAATTGGGTTTAGGGACTTAGAGATCCAAGATCAAGGCTTAAATCTCAAAACAGGAATTGGAGAGCAATATCAGACATCTAATAATAGAATCAGACATCTTACACTCAAAAATCAGAAATCCAGACTTGTTGTCTGGACATCCAATCAGTGTCAGGAAGGATTTCGAGTTCTGTTTTGGGTATTCTGCAGAAATTGGATGTCTGACAAAGTGTCTGGACGTCCAATAACACTGCAGAAGTGGGCTGAAGTGTGCGGGAGATGGATAAGGGTCCTAGACGTCTTATAGCTTATCTAGGCATCCAGATAAGGGTTGGAATTAGGGTTTTAGGGCTTCCTAGGGTGTTGTGACCTAATCTAAGGATGGCTAAGGCTTGGGGAGGTCTCTAGGATATCCTACGGCTAGGATGGACCTAAGCTCTTCACATTTTACTACTTATTCCTACTTAATAGCATAGCAAACCTTTAACTCCCTTACATTATTGTTCCTATATCTAAACTGAGCCTTCTGCTCCCGCTCTGCTGCAACTCCCGTTATTCCTGATCTAGCTTCAGATCCTGCTCCAGATCTAGGTCCAGATCCAGCTCCAGATCTGCTTATTGCTTGCAATCAACATAATGCATTTAATTAGCGCATTATAACATTATTTTATGAATAACTAAAGAAAAGCAGTAAAGTTGCAAATAATGCTTATGCGTATATGAATTTCCCTAACTTATGCTAAGTTCTAGCCTAATCTAGGTCAATTAAGACTTCTGATTGCTGCGCAAGCCCCATGCCTAAATCTTGCTAGTCCCTAGCAAATGCAAGACTAAATTATTTGTAGCAAGGGTCCCTAAGGGAGTGATTATTTTATCAAGTGTATGCCTAGAGATTTTTCTCCTTTTTGTTTTCATCCTATATTCTAGAAATCCAGACAAATGTGAAAGTGCAGCTACGTAGTTTTTGCAACGGATTCGAGTGAAAACTAATACACCTCTAAAGCCTGTACTTGACCCCTAGTAGAAATTCTAGCGGGATAGGCGGACTTCTTCCCTCGGGGTATTCAAGATATTCTATGAATTCCACCCCGGCTTTAGGCTTAGGTAGAGAATTTTTGAGGGCTAAGATTATATATTTGGTGGCTCACTCTCACTTGGTGCTACATAGAGACTAGTACTACAGAATCTAGATTCCTGGATTACTAAGCAACTGAACTCAGAGAAAGACGAGAAAAACTATGCTCCCTTTTGATTCCTTTGTATTCATTCTCTCTTACTCTTTTTTTCTTTTCCTTTTCTTTTCTTTCATAGAGCTCACAACTTCACCAGATTCACGTATATGACCTGTATTTGGTGGTCTCACTAGGCAATAACACTTTAATTGAGTTCTCATAACCCTAACACTAAGTCGAAATTCCTTAGCTAGTATTTGGGTGGTCAGAAACACAAGAAAAATAGCTTAGGGCCATATTTGGTGGATCTCAATTTTATTTGGTGGTATTACCTCGATGAAATAAACACTAAATATTCATTCTTTTCTTTGCTTTTTCTTCTTTTTCTAATTTTTTTTTCAGTTTTTCTTTCTTTTCATCATTCTTTTTCTTTTTCTTTTTCTCTTTTTTTTTATTTTTTTTTCAGCATAACACAACTGGCATACATCTATGAACTTTATTAAAGAGGCATTATTAGGGATTGGTGGTACTCAAGAGACATTGGGTGGCTTATTTGGTGGAACTGCCTACTCATGACACTGGGAGAGATGGATAGGACAGAGTATTTCTGACCTTGACATCAATACCCTCCTTCAGCTGAGGATTCCATAGAGAATGGTTGTAACCATCCACCTTAGCCCTAGTTTTATGAAAACTCGCTCTCCGCGTATTTGCCTTATTTGATGACTCTCAAAATTTTGCACAAAAATGTATACGTGGGAACCGAGAGCGAAAACTATGTCTAATCTCAAAGTATCATCACCTAATTATCTAGGATTTCGGATTCCTTGCACTAATCTTAAAGCACCAGTACACTCTACTCTCATCTCACACTATTTGGTGGATTTTTGGAAGAAAATCAGCCTGACTCCCAAAACACTATCCAGGGGTTCAGGAAAAGAAGCACTGCTTCTTCTCGACAGACTGAAGACGTTTATCAGCCTTCACCGTGAATCCATTGCAAATTCTACGTGTGTGAAAAGTTGTACTGGATTCCAGATTACAGGAATCAACTAAAGGATAAAATCCCTAATGCATTCTCTTAATAAAATAATCTTATTCATGAATGCAATATGTATATATGCTATAGACATGTAACCTGGCATAATTTGTACTTCATGAATTTCCTGTATCGGGTTACAATCAGCTTGACCCTAAATTTAGAACAAAAGGTGAGCGGGTGAGTCGGAAGTGGCTATTGCGAACGACTTCTAGCTCCAATGCGAGCATTGGAGGTGGAGTCGATTGTTCTTTTATTTAAGGTCCTAAAGTACGTTTTACATGCAGCTCCAAGGTTTTCCTAAGTGTTGGCAAAAAATTTCTTAGTTTTTCTGTATCTACCTCCCCTATGCCTAAGTTCTTACATGTCCTCATGCATGAATATAAAAGAAAATAAATCTGACAGAGGATGAGTGGGTAGAAGTCACCTGGAATTGCTCCTGAAACTATATTCAGCATCGGCCAACCTGCTAACATGCAATATACAAAATGCAAATATGCTATCTATAGAAATGGTAATATATAAATGATGGTGGAATGTGGGGCGAATGGTATCTATATGTGCTAAGTTTAATGCATCCAGCTGGGCGAGCACTCAATCAGATGTGTCATTTCTAGCATAGGAGCCGGCTAAGATTAAGAGAAAGATATGCTCGTATGCTCCCAGAATCAGCAGTCCGGAGATGCGAACCAGCTGATTGTGCACCCCTACTCCAAAAAGTCTAACTATAAGAAAGTGTGGAGTGGTGGTGGAAAATAGAGGATAGTTAGAGGGGGGATCACGATGTTAATTCAGCTGATTTATCATGTCCCACAATTTAGCAGGAAGTTGCTAAGGGAGTAGATCAAAATGTATCTCAGAACTAGAATATGAGTCATAGGGATCCTCATAGTGATAATTGACATCGAAGATCATGCCCTCTCCAGGCTCTAGGTCATATGGGGGTATTCGTGAAAGTAGAAAATTTGTGGGGAGGTCACTGAAATCCTCGTCATAAATTAACTCATCCTCATCAGTACTCATCTCTGATTCGTCAGAGGTTGTCTCTTCAGGCTCGGGGTCGAGCCATCTATTAGATTGACTAGGATGATAGGTGCGTCCCCAGCTCATTCTACTTGAAGCTTCACCCTCATATGCATTGGGCTCCTCAGTAATTCCTGCCTCACGTAGCATATTTATTTCTTCGTTCGAGTTATCCATAGCTACTTTTGGTTTTCGAATGTCAGGATCAGGGATAGCAAGTGTCATCTCAGAGTGTCTAGCATCTGAATTAGGGATGTAGGTGAAAGAAGAAGAGTGCAGATCAGAAGGTGTTGGCTCTAGCACAGGTTCACCTACAATGGGAAGTGGCTTAGGCTGATCAGTAGTGTCGCATGTAATGTTTGCCTCAAGATCCATATCCTCAATTGGATCTACTTCCCTTATCTCGATTGGGTTATCTAAACCATGAGGTGTCTCCTAGGATTCAGGATGATCTGATTGCGGCTCAATCCTGGAGATATCAGTTTTTTCCTGCTCAATTTCAGATGAACCCATTCGGCATACTTCCTGCTCCTGTCTCATATCAATGCTAGATTCTTTTTTCCCTGAGTGATCTTCCAGTATCTGCTCTGAGAATCTTCTGTGTGTCCTTCCGACGTAATCGTTTCAGATTCCTCGAGGTCTTCAAGGCTATTTTCCACTTGATATCTCAAAAGTAGTAGTTCCTGAGTTTCCCAATTTTGTCTCATTAGCCTTGTTATCTCTGCTGTTTCCCGAAGAAGCTCCATTACAGCTTGTTGATGCGAAATCTAGCTTTGTCTTTGGTTTAGCTCAATGATAGCCTAGATTTCGTGTAGATAAGATGCAGCCTTTTCCTTAGCGCTAGCTTTAGCTCTCTATATTCTGTAATGCAGTCGCATATGCATCGGTAGCTCTTTAGGGGTTCCTGGGGATGAATTAGGTCTACCCATATTCCACGGGTGAGAAGTAGGAGTATGAAATCTATATCCTGGGTTATAAGATGCAGTCCTTTGAGGGACCGACTGGTATGGGTCATAATATCCAGGGTTAGGATATGGGTTAACCATTTCGGTAACCTGAGAAGGATCAGGCGAAGTGAAAAGTCGTCTTCGCCACCTTGGGTTCTGATCCCAAGGTTGAGCTGATTCAGTGACCTGGGTTGTTAGATAAGCTCATGGGTCCAGCTCTTCTGGATCCTGATTAGGTCCAGATCTAGGGTTAGCCATTGTGGCTAAGCAGATAGAAGTGACTTGCCTCCTTGGGAGTGACTCCAAAGGTCCAATCAGTCGAGGTCTGAGTGACCTGCTTCCTTGCATACACCACCCAACCCCTGGGTTGGTGTAGCCAAGCAGGACAAGGCTAAGGCCTGTCAACCAAATGGTCCTTATAGATCAGGTGACCAAATTTTTTGTTAGAAATTTGAATTTCTAAAGATAAGTTTGTCATACAACCAATTGAAAGTGAATCCCACCTCTTAAGCTAACCCAGCCAATCTGGTTATGAGGGGACTAAGGGGAAGGTTCTTCCTTTGGCTTACGCCTCTGGTTCCGTTGACCCCCGAGCCGCGGTCGTTTGACACTACCCCGTAGACTTAGTCACCAGGTTTGGCAAGAGAGATTAAACTCACCTAGTAGTACGACAACGAACTCAGGTTGATTTCATGTTTTAAAATTAATTTTTAACCTGTTTCTTCAGTGGGGTTTGTCGTGAGTGGCCCACAAGGTGACCAAGCTCACCGGCTAACTAGACTTGATTAAGTCTAAGTTAGCCTAATGTGTGGTCTCTAGTTGTAACCCTAAGGATTTAACCTAAGTTGCATGCACTTCTAGGGTTTTTCTATATTTCAGTAGACCACAAAAATAATATCGATTTTCTGATAATATTTTTGCGAGTAGATTCCTTTTTCAATTAGTTTTTCAGAGAATATTTTTTTGGAATTTTTACTATTTCAACTGAATTTTTAGGGAATTTTGAATATCAGGGGGTCAGATCTGGAACTTTGACCCCTGGATGGTTTTTCACTTTGAAACAGTATCAAATGATCTTCAAAAATTTGGGAAAAATATGGAAAATAAAGCTAATGAGATCAGCTTTCAAACCCCACCCCTTTTAGTCAAAACAGATTTATGGATTGCTCGGAATCGCTTTTTGAAATTTGAAAAATTTTGAATCTGGGTCAGTTTGACCCCCATGCAATTCATGAATTTTGAAAAATTTTATACTTGGAATTTTTTCAAAATAATGGTGGCATTTGAAATATGGTTTCAAATTGAAGGTTTAGCTCAAATTTCAGAATTTTTCGCTAACGAATTTTTTGGCAATTGAATTTTTACGTTGGATTTGAAATCTGGCCGAAAATCAAAAGATGATGGAAAAGCTTTTTGAAGAGGTTTGAATTGAAATTTAGGCTTTCCACCGAAAAGGATGTTTTTTTTTTTGCAAAACTTGTGCACTTTTTTTTTTAAAAAAAAGAAGTTTTTCAAAAGATTCAACGAAAATATCCCTTTTTTTTTTCAACTAACCTAGATTCGAAAGGAAACCTAATCTAGATTTCTTTTTTTCAAAATTTTTTTCATTTTGATTTTTTTTGATAATGAATAAAATGTTTTTTTTTTCACATAAGGGATTGTAGGAAGTAGATCTAATCATAGGGTTCAGAAAATAAACCTAATCTAAGATAGATGATGTGCACCTGATTTTTCTTCGCTGCGCTCGTTGTGTGCGCAGATCCCGTTCTTTCTCTATTTTTCTTGCACATTAAAAATAAAGCAGAGAGAGATTTGTTAGTGATAGTTTAAAAGATCGAAATTAAGAAAAATGACGTTGCCTCCCCGGCAACGACGCCATTTTGTTGGGCAAAAATCGTAGCTCGCATTTTTGATAAAAGCATCGTAGTATAGTTGCGAAGTACGATCCAACAAAGATATTGTTTTGTAAAAATAACGAGACTTGAGTCCCGGTCGTTCATCTCTGGCAGGCATTGCTTTTACTTTCGAAATCGATCTTACTCTACTTTGTTTAGAATCGCATGCCGGTTCGTGATTATTACGTATTTACGTATGACATGCTTAGTTGCATGAATATTAGGAATTAGAAACAGGCAACTTGAATCACACAAAAAGAATGACAATTGTTAAGCTCATGGTGATTTCAAACATACAGAGACAAATATATATATAAAAGCATTTTCATTCATTCATTGGAGAGTTGTTTGCACAAGGAAATCTAGAGGAAAGCTTATGCATAAATGCTTAAAAATTAAACCTAGTTACCAGAAAATGATTGCATACAAGAATCGATGGGGGGATTTCGCATGCATCATTGGGGGAGAAGTAAGACTACACTACTAAGTAGTAAATAAAAGTAGTAAATATACGAAAACCTAAGCTACTAATCTAGTAGAAGGAAGGGCATTCGGAGGTGGTCTCCGATGGCCTTTGAGTGGTTGAGAGAAGGAGGGGCGGCCAATGGAGCTTAGGCCGGCCCTTGGAGAGAGGTTGGGGAATTGATCCAGCTTCCTAGCATGGAGATGGTGGCCTCCATGGTGGTGCTCAACTCGTGGAGGGGGCCAAGGAAGTGAATGGGTGCAAATGGCCACCCATTGGGTGTTTTTATAGACCTAAGGGAAGCTCTCTAGAGAATTATGGAATTCTTTAGAGAGGCCTATGGTCGGAGCTCGTGGGAGAGTGAGAGAGAGAGGGTGGATGGTGGTTTTTAGATCCACCAAATATGGATCTAAAAATTGAATGGCTCTTGGTTGCTATTTTTAGCACCCAAGGCAACCACACATGGTAGAGAGTTCTAGAGAACTCTAGGCTAGATATTTTCGTGTGGATGGTGTGTGTGGGTGTGTGTGGGTCGAAACTTAGGTGGTTAGGTTGATTAGGTTAGGGTCTAGTGGGTTTAGGTTAAGGTATGTCTCAAATTAGGGTTATAAACCCTAATTCACTATGGTAAAGTGAAATTAAACTTAATACAAGTTTAATTGGGTGTGTGGAAACTTAATTGAGAGTAAAACAACTCAATTAATTTAGGTCTAGGTCAATTGGACTCTCATTGAGTCCAATTGGACAGTGCGTGCTGGGATCAGGGCTCACTTGGACTCAATGAGTCCAATTGAATAGGCCGATGGAATTGACTAAGATACAAGTCAATTAGGTTTAGTGAGGACCTAATTAGGCCCTTAGGGAGGTCTAGAGGTGATGTACTAGGGTTAGGGCACCTTAATTTAGGTTCCTATGGGGTTGGAATTGGGTTTAAGGACCTAGAGATCCAAGATCAAGGCTTAAATCTCAAAACAGGAATTGGAGAGCAATATCAGACGTCTAATAATAGAATCAGACATCTTATACTCAAAAATCAGAAATCCAGACTTGTTGTCTGGACGTCCAATCAGTGTCAGGAAGGATTTCGTGTTCTGTTTTGGGTATTCTGCAAAAATTGGACATCTGACAAACTGTCTGGACGTCCAATAACACTGCAGAAGTGGGTTTGAAGTGTGCGGGAGATGGCTAAGGGTCCTGGACATCCTATAACTTATCTGGATGTCCAGATAAGGGTTGGAATTAGGGTTTTAGGGCTTCCTAGGGTGTTGTGACCTAATCTAAGGGTGGCTAAGTGCTTGGGGAGGTCTCTAGGCTATCCTAGGGCTAGGATGGACCTAAGCTCTTCACATTTTACTGCTTTATTCCTACTTAATAGCATAGCAAACCTTTAACTCCCTTACATTATTATTCCTATATCTAAACTAAGCCTTTTGCTCCCGCTTTGCTGCAACTCCCGTTATTCCTTATCCAACTTCAAATCCTGCTTTAGATCTAGCTCCGGATCTGCTTATTGCCTGCAATCGACATAATGCACTTAATTAGCACATTATAACATTATTTTATGCATAACTAAAGAGAAGCAGTAAAGATGCAAATAATGCTTATGCGTGCATGAATTTCCCTAACTTATGCTAAGTTCTAGCCTAATATTGGTTAATTAAGACTTATGATTGCTGCGCAATCAATAAGTCGCATACTGATAACACCACGCAAGGGGGTAGTAATTAGGTTGAATATGGCCCATATTTAGAATAAAAGGCATAACATAAAGTAGAATAGGAGCATTGCATGTATCAAGTACCAAGATTGCTTATAAATTGCATTAATGGCCATTTGTGTAAAGCATGTGTCAAAGCAGACCCCAGATGAGCAATCGGACCGCATGGATGGATTCAGAACGACGAACGGAGTCCAACAGACTCAAGATCGGCCAAATCCGACATCCGGAGCTCCCACAATGGGCCCAAGAAATTCTGACCGTTGATCTGGAGATCAACGGCCCAGAAAGCGCCACGTCGCCCCGGCCCCACCGCTCGGACGCCCTCAAGCAATACAAGGACGAATCTCGGCCGTTGATCTTCGATCGAACGGCCAAAATCCGCACGCTAGCCCGCGGTCGCCGCAACAAAGCGCGGGCATGGCGCAACAGCTAGCGCGCATGCCCGCATCGCAGCGACGCACGTTCGAATCGCGCGGAGCGGAAATCAAGTGCGAGCGAAGGGTGAGGCAAAATTGGGCTGCCCGATCAGCAGCGGGCGGCCAGGATCGCGCCACGCGGCGCGATGACAGCTCCCGAGCGCCCACGCACGCGCGCACGCCGGGCGGAAACGCGCGCGCGCACGCGCATCCGAGGCGCGATCTCAGCGCGGGCGCGGGAGGATCTCAGCCGTCCGATCTTCGATCGGACGACTCTCGTTCAACGTCCACGGATCGCGCTTGGAGAGAGAGAAGGGCGGGCAGCTGACCGGCGGCAGGAGGGCTTCACCGACGTATCTGGAAGCGATTTTAGTGACGTTCTGAATGTCGCTAAAGCACATTCTTCTTTTAGGAAGCCCTTAACTTTATTTAAACCCCCTTCTACCACCATTCAAGGCATCCTCTCCCACTTGCAACTACTCCACTCCTCTCCTAGCTAGTTTTAGGTACTCTTGTAATCGTCGGAAATGACGAGCCGCCGACGGAGCCTCCTCCACCACCGTGGCTGCCTCGTCGCTCTCCACTCTCTCTCTACCTCTCTCTCTCTCTTTTAAGCTTTCATTTACTTTTGTTGAAGCATGTATTTAATGTTGTAAACCATGAACTATGAATGCATGTTTAATGAAATTATTTTCCGTTTAGTCGCCATTTTAATTTCTGTTTAAAGTACATGATCAAAACCAAGAGCTTTCTAACCCTAAACTCTCTCTATCTCTCGCTTTTCAAAACCGTCTCTTTCGCAAGCAAAACTCTGCCTTTTTCGTGACAACAAGTGGTAAACAAAACCCGATTTCCACGCCTCCCTGAGATCGACACTCGGACTCACCTCCGTTTACTTCTTTTAAAATCGACGTATCAAGTGCAACTATAACGACACCTCTTAACACACACGCATGAAGGCACGTCAGTTTTTGGCGCCGTTGCCGGGGAGGCAACGGATTTGTTTTATCACCTCCATTCCACACTCATTCTCACATCGTCTAATGCCCTATTTTCCCTTTTACTTGACAGTTGCAGGAATTCGACGCATGGACGGCGAAGCGACGCATTCCACGATGGTAGCAAGGGAGTAGGCGCCTTGAGGACCGATAGTGAGTAACCTATCTCTCATTGTTTGGTTGCATGAAAAAGCTAAAAAAAAAATCATAAAAACTGGAAAAAAATTGGCGTGGTGAATGATTGCTTGACCCACATTCTTAACACATCACCCTACCAAAAAATGTACACTCTAATATGCTGAATAAATTCTTGGAGTGTTCTTTTCTTTTTCTCTTGAGTGGTGTTTGCAAAGCTACCGTGAGTTGACCTGGGCCGCACCACTCAACCCTAAAACTGACTCATCTAATAAAAGCTGCACGATTATCAGGATGAGTACACTAGGGTTTTAGAGCCTCTACAAAATAAAAGGAAATCTACTTTCACTAAGTTGTGTGCAGAACTTGACGTGCCCACTGAAACTTGTTTGAAAACATTAAGACACGTCAACCCTAAAAAGTACTCAAGTAAGGATGAAACACTAAAAGACACTATATCTTAACAAATCCTTTCTTGAAAATCATGTTTTGCTAGAAGCACACACTTTGAAAGTGGAAAATTAAGAGGCACCACCCCAATCAACGCCTCATCACATCACCCTAAGCACAAGCACTATCCTAGCCCTTTAAAACTGAGTAGACGTGCCCTAGGCAGGATTGAGTTAAGTCTCAAAAGGTGAGGTTTTGTCTGCTAGGCACTTGGCTTTCATTCCCTTGGTAGAATCTGGTGACTAGGCTGCGGGGCAGTGTCAAATGACCGTGGTTGTGGGGTCTATGGAACCGGAGGCGCAAGCCCAAGGAAGAACCTTCCCTGCAATCCCCTCGTAATCAACCTGGCCAGATTAGCCTTGAGAAGGGGAGTCCAGTGCTTACGGACATAATCACCCTTTGTGAGATTTCTAGGTCTCCTAAGGAATACACCATAAGGATTAGGCTTGCGTGCTTGATTAAAACACATTTCTCGCATCTGTCGCCCTCCGCATCCCCTCCTGTTCTTCTCTAGTGTATGCATGGGAGGCGCTCACTGCATCCCGAATTGTGTGTTTTGGGGCAGGAATCTAGGCGACGTAATTCTGTTGAAAACATGGCTAAACCTAGGGTAGATGAGGCTGAAAATCAACCCCCACCAGATGCTATGGCTATCATCCAGGCTCAAATCAATGCTAACCATCGGCTTCAGCAACAACAAATCCACACCATCATGCAAGCCATACAACGGTTACAGAACCCACAAGAACAACCACCACCTTTCAATGACATACCAGGACAACCACCACTTGATTTACCACCATTTCAGGACCAGCCAAGACCCCTCCGTGATTTCTATAACCCTTCTGCCATTAGAGTCGAGCCACACCTTAGGATCCCCGAAGGGGGAGAAGATTTTGAGCTAAAACCAAATGTATTAAGTCTAATCCAGAGCCACTTTCATGGAAGCTCAAATGAAGACCCCTTTTAGCACCTAGAAGATCTCGACCGCATAGCAAGAATAGTAAAACCTAGGAACATTAGCCTTGACATTGTTCTAATCAAGATGTTCCCTTTCTCATTAAGAGACAAGGCTTCTCATTGGCTTAGAACCCTAGGTAGACCACCACCTGGGAGGAACTGAGGCATGCATTTTTAAAGAAATTCTTCCCCATAGGAAAGACCAATGCCCTCAGAAGAGCTATCACTACCTTCACACTCTAGGGTGGGGAACAATTTCATGAGGCGTGGGAAAGATTCAATGAACTTTTGAGGAAATGCCCACACCACAAAGTTCCAAGGTGGCAATTGGCCCAGATCTTCTACCACGGTCTGGACAGCAACCTACGGAACTTCGTCGATGCCTCATGCGGGGGAAACTTCCTAAACAAAGACGAGGAGAGTGCGTTTGAGCTCTTTGAGTCTATGAGCGAGAATTCGCTCAACAATGCCTCCATGAACCAGTTTAACAGGTCCAGTCAACCCTGTGGCGGGATTTATGAGGTGCAAGAAAATTCTGGAATGGTTGACATGGACATCATTGCCAAAAAGTTGGATTGAGTGGAATTGGTGGACAAGAAGATTGATGAGCTTCTAAACCAGACCAGGAACCCCTTGCAGACTTTCGCCCTAGCAAAGGGAGCACATAATGTTGACCTGGTCCAACCCTTCACCCAACTGAACCTGGAACAACCCCCAACCACGTTCCAGGGAGGGACCTTTGCTCCCTCGACCCTTGATTACTCCCTTCCTTCTTCATCAACATCGGCTATTCTAGAAGATGTGCAAGCCGTCCAAGGATATGCAAAACCTGACCCTTTCTCCAACACTTACAACACCGGCTGGCGTAATCACCCCAACTTTGGTTGGACAAACCAGAAACTACCGCAATTCCAAAACCAGCCCAGGCCAAACCAACAACCACACTTGCCCCCCTATCAGCAAGGACCACCAGTTAGACTCCAATATAACCAAAATAGGGCAGCCCCTCCCCCACAAAACCAAATGGACACCCTAATAAAGATGATGGCTGACATGAACCAAAAACATCAGGAAGAAATGGCCTTGGTAAAGGGACAGTTAAGCCAACTCTTGGACTATAAACAGCAAGGATCTCTACCTTCCCAACTGCAACCAAACCCGCGAAACATAATTAACAGAGGCCCCAATTCGCAAGGGTTCCAAGGCAACCCCGGGCAGGCTCATATGGTCCAGCCGGCCCCACAAACACCTCCTGGGTTTGGGGCTTCCTCATCCTCGTCTTCTCAAGGATCACCCCATGGCCCCATTGCCTCTGCGAATGCGGTGACCTTGAGAAGCGGCACCAAAACCCAGGATCCCAAATGGCCGACTCTCCCTGAGACTTTACTCGACTTAGAAGAAACACCAACCAAGGACTCAGACATGGAACCAATTCAGGCACCCTATCCTGAGGCCTTGGAAACAATCAAGAGAAAAAAGAATACTGTGGAAACTGAGGAGCTGATGGAAATTTTTAAACAAGTACAGATTAATATTCCGCTTCTAGAAGCTGTCAAACACATCCCCGCTTACGCCAAGTTCTTAAAGGATGCCTGTACACCCAAGCGTAAGCTGAGACCTCAAGCACCTAGGAAGGTTGTACTCTCTGAGCAAGCCAGTTCCGTGATATCAAGCAACCTTCCACTCAAACGAACTGACCCAGGAACGCCCCTGATTTCCTGCAACATCGGGGACATGACATTTGATAGAGCACTCCTGGACCTAGGTGCTTCTATCAACCTAATTCCCACAACCTTGTACCATCAATTTGGTTTTGGGGAGCTGGCACCAACCCCTGTCACCATCCAGCTGGCGGATAGATCAGTGAAAACCCCGAAGGGGGTTGTCGAGGACGTGATTGTACGGGTCAAGGATTTCTATTTCCCAGTCGACTTTTTGGTGCTCGACATGGAAGTCCCTGAAAAATTACAGAACGCACCCATAATCTTAGGCAGACCTTTCTTAGCTACGGCTAAAGCAAACATCGATTGCGACACGGGATGTATGGAAATCGCCTTCGGAGACAGGAAAATGCAATTGGATATCTTCCGGGCAACAAAGTCTTTTGATTGTGATTACATTGAGGAACATGATCCCGTGGAAACTTTAATCGAGGAATGCCTTACCCTCAGTTCTGTCTCAGACCACCAAACCCGTAATTCTGACCCGTCACCATCATTACCTGTGGACCTCTATAAGGCTGAGTATTATCACGTGACACCATTTGAAGAAATCGATGTTGATCAACTACCGCCCTTTCCATTCCCATTGACTGTGGTCCCACCCGCACCTGAACTTAAACCATTGCCCGAGAATCTCAAGTACGTCTTCTTGGGACCTGGCCAGACCTTCCCAGTGATTATTAATTCCCATCTAACCAAGGATCAGGAACTAAGGTTGACTGCAACTCTTTCAGAACATCGGGCTGCCATTGGTTGGACCATCTCAGATCTAAGAGGAATTATCCCCACCTATTGCACCCACAAGATTTACCTGGAAGACGGGGCCCGACCTTCCCGCTAGATGCAGAGACGGTTAAACCCTAACATGCGGGAGGTCGTTAAAAAAGAAATTATCAAGTGGCTCGACGCCGACATCATCTACCCTATCTCTGATAGCCCCTGGGTGAGCCCCACTCAAGTGGCTCCAAAGAAGGCTGGGCTCACCGTTGTCACTAATGATCATGGTGAATCCATCCCCACCCGCACCACCACTGCATGGCGGGTGTGTATTGATTATAGGAAGCTTAATGAAGTCACTAAGAAGGACCACTTCCCCTTGCCATTCATTGACCAAATCCTTGAAAGATTGGCAGGGCAGAAGTATTTTTGCTTCCTGGATGGATATTCAGGATATAACCAAGTCGCAATTGCTCTAGAAGATCAGGAAAAGACCACATTCACTTGCCCGTATGGCACGTTTGCATTCCATCGAATGCCGTTCGGGTTATGCAACGCACCCGCGACCTTCCAGCGTTGCATGCTAGCCATTTTTTCAGAAATGGTGGGTGAATACTTGGAGGTCTTTATGGATGATTTCTCTGTATTCGGGAATTCATTCGACCATTGTTTGAGCAACTTGGAGAAAATCCTGTAACGATGTATCGAGGTTAACTTGGTGCTAAGTTGGGAAAAGAGCCATTTTATGGTTCAAGAAGGAATTGTCCTCGGACACATCGTTTCGCATAGGGGCATCGAGGTAGATCGAGCTAAGGTTGATTTAATTTCCAAACTTCCTCCACCTAGTTCGGTTTGACAGATTCGCTCTTTCCTAGGACATGCTGGCTTCTACCGAAGGTTCATCAAAGACTTTTCCAAACTTTCCAAACCCTTGACCGACCTTCTAGCCAACGAGGCCACTTTCCACATGTCTCCTGATTGCACCCAGGCTTATCATACCCTCCGGGACTTAGTCTCCACCGCACCTGTACTTCAACCCCCAGACTGGTCCCAGGATTTTGAGATTATGTGTGACGCATCAGATTTTGCCATAGGTGCTATCCTGGGACAAAGGCAAGACAAGAAGCCCGTGGTGATCTACTACGTGAGCAAAACGTTGGATGAGGCCCAATGTAATTATACGGTCACAGAAAAAGAGTTGCTCGCTGTAGTCTTTGGACTGGAAAAATTCCGATCATACTTGCTGGGATCCCACGTGACTATCTACACCGACCATTCAGCCATCCGGCACCTGTTGGCCAAAAAGGACGCAAAACCCAGGCTCATCAGATGGATCCTACTTTTGCAGGAATTTGACCTGGAAATCCGAGACAAGGCCGGATCGAAAAATGTGGTGGCTGACCACCTGTCAAGACTTCATCCAGACCACATTGGACCCTCCCTACATCTATCTGATACCTTCCCTGATGAACACATCCTAGCCGTGCAAGACAAGAAAATGCCATGGTATGCTGACTATGTCAACTACCTGGTTATAGGACAAACCCCGCACAGCTGGTCCAGACAGCAATGGGACAGGTTCTTGGCTGAGGCCAAGCACTATTTCTGGGATGATCCCATGCTGTTTTGCCTCTGTGCTGATCAGATCATCAGGAGGTGCCTCCCTGAAGATGAAGTTCAGAGTGTGCTTTCCTTTTGTCATGACCAAGCGTGTGGCGGCCATTTCTCTGGCAAGAAAATAGCTGCAAAAGTTTTGCAGTCTAGATTTTATTGGCCGTCCCTATTCAAGGATGCACACATCTTTTCCAAGACTTGCTCACGATGCCAAACACTAGGGACAATGACCAAAAAAGATATGATGCCCCTTCAGCCCATTTTGATTGTCGAAATTTTCGACGTTTGGGGTATCGATTTTATGGGCCCCTTTCCACCATCCAACGGCTTCGAGTATATCCTGGTCTCGGTAGACTATGTTTCCAAATGGATTGAAGCCATCGCCACCCGACGATGCGATCACAAGACGGTCATGGACTTTGTAAAGAAGAACATCTTTTCCCGGTTTGGAATACCCAAGGCCATGATCAGTGATGGTGGAAGCCATTTTATCCATTCCTAGTTCCGTGCCCTACTTAGAAAATATGGGGTAAACCACCGCATTGCCACCCCGTATCATCCACAAACAAATGGGCAGACTGAGGTCTCAAACAAACAAATCAAAAACATTTTACAGAAGACTGTGAGACCTGACAGGAAAGACTGGTCCACACGACTTGATGATGCCCTGTGGGCATACAGGATCGCTTTTAAGACCCCGATAGGCATGTCACCTTACCACTTGGTCTTTGGCAAAGCTTGCCATCTCCCTGTCGAATTGGAACACCGAGCTTACTGGGCTGTTAAGCAATGTAACATGGATCCCCAGTTAGCTGGTGCGCAAAGGACTCTTCAATTATCTGAGCTTGAAGAAATTCGTCGGGACGCCTTTGACAATAGTCGGCTATATAAGGAGAAAATGAAAGCCGCCCACGACCAACTCATTCATAGGAAAACCTTTGAGCCAAACCAACAAGTCTGGCTATTTGATGCACGCCTGAAACTCTTCCCAGGGAAACTTGGGTCCAAATGGACAGGACCATTTCGGGTGGTCAAGCCCTATTCCAATGGGGCAGTCGAAATCGCCGATCTTAATATCGGGCACACCTTTACAGTCAATGGTCAAAGATTGAAGCATTTCCTGGCCCAGGTACCTGATGAGAACCTCATCATGAGCCATAACTAGCTCATTTTGACCTAATACAAAGGATAAAAGCTCCTACATAACTCAAGGAAAGGCTTAACTCAGAGAGATTCTGAGTTCGCAAAGAAAATAGAAACTAAGGGGTAAAAATGCAATTTCACCAATCCAATCTGAAAATAGGGTAACTCAGGGTCCAAACATAGGTCAAAGAAACCTAATAAGCGGAAAAGTGGGATGAGATGATTCAATAAGGGCTACAGCAACTCCAAGGAATTAAATGACATCCTATAACCCTAAAAACAAACCCACTTAAAAACACGAGGTTCGAGGCAGAGAAAGAAATCAACTAAACCCTCTAAAATTCATAAAAAAATAATCTCTAGGGCTTAGAACCTTCAATTTGGCCTTAGGAACCCATTTTGACCTACATTGAGAACCATGCCCAATTAACAACTTAATTTGGGTTTTTGCGCAAATTGACCGGTAAAACAAGGTTTAATCTGGAAATAAAATTCACCATCATAATCCTTAGGCCCCAATTAGTCATGTATAAAAACTTGAGCCTAGGAGGAAACCTTCTTGACCAACTTTACACTTTGGTCCTCATTTATTTACCTTTTGGCCCTCAACTTTTGAACCCTCACATTTCTGCCCCTAACTCTCCTTCGTTCTTTGCATTCAGGTCCCTCCTGCCAAAACCTGACCAGCACCATGCTCCGGCGACCTTGCGCGGAGCATGGCGCCGCGCAGGGTAAGGGGGAGGGTTTGGCAAGTAAACCGGGGGTGCCCTACGTCGTCAGCCGTCGTAGGGACACCCCCCTGGTCGCTGCAACCCACCATACCGGCCGTGCGAACGCACGGACGGTATGGGTCTCCATCTTCGGCGTCCTCCGGCGAGGGAGACACGTCGTCTCCCTCCGCCCTCCTCTCTGATTCTACCCTATAAGTACCCCCCGTCGCTCCACCGTTCAGGGGAGCTCGGTCCTGACGGAGAAAGACCCCCACTTCCTCTCTTCCCACTCCGACAGGAAGCCCTCCAGCTCTGGCGGCCTCCCCTCTTCCTCCTCGTCGCTCTGCCGCACTACCAGCTGCAGGGTTGCTCTCCCTCGCTCTTCCCGCGCCACGCCGCACCCAGCTGGCGCCTCTCCGGCCCTCTCCTCGCCGCCGCCCCTTCCCCTGGGCAGCTTCTTCTCCGGCGACAGTCGATACGACTGTCGCCTGCTCCGGCCCCTCCTCGTCCTGCTAAGTAGGTAGAACTCCTCCTCTTCCTCCCCTCTTCCTTTTCCTCACTTTACATCTTTACTGTTGCCCCGATCCGACCAATCGCCCTCACCTTCTCCACCTCCGGCCCCTGCTCCGGCGACCCGCTCCCATCACTCCAGCAACCCACACGGCTCGCCGACCACCGCAGAACCTTCGCCTCCTCACCCTGATCAACCTCCGCCCTTCCACTTCCCCCAAATCACCCTCTGCAACTCCACCGAACAAACCCATCTCCCAACCTGCAATTTGACCTAGGGCGGCCCTTAGGCTCCGCCCCGCCACCTGCACACCCCCTGACCACCTTCGCCGTGCCACGGCGAAGGTCCTCCGTGTTTCTGATTGGGCCGAGAGGCCGTTTCTCTGTGGGCAGGTACCTGCGCTCGCCGCCGCCATTGTTGAAGCAAAGCAGCTTCTTCACCTGCTGCCCCAGGTGCGCCACGCCCAGGTCACGCTCCCAGGTTGCGCGAGGCGTCTTCGCAAAGCGTCAGGCTGCAGTTGAGGCGAAGCCTCGCGCGAAGCCCTCGTGCGAAGCCTCGACCGCCGCTGCCTCCTCCGCGCAGGCGTCAAATTGGGGTGGGACATTTAGTCCCACCTCGGAAGGCTCTGAAGGAGCGCAACGGTATAAAGTGAAAAAGTGCTGGAGGATTATCGCCTCAGCACACGGGGTGAGGTCCCCTTCACCCGCCCGACTACCCGGCCTCTTCCGCACGCACGCCTCGCGGACCTGGCCCGACCCGACTTAGCCTGACCTGCACTCCTCGCCCACCACGCACGCCGGTGGGCCTGGACCCGGGCGCGACCCGTACCCGACTACCCGACAGCTCTGGGAGAGCTTTCCCAAGAGCGGGTTCTGTGAGAGAGAAACGCGCGGGGGGGGAGGGTAGAGTAGGTTTTTGTCCGCTGACGAGAGCTTTGAAGTGTACAGGCACAGGCGAAGAAGAAGAAGACGAGCGAGGCAGAGAAGAAGGACGACGAAAGCTGAAGGAAGGAGGAGCACTGTAGCAGCGGCGGTTTAAGTCGTCTGATTGGAAAATCAGACGACGCTCTGAAGGTAGAAAAAAAAAAGGAAGAAGAACAGGACCGCAAGGGAAAAGAAAAAGAAAGGGACAAGCAGAAACAAGAGCTGAAAGAAGAAGAACATTACCCACTGCTGCAGATAAAGAAGACAGAAAGAAAAAGAAGAAAGAAGGAGAGACGACGTCCTGACAGCAAAAGCAGAAGAAGAGAGCATGAGAAGAAGATCCGAAGAACAGAAGGCAGAAGAAGAAGACCACAAGGAGATAAAGAAACCAAAAGCCAAGGAGGAAGAAGAGAAGAGAAGAAGAAGAATCAAATTTTCATCTCTCTCTCTCTCTCTTTATTTTTGTAATAAGAATTTGTACCCCTAGAATACGACTTGCTCCCTGAGTTCGACCTCGGGAACTCTTTTATTTCCGAGTAACAAATTGTATTAAATTGGTAATCACTTCTCTATACTATACTACGAGGAAATAATAGAACTATAGAGTAAGGTCGCCACCAGTTTTTGGCACCGTTGCCGGGGAGCAACGGCTATTCTAGAGATAATCAAATTCTTGTTTTTACATTGCTAACAATCTCTCCTTTGTTGTGCAGAAGAAAATACAAGAAAATCGAGAAGACAAGCAACCGCACGACAACCACTCCAAGGACGGGTAAAATTCTATCCTCTCAATCCCTAAACTCTAAAGAGGAAGAAAAGAAAAGAACAAGCAATATAGGTCTAACCTGTCTTCTATACTCAGTAAACCATCAAAAGTTGCATGTTTTCAACCCATTATTCCTGCACACTATTAAGGGTATTTAAGGGCTAACACATTCTTGCTTGAGCCCTAATTACCCAACAAAGAGCTAACTGGACCAAGTAGAGCCAACCTAGGATCCAACACTAGGGATTTAGAGACACACTCCTTAAGCAAGAATTGAGAAAACCAAATGAAGTGTGCCCAAACCCTTGTCTGAAAATACCTATTCAAAGAAAAACCCAAAACAATTGGCTCTCTAAACACTTGAACCCTAAAAGACAAGACCCAAAAACTCTCAAAGGAAACAAGAGGTAAAGTTGCCCCCTTGGGTCAACCAACCTTAAATTAGGTCACTCTTTGCACTCAAAGAACTAAACTTCAAGTGTAACTTTAAGCACCCTAATCTTAACCTAAAATTGGTAGACTTAAGAGGTCAAGATCCCCATTCTGGTCTACCTGGAACCGCAGTGACAAGAGAGGTCGGGTGGGGGAAACCCTGTAACCCGTGGGGACGCTCTACCGTGTAGGGGTCTTTGCGGGACTCTCCCTCTCTGGCTGCCCAGGTAATTCTCAGGTGGACGATCTTTCTGATCAAGGGGTCCATCTGCCCTGCACCTCTATAGTCACCCAACACATTTTTGGGTGTCTTGATTGGGTCCAGCACCTTCTAAACTCATCTCTTCCAACAGTGCATGTACGGTAGGAGGTCCTTAAGACCACCCTTAAGACCTCCTTTAGAAATTCACTCTCATCAAGGCCAAGCCTCGACGCCCGTGTTTGTGCAGCAACCCCCTCACATTATTCTCTCTTCTGATTCAGAACCAAGTTCTTCTTCTTCCCCCATCATGGCTCAGCCAGTTGAGGAAGAAAATAATCTGGAGCACCAGCTCCAGCGACTCAATGACCTCTTCCAAAACTTCATGCACCCACCACAGCGTCCTATGATGCGGGACCACTACAATCCTGCTGCGGTGGCTATTGAGCCTCGAGTCAGAATCCCGATTGGAGGACCTGATTCCGAATTAAAACCCAACATGATTCATGCTATACCTAAATTCCATGGGCTTAATTCCGAAGATCCCTTCCAGCACATCAAACAACTAAAGCATCTGGCCCAAACTTTTGGGTCAGATGCGCAAAATCGGGATATTCTTCTCATGAAGATGTTCTCCTTTTCTCTTATGGACAAGGCCGCCCATTGGTATCAAACTCAGACCCGGCCGATCAACACTTGGGAAGAACTTCAATCCGAGTTTTTGAAGAAGTTTTTTCCCGTGGGTCGGACCAATGCCTTGCGCCATCAGATTACGCACTTCACTCAACAATCAGGAGAACCTCTCCATGAGGCATGGGATCGTTTCCAGGATCTCATGAGAAAGTGCCCCCATCACGGAGTTCCTAAATGGGAACAAGTCCAGTCTTTTTACCAGGGACTCCGTGAGGACATCCGTCTTTTCGTCAATGCTACCTACGGAGGAAATATCATGGGTCAGCATGAAGACACCGTGTGGGAGATTCTCGAAAACATGTGCGAGAACTCCATCAACAATGACTCCATGGGATTATTCGACAGGACGAATACCCGCGCATCGACGAATCTTAGGGGAGCACATGAGACGCAGGGCCTGTCCGCATCAGTCGACCTGGAATTAATGGCCAGTCGATTGGACAAGGTCTCAATTATCGAAAAGAAGGTGGACGAGCTGACTCAGCATTTGCAGCGAGCCACCTCTGCGCATAACCCTTTCGCACAGCCTCCTTCCACAAGGGAAAATGTGCAAAACATTCTCCACCGATCTTCCCCTAGGATGGATCCATATCCATCCCCATCTGATTCTCGGATCGGAGGATCACCCGATCCTATCTATACCAGCCCGGAAAATTCTATTCCCCCTTTTCCTGATTCTCTAGAGGTTCCTCAGACCTGCGAGGACCTCAACGCCATCCAGAACGACCCATTCTCCAACACCTACAACCCTGGATGGCGAAACCATCCCAATTTTCAGTGGGTAGGAAATTCCCAAATCCAAAGACCACCTTTTCAGTCCCGCCCACAGCCCTCTCGTCATTACCAGCCGCCTCAGCCTCGGCCCAACCCTACTTATCCATCAGGGCCAAATCAGGATCAAATGTCCCTAATCCTTCAGACTCTAGCTGACATTCAAAGAACGAATGCGGCTATTCAAAAACAACATAAGGACGAACTTACAGAGGTTAGGACTCAATTGGCCCAGTTGGCAAATTCTCGCCAGCCAGGCACACTCCCTTCCCAACCCCTTCCTAACCCAAATAACGTGCCGACCCAGAAGCGCGTTATGAACCCAAACCCGGGCCATGCCCATATGATTTATCAGGCCCCCTCTGTTCCTTCACCTGATGGGATAGAGGCCTCCACTTCTTTTGCAGGTTACCAGCAGCAAGCTATCTTACCCAATCCCAACCAAAACCAGGCAGGACTTAATTCCGTAACAACCCGTAGTGGTAAGGAAACCCAAGACCCACCTCATCCGAACCACTCCAAGCCGGGTATTGATCCCAAGCCTAGGACAGTAATCCAGGACGTCCCCACCCCTGTCCCGGATCCACAACCTGGACCTATCCTAGAAGAACCACCTAAGGTCCCGTTTCCCGAGGCCTTGACCAAGGGAAAGAAGACTACCAAACCCGTGGCCCCTGAGGAGGACCTGGTCAAGCTCTTTGAACAGGTCCACATAAACATCCCCTTGATGGATGCAATCCGCCACGTACCAGCTTACGCACGATTTCTAAAGAATATATGTACACCCCAGCGTAAGCCGTGAACCAAGGGAGGGAGCCCAATTGTTCTGTCAGAGCAAGCCAGCTCTGTAATCCTCAGTAGACTCCCACCCAAGGCAAAAGATCCTGGTACTCCCCTGATTTCCTGCAAGATAGGTGGTACCCAATTTGATAGAGCATTGCTAGACTTGGGTGCATCCATAAACCTAATACCCACATCCTTACTTGACCATCTAGAAGAATCTAAGCTAAAACCAACCGAGGTGACATTACAATTAGCAGATCGATCTATAAAGTCACCGAAAGGGATTCTCGAGGATGTTATCATAAGAGTGCGGGATTTCTATTTCCCAGTGGACTTTATAGTCTTAGATATAGACGCACCTGAGAACCCTAGGGATACACCAATCATTCTAGGGAGACCTTTCTTGGCTACTGCTAGAGCCAGCATCAGCTGTGAGGAGGGCCAAATAGAGCTTAAGTTTGGAGATCAAACATTAAAAATTGATATATTTAAGGCCCAACAAGGAATTAATTGCGGTGTCATCGAACAAATTTGTGACGTCAGGACTTTGGTTGATGAATCACACTTCCAGAATGACTCGATTATGCCTCATCAACCACAGAAGGATCTTGACCCACAAACAGAGGAGTCGAATCCAAACATACACAACCCAGTAACTCCCACCCTTGAACCTCACATCTACATTGAACCACCCGCTGCTATTGAAAACCCTGTCCTCGTGTTAAAGCCTCTTCCTGCTCACTTGAAATACATCTTTTTGGGTTCCGATCAGACCCTTCCTGTGATTATCAATTCCAACCTCAATCCCAAACAGGAATCCCGTCTGATTACTGTTCTCCAGCAACATCGCAGAGCCATCGGGTGGACTCTCGATGATTTGACTGGAATAAGTCCCTCCTATTGTACTCATCATATCTATTCAGAAGAGGGCACACGACCTTCTCGTGAAATGCAGAGACTCTTAAACCCCAATCTGCAGGAGGTCGTGAAAAGGGAGATCATCAAGTGGTTAGATGCCGGAATTATCTACCCGATCTCCGATAGTCATTGGGTGAGCCCAATTCAGGTCGTGCCGAAGAAGGCAGGACTCACCACTATAACGACTGAGACCGGAGAAATCATTCCTACCCGACTAGCCAACTCGTGGAGAGTCTGTATAGATTACCACCGACTCAATTCCTCCACGAAGAAGGATCATTTCCCACTACCCTTCATTGATCAAATTCTCGAAAAACTTGCGGGAAATAGGTTCTTCTGCTTTCTTGACGGGTACTCCGGTTATAACCAGGTGGCAATCCATCCTGAGGACCAAGAAAAGACCACATTCACCTGCCCCTTCGGAACATACGCTTTCCAAAGGATGCCTTTCGGTCTTTGCAATGCACCCGCTACTTTTCAGCGATGCATGCTTGCCATATTCTCAGATATGGTAGGTGATTATCTGGAAGTCTTCATGGATGACTTTTCAGTTTTCGGAGCATCATTCGACGATTGCCTCCAACACTTGGTCCAGATACTCAGGCAGTGCATCGATGTGAATTTGGTTCTTTCCTGGGAAAAGAGCCATTTCATGGTGCCTGAGGGAATTGTCCTGGGACACTCAATTTCGGAAAAAGGCATCCAAGTGGACCGAGCTAAGGTTGATCTGATTTCTCACCTTCCTATGCCTAGCTCGATCAGGGACATCCGTTCCTTTTTAGGGCACGTCGATTTTTACCGCCGTTTCATTCCAGATTTCTCGAAAATCGCGCGCCCCTTGACTTCTCTTCTCTCCAAGGATGTACCTTTCGAAATTTCCAAGGAATGCACTCAAGCATTTGAGATCCTGCGTGACCGAGTCACCCAAGCCCCGATCCTACAGTCCCCTGATTGGTCTCAACCCTTTGAGATCATGTGCGATGCATCCGACTTCGCTGTAGGAGTGGTTTTGGGGCAGAAAGCTGACGGGAAACCCGTGGTCATCTACTACGCTAGCAAGACACTTGACGAGGCTCAGCGTAACTATCGGTTACGGAGAAAGAGCTGCTAGCTGTAGTATTTGCCCTTGAAAAATTCCGATTGTATCTTCTGGGTTCCCATGTCATCATCTACTCGGATCACACAGCTGTGAGGCATCTCCTTGCAAAGAAGGATGCGAAACCTTGATTAATCCGATGGATCTTGCTGTTGCAAGAATTCGATCTTGAGATACGCGACAAGGCGGGAAGGCAGAATGTGGTAGCCGACCATCTGTCCTATCTTCCTTCTGAGATCATTAGCCCTTCCGGACCCATCACTGAGCATTTTCCTGATGAGTACCTGCTGACTATCGGTACTAGCCTTCCATGGTTTGCCAATGTAGTAAATTACTTGGCATCTCATCAGATCCCGTCCGATTTGCCGAAGGCCAAGAAGGACAAATTACGCTCCGATGCCAAGTATTACATTTGGGAAGACCCGTACCTCTTTCGCATAGGTGCTGATCAGATCATTCGGAGATGTGTCCCGGAAGAGGAAATCAGCAATATCCTATCCTTCTGCCATGACCAGGCATGCGGTGGCCATTTCTCAGGCCATAAAACCGCATCCAAAGTCCTCCAGTGTGGCTTCTACTGGCCTACACTATTCAAGGACGCATACAGCCACTATAAGGCATGCAGTCGTTGCCAGACTTTGGGCAACATGAACCGTCGTGACATGATGCCTTTACAGCCGATTCTCGTATGCGAAATCTTCGATGTCTGGGGGATTGATTTTATGGGCCCCTTTCCTGTTTCGGATGGTTTCGAGTACATCCTGCTTGCGGTGGACTACGTGTCCAAATGGATCGAAGCCATACTGACCCGAACCTGTGATCACAAGATTGTTCTTAAGTTCATACATCAAAACATTTTCTCAAGGTTCGAGATTCCCCGTGCTATTATCTCTGATGGGGGGACCCATTTTACAAATGCTCAGTTTAGGTCACTTATGGCCAAATTTGGGGTGTCTCATCGAATCTCTACTCCTTACCACCCCCAAACAAATGGTCTAGCTGAGCTATCAAATCGGGAGATCAAGAAAATCCTGCAAGTCACTGTTCGGCCTGACAGGAAGGACTGGTCGTCCCGACTTCCGGAAGCATTGTGGGCCTATAGGACCGCCCACAAGACCCAATTGGGCATGTCTCCCTTTAGACTGGTGTACGGAAAGGCATGCCACCTTCCTGTAGAACTGGAGCATAAAGCTTATTGGGCAGTACGGAACTGTAATCTAGATCTTTCCAAGGCTGGGACCCACAGAAAACTCTAAATCAGCGAGATCGATGAATTACGCCTAGACGCGTACGAGAACTCGCAAATCTACAAGGAGTGGGTTAAAGCCTTCCACGACAAACACATCTCGAGAAAGATCTTTCATCCTGGTCAAAAGGTCCTACTCTTTGATGCCCGACTCAAACTTTTCCCGGGAAAGCTGAGGTCCAAGTGGGTCAGACCATATTTGGTCCGACAGGTTTTTGGAAATGGAGCAATCGAAATTAGTCCACTCAGCCACGATTCTGAACCTTTCATCGTGAACGGTCAGAGACTCAAGCCGTTCATTGATGTAACTTCTACTGATTTGGCTGAAGCATCTTATATCCTCCATTCCCCTTGAGCTTATTGCGTCCAGCCGATGGCGTAAAACTCAGCGCTTAATGGGAGGCAACCCGTCATTTTCCTAAAAATCCAAAACTTTTTCTGACACCTTTTTGCACTTAAGGTTCACCCTTGTAGATAGCCGACCCCACCTCAGATGCTTGCATCTGGGATTAGAAATCGTCCGCAAAAATTCAACCCGACCCATTCACTCATCCAAATTTCTGTCTTAAGGAATGAACTAAGTTAAATAAAAACCCCCTAGGTTACAATGAGGACATTGCAAATCTTAGGCATGGGGGGGTATGAAAGTGCAAAACTTGTAAGAAAAGGTTTCAAACAAAAAATTCACATATGCCAAAAACACCATAAAAATTAAAAATTTTCGAAAAAGAATAAGAGGAAAAGAGGAGAAGGAAATTTTGTGAAGGAGAAGGAGAAAAGAAACAAAATGAAAAAGGAGCACAAAATTATGAGAAAAGGTGATAGTCATTAGTAAGGAACTAAGGAATTAACCTAAGTTCTAGACCTCATTCAAGAAAATAACTGAAAAGTGCATAATGAGATTAGTAAGAACGCAAACCTTAGGCATTCTTGAATAGACTCTTAGTACCCATTAAGATCCAGACAATCCTCAAGAGGTTGAGGAAAATGAAAAGCTTAAGTACTAGGTCCAAGGCTTAGGGAGTATTTGGCCTCGTTAACTAATTTTTGGTTTACGGGACTCAGTAACCTAAGCACCCTAACCTCACACACAGCCTGGTTCAGTAAGCGTAAAAATCAAAATCACGCAGAAGCGTCGCAAAATTCTGAAAAGTACACCTAGAGTAGGAGCAGCCGACCAACACAAGTTGATTTGGACGAGTTCCCAGCGTGGAGAGGCGGGAAATCCCCTCGAAGATGCATAACAAAATATCATCTCCTCGGTGCTTGTCTCTTAGGATATTCACATATCCTACTGGGGGCATGTAAGCACTGTGCTGATTCAGATTCCATGGATGGCATTATCTCGAAGTGTCAATTGCCAGGGTCTGGATTCAGCCACGGAACACCATGGATGGGATTATCTCGAAATCTCAATAGCCAGGGTTCCGGGGGTTGCCATGGGCGGTGCTATCTCGAAGCATCGATCGCCAGGAACCCTTGAGGATTGATGATGGGAGCAATGAATCTGATACAGACCGTGTTGAAAAGCCAATCCTAAGCTAGATTTAAAAAGAAAAAGAAGGAGAACTCTCCAAACAGATAAATTTTCTCTCTCTCTCTTACAAAATGCACTGCGAACTGAGCCAGGGCTAAAATTATTTCAAGCACGGGTGCTTTAACCACAAAGTCCAATAAACCTTAGGTTAGTTCTTGTGGGCCTTAAAAACCTTTGCTAAGGACTAAGGCTGAGGCTAGAGAGATTTGGATCTTGATTGGTACTAGAGTACCTTTTAGGCCTATGGTCAGCATTCTAACCTAATCTAAGCTCAAATGAAAAAGCACTTATCTGAAGCTATTAAGAACTTCATGGTCTAGAACGAGGGTTGAAACCTTAAGTTTTTGCTAAGGGACTAGCAAAAGCTAGGCATGGGGGTATGATGAGAACCTCATCATGAGCCATAACTAGCTCATTTTGACCTAATACAAAGAATAAAAGCTCCTACATAACTCAAGGAAAGGCTTAACTCAGAGAGATTCTGAGTTCGCAAAGAAAACAGAAACTAAGGGGTAAAAATGCAATTTCAACAATACAATCTGAAAATAGGGTAACTCAGGGTCCAAACATAGGTCAAAGAAACCTAATAAGAGGAAAAGTGGGATGAGATGATTCAATAAGGGCTACAGCAACTCCAAGGAATTAAATGACATCCTGTAACCCTAAAAACAAACCCACTTAAAAACACAAGGTTCGAGGCAGAGAAAGAAATCAACTAAACCCTCTAAAATTCATAGAAAAATAATCTCTAGGGTTTAGAACCTTCAATTTGGCCTTAGGAACCCATTTTGACCTACATTGAGAACCATGCCCAATTAACAACTTAATTTGGGTTTTTGCATAAATTGACCGATCAAACAAGGTTTAATCTGGAAATAAAATTCACCATCATAATCCTTAGGCCCCAATTAGTCATGTATAAAAACTTGAGCCTAGGAGGAAACCTTCTTGACCAACTTTACACTTTAGTCCTCATTTATTTACTTTTTGGCCCTCAACTTTTGAACCCTCACATTTCTACCCCTAACTCTCCTTCGTTCTTTGCATTCAGGTCCCTCCTGCCAAAACCTGACCAGCACCATGCTCCGGCGACCTTGCGCGGAGCATGGCGCCGCGCAGGGTAAGGGGGAGGGTTTGGCAAGTAAACCGGGGGTGCCCTGCGTCGTCAGCCGTCGCAGGGACACCCCCCTGGTCGCTGCAACCCACCATACCGGCCGTGCGAACGCACGGACGGTATGGGTCTCCATCTCCGGCATCCTCCGGCGAGGGAGACACGTCGTCTCCCTCCGCCCTCCTCTCTGATTCTACCCTATAAGTACCCCCCGTCGCTCCACCGTTCAGGGGAGCTCGATACTGACGGAGAAAGACCCCCACTTCCTCTCTTCCCACTCCGACAGGAAGCCCTCCAGCTCCGGCGGCCTCCCCTCTTCCTCCTCGTCGCTCTGCCGCACTACCAGCTGCAGGGTTGCTCTCCCTCACTCTTCCCGTGCCACGCCGCACCCAGCTGGCGCCTCTCCGGCCCTCTCCTTGCCGCCGCCCCTTCCCCTGGGCAGCTTCTTCTCCGGCGACAGTTGATACGACTGTCGCCTACTCCGGCCCCTCCTCGTCCTGCTAAGTAGGTAGAACTCCTCCTCTTCCTCCCCTCTTCCTTTTCCTCACTTTACATCTTTACTGTTGCCCCGATCCGACCAATCGCCCTCACCTTCTCCACCTCCGGCCCCTGCTCCGGCGACCCGCTCCCATCACTCCAGCAACCCACACGGCTCGCCGACCACCGCAGAACCTCCGCCTCCTCACCCTGATCAACCTCTGCCCTTCCACTTCCCCCAAATCACCCTCAGCAACTCCACCGAACAAACCCATCTCCCAACCTGCAGTTTGACCTAGGGCGGCCCTTAGGCTCCACCCCGCCACCTGCACACCCCCTGACCACCTTCGCCGTGCCACGGCGAAGGTCCTCCGCATTTCTGATTGGGCCGAGAGGCCGTTTCTCTGTGGGTAGGTACCTGCGCTCACCGCCGCCATTGTTGAAGCAAAGCAGCTTCTTCACCTGCTGCCCCAGGTGCGCCACACCCAGGTCACGCTCCCAGGCTGCGCGAGGCGTCTTCGCAAAGCGTCAGGCTGCAGTTGAGGCGAAGCCTCGCGCGAAGCCCTCGTGCGAAGCCTCGACCGCCGCTGCCTCCTCCGCGCAGGCGTCAAATTGGGGTGGGACATTTAGTCCCACCTCGGAAGGCTCTGAAGGAGCGCAGCGGTATAAAGTGAAAAAGTGCTGGAGGCTTATCGCCTCAGCACACGGGGTGAGGTCCCCTTCACCCGCCCGACTACCCGGCCTCGTCCGCACGCACTCCTCGCGGACCTGGCCCGACCCGACTTAGCCTGACCTACACTCCTCGCCCACCACGCACGCCGGTGGGCCTGGACCCGGGCGTGACCCATACCCGACTACCCGACAGCTCTGGGAGAGCTTTCCCAAGAGCGGGTTCTGTGAGAGAGAAACGTGCGGGGGGGGAGGGTAGAGTAGGTTTTTGCCCGCTGATGAGAGCTTTGAAGTGTGCAGGCACAGGCGAAGAAGAAGAAGATGAGCGAGGCAGAGAAGAAGGACGACGAAAGCTGAAGGAAGGAGGAGCACTGTAGCAGCGGCGGTTTAAGTCGTCTAATTGGAAAATCAGACGACGCTCTGAAGGCAGAAAAAAAAAAGGAAGAAGAACAGGACCGCAAGGGAAAAGAAAAAGAAAGAGACAAGCAGAAACAAGAGCTGAAAGAAGAAGAAGAACATCACCCACTGCTGCAGATAAAGAAGACAGAAAGAAAAAGAAGAAAGAAGGAGAGACGACGTCCTGACAGCAAAAGCAGAAGAAGAGAGCACGAGAAGAAGATCTGAAGAACAGAAGGCAGAAGAAGACGACCACAAGGAGATAAAGAAACCAAAAGCCAAAGAGGAAGAAGAGAAGAGAAGAAGAAGAATCAAATTTTCATCTCTCTCTCTCTCTCTTTATTTTTGTAATAAGAATTTGTACCCCTAGAATACGACTTGCTCCCTGAGTTCGACCTCGGGAACTCTTTTATTTCCGAGTAACAAATTGTATTAAACTGGTAATCACTTCTCTATACTATACTACGACGAAATAATAGAACTATAGAGGAAGGTCGCCACCAGTACCCCCCAAGGAAAGTGTCACCCTTGTTGAGGGCTGACACCAAGCACCGCCCAGCTGGAGGCGTTAAACTCAGCGCTTCCTGGGAGGCAACCCAGCGGATTCAGACTGATCTGGTAGTTTACGTCACTCAGGTACTATCTTTTTGAACCCTTCTGCATCCATGCATCTGCCAATGAGGACATTGTCTAACTTAAGCATGGGGGGATGGTAAATTGCATAATCCTTAGCTTAATTAATCAGTCTGAATGAATAAATTAATTGATTAAAAAAAAAAATTGAATTTAGGAAGAAAAACATAGGCATTAGAAACTTGTCAATAGTGGAAAATAATACAAAAAAAGAACTTAAACACTTAGACTTTTCAGGCCTTCAGGCTTAATTAGCCCTGGTGTCCATTAAAATATGGATTTAGCGGCGAATCCTTGCAACTTTAAGCTATTCTAATCCACTTAATAAATAAGGTAATAAGTATACGACTTATCAACTCACCCTCTAACTCAGGAAAACTTTGAGTGTAAGCATCTACACACATTTTTGCATAGACTCACTTCTCGGAGATTTTGACAGAAATTGGGTAGCTAATGAACTCTCTAGGATGGTATGGCTGGCAAGTTGTCGTGGGTAACAGCCCATTGGCAGGTTGTCCAGAACCCAGCCACAGGCCATTTCTTTTTCGCTGCCTCTAGGTACATTTGAGATTAGGGAAGCCACCTACGAAAAAAAAAAAGAAAAGAAAAGAAAAGAAAAGAAAAGAAAATAAACCACACTTCATCGCACAAGTATGGCTGGCAAGTGATCGTGGGTAACAGCCCATTGGTTGGTTGTCCAGAGCCCAGCTCAATAATTGCACAAAAAAAGACCAAAACACCTAAGGACGAAGCGGGGAAGTAGTACAAGCCGGGGAGATATACACTGGAAAATCCTTGTGTTGACCCCAAGTAAAATGAACGTAGGGAGAAAGCTACCAATCGAACAAATACACCTTCAGGAAAAAATTTATTTTCTTTTCCGGTCACCTAGGGGCGTAGAAACTCGAAGTCTATCTCAATTACCATTAAGTGAGTCTATCACAACATTCACACCAAGATGCTTAGCACTTAGGGTTTTGACCGAGTTTTGGGTGGGTTGGGTAGCCGTAAAAAGTTACCAACCCACACTGAATTCCGAAAATTCTAAAAAGACATATATAGATATATACATATACATATGTATAGTTATATATACAAAGCAAGGATTCGGGCGATTCGTATTTTGGAAGACACCCAGGCGCTGCTTAGTCTTTGTAGATTAAGATCTTCGTATATTTCCTCTTATTGACGAGTAACGAAGTGGCTAAGTAATTACTTCTTGAATTCTCCAAAGAAATAAAGGCTAGAATAAACCTTGCTAGGGACTATCAAGGAGTAAGCATGGGGGTATGATAACACCATGCAAGGGGGTAGTAATTAGGTTGAATATGGCCCATATTTAGAATAAAAGGCACAACATAAAGTAGAATAGGAGCATTGCATGTATCAAGTATCAAGATTGCTTATAAATTGCATTAATGGCCATTTGTGTAAAGCATGTGTCACAGCAGGCCCCAGATGAGAAATCGGACCGCACGGATGGATTCAGAACGACGAACGGAGTCCAACGGACTCAAGATCGGCCAAATCCGACATCCGGAACTCCCACAATGGGCCCAAGACGAGATTCGGCCTCAAGCCATCCAAGGACGAATCTCGGCTGTTGATCTTTGATCGAACGGCCGAAATCCGCATGCTGGCCCACGGTCGCCGCGACAAAGCGCGGGCGTGGCGCAACGGCTAGCGTGCACGCCTGCATCACAGCGACGCGCGTTCGAATCGCGCAGAGCGGAAATCAAGCACGAGCGAAGGGCGCCGCAAAATTGGGCCGCCCGATCAGCAGCGGGCGGCCAGGATCGTGCCACGCGGCGCGATGACAGCTCCCGAGCGCCCACGCGCGTGCGCACGCCGGGCGGAAACGTGCCCGCGCACGCGCGCCCGAGGCGCGATCTCAGCGCGGGCGCGGGAGGATCTCAGCCGTCCGATCTTCAATCGTACGACTCTTGTTCAACATCCACGGATCGCGCTTGGTGAGAGAGAAGGGCGGGCAGCTGACCGGCGGCAGGAGGGCTTCACCGATGTATCTGGAAGCGGTTTTAGCGACGTTCTGGATGTCGCTAAAGCACATTCTTCTTTTAGGAAGCCCTTAACTTTATTTAAACCCCCTTCTACCACCATTCAAGGCATCCTCTCCCACTTGCAACTACTCCACTCCTCTCCTAGATAGTTTTAGGCACTCTTGTAATCGCCGAAAATGACGAGCCGCCGACGGAGCCTCCTCCACCGCCGTGGCTGCCTCGTCGCTCTCCACTCTCTCTCTACCTCTCTCTCTCTCTTTTAAGCTTTCATTTACTTTTGTTGAAGCATGTATTTAATGTTGTAAACCATGAACTATGAATGCATGTTTAATGAAATTATTTTCCATTTAGTCGCCATTTTAATTTCTGTTTAAAGTGCATGATCAAAACCAAGAGCTTTCTAACTCTAAACTCTCTCTCTATCTCTTGCTTTTCAAAATCGTCTCTTTCGCAAGCAAAACTCTGCCTTTTTCGTGACAACAAGTGGTAAACAAAACCCGATTTCCACGCCTCCCTGAGATCGACACTCGGACTCACCTCCGTTTACTTCTTTTAAAACCGACGTATCAAGTGCAACTATAACGACACCTCTTAACACACACGCACGAAGGCACGTCACATACTTATCATCCTAAATGAATTTTAATTGGCGAGGACTCGAGACTAAGTCCACATTCGAGTGGACGCCCATGCTAATTAAGCCCGAAGACCTGAAGAGTCTAAGTATTCAGGCCTTAAAGTATCAAATCCTAAAGTTTGCAACTCCTAATGCCTAAGTTCTCTTCTCCTAATTATATTTTTTTTAATTTTTTGATAGAGTCAAATAATAGGAAATTACTGTTACAGCTGACAAAAGGATTATAAGATATATCCATCCCGCCATGCTTAGCTATTGCAATGTCCACATTGTGAAAAATGAAAGCATGAAGGAGAGTAGAAGTGGAAGAATAACACCTGGTTTCTGTGAGACTCTACTCATCTTGGTACAGTCTTTACATGTGCTGAGTTTAGCGCCTTCAGCTTGGCGATGATTGGTCCGCTATGGTTAAGGCAAGGTAAAAGCAACCTTGTCCGAGATGGGTTCAAGGAGCATATGGTCAACGAAGGGTTCGAGACACTGTCCATTAACCTTGAAGATATTACCCGTGTTTGCGTTAGAAATTTCGATAGCCTCATTAGTGAAAATCCACTCAATAACGAATGGGCCATCCCACTTAGACCTGAGTTTTCCGGGGAAAAGCTTCAATCGAGAATCAAAAAGCCAGACCTTCTGGTTCGGTTCAAAGCTCCTGCGTGAAATCATCTGGCCATGGAGAGCTTTGGTCCTTGCCTTACAAATTCTAGCATTTTCATAAGCTTCATTTCGAAGCTCCTCCAACTCAGATAGTTGGAGTTTCCTAGTTTTCCCGGCCAAGTCTAGGTGAAAATTACATTTCTTGAAGGCCCAAAATGCCCTGTATTCAAGTTCTATTGGTAAGTGACACGCCTTACCAAAGACCAGATGGAATGGAGACATACCAATAGGCATTTGTATGTCGTATGGTAGGCCCAAAGAGCATCGTCTATCTTTTGGGTCCAATCCTTCCTATCAAGTCTAATTGTTTTCTGCAAAATGTTTTTGATCTCCCGATTGGTGACCTCGGCTTGTCCGTTCGTCTGAGGGTGGTAAGGTGTGGAAATCCGATGATTCACCCCATATTTCATTAGTAAATTCCAAAACTAGGCATGAGTGAAATGTGTGCTACCATCACTGATAATTGCCCGAGGAACCTTGAACCGACTGAAGATATTTTTCCTCACAAAATTGATGACCACCTTGTGGTCAATGGTCTGGGTGGGAAATGCCTCAATCCATTTGGACACATAATCAATAGGGACCAGAATATAATGGTGTCCAAATGAAGGAGGGAAGGGTCCCATAAAATCAATGACCCTAATGTGGACACAATTATTGAGTGTAAAATGTCTATTCATGCATGTTCCTAGGCTTAGATTTGCATTTCATGTTATAAATATTGTATAGCATGCATCATTCTAGTTTTAGAGTAGTATATAATTTAGGTTAATTACGCCCTTTTTGTGGTCAAGAGAGAAGGATATTTATTTCGAAGCCTCGGATTGACGATCTGACCGCACGAATCTGATCAATATGACGACCGGAGTCCTGTAGCACCATATGTAGTTCGAGGAAGATCATCAACCAAGAGACTAGGTGACATAATTCGAAGCTTCAATTGAAAAATCCAACCATGTGGATGGATTAGGGTCAACGATCGTAGCCTAACGTCATAAAAATCTACTCAATCCGACCTCTATAGCTGCCCCTACAATGAAAAGAAGATGGACGGCCCAGATTACGCCATGTGGCGCATCCCAGGCCGCCCATGCGCATGCATGCACACAGCAGCGCGAGTGCAAGCGCATGCGTAGAGGCTTGCATTTTCACAGTGCAGCGCCAATGCGTGAACATGTGCCTGCGTGGCAAAGACTGCGGACGATGCAGCGCTAGTGGAGCATGGGGCAAGCACATGCTCGATTAGCGCCAGCCTACAGCGAAGACTGAGCTGGACCTACAGCAACGCTTACAGCCATTGCTAATTATTCACACGCCAGCAAGGCCAACTGTGCATGCCAGCAGACATGAGTTGCCTATAGCGACACTTCCAGCGATGGCCTGGAGGTCACTAATGGTCCCATACCTATTTTTGCCTCTTCTCCTCCACTATAAAAGGAGCTACACCCCCTTCCTTCCAAGACATCTCTACCTACTCTACTCCCACCTACTCTTAAGCTCTAGCAAGCCTACCAACGTTCCATTTGAGCTTACTCTCAAGCTCCCAAGGCCCCTATTAGTGTAGCGAATCTCTGCCTCATCAAATATTCATCCATTTTCTCATCCCCATTCATAGGTCGCCTTAGAGCCATCCTCCCACCTCCATTCCGGTAGCAGATCATCTCTGCCTTCTCACCTCCATTCCAGAGCCACGTCGAAGCTTTCCTCTACCCGACGTCCTCCTGCACCTCACCTCTGTTGTCCTGCTCCTCACCTCCTTCATCTAAGCATCTGCCAGGTGCCGTCGTCTCGCCGAATAGTCGATTCGGGAGATTTCTTCTCACCCCCCACTCCTTTTATGTTTTCATAGTTTATTGTAATTGACATTGGAGTGATATATATATCAGATTTGTTTCATATCTCTTGTGATTCATTCTGCTTGTCTTCTTTCAAAAATACAAAAAAATTAACAAAACCCTAAAATACCAAAAACAAACAAAATGAAGTGCTGTTTACAATTAAAGTAAACGTCGCCTCCCTGTGTTCGACCTAGGACTCCCTTGGATTTTGTGTATAAATTTTATTCGATCACAAGTTTTGCAACTACGACGATGGGTTACTTGTAATCCTGATTTCAAACTTGTGAAACACGTGTGATCAGCCCCAAATGTCAAAAATTTCGACGGAAAGAATTGGGTTCAGGGGCATCATATCTTTCTTAGCCATATTCCCGAGTGTCTGGCATCTGGTGCATGACTTTGAGAATTCTTGGGCTTCCTTAAATAATGACGGCCAATAGAATCTAGATTGAAAGATTTTTTCTGCTGTCTTTTTCTCGAAAAAGTGTCCACCACATGCAGATGTGTGGCAGAACTCACGTATGCTATGGAATTCAATTTTCGAGACACATCGATGAATAATCTAGTCTGCATCGATGCGGCACAGCTCGGGATCGTCCCAAAAATAATATTTGGCCCCAGATACAAGTCTATCCCGTTGTTGTTTGGTCTAATCCTGGGGGATTTGACTAACGGCCAAATAATTGACTATATCCACAAACCAGTGGGTTCGGATACCCAAGATTGTAAGGATAGTCTCATCCGAAAAAGTATCTGAGATCAGGACATTTTGATGAGGAGAATCAATTAGGATTCTCGAGAGGTGATCCACCACTACATTTTGTGCCTTGGCTTTATCCATGATTTCAAGATCAAATTCTTGAAGCAGCAGAATCCAGTGAATAAGCCAGGGTTTGGCATCCTTGTTGGCCAAGAGATGTTTCAAGGCTGAGTGGTTGGTATAGATGATGACATAAGAACCTAAAAGATAAGCCCTGAATTTTTCTAAAGCAAAAACTACAGCTAGCAATTCTTTTTCAGTAATAGTGTATTTCCTCTGGGCTTCGTCGAGAGTCTTGCTAGCATAGTAAATCATAGAGGGCTTTTTCTCAATCTTCTGATCCAAGATAGCCCCAACGGTATAATCAGATGCATCTGCCATAATCTCAAATGGGGCTGTCTAGATCGGTGGTTGCAACACCCGGGTACAGGTGACTACCGTTTTTAATAAATCAATTGCTTTACGGCATGATTCATCAAACTCGAACATGTTTTTGGCCATAAGGTTACTCAAGGGCCGAGCAACCTTCAAGATGTCCTTAATGAATCTTCTGCAAAAACCCACATGCCCAAGGAAAGAGAGGATTTGTTTTACAGATGTGGGTGGAGGAAGTTTAGAGATAGCATCCACCTTAGCTATATCAACTTCAATACCCCGATGATGTAAACACATTTATTGAGGGTAAAATGCCTATTCATGCATGTTCCTAGGCTTAGATTTGCATTTCATGTTATAAATATTGCATAGCATGCATCATTCTACATTTAGAGTAGTTGTATATAATTTAGGTTAATTGTATCCGTTTTGTGGTCAGGAGAGAAGGGTACTTATTTCGGAGCCTCGGATTGATGATTCGATCATACGGACCTGATCAAGATGACGATCGAAGTCTAACGCCGCCGAAATTGCCTTGATCGGTGTACTGTAGCACCATATGCAGTCCAAGGAGGATCAATGGCCAAGGGACTAGGTGACATAATTCGAAGCATCAAATGACAAATCCGACCATGTGGATGTATTCGGGTCGACGATCGCAGCATAAGAACGCGACAATCGACTCAATCCGACCTATATAGTAGCACCTACAATGAAAAGAAGATGGACGGCCCAAATTACGCCACGTGGCACAGCCCAGGCCGCCCATGTGCACGCATGTGCCATCACAAGTGCGCAGCAGCGTGGGTGCGTGTGCGTTTGCAAAGGCGCGCATGCGCACAGCACAGCACCAGCGATGCATGAGCTGGCCTTCAACAACGCATGAGCTAGACCTACAGCGTTGCTTACAGCCGTTGCTAATTCTTCGCGCACTAGCAAAGTTAGTTGTGGCCGTGAGCGGGCTTGAGTCACCTACAGCGACGCTTCTAGCGACAGCATGGTTGTCACTAATGGTCCCACAACTATTTTTTCCTCTTCTCCACTATAAAAGGACCTACACCCCCTCCCTTCCAAGCCATCTCTACCTACTCTACTCTCACCTACTCGTAAGCTCTAGCAAGCCTACCAATGCTCCATTAGAGCTTGTTCTCAAGCTCCCACGGCTCCTATTAGTGTCGCAAACCTCTGCCTCACCAAATATTCATCCATCTTCCCATTCCCATTCATAGGTCACCTTGGAGCTGTCGTCCCACCTCCATTCCAGTAGTAGATCATCTCCGTCTTCTCACCTCCATTCCAGAGCCACGCCGAAGCTTTCCTCTACCCGACATCCTCTTGCATCTCACCTCCGTCATCCCACTCCTCACCTCCTTCGTCCGAGCTTCTGTCAGGCATCGTCGTCTCGCCGAACAACTGACTCAGGAGATTTCCTCTCACCCCCTCTCTTTTTATGCTTTCATAGTTGATTGTAGTAGACATTGAAGTGGTATCTATACCATATTTGTTCCATCTCTATTTTGTGATTCATTTGCTTATCTTTTTCTTACAAAAATACAAAAAAAAAAATAACAAAACCCTAAAATACCAAAAAGAAACAAATCAAAGTGCAGTTTTTACTTAAAGTATACGTCGCCTACCTATGTTCTACCCGGGACTCCCTTGGAGTTTCGGTATAAATTTTATTTGACCATGTATTTTGCAACTACGACAACGAGTTGCTCGTAACCCTAATTTCAAACTCACAAAACCCATGCGATCATTTTGGAGCCGTTGCCGGGGAGGCAACAAAATTTACTTTTTTGTTTTCTGCACTTCCTTACACTTACATAGCACTAATCTTACTTGTCCTTGATCTACTGTCTTGCAAATACCCTAGCATGGAGATCCAAGTGTGGTAGAGCGGAGTAATGTGCGGGTAGAGTACTATGTAAGTGTCCCCCACATTCCCTCCCACTAGTTCATGTCGCCACACTCATAAACAAGGCCTAATCTACTTAGCTATTTGCATAAACCCTAGGATAGAATTGTTTGTCTTGTTTGCCACCTTCATCCACCTCACCCTCGCATTTAAAAAAAATAAAAAAAAGATACTTTCTTTGGGACGAATCAATATGCACACTTCCTACACCCACATTTGAGGCACATAATCATACTTGATTTTCATCTGCTCAACCGGGCTTCCGACCTATGGACCCAGTACATGAATTCAACACACAAAAGAGTAGAAATCATATTAGGTTAACCGCCTTTTTGTGTGCCTTAATCGGTGGTGCATTTGAGCCAATTGAGTGAATTGTTTGGGTCATACCACCTAATCAAAAAGAGGTTCATTTTCTAGTTGCCCCATAGGATTCAGTAATTAGGTCAAGCCAGGCACTCCATAATTTTCTTGATTGCTAAAGGAAAATACTTGAACACGTGCTTTCAACAACAAAGTTGGTTTGCCTCACAAAACTTGGTTGAAAACACCTAATATTTGAATCCTAAAAGCTATTAAGCAAGATTCGAATCCTAAAACTCACCTTATCATTGATAATCTTGTTTGAAAACCTCTTGGTTGTGCACATTCACACATTCTCAAACAAATCATTAAGGGCACAACCCATTAAAGGCCCATCATAATCTAGAGTGCCAATTTCCTAAGCCTAACTAAAATCAATTAGACATTGGCCCTAAGGATTCATTCGCTCGTCAGGTTGCAGATTGAGACTATTCATGATTAACCTACTTATATTAGTCAATCTGATGTCTAGCTAGGGGAGTAGCGTCAAATGACCGCAGCTGGGGGGTACACTAGGAACTAGAGGCACAAGCCAAAGGAAGAACCTTCTCCCCAGTCCCTCCTTCTAACTGGTCGGATTGCCTGGACATAACTAGAGTAAATCATCCATAATCTTAGGACAGATTCTGAGAGTTAGTAGACCTTAGGCTACCCCATCTAGGGACAGGCTTGTATTCTTATGCTGCAAGGTTCCCTCTTTCCCCGTCCTTCCGACTTCCTTCCAGTGTATGCTTGGGAGGAGGTCATTGAACCCTGGATTGGAAGGACCTTTACACAATTCTAGGAGGCAGAGGTTGAGCTATAGCCAAGCAGATCCCATGGCTAATCAACAACCACCTCCCTCGCCCCCGAACCAGCAGGAGCTGATTTAGAGGCAGTTGGAAGAATTGCAGCAGATGCAGCAATGGTTCCAACGTATCCATGGTCAGGGCACTCGGCCATTGAAGGATTTCTATGATCCTTCAAACTATGCGGAACGTCTCGACATCATGAGTCCCACCGGAGACAAAGAAGTCAAGCCCCAAGTCTTAAGTTTGATTAAGCATTTCCATGGGCTCGGCTCGGAGGACCCATTCCATCACCTGGAGGATCTAACCACATTGGTTCAGACTACCAGAGCAAGGAATGTGAACGAAGAGCAAATGATCATGAGGCCTTTCCCCCACTCTCTCAAGGATAAGGCCTCACATTGGTATCGGACTATAGGAAGGCCGATTGAAACTTGGGCTGCTCTTAAGTCAGCTTTCTTGAAGAAATTCTTCCTTATCGGAAGGATCGATGCCTTGCGACGGGCGATTGCCACTTTCACCCAGCGGTCGGGAGAACCGTTTCATGGTGCCTGGGAGTGATTCCAGGAACTTTTGAGAAAGTTTCCATACCATGAGGTGTCGAAATGGCAACTCGTGCTGATTTTCTATCATGGGTTGGTTGAGCAACTCCATAATCACGTGGACGCCTCTTGCGGAGGTAATTTCCTCAACAGGGATGCAGATAGCACATACGACCTGTTTGAGGAAATGAGAGAGAACTCAATTAATCATGTCTCCATGGATGCATTCAACCGGTCCCAACAACCTAGGTCAAGTGCTAATGAGATCCAGGATTCTTATTCATTTGACATGGAATTAATTTGTAATAAACTGGATAAAATGGACTTGGTTGCTAAGAAAATGGAAGAATGGATGTTTGGGAATTCAGGAAACACTTCTATACCTACTCAATCGCAGAATTTGGGATTCCTTTCCTCCTGAGCTCCCACAGGGTGGGAATTCGTGGACCAACTCAATTCAGCTCAACTTGTTAGCCAGGATTTCTCGGAACCATATGGGTTACAAATTGGGGCCTTTGATGCCAGTTTCTCCGATCTATCTCTCCATCCTCGTTTTATGAGAATGCAAATGCAATGCAAGAGAATGTTAGGTCCAACCCATATTCCAACACTTATAACTCGGGATGGAGGAACCACCCTAACTTCTCCTGGAAAAATCAAGAGCAACAGACCCAATCTTGACCCAGCAACTATACATCTCAGAAACCTATGGGTTAGGGTCAAGTATACACCCAGCTGCCCCTGAGACTAGTTAATCAGCCATCTTGGAATGCCCAATAATCCACAGGGCAGGCTGATTTAAACGGGCAGATCATGGAAATGTAAGGGTCCATGCTTCAGCTTATGCAAGAAATGAAGACATCATTGGATAACTTGCAATCCGGGTTAATTGCTAATGCTCGACAACCAGGATCTCTACCATCTCAACCTGTACCCAACCCAAGCAATGTGCAAAATCAGGGCAATAGTACCCAAGGGTACGAGAATCAAAGGGACTCACATGCACATGCTCAGGTGGTTGAGCAGGGTCCCTCATCTTCTTCGTCTGGCTACATGACTAACCAAGGACCTCCAATCTTCACTAGCCCACCTCGAGACCCAAAATTGCCCTCTAGATGCCAAAACCCTTGGGAGCTTGAGATAGAAGAGGAGATTGAAAAAGACAATAAGGCCCAGGGATCGGATATTGAAAATTCCACCCATATCCCGTTCCTTGAGGCCATATTGAAAACCAAGAAGAAGAAAACCCTAGATAGCAACGTGGAGCTTCTGGATTTATTCATGAGCATAGAGATCAATATTCCATTCCTCGATGCTATCAAGCACATCCCAGCTTATGCTAAATTTTTGAAAGAACTATGTACCCAAAAGCGTAAACCAAGAGAACCCACTCCAAGGAAGGTGATTCTCCCTAAGCAGGCAAGTTCTATGATCCTGCATCACCTTCCTCAAAAGAAGAAAGATCCAGGTGCTCCCTTGATCTCATGCATTATTGGGGAATACACTTTTGATAGGGCACTATTGGATCTAGGTGCATCCATCAACCTAATCCCGACTTCTCTTTATGAGAGGTTTGGGTTAGGTGAACTCAGGGCAACCTCAGTAACACTACAATTAGCAGATCGATTGGTCACCACACTGAGAGGCGTTATTGAGGATGTAATTGTCAAGGTCAAGGATTTCTATTTTCCTATAGATTTCCTTGTCCTTGACATGGATGTACCTAATGATTTGAGGAACACACCCATCATTCTGGGGTGTCCGTTCTTAGCTACTGCCAAGGCCAACATAAACTGTGAAAGAGGTAGTATGGAGATCGCCATTGGGGATAAGAAATTAACTCTAGATATTTTTAAGGTGACAAGAGGATTTGAGGATTGTGGATTCATTGAGGGGCTCAAGGATCAGGATCTTGAGATTTGTATGACAATCAGTGCACTCGAGGACTCCACCAGCTTTAGCGAACCCAACCCACAACCCTCCATGGTGGACCTGCCACATTTTGAAGAGGTTGTTGATTTTGTTCATTCCCAACCTCTTCCACTAGATCATCCTGATGAATCTTCACTAGCATCCTCTCTACCTTTTATACTAAACCCACCCCAGCTGGAATTAAAACCATTGCCCAAAAATTTGAAATATGAGTTCTTAGGACCTAAGAACACGCTCCCTATCATTATTACTGTTGATTTGACTAAGGAGCAAGAATCAAGGTTAATAAAGGTCCTTAAGAACAAGAAGGAGGCAATTAGTTGGACCATCCACAACCTTAGGGTGATCGAGCCATCTTCTTTAATCATCATATTTTCATGGAAGATGGATCCCGCCCTTCTCGCGAAATGCAAAGGAGACTAAACCTGAATATGCGAGAAGTGGTCAAGAAGGAGATAATCAAGTGGCTCGATGCTAGGATTATTTACCCAATCTTGGATAGTCTGTGGGTTAGCCTCGTTCAGATTGTACCCAAGAAGTTGGGGATAACCATTACGACTAATAAGAAAGGGGAAACCTTCACCACTCATTTAGCTTATGCTTGGAGAGTCTGTATTGACTATAGGAAGCTAAACACAACCACTAAAAAGCATCACTTTCCCTTGCCATTCATCGATCAAATCCTCAAAAGGTTAGCTAGGCAAAAATATTTTTGCTTCTTGGATGGTTATTCAGGATATAACCAAGTCCCTATCCATCCTGAAGACCAGGAAAAGACAACTTTCACATGTCCCTACGAAACCTTCGCATTCCATAGAATGCTATTTGGGCTTTGCAATGGGCCTGAGACTTTTCAAAGGTGCATGCTGGCCATCATTTCTGACATGGTGGGAGATTGTCTTGAGGTGTTCATGGATGATTCATCCACTTTCGGAGATTCTTTTGAGTCTTTCCTAGCTAACCAGGAATTGATCCTCCAGAGATGCATCAAAACACAGCTGGTCCTTAGCTGGGAAAATAGCCACTTTATGACTCAGGAAGGCATTATACTGGGTCATGTGGTCTCTAGTCGGGGTATTGAAGTTGATAGAGCTAAGGTGGATGCTATCTCTAGACTTCCTCCACCCACATCCGTAAAATAGATCAGCTCTTTCCTTGGGCATGTGGGTTTTTGTAGAAGATTCATTAAGGATTTCTCGAAGGTTGCTCGGGCCTTCAGTAACTTTCTGGCCAAAGACACGCTGTTCGAATATGATAAATCATGCCATAAGGCATTTGATTTATTGAAAATAGTAGTCACCTGTGCCCTGGTATTGCAACCACCAGTCTGGACAGCCCCATTTGAGATTATGGTTGATGCTTCTGAATATGCCATCGGGGCTATCCTGGGTCAAAAGATTGAGAAAAAGCCCTCTGTGATTTACTATGCTAGCAAGACTCTGGGCGAGGCCCAGAGGAATTATACTGTTACTGAAAAAGAATTGCTGGTCGTAGTTTTCGCTTTACAAAAATTTAGGACTTATCTGTTAGGTTCTCGTGTCATCATCTATACCGACCACTCAACCTTGAAACATCTCTTGGCCAAAAAGGATGCCAAACCCCTGCTTATTCGCTGGATTCAGCTACTTGAAGAATTCAATCTTGAAATCATGGATAAAGCCGAGGCACAAAATGTAGTGGCAAATCACCTCTCGATAACTCTAATTGATTCTCCTCATCCGAATGTCACGATCTCTGATACTTTTCCGGATGAGACTATCCTCACAATCTCAGGTATCTGAACCCCCAGGTTTGTGTATTTTGTCAATTATTCGGCCGTTAATCAAATCCCCCAGGATTGGACCAAACAACAATGGGATAGACTTGTGTTTGAGGCCAAATATTATTTTTGGGACGATCCCAAGCTGTACCACATCAGCGTAGACCATATTATTCGTCGATGCATCCCTGATATTGAGTTCCATAGCATACTCGAGTTCTGCCACACTCTGCATTTGGTGGACACTTTTCCGGGAAAAAGACAGCTGCAAAAATTTTGCAATCTAGATTCTATGGGCCGTCATTATTTAAGGATGCCCAAGAATTCTCTAAGTCATGTACTCAATGCCAGACACTTGGGAACATGGCTAAGAGATATATCATGCCCCTGAACCCAATTCTTTCCGTCGAAATTTTCAACATTTGGGGCATCGACTTTATGGGACCCTTCCCTCCTTCATTTGGACACTAGTATATTCTGGTCACTGTTGATTACGTGTCCAAGTGAATTGAGGCAATTCCCACCTGGACAAATGACCACAAGGTGGTCATCGATTTTGTGAAGAGAAATATTTTTAGTAGGTTCGGGGTTCCTAAGGCAATTATCAGTGATGGTGTCACACATTTCACTCATGCCTAGTTTCAAAATTTACTGGGAAAATACGAGGTGAATCATCAGATTTCCACAGCTTACCACCCTCAGATGAATGGATAGGCCGAGGTCTCCAATCGGGAGATCAAGAACATTTTGCAGAAAATCGTTAGGCTTGATAGGAAGGATTTGACCCAAAAGCTAGATGATGCCCTTTGGGCTTATCGAACAGCGTACAAAATGCCTATCGGTTTGTCTCCATTGCATCTAGTGTTTGGTAAGGTGTGTCACTTACCCATAGAACTTGAACACAGGGCATTTTGGGCCATCAAGAAATGTAATGTGGACCCTGAGTTGGCTGAGAAAACCAGGAAACTCCAACTATCTAAGTTGGAGGAGCTTCGAAATGATGCTTATGAAAATGCCTGAATCTATAAGTCAAGGACCAAAGCTCTCCATGACCAGATGATTTCACGTAAGAGCTTTGAGTCAAACCAAAAGGTTTGGTTTTTCGATTCTCGATTGAAGCTTTTCCCCAGAAAACTCAAGTCTAAGTGGGACGGCCCATTCGTTATTGAGCGGATTTTGCCTAATGGGGCCTTCAAAATCTCTGACCTAAAGACGGGTAATATTTTCAAGGTCAACGAACAGCGTCTCAAACCCTTTACTGACCATGTGTTCCCTGAACCTGTCTCAGACTAGGTTGCTCTTACCTTGCCTTAACCTCTGCGGGCCGATCATCGCCCAGCTGAAGGCACTAGACTCAGCACATGTAAAGACTATTTTAAGCTATCTAGAGTCTGATGGAAACCAGGTGCTATTCCTCCACTTCTACTCTCATGCATGCTTCCATTTTGAACAATGAGGACATTGAAATAGATAAGCATGGGTGGGTGGAAATATCTTACAATCATTTCGTCAGCTGTAACAGTAATTTCCTACTTTCATTTATTCTAAAAAAAATTAAAATAAAAAAATATATATTTTAGAATTAGGAGATGAGAACTTAGGCATTAGGAGTTGCAAACTTTAGGAATTGATACTTTGAGACCTAAACACATAGACTCTTCAGGTCTTCCGGCTTAATTATCTCGGGTGTCCACTCGTATGTGGACTTAGTCTTGAGTCCTCGCCAAGTCAATCTTATCTTAATTCGGTAAATAAATTGGGGTGATAAGTATACGACTTATCAATCGACCCTCTGATTTTGGGGGACTTTAAGCCTAAGCATCTACACACATTTTCTTCCACTGACTCACTTTTCGGCTTTTTCTTTGGAAATTGTGTAGCTGGCAGAGCGATCTTCATTTTCAGTAAAAACTTTAGCATGAAATCACGTATCGTTGTATTTAATCGTGTGGTAGAAAATCACTTTTCAAAACATTTTAATTCCCAAAATCTAACCACAAAAATAGTTAGGTCATCTCCACAGTGAGGAGTTAGCCTATTTAGACTAGTGAATCATGTCTTGTTTATTCGAGAATCTCAATGTGTATGCATACTAACTGGTGCACGTGTTTTTAGTAAAATTTCTTGATTTAAAGAATTAATCAATAATGTAAGGGTGCACATGCAAAACCACCACCAATGAAATACTAGATAAAATAGTGATATTGATACAGGTAACTCCATAAATATTAATTTCCGACAAGATAGAGCCTATTCACTATATCTAATATCCTATATTCAATATCATTCATGAGTAGAATTCAGCCATAATTAATAATCAAAAGTAGAGGGATATTCATGCAATTTGATGCAATATATTAAATCAGGAAAATAAATGAATAGTGCATTTGACAATGGCATATGTTGTAAATTTTAATGTGGCCTTCACTGTAGCAAAACAGGGGATTACTTCCCCTCGTGCTCGCGTGAAGAGGAGGGGATGGCGGACCGTGTAGAGCTCGATGGAGGTTGCATGTGACGAGGGCTACGCGTGGGTGGTGACGGTGCATCAAACGGTGGCTGGCGGTCTCGCCGGCGACGAGTGATGAGTCCATTTTAATGGACAATTATTACGGCTAAGTTAACTTTAATCTTACCTTTTTGGTTTGTTAATAATTACATTAAGTTATAGAATGTTTGCATGCATCATTATTTAAGTTTACATCTATTTTATCTCATTCTATAACTTAATATGTAATGATTTTATGTTTTGCTATTGTAGGCAAAAAGTTGGAAACGAACAGGAGGGGGTGAAAGAAATTTACCCCAACAACCGCCTCACCCAATCTCCAGCGGCCTCAACACCCCCAACAGCCGCCGGCCAAAATTAGAAAAGGATTTTTGAAAATCCCTTGAGAGGTGGAGAGAGGAGATAAAAGAGGGACTTGCACAGGAGAGGAGGTCATCTGGATCTTCGGGATCTTCTTCCTCCCCTGGGCGAGGAATTATCTCTACCTTCTCCATGGTGGAGAGGGCGGACACTGTGAACCAAGCCTGCACCAAGCACAGCCAAGCACTCGCAGGCGCTGTGCCTACCATTGCGCGCCACTTTCCATCACCCTTCCACAGCAAGCACACTCACACCTCCAACCAACACTGCTGGCGAAACACCAGCGCCACACCCACCGTCCATCGTGCCCTCCAACCAGTGCTCGCAGGCACTGCACAGCAGGAAGCAACGAGCGCCCCACCCACACCCGTGCCCTTTGCAGGAGCAGCACTCTCCACTACAGGAGCGCCACCTCCAGCGCCTTGCGCGCCCTCTACCGGTGCCGCAGGCCAGCCTTCCTTCACTGCAAGCGTTGCACTGCTCATCGTAGGCGTTGCACCGGTCCTCGCAGGCGCTCACCACCCTTCCACGCCTGCAGGCACTCACCGCCCTTGCGTATCCTCTGCAGGCACGCACCTGCACGCACCTGTGCCATTACCTCACGCCAAGTGCCCGCAGGCAGCAGCGCGGCATCACCAGCAGGTGCACACAACAAGCTTGCAGGAGACCCATGCCTGCACACACCGCAGCCAGCGACCAGCCCCATAGGCACTGTAGGCCACTCCCGCGCTAGCCCAGCATGCCTTGAGCGCTCGTGCGCCTAGCGCGCTGCAGTAGTAGGCCACCCACGCATCCACGCGTGGCTGTCTTCTTCCAACACCCAACAGGCCAGTGGCCATCCTCCTCCGCCCAGCCGCCGCGTCACCGCAGTTGCGTAGCCCTCGTCGAGGTGCACCTCCCCGTTGACTCTCGTCACCAGCCATGCACGGCCACCCACGCGAGGAAGAGAGGAGAAATCCTCTATTTTTGTCTCAATTAATAATTACATTCAATGCCATTGCCAATTATAAAATCATATTTTATCCAAGCCACATTGCATTGATGCACTCAGACTTTCCTGAAATTACTTTACTTGTGTTATGTGCATGATTTAACCTTAAATTGGAAATCAGATTTGCATGCAAATTGAATTTATATGATATGCCATAACACATGCATCATATGCATATTTTTGGAGCTTAATTTCTGATGTGGAAACTGCATAAATGCCCCTAAACTTTTAAGGAAATTGCAAACTCCATTTAAAATAGCATATTCCTCCCATTAAAGTCGCAAAAGTATCTGCGAACATTATATTCCTCTTCTCGTGAATTTATTGGTCTATTCCTCCTTGTGGATATGACATCCTTTATTGTGGTTTAAATTAATATCTATGTTAATCTTTGATTGAGAGATTTCCACCACATTAATTATGACATATCCTCTATTGCTATTATAAGAAAGCGAAACTCTCTGCCAAAATGGCACCGTTGCCGAGGAGGCAACAGACGTAATAGATTCACTCATTATTTTTGAATATTCTGAGTTGTACAGTTACCTGATCAATTTTTTTTTGTGTGAGGAATCTGACATGGCGACCGGCACAGTAGAGCGACGACACTGAACTTGAACGATGCACATGGCGGAGACGATCTTTTTGGTGGACCTTGATGCCACCTGGAGGCCAGCAACAGGAACCTGTGGGCCTTGATCCCACACACATAGGCTTTCGGAGGAGCCTATTTTTAATTTAGTCAGTAGATCTTAGTTAGATTTAGTCTAGATAGAGATTAGAATTTAATTTCTGTCTTTTGGACCCTTGTCGGGTATTATAGGAATGTCTTCCCAGGCTTCTTTATTTGTTATCGCTCTTGTATGCGGGAGGGCATTTTCGGGAGCGTGTTCCCATTTATTTAGATTATAGGACTATTTGAATTGTTTGAACTACATTTCGATTAGTTAGTTAGATTATGTCTATTTGTTTATTATTATTATTAAAAAAAAAATTTTAACTGCCTACTAGAAGCTGCGTATCTATAGGACGACCATCTAGGACTGAATGAGCAGCATCTAGTTTATTTTTACTGTATTACATACATTGCACGAAGAAAGCTGGAGTACGGTATGTCTTCTCTTAAGCATCAATTACCTATCATGCATCTGCATTAAAACTAAATCTAAGATCACTAAAGTGTTTGAATTGAATTAATTCAGTGATCACTTTAAAAATTGGGACTACTAAGAAGTTGGACTTTAAAATCTGTGACTGAAAATTGTGTGCAAAAGGATCTTTTTTGCTAAATTTCAAAACTCAAAACACGATCGTATATTTGCAAACCTGAGACACTGTGCACCTCACACATAAGGTCACTAGATAAATTTCTACCTCTCCTCTTTTGTACCACAAGGGAAGTTAGTTGGAAATCAACAAGCCTATCCACCAAGTTACTTTGGTTCCTCATGTGTGGGCTCGATTCGAGACTTCCACCCCTTGCGAGTAGGTTATAGGCACCAGCGAAGGTTGGCCTAGGAAGAGTAATTTTTTGAAAAACTTGTTTGGCCACCAATTGAACATTTAATTCTAAGACTTACAATCTACTAAAAACAGATCCCACTGGATTTGCATTTGCTTTGACAGTAGAACTCTCTAGGAAGTTTTGCATGTGTTCTGAATTCTTGTAAAGCCTAAGAGAGTTAAAACTGTTTTGCTTAAAGAAATGGATCACCCTTAATCCTATCATTTAGATTATCAGAGTCAATATTTCCCATCTTTTAATCAGGATCCCATTCCCCGAGTGTATCCATCCTTTGATGGGTACATTGACAATTCATGGGATCATTCTTATTCTTATCCTGGGAGTACTGGCTTGATAACTCCCACTTTTGAGTAGAGCCTAGGAGCATGATTTTCCAACCCTGAAATCCCTACTTCTATGCAAACACCCAACCCTCCCACCCTTCATGATTTTCCATATCGAGGTTGGATCGATACCCCTAGGCAACCAGAGCCTGAAATTGACTATCTCCCCAACTTGATAATAGTAGCCTCTCCTCTTTTATGATAGAAATGCAAAAACAGCAAAAGGAAATGATGGAATCCATGGGAGAGATGTTGCGGAATAGTCAACAGTTAAATGAAGAAATAAGATAGCTTAGCTACACGCTTCCCAGTAATTCTGATCCCTACCCATACGACCATGGTTATACAAATAATTTTGAGGAAACTAATGATAATAGGGATCCAGTTTTTTGTAGCTATCACTTAGACTCTCCCAATGAGACGCGGCCACTAAAGGAGAACGATGATAGTGAGTATCCACCCAAGCTATATTGGAGTCAGAAGTAAGGGAAGATGGTACCTCTTGAGGACCTTGACCCTAATGACAATATTCTCCTTACCCCTACCAACCCGGGTCAAGGTTGTATTGTACCTATCACTTCCCCTATTGATTATTTGGTGGAATCCCATTCTACCATTAGTGAGCCTATTCCTAACCCTCCACTTAGGCAATCAACACCTACCATTTAGCGTCCTGAGGATTTAAATGCACCCAATGAAGGTGACCCTAAGGGAATGGAAGATGAATTAGATCAATTTTGGTCTCAGGGATACGAAGAGTATTTCAAAGAATGAGGATGCCCCAATAGAGGAACCTAGACTGAAAATCTGTAGTGAATCACAAGGGAATTATTTATTAGTTGAGGATTTACCTCTAGAGGATATAAATAATATGGTGAAATCCAGATTCCTCCCATTCTTTTGAGATTCATCCTCCATCGAAACAGGAGTTGATATTAAAGGAGGACAAACAAAATAGTGAGAAGCCTAGGGGAGACTCTGGGGGACAAAACACGTCAATTGAGGATTTATACCCCAAGAAGAATAACGAATTTAGTGATATAGGCTTGCTCCAAAACATTAAGACAGATCCTCCTGTAGGAATAATTAAGGATACTGATCCAACTCCTAATGAATCACATGTACACCCCAATAAAAATTTGAGTGAGCCAAACGAATCCGGGGATGAGCTTAATGATAATGATTCTGATATTTTGACCCTACCATCAAAGAGTTGTAATTTGGAGTCTACCCTTGATTCAAATATGACTCTGTTCATTAATGCTAGGTAGGGTAATTGAAGTCGTCTACAACTATTAGGGAGTGTACACAATCTAAATCATTGTTGGAATTGCACCTGACACTGACTAAGCCCTCATTGGACTTAACCATTACCTTCCAACACTACAAACAACCCATATACTCCTTAATCGATCCTTGGCTCAGATCTCTGCTCATGTACATTCTTTCTAGAGAACATATCAGGCCAGTACATCCTCGGGTAGAATGGTGAGTGTGGATTGATTCTTGTACTTTTACTCTCGCCATTCAAGGGTTTGAACTATTAATGTTTATATCTTTTAAAACCCATCCTGCTCTGGAGGATCCCTATTATCCTCGACTTATTCCTTTTCGGGAAGTCCCTTTTCATATTCCTTTTGTTATTCCTAAACCTCCCAAGGTAGCCAACGAGGTTCTCTGTCTTCACATCTTCTGGCGAGCATTTAGGATTATGTTGTATCATTAGCTCACCAACATCCGTGGCTACCTGTTTTCTAGGCTCGCACTGTTACGCATATTTTTAGGGCGTAACCTTTTCTGTTTGGAACTAGACTTACAAGTTCCTTCTAAGTATGGCTGCTGACAGAAAATGCAGCGCTTGTTGGGAGGCAACCCAGTGTTATGAATAACATCGTTGTCAGGTGATTTCTTTCCATTCTCCCCCTATTTTAATTTTACAATGGGGACATTGTAGGATTTAGTCATGGGGGTGCATTATGCATTTTAGGAAGTATTCATGCATTTAGGTTAGAATATATAAAAAAAAAGTCTCGTTTCTTGAGCTGATTGGGTTAGTCCCTAGTAGAACACCTTTGTCATTGGTGGTTTTTCTTCTTGAATTATTTCTTAAGTTTAGAATCTAGTACATTTATTTCACGTGCACGTAGAGTTGGTAATGGATCCTTGAGGAAAACCAATAAGTATTTGTAGTCTACTGAACCCTTGGATAGTTAATAAGGAGTCAGGCATACTATCTTCTAGTAGATCCACCTCATATTTAAGAGAAGAAAGTAGAGAGATTACTGGTGCGCTAAGTCTAGTGCAAGGAAGCTTAAGTTTTGGACAATTAGATGATGATACTTCAGAGTTAGGCGTAGTTTTCGCTCTCTGTTCCTGTGTGCGTACTTTGTGTGAATTCCTGAGAGTCACCAAATAAGGTAAATACACAGAGATGGAGTCTTAATAAAGCTTTGACTATGGTGGATGGTTACGACCGTCCTTCATAGAGTCTTCGGCTGAAGGAGGGTAATAGTGTGAAAGGTCAGAAATATGCCTGTCCTATCCATTCCTTCCCAGTGCCAAGAATAGGCACTTCCACCAAATAAGCTACACAATATCCTCTTGACCATCGTCATCCCTAATAATGCCTCATAAATAAAAGTCTGTATTGTGTTATGTTGATTAATAAAAAGAAAAAGAAGAAGAAGAAACAATAAGAAAAAAAAAAGAAAAAAAATAGAAGAGAAGAAAAGAGAGAGAAAAGAAAAGGAAAAGAGTCCAGGGTTATCATTGTAACATTGTTTCTGAGGTAACAAAACACCTATCGCATTCCACCAAATTTGACCCATACTACCTTTCAGTATTTCTGATTGCCCAAATACTGGTTGAGGACTCTAACTTAGTTGTAGAGTTATTGGGACTTTAATTGAAGTGTGGATGCCATGTGAGGCCACCAAACAGTGAGTTCAATTACTACATCTGGCGAGATTTGTGATCTCAGAAAGAAAAGAAAGAAAATAGTGAGCGCCCAGGAACATCAAGAGAGCACAGTTGTTTAGCCTCTCTCCGAGTTGACTTGTCTAATAGTCTAGAAATCTAGAGTCTCTAGTACTAGACTACATGTAGCACCAAATGAGTGTGTGCCACCAAATACAAATCCATTCTACTCGATATCACCTACCTAAGCCAAATGCCAAGGTCAAATTACAGATTATCTTTTGCTTTATCCTCGAGGGAAGTAGTCGCCTATCCCAACAGCATTATTTGCCAAGGGTGATGTACGAACTCCCAATGCGAATTGGCTTTTTCATGTGGATCAGTTACCTATGCTATCACCACTTCACATTTTTCTGGATCTCTAAAGTTTTGAAATAAGAAAAGAAGAAACCTTCTGATTACTTTTATTATTTTTGCTACGGACTAGCAAATCTTAGGCATGGGGGTATTTGATGAGTTCATTTTAATGGACTATTGTTACACCTAAGTTAACTTTAATCTTACCGTTTAGGTTTGTTAATAACTACATTAAGTTATAGAATGTTTGCATGCATCATTATTTAAGTTTACATCTATTTTATCGCATTCTATAACTTAATATGTAATGATTTTATGTTTTGTTGTTTTAGGTATAAAGTTGGAAAAGAACAGGAGGGGGTGAAAGAAATTTACCCCAACAACCGCCTCACCCAATCTCCTGCAGCCTCAACACCCCCAACAACCGCCGACAAAAATTAGAAAAGGATTTTTGAAAATCCCTTGAGAGGCGGAGAGAGGAGATAAATGAGGGATTTGCACAGGAGAGGAGGGCATCTGGATCTTTGGGATCTTCTTCCTCCCCCTGGTGGGGAATTATCTCCACCTTCTTCACCGTGGAGAGGGTGGACACTGTGAACCAAGCCTACACTAAGCACAGCCAAGCACCCGTAGGACTGCGCCTGCCCTTGCGCGCCACCTTCCATCACCCTTCCATTGCAAGCATGCTCACACCTCTAGCCAACACTGTGAGTGCAACACCAGCATCGCACCCACCATCTACCGCGCCCTCCAACCAGCGCCCACAGGCGCTGCACAGCAGGAAGCAGTGAGCCCTCTGCAGGAGCAGCACTCTCCACTACAGGCGCGCCACCTCCATCTCCATGCGCGCCCTCTGTAGGTGCTACAGGCCAACCTTCCTTCACCGCAGGCGCTGCACCGCTCCCCGCAGGCACTCACCACCCTTCCATGCCTGCAGGCGCTCACCGCCCTTGTGCGTCCTCTGCAGGCACGCACCTACGCCATCGCCCTGCACCAAGCACCCGTAGGCAGCAGCATGCCATCACCAGCTGGTGCACATGACAAGCTTGCAGGCGACCCATGCCAGCAGGTGCCGCAGCCAGCGACCAACTCCACAGGTGCTGCAGGCCACTCCCGCACTCGCCCAGCACGCCTTGAGCGCGCGCGTGCCCAGTGCACTGCAGTAGCAGGCCACCCGTGCATCAACACGCAGCTGTCTTCTTCCGACAGCCAACAGGCCGGCAGCCATCCTCCTCCGCCCTGCCACCACTGGCCACCTCCGGCCGCCGCGTCACTACCGTTGTGTAGCCCTCGTCGAGGTGCACCTCCCCATCAACTCTCGCCGCCAACCATGCACGGCTGCCGACGCAAGGAAGAGAGAGGAGAAATCCTTTGTTTTTGTCTTAATTAATAATTACATTCAATGCCATTGCCAATTATAAATTCATATTTTATTCAGGCCACATTGCATTGATGCACTCAGACTTTCCTGAAATTACTTTACTTGTGCTGTGTGCATGATTTAACCTTAAATTTCAAATCAGATTTGCATGAAAATTGAATTTATATGATATGCCATTACACATGCATCATATGCACATTTTTGGAGCTTAATTCTTGATGTGAAAACTGCATAAATACCCCTAAACTTTTAAGGAAATTGCAAGCTCCATTTAAAATAGCATATTCCTCGCATTAAAGTCTCAAAAGTATCTGGGAACATTATATTCCTCTTCTCATGAATTTATTGGTCTATTCCTCCCTGGGGATACGACATCCTTTATTGTGGTTTAAATTCATATCTATGTTAATCTTTGATTAAGAGATTTCCACTACATTAATTACAACGGCATATCCTCTATTGCTATCATAAGAAAGCGAAACTCTCTCCGTCAATGAGGACAACTGGCGGTGGCGGTGGCTCATCGGTGTGTGTAGGCGGTTGCCGAACTTTAGAGGGTGTGGCTGAACTCGTGGAGTACGGTGAGTTCATTGGAGGTGCTGGTACAAAGCTTCGTGGCCTCAAACATTGGCTGCGTGGGGAGGGTCCACTTGGAGCTTTGGGTTCTTCCGGTCAGTGGAGAAGGAGAAGACGATGATGGCTGCTGGCGATGCGTGCATGCATGCGTATGCGAGGAGAGGGGGTGGCTACTACGCGGAGGTGGACGGGTACGCGCACTAGGGTGTGGCTACCTGCAAGCACGGTGGTGGTATGTCTGGGAGATGAGGAGCGAGGATGCGGTGGGTTAAGGTTGGGTGTTCATTCTTGTGGAGAGAAGAAGAGAGTTAACAAGGGAGGGAGTGGTGGAAGAGGAAGAGGATGTTGGATGAGGCGTGGCTATGGTTGTAGGCATGCGGAGAGGGGCTGTGGAACAGCAGTGGCGTTGGGTTGTATTGAAGGTGTTGATGGCATGCACACATTCTATCACAGTGTGTGCTTCGACGGTGAGGGCGATGTTGAGGATGCGGAGGCCACAGTGCTCGCTGAAGTCCACGATGCACGCCTCCTTCACGATGGAGAAGATGGAGAGCCTGGCCGAGATAGCCCCTCTCATCCGTCGTTCTTCCCCTCTTTTTGAACCCAACACGTGGGCATTTTCTTTAACAAATCTCCCCTGACTTTCATTCATTTCGTTTGGGCCTTGCGAGATCTCCTCCAACAATGCCCGCACGATGAGGTGCTGCTGTTGCGCATGGAGTGGCGTAGGCGTCGATGGTTTGCTCTGCGGGTGGAGGAGAAGAAGAGAATTGCACTCATGACCATGCATAAATATATATATATATCAAATTTTACCAAAATATTCTCTAATTAATATAAACTAACACTCAACTCTAATTGCAATCTACAGAGACATGTTTTACATGTACTTAGGCTAATTAGCACTCCACTAAAGTGAATTGATCAAATTCCCCCACGCCTAATTTTTGCTAGTCCTTAGCAAAAGTGAAAAATAATAGAAGTAATTAGTAGATTTCTTCTTCTCTTATTCCAAAAATTTAGAGATCTAGACTTATGTGAAGTGATAGTAGCCTAAGTAAAAGATTCAAGTGAAAAGCCAACTTACATTTGAAGTTCATACTTAACCCTTGATAAAATTCTATCGGGATAGGCAACTACTTCCCTCGAGGAAAAAGCAGAAAATAATCTGAAATTTAACCTCGGCTTTTTGGCTTAAGTGGGAGATACTGAGATGAATGGATTTGTATTTGGTGGTACACACTCATCTGGTGTTACATGTAATCTACTGTTACAGACTCTAGATCTCTAGACTATTAAACAAGTCAACTCAGAGAGAGGCTAAATAACTGTGCTCTCTTGATATTCCTTTGTGCTCACTTTTTTCCTTCTTTTCTTTCTGAGTTCACAATCTCACCAGATTTAGTAAATGTACTCACTATTTGGTGGCCTCACATGGCATTCACAATTCAACTAAAGTCCTAATAACTCTACAACTAAGTTAGAGTCCTTAGCCAGTATTCAGGCGATCAGAAATACTGAAAGGTAGGTATGGGTCATATTTGGTGGATCACGATGGGTGTTTTTGTTGCCTCAAAAATGACATATAATGAAAAAAAAATGATGTGAAGATAAAACTATAAACTTGAACTATTTTATTTTTAAATTTTTCTCTCTTTCTTTCTTTTATTTTTCTTTATTTTTCATTTTTTTTATAAATCAACATAACATGATGCAGTCTTTTATTTATGTGGCATTATTAGGAATGATGGTGGTCAAGAGGATATTGTGTGGCTTATTTGGTGGAAGTGCCTACTCTCGGCACCGGGAAGGAATGGATAGGACAAGCATATTCTAACCTTTTGCACTATTACCTTCCTTCAGCCGAGGACTCTATGAAGGACGATCGTAACCATCCACCATAGTCATAGCTTTTTTAAGACAATCTCTATGTATCATCCTTATTTGGTGACTCTCAGGAATTCACACAATGTATGCACACAGGAACAGAGAGAGAAAACTATGCCTAACTCTGAGGTATCATCATCTAATTATCCAAAACTTAAGAGTCCTTGCACTAGACTTAGCGCACCAGTAATCTCTCTACTTTCTTCTAACATATATGAGGTGGATCTACTAGAAGATAGTATGCTTGACTCCCTTTTAACTGTCCAAGGGTTTAGTAGACTAAAAATGCTTATTGGTTCTCTTCAAAGATCCATTACCCAGTCTACGTGTAAGTGAAGTAAATGTACTGGATTCTAAACTTAAGAAATGATGTGCATACATCAGATTAACCTAAAATGTCCATTAATGCATGTTCTTAGTGTCACATTAGCATCATACATTGTAAATAGTGCATAACATGCATAATCGTGCATTTAGATCAAGTTGTATAAATTGTACAGTAATTGTCTCCTTTTTATGGTCAGGGATAGGTTGACTTTTTATTGGGGCCTCGGATCAAAGATCCAATCATAGGTATCTGACCAGGGCGACGATTGGAGTTCAATGACTCCAAGGTCGCCCTAATCGGACATCCATAGTACTAGATAGAGATCGAGGAACCCTAAAGATCATGGGCTAAGATGGTGTTAATCTGCACCTCAGATGACAAATCTAACCACACGGATGGATTCTGATTGACAATCGCAGCCTAATGGTGCAAAAATTGATCCAATCTGATATTCGTGGCACCATCAACATCACTTAGAAGATGGATGGCTAGGATGGCACCACGTGGCGCCATCCTAGCTGCCCAATCGACCCCGAGGAACTGCGGCTGCATATCCAAGGGATTTCTATCGCACAATCCTAGCCATTAGATCTTGATCCAACGGTCAGGATTGAATCTGATCGGCCACTTCATCTTCATCAAGTGAAAGAGCATAGTGGATCTGGATCATTGGATCTCGATTAAAAGGCCACGAATCCGTGCGCTAAAATCCTCTTCGCGACAAAGCAACAGCCGCAGTGCAACGGTTGCACTGCTATGGGAGAGACAAAGGTCACGCATTCGAGCCGCACTTCGCCTAAAATTGAAGAGCGCGCATAGAGCGAGCGAGCGAGTGGAGTCGTGTGATGAAGATCATGTGGTACTGAGCAAGCGATAGCGCCCACGAGCAATCAGACGCGTGGCGCTGACGCGTGATTGCACGCGGGCGCACGGCTTGGGCGAGGATGGTTTAAGCCATCCGATCTCTTGATCGGACGGCTGATTTCGCGCGTATGTGCACGGATGTTTTGAGCAGAGAAGAGGAGTGGGCACGCGCGGCGCGCGCACACGTCGGCCACGATGGACATTTAGTGACGTTTAAGTCCGTCACTAAAGGTCCCATATTATTATTGTTCAAATTAAAATGTCCAAAATGCACCCACTCCTTGCAACTATAAAAGGAGACCCCCTCCATACAAATTTTTCATCCCTTCCTTCTCTCCTCTCCCTCTCCAAACCTCAAGAGAAGCTTGTCCCACACCCAGGATGCTCCTCAAAAGATAAAATCAATTTTTTGCCCTCATTCGGGAAGCGGATCTCGCGACGACGACTACGTGCTACCTCATTCCCATTCCTCCTACTTCGACCTCCTTCTTTCCACTCTGATCCTCGTCTTCCAAATGTTGTCTCATCTGGCTTGTCCTCCAAGCAATCGTCGAGGAGGATGACTTCTCTCTCCCATTCCCTTTTCCTACTTTCTAGAGTAGAATTTTCTTACTTTCTAGTTGTAATAATTTTCCTACTTTCTAGTGTAATTTCTTACTTTCTTAGTTGTACAAATATTTTACAACATCAAGTGAATGTTCTCTATCTCCCTCTTATTGTTTATATTGATTCCATTTCATTGTAATTACTCTGCTCTTTAAATAAAAACACAAAAAAAAATATAATTGCAAATTTTGATCGACGTAGCCTCCCTCAGTTCGACCCGGGATTTCTTTTCCGATATAAATTTTATTTGTTGAACCTGAGTACTTCGCTATTCAAACTACAACGACAGGTTTTCAAAACCAACTCCGATAGCGTAGTCCTCTGGCGTTCAACATTTTGGCACTGTTGCCAGGGAGACAATGATTTTTTGACCTTCATTTCGCATTTCAAGCACTTTACTGTCTTCTAACTTGCTTTCTCTTGTATCTATTATTTTGCAGATACCTCTATCAGGGAAGACGACTGTAAGTGCTCCCCATTCTTCCACCTTCATAGATTTCATTTCATCACATTAAATTCAAATTCAAATTAACCTAGGTGTTTGCATAAATCCTAGGATTAGTTTGGTTGTTTTGATTTCCACTCACACTCACATTTCACCCTCGCATATATAAAAAAAGCAAAAGGATAATTTTGTGGGGTAATTCAACATACACACAATATACACCCGCATTCAAGGCACTTAACCTACTTGATTTTCTTCTACTCAGCTAGATTCTGATCTGTGGAACCGGTACACACAAATCAACACATAATGGAGTAGAAATCATTCTAGGTTAATCATTTCTGTGTGCTTAACCTAGTGGTGCAATTGTGGCCAATTGTTTGAGTTGTTTGGGCCGCACCACTCAACCTAAAATCAACTCACCAAGTAGCTTCCTCTTAGGGTTTTCAATCTAGGTTCATACTAGACACTCCACTTTCTGATTTTAAAAGGAAAGTAACCTTCACCCATGCTTGAAAACCTAGTTTGCCACAAACTTGATTGAAATCAGCCTAAGTCTAAACCCTAAAAGCTACTTAAGCAAGATTTGAACATTAAAATCTACTCATCACAAATAATCTTGCTTGAAAACCCTGGTTGTGCACGTACTTACACATACTCAATTGAACATTAAGGAACATTAAGGGCACAGCCCATTTTAAGGGCCCACCACATTCCATAAGCACTACAATCCCAGGCCTCAATAAAATCAAGTAGACATTGGCCTTAAGGACTGATTCGCTCTTCAGGGCCTAGTCTGAGATTGTTTACGATTAACCTACTTGTACTAATAAATCTGATTTCTAGCTAGGGGAGTAGCATCAAACGACCGCGGCTGGGGGGTACACTAGGAACCCGAGGCACAAGTCGAAGGAAGAACCTTCTCCCCAGTCCCTCCTAATTGGTTAGATTGAGCAAACACAAGTAGAGTAAATCATTTAAAATCTTAAGGTAGGTTCTGAGAGTCTATAGATCCTTAGGCTACCCCACTTAAGGACAGTCATGTTTTGTTGTGCTACAAGGTTCTTATCCCTAGTCCTTCCAACCTTTTCCTAGTTTATGCTAGGAAGAAGGTCATTGAATCCTTGATTCGAAGGACCACTAGAGTATTCTAGGAGGCATAGATTGGATTTTGGCCAAATCGATCCCATGCCCGATCAACAGCCTCCTCTGCCTCAGGATCCACAGGAGGAATTTCGAAGGCAGCTGGAACAAATGCAGAGAATGCAAGAATGGTTCCAGAGAATGTAGGGTGCTTAGCCCTTGAAGGATTTTTATGATCCTTCAAATTATAGGGAACGTCCCGATGTCCAGATTCCTACCAGAGATGTAGAAATCAAGCCGCAGGTGTTAAGCCTGATCAAACATTTCCATGGGCTTGGCTCTGAAGACCCATTTCAGCACCTGGAGGACTTGACCACTTTGGTCTTGACCACCAAGGTACAAAACCTGAATAAGGAGCAAATGATCATGAGGCTCTTCCCCCACTCTCTTAGGGATAAAGCCGCTCATTGGTACAGGACAATAGGAAGACCAATTGCAACTTGGAATGAGTTGAAATCAACCTTTCTGAAGAAATTCTTCTCTGTCGAATGTACCATTGATTTAAGATAGGCAATCACTACCTTTACCCAGCAGCCAGGGGAGCAGCTTCATGTGTCTTGGGAGTGATTCCAGGACCTATTGCAGAGGTGTCCACACCATGAGGTGTCAAAATGGCAACTCGTGCAGATTTTCTACCATGGGTTGACTGAGCAACTCTGAAATCTTGTGGATGCTTCTTGTAGAGGCAATTTTCTCAATAAAGATGCAGATAGCGCACACGATTTATTTAAGGAGATGAGCGAGAATTCGATCAATCATGCCTCCATGGATACTTTTAACCAGTCCCAGTAGCCCAAATCGAATGTTAATGAAGTCCACAACTCTCATTCATTCGATATGGAATTGATTTGTAATAAACTTGATAAGGAGGACTTGGTTGCTAAGAGAATGGAGGAGTGGATGGTTTCTAAGAGAATGGTGGACTTGGTTGCGAGCTTCTTCTGGATGGGAGTTTGTGAATCAACTTGATGCGGCTCAACCTGCGAGCCAGCATTATTTGGAACCCCACAGGTTCCAAACTGGGGCCTTTGATTCTAGTTTCTCTGATCGTTCCCTTTCTTTCTCTCCATCCTTACCCTATGAGGATGTTTATGTTGTACAGGAGAATGTTAGATCCAACCCTACTCTAATGCTTATAATCCGGGTTGGAGAAACCACCCTAACTTCTCTTGGAGAAACCTAGGGCAGCAGAGACAATTCGACCCAACAACTATGCTCTGCAATGACCAATGCGTCAGGGTCATGTTTATACTTAGTTTCCCTCGAACCAGGTCAAACAGCCAGCATGGAATGCCCATCAACCCGTAGGGTAGGCTGATTTGAACTGATAAATGGGAGAGATGCAAGGATCCATGCTCCAGCTCATGCAGCAAATGAAAACCTCGCTGGACAACTTGCAAATCGGACTCATAGCTAACTCTCGTCAACCTGGATCTCTACCACCCCAACCCGTACCCAACCCGCGAAATATCCTGAATCCAGGCAATCAAGCCCATGGGTACGAAAATCAAAGGGACCCACACGCACATGCTTGGGTGGTTGAGCAGGGTCCTTCCTCTTCTTCTTCTGCAAATCAACGATTCTTGGCTAATGAAACCCCTCCAATCTTTCCTAACCCTCTCCAAGACCCAAACTCGTATGCATCCGCAAATTCTATTACCTTGAGGAGTGGTAAACAAATTCAGGATCCACAGCCACACTGTTCTGATTTACTGAATCCTGAAGAGCCTGAGGAGAGAAAGGAGAACTTTGGAGAGGAAATCAAGGCTCAGGAACCTGATTCCAAAGATCCGACTCATGTTCCTTTTCCTAAAGCCTTGAGCAGATCAAGGAAGAAGTCTGTTGATAGTAATGAGGGGCTTCTGAATATTTTCAAGAATGTCGAGATCAATATCCCACTCCTTGACGCTATCAAGCATATACCGGCTTGCACGAGATTTTTAAAGGATTTATGTACACAAAAGCGTAAGTTGAGAGAATCTATTCTGAGGAAGGTGGCACTCTCTGAGTAGGCTAGTTCTGTTATCGTGCACCACCTCCCTCAGAAAAAGAGAGATCCAGGTGCTTTGTTGATTTCTTGTGTCATCGGAGATTACACTTTTGCTAGAGCACTGCTGGATCTGGGTGCATCCATCAACCTAATTCTAACTTCTCTTTACGAGAAGTTTGGATTAGGTGAACTTCGGCCGACTTTAGTAACGTTACAGTTAGTGGACCATTCGGTCACAAGCCTGCGAGGTATTTTTGAAGATGTTATTGTTAATGTTAAGGATTTCTATTTTCCTATAGATTTCCTTGTCCTTGACATGGATGTACCTGAAAATCTGAGGAACACTCCCATCATTCTGGGGTGTCCGTTCCTGGATACTGCTAAGGCCAACATTAACTATGAAAGCGGTAGCGTGGAAATCACCTTTGGGGATCAAAAAATGAAATTGGATATTTTTAAGGTGATTAATAAATTTAAGGATTGTGGATTTATCAAAGAACTTGAGGATGAAAATGTAAATATTGAAACTTGTATGATGGTTTCTGCATTTGAAAGTTCCTCCTTTGATGATGAATTGAACCCGTAACCCTCTATGGCAGACCCTCCATATTCAGAAGAGATTATTGATTATGTTCACTCTCAACCTCTTCCTCTTGATGAGTCTTCGTCAGCATCTTCCTTACCTTCAATCATTTGCCCGCCCCAGCTTGAACTGAAACCTAGTCGGGACTCAGATAGGTTGTGTTAATATGGCAAAATTAGCGTTGAAGTGAGTATAGTGGCTAACCTAAATCGAGCCTAACCAACTTTTTAAAAAAATTTTAACCTGGCCTACTTGATTTTATCTTGGTCACTTTTAAGCGCAGGGTCGAACTTAGGGAAGCGGGAATTAGAGGTGAATAAGTTTCTATGCCTTTCCTACAATGAATCTCTTCCGTGCGTTTATTATGTTTTTTGATTTTTTAAGATTTTTTCTGATAATTTTGTCCTTGAGGTACACCCTCAAAATCAGGTCCTTGGCTTTGAGCCAAATTGTTCTTGGCTTTGAGCTAACGTAGGGTTCCAAAATCTATCTTGCTATTCGCAAGACCGAGTACCTGCAAGACAAGCATTATCTTTTCTCTTTTACTATTTTTTATCTTTTTAATAGCAGGAAACAAAGGAGAAATAGAAACTAGATAGGATGCTTGTAAAGAAATAAATATAGTCTATATATATATAGATATATATATATATAAGGGTGGGGGTAGAGGTGGAAATGGCGTGTAGCACGGTGTCGAGTTGATTGACGTCTAGGAAGACGCAACCAACAGAACGAAGTGCCTCATGGAGTGTAGGATGGATGTGTGGAAGTGTGTGTAGAGACGCTTTCTTTATATGGGTATTGGGGAATATCAGCAACTGGTGCAGATATTCCCGCGATATAACGTGTGGAGTGTGTATATGTAGTTATGTATATATATATAGATATGTAAATATATATATATATATAGGTGTATATATATATATTTATAACAAGATATATATGTATATATATTTAACTATATAGATATTTATATATATAGTAATATATGTATATATATATACGTACATATGTATAAAGATACATTAGTATAGTATCTATGTATATAGATATATATAGATATATATATGTATATATATATATAGTGATATATATGTATGTGTATATGTACATATATATATTTATATATATAGAAATATATATGTATATATGTGGGTGTGAATGTGTACAAGTGAGTGTGTGTGTAAGAGTGAGGGAGCATCTGCTGGAGGAAGAGGGAGTGGCTGTGAGAGAGAGAGCGTGGGCGTTTAAGGCGTCTGGTGGAGGCAGCGGTCGTCTGATGGTCCAGGCACAGGTGCAAGCATGCGCAGGCACAGGCATGCAAGGGTGCGTGCTCGTGCTGGAGGGAGCAGGCGTGAGGGAGAGTGCAATGCAGCGCGTTGCGGGCGAGAGTGGACACGGACGAAGATGCAGGCACGAGTGCAGGCGCTGGAGCGAGTGCGGGTGGAGACGCGGGTGCAGGCACTGGAACGGGCGCTGCGCTGACTGGCTGTAGGTGGTAGCAGCGCGGAGAGAGAGCGCGCGGTGACCAGATAAGTGAGAAACTCTCCGGTCACCGCACTGTAGCCACAGTGTCGCGCAGAAACACGTGAACAATAGCTACAGTGCCACGTGGCTCGGACAACCGGTTGCGGCTGGTTCTGTGTGCGCAGGGACGCTGGAAGGCTCCTGGGAGCGCGGAAGGAGCTTGCGCCGGCTGTTGGCGTGTGCGTGGTACTTTGCTCACAGGTTGGAGACGTGCTGCTGCTGTTGTTGAGCTTTGAAGCTTGAAGCTTCGGCAATGGTGGGAAGGGCTGAGCGACGGAAATAGAGAGTGGAATCCACCATGCCCACCTACTCTTGGATGAACTGGGTGGTGGTGGGACTCACAGTGGTGGTCGTGGGACCACTGTGAGCCTGCTCTTGCCCGCAGCGTATCTCTTTAGTGGGAAGAGGTGCTATGTATGGAGGGGAGAGGGGAGGAGTTGGCTTGGATGAAGTGGCTGCTGTGTGTATGGACTAGGCTCCCTACGCAAGGAAGATGGCCGATCTTTTTAAATGAAGCGGGAGCCTGCCACAGCCATGCAGCCAGCCTTGCCTGCCTAACCATGCTGCTGGTAGAGGAATGGCGTGAAGAGGCACCTGCCCATGCCCTGCAGCCAGGCGGGGAAGAAGTTCAAAGCAAAATAAAAAATGAGGATGGTGAAATTGCGAGGCAGCACTTGAAGATGTTATTTACATGGCCAATTATTCACTTTCCTCCCCTCTCAAATAAATGCATGCATGTGTCAATTTTTCACAAATGCAACTATGGCTATATAATATGCAATGGCAATGCTAGGAAATAACACAAGATGGCATATTTGTTGGTGTATTTTTGTTGTGCAATCATACCCCCATGCCTATCTTTTGCTAGTCCCTAGGAAAACATTTTGTATTGTATTTAGAAATGATTTTAAGCTGAAGATCTTTTTTCTGAGGCGACATGGGTGTGTTTATTTGTTGGATATTGTGAGAACCAATTGCAAAGAAGACTACCAGTACTTTAAGTCTTATGTGACATAGACCATCTCTCAACTAACCTGGACTTTTGATATTTAAACCTTAAGAACGATTTCCAGGACTCAGGAGGTTTCTGTCGTACTCGAGAGCTTAAGAGATTATGGCTTGTGCATAGTGAAGGATCAAGACTGACTAGATGAACATTAAGACTCAAGCCCAGGGTTTCACGAATTTTTAAGTGCAGGTTGGTCCCAGTTTCAGCTCGCGTGTTCGGATTGACCCTTAAAAAGATGACGGAAAACTCAACCCTTATTTTTTTCTTTTGTGGATCAAAGAATAGGGTATTTTTGAGGGAGATGAATTTACAGACATTTGCGAGATATACTGACTTATTTGCGTAGTTTTCTTTTTTTTTTTGAAACACGTGTCCGTATATCTCTTACAACTTTATTTGGAGGAGCACACATTTCTTTTAGTGGGAGAGTTCCTTTTTGGTGGAAAGAGTCTCTCCTAAACACAAGACTAAAGCCTGGGATAAAAAGTCTACCTGTGCGCATAGGTAAGGACTCCACCTTCCCTAATGAACACTAGGGTTGGATCTTATGTTCACCTGGTCTTTCTTGATATGTGTAGTGTGAAACAAGATTACTTAAGCTCTCAAGTAGAAGCAAACCAACGGATTCTGTGATGATGTCTCAGGTACAAGAATACGTCCTTAGTTAGGAGAGATTCCGATATATCTTGTCAATGCTCAAGTGAATTAAGCCGAGCTTGAGTGAATCAAGGCTCTGTGGCCTGGAAAGTCTTCAAAACAATGGTTGAATATCCATAAACAGTTATTGTATTTTAGTTTTAGCCTTCAGATCATTACTAAACACCCTTTTTTTATATATATATACATATTTATAGATGAATGGAAGATGCATGATACCATATAATACCCTGATCCTATGGATGCCTATCCACCCCTCCATGCCAAACGATGCTATGTCCTCATATGCATGCAGGGTAGAGGAAGGTCAAAAGTTCGGGGAGTGAGAGCTGAAGTGCAGGGTATATAGTAGGGTGGTAGGGTGGGTGGATGGTGGGTGGTGAAGTGAAAAGGTGTGAAGTGAAGTGTACGTGATAGTGGAGGAGTGTTGCTGGGGTGCCTCCGAACGAGCGCTGAATTTAATGTTCCCAGCTGGACTCAGAATGAGGCACGAAGGAAGAGGTTGGCCCTTAGTTTGGCCAAGAAGAAGGGCATCTTGGATTGATGGATCCAAAAAGGGATAGCCCCAGTGAGAAGTATGTGGGCTCAAGGTCCCAGTGAGGAGTTGCAATTCCGCCTGATTTGGCAGGAAAGAAAGGGCAATCCTATCTTCAAGAGTGTGGACCGACGGTGAGTAGCCAGGATATGACTTAGACCATGAGGTATGGGAAGTGGAGAAAACCTCGTCAGAAGTCTGGTCAGGAGAAGGTACGGGAAAAGGGAGGGATGGGGGATGTCACAATATGTGTCGGCCAGGCAATTGTTTGTGTTGAAAGGCAATCCACAGTAGTCAGAATAAGTCCCTATCAGTCTGATACACACACTGACGGCCATGTCCTCGTCAGACGTGCCATCCTTGATGCAATCACAATCAAGGTTCTTGGCTGCCTTGAAGATGTTAAGCTTGAGCTTCTCAAATCCACCGGCAATCTCAATACAGCCCAACTCGTAGTCGATATGGGCCCAGGCTGTGGCCAAGAAAGGTCGACCAAGGATGATCGGACAATCAGAAAGTGAGCTAGGAACTTCCATATCCAAAACAAGAAAGTCAATAGGAAAACAGAGACTGTTGACCCTAACCACCACGTCTTCCACCACACCCTTTGGTATTTTGGCAGAACGATTTGCCAACTGTAACGTGATAGGGGTGGGTTTCAGATTTCCTACGACAAATTTTTCGAGCATGATGGTTGGTAAAAGATTGATGGAAGATCCTAGATCAAGCAGAGCATGGTTAAAATTGTAACCTTGGATGCTACAAGAAATAAACGGTGTGCCCGAATCTTTCTGCATCGGTGGTAGATTTGACAGTATAGCACAACTCGCATGAGGCGAGAGAACCACCAGATTCTTTGTTTTCTTTGACTGTCGCCTGGGTGTAGTGTAGTCTTTGAAAAATCGAGCGACAATAGGTATGTGGTCGATAGCCTCTAATAGGGGTACCTTGATTTCAACATCCCTGAATAAATTGCGTAGGTTATCAAAGGCCTGCATATCCTTCTTCTTGCCTTTTAGCTCCCTCAGTAGAGCCTCAGGGAATGGGACTGATTATGGCACTAATTTGGGTGCATCATCCTCTCGCAAATGCGGTACGCATCCCGAATGAGAGGGTGATGAAAAAGATGGGCAAGGATAAGGTCGAGACAGATCAACGATTTTCTTACCGCTCTCATAGTAATCACATTGGACATTGCAGGTCCAGTGGGATCATAAGGCGGAGGAGAGTTCGCAATAGGGACATAAGGGTGAGGTGCAGTTGCTACTGGATTAGCCTGAAATCCCGGAGGAATGCTCGGTGCTTGCAGAATCTGAGGAACCTACCCCTGGGAAGGTCGTACCTGTGGTTGAGGACCACAGGATACGAAATTTTGCGGATTAGGAACAAGTTGGGCTGGAAGAGTGCCCTGAGATTGAGTCGCCATACGTAGTTGACTGATCTCAGCATTCTACTGCGCCAATTGGTGCTGAAGAGAGGTCATGTTCTCTTCATGGAGCTTCGACATTTCCGTCATCATTCGCATCAGTTTATCAAGAGGACTTGATGCATGTTCTGTTTGCGGTATGCAAGGACCCGATGGCGGATTCACCACAGGATTAGACTGGACCCTTGGGATGACGGGTGCTGATGGTTGCATTGGCCCACCCGCGGGGTTTTGGCACTGCGGGTTGCTGGACCATGCGAAGTTCGGATGATTTCACCACCTTGGGTTATAAGTGGCAGAGAACGGGTAGTCCCCAGGGTGCAAGCATCTTCTAAGCCAAAAGATGAGTCCGCATGTAAATATGCATCCGAGCACACGGAGGCTTGGTCCTTCGTGTCAAAATACTGGCTTGCAGAAGCCAGATCCACATGACTTACCGAATTGCTCGGCGCGACGGTCGGTAAGGAAGATCTCACGGGGTTTCCGGAGATAAGCCTAGTGTTAGAAGAATTGGGATTGTGACAAAGTCGTGAGGTGGGGGTGTTTACCTAAGAATGGGTGGGATTGGCTAGAAGCCCGTCCAGCTTCTTGTGCATGATGGAAACTTCATCAATTTCTGTGCGATAAGGCTAAGATCTGTGGATGAATGGGAGGGTCCCGTGTCAACTTTTTGAACATTACGAGGCAGGCTGGTACAATTAAATGAGACAATGGAGGCATTGTTCATTGAGTTTTCGCTCATATTTTAAAATAATTCGAATGATCCATTCTTGTCTTTATTCATGAAATTCCCTTCGCAGGAAGCGTCTGTAATCTGCTTCAAAGTCTCATTTAGCCCATAGTAGAAAATCTGAGCTATATGCCACTTAGGCAGACCGTGGTGCGGACACTTCCGGAGGTCATTATTCCTCTCCCATGCCTCATGAAACTGTTTGTCGTTTTGTTGTGTAAAGGAAGTTATAGCATGGTGAAGCGCATTGGTTCACCCGATTGGGAAGAATTTCTTGAGAAATGCTGTTCGCATCTCTTCCCAAGAATGGATGGTTCTCCCAAGGGTGCGTAACCATTGTGACACTTTATCCCGCAACGAAAATGAGAACATTTTCATTAGGACAATAGATAACCTGATGTTTCTTGGTTTAGCCGTTTTAGCCAATCAGGTTAGGTCTTCCAAATGGAGAAAAGGATCTTCACTTGCAATACCATGGAAGTGGAAGTTAATTAGGCCAATTACATTTGGTTTTAGTTCAAAATTGTCCCCCCCCATGGGGACCCAAATTTGTCCTATGGTCTCTGTAGCAACGGGATTTTGATAAGAGCTAAGAGACCTAGGCTCATCCTGTTCGGGAGGGTTCTGCATTTCCTCTAAGGTTTCCCTAATGGCTTCAATTTGCTCATTATACATTTCCATTTGGGCTTGGAGGAGGGTTATGGGATCCATGGCTCCACCACCTGGTGGGTTTTGAGGGTGGTTTCCTCCCTCGGGATTTGGGGGTGGGCGTGCAGCCATGTTTGTGGAGGAGGATGACGATTCGGCTTCTTTTCTAAAATTATTAGACAATTCAAACAATTCAGGGTTTTGTGACCTCCCAAACATGCACTACCGTAGGAAGAATTGGGGGGATAAGAAGGGAAAAGGAGATGAGAGAAATGACGCTGCAAAGGTATACTTGATGACAAATCAAGACAATTAAATTCCTAACCTCTATAGTGTGCCCTTAGACCTAAAGATCTAAGTTACCTACTATCATGACCTACGGAACCAAATGCGAGCACCGTGGAACCATCGGGCCAGATTGAAAGGCCGTTTGCCCCAGTCTTAGACACCCGATAGCATGCGGGAACCCACACCAGCACGTAGGCGCTACACACAGGTAGTTAGACCTCCAATCCATAATAAGGGTCAAGTTGCTACCAGTTTTAATTAGAGGCTTAGGATCAAGTGCTTCTGGAATGTGAAGGGCATTGTTTATGGGTAATGCCCAAGTGCATTGATTTTAGAAAGGTGTAAACCAAGAATGCAATGGGGAAATTTCCCCGAATTGAAGTTTTAGTTTGTGAATGGTTTTTAGAATTTCAGCCTTTAGTATAGATTTTAAGATTTTGCTGAATTACCAATTCAACCAATCTCCGAATTTTGAGAGAATACAAGTTTTTCCAAGCCCAACAAACCCTTCTTCAATGTGAGTTGGTTAATGCATGCTAAAAATGCACTGGGCTTCCCTAAGTGGAAATTTCTATTTGTGGATGCACGAGTCAATTTTAAGTTAGTGTGAAAGGGAGCCAAAGCACTTCAATTCAAGTGCTCCCAATCACCAGAATGATGTTCCACACACAAGGTTCAACCACAAGATGATGTAAAGAAAATCAAAGTGTTGGGGTTGAAGTATTCGGGATCAAATCTTAGGCATGTGAAAGGCCGTGGTGGGGTTGGAATCAACTCAATTCCAAGTCTCCCCAACAAAAAAATGTGATCCCAAATTGCGGATAAATGAGGCAAGGAGGGATGGTAGTCAATCTTTTTAATCTTGCCTCAAAGAGCACTTCCCATGACAAAAGATTCAAGAATCAAGATTCTTGGATCTTTGCAATGCGAAGTTTGGTGGGAAATCCCAGGGCGGTGGGAGTGATGGCAAACAATCAAGCAAGTGATTTTTAATCCACTTGCCCCAAGAAATCCCAAGAAGTTTTTTTTTCTTTTTAGGTTTTTTTTTTCTTAAGGTGACAAGTTTACCTAACTTGTTAAGAGAGAGAGACTTGTTCAGTAATGTGGGTGAAGCTCCAGTGCGGTGTCGGCGACTTCACGCTCTCATTCCCACCTTGGATCTGCCCACGTCTCTGACTTCCTCTGCTTGCCTTCTCCTTGAAACTGGTTCACCTACACACCAGCAAACAGAAACACCCATGAAGAGAAGGGTGTGAGAAGAGAAAAATTAAAGGAATGGAGTAGAAACTTACCTCAATGCGCACCTCCCCGGCAACGGTGCCAGAAAAAGTGTGGTCGGGACTCGGATAGGCTGTGTTAATATGGTGAAATTAGCGTTGAAGTGAGTATAGTGGTTAACCTAAATCGAGCCTAACCATCTTTTTACAAAATTTTTAACCTGGCCTACTTGATTTTATCTTGGTCACTTTTAGGCCCAGGATTGAACTCAGGGAGGCGGGAATTAGAGGTGAATAAGTTTCTACGCCTTTCCTACAACGAATCTCTTCCGTGCGTTTATTATGTTTTTTGGTTTTTTAAGATTTTTTTGCTGATAATTTTCTCCTTGAGGTACACCCTCAAAATCAGGTCCTTGGCTTTGAGCCAAATTGTTCTTGGCTTTGAGCCAATGTAGGGTTCCAAAAACTGGTCTTGCTATTCGCAAGACCGAGTACCTGCAAGACAAGGATTATCTTTTCTCTTTTACTAATTTTTTATCTTTTTAATAGCAGGAAACAAAAGAGAAATAGAAACTAGATAGGTTGCTTGTAAATAAATAAATATAGTCTATATATATATAGGGGTGGGGGTAGAGGTGGAAATGACATGTAGCACGGTGTGGAGTTGATCGACATCTAGGAAGATGCAACCAACCGAACGAACTGCCTCGTGGAGTGTAGGATGGATGTGTGGAAGTGTGTGCGGAGACGATTTCTTTACGTAGGTATCAGGGAATATCAGCAACTGGTGCGGATATTCCTGCAATATAATGCATGGTGGAGTGTGTATATGTAGTTATGTATATATATATAGATATGTAAAAATATATATATAGGTATATATATATTTATAACTAGATATATATGTATATATATTTACCTATGTAGATATTTATATATATAGTAACATATGTATATATATATATACGTACATATGTATATAGATACATTAGTCTAGTATCTTTGTATATAGATATATATTGATATATATGTATATATATATATAGTAATATATATGTATGTGTATATGTATATATATATATATATTTATATATATAGATATATATGTATATACGTATGTATATATGTGGGTGTGAACGTGTACAAGTGAGTGTGTGTGTGTAAGAGTGAGGGAGCGTCTGCTGGAGGAAGAGGGAGTGGCTGTGAGAGAGAGAGCGTGGGCATTTAAGGCATCTGGTGGAGGCAACCGTCGTTTGATGGCCCAGGCACAGGGGTAGGCACACGTAGACACAGGCGCACAAGGGTGCGCATGCATGCTGGAGGGAGTAGGCATGAGGAGGAGCGTAATGCAACGTGCTGCAGAGCGTAACGCATCGTGCTGCGGGTGAGAGTGGACGCGAACGAAGATGCGGGTGCAAGTGCAAGCACTGGAGCAAGTGCGGGCACAGACGTGGGTGCGGGCGCTGGAGTGGGTGCTACGCTGACTGGCTAGAGGTGGTAGCGGTGCGGAGAGAGAGCGTGCAGTGATCGGATAAGTGAGGAACTCTTCAGTCACTACACTTTAGCTATAGTGTCGCACAGAAATGCATGAACAGTAGCTACAGTGCCGCGAGGCTCGGACAACTGATTGTGGCCGATTCTGCATGTGTGGGCACGTTGGAAGGTGCCTGTGTGCGCAGAAGGAGCTTGCGCCAGTTGCTGGAGTGCACGCGATGTTTTGTGCGTAGGCTGGAGTTGTGCTGCTGCAACTGCTGAGCTTTGAAGCTTGAAGCTTCGGGAATGGCGGGAAGGGCTGAGCGATGGAAACAGAGAGTGGAATCCACCACGCCCTTCCTACTCTTGGATGAGCTAGGCGGTGGTGGGACTCACAGTGGTGGTCTTGGGGCCATTGTGAGCCTACTCCTGCCCGCAGCGTATCTCTTCAGTGGGAGGAGGTGTTGCTTGTGGAGGGGAGAGGGGAGGAGATGGCCTGGACGAAGTGGCTGCTGTTTGTATGGACCAGGCTCCCTGCGCATGGAAGATGGCCGGTCTTTTTAAAGGAAGCGGGAGCTTGCCATGGCCATGCAGCCGGCCTCGCCTGCCCAGCCATGCTGTTGGTAGAGGAATGGCGCGAAGAGGCGCCAGCCCATGCCCTGCAGCTATGCGGGGAAGAAGAAGTTCAAAGCAAAATAAAAAATGAGGATGGTGAAATTGCGAGGCAGCACTTGAAGAAGATGTTATTTACATGGCCAATTATTCACTATCCTCCACTCTCAAATAAATGCATGCCTGTGTCAATTTTTTACAAATGCAACTATGGCTACCTAATATGCAATGGCAATGCTAGGAAATAACACAAGATGGCATATTTGTTGGTGTATTTTTGCTATGCAATCAAAACCATTTCCTGAGAATCTAAAATATCAGTTTTTAGGACTGCACAAGATGCTCCCTGTGATTATCAGTGCTAAATTAACAAAGGAGCAGGGGATTAAACTAATTAAGGTCCTGAAGGAACACAAGGAGGAAATTGGTTGCACCATTCATGACCTTAGGGAGATCGAGCCATCTTATTGTAATCATGGAATATTTTTGGAAGATGGATCCCACCCTTCTCGCCAGATGTAGAGGAGATTAAATCGAAATATACGAGAAGTGGTCAAGAAGGAGATTATTAAGTGGCTCAATGTAGGAATCATTTATCTGATCTCCGATAGTCCTTGGGTAAGTCCCGTGCAGATTGTTCCCAAGAAAGCCAGGATTACCGTTGTGACTAATGAGAAAGGAGAATCTGTCACAACTCATTAAGCTTCCTCTTGGAGGGTTTGTATCGATTACAGGAAGCTGAACACGGCCACGAAAAAGGATCATTTCCCTCTTCCTTTCATTGATCAAATCTTGGAAAGATTATCCGAGAAGTACTTTTTTTTTCTTGATGTCTACTCGGGATCCAACCAAGTTCCTATCCATCCCAAGGATCAGGAGAAAACTACTTTCACTTGTCCCTATGAAACCTTTGCTTTCCGTAGGATGCCATTTGGCTTATGCAATGCACCTGCGACTTTTCAAAGGTGTATGCTAGCTATATTCTCTGAGATGGTGGGAGAGTTTATGGAAGTCTTCATGGACGATTTCTATGTTTTTGGAGAATCGTTTGACTCGTGTCTAGCTAATCTTGAAATGATTCTTAAATGATGCATCAAAACAAGATTGGTCCTTAGCTGGGAAAAGAGTCATTTCATGACACAAGAAGGCATCGTCTTGGGTCATGTAATCTCTGAATGGGGAACTGAAGTGGATAAAAGTAAGGTTGATGCTATCGCTAAACTTCCTCCTCCCACATCTGTTAAACAAATTCAATCATTTCTTGGTCATGTGGGATTCTGCAGGAGATTCATCAAGGACTTTTGAAGGTTGCTCGTCCTCTGAGCAATCTTCTTGTCAAAGAAACGTCGTTTGATTTTGATGAATCATGCCGTAAGGCATTTGATTTTCTTAAAACAACAGTCACTTGTGCTCCGGTGCTGCAACCACCGATTTGGATAGTCCCTTTTGAGATCAGGACTGATGCTTCTGATTACACGGTCAGGGCTGTTTTGGGTTAGAAAGTTGATAGGAAGCCCTCTGTCATCTACTACGCTAGTAAAACTCTAGACGAGACCTAGAGGAATTACACTGTTACTGAGAAGGAATTACTAGCTGTAGTATTTGCTTTGGAGAAATTCAGGGCTTATCTCTTAGGGTCTCACATCATTATATATATCGACCACTTGACCTTGAGGCATCTCTTGGCCAAAATGGATGCCAAACCACGACTTATTCGATGGATTCTTCTACTTCAAGAATTTGATCTTGAAATTGATGAGAACCTCATCATGAGCCATAACTAGCTCATTTTGACCTAATACAAAGGATAAAAGCTCCTACATAACTCAAGGAAAGGCTTAACTCAGAGAAATTCTGAGTTTGTAAAGAAAATAGAAACTAAGGGGTAAAAATGCAATTTCACCAATTCAATCTGAAAACAGGGTAACTCAAGGTCCAAACATAGGTCAAAATAACCTAATAGGAAGAAAAGTGGGATGAGATGATCCAATAAGGGCTATAGCAACTCCAAGGAATTAAATGACATCCTGTAACCCTAAAAACAAACCTACTTCAATTCACGAGGTTTTAGGCAAAGAAAAAATCGAATAAACCCTCTAAAATTCATATAAAAATAATCTCTAGGGTTTAGAACCTCCAAGTTGCCCTTAGGAACCCATTTTGACCTACATTGAGAACCATGCCCAATTAATAACTTAATTTGGGTTTTTACATAAATTGATCGATCAAACAAGGTTTAATATAGAAATAAAATTCACCATCAAAATCCTTAGGCCCTAGTTAGTCATGTATAAAAACTTGAGCCTAAGAAGAAACCTTCTTGACCAACTTTACTTTTTGGCCCTCAACTTTTGAAACCCTCGCATTTTAGCCCCTAACTCTTCTTCATTCTTTGCATTTGGGTCCTCACTGCAAAACCCTGAGAAGCGCCATGCTCCGGCGACTTTGCGCGGAGCATGGCGCCGCGCAGGGTAAGGGGACCCTCTGCCAAGTCAACCGGGGGTGCCTTGCGACCTCTACCGTCGCCGGGACATCTCCACGGTCTCTGCAACCACCCATACCTCCCGTGCGAACGCACGGAAGGTATGGGTCTCCATCTCCGGCGTCCTCTGGCAAGGGAGGCACGTCGTCTCCCTCCGCCCTCCTCTCTGTTTATGCCTCTATAAAAACCCCCGACGCTCTGCCGCTCTCTCCAGCTCAGTTTTGACGGAGAAATCCCCCCCTTTCCTCTCTTCCCACTCCGATAGAGGCCCCCTTGCTCCGGCGATTTTTCCTCCTCCTCCTCGTCGCTCTACCACACTACCAGCAGCAGAGCTGCCTTCACCTGCTCTTCCCGTGTCGTGCCGTACCCACCGCGCGCTCTCCTACTCTCTCCTCGCCGCCGCCCTCTCTCTCTGGGCACCTTCTTCTCCGGCGACAGTCGATACGACTGTCGCCCTGCTCCGGCCCCCCCTCGTCCCTCCGAGTAGGTACAATCTTTCCTCTTCCACCCCTCTTTCTTTTCCCTACTGTAATTTGCATAACCACCCCTCGACCGCGCCTAATCGCCCTCACCTTCCCCATCTCCGGCCAAACTCCGACGACTCGCTCCCGTCATTCCACCACCCCACACGACTCGCCGACCCTCACAGAACCTCCGCTTCCTCACCCTGATCAACTTCCGCCCTTCCATTTCCCACCACTCGCCACCTGCAGAACCCCCGAACAAACCCATTTCCTGCGCTACAGTTTGACCTAGGGCAGCCCCTACGCTCTGCCCCTCGGCTTGCCCGACCCCACACCGCCTTCGCCGTGCCACGGCGAAGGTTCTCCGCTTGTTTGATTAGGCCGAGAGGCCGTTCTTCTGTGGACAGGTTGCTCGCCCTCCGTCGCCATTGCTGAACCGGTGAAGCTCCTTCAACCTGCAGCTGCAGGCGCACTTCGCCCAGGTTCGACTCGCCAGGACGCGCGGTTCGCAGCCACGCAGTCGCCAAGGCCTGCAGTTGGGGAGAAAGCCCCGTAGCTGCTGCATCTGCCTGCAGCTCCCTCAGCTGCAGGTGCCCAATTGGGGTGGGACATTTAGTCCCACCTCGAAACTTTTGAGAGGCCCACGCCCGCATAAAGGCAAAAAGTGCCTTAGGCTCTTTGCCTCATGAGCACGGGGTGAGGTCCCTCTCACCCGCTCGAGCCGGCCTCGTCTGCGACCACGCCCCGCACACCTGGCCCGACCCGTTTACCCGTCCTGCACTCCTCGCCCACCATTGCACGCCGGTGGGCCTGGACCCGGGCGCGACCCGCGTACCCGACTACCTGGCAGCTCTGGGAGAGCTATCCTATGAGTGAATTCTGAGAGAGAGAGACGTGGGAGAGGGTAGAGTAGGTTTTGCCCTCTGATCGAACTTTGAGTGTACAGGCACAAGTGAAGAAGAAGGACTGCGAGAAGAAGAAGAAGAAGAAGAAAGCCACAGAGGAAATAAGAAGAAAAGATGCACTGTAGCAGCAGCTACTTAAGTCGTCTGATTGAAAAATCGGACGATGCTCTGAAGGCAAAGAAGAAGGAGAAGAAAAGAAGAACAGGACCGCAAGGGAGAAGAAAAAGAAAGAGAAGAAAGAAGAAGAATAGAAGAGAAGGCAAGAAGAAAACAAGAAAAGAAGAACAGAGCAAGAATAAGAAGAAGGAAGAAAACTGAAGACTCAAAGAGAAGAGAAAAGAAGACAAAGACGAGAAAGAAGAGAAGAAGAAGAAGCCAACAAGACAAATCTCTCTCTCTCTCTTTATTTTTTTGTAATAGAAACTTCGTACCTCTAGAATACAACTTGCTCCCTGAGTTCAACCTCGGGAGAACTTTCATTTCCGAGTAAAAATTGTAATAATGGCAATGACTATCTGTACTACAACGTAATTTCTATAACAAAACAACAAAACCTAGTCACAACGCCGTTATCACTTGGCGCCGTTGCTGGGGAGCAACGGCTATTATAGAAGCTTTGAATTTCTTTTAAGATATTGCTAATCTTTTTCTCTCTCTTTTGTGCAGGTACAGAAAGAAACAAAAAGACGCAGCCGCACCACAGCCACTCCAATGACAGGTAACTTCCTATTAAACCCTAAAATTTTAAAGAAAAAGAAAAGAAATAGGCATAACCTGTCTTTATACATAGTAATAGCTGCATATTCTCAGAAACTATTATTCCTGCACACAGTTTTAAAGGTGATTAGGGGCTAACACATCCTTGCCTGAGCCCTAATTACCCAAACAAAGAGTTAAATGGACCAAGTAGAGCCAACATAAGGTCAAAAGCTAGGGTTTTTAGAGACACACCTTCTATTAACAAAGAAAAGATCTTCCCAAAAACAGGTGTACCTAAACCTTGTTTGAAAAAATCTACACAAGAGAAACCCTAAGCAAATGGCTCTCTAAACATTTGAACCCTAAAAAGAAAGAACCCAAAAGCTCTCAAAAGAACAAGAGGTGAAGTTGACCCCTTGGGTCAACCAACCTTAAAATTGGGCCACTTTGTTCACAAAAACACCTAAGAGTTCAAGTGAAACCTTAAGCACACCAATCTTAAACTAAAATTGGTAGACTTAAGAGGTCAAGATCCCCATTCTGGTCTACCTGGAACCGCAGTGACAAGAGAGGTCGGGTGGGGGAAACCCTGTAACCCGTGGGGACGCTCTACCGTGTAGGGGTCTTTGCGGGACTCACCCTCTCTGGCTACCCAGGTAATTCTCAGGTGGATGATCTTTCTGATCAAGGGGTCCATCTACCCCGCACCTCTATAGTCACCCAACACATTTTTGGGTGTCTTGATTGGGCCCAGCACCTTCTGAACTCATCTCTTCCAGCAGTGCATGTACGGTAGGAGGTCCTTAAGACCACCCTTAAGACCTCCTTTAGAAATTCACTCTCGTCAAGGCCAAGCCTCGACGCCCGTGTTTGTGCAGCAACCCCCTCACATTATTCTCTCTTCTGATTCAGAACCAAGCTCTTCTTCTTCCCCCTTCATGCCTCAGCCAATTGAGGAAGAAAATAATCTGGAGCATCAACTCTAGCGGCTCAATGACCTCTTCCAAAACTTCGTGCACCCACCGTAGCATCCTATGATGCGGGACCACTACAATCCTGCTGCGGTGGCCATTGAGCCTCGAGTCAGAATCCCGACTGGAGGACCTGATTCCGAATTGAAGCCCAACATGATTCATGCTATACCTAAATTCCATGGGCTTAATTCCGAAGATCCCTTCCAGCATATCAAACAACTAAAGCATCTGGCCCAAACTTTTGGGTCAGATGTGCAAAATCAGGATATTCTTCTCATGAAGATGTTCTCCATTTGTCTTATGGACAAGGCCGCCCATTGGTATCAGACTCAGACCCAGCCGATCAACACTTGGGAAGAACTTCAATCCGAGTTTTTGAAAAAGTTCTTTCCCGTTGGTCGGACCAATGCCTTGCGTCATCAGATTACTCACTTATTCAGCAATCAGGGGAACCTCTCCATGAGGCATGGGATCGTTTTCAGGATCTCATGAGAAAGTGCCCCCATCACGGAGTTCCTAAATGGGAACAGGTCCAATCTTTTTACCAGGGACTCCGTGAGGATATCCGTCTTTTCGTCAATGCAACCTGCGGAGGAAATATCATGGGTCAACATGAGGACACCGTGTGGGAGATTCTCGAAAACATGTGCGAGAACTCCATCAACAATGACTCCATGGGATTATTCGACAGGTCGAATACCCGCACATCGACGATTCTTAGGGGAGCACATGAGATGCAGGGCCTGTCCGCATCAGTCGACTTGGAATTAATGGCCAGTCGATTGGACAAGGTCTCGATTATTGAAAAGAAGGTGGATGAACTGACTCAGCACCTGCAGCGAGCCACCTCTGCACATAACCCCTTTGCACAGCCTCCTTCCACAAGGGAAACTATGCAAAATATTCTCCATCAATCTTCTCCTAGGATGGATCCATATCCACCATCTGATTCTCTAACCAGAGGTCCATCTGATCCTCTCTATACCAACCCGGGGAATTCCATTCCCTCTTTCTCTGACTCTCTGGAGGTTCCTCAGACCTGCGAGGACCTCAACACCATCCAGAACGACCCATTCTCCAACACCTATAACCCTGGATGGCGAAACCATCCCAACTTTCAGTGGGCGGGAAATTCCCAAACCCAAAGATCACTCTTTCAACCCCGCCCACAACCCCCTCGTCCTTACCAGCCGCCTCAGCCTCGGCCCAACCCTACTTATCCATCAGGGCCAAATCAAGATCCAATGTCCCTAATCCTTTAGACTCTGGCTGACATTCAAAGAACGAATGCGGCTATTCAAAAGCAACACAAGGACGAGATTACAGAGGTCCGAAACCAATTGGCTCAGTTGGCAAATTCTCGCCAGCCAGGCACACTTCCTTCCCAACCTCTTCCTAATCCAAATAACATGCCAACCCAGTGGCACGTTATGAACCCAAACCCGGGCCATGCCCATATGATTTATCAGGCCCCCTCTGTTCCTTCACCAGACGGGATAGAGGCCTCCACCTCTTTTGTGGGTTACCAGCAGCAACCCATCTTACCCAATCCCAACCAAAACCAGGCAGGACTTAATTCCGTAACAACCCGTAGTGGTAAGGAAACCCAAGACCCACCTCATCCAAACCACTCCAAGCCTGGTAGTGATCCCGAGCCTAGGACAGTAATCCATGACATTCCCACCCCTATCCCAGATCCAAAACCTGGACCTATCCTAGAAGAACCAACCAAGATCCCGTTTCCCGAGGCCTTGACCAAGGGAAAGAAGACCACCAAGCCCGTGGCACCTGAGGAGGACCTGGTCAAGCTCTTTGAGCAGGTCCACATAAACATCCCCTTGATAGATGCAATCCGCCACGTACCGGCTTACGCACGATTCTTAAAGAATGCGTGTACACCCCAGCGTAAGCCGCGAACCAAGAGCGGGAGTCCAATTGTTCTGTCAGAGCAAGCCAGCTCTGTAATCCTAAGCAGACTCCCACCCAAGGCTAAAGACCCTGGTACTCCCTTGATTTCCTGCAAGATAGGTGATACCCAATTTCATAGAGCTTTGCTAGACTTGGGCGCATCCGTAAATCTGATACCCACATCCTTACTTGACCATCTAGAAGAACCTGAGTTAAAACCAACCGAGGTAACATTGCAATTAGCAAATCGATCTATAAAGTCACCAAAAGGGGCTCTCGAGGATGTTATTGTGAGTGTGGGATTTCTATTTTCCTGTAGACTTTATAGTCTTAGACATGGATGCACCTGAAAACCCTAGGGATACACCAATCATTTTAGGGAGACCTTTCTTGGCTACTGCGAGAGCCAACATTAGCTGTGAGGAGGGCCAAATAGAGCTCAAATTTAGGAATCAAACTCTGAAAATTGATATATTTAAGGCCCAACAAGGAATCAATTGCGGTGTCAATGAACAAGTTTGTGACGTTAGGGCTTTGGTTGATGAAACACACTTCCAGAATGGCCTGATTATACCTCATCAACCGCAGAAAGATCTTGACCCGCAAACTAAGGACTCGAATCCAGATATAAACAACCCAGTAACTCCCACCCTTGAACCTCACATCTATACTGAACCACCCACTACTGCTGATAACCCCACCCTCGAACTAAAGCCACTTCCTGCTCACTTGAAATACATCTTTTTGGGTTCTAATCAGACCCTTCCTGTGATTATCAATTCCAACCTCAATCCCGAACAGGAATCCCGTCTGATTGCTGTCCTCCAGCAACATCGCAGATCCATCGGGTGGACTCTCGATGATTTGACTGGAATAAGTCCTTCTTATTGTACTCATCATATCTATTCAGAAGAGGGTGCACGACCTTCTCGTGAAATGCAGAGACGCTTGAACCCCAATCTACAGGAGGTCGTGAAAAAGGAGATCATCAAGTGGTTAGATGCCGGGATCATCTACCCAATCTCTGATAGTCATTGGGTGAGCCCAATTCAGGTAGTGCCCAAGAAGGCAGGACTCACCACCATAACGACTGAGACCGGAGAAATCATTCCTACCCGATTAGCCAATGCATGGAGAGTCTGTATAGATTACCGCCGACTCAATGCCTCCACGAAGAAGGATCATTTCCCACTACCTTTCATTGATCAAATTCTTGAGAAACTAGCGGGAAATAGGTTCTTCTGCTTTCTTGACGGGTACTCCGGTTATAACCAGGTGGCAGTCCATCCTGAGGACCAAGAAAAGACCACGTTCACCTGCCCCTTCGGAACTTACGCTTTCCGAAGGATGCCTTTCGATCTTTGCAATGCACCCGCTACCTTTCAGCGGTGCATGCTTGCCATATTCTCAGATATGGTAGGTGATTTTTTGGAAGTCTTCATGGATGACTTTTCAGTTTTTGGAGAATCTTTTGATGATTGCCTCCAACACTTGGTCCAAATACTCAAGCGATGCATCGAGGTGAATTTGGTTCTTTCCTGGGAAAAGAGCCATTTCATGGTGCCTGAGGGAATTGTCCTGAGACACTCAATCTTGGAAAAAGGCATCCAAGTGGATCGAGCTAAGGTTGATCTGATCTCTTGCCTCTCTATGCCTAGCTCGATCAAGGACATCCGATCTTTTTTGGGGCACGTCGGTTTTTACCATCTATTTATCCCTGATTTCTTAAAAATCACGCGCCCCCTGACCACTCTTCTCTCCAAGGATGTACCTTTCGAAATTTCCAAGGAATGCACTCAAGCATTTGAGGCCCTACGTGACCGAGTCACCCAGGCCTCGATCCTACAGTCCCCTGATTGGTCTCAACCCTTTGAGATCATGTGCGATGCGTCTGATTTCACTGTAGGAGCGGCCCTAGGGCAACAAGCTGACGGGAAACCCGTGGTCAGCTACTACGCTAGCAAGACACTTGACGAGGCTCAGCGTAACTATACAGTTACGGAGAAAGAGCTGCTAGCCGTGGTATTTGCCCTTGAAAAGTTCCGATCGTATCTTCTGGGTTCCCATGTCATCATTTACTCAGATCACACAGCTGTGAGGCATCTCCTTGCAAAGGACGCGAAACCTCGATTAATCCGATGGATCTTGCTGTTGCAAGAATTTGACCTTGAGATTCGCGACAAAGCGGGAAAGCAAAATGTGGTAGCTGATCACTTGTCCTGCCTTCCTTCTGAAATGATTGACCCGTCCGGACCCATCACAGAGCATTTTCCCGATGAGCACCTGCTGACTGTTGGTACTAGCCTTCCATGGTTTGCTAATATAGTAAATTACTTGGCATCTCATCAGATCTCGTCTGATTGGCCGAAGGCCAAGAAAGACAAATTGCGCTCTGATGCCAAGTATTACATTTAGGAAGACCCGTACCTCTTCCGCATAGGTGCTGATCAGATCATCCGAAGATGTGTCCCGGAAGAGGAATTCAACAATATCCTCTCTTTCTGCCATGACCAGGCATGCGGTGGCCATTTCTCTGGGCATAAAACCGCATCAAAAGTCCTCCAGTGCAGCTTTTACTGGCCCACACTATTCAAAGACACGTACAATCACTGCAAGGCATGCAGTCGTTGCCAGACTTTGGGCAACATGAGCCTTCGCGACATGATGCCTATGCAGCCGATTCTCGTATGCGAAATCTTTGATGTTTTGGGGATTGATTTTATGGGCCCCTTTCCTGCTTCGGATGGTTTCGAATACATTCTGCTGGCTGTGGACTACGTGTCCAAATGGATTGAAGCCATACCAACCCGAACCTGTGATCACAAAATCGTTCTGAAATTCATTCATCAAAACATTTTCTCAAGGTTCGGGATTCCTCGTGCTATAATCTCTGATGGGGGACCCATTTCACAAACGCTCAATTTAGGTCACTGATGACCAAATATGGGGTGTCTCATCGAATCTCTACTCCTTACCACCCCCAAACCAATGGTCTAGCTGAGCTGTCTAATCGGGAGATCAAGAAAATCCTGCAAGTCACTATTCGGCCTGACAGGAAGGACTGGTCATCCCGACTTCCGGAAGCATTGTGGGCCTATAGGACCGCCCACAAAACCCAGTTAGGCATGTCTCCCTTTAGACTGGTGTACGGGAAGGCATGTCACCTTCTTGTAGAATTGGAGCATAAAGCCTATTGGGCAGTACGGAACTGTAATTTAGATTTTTCGAAGGCTGGAACCCACAGAAAACTTCAAATCAGCGAGATCGATGAATTATGCCTAGACGCGTATGAGAGCTCGCGAATCTAGAAGGAGCGGGTTAAAGCCTTCCACGACAAGCATATCTCGAGAAAAATATTTCATCTTGGTCAGAAGGTCCTACTCTTTGATGGTCGACTCAAACTTTTCCTGGGAAAGCTGGGATCCAAGTGGGTCGGACCATATTTAGTCCGACAAGTTTTTAGAAATGGAGCGATCGAAATCAGTCCGCTCAGCTACGATTCCGAACCTTTCATCGTGAACGGTCAGAGACTCAAGCCGTTCATTGATGTGACTTCTATTGATTTGGCTGAAGCATCTTATATCCTCCATTCCCCTTGAGCTTATTGCACCCAGCCGATGGCGTAAAACTCAGTGCTTAACGGGAGGCAACCCATCTTTTTCCTAAAAATCCAAAACCTTTTTCTGACACCTTTTTGCACTTAAGGTTCACCCTTGTAGACAGCCGACCCCACCTCAGATGCTTGCATCTGGGATTAGAAATCATCCGCATTCTGTCTTAAGGAATGAACTAAGTAAATAAAAAACCCCCTAAGTCACAATGAGGACATTGCAAACCTTAGGCATGGGGGGGGGAGTATAAAAGTGCAAAAATGGTAAGAAAAGTTAAAAAAAAAAATCGAAAAAGAATAAAAGGAGAAGGAAATTTTGTGGAGGAAGGAAAGAAAAAAAGATGAAAAAGGAGCACAAAAATATGAGAAAAAAAAAAGTAGTCATTAGTAAGAAACTAAGGAATTAACCTAAGTTCTAGACCTCATTCAAGAAAAGAACTGAAAAGTGCACAAAGGGATTAGTAAGAACGCAAACCTTAGGCATTCTTGGATAGACTCTTAGTACCCATTAAGATTTGGGCACTGCTCAAGAGGTTGAGGAAAATGAAAAGCTGAAGTATTAGGTCTAAGGCTTAAGGAGTATTTGACCTCATTAACTAACTTTTGATCTACGGGACTCAGTAACATAAGCACCCTAACCTCACACATAGCCTGGTTCAGTAAGTGTAAAAATAAAAATCACGCAGAAGCATCGAAAAATTCTGAAAAGTACACCTAGAGTAGGAGCGACCAATCAACACAAGTTAATTTAGACGAGTTCCCAGCGCGGAGAGGCGGGAAATCCCCTCGAAGATGCGTAACAAAATATCATCTCCTCGGTGCTTGTCTCTTAGGATATTTACATATCCTACTGGGGGCATGTAAGCACTCTGCTGGTTCAGACTCCATGGATGGCATTATCACGAAGTGTCAATTGCCAAGGTCTGGACTCGGCCATGGAACACCATGGATGGGATTATCTCGAAATCTCAATAGCCAGGGTTTCGGGGGTTGCCCTGGGCGGTGCTATCTCGAAGCATCGATTGCTAGGAACCCTTGAGGGTTAATGATAGGGGCAAGGAATCTGATACAGACCGTGTTGAAAAGCCAATCCTAAGCTAGAATTAAAAAGAAAAAGAGAGAGAAAACTCTCCAAAACAGAAAAATTTTCTACCTCTCTCTCTTACAAAACACTCTGCGAACTGAGCCAGGGCTAAAATCATTCCAAGCACGGGTGCTTTAACCACAAAGTCCAATTGACCTTAAGTTAGTTCTTGTAGGCCTTAAAAACCTTTGCTAAGGACTGAGGCTGAGGCTAGACAGATCTGGATCTTGATTGGTACTAGAGTACCTTTTAGGCCTATGGTAAGCATTTTAACCTAATCTGAGTTCAAAGGGGAAAGCACTTATCCAAAGCTATTAAAAACTCCATGGTCTAGAACAAAGGTTGAGACCTTAAGTTTTTCGCTAAGGGACTAGCAAAAGCTAGGCATGGGGGTATGATGAGAACCTCATCATGAGCCATAACTAGCTCATTTTGACCTAATACAAAGGATAAAAGCTCCTACATAACTCAAGGAAAGGCTTAACTCAAAGAAATTCTGAGTTTGTAAAGAAAATAGAAACTAAGGGGTAAAAATGCAATTTCACGAATTCAATCTGAAAACAGGGTAACTCAGGGTCCAAACATAGGTCAAAATAACCTAATAGGAAGAAAAGTGGGATGAGATGATCTAATAAGGGCTATAGCAACTCTAAGGAATTAAATGACATCTTGTAATCCTAAAAATAAACCCACTTCAATTCACGAGGTTTGAGGCAAAGAAAAAATCGAATAAACCCTCTAAAATTCATATAAAAATAGTCTCTAGGGTTTAGAACCTCCAATTTGGCCTTAGGAACCCATTTTGACCTACATTGAGAACCATGCCCAATTAATAACTTAATTTGGATTTTTGCGTAAATTAACCGGTCAAACAAGGTTTAATCTAGAAATAAAATTCACCATCAAAATCCTTAGGCCCTAATTAGTCATGTATAAAAACTTGAGCCTAATAAGAAACCTTCTTGACCAACTTTACTTTTTGGCCCTCAACTTTTGAAACCCTCGCATTTTGGCCCCTAACTCTTCTTCGTTCTTTGCATTTGGGTCCTCCCTGCAAAACCCTGAGCATCGCCATGCTCCGGTGACTTTGCGTGGAGCATGTCACCGCGCAGGGTAAGGGGGATCCTCTGCCAAGTCAACCGGGGGTGCCCTACGACCTCTGCCGTCGCAGGGACATCTCCACGGTCTCTGCAACCACCCATACCTCCCGTGCGAATGAGCGGAAGGTATGGGTCTCCATCTCCGGCGTCCTCCGGCGAGGGAGGCAGGTCGTCTCCCTCCTCCCTCCTCTCTGTTTCTGCCACTATAAAAACCCCCAACGCTCTGCCGCTCTCTCCAGCTCGGTTCTGACGGAGAAATCCCCCCCTTTCCTCACTTCCCACTCCGACAGAGGCCCCCTTGCTCCAGTGGTTTTTCCTCCTCCTCCTCGTCGCTCTGCCGCACTACCAGCAGCAGAGCTGCCTTCACCTGCTCTTCCCGCGTCGCGCCATACCCAGCGCGTGCTCTCCCGCTCTCTCCTCGCCGCCGCCCTCTCTATCTGGGCACCTTCTTCTCCGGCGACAGTCGATACGACTGTCGCCCTGCTCCGGCCCCCCCCTCGTCCCTCCGAGTAGGTACAATCTTTCCTCTTCCTCCCCTCTTTCTTTTCCTTACTGTAATTTTTATAACCACCCCTCGACCGCGCCTAATCGCCCTCACCTTCCCCATCTCCGGCCAAACTCCGGCGACTCGCTCCCGTCATTCCACCACCCCACACGACTCACCGACCCTCACAGAACCTCCGCCTCCTCACCCTGATCAACTTCCACCCTTCCATTTCCCGCCACTCGCCACCTGCAGAACCCCTGAACAAACCCATTTCCTGCGCTACAGTTTGACCTAGGGCAGCCCCTACGCTCCGCCCCACGACTTGCCAGACCCCACACCGCCTTCGCCGTGCCACGGCGAAGGTTCTCTGCTTGTCTGATTAGGCCAAGAGGCCATTCTTCTGTGGACAGGTTGCTTGCCCTCCGTCGCCATTGCTGAGCCAGTGAAGCTCCTTCAACCTGTAGTTGCAGGCGCGCTTCGCCCAGGTTCGACTCGCCAGGACGTGCGGTTCACAGCCACGTAGTCACCCAGGCCTGCAGTTGGTGAGAAAGCCCCGTAGCTGCTGCATCTGCCTGCAGCTCCCTCAGCTGCAGGTGCCCAATTGGGGTGGGACATTTAGTCCCACCTCGAAACTTTTGAGAGGCCCACGGCCGCATAAAGGCAAAAAGTGCCTTAGGCTCTTTGCCTCCTGAGCACGGGGTGAGGTCCCTCTCACCCGCTCGAGCCGGCCTCGTCCGCGACCACGCCCCGCGGACCTGGCCCGACCCGTTTACCCGTCCTGCACTCCTCGCCCACCACTGCACGCCGGTGGGCCTGGACCCGGGCACGACCCGCGTACCCAACTACCTGGCAGCTCTGGGAGAGCTATCCTTTGAGTGAATTCTGAGAGAGAGAGACGTGGGAGAGGGTAGAGTAGGTTTTGCCCTCTGATCGAACTTTGAGTGTGCAAGCACAGGTGAAGAAGAAGGACTGCGAGAAGAAGAAGAAGAAAGCCACAGAGGAAATAAGAAGAAAAGATGCACTGTAGCAGCAGCTACTTAAGTCGTCTGATTGAAAAATCGGACGACGCTCTGAAGGCAAAGAAGAAGGAGAAGAAAAGAAGAACAGGACCGCAAGGGAGAAGAAAAAGAAAGAGAAGAAAGAAGAAGAACATAAGAGAAGGCAAGAAGAAAACAAGAAAAGAAGAACAGAGCAAGAATAAGAAGAAGGAAGAAAACTGAAGACTCAAAGAGAAGAGAAAAGAAGACAAAGACAAGAAAGAAGAGAAGAAGAAGAAGCCAACAAGACAAATCTCTCTCTCTCTCTTTATTTTTTTTGTAATAGAAACTTCGTACCTCTAGAATACAACTTGCTCCCTGAGTTCGACCTCGGGAGAACTTTCATTTCCGAGTAAAAATTGTAATAATGGCAATGACTATCTGTACTACAACGTAATTTCTATAACAAAACAACAAAACCTAGTCACAATGCCGTTATCAGAAATCAAGGATAAATCCAGGGTACAGAATGTGGTGGCAGATCATTTGTCGAGACTTCTGAGTGATTCTTCTCATCTGGACATCCTGATTGCTGATACTTTTTCGGATGAAACCATCCTTACAATTTTAGGCATCCAAACCTTGTGGTTTACTGAATTATTCAATTATTTGGCCGTTGGTCAAATCTCCCAGGATTGGACCAAGCAACAACGGGATAGACTCAAATCTGAGGCCAAATACTACTTCTGGAAGGACCCTGAACTGTACTGCATCAGCTCTGATCATATTATTCACTGATGTGTTCCGAAGAACGAATTCAATAGTATACTCAAGTTCTACCATGCATCTGCATGTGGTGGACACTTCTTCGGGAAAAAGACAGCTGCAAAAATTTTGCAATCAAGATTCTATTGGCCGTCTTTAGTCAAGGATGCCCAGAATTTCTCAAGGTCGTGTTCCTGATGCTAGGCACTCGAGAACATAACTAAGAGAGATATGATGCCCCTAAACCCAATTCTTCCTATCGAAATCTTCGACATTTGGGGCATCGATTTCGTGGGACCATTCCTCCCTTCATTTAGACATCATTACATTCTCGTCGCTATTGATTATGTGTCTAAATGGATTGAGGTGATTCCCACCCAAACCAATGACCACAAGGTGGTCATCGATTTTGTCAAGAAGAACATCTTCAGTAGGTTCAGGATTCCGAGGGACATCATCAGTGATGGTGGCACTCATTTCACTAATGCCAGTTCCATAATTTGCTGGCTAAATACGATGTTAATCACCGAATTTCCACACCTTACCATCCCCAGACGAATGGATAGGTCGAGATCTCCAATCGGGAGATCAAGAATATTCTGTAGAAAATGGTTAGGCCTGATCGCAAACACTGGACTCAAAAGCTTGAGGACAATCTTTGGGCCTACTGTAAGGCATATAAAACACCCATCGACATGTCTCTGTTTCATCTGGTGTAAGGAAAGGCATGCCATTTACCCGTAGAGATTGAACATAGGGCATTCTAGGTAATCAAGTAGTGCAATCTAGATCTGAGTTTAGCTGTGAAGACCAGGAAAGTCCAACTATTTGAGTTGGAGGTGCTTAGAAAACATCCATATGAGAATGCCAAGATCTACAAGGCACAACCAAAGCTCTACATGACAAATTGATTTCCCGCAGGAGCTTTGAGTCGAACCAAAAGGTCTGGTTATTCGATTCTTGACTTAAGCTCTTTCCCGGCAAACTTAGGTCGAAATGGAATGGCCCGTTCATTATCAACCAGATTTTTTCAAACGGAGCTGCTCAGATCTCTGACCCGAAGACTGGTAACTCATTCAAAGTCAACAGTCAACGTCTAAAGCCTATTATTGACCGTACTCTTCCAGAACCTGTCTCAGACACAGTTGCTCTAGCCATGTTGTGACTTCTTTGGCTGGACTATGCCTAGCTGATGGCAATAAACTCAGCAGTTGTACATGTGACTCAGAGCTGACCCGAGCTTCATATTCTGGTGATCTTCCGTAATCTACCCTTTCTTTCATGTCTCTTTTTCTCAATGTCGACATTGCATCTGCTAGGCATGGGGGGGTGGATTCATTTTTGAATCATTTTGTCAACTCTGTGAAATTCTTGTAAATTCTATTTCTCTTTTTTTATATACATAAAAAAAAAGAATTAGGAAGGAATACTTGGACATTGGGACTTTTCAATCTTAGGAAATAGTATATTAGGATCTGAACACAAAGACCCTTCAGGTCTTTGGACTTAATCAGCCTGGGCATCCACTAAAATATGGATTTGTTTTTCGAGTCCTCACCATCTTGAATTCTATTGTAATGTGATTAAATAAGTTTGGGTGATAAGTACACGACTTATTAACCTGTCCTCTGATTTGAGGGAACTTTATGTCTAGAGCGTCTACACGCTATCCATTCACTAACTTGTTGATCGGCAATTTTAACGGAAATTGGGTAGCTAATGAACCTTCTAGGGTGATATGGCTAGCAAGTTGTCATGGGTAACAGCTCATAGGTAGGTTGTTTAGAGCCCAGTCACTGGACCATTCACTTCTTATTGCCTTTATGTAAATCTTAGACTACGGAAGCCACCTACTTAAAAAAAAGAAAAAAAAAGTCAAAAAGAAAAGAAGACGGAAATGAGAAAATAAAAAAAAGAAAACAAAAGAAATAAGCTAGACTTCGCCGCACGAGTATGGCTGGCAAGTTGTCGGCGGTAACAGCTCATCAATCAGTTGTCCAGAACCTAGCTCAATAAATGCACTAAAAATTCCCAAAACATTTAGGAAGAAGCGGAGAAGTAGAATAAGTCAGGGAGATATAGATTGGATTCACCCTTGTGTTGACCCCATAAAAGTAAAAGTAGGGAGAAAGCTACCAGTCGTAAAGATACATCTTTAGGAAGAATTCTCTTTTTAAGGTCTCCTAGAGGCGTAGAAACCCGAAGTCCGTTCTAATTGCCGATCAACGAGTCTATCACATTCACAATAAGATGCTTAGAACTTAGGGTTCTCACCAAATCTTTGGTGGGTTGAATGGCCGTAGAAAGCCACTCTTAGCCCAGGTGCTGTTGTTTCTTTGAAAATTCAGATCCTGAGTAAAAAAATTTCTTAATGTTGAAAATAACTTATGCCCAAGTAATCCAACCTAATTCTTTTATAAATAGCATTTAGTTTTTGCTAGGGACTAGCAAAAGATAGGCATGGTGATGTGATGTGCATACATCTGACTAACTTAAATGTCTATTAATGCATGTTCTTAGTGTCACATTAGCATCATACATTTTAAATAGTGCGTAACATGCATAATCATGCATTTAAATCAAGTTGTATAAATTGTACAATAATTGTCGCCTTTTTATGGTCAAGGACAGGATGACTTTTACATCTGGGCCTCAGATTGAAGATCCAACCATACGAATCTGACCAGGGTGACGATTGGAGTTCAACGACTCCAAGATCGCCCTAATCGGACATCCACAGCACCAGATACAGACTGAGGAATCCTAAAGATCATGGGCCAAGATGGTGTTAATCTGTACCTCAGAGACAAATCCGATCACACGGATGGATTTGGATTGACGATTGCAGCCTAATAATTAGCCCATATTTGTGGGCTATTTAAGTATTTAAGTGCCTAGACATTAAGTTAATTCTAACATTTATTTAGCATAAATTAGGATGTAAATATGTTAATTCATATTTCTAATTTAATTACATAATTCATGCATTGAATACATATTTAAATGCATTTAGAATTAACTTAGAATTGCATTCATTTAATTAGTTAACCAATTAGGTGCATTGCATACATTAATTTAAGTTAACATAAAAGTTGAGGGTTTGTATATAAATAACCATAATATTTTATCATTATTTTTTATTCGTCTTCTATGTGCAACGGCTGCATTTCTTCCTCCAGCTACCGCAGTGAAGAACCCAATCAAGGAGGAGCAGATGTGTTGGATCTGGTCGAGGCAGCTGATTTCAAAAGAGAGGAGGAGGCAGCCGAGCTCATGAGGCCTCCACCCCCGACTCACCACTGTGTAGAGAGTTCGTCTCTCGTCCATTCCACACGGCCGGCCTCAACCGTGGCGACGAGCCTCCACCACCGTGGGCGTGGTGTGATAGGTCACACCGCCATCCGGAGCTCGTCCGCATTATCGCAAGCACCTTAGCGTGCACCACCTTCGCCGTCGTCACCTACCCCCGTAGCCACTGCATTTTCATCTTCTCAATCAGTAAGACGTTGAGGAAATTTCCCGAACGTCTAAAGCTTTGACCCCACACTCCAACAGCAACTGGCTGCTCACTTCACTCCCACACCCCTCCGGTTGCACACTTGCGCCGCACCTCCTGCAGCATCCACAGCGCAAGCCCTTGCTACGTGTGCACCACCTGTCACAGCTACACCGCATGCCCCTTCCATCCTCCAGCGCCATCCCCAGCCCACACACACCTTCCGCGCACACCCTACGCCCCGCCTCCTTCATGTCCGTGCTCCGCCAGAACTGCAACATGCCCATTAGCTCCCCTCAGCACGCCTCATCTCCTCCAGTGTGTCCACTCACCCGTGCGCATACGCACCACCTCCTGCAGTAGCCACGTGCACACCCTACTGTGCCTCACCTCCTTCATCCCTAAGCACACCCGCCAGCTTTCTCACCAGTCTGCAGCACTTCTCCAACGCGCATGCAGACCGTGCACCGCCTGCAGACCGTGCACCGCCTGCAGACCGCGCACTGCCTACAGAGCATGCATCACCTGCAACACCTCAGCATCCACTTCCTCGCCACCACCTCCAGAGCACCTCTAGCGCGCAGCTGTACGCACGCTTAAGCCTGCAGCACGCGCGCCACTTTCGTGCGCAACCTGCAGCAGCAGCAACTCTAGAACCGCTGCTACCTATCTCCTCCGGCAGGTCAGCTCCGGGCACCACTCGACGTGTGGCTGCCACCACCGTGATGGCCTCACTTCAGCCAACCTCCTGTGCGAACCTCTCCTCGATTGAACCTCTCTCCTGGTCGCGAGGAGGAGAGAGGTAAAATCCTCTGTTTTTAGTTTAATTAGTAATTACATTTCATGCCATTGCTAGGAAAAAGAATTTTGATTTATGAATATTTTATTATGGTAAAATTATAACTTCATACTCAAGCTCTCTTACAATTGTGTGGCTTTTGTAATTAACATTGTTTGACATTGGTTTTGGGATTTAAATGTGCATAAACTTTCTTTAATACATGTTAATGGAAAATTGCATAAAATCATCACATATTTATTGAATATTTCAGTGAGAAAAAATTGCACATCTACCCTTACATTTTCAAGATATTGTCCATCTTCTTTTCGTCTCATTTCATGTCAGATTTGACTACGGATTTCTCACAAGATTGAACGAAAATGAAATAATTGAGATATTATTGCATCTTTGCCTCCCTGTGGACACGACCCACTCCTAATTGAGTGGTTATATTAATTGTTGGTTAGTCGATTTTTCCACCACATAGAGCTACAAACAATGCGACATTTTATGTAACAAACGACTTTTAAAGCGAACAATCGACTCGTCAAATGGCGCCTTTGCCGGGGAGGCAACTGATGCAATAATTTCACGTAATCTTATTTTTGATTATTTCTCATTGCACAGTGATTTGACCAATTATTATTTTTTTTGTGTGGGAAATTTGTGTGAGGAATCAGCCATTGTGAGAGGAGACCCTTGACGTCGCCAGAGGAGGAATTGGTCGAGCTACTTTGAAAAGGAGGGGTAGGACGAGGACGCGACGATCATGTTTGTACTTTTAGTAGCTAATTTAATTAGAGTAGGATTAAGACTTTAGATTTAATTTTTTTTGCATTGCACATTTGGATTGAAACCCTTGTTCTGGGGTATATTTTGAGGGGTTTGTTCCCAGATTTTGTTTTAGGCCCGTGTTGGGTAATTTTTGGGAGCCTATTCCCTTTTCTTTAGATTTAGGTTTTTAGTTTATTTTGTGGATTGTTTACCTTTATTTGTTTTTGCATAAGTAGTTAAAAAAAAAAAATGAGTTGCCTGCTAGAAGCTGCCTACCCCTAGGTCAAACCATTTAGGTCTGTATGAGTAGCCTCTAGATTTATTTCTCTGCATTGCGTGCATTCTCGCATCATTGATTGCTAGAAGCAAGGTACGCATTCTGTTACTTTGCATCCTATTCTTGATCACGCATTGCATGTGGACTTAATTCGAAGACCACCTAATCTGTATTGAATGAAACTAACAAGTGGTCACATATTTTCTAGAAAAAGGACTAGTTAAAGGAGGGACATTTTAAAATCCAAGGATTTGATTTTCAAACTTGGCGTGTGATTCAAAATTCAAAATCTTTTGCGATGTATGCACACTTATTTCGCTTGCACCACGGCATGCTCTTAGACACTCCTTAGGTTTGGAAATACTAGGACAAGAGCCCTCCTATCGTTGGATTCTAAAGTGTTCGGAACTTGAGATCAAAGGTTTTGTAAATCCAAAGCGGGGGATACCCTGCCACGGATTTCTGGAGGTAGTTGAGAAGCACCGTGAAAGCACAGCTTCAAAAGAAGGCTTAGGCCTACTTGCATCCCTCGATCTTCCGTCTTTGGAGTTGCTCTACCATTTGAGATTTAGGGAAGAACACCTAAGCTCCAACTAGGTCTTCTTAGGCGAGCCATAGGTCGACAGTAAGCACGTAAATTGATTGAACAAATTGTATTGTCACCTACAATCTGACTTAAAATCAAAAGCCTAAATTGGGAAAGACCTAAAAAGTCCTTTTTGAATTGTGTTTTGCTTGGGGAATTCTGATTGAGGTGTGAGTTAGAATGGACCTAACTCTGCATTCTTCAATCCCCCACTCTGCCTACACCTTCACCCCCACTCTGCATTCTTCAATCCCATACGTTGAGATGGTCCATCCCTTGATGGACATAATGACAATCATTGGGATCCGTTTTACTCCTATTATAGGAGTATTGGCCTGGTTAAGCCCCAAATCAGTGAGCAGAACCTAGGAGTGGGATTTGCTTTGCCCAATATCCCACACACCATGGAAATACCCAACCTACCCTCCCTGAAAAATTATAATGTTTGGACAGACACTCTTGGGTACTATAAGCCTGAGCCTGACTTCTCTCATGATAGAAATGACCTCTCCTTTTTGAAGATGGAAATATAGAAAATGCAAAACGAAATGATTGAATTGTTAGGAGAATCTTCGAGAGCAGGCCAACAAGAAAGAAATGAAATTAGCCACCCAATCTACCCCATTGAGGATGACGTACACCCCTCTACAATAGATGCATCTCCCATGGGAGAGTTATACTTTAAGTTGGAGGGAAATTTTGGGGAGAATAGCTAATTTTTGAGGTTCAATTTTGAAACCTCCCCATTAGATGATGGTTCCTTGAGAGATCCACGCCTTATGTGGGAGGAAGATACATATGAAAGTAGTTATGCATTAGATGAAGAAAGGTGGCAACCCGAGGAAGATGATGATAAGGTTGAGTATCCACTTGAATTATATTGGAGTCAAAAGAAGGGAATGATGGTACCATTGGAAGACCTCGACCCAGATGATAGTATTTCCATGACATTTGATGAAGTGGGTCGAAGTCAAGTTGTTAATCCTACCCTCCCTTTTGATCACGAGATGGAACTCAAGCCCACCCTTAGGGAACCTAACCCTGAAGAAATTGACCTATCTGAGGAGTCCGATGTTTCCAGTGTAAACCATTTACCTCAGATAGAGCACCCAAGGGGATCTGCTAAAATATTAAATGATTCTAGACCTTGGGTATATGATGAATCATATGATGAGGAGAAAGATGAATTATATGAGGAACCTACATTCAAGATTTGCAGTGACACTAAGGGTGATTATGTCTTATTTGAAGAGTTAGCCCCTGAGGATGTCACAAATTTGACCAAATTAGGTTTCCTTAGCACAACCATTGATGATATTTCACCTCATGATGAAATGATGGAAAATTTGGAAGCAACTTCTAAGATTTATGTGGATTCACATATAGACTCCGGGGAAGATTTGAGTAAAGAACAAAAACCCGGGGATGACATTGATAGGATAATCCCTAGATCTGTTGCTTCCAACCTGCCTTCATTTATTTCGAAGTCACCCTCTGATTCGCTTATATCTGAAGGCAAATTGTGACTTCTGATGAAGGGTAGGATGATAAATGTGATGGTGCAAGGAATGCTAGGGATGCAATTGAGGATTTAGAAAGAGTGTTAGGGATGGACACCGAGCTGATTAAACCCAACCTAGATCTTATGGCCATCCTGCAACCTCGGAACTTAGGCACCCTAGACGATCCTTGCCTTAGAGAATTGCTCACTTTTGTTCTGACCGGGGGCTTAACAAACCAATATTTCCCGTAATGGAGTATCGGGCATGGATTGATGATTTCTTTAGTCAGTCCATTGCCTTGGGGGTTTATCTCTGCACCATTCCTTCCCCATTCTTTTTGGAGGATCCTTGTCATCCTCCTTCTACCCCTTTGGAGGTTGTTATATTTGTTTATCCTTTAGAACCTCCTCTGGTGACCTGGGAAGATTTCATTCCCATCTTAGTTGGGCGAGCATTTGCTTTCAGGATTCATCATCATCTCGCCAACATCCTAGGTTACCTATTTTCTAGGCCAACATTGCTTTGCTCATTTTTAGGGCCTATTTCTGCAAACCTTGAACTTGATTTGCAGGTTCTTTGGCTATTTGGCTGCTAACAAAAGAATGGCAGCCCAGCTCTGACCCAGGTAATATCCTTCTATGCAATGAGGAAATTGCAGATTTTAGGCATGGGGGGGTGTACATGGGAATATACATAGCATAGTGCATTCATTGCATACATTTGCATTAAAAAAAAAAATGTTTTGAGCTTAATTGGCTTGGTCCTGCATTCTTAAGTAAATTAGAACTCTAGGGTAGACTAAGTTAATTCTAGGGTCAAACTTTAGAAGCTAAATGAGCTAGTTGCTTTAGACCTTTAGGGTCCTTTGTGGACTTAAAAACTTAAGTAGGAGTTAAGTTGTGGACCATTCCTCAAGAGGTTGAGGAAGGAAAGCTAGGGATTGAGTTAAAAGGTGGGGTGGTACTTGGAGTCTTGTTCTACCTTTTGGTTTATGGGTCCTTGTAACCCAAGCATCCAAATTTCACACACTTGGTCTGGTAATCAACTTAATTTCTTCCTTTCTTAAAAGAGATTTGGTTCTCTTAGTTTTGACTTAGGAGAGGCTTGAAAGCACAATTTGATTGGAAGAGTTCCCGCCGTAGGAGAGATGGAGTATATACTCACCTTGAGGATGCGATGATAACATATTACCTCCTCGGCGCTTGTCTCTTAGGATATCCATCCTACTGTGGGCATGTAAGCGCATTGTGCGGTTCAGCTACCATGGGCGACCCTTTCTTGAAGTGCCGATTGCCATAGGCCTGAATTCGCTTAAGAAATCCATGGGCGATACTATCTCAAAGTGTCGATTGCTAGGAGTTCTTGGGGTGGTTATGGGCTGTGCTATCTCGAAGCATCGAAAGCTAGGCACCCTTCGAGGTATGGTAATGGGGACAATGAATCCGACACAGATCGTGTTGATAGTTAATCTGAGGTTAGACTTAGAAGAATCAAACAAAAAATATATATATTATTCAAAGAAAAAAATCCTTTTTCCTTTAACTCAAATAACTCAGACCAATGCACATGCACAGATGCTTTAATCTCAGGAATCAATAAACCTTAGGGTAGAGTCAGAAATCAGGGAAACTTGTGCCTGCAACTCATCTTTAGCCGACCTAGTCTGTAACTTAGCAACTTCTTGGGAACCTTAGGTCTAGAGTCTGAACTTAATATGTTTCTAAAGGAAGACCGATTGGGTTGACTAGTCTACTTGGAGTGCTAGGTTTTTGCTTGGATTTGCTAGGGACTAGCAAAAACTAGGCATGGGGGTATTTGATTAGCCCATATTTGTGGGCTATTTAAGTATTTAAGTGCCTAGACATTAAGTTAATTCTAACAATTATTTAGCATAAATTAGGATGTAAATATGTTAATTCATATTTCTAATTTAATTACATAATTCATGCATTGCATTCATATTTAAATGCATTTAGAATTAACTTAGAATTGCATTCATTTAATTAGTTAACCAATTAGGTGCATTGCATACATTAATTTAAGTTATCATAAAAGTTGAGGGTTTGTATATAAATAACCATAATATTTTATCATTATTTTTTATTCGTCTTCTACGTGCAACGACTGCATTTCTTCCTTTAGTTGCTGCAGTGAAGAACCCAATCAAGGAGGAGCAGATGTGTTGGATCTGGTCGGGGCAGCTGATTTCAAAAGAGAGGAGGAGGCAGCCGAGCTCGTGAGGCCTCCACCCTCGACCCACCACTGTGTTGAGAGTTCATCTCTCATCCATTCCGCACTGCCGACCTCAACCATGGTGACGAGCCTCCACCACCATGGGCGTGTGGTGTGACAGGGCACACCGCCATCCGGAGCTCGTCCGCATTACTGTAAGCACCTCAGCATGCACCACCCTTGCCGTCGTCACCTACCGCCGCAGCCACTGCATTTTCATCTTCTCAGTCAGTTAAGACATCCGGGAAATTTCCCAGACGTCTGAAGCTTCTACCCTACATTCCAATAGCAATCGGCCTCTCACTTCACGCCTGTGCCCCTCTGGTTGCACACTTGCACTGCACCTCCTGTAGCATCCACGGCGCAAGCCCTTGCAGCACGTGCACCACCAGTCACCGCTACACCGCATGCCCCTTCCATCCTGCAGTGCCATCCCCAGCCCACATGCGCCTTCCGCGCACACCCTGCACCTCACCTCCACGTCAGCGCTCTGCCAAAATTGCAACATGACCATCAGCTCCCCTCAGCACGTCTCATCTCCTCCAGCGCATCCACTCACCCGCGCAAGTATGCACCACCTCCTATAGCAGCCACGCGCACACCCTGCTACGCCTTACCTCCTTTAGCCCTAAGCGCGCCCGCCAGTGTTCACACCAGCCTGCAGCACTTCTCCAACACGCCTGTAGACCGTGCACCGCCTGCAGACCGTGCACCTCCTACAGAGTGCGCGTCACCTGCAACGCCTCCAATGTCCACTTCCTCGCCTCGCCGCCACCTCCAGCACACATCTAGCACGTAGCAGTATGCACGCTCAAGCCTGCAGCAAGCATGCCACCTCCGTGCGCAACCTGCGGCAGCAGCAACTCTAGAACTGCCGCTACCTATCTCCTCCGGCATGTTGGCTCCGGCCACTGCTCAACATGCGGCTGCCACCACCACAACGGCCTCACTTCAGCCAACTACTTGTGCAAACCTCTCCTCGATTGAACCTCTCTCCCGATCGCGAGGAGAGAGGTAAAATCCTCTGTTTTTATTCAAATTAGCAATTACATTTCATGCCATTGCTGGGAAAAAGAATTTTGATTTATGAATATTTTATTATGGTAAAATTACAACTTCATACTCAAGCTCTCTTACAATTGTGTGGCTTTTGTAATTAACATTGTTTGACATTGGTTTTGGGATTTAAATGTGCACAAATTTTCTTTAATACATGTCAATGGAAAATTGCATAAAATCATCACATATTTATTGAATATTTCAGTGAGGAAAAATTGCACATCTACCCTTACATTTTCAAGATATTGTGCGTCTTCTTTTCGTCGCATTTTATGTCAGATTTGACTACGAATTTCTAACGAGATTGAACGAATATGAAATAATTGAGATATTATTGCATCATTGCCTCCCTATGGACACGACCCACTCCTAATTGAGTGGTTATATTAATTGTTGATTAGCTGATTTTTCCACCACATAGAACGAATATGAAATAATTGAGATATTATTGCATCATTGCCTCCCTATGGACACGACCCACTCCTAATTGAGTGGTTATATTAATTGTTGATTAGCCGATTTTTCCACCACATAGAACTACAAATGACGCGACATTTTTTGTAACAAATGATTGTAAAAGAAAATGATCGGCTCGTCACCTAATGGCGTGAAAATCGATCCAATCTGATACCCGTCGCACCATCTACATCACTCAGAAGATGGATGGTCAAGATGGCACCATGTGGCACCATCCAATTGCCCAATCGGGCTCGAGGAACTGCTACTGCATCTCCAAGGGATTTCTATCACACGATCCTAGTCATTGGATCTTGATCCAACGGCCAGAATTGAATCTGATTGGCCACTTCATCTTCATCAAGTGAAAGAGTGTAATGGATTTGGATCATTGGATCTAGATCCAACAGCCACTAATCCACGCACTAAAATCCTTTTTGCAACAAAGCAACAGCCGCAGTGCAATGGTCGTGCTGCTGTGGGTGAGACGAAGGTCGTGCGTTCGAGCCGCGCTTCACCTCAAATTGAAGAGGGCACGTGGAGCGGGCGAGCGAGCGGAGCCGTGCGATGAAGATCGTGCAACGCTGAGAGAGCGATAGCGCCCACGTGTGATTAGACGTGCGACGCTGATGCGTGATCACACGCGGGTGCACGACACGAGTGAGGATGGTTTAAGCATACATGCATAGGCATTTTGAGCGGAGAAGAGGATAGGGTGTGCACGACGCACGAACATGTCGGCCACGATGGACCTTTATTGACGTTTAAGTCTGTCACTAAAGGTCCCATATTAATGTTTTTCAAATTAAAATGTCCAAAATCCCCCCACTCCTTACAATTATTAGAGGAGACCCACTCTATACGAATTTCTCATCCCTTCCTTTTCTCCTCTCCCTCTCCAAATCTCAAGAGAAGCTTGTCTCACACCCGAGATGCTCCTCAAGAGATAAATCAATTTTTTGCCCCCATTCCGGAAGCGGATCCTGTGACGACGATGATGTGCTGCCTCATTCCCATTCCACCTGCTTCGACCTCCTTTTTCCCGCTCCGATCCTCATCTTCCAGGCATTGTCTCGTCCGTCTCGTCCTTCAAGCTATCATCGAGGAGGATAACTTCTCTCTCCCATTACTTTTTCCTGCTTCCTAGAGTAGAATTTTCATGCATTCTAGTTGTAATAATTTTCCTACTTTCTAGTGTAATTTCTTACTTTCTTAGTTGTACAAACATTTTACAACATCAATTGAATGTTCTCTCTCTCTCCTATTGTTTATATTGATTCCATTTCATTGTAATTACTCCGCTCTTTAAGCAAAAACACAAAAAAAAATATAATTGCGAATTTTGATTGATGTAGACTCCTTGAGTTCGACCTGGGATTTCTTTTCTGGTATAAATTTTATTTGTTGAACCCGAGTTCTTCGCTATTCAAACTGCAACGACAGGTTTTCAAAACCAACTCCGATAGAGTAGTCCTCTGACGTTCAACAAGAAACAATTTAGGAAGAAAAATCTTTAATGACACCTCCATGACAAAGATGTTTTGCTAGGGAGTAACCAATTCAGCTGAAGAAAAGAATTTTTATTTATTTATTTATTTATATATGCTAACCTAAATGCATGAATACTTCCTAAAATACAAAATGCACCCCCATGCCTAAATCCTACAATGTCCTCATTGTAAAATTAAAAAAGGGGGAGAAAGGAAGGAAATCACCTGATGATGGTGTTATTCAGAACACTAGGTTGCCTCCCAACAACCACTGCATTTTCTGTCAGCAGCCAGACTTATAGGGAACCTATAAGTCTGGTTCCGAATAGAAAAAGCTAGGCCCTAAAAATATGCGTAACAACACGGGCCTAGAAAACAGGTAGCCACAGATGTTGGCGATCTGATGATGCAACGTTATCCCAATTGCTCGCCAGAAGACATGAAAGCAAATAGCCTTGTAGGCTACCTGGGGAGGACTAGGAATAACAAAAGGAATATGAAAAAGGACCTCCTGAAATGGAATAAGTTGAGGATAACAAGGATCCTCCAAAGCAGGAAGGCTTTTAAAAGATATAAACATTATTATTTCAAACCCTTGAATGATGAGACTAAAAGTACAAGCATCAATCCACACTTTCCATTCTACTCGAGGATGTATTGGCCTAATATGTTCTTCAAAGTGAATGTACATGAGTAGAGATCTGAGCCAAGGATCAGTTAGGGAGTGTAAGGACTATTTGTGGTGTTAGAAGGCAATTATTAAGTCTAATGATGGCTTAATCTGTGTCAAGTCCAATTCCAACAACGATTCAGATTGTCTATTCTCCCTAACAATTATTGTAGAAAAATTCAAGTCACCTTGCCTATCATTAATGATGGGAGTCATGTTTTCACCTTCCAGTATATGTGAATCAATGGTGGACTCCAAATTAAATTTCTTTGATGGCAGGGTCTAAGCAACTGAATCATTATCATTAATCTCATCCCCGAATTTTTTTGGTTCACTCAAATTTTTGTCAGGCTGTATATGTGATTCATTAGTAAAGAAAGGAGTTGCTTCAGTATCAACAATTATTTCTGATGGAGGATCTATCATAATGTTTTGGAGTAAGCCTATATCACTCAATTCTTTGTTCTTCTTGGGGCATAAATCCTTAATTTACATGTTTTGTCCCCGAGAGTCTCCCCTAGTCTTCTCACTATTGTGTTTGTCCTCCACTAATATCAACTCCTGGTTTGGTGGAGGATGACTCTCAAAAGAAGAGAGGAATCCGGATTTCACTAGATTATTTATATCCTCAGGGGGAAAGTCCTTAAATAACACATAATCCCCTTATGATTCACTCCAGATTGTAAGGCTGGGTTCCTCCATAGGGTTATCATCCTCCTCTAAAATAGACTCTTTGTACCCTTGAGACCAAAATTGATCCAATTCATCATCCATTCTCTTAGGCTCTCCTTCATTGGGCGCATTTAAATCCTCAGAATGTTGGATGGTAGGTGTTGATTCCCTAAGTGGAGGGTTAGGATTAGGCTCACTAAGGGTAGAATGGGGTTCCACTAGATAGTTAGTAGGGGAAGTGATAGGAACAATACAGCCTTGACCCGGGTTATCAGGGGTAAGGAAAATACTGTCATTAGGGTCAAGGTTCTCAAGAGGTACCATCTTCCCTTTCTTTTGACTCCATTATATCTCGAGTGGATAATTACTAGGATCGTTCTCCTCTAGTGGCTGTGTTTCATGGGGAGAGTCTAGGTGATAGCCACTTAAAACAAGATCCCTATTATCAATGGTTTCCTCAGAAATATTTTCATGATCATGGTCGTATGGGTAGGGATCAGAATTACTAGGAACAGCGTAGCTAAGCTATCTAATTTCTTTGTTCAAATGCTAACTATTCCACAACACCACTCCCATAGTTTCCATTATTTCCTTTTATTGTTTTTGCATTTCTATCATAAAAGAGGAGAGGTGATAAACGCCAGTTTATCATCATTCTTATGCACTAAAATAAACCTAGCTCTTAGGATTTTACTCTGCAAATGGGTTTTTGGGCTGCATTTAGGCATTCACTAGGTTAGGCATGCATTGCATTTTCTTTTGTTATTTTAATGTGTTTTTGTGAGTGTTAGGGATGAACAGATATATAGATCCCTAAAACCCTAGCACTCAAGAAGGTAATTGGTGAAGAAGGAGTTCAGACTAGCTGGAACTCAGCTTGATCTAGCTCACCACAACTGGAACCAAGCTCACTTGAACTAGGGTTAGCTCATCCCAGCTCCATTCAGCTAATCTCAACTGAATGGTAGCTCAAGAGAGTTCATCTTAGCTCACCCTAGCTCAAGTCAGCTCAGATCCAGCTCAACTTAGCTGAGTCTAGCTCATCTCAGCTCCCACTAGTCCACAGGGAGCTCTAGCTAGCTCAGCTGAGTTGACAGGAGTTCACCCCAGCTTAGACCCAGCTACATCCAACTCCACTCAACTCCAGCCAGCTGAAGAAGAACTCGTCCCAGCTTAGGAAGCTCAAGTCTAGCTCCCGGGGACTCAGCTTAGCTCAACTCAGTTGAGCTAAGCTACCTTAGCTGCCTCAACCAGCTTGATCCTCCCCAGGAGCACCATACCTAGCTCACCTCAGCTGATTATGGTAGAAGCCAGCTCACTTTAGCTTGGCTTAGCAGCTAGCAAAGAACTAGTAAGCTAGGCCAGCTAGAGTAGCTCCATGCCAGCCTCTTCAGCAGTAGCCAGCTCCAGACTTCTCCTCCATAGCTTCTCTCCCCAAACCCTAGCTCCAACACCTCCTCATCTACTCCTCCATTAGCTAAGCTAGCTTAGCTTAGCTATGCTCCAACTTCCTTGGCTTATACCACCCCAAAAACCCACCTAACAACTCCACCCAACTAGCTCCACCTAAGCTCCACATAAGGTAACCTACTTGGCGCCAACCTAGCTGACCCACCACCTCCAAAAGACACCTAAAAGTGGTGCCAAAACCACCATAACTACCTGCTTGTTGGCGCCACTTTTCCCTCCAAAAATCCCCTTCATCTCCACCACACATCTCCCCTTAAACCCATCTCCACCCTCCACATACCCCCTCCTTCTAGAACCTTCGTTGGCGCCACCTAAGACCCCCTTCTAGAAGTTATTTTAGCGCCAACTTCAAGGGGTGTCACCACCCATAACCACCCCCTAGGAGTCCCTTGGGTTGGCGCCAAATGCCCTTGGCTATAGGATCCCCAACCACCTCCATCCTTCCATCTTAGCCCTCCATTTCAAGAGGCACCTTAAGCCCCCATCCTACCCTATAAAAAGACCACTGCCCACCACCATTCAAAGCATCCTTGGCTAGCAAATTCACTCTCATATTCTACCTAGAAGCCCACACCCAAGAGAGAAGAAGAAGAAGAAGATTAAAGGGATATTTTGTCCCTTTGGTGCCTTCCCCTCTTCCCTTCTCTCTTGAGTCACGCCAGCCAAAGGAGAAGCCAGGCAAGAAAGATCTTTGGAGGAGATTTTGAAGGTGATCCACGCCACCTTGGAGGAGCTTTTGAGGGTGGTGCACGCCCACCCCTTGGAGAGCATTGAAGGTGGTAGCATCCACCTTGGAGGAGCTCTCAAGGAAGGAGAAGAAGGAGGCCCTCTTTTCAAGCCAAGGAGCAGCTAGGCTTGGAGCAAGAAAACTCCCTTCTTCACCAATTTTTGCAAGAGGATTTGTGTTTCTTTCATTGCTTTTAAATTTTTTTATTTTTTTTCTAGTAGAAGCATTCCTCTACTTGTCTTGGAAAAAGAATACAAATTCAAGTTAATCAATTTGCCTTCTTTTTAATTTTATGTTGCAATTGTTACTGTTGTTTTAGCACTTATTCTACTTCCACTCCCTAATTACTCTAGGCCTCCACTTGCCCAGAGTGAGCTTAGGTAGTGGACATTTTAATCTCTTAAGTTTCATCCTAGCATTTTAGGTGTTACGACTCTTTTGTCACAATTCGCACTTTGCCCGTATTATTTCAAAACACAAAAATATTATATATTTAAAATACCATAAAGAAAGTTGAGATGTGTTTTTAGCAAGAGAATTGAATTGCAATTTTTGCCTCCTTGGACGACCCTAGATACTCCCCTATCTAGGATATAAATTTAAAAGCAAAAGTGCATTTACGCGTTGCAACGACACTAAATTACCTAATTAACAAACTGTGTATTTTCGCTATCACTTTTTGGCGCCATTGCCGGTGAGGTACAGCTTTGCTTAATCTTTCTTTCTCTTGCTTGAAATGGATCTCATCCCCTTCTCTTTCTTCTCTTTCGTGTGTGTAGGAACTATTGCAGGAAGAAAGTTGGAATCTGGAAGCGAGATCTCAAAGTTCCTTTTCTTCCTGTGAAATTCAGGTTGGTCCTCTTTCTAGTCACATAATTAATTAAAAACTACCAAAATATACTAAACTTGGCTTTCAGGACCCTAAACATTTGATTAAGTGGAGTGGTGCATTTTAAAATCCATTGTTTGCTTGAATGCATCTTTAACACCACTCCATTGCAAGTATTGGTGTTTTGTTTTCGGGTCTGGATTTCTGTCCGAACTTGAAAAATCGTTTCCTAACACCACAGGCTCCTAAAATCATAAAATGTCATACAGTGATTCCAAATTGAGTTAAGAACATTTGTACCAAATTTCATATCAATTGCCTTTGTATTTAATTTTTAAAAATTCATGGACTACATAGGGATCACACCCTCTAATCTTCCTATTTTGCTACTGTCCATGAATTTTTAGAATTTTCATACTCATCCAATTTTTGTGAAATTCAGCTTTCTAGAATCCTTGTAAAATTTTACACATCATACAAAATCATCAAACTTTTCTGAGGTCGGTGATAATACCAAAAATCCAAAATACCCACGGGTATCATTTTTGGACTTTGACACCAGTACAATTAAAAATTCAAAACAATTATCAAACAAATTCCTAAAATCTTACAAAAATCTTTTCTTGATTTCACTCAAGGTAGTGGTGTTGGTTGCATTGTTTGGACCACTAATTATTGAGAAAGCCTAAAAACAACTCATTGGTAGTTAAATATCTATCTTAGGGACAATTCGCTTAGGGTTTCCTTCTTTCTTTTTAGAGACTCAATTTAAAGGAAATATACAATCACCCATACAACTTATTTTTCCTTTGATTGTGGAATTTCAAACTTGTTTGAAAATTTAACTAGAGAAATCCTAAAACACATTCAATTAAATTGAATCCTAAAAGACATAAATACAAAAATTTGTGTGACAACTTGATTTTCATTGGAGCCACTCTCCAATTCCTGCACACACAAAAAAAAATCGAAATAACAGGGCAACAACCCAATTAACGCCCTCCACATTCCCTGTGCACTGTAGTATCCTAGACCTAATTAAAACTTGCAGTAACTTGACCGCTAAGGTTTCATCAACTTTGGCTTGCTATCTAGGTCTTAAGTTTTCTTTAGTTAGTACCAATTCTGTCATCTATATCTGGTGTTCAGGCTGAGGGGCCATGTCAAACGACCAGGCACGGGTTTGTACAAGCGCCTAGGGTTTTCCTTGGGAAATGTTTGGGCCCAAACCTCCCCTTAAGAAACTTGGCTAGATTTGTTGATAGAACGGGTATTCACTTTTGACTACTTATTTCCTACATAGACCAAGTCTTAGGTTTCTTATTAGGGAGTCGCATTTAAGTTAGGCCTAGCTTTGTTTATTTGAATTGCACACTTTCTCTCATCTCTTTCTCTTCTCCTCCTGTCCAATTCTTCCCAAATAGTGCATGCATGGGCGACGGTCCCAAAAACCACACCTCGAGGGACCATTTGATCTCGCCCCCCACAGTAGAAAATCATTGTTTTCTTCCCCCTCCTCTTCTAAAAAAATGGAAAACCCAGGAAGCTGTCAAAAAAATTCTGCTTCCACTTCTAACCCGTCAGCCGACCCATAACCTGGCTTCACCCTCCCTCACCTCCCTAACTTGGAGCAACCAGAAATACTAGCAGGGCCAGGTGGCCCTCCAATTATAACCCAAAATACAAATCCCTTTGCATTAATGGTCAACCATTTGGCTCGACCACAACAAAATCAAGAAGATCTATCTAGGACTGTCACGAACCTAGCTAATCAAGGACAAAATCCACCACCTCGCCAATAGCCTGTCATTCCTCTTAAGGATTTCTATGATCCTTCCAATTATGAGGAAAGACCAGGGGTGGTCATACCACAAGGGGATTTCGAGATCAAACCAGCCATTCTAAACCTTATCAAGCATTTTTATGGTCTTCTAAGAGAGGACCCTTTTTGTCATCTTGAGGAATTAACTGTCCTCGCTCAAACCACTCGTTCCCGCAATGTGCAAGAAGACGTGTGGTTAATGAGACTTTTTCCTCTCTCTCTTAAAGACAAAGCATCTCATTGGTTTAGAATGGTTGGGCACCCTATTACCACCTGGCCCCAATTAAAAAGCACATTTCTTAAAAAAAATTTTCCGATCGGTCGAACGAATGCGTTAAGAAGATCCATAACGACCTTTCAACAAAAAATTGGTGAACCCCTCCACGATGCCCGGGAAAGATTTCAGGAACTTCTAAGAAGGTGTCCCCACCATGAAATTCCACAATGGCAGTTAGTGCAGATCTTCTATAATGGATTAGAAGATCATTTGAAATGATTTGTGGATGCCTCATGTGGGGGCAATTTTCTTAACAAAGACGCCGAAAGTGCCTATCTTCTCTTCGAGGAAATGAGTGAAAACTCATTTAACATGACTTCAATGGACACTTTTGGCAGATCACAAAACCCCAGACATAGAGTCCATGAAATTGACTCCAAATCCACCTCTGTTCCAGTCACTCAAGATGATCTATATGTGTTAGCTCAATGATTGGACCAGATGCAAATTCACCAAAAGAAAATGGAGGAAAAGCTCATAAAAAAACGAGCTCCACACATCCACTCTCCACACACTAACCCCCCACACATTCTCCGAAGAGAAAATCTACACAATATTGATGCCACATCTGCTGGCCAGCAATTTCCGGCTGATTTCCCACAAGATTTGACTGGGAATTTTGATCAAAATATTTTTGATCCCACCTCAGAAAATATTTATGCTCTCCAAGAGCAATTTAGAAACCCCTCCAACACTTCCAATCAAAACTGGAGGACTAACCCGAATCACTCCTGGTAAAACTCGAATCCGATTCCTTTTCCCAAACAAAACTATTTTGGGAATTATGAGCAACCTATGTATCAACCTGGACCATCCCAAGATGATATTAATAATCAGGTCATGAAAACTCTGCAAGGAATGCAAACTCAAATGACAGAAGTAACCCGCATGATTACCAACTTGCAACACCAAGTTAAGGTTACTCCTTATCATTGACCTATTGGGAATTTACCTTCCCAACCCATGCCCAACCCAAATAATCAAGGGAATCAATTCCAAGGTGGATATCCCAATCAACCCATTCAGCCAACACCTCAGCATCCACCGGGTTTCAATAACAGCCAGGCCCCCCGTCCTCATCCTAGAAACAACTAGAATGTAAATGCAGTTACGTTGAGGAATGGGAAAACCACTCACAATCCCCTGCCTGTTAAAGAAACCTGCTTTAATGAAACACAGATTAACTCTTCCCCTCCTATTGTTCAGGAACCAATCCATGCAAAACAGGGAAACCCTTCCCCATTTCCATAAGCCCTCCACTCTTCAAATAAGAAAAAGAAGAAATCCGAGCCCACTAAGAAGGAATTAATGGATTTATTTGGGCAAGTAGAAGTTAATATCCCTCTCTTAGATGTCATTAAATATATCCCTACCTATGCAAAATTCTTAAAAGATTTATGTACTCCGAAAAGGCAGCCCAGAAATTTAGGAAAGGTGATTCTTCCAGAGACAGTCAGCTTAGTTGTGCAGAGCCGACTACCTCTTAAGAGAAAAGATCCTTGTGCCCCCCTAATCCAAGTTATCATTAATGATACCTCATTTGATCACGTTTTGTTGGATCTTGGTGCCTCAATTAATCTTATCCCCATAGTTTTTTTTGAGGAATTTAAGATCGGTGAATTGAAGCCTGTTGAGGTTACTCTCCAATTAGCCGACCGATCTACGATTAAACCAAGGGGAATTGTTGAGGATGTTCTTGTCCGGGTCAAAAATTGTCTATTCGTAGTAGACTTTTTAGTCCTGGACATAGAGGTACCAGAAGCACTAAAGCTTACCCCCATTATTCTTGGAAGACCATTCTTAGCCACTGACGAGTCGATTGTTCACTTTAAAGTCGTTTGTAGTTTTATGTGGAGGAAAAATTGACTAATCAACAATTAATATAACCACTCAATTAGGAGTGGGTCGTGTCCACAGGGAGGCAATGATGCAATAATATCTCAATTAATTCGAATTCGTTCAATCTCGTGAGAAATCCGTAGTCAAATCTGACATGAAATGCGACGGAAAGAAGATGCACAATATCTTGAAAACATAAGGGTAGATGTGCAATTTCTCCTCACTAAACTATTCAATAAACATGTGATGATTTTATGCAATTTTCCAATGACATGTATTAAAGAAAATTTGTGCACATTTAAATTCCAAAACCAATGTCAAACAATGTTAATTACAATAGCCATGTAATTGTAAGAGAACTTGAGTATGAAGTTGTAAATTTTACCGCAATAAAAAATTCATAAACCAAAATTCTTTTTCCTGGAAATGGCATGAAATGTAATAACTAATTAACTCTATAATAGAGCATTTTACCTTTCCTCCTAGCGATCGGGAGAGAGGTTCAATGGAGGAGAGGTTCGCACGGGCGAGTGGTTGAAGCAAGGCTGTTGTGATGGTGGCAGCCGCACGTTGAGTGGTGGTCGGAGTCGGCCGGATGGAGCTCCGGTGAGAGTGGCTGCCAATGGTGGCTACAGCTGCTGGAAGAGGGGCGGCTGTGCGCGCACGTTGAGCACTGCTGCAGATGGTGCATGCGCACGTACTAATGTTGCGGGCGTGCTGGAGTTGATGCTACTGCAGGCGGTAGGTGTGGCGCAGGAATGCTGCAGCTATTGCTGGAAGGTGCAGGTGCACTGCAGATGAGCGGGGAGCACTGCAGCAGGCGGTAGGCGTGAGCGTGTTGGAGAAGTGCTGCAGGCTGTGTGCGGTCTGCAGGCACACTTGTGCAGCTAGATGCACGCGTAGGGAGGAGCGCGTGCCTGCTACATGAGTGAGACGTGAACTTGAGGCAGTGCTGCTGCAGGCAGTGTGTGGTGAGGCGCAGAAGGAGAGGGTGCGGCTGCAGGCTGGAGATGATGTAGGTGTGCGTGGGCTGGTGGTTGGCGTTGGACCGGATGCTGCAGGAGGTGGGATGGCCGCAGGCAAGAGGCGTGGGTGTGTTACTGTTGGCGGTGGTCACGGGTGCGCTGCTGGAGTGGTGGGCACGCGTGCTGCAAAGTGCAGGCGGTTGGCGTTGGAAGTGTGATGTGGGCGTGGAGTGCATGGATGAGGGCTGGCGCTTCAGGTGAGCGGGTGAGGGCAGGCGGTTGGCGGTGAAGTGGGTGAGTGTGGTTGTTGCTGGAGTGGGGAGGTCAAAGCTTTAGACGTCTGGGAAATTTCCCGGACGTCTTAACTAACCGAGAAGATGAAAATGCAGTGGCTGCGGCGGTGGTTGTTGGTGACGACGTTGAGAGAGATGCACGCTGAGGTGCTCACGGTAATGCGGACGAGCTCCGGATGGCGGTGTGGTCTGTCACACCACACACCCACGGTGGTGGAGACTCGTCGCCATGGTTGAGGCCGACGGTGTGGAATGGAAGAGAGAAGAACTCTCTGCACAGTGGTGGGTCGGTGGTGGAAGCCTAGTGAGCTCGGCTGCCTCCTCCTCTCTTTTGAAATCAGCTACCCAACCAAATCCAACACATCCGCTCCTCCTTGATTGGGTTCTTCACTACGGTAGCTGGAGGAAGAAATGCAGCCGTTGCACGTAGAAGAAGAATAAAAAATAATGATAAAATATTATGGTTATTTATATACAAACCCTCAACTTTTATGTTAACCTAAATTAATGCATGCAATGTACCTAATTAGTTAACTAATGCAATTCTAAGTTAATTCTAAATGCATTTAAATATGAATAAGATGCATGAATTATGTAATTGAATTAGAAATATGAATTAATCTATTTACATCCTAATTTATGCTAAATAAATGTTAGAATTAACCTAATGTTTAGGCACTTAAATACCTAAATAGCTCACAAATATGGGCTAATCAGCCACCGCCCATGCCAATATTGATTGTGATTCTGGAAAGATGAAGATCATGTGTGGCGGTGAATCTGTAACCCTAGACATTTTTCAATCTTCTAGGCGGTTCCAAGAACTAGATTTCTTTGATGATTCGGATTCAGAAATAGAAAACAATGTGGAGGAAACTTTGCAGATTTCCCATTTAGGTTCCTGTTGTGCTGTCAATACGGTTCCTGAACAATCCACTTTTTCTCACCCTTCCACCCCAACCACACGTCCTGCTAACATTCCAGCTGACCCTTTCACTCTCACCTCACCACTAATCCACAAAGCAAAAACTCTTTCAGAGCTGGGCCCACAATTGGAATTAAAACCTTTGCCCAACTCCCTTAAATATGTCTTCCTGGGTCCTAATCAGACCCTGCCCCTGATTATAAATTCTGGACTTACCGGGGCACAAGAGCACAAACTCCTCCAGGTTTTAAGTAAATATCGGAAAGCTATTGGTTGGACCCTTTCTGATCTTAAGGGTATTCATCCGTCCTATTGCACGCATTGTATATATTTAGAGGATGATTCTTGCCCCTCCTGCCAACCACAAAGGCGCTTGAATCCTATTATGCAGGAGGTGGTAAAAAAGGAGATTATTAAGTGGCTAGATGCTGATATCATCTACCCCATTTCTAACAGCTCCTGGGTTAGTCCAACACAAGTTGTCCCCAAAAAGGATAGACTAACAGTTGTCACTAATGATAATGGGGAAAATGTAGCCACTCGAACCGCTTCTTCTTGGCACATATGATCGATTACTGAAAATTAAACATCGCCACCAAGAAGGACCATTTCCCGCTCCCTTTTATTGATCAAATCTTGGAGCGGTTAGCCGCATGGGATTTTTACTATTTTCTGGATGGTTATTCCGGCTATAATCAGGTAGCGGTTCATCCACAGGACTAGGATAAAACAAATTTCACCTGCCCCTTTGGAACCTTTGCTTTCCGAAGGATGCCCTTCGGTCTTTGCAACGCACCTACGACTTTTCAAAGGTGCATGCTTGCAATTTTTTCAGACCTGGTAGGTGAATGTTTAGAAGTCTTTATGGATGACTTCTCTATTTTTGGAGATGCTTTTGACCATTGTCTCAAAAACCTTGAAAGAACTCTCCAAAAATGCATAGAAGTTAATCTAGTCCTCAGCTGGGAAAAAAGTCATTTCATGGTCCAAGAAGGTATTGTCTTGGGCCATGTTATTTCAAGACAAGGAGTCACGGTAGATAAAGCAAAAATAGATTGTATATCTAGGCTCCCACTGCCCACTACTGTCAAACAGATCAGATCCTTTTTGGGTCATGTGGGTTTCTACCGTCGATTCATACAAAATTTTTCCCAAATCTCCAAGCCCTTAAGTCAGCTTCTCACTAATGACCAGCCATTTGATTTTAATGATAAGTGCCTGGAGCGTTTGTTGAGGTCGAAGAAAGAAGTTACTGAGGCACCAATATTGCAGGGACTTGATTGGAATAGTCCCTTTGAATTAATGACAGATGCCTCAGATTTTGCTGTAGGGGCCATTCTAGGGCAAAGAATTGGCAAGAAGCCCATTGTGATCTATTATGCTAGCAAAACCCTTGATGATGCACAACGGAATTACACGGTTACTGAAAAGGAACTTCTTGCCATTGTATTTGCCTTAGAAAAATTTAGATCTTATCTGTTGGGGTCACATGTCACTGTATATATAGACCACTCAGCAATTAAATATTTGCTGACAAAGAAAGATGCGAAACCCTGCCTTATCCGTTGGATTCTACTGCTCCAGGAATTTGACCTGGAAATCAAGGATAAGGTGGGATCGCACAATGTAGTGGCTGACCATCTCTCTCGTCTTACGACGAATGACATAATGACCCCACCAGATCAGTTCCCCGATGAAAGCATTTTAGCTACTCTACTACCCTCCCTTAGTTTGCACCTATCGCAAGCTACTTAGCAATAGAACGAAACCCCGCTGATTGGCCAAAAATAATGTGGGATAAGTTCTTTGCTGATATTAAATATTATTTTTGGGAGGAGCCCAACCTTTTCTGCATTTGTGCCGATCAGGTCATTCGACGATGTATACCTGATTCTGAAATCCATGATATTTTGGCACATTGTCATTCAATGGCCTGTGGCAGACATTTTTCGGGCAAGAAAACTGCAGCTAAAATCCTTAATGAGGGATTTTATTGGCCCAGCTTGCACAAAGATGCTCATAACTTTGTTCGGTCCTGTGTGTGTTGCCAGACCATAGGCAACATGACTCAGAAGTATATGATGCCCCTTAATCCAATTTTAGAGGTTGAAATTTTTGTTGTTTGGGGCATCAACTTCATGGGACCGTTCATCAACTCTGGTGGGTATTTATATATATCAGTTGCAGTCGACTATGTTTCTAAATGGATAGAAGCAATACCCACCTGCACTAGTGATCACTGTGTGGTTGTCGAATTTCTTAAGAAAAATATTTTCTCAAGATTCGGCATACCAAAAGCCATTATCAGTGACGGAGGCTCACATTTCACCCACTAGCAATTCCGTCACCTTCTTTCTAAATATGGGGTTAATCATAAAATTTCAACACCTTATCACCCCCAAACAAATGGCCAAGCTGAAGTTTCTAACCGGGAAATTAAAAATATTTTACAAAAGACGGTTAGGCCCGACCGTAAAGATTGGTCCACCAAATTGGACGGCGCTTTATGGGCCTACCGTACCGCTTTTAAAACCCTGCTTAGCAGGTGTCCCTTCTGTCTGATTTTTGGGAAGGCATGCCATCTCCTGGTAGAATTAGAACATAGGGCTTTTTAGGCAATAAAACAACTCAATATGGATTTATCTGACGCCAGAAACCATAGAAAATTACAATTAACTGAATTGGAGGAATTACATAATTTTTCCTATGAAAATGAGAGGATTTATAAAGATCGAACAAAGAAATTTCACGATAAATATATTGTTTGGAAACACTTTGACGTTAATCAACGATTTTGGCTTTTCGATGCGAGATTTCGTCTTTTTCCTAGCAAATTAAAATCTAAATGGACCGGCCCCTTTATTGTCCATAAAACATATCCATATGGCGTTATTGATCTTTTTGATCCAAAAACTAACTCGACCTTTCAAGTAAATGGCCAATGTTTAAAGCCCTATTTTGATCATATGCCTAAAATTCCATCTGAATCTTTTAATTTTACTGAGCTAGCCACCCTTGATCACTAATGCACATTATGCCCTGCTGAATGCCGTAAAAGATTGCCCTAGATGGGAGGTAACCCATCATTTTTTCCTGCTTTCCTTTTTTCTTCTTTTTCCAGGTTTTGATCATCCTAAACCGGATTGTTCTTCACTAAGGTGATCCCTTTTCCCTCCTAATGCATGAGGACATGGCATATCTTAAGCATGGGGGGGTGTTTTTAAATTTTGGCGATCGATTTATGATGAGAGCCTCATAATGAGCCATAACTAGCTCATTTTGACCCAATAAATAAGATAAAAGCTCCTACATAACCTAGAAGAAGGCCTAAATGAAGGAATAAGTGCTCTGAGAAGAAAATATGAATTAAAGGTTAAAACTGCAATTTTACCACTGCAGTGCATAAACAGGATTTATCAGAGGAAAAACATAGGTCAAATGATTTAAATAAGATAAAAAGTGGGTTGAGTCAATCAGAATGGGTTCATGTGCAATTTAGGAATTAAATGACATTTGGTAACCCTAAAACAGACTTGCTTAAATAAACAAGGTTCCGATCAAGATAAAAATCAAGTAATCCCTCTAAAAATCATGGAAAAATATCCTCTAGGATTTAGAACACTTAATTTGGCCTTTGGAACCTAGTTTGACCTAGAATAGTGTCCTAGTTCATTAATTGACCTAATTTGGGTTTTTACGTAAAATGTCCAGTCAAACGAGGTCAAACCTAAAATCCAACTTCACCATTGGATTTCTGAGGTCCAAATTAGGTTTTTACCAAAATTTGGACCTAAGGGGAGGTCATCTTGACCTACTTTACAATTTAGTACTCCCAAATCATAATTTGGCCCCTATCTTTTGAAAATCATTGCAGAGAGCCCCCTAATTCCTCGCCACCTTTGCAATCAAGTCCTGCCGCCACTTTTAGGGCAGAGTCGACCTCCGACGAGGTTTAGAGAGGGATTACTCTCTGATTCCTCAGAGATTACCCCTCAGAAATGGAAGGGAGATTCTCTGAGGAATTCCCTTCCATCTAAAGCCAATCATGATATCTGGTGTGAACCCAATCTCTCGTGCGAACGCACGAGGGATTTGGGTATCCACCCTCTTTCCTTCTCTGGCGAGCCGGCAGAGGTGATTGCGCACCCTCCACGCACTAGAAAGTTCGGCCCACACCTATAAAAGGATCCCCAGACCCGGCCGCAGATCTTCAGACTTGTTTTGGCGGAGATTCCCCCAAATTTTCCTCTCTTCCATCTTCGGCCAAGAAACCCGCAAGCTCCGGTGACCTCCTCCCCTCCTTCTCATCGCTCTGCTGCCATACCAGCAGCAGAGTCCACTTCGCCTCTTCCTCCGCGTCGCGCAGTACCAAGCGTGCATTCTCCTGACCTCGTCCTCGTCGCCGCTCCCTCCCTCAGGGTTCTTCTCCGACGACGGCAGCTACGCACCGTCTACTCCCCTGCCTCCCTCCCTTCCAGAACACTCCAGATACCTTCTCCATCTTCCCCTCTCTCTTTTCCCCCTTTTATTTCATTTAATTGCCCCCCGACATTGCCTGACCACCCTCATCTTCCACGTCAACGACCGACCTCTGGCGAGCCGCCCCTCCACACGGCTCGCCAACCGTCTCATAAGCTTCGCCTCACCACAAGGAACAACCTCCGCCCATCCATCATCCCTCTACGTCTCCACAATAGCCCCCCGAACTCACCCACACCTTCGGTCACAGCACGACCTAGGCACGCACGCCTAGGCCATCCCACGACCTGCAGCACCGTGCACCACCTTCGTTGTGCCACGGCGAAGGTCCCCAGCTGGTCTGATTAAGCTGAGAGGCTTGTTTTGTGTTGGACAGTGTTTCAGCTCCTGTAGCCATTGACGGTTGAAGCAGCTTCGCAGCAGCTCCAAGCTTCAGCAGTTCCAGGCTTCTGGTGCAGTGAACTCGGGCGAGTGGTGCGAAGTGATCTGGTCCAGCAAAGAGCGCTGCGAAGCCCGCGGCCTTGGCAATTGCACGAAGAATCTTCTGCGGGTGCATGCGGGAGCGGGGCAGAACCAATAGTCCCACATTGGCGAAACGCAAAGCGCAGGTATTCTTTAAATTATTTTTGTGATATTACCTCGTTGCCTCCGAACGCACAGGGGTGGGGTCCCTCACCTTATCCCACGCTCGCCTCGTCTACGGTTTCACCTCGCGGATCTGGTGGGCTCCGACCCGACCCAACCTGAGCACTCCTCGCGCATCACCCACCTGCAGGTGCGCCTGGTCCCGGGTGCAAAATCCGACCCGATTACCCGTGGCTCTGGGAGAGCGTTCTTGAGTGAATTTCAGAGAGAGAGAGATGCGCGGGTAGAGGGACATGGTAGGTTTTTCTCTCCTGTGCAGGCAGGCTGGGCGTTGAAGAAAGGAGACTTAGCCGCAAGGAGAAAAAGAAGAGATGAAGCAGAAGAAGAGGCTACGTAGAGAAGAGAAGGAAGAAAAGAGGGACTGCAGACAAAAAGAAGAAGAGGACAGAGGAGAAAAGAAGCAAAGGCAGGAAGAAGACCAAGGAAGAAGAAGCCTTCGCAGGAAAGAGAGAAGAAGAGAAAGAGGTTCAAGGAAGAAGAAGCCCTGTAGATCAGAAGAAAAGAAGAACAAGAACCTACGAAGAAGAAGAAGGCAGAAGAGAGAAGTAAGGAGGAAGATTGCAGAGAAAGCAAAGACACAGAAAGAAGGCCAAACAGGAAGACTACACTACATTTAAGACGTTTGATAAAGAAATCAGACGTCCAATTCTGTTCTCTCTCAGCAACTATTTTTTTTAAATCTCTCTGTGAATCAATTATCTTTCATTTAAAAGTTGTATGCTTTGGTTTTTAAAAGTACTCAGATTACTCCCTGTGTTCGACCTCGGATACTCTAGTTTTTCGAGTAATAAAATTCTCTATTTGTTTGAACGCTTTGTCAGCTATATTACAACATATTATCTTTTAAAACCCAATCGAGCACAATTAAACATTTTGGCGCCGTTGCCGGGGAGCAACGGGCACTTTTAAAGCTTTTGATTACAACTTTTCTATCCAATATTTGACCAAACTCCTCTCTTTTGTTGTGCTCAAACAAGGAAAGCAAAAAGGAAAAAAGAGCAACTGCACAACAGACACTCTAAGGAACAGGTAATTTCCATAAGCCCTCTCTCCTAACTCCCTCAAAACCTGAAAAGGAAAAAAAGAAAGAACAATCAACTTAGGGCTACCTATTTCATATTTAGTAACTCATCAAGTTGCCTGATTTTCATTTGAACACATTTTTATCTGCTCATCCAACTAAGGTAACTAGGGCTAAAACTTTCTTGATTGAGACCTAGGTGCTAAATACTGAGGCAACTAAATTGGACCCACTAGAGCCAATTTAAGGATTACAAAGCTAGGGTTTTTAGAGACACATCTCTTAAACAAAGAAACAAATTTTTCCAAAAAAGAGGTGTGCCTAAACCTTGTTTGAAAAGATCTATACAAGAGGAACCCTAAGCAAATCAGGCTTTTAATCCATTTGAATCTTAAAAGAAAAGGACCTAAAAGCTCTTAAAGGAACAAAAGGTGAAGTTGATCCCTTGGGTCAACCAACCTTAAAATTAGGTCACTTTTTTACTCAAAATACCTAAAAGTTCAAGTGGAACATTAAGCACCTTGATCTTAAAGTAAAAAAGGTAGACTTAAGAGGTCAAGGTCCCCATTCTGGTCTACCTGGAACCGCAGTGACAAGAGAGGTCGGGTGGGGGAAACCCTGTAACTCGTGGGGACGCTCTACCGTGTAGGGGTCTTTACGGGACTCTCCCTCTTTGGCTGCCTAGGTATTTCTCAGGTGGACGACCTTTCTGAGTAAGGGGTCCATCCACCCTGAACCTCTATGGTCACCCAACAATTTTTAGGTGTCTTGATTGGGTCCAGCACCTTCTAATCTCATCACATCCTTCGGTGCATGTTCGGTAGGAGGTCCTTAAGGCCACCCTTAAGACCTCCTTTAGAAATTCACTCTCGTCGAGGCCAAGCCTCGACACCCTTATTTGTGCAGCAACCCCACCACATAAACCTTTCATCTGATTCAGACCCTGGTTCTCCTTCTTCTTCCATCATGGCACAACCCATTGAAGAGGAGAATAACCTTGAACACCAACTTCAACGCCTTAATGATCTCTTTCAGAACTTTGTAAACCCACCGCAGCGACCTATGATACGAGATCACTATAATCCAGCTGCGGTGGCGATCAAACCTTGAGTACGAATCCCGATTGGAGGACCTGATTCTGAACTGAAGCCCAATATGATTCATGCCATACCAAAGTTTCACGGGCTTAACTCTGAGGATCCATTCCAACACATTAAACAACTCAAGCATCTGGCCCAGACCTTCGGGTCAGATGTACAAAATCGGGATATCCTACTCATGAAAATGTTTTTGTTCTCCCTCTTGGACAAGGCCACACACTGGTATCAAACTCAGACCCGTCCGATCAACACATGGGAGGAACTTCAGTCCGAATTTTTGAAAAAATTCTTCCCCGTTGGCCGGACAAATGCCTTGCGCCACCAGATCACTCATTTCACTCAACAACCGGGAGAACCACTTCACGAAGCATGGGATCAATTCTTAGATCTCATGCGAAAGTGCCCCCATCACGAAGTTCCTAAGTGGGAACAAGTATAGTCTTTTTACCAGGGACTCCATGAAGATATTCGTTTATTCGTCAATGCAATGTGTGGAGGAAACATCATGGGTCAACATGAGGACACGGTGTAGGAGATTCTCGAAAACATGTGCGAGAACTCCATAAATAATGACTCGATGGGCTTATTCGACAGGATGAATGCCCGCACATCGACGAATCTAAGAGGGACACATGAGATGCAGGACCTGTCCAATTCTGTCGACTTGGAATTGATGGCCAGTCGGTTGGACAAGGTTTCTATCATATAAAAGAAGGTGGACGAGCTAACTCAGCATTTGCAGCAAGCCACCTTTGCGCAAAACTCTTTTGCACAACCTCCTCTGGCAAGGGAAACTGTGGAAAACATATATCACCAATTTGCTAAGGGGATGGACCCATACCCACCCCCGTCTGCCTCTCGGACCGGAGTGACCTCTGATCCATTCTACTCGAGTTGGGGGAACTCTGAACCCTCGTATTCTGACTGTCCTGAGGTTCCTCAGAACTGCGAGGACCTCAACACCATCCAGAATGACCCATTCTCCAATACCTACAACCCTGGATGGTGAAATCATCCTAACTTTCAGTGGGCGGGAAATTCTCAAACACCACCATATCAACCCCGTCCACAAGCCCCTTGTCCATATCAGCCACCTCAGCCTCGGCCCAATCCCACCTACCAATCCGGGCAAAACCAGGATCAACTGACTCTTATCCTTCAAGCACTGGCTGACATTCAAAAGACAAATGAGGCAATGCAAAAATAGCACAAGGATGAGATCACAGAGGTTCGCAACCAACTGGCCTAGATGGCAAATTCCCGCCAACCTGGCACCCTTCCCTCGCAACCTCTGCCCAACCCAAATAACGTGCTAACCCAGAAGCGCGTTATGAATCCAAATTCAGGCCAAACACATTTGATTTATCAGGCCCCTGCTACTCCATCGCCAGAAGGGATGGAAGCTTTGACATCTTATGCGGGATTTCAGCAGCAGCCTCCCCTCCTACCAAACCCAAACCAGAATCAGGCTGGATTAAACTCTGTAACAACACGTAGTGGTAAAACAACCCAAGACCCACATTATCCGAACCACTCCAAGCCTGATAATAGCCAAGACCCTAGGAAAGTTATCCAAGATACCACTGTCCCAGATCAAGAACCTGGACCTATCCTAGAGGAACCAACTAGGATCCCATTTCCTGAGGCCTTGACCAAAGGAAAAAGGATAACTAAACCCGTGGCTCCCGAGGAGGATCTGGTCAAGCTCTTTGAACAGGTCCAGATAAACATCCCATTGATGGATGCAATTCTCCACATACCGGCTTACGCAAGATTCTTAAAAGACATATGTACCCCTAAACGTAAGCCGCGAACCAAGGATGGGAATCCAATCGTACTGTCAGAGCAAGCCAGCTCTGTCATCTTGAGCAAACTCCCACCCAAGACTAAAGACCCAGGAACTCCCTTGATTTCTTGTAAAATTGGTGAAACCCAATTTGATAGAGCCTTACTAGACCTAGGTGCCTCCATAAATTTAATACCTACATCCCTCCTCGACCACCTTGAAGAATCTGAACTTAAACCCACTGAGGTGACATTGCAGTTAGCCGATTGATCCATCAAGTCATCTAGAGGAATACTCGAGGATGTCATTGTTAGGATATGAGATTTCTATTTCCCGGTGGACTTCATAGTACTGGACATGGATGCACCTAAGATCCCAAGGGACACACCAATCATATTAGGGAGACCCTTTTTGGCCACTGCTGGGGCCAACATAAACTGCGAAGAGGGCCAGATAGAATTAAAATTTGGGAATCAAAACCTGAAGATTGACATTTTTAAGGTCCAACAAGGGATTAATTGTGGGGTTATAGAGGAAATATGTGATATCAGAGCCGTGGTTGATGAATTGCATATAGAGGACAACCTGATTATCCCTGATCAACCACTAGAGAATCAAAACCCACTAACAGAGGAGTGCGAACATGATCTAGACACACCTATGACTCCTACCATTGCTCCTGATACAAACCCCGAACCACCCGCTGCTGCTGAAAATCCTATCATGGAACTCAAGCCCCTTCCCGAACATCTCAAGTACGTGTTTTTGGATTCAAATCAGACGTTTCCTGTGATTATCAACTCTCGACTCACACCTGACCAGGAACTTCGTTTGATTTCTGTTCTCTAACAACATCATAGAGCCATTGGATGGACTCTCGATGATTTGACTGGCATAAGCCCTTCATACTGCACACATCGAATCTACACAGAAGAAGGTGCACGACCTTCAAGAGAAATGCAAAGACGCCTAAACCCTAACCTATAGGAGGTCGTGAAAAAGGAGATCATAAAGTGGTTAGATGCAGGGATCATCTACCCGATCTCCGATAGTCATTGGGTAAGTCCAATGTAGGTGGTGCCTAAAAAGGCAGGACTTACCATCATCACGACTGAAACTGGAGAAGTCATTCCGACCCGAATAGCCAACTCGTGGAGAGTCTACATTGATTACAGAAGACTTAATTCCTCCACGAAGAAGGATCATTTCCCACTACCGTTTATTGATCAGATCCTGGAAAAACTAGCGGGAAATAGGTTCTTCTGCTTTCTTGACGGGTACTCCAGTTACAATCAGGTGGCAATCCATCTAGAGGACCAAGAAAAGACCACATTCACCTGCCCCTTCGGGACGTACGCGTTTCGAAGGATGCCATTCGGTCTCTGCAATGCACCTGCAACTTTTCAGCGGTGCATGCTTGCCATATTCTCATATATGGTAGGTGATTATCTGAAAGTCTTCATGGATGACGTTTCAGTTTTTGGAGAATCATTTGACGATTGCCTCCAACACTTGGTCCAAATACTCAGGTGGTGCATCAAGGTGAATTTGGTTCTTTCCTGGGAAAAGAGCCATTTCATGGTGCCTGAGGGAATTGTCCTGGGACATTTAATCTCGGAGAAAGGCATCCAAGTGGATCGAGCTAAGGTTAACCTGACTTCCAAGCTCCCTATGCCTAGCTCGATTAAGGACATCAGATCTTTTTTAGGGCACGTCGGTTTCTACCATCGATTTATCCCTGATTTCTCCAAAATTGCGCGCCCCCTGACCAATCTTCTCTCCAAGGATGTGCGTTTTGAAATTTCCAAGGAATGCACTCAAGCATTTGAGATCCTACGTGACCAAGTCACCCAAGCCCCAATCCTACAGTCCCCTGATTGGTCTCAACCCTTTGAGATCATGTGCGATGCATCTGACTTTGCTGTAGGAGCAGTTTTGGGGCAGAAAATTGACAGGAAACCTGTGGTCATTTACTACGCCAGCAAAACACTGGATGAGGCTCAGCGTAACTATACAGTTACTGAGAAAGAGCTGCTGGCCGTAGTATTTGCCCTGGAAAAATTTAGATCATACCTTCTAGGTTCCCGTGTTATCATATACTCGGATTACATAGCTGTGAGGCATCTCCTTGCAAAGAAGGACACGAAACCTCGATTAATCAGATGGATCTTGCTGTTGCAAGAATTTGACCTTGAGATTTGCGACAAGGCGGGAAAGAAAAATGTGGTAGCTGATCACTTGTCCCGCCTTCCTTCTGAAATAATTGACCCTTCCGGACCTATCACAGAACACTTTCCTGATGAGCACCTCCTGACATCAGTACAAGTCTTCCATGGTTTGCTGATATAGTTAATTACCTGGCATCACATCAGATTCCGCCCGATTGGCCGAAGGCCAAAAAGGACAAATTACGTTCTGATGCCAAGTATTACCTATGGGAAGACTCATATCTATTCCGCATTGGTGCTGATCAGATAATTTGACGGTGCGTCGTGGAAGTAGAAATTAAAGACATACTCTCATTTTGCCATGACCAGGCATGCGGTGGACATTTTTCAGGACATAAAACCGCATCAAAAGTCCTCCAATGTGGCTTTTACTGGCCCACAATTTTCAAGGATGCATACGATCACTGTAAGGTATGTTCCCGTTTCCAGACTCTGGGCAACATGAGCCATCGAGACATGATGCCTCTACAGCCGATCTTGGTATGCGAAATTTTTGATATTTGGGGGATTGATTTCATGGGACCCTTCCCGATCTCAGATGGCTTCGAATGCATCTTACTCGCAGTTGATTATATTTCGAAGTGGATAGAAGCCATTCCAACCCGAACCAACAATCATAAAGTCGTTATAAAATTTCTTCATCAAAACATTTTCTCAAGGTTCGGGATTCCGCATGCTATAATTTTCGACGGAGGGACCCATTTCACAAATGCTCAGTTCAGGTCACTGATGACCAAATACGGGGTGTGACATCGAATCTCTACTCCTTACCACCCCCAAACTAATGGTCTAGCTGAGCTATCTAACCTAGAGATCAAGAAGATCCTTCATGTTACTGTTCGACCTGATAGAAAAGACTGGTCTTCTCAGCTTTCGGAAGCATTGTGGGCCTATAGGACTGCCCACAAGACCCAATTAGGAATGTCTCCCTTCAGACTAATGTACGAGAAGGCATGTCACCTCCCCGTCGAGTTGGAGCATAAAGCCTATTGGGCAATACAGACCTGTAATCTAGATCTTTCTAAGGCTAGAACCCACAGAAGACTTCAAATGAGCGAGATCGATGAATTACGCCACGACGCGTATGAGAACTAGCGAATTTACAAAGAACGGGTTAAAGCTTTTCACGACAAACACATTGCTAGAAAGGTCTTTCATCCTGGTCAAAAGGTTTTACTCTTTGATGCCTGACTCAAATTATTCCCAGGAAAGCTAAAATCTAAGTGGGTCGGACCCTACCTAGTCCGACAAATCTTCGAAAATGGAGCCATTGAAATCAGCCACTCAGCCACGATTCTGAGCCCTTTGTCGTGAACGGTCAGAGACTCAAGCCATTCATTGACATGACCGATGTAGATTTGGCTGAGTCATCCTTTACCCTCCATTCCTCTTGAGCTCATTGCACCCAGCCGATGGCATAAAACTCAGCGCTTAACGGGAGGCAACCCGTCATTCTTTGAAAAACCCGAAACCTTTTCTGACATCTCTATGCGGAATTCATATTGCACTTTAGGGTTCATCCATTAGAACAGCCGACTTCACCTCAGGTATCCCTACCTGAGATTAGAAATCGTTCGCAACAAGTCACTTCGATCCATTCACTCACCACACACCTGTCCTAATGCGTGAACTAAGCTGAAATCGAACCCACCTAATTTACAATGGGGACATTGCAAATCTTAGCCATGGGGGGGTATGAAAGTGCAAAATGTCAGGAAAATTCATATCAAGAAAGGGTTTCAATAAAAAAAAGAAAGAGAGAGAGAGACTTGATGGAGGGGAGGAACAATTCAGGGTCTTACAAATGAGAGGAGGAAAAGAGTAAAATGACAAAAAGGAGCACAAAATGAAAATGAAAAGAAATAGTCATTAGTAAAAGATTAAGGGGTTAACTGAAGTTCTAGACCAAATCAAGAAAAAGAAAAAAAGTGCTAAGGAGACATAACAAGAGATTAGCGGGAACGCTGGTCTTAGGCCTCTTGGGCTAGATTTGTTAGCTTAAAAATTCACGTATCCGCTAAAATCTGGATAATCCTCAAGAGGTTGAGGAAAATGCGAAGCTTAAGTATTAGGTCTAAGGCTTAGGAAGTATTCGGCCTCGTTAACTGACCTTCGGTTTGCGGGATTCGGTAACCTAAGCACCCCAAATTCACACACAGTCTGGTTCAGTGCACATAAACATCCAAATCACGCAAAAAGCGTTTAATGTTATGAAAAAGTCACTTAGATTAGGAGCGGCCAATCAACACAAGTTGATTTGGACGAGTTCCCGGCGTGGAGAGGTGGGAAATTCCCCTCGAAGATGCGTAACAACATATCGTCTCCTCGGTGCTTGTCTCTTAGGATATTTAAATATCCTACTAGGGGCATGTAAGCACTCTTCTGGTTCAGATACCATGGGCGGCATTATCACGAAATGTCGATCGCCAAGGTCTGAATTCGGCCACGGAACATCATGGGCGGGATTATCTTGAAATCGCGAAAGTTAGGGTTTTGGGGGTTGCCATGGGCGGGATTATCTCGAAATCTCGAAAGCCAGGGACCCTTGAGGATTGATGATGAGGACCAGGAATCCGATACAGACTGTGTTGAGAAGCTAATTCGAAGCTAGAAATAAAAAGAAAAAAGAGAGAAAAGCTCTCCAAACAAATAATTCTATCTCTCTCTTACAAAAAACGCACTGCAAACTGAACTTAGGCTAAAAATGTTGCAAGTACGGGTGCTTTAACCGCGGAGTCCAACAAACCCTAGGTTAGTTTTTGTGGGCCATAGAAACATTTGCGGAGGACTGAGGCTAAAGCGGGTCAGGTCCGGATTTTGGTTGGTACTTTAGTACCTCTAGGCCTATTGTCGGCATTCCGACCTAATCATAAAAGAAAAGGAGAAGCACTTATCATGATTGTTGACAGACACTCTGGGTCTAGAACGGAAGTTAAAACCTTGGAATTTTGCTAAGGGACTAGCAAAAGCTAGGCATGGTGGTATGATGAGAGCCTCATAATGAGCCATAACTATCTCATTTTTACCCAATAAATAAGATAAAAGCTCCTACATAACCTAGAAGGCCTAAATGAAGGAATAAGTACTCTGAAAAGAAAACATGAATTAAAGGTTAAAACTGCAATTTTACCATTGCAGTGCATAAACGGAATTTCTCAGAGGCAAAACACAGGTCAAATGGTCTAAATAAGATAAAAAGTGGGTTAAGTCAATCAGAAATGGGTTCATGTGCAATTTAGGAATGAAAAGACATTTGGTAACCCTAAAACAGACCTGCTTAAATCAACAAGGTTCCGATCAGGATAAAAATCAAGTAAACCCTCTAAAAATCATGGAAAAATATCCTCTAGGGTTTAGAACACTTAATTTGGCCTTTGGAACCTAGTTTGACCTAGAATAGGGTCCTAGCTCATTAATTGACCTAATTTGGGTTTTTACATAAAATGTCCAGTCAAACGAGGTCAAACCTAAAATCCAACATCACCATTGGATTCCTTAGGTCAAAATTAGGTTTGTACCAAAATTTGGACCTAAGGGGAGGTCATCTTGACCTACTTTGCAATTTAGTACACCTAAATCATAATTTGGCCCCTATCTTTTGAAAATCATTGCATAGAGCCTCCTTATTTCCTCGCCACCTTTGCAATCAAGTCCTGCCGCCATTGTTAGGATAGAGTCGACCTCCGGCGAGGTTTAGAGAGGGATTACTCTCTGATTCCTCAGAGATTACCCCTCAGAAATGGAAGGGAGATTCTCTGAGGAATTCCCTTCCATCTAAAGCCAATCACGATCTCTGGTGTGAACCCAATCTCTTATGCGAACGCACGAGGGATTTGGGTATCCACCCTCTTTCCTTCTCCGGCGAGCCGGCAGAGGTGATTGCACACCCTCCACGGACTAGAAAGTTCGGCCCACACCTATAAAAGGATCCCCAGACCCCGCCGCAGATCTTCAGACTTGTTTTGGCGGAGATTCCCCCAAATTTTCCTCTTCCATCTTCGGCCAAGAAACCCGCAAGCTCCGGTGACCTCCTCCCCTCCTTCTCATCGCTCTGCTGCCATACCAGCAGTAGAGTCCACTTCGCCTCTTCCTCCGCGTCGCGCAGTACCAAGCGTGCGTTCTCCTGACCTCGTCCTCGTCGCCGCTCCCTCCCTCAGGGTTCTTCTCCGACAACGGCAGCTACGCGCCGTCTACTCCCCTGCCTCCCTCCCTTCCAAACACTCCAGATACCTTCTCCATCTTCCCCTCTCTCTTTTCCCCCTTTTATTTCATATAATTGCCCCCCGACATTGCCTGACCACCCTCATCTTCCACGTCACCGACCAACCTCCGACGAGCTGCCCCCATCATTCTGCCCCTCCACACGGCTAGCCAACCATCTCATAAGCTTCGCCTCACCACAAGGAACAACCTCCGCCCATCCTCCATCCCTCTACACCTCCATAATAGCCCCCCGAACTCACCCACACCTTCGGTCACAGGACGACCTAGGCACGCACGCCTAGGCCGTCCCACGACCTGCAGCACAGTGCACCACCTTCGTCGTGCCACGGCGAAGGTCCCTAGCTGGTCTGATTAAGCCGAGAGGCTTGTTTTGTGTTGGACAGTATTTCAGCTCTTGCCGCCATTGACGGTTGAAGCAGCTTCGTAGCAGCTCCAGGCTTCAGGTGCAGTGAACTTGGGCGAGCGGTGCGAAGTGATCTGGTCTAGCAAAGAGTGCTGCGAAGCCCGTGGCCTTAGCAATTGCATGAAGCATCTTCTGCGGGCGTGCGCAGGAGCGGGGCAGAACCAATAGTCCCACATCGGCGAAACGCAAAGCACAGGTATACTTTAAATTATTTTTGTGATATTACCTCGTTGCCTCCGAACGCATAGGGGTGAGGTCCCTCACCTTATCCCACGCTCGCCTCGTCCGCGGTTTCACCTCGCGGATCTGGTGGGCTCCAACCCGACCCAACCTGAGCACTCCTCGCACATCACCCACCTGCCGGTGCGCCTGGTCCCGGGTGCGAAATCCGACCCGATTACCCGTGGCTCTGGGAGAGCATCCTTGAGTGAATTTCAGAGAGAGAGAGACGCGCGGGTAGAGGGACATGGTTGGTTTTGCTCTCATGTGCAGGTAGGCCGGGCGTTGAAGAAAAGAGACTTACCCGCAAGGAGAAAAAGAAGAGAAGAAGCAGAAGAAGAGGCTGCGCAGAGAAGAGAAGGAAAAAAAGAGGGACTACAGAAAAAAAGAAGAGGACAGAGGAGAAAAGAAGCAAAGGCAGGAAGAAGACCAAGGAAGAAGAAGCCTTCGCAGGAAAGAGAGAAGAAGAGAAAGAGGTTCAAGGAAGAAGAAGCCCTGTAGATCAGAAGAAAAGAAGAACAAGAACCTACGAAGAAGAAGAAGAAGGCAGAAGAGAGAAGTAAGGAGGAAGACTGCAGAGAAAGTAAAGACCCAGAAAGAAGGCCAAATAGGAAGACTACACTACATTTAAGACGTCTGATAAAGAAATCAGACGTCCAATTCTGTTCTCTCTCAGCGATTATTTTTTTTAAATCTCTCTGTGAATCAATTATCTTTCATTTAAAAGTTGTATGCTTTGGTTTTTAAAAGTACTTAGATTGCTCCCTGTGTTCGACCTTGGATACTCTAGTTTTTCGAGTAATAAAATTCTCTATTTGTTTGAACGCTTTGTTGGCTATATTACAACGTATTATCTTTTAAAACCCAGTTGAGTGTGATTAAACAATTTAGGATTTTCAAAACCTAAAAACTTGCATCTTCCTTTAATTTATTTCTTGCTTGCATACCCGAAAATAAATAAAAATGTTGAGAAATTTTTTGAGGAAAAATTTTGAAATTGGAACTAAGGTTGAAAATTTCACTTTGGGTACAATGGGATTTAATCTTTAACAAACTAGGGATGAGGATGCGGATCTGATCATTAGAATTTTCAGGGTCTATTTTAGACTAGATCAGATATCCTTCTCTAAAATTCCACCTGAACTCATGATAGTTCAGGTGACTTGAGCTTATTTTGTAATATGGAAAGTATTTAGCCTAGTTTTTGATTCAAAAACTTGCAAGTCTTGAGGAACTTCTTCTGTCAATTTTCACACACAAGCCAACACTTAAAAAACAACTAAAAATTTGAAAAACTCCCTTGTTTGGACTTAGTAAAAGTCTGAAGCAGATGATTGGTTTGAGTTCCCACCGCCGAGGAGGAAAATGCCTCCTTTGAGGACGTGATGTCAACATGTTACCGCCTCGGCATTGCTCCATATCTATATTTCATTTCTTTAGACGAAGCATTAAAGGGCATTTTAGTAGCTCAAGTGTCTTGGACAATGCTCTACCTACAGTGTCAGAGCAAGAGCTTGAGTTTGCTTGGAGCACCCCACTACACCGCATCGTGTTTTGGGGTTGTGAGCTTGTTGAGCGGTTTTACGAATCACTACGCTTACGTGTTTAGTTTTGGAAAACCTGTCGTTGTAGTTCGAAAGCGAAGAATTCGTGTTCAACAAATAAAATTTATGCTGAAAAGAATTCCGGGTCGAACACAGGGAGGCGAATGTTTGATTTAAAAAATTTCGCATTTCTTTTTATTTGTCACGAAGTAATTCAATTTAAACTATCTAATTATTTACAATTAATAAAAGAGAGAGAGAGGGTAAGAGAGAGAGAGTATTACACATGGAAATCAAAATGAGATGTAGAATAAACAAAGAATTTATCATAGAAGAGACTGTTCATTACAATTAGAATGCATAAAACAATTACACTAGAAAGCGATAAATTTACTCTAGAAAGCATTAAAAGAATGGAGGGAGAAATGTCCTCCTCGACGGTCTCTCGGAGGATGAGTAGATTAATCTAAAAAGCAGTAAAAAGAATAGGGAGAGAGAAATCCTCCTCAACGCTTGCTTAGAGGACGAGCCGGATGGGACGATGCCTGGACGAAGGAGAACGAAGCAGGACGAAGCAGAAGAACGGGAACGAAGCAGCACGCCGTCGTCGTCGTAGGATCCACTTCTGAAGGGGAATGAAAATTGGACTTTATCTCGCGAGAAGCATCCCGGGTGTGGGACAAACTTCTCTTGAGCTTTGGAGGGGTAGAGAGGAGAAAGAAGGGATGAGAATTTTGTATGGAGGGGGTCTCCTTTTATAGTTGCAAGGAGTGGGGGCAAAATGGACATTACAACTTCAAAACAAAAAATAAGGGGTCTTTAGTGACGGATAAATCCATCACTAAAGCCCCAACGTGGGCGTAGCTTCCGCGCCCACACGTGCCTCCTCGGCTGCCCGCTCATCAACGTCCACGCACGTCCAGCGATTTTCAGCCATCCGATCGCGAGATCGGACGACTTAAGATGCATCTGCGCCCGCTGCATTGCGTGCCCCCCGCGCGTCTGATTGCGCATCCGATTGCGCGTCAACACTATCGGGCGTGTGCAGCCGTCCGATCTCCATCTGATGCTCCACCCACGCCCAATCGCCACGCCTTCCAGCCCCCTCTCCACGGCTCGAACTCTCGCTCGGCGCTCGCGATAGCGCGCTCGACCACTGCACTATGGGGTGCGGATGGTCGAGCGGGCGCTTTTAAAAGCGAGCGCCCATAGCCTTTGGATTAAGATCCAACGGTGGAGAGCGATCGGGCGCGGGGCCTTCACAAGATGAAGCGGCTGCTTGGGCGACTGAGATGGCACCACGTGGCGCTATCTTGGCTGTCCATCTTCTGGAAGTTGTAAATGGTGCCACGGATGTCGGATTGACTCGATTTTTGTGTCGTTGGGCTACGATCGTCAATCCGAATTCATCCGTGTGGTCGGATTTATCATCTGAAGTGTGGATTTACACCATCCTGGACCTTGATCTTCTACAGTTCCTGGGTCACTATCTGATGCTACGGATGCTTGATTAGGGCGATCTTGGAGTCGTTGAACTCCAACCGTCACCCTTATCACATCCATACGATTGGATCTTTGATCCGAGGCCCCGAAAAAATGTTTGCCCTGTCCAAGCACATAAAAGGAGATAATTAACCTCCATTTTATTCAAACTACTCTAAATGCAAGATGATGCATGTAATGCAATATTTATATCATGAAATGCAATCCTATGCTTAAGAACATGCATAAATAGAAATTTTAAGTAGTGTGAATGTATTTACATCAGAGCTCCTAGGTGGTGTCATGGATAGTGCTATCCCGAAGTACTAGCACCAGAGCCCCCTCGAGGAATGGTAATGGGAATGATGATCCCAATACATCTGTTGTAAGACTAAGCTAAAAATAAGCATAGGGGAGAAAAAAAAAGTAATAATAAATAAATTAACATGCCCTTATAAATGTTGGCTTTTCACAAGCACAGACACAAGGTTTTAAAGGATTTTACAAGTTGCGAATCAGATTCACGAGCCAGAAAAATCCTAAAAACAAAAATTTCAAGCCATCTGAATTAACAACAGGTTAATTTGTGAATTTTCTAGAGGATATATTGATCCCGTTTTGTCTAATGGTTAGATCCAAAAACAAATCCCGATGTTTAACTTTAACAAATCCTGTACCACCTGTTTTTAGATCAACCAAGCTCCCTTAATCTTTTTCTCCTCAAAAGTCCAAAAAATTAGATTTCCTAAAATTCTGTTTTCCAAAAAATTTAAAGGTTTGCTAAGAGACTAGCAAAAGATAAGCATGGGGGTGTGGTAAACGCCAGTTTATCATCATTCTTATGCACTAAAATAAACCTATCTCTTAGGATTTTACTCTGCAAATGGGTTTTTAGGATGCATTTAGGCATTCACTAGGTTAGGCATGCATTGCATTTTCTTTTGTTATTTTAATGTGTTTTTTTGAGTGTAAGGGATGAACAGATATACAGATCCCCAAAACCCTAGCACTCTAGAAGGCAATTAGTGAAGAACGAGTTCAGACTAGCTGGAAGTCAGCTTGATCCAGCTCACCACAACTGGAACCTTACTCACTTGAACTAGGGTTAGCTCATCCCTGCCCCATTCAGCTAATCTCAGTTGAATGGCAGCTCAAGAGAGTTCATCTTAGCTCACCCTAGCTCAAGTCAGCTCAGATCCAGCTCAACTTAGCTGAGTCTAGCTCATCTCAGCTCCCACTAGTCCACAGGGAGCTCTAGCTAGCTCAGCTGAGTTGGCAGGAGTTCACCCCAGCTAAGACCCAGCTACATCCAGCTCCACTCAACTCCAGCCAGCTGAAGAAGAACTCATCCCAGCTCAGGAAGCTCAAGTCTAGCTCCCGGGGACTCAGCTTAGCTCAACTCAATTGAGCTAAGCTACCTTAGCTGCCTCAACTAGCTTGATCCTCCCCAGGAGCACCAGACCTAGCTCACCTCAGCTGATTATGGTAGAAGCCAACTCACTTTAGCTTGGCTTAGCAGCTAGCAAAGAACTAGCAAGCTAGGCCAGCTAAAGTAGCTCCATGCCAGCCTCTTCAGCAGCAGCCAGCTTTAGTTTCAGCTCCAGATTGCTCCTCAGCTTCTCTCTCTAAACCCTAGCTCCAACACCTCTTCCTCTACTCCTCCATTAGCTAAGATAGTTTAGCTTAGCTTAGCTATGCTCCAACTTCCTTGGCTTATACCACCCTAAAAACCCACCTAACAACTCCACCCAACTAGCTTCACCTAAGCTCCACATAAGCTTACCTACTTGGCACAAACCTACCCTACCCACCACCTCCAAAAGACACCTAAAAGTGGTGCCAAAACCACCATAACTACCCCCTTGTTGGCACCACTTTTCCCTCCAAAAATCCCCATCATCTCCACCACACATCTCCCCTTAAACCCATCTCCACCCTCCACATACCCCCTCCTTCTAGAACCTTTGTTGGCGCCACCTAAGACCCCCTTCTAGAAGCAATTTTGGTGCTAACTTCAAGGGGTGTCACCACCCATAACCACCCCCTAGGAGTCCCTTGGGTTGGCGCCAAATTCCCTTGGCCATAGGATCCCCAACCACCTCCATCCTTCCATCATAGACCTCCATTTCAAGAGGCACCTTAACCCCTCATCCTACCCTATAAAAAGACCACTACCCACCACCATTCAAAGCATCCTTGGCTAGCAAATTCACTCTCATATTCTACCTAGAAGCCCACACCCAAGAGAGAAGAAGAAGAAGAAGATTAAAGGGATATTCTGTCCCTTTGGTGCCTTCCCCTCTTCCCTTTTCTCTTGAGTCACGCCAGCCAATGGAGAAGCCAGGCAAGGAAGATCTTTGGAGGAGATTTTGAAGGTGGTCCATGCCACCTTGGAGGAGCTTTTGATGGTGGTGCATGCCCACCCCTTGGAGGAGAGCATTGAAGGTGGTAGCATCCACCTTGGAGGAGCTCTCAAGGAAGGAGAAGAAGGAGGCCCTCTTTTCAAGCCAAGGAACAGCTAGGCTTGGAGCAAGAGACTCCCTTCACCAATTTTTGCAAGAGGATTTGTGTTTCTTTCATTTCTTTTAAATTTTTTTTATTTTTTTCTAGTAGAAGCATTCCTCTACATGTCTTGGAAAAAGAACACAAATTCGAGTTAATCAATTTGCCTTCTTTTTAATTTTCTGTTGCAATTATTACTATTGTTTTAGCACTTATTCTACTTGCACTCCCTAATTACTCTAGGCCTCCACTTGCCTAGAGTGAGCTTAGGTAGTGGACTTTTTAATTTCTTAAGTTTCATCTTAGCATTTTAGGTGTTAGGACTCTTTTGTCACAATTCGCACTTTGCCCGTATTATTTCAAAACATAAAAATATATATATTTAAAATACCGTAAAGAAAGTTGAGATGTGTTTTTGGCAAGAGAATTGAATTGCAATTTTTGCCTCCTTGGATGACCCTAGATACTCCGCTATCTAGGATATAAATTTAAAAGCGAAAGTGGATTTACACGTTGCAACGACACTAAATTACCTAATTAACAAACCGCGTATTTTCGCTATCAAGAGGCTACTACTATCAGATTGGGGAGGATAGTCAATCTCAGGCTCTGATTGCCTAGGGGTATCGATCCAGCCTCGATACAAAAAATCATGGAGGGTGGGAGGGTTGGGTGTTTGCATAGTAGTAGGGATTCCAGGGTTGGAAAATCCCCCTCCTAAGGTCTGCTCAAAAGTGGGAGCTATCAGGACAGTACTCCCAGGATAAGAATATGAATGATCCCATGGATTATCAATATACCCATCAAAGGATGGATACTCTCGGGACAAGCGATCCTGGTTAAAATGATAGGAGTAAGGATAGTCCACTTATTTCAATTAAATAGGTTAAACTCTCTTAGGATTTGAAAGAAATCATAAACTTCCTAGGGAATTCTACCACTGTCAAAACAAACGCAAATACAGTGTGATCTATTTTTAGTAGATTCTAGGTCTTAGGTGTTTAGTTGGTGGCCAAACAAGTTTTCAAGAATTACGCTTCCTAGGCTAACCTTCGTTGGTGCCTACAACCTACTCGCAAGGGATGAAAGTCTCGAATCGAGCCCACACACGAGGAACCGAAGTAACTTGGTGGATAGGCTTGTTGCTTTCTGACTAACTTTTCTTGTGGTGCAAAGAGGAGAGGTAGAAATTTATCTAATGACCTTATGTGTGAGGTGCACAGTGTCTCAGGTGTGCAATCATATGTTCGCATTTTGAGTTTTGAAATCTTGCAAACAAGATCCTTTTGCACACAATTTTAAGTCAGATTTTAAGGTCCAACCTCTTAGCAGTCCCAGTTTTTAAAGTGACCATTGAATTAATTCAATTCAAGCAGTTTAGTGGTCTTCGATTTAGGTTTAATGAAGATGCATGACAGGTAATTGATGCTTAAGAAAAAGACATACCTTACTCCAGCTTTCTTCAATGCAGGATGTTTTCAATGTAAAAAGAAAAGCTAGATGCTGCAAATTCAATCCTAGATGGTCACCCTATAGATATGCAGCTTCTAGCAGATAGTTCAAATATATATATATTTTAATAATAATAAGCAAACAAACTTAATATAACTAACTAACCAACATGCAGTTCAAACAATTCGAATAATCCTATAATCTAAATAAAATGGGAACATGCTCCTGAAAATATGCTCCTGCATAGAAGAGTGATAAGAAATAAAGAAACATTGGGAACACATTCCCACAAATGCCCAGCAAGGGTCCAAAAGATAAAAATTAAGTTCTAATGTCTATCAAAACTAAATCTAAACTAAAATCTAATGACTAAATCAAACAAAGGCACCTCCATACGCCTATGTGCGTGGGATCAAGGTCTACAAGCAGCCATTGCTGGCCTCCAGGTGGCGTCAAGGTCCACCAAAAATATTGCCTCCGTCGTGCGCTCCCGCACGTTCGTTGTGTGTTTTTGCACAAAAGAAGATCCATAGTTAGTAATTTAGAAAAACTTTCAAAATAGCATTAAAATAACATAAAATTCTTGAAACAATTAATAGTCGTGTTTCCTCCTAGGCAGTGGCGCCATTTGGCAGAGCGATCTTCATTTTTGATAAAAACTTTAGCATGAAATGACATGTCGTTGTATTTAATAGCATGGTAGAAAATCGCTTTTCAAAACATTTTAATTCTTAGAATCTAACCACGAAAATAGTTAGGTCACCTCCATAGGGAGGAATTAGCCTATTTAAACTAGTGAATCATGTCTTGATTATTCGGGAATCTCAATGTGTATGCATACTAACTAGTGCACGTGTTTTCAACAAAATTTCTTGATTTAAAGAATTAATAAATAATGTAAGGGTGCGCATACAAAATCACCACCAATGAAATACTAGGTAAAATAGTGATCTTGATACAGGTAACTCCGTAAATATTAATTTCCTACAAGGTAGACCCTGTTCACTATATCTAGTATCCCATATTCAATATCATTCATGAGTAGAATTCAGCCAAATGTAATTAATCAAAAGTATATGGATTTTCATGCAATTTGATGTAATATATTAAATCAAGAAAATAAATGAATAGTGCATTTGATAATGGCATATGTTGTAAATTTTAATGTGGCCTTCACTATAGCAAAATAGGGGATTACTTCCCCTCGTGCTTGCGCGAAGAGGAGGGGATGGCGGATCATGCAGAGCTCGGTGGAGGTTGCATGCGATGAGGGCTATGCATGGGCAGTGACGGTGCGTCGAACAGTGGCCGATGGTCTCACCGGTGACGAGGACAATCGACGGCAGTGGCGGCTCGCTGGCGTGTGCAGGAGGCTTCCAACCTTCAGAGGGTGTGGCCAAACTCGTGGAGGTGCGGTGAGTCCGTTGGAGGCGCTTGTACAAAGCTTCGTGGCCTCAAATGTTGTCTACGCGGGGAGGGTCCACTTGGAAATTTGGGTTCTTCCGGTCGATGGAGATGGAGAAGATGAAGATGGCTGCTGGCGATGCACGCATGCATGCACACGCAAGGAGCGCAGGTGGTTGCTACGTGGAGGTAGACGGGTGTGCGCACGGGGTGTGGCTACCTGCAGGAGCGGTGGTGCTACGTCTTAGAGTTGAGGAGCGAGGACGCAATGGGTTAAGGTTGGGTATGGGTTCTTATGGAGAGAAGAAGAGAGTTGACATGGGAGGGAGCGGTGGAAGAGGAAGAGGATGCTGGATGAGGAGTGGCCATGGTTGCAGGCGTGCGGAGAGGACTGTGGAACAGCGGTGGCGTTGGATTGTATTGAAGGTTTTGATGGCACACACACACTCTATTGCATTATGTGCTTCGATGGTGAGGGCGATGTTGAGGACACAGAGGCCACAGTGCTTGCTGAAGTCCGTGGTGCATGCCTCCTTCACAGTGGAGAAGATGGAGAGCCTGGCCAAGATCCCCCCTCGCATCCATCGTTCTTCCCCTCTTTTTGAACAAATCTCCCCTGACTTTCATTCATTTCGTTTGGGCCTTACGAGATATCCTCAAACAATGCCTGCGCGATGAGGTGCTGCTGTTGCACGTGGAGCGGCGTAGGAGTCAATGGTTTGCTCTGCGGGTGTAGTGATGTCAAGCCCGAATAGGTTGTTAATATGGTGATTTTATTGTTGAAATGTGTATAGTGGTTAACCTAAATCGGACCTAACCATCTCTTTATAAATTTTTTTTTTTTTACCTGGCCTACTTGATTTTATCTTGTCACTTTTAGGCCCAGGGTCGAACTCAGGGAAGTGGGATACAAGTCAAGTTTCTACGCCTTTGCTACAATGAGTCTCTTCCATTCGTTTATTGTGCTTTTGGTGTTTTTCTCATTTATATATTTTTTGTCTGGTAATCTTTGTCCTTGAGGCACACCCTCAAAATTGAGTTCTTGGCTTTGAGCCAGAACAGGGTTCAAAACGGGTCTTGCTATTCGAAAGACGGAGTACCTACGAGTCAAAGATTTTCTTTTCTCTTTTATCTATTTTTTTTTATCTTTTTACTAATAGGAAAGCGAAACAGAAATAAAGTAAATACAGTATATATATATAGGTATATATTATGTATATAAAGGGGTGGGGTGGAAGCAGAGATGGAGTGTAGCACAGTGTCGAGTCGGTCGTCGTCTAGAGAGACACAACCAACAGGACTAGGTGCCGCGTGGAGTATGGGATGGATGGTGGAAGATGTATATAACCACGCTTTTTGTACGCGTGTATCGGGGAATATTAGCAACTGGTGCAGATATTCCCACGATACTACGTATGGTAAATAATGTGAAAATATATATATATGTATATATGTAAATATGTCTATATGTATATATGGTTATCTATAGGTATATATTTGTATATAGATATATGTGTATATATATATGTATATATGTATATATATATGTATGTAGCTATATATGTATATATGTATATGTATATATATATAGGTATGTAAATATATATATATATATAAGTATAGATAGATATATGTATAGATCTATATATATATATATATACATGTCTAAGTATGTATATATAACTATATAAATGTAAATATATATGTATGTATATGCATATAGTAATATATGTGTATATAGATATATGTAGCTTAGCATATATATATATATATAATAATAATAATAATATTTGTATATAGGTATATGTATCTAGATATGTATATATGTATATATAGTTATATAGATATATATATGTATATATGTATGTATATATAAGTAGGTGTGTGTATATGTATATATATATATATGTATGTATCTATACTTAGTTATATAGCTAATATATATATATATATAGATATATGTATATTTATATATATGTATATGTGTATAGATATATGTATATATGTAAGTATATATGTATATTTATATAAGTATATGTATATGTGCATATATATATATATATAAGTATATATATAAGTATATAGATACTACTATATGCATAAATATAAGTATATATATATATATCTATATATGTATATATATATATAAATATATGTATATATATGTATATATTTATCAATATATAAGTATACGTATATATATATATATATGTTTATAATAGAGTATAGGTGTGTGTGTGTGTGTGGAAGTGTTAGTGTAGGTGTGTGTGTGCGTCTGTGTAGAGAGAGTGAGAGAGTGTTATGAGAGAGAGAGAGGGAGAGAGAGCGGGAGAGGAGAGAGCAGCTGCTCTGCTAGAGGCGAGGAAGGGCGTTTTAAGCCGTCTACGCGCGAAGGGCATTGTCTGGTGGCTTCCGCCCATGGGCATGTATGCACGCAAGGGAGAAGGCCTGCGCTGGCCGGTTGCGAGCACGGAGAGCTCGCGACAGAGTGGCAAAGTGGGAGGCGAGGTGTCTGCAGGCGCACGCGGAAGCTTGCAGGTGCTGGTAGGGGGCGGGAAGCGCTTGACCGGCCGCTGCAGAGGCGCGCAGCGACCGGTTGCGGGGGGGAGCGAGTGTGACATGGAGGAGAAAGCGAAGGTGGAGAGGGCCTGCAGGCGCGAGCTGAGGGCTGGGGTGCCTGCAGGCGTGCGCGGAAGGGGCTGCTGCTGCTGCAGCTTCCTTGCCGCTGCTACTGCTGCTTCAAGCTTCAGACCTTGAAGCTGCTCCAATGGTAGAAGGTGCTGGAGTGGGAAAAAAAATGAGAACAGATCCACCACGCCCACTGGCTCTTTGTAGAGCTAGGCGGTGGTGGTCTCACTGTGGTGGTGTGCACCACAGTGAGGGCTCTTGCCCGTCGGGTGTCTCCTCGGAGGAGGACCGGCGTATGGAGGGGAATGGAGGAGAGGACGGCCTGGAGAAGATGGAGCTGCCAGTTTGAAATGGTGGACCAGGCCTGCTTTGAAGGTGGAAGCCGTGGCTTTTTATAAAGGGAGAGGGCATGGCTGGGAATGGCAGCTGCAGGGATGGGCTGGCAGGGAGAGGTAGCCACAGGGAATGGCAAGTTGTAGCCGCGGGAAGCATGGCGCACGAGGAAGAAATTGCTCCATCCAACCGTAGGGAGAAAGATTTAAAAATCAAATGGAAATAAAAATAGAGATGGGAATTTTGCAAAGATGCACTTGAGGAAAGATGTAAAATGCAAGGCCACTTATTTCATTCTCCTCCCTTCTCAATTAAATGCATGCATGCATGTATTTTTACAATGCAACTATGGAGACCTAATTATGCATTAGTAATGCTAGGAAATAGCACAAGATGGCACAATTGCAGGCATATTTTTGTGGTGCAATCATACCCCCATTCCTATATTTTGCTAGTCCCTATCAAAACAATATTTAGAAATGATCTTAAGCTGAAGATTTTCTTCTGAAGCGATATAGGTGTGTTTATTATTGGATATTGTGAGAACCAATTGTAGAGAAGACTACCAGTGCTATAAGTCTCACATGACATAGATCATCTCTCGACTGACCAGGACTCTTGATATTTAAACCTTAAGTTCGATTTTCAGGATCCAGGAGGTTTTTGCCGTACTCGAGAGCTCAAGAGATTATGGCTTGTGCTTAGTGAAGGATCAAGACTAACCAGATGAACATTAAGACTCAAGCCTAGGGTTTCACGAATCTTTAAGTACAGGTTGGTCCCAGTTTCAGCTCGTGTTTTCGGATTGACCCTTAAGATGATGATGAAAAACTCAACTCCCATTTTTTGATTTTTGTGGCTCAAAGGAAAACAAGGTATTTGTAACCTGCCCTGAAGAACTTCTTGTAGGGCGAAGACTTTACAGACATTTGTGAGATATACTGACTTATTTGCAACTTTTTTCTTTTTTAGAAACACGTGTTAGTATATCTCTTACAACATTTTTTTGAAGGAGCACACTTTTTTTCTTTTTGGTGGGAGAGTTTCTTTTTGGTGGAAAGAGTCGCTCCTAAACACAAGACTAAAGCCTGGGATAAAAAGTCTACCTGCACGCATAGGTAAGGACTCCACCTTCCATAATGAACACTAGGGTTGGATCTTATGTTCACCTGGTCTTTCCTGATATATGTAGTGTGAACCAAGTTTACTTAAGCTCTTAAGTAGAAGAAAACCAATGAATCCTATACTGGTGTCTCAGGTACAAGAATACGTCCTTAGTTAGGAGAGATTCTGATCTATTTTGTCAATGCTCAAGTGAATTAAGCCCGAACCTGAGCGAATCAAGCTTCTGTGGCCTAGAAAGTCTTCAAAACAGAGGTTGAATATCCATAAACACTTATTGTATTTTTGTTTCAGCTTTCAGATCATTACTAAACACCATTTATTATTATTATATATATATATATATTTTTTCTTTTTCTTTTTCTTGCATATTTATAAATAGGTGGAAACTTCATGATACCATAAAATACCCAGATCCTATGGATGCCTATCCACCCCCCCATGCCAAACAATGCTATGTCCTCATATGCATGTAGGGAAAGGTAGAGAAAGGATGAAAGATCGGGTAACGAGAGCTGCAGTGCAGGGTATACAGCAGGGTGGTAGGGTGGGTGGATGGTGGGTGGTGAAGTGAAAAGTGAAGAGATCGTGATAGTGGCGTGAAAAGTGATGGTGGATGGTGAGAGATTTGGCATTTCTTGTGACGAGAGTGTCCCAGGCGGATCAGAAAAAAGATCAGGAAGAAGTTGGCCCTTAGATTGGCCAAGAAGAGGGGCTCTTTGGATAGATGGATCCAAAAGGGAAATGCTCCAGTGAACAAGATATAGGCTCAAGGTCCCAGTGTGGAGTTGCAAATCTACCTGATTTGGCGGGAAGGAAAAGGCAGTCTGGTCTTCAAGAGTATGGACCGGCGGTGAGCAGCCTGGATATGACTCAGACCACGAGGTATGGGAAGTGGAGAAAACCTCGTCAGAAGTCTGGCCAGGAGAAGGTATGGGATAAGGGAGGGATGGGGGAACGTCACAGTATGTGTTGATCAGGCAGTCGTCAGGTAATCCGCAGCAGTCTGAATAGGTCCCAATTAGTCCGATACACGCACTGACGGTCATGTCTTCATCAGACGTGTCATCCTCGATGCAATCGCAATCAACATAGGAGTGCTGTGCTGCAGCGGGATTAGCCTGAAATCCGACGGAATGCTCGGAGCTTGCAGAATTTGATGAACCTGTCCCTGAGAAGGTTGTACCTGTGGTTGCAGATCACAGGGTACAAAGTTTCGCGGGTTTGGAACAGGTTGGGCGGGAAGAGTGCCCTGAGATCGAGTCGCCATGTGTAGTTGACTGATCTCAGCATTATGCTGCGCCAAATGGTGCTGAAGAGAGGTCATGTTCTTATTATGGCGCTTTGACATTTCCGTCATCATTCGCATCAATTTATTAAGAGGAGTTGATGCGTGTTTTGTTTGCGATACGCAAGGGCCTGATGGCGGATTCGCCATAGGATTAGACTAGGCCCTTGGGATGACGGGTGCGGATGATCACATTGGTCCACCAGTGGGGTTTTGGCGTTGCGGGTTGTTGGACCATGCAAAATTCGGATGATTACGCCACCCTGGGTTATAAGTGGCAGAGAACGGGTTGTTCCCTAGGGCGCAAGCATCTTTTACGCCAGAAGACGTGTCCGCATGTAAATATGCATCCGAGCACACGGAGGCTTGGTCCTCCGTGTCGAAATACTGGCTTGCAGAAGCCAGATCCACATGACTTACCGAGTCGCTCGGTGTGACACTCGGTAAGGGAGGTCTTGCAGGGTTTCTTGGGATAAGCCTGGTGTTGGAAGAAGTGGGATTGTGATGAAGTGGTGAGGTGGGGGTGTTTGCCATGTTTGTGGAGGAGGAGGACGATTCGGCTTGTTTTCTAGATTTATCAGTCAATTCAAATAGTTCAGGGTTTTGTGACCTCCTCCCAATCATGCACTACCGTAGGAAGAATTGGGGAGATGAGAAAGGAAGAGAGATGAGAGAAATGATGCCGCAAAGGTACACTTGATGAAAAATCAATTCAATCCGATTCCTAACCTCTATAGAGTGCCCTTAGACCTAAAGATCTAAGTTACCTACTATCACGAACTACGGAACTGAATGCGAGCACCGCGGAACCACCGAGCCAGATTGAAAGGCCGTTTGCCCCAGTCTTAGACACCCGATAGCACGTGGGAACTCTCACCAGCACGTAGCCGCTACACTCAAATAGTTAGACCTCCAATCCTTAGTAAAGGTCAAGTTACTACTAGTTTTAGTTAGAGGCTTAGGGTCAAGTGCTTTTGGAATGTGAAGGGCATTGTTTACGGGTAATGCCCAAGTGATTGATTTTAAGAGAGTGTGTAAAACAAGCATGCAATGGGGAAATCTCCTCAAATTGAAGTTCTTAATTGGTGAATGGTTTTTAGAGTTCAGCCTTAAGTAGTATGAATTTTAGGATTTTGCTGAATTACCAATTCAACCAATCTCTGGGTTTTTGTAAGAATACAAGTTTTCTTTCTAAGCCCAAGAAACCCTTCTTCAATATCAGTTAGTTAATGCATGCTAAAATGCAATGGGCTACCCTAATTGGAGATTTCTATGTGTGGATGCACGAATCAGTTTTAGAGTTTATGTGAAAGGGAACCAAAGCACTTCAATTCAAGTGCTCCCAACCACCAGAAGGATGTCCACACACAAGGCTTCAACCAACAGATAAAGAAACTAAAGTTGTTGGTGTTGAAATACTCAAGATCGAATCTGAGGCAAGTTGAAAAGTCATGGTGGGGTTGGAATCAACTCAATTCCAAGTCTCCCCACCAAAAATGTGATCCCGAATTGAAGATAAGTGAGGCAAAAGAGGGGTGCAATCAATCTTTTTGTATTTGCCTCAAAGAATACTTCACACGGTAGGAAATTCAAGAATCAAGATTCTTGGATTTTCGCTATGCGAAGTAAGGTGGAAAATCCTAGGACGGTGGGAGTGAAGACAATCAATCAAACAAGTGAATTTTAATCGACTTGCCCCAAGAGATCCCAAGATGTTTTTCTAGTTTTTTTTTTTAGTTTTTAGTTTTTTTATTAAGGTTACAAGTTAACCTAGGTTGCTAAGAAAAGAAAACCTACTTGTTCAGCAATGTGTATGAAGCTCCAGTGCGGTGTCGACGTCTTCACGCTCTCGTTTCGGCCTTGGATCTGCCCACGTTCCCGACTTCATTTGCCTGTCTTCTCCTTGCACCAGGTTCACCTACACACCAAAAACAGAGATACCTGTGAAGCGAGAAGAGAAAAATTGAAAGAAATTGAATAGAAACTTACTTGAAGGCGCACTTCCCCGGCAACGGCGCCAAAAAAGATGTATGGTCGAACTCGGATAAGTTGTTAATATGGTGATTTTATTGTTGAAATGTGTATAGTGGTTAACCTAAATCGGACCTAACCATCTCTTTACAAATTTTTTTTTTTTTTACCTGGCCTACTTGATTTTATCTTGTCACTTTTAGGCCCAGGGTCGAACTCAGGGAAGTGGGATACAAGTCAAGTTTCTATGCCTTTCCTACAACGAGTCTCTTCCGTTCGTTTATTGTGCTTTTGGTGTTTTTCTCATTTATATATTTTTTGTCTGGTAATCTTTGTCCTTGAGGCACACCCTCAAAATTGAGTTCTTGGCTTTGAGCCAGAATAGAGTTCAAAATGGGTCTTGCTATTCGAAAGACGGAGTACCTGCGAGTCAAAGATTTTCTTCTCTTTTATCTATTTTTTTTATCTTTTTACTAACAGGAAAGCGAAATAGAAATAAAGTAAATACAGTATATATATAGGTATATATTATGTATATAAAGGGGTGGGGGTGGAGGCGGAGATGGAGTGTAGCATGGTGTCGAGTCGGTCGTCGTCTAGAGAGACACAACCAACAGGACTAGGTGTCGCGTGGAGTATGGGATGGATGGTGGAAGATGTATATAACCACGCTTTTTGTACGCGTGTATCGGGGAATATCAGCAACTGGTGCAGATATTCCCACGATACTACGTATGGTAAATAATGTGAAAATATATATATGTATATATGTAAATATGTCTATATGTATATATGGTTATCTATAGGTATATATTTGTATATAGATATATGTGTATATATATATGTATATAAGTATATATATATGTATGTAGCTATATATGTATATATGTATATGTATATAAATAAAGGTATGTAAGTATATATATATATATAAGTATAGATAGATATATGTATAGATCTATATATATATATATATATATATATATATATATATATACGTATAAGTATGTATATATAACTATATAAATGTAAATATATATGTATGTATATGTATATAGTAATATATGTATATATAGATATATGTAGCTAAGTGTATATATATATATATATGTATGTATGTATATAATACTATATAGATGTGTATATATATATATATATATAACAATAATATATGTATATAGGTATATGTATCTAGATATGTATATATATGTATATATGTAAATATAGTTATATAGATATATATATGTATATATGTATGTATATATAAGTAGGTGTGTATATATGTGTATATATATATATGTACGTATCTATACTTAGTTATATAGGTAATATATATATAGATATATGTATATTTATATATATGTATATATGTAAGTATATATCTATATTTATATAAGCATATGTATATGTGTATATATATATAAGTATATATATAAGTATATAGATATATATATGTGTATATATATATATATATATATGTATGTATGTATCTATACTTAGTTATATAGGTAATATATATATATATAGATATATGTATATTTATATATATGTATATGTGTATAGATATATGTATATATGTAGGTATATTTGTATATTTATATAAGTATATGTATATGTGTATATATATATATAAGTATATAGATATATATATGTATATATATATATATATATATACATATGTATGTAAACTAATACATAAGTATATAGATACTACTATGTGTATAAATATAAGCATAAATATATATATCTATAAATGTATATATATATGTATATAAATATATGTATATATATATCAATATATAAATATACGTATATATATATATGTTTATAATAGAGTATACGTGTGTGTGTGTGTGTGGAAGTGTTAGTATAGGTGTGTGTGTGCGTCGATGTAGAGGGAGTGAGAGAGTGTTGTGAGAGAGAGAGAGAGCGGGAGAGGAGAGAGCAGCTGCTCTGCTGGAGGCGAGGAAGGGCGTTTTAAGCTGTCTGCGCGCGAAGGGCGTCATCTGGTGGCTTCCGCGCGTGGGCGTCATCTAGTGGCTTCCGCGCGTGGGCGCGTATGCGCGTGAGGGAGAAGGCCTGCGTCGGCCGTTTGCGAGCCTGGAGAGCTCGCAACAGAGCAGCGAAGTGGGAGGCGAGGTGTCTGCAGACGTGTGCAGAAGCTTGCAGGTGCTGGCAGGGGGCGGGAAGCACTTGGCCAGCCGCTGTAGAGGCGCGCAGCAGCCGGTTGCAGGCGGGAGCGAGCATGACAGGGCGGAGAAAGCAAAGCCAGAGAGGGCCTACAGGTGCGCGCGGAGGGCTGGGGCACCTGCAGGGGCACGCGGAAGGGGCTACTGCTACTGCTGCCGCTGCTGCAGCTTCCTTGCTGCTACTGCTGCTGCTGCTGCTTCAAGCTTCAGACCTTGAAGCTGCTCCAATGGCAGAAGGTGCTGGAGCAGGAAAAAAAATGAGAATAGACCCACCACATCCACCGGCACTTTGAAGAGCTGGGCGGTAGTGGTCTCACTGTGGTGGTGTGCACCACAATGAGGGCTCCTATCCGCCGGGTGTCTCCTCGGAGGAGGACCGGCGTATGGAGGGGAATGGAGGAGAGGATGGCCTGGAGGAGATGGAGCTGCCGGTTTGAAATGGAGGACCAGGCCTGCTTTGAAGGTGGAAGCCATGGCTTTTTATAAAGGGAGAGGGCATGGCTGGGAATGGCAGCTGCAGGGATGGGCTGGCAGGGAGAGGTAGCCGCAGGGAATGGCAAGTTGCAGCTGCGGGAAGCATGGAGCACGAGGAAGAAATTGCTCCATCCAACCGTAGGGAGAAAGATTTAAAAATCAAATGGAAATAAAAATAGAGATGGGAATTTTGCAAAGATGCACTTGAGGAAAGATGTAAAATGCAAGGCCACTTATTTCATTCTCCTCCCTTCTCAATTAAATGCATGCATGCATGTATTTTTACAATGCAACTATGGAGACCTAATTATGCATTAGTAATGCTAGGAAATAGCACAAATGGCACAAATGCAGGCATATTTTTGCGGTGCAATCAAGGAGATGAAGAGAATTGCACTCAAGTCCCTGCATAAATATATATATATATCAAATTTTACCAAAGTATTCTCTAATTAACATAAACTAACACTTAACTCTAATTGCAATCTATTGAGGCATGTTTTACATGAACTTTGGCTAATTAGCACTCCACAAAAGTGAATTGATCAGTAGCTAATGAACTATATATCTAGGGTGGTATAGCAGGAAAGTTGTCGGTGGTAACAGCTCATTGGCCGGTTGTCCAGAGCCCAATCACAAGACCATTTTCATTGTACTACCTTTAGGTAAATCTTAGATCAGGGAAGCCACTGACTTACAGAAAAAAAAAACAAAAACAAAAACAAAAACAAAAAAAATAGAAAAAGGAAAAAAAATAAAAAATAAGCAAAACCACACTTCACCGCACGAGTATGGCTAGCAAGTTGTCGATGGTAACAGCTCATCAGCCGGTTGTCCAGAACCTAGCTTACAAAAAAATGAACAATAATTCCCAAAACGCTTAGGGATGAAGTAGTGAAGTAGAATAATCAGGGAGATATACACTGGGTTTGCCCTTGTGTTGACCCCATAAATAAAAGTAGAGAGAAAACAACCGATCGAAAAGATAAACCTCTAGGCAAGGTCACCTAGGGTCGTAGAAACCTGAAGTCCGTTTTAATGACTGTCTAGTGAGTCTTTCACTATTTTCACAAGATACTTAGCACTTGGAGTCCTTTTCGAGTTTTGGGTAGGTCGGGTAGCCGTAAAAGTTATTTCGGAACTCTCAAACACCAAAAGTACAAAAAAGTTAGAAAAGAAGAAAAAAAATGTATTTTCCATTTTCGAATAAGGTTAGGACTTGGGCGGTTTGCATTCTGGCAGACACCCGAGTACTGTTGAGTCTTCATAGTTTAGGACCTTATTTGAAATTTTCTATTGTTAATAAACGACTTAGGCCTAAGTGATCTAATCCTAAGTTTGCTTTTATACATAGCATATAGTTTAATTTTGCCAGGGGCTAGCAAAAGATAGGCAAGGGAGCTTGAGCTGCCTACAGCGACGCTTCCAGTGATGGCCCGGACGTCACTAATGGTCCCATACCTATTTTTGCCTCTTGTTCTCCACTATAAAAGGACCTACACCCCCTCCCTTCCAAGCCAACTCTACCTACTCTACTCTCACCTACTCCCAAGCTCTAGCAAGCCTACCAATGCTCCATTCGAGCTTGTTCTCAAGATCCCAAGGCTCCTATTAGTGTAATAAACCTCTGCCTCACCAAATATTCATCCATCTTCCCATCCCCATTCATAGGTCGCCTTGTAGCTATCCTCCCACCTCCATTTCGGTAGTAGATCATCTCCATCTTCTCCCCTCCATTCTAGAGCCACGCTGAAGCTTTCCTCTACTCAACGTCCTCCTGCATCTCACCTCCATTGTCCTGCTCCTCACCTCCTTCGTCTGAGCTTCTACCAGGCGCTGTCGTCTCACCGAACAATGGATTCAGGAGATTTCCTCTCACCCCACTCTCTTTTTATGCTTTCATAGTTGATTGTAATAGACATTGAAGTGATATCTATACCTTATTTTTTCCATCTCTATTTTGTGATTCATTTTCTTGTCTTCTTACAAAAATACAAAAAAAAAAACAAAACCCTAAAACACCAAAAAGAAATAAATTGAAGCGCAATTTTCACTTAAAGTAAACATCGCCTCCCTGTGCTTGACTCGAGACTCCCTTGGAGTTTCAATATAAATTTTATTTGACCATGCATTTTGCAACTACGACGATGGGTTGCTCGTAACCCTAATTTCAAACTCGCGAAACCCGTACAATCACCCGACTAGAGACCACATGACCTAGGATAATGCCTTCCTGAGTCATAAAGTGGCTCTTTTCCCAGCAAAGGACCAACCGTGTTTTGATGCATCTCTAGAGGATCAATTCCAAGTTAGCTAGGCAAGACTCAAAAGAATATCTAAAAACAGAGAAATCATCCATGAATACCTCAAGACAATCTCCCACCTTGTCAGAAAAAATGGGCAGCATGCACATTTGAAAAGTCGTAGGTGCATTACAAAGCCCGAAAGGCATTCTACGGAATGCAAAGGTTCTATAGGGACATGTGAAGGTTGTCTTTTCCTGGTCTTCGGGATGGATACGGACTTGGTAATATCCTGAATAACTATCCAGGAAGCAAAAGTTTTTTTGCCCAGCTAACCTTTCAAGGATTTGATCGATGAATGGTAAGGGAAAGTGATCCTTTTTAGTGGTTGTGTTTAGCATCCTATAGTCAATATAGACTCTCCAAGCAAAAGCTGAATGAGTGGTGAAGGTTTCCCCTTTCTTGTTGGTTGTAACGATTATTTCCTGCCTTCTTGGGTGCAATCTGATCGAGGCTAACCCACGAACTATCTGAGGTTGGGTAAATAATCCTGGCATCGAGCACTTGATTATCTCCTTCTTGACCACTTCTCGCATATTCGGGTTTAGTCTCCTTTGCATTTTGCGAGAAGGGTGGGATCCATCTTCCATGAAAATACGATGATTATAATAAGCCCCTAAGTTCGTGGATAGTCTAACCAATTGCCTCCTTGTTCTTAAGGACCTTAGTTAACCTCAATTCTTGCTCCTTAGTCAAGTCAGCACTAATAATCACAGGGAGTTTTTTTTAGGTCCTAATAACTCATATTTCAAATTTTTGGGCAATGGTTTTAATTCAAGTTGAGGTGGGTTTAGAATAGAAGGTAGGGAGGATGCTGATTAAGATTCATCAAGGAGATCCAGTGGAAGAGGCTAGGAATGAAAAAAATCAACAACCACTTCAGGATGTGGTAGGTCTACCGTAGAGGGTTGTGGGTTGGGTTCGCTAAAGTTGGTGGAGTCCTCGAGTGCATTGATTGTCATACAAGTCCCAAGATCCTGATCCTTGAGATCCTCAATGAATCCACAATCCTCAAATCCTCTTGTCACCTTAAAAATATCTAGAGTTAATTTCTTATCCCCAAAGGTGATCTCCATACTACCGCTTTCACAGTTTATGTTGGCCTTGGCAGTAGCAAAGAACAGACACCCTAGAATGATAGGTGTGTTCCTTAAATCATTAGGTACATCCATGTCAAGGACGAGGAAATTTACAGGAAAATAGAAATCCTTAACCTTGACAATTACATCCTCAATAAGGCCTCTTGGTGTGGTGACCGAACGGTCTGCTAATTGTAGCATTACTGAGGTTGTCCTGAGTTCAACTAACCCAAACCTCTCATAAAGAGGAGTCGGGATTAGGTTGATGGATGCATCTAGGTCCAATAGTGCCCTATTAAAAGTGTATTCCCCAAAAACGCATGAGATCAAGGGGGCACCTAGATCTTTCTTCTTTTCAGGAAGGTAATGCAGGATAATAGAACTTACCTGCTTAGAGAGAATCACCTTCCTCGAAGTGGCTTTTCTCGGCTTACACTTTTGGGTACATAGTTCTTTCATGAATTTAACATAAGTCGGGATATGCTTAATAGCGTTGAGGAACAGAATATTTATCTCTATGCTCTTGAATAAATTTAGGAGCTCCTCGTTGCTGCCTATGGTTTTCTTCTTCCTGGTTTTCATTAGGGCCTCAGGGAACGGGATATGGGTGGTATTTTCAATTTCCGATCCCTGGGCCTTATTGTCCTCTTTACTTTCCTCCTCTTCTCTCTCAAGCTCCCCAGGGTTTTGACATCTAGAAGATAGGTTAGGGTCCTGGGTTTGCTTTCCACTTCTCAAGGTGATAGAGCTTGCAGAGGCATAAGGGTTTGCGTCTTGTGGTGGGTTAGTGAAAATTGTAGGGCCTTGGTTGGGCATGTAACCAGAAGAAGAAGATGAGGGACCCTACTCAACCACCTGAGCATGTGCGTGTGGGTCCCTTTGATTCCCATACCCTTAGGCTTTATTGTCCTGATTTTACACAATGCACAGGTTGGGTACGGGTTGGGATGGAAGAGATCCGGGTTGTCAGGTGTTAGCAATTAACTTGGATTGTAAGTTATCCAATGATGTCTTCATTTGCTGCATAAGCTGATGCATGGACATTCGCATTTCTACCATCTGTCGGTTTAACTCAGCCTGCCCTACAGATTGTTGGGCATTCTAAGAAGGCTGAGTAACCGGTCTTAGGGGCAACTGGGTGTATACTTGACCCTGACCCATAGGTCTTTGAGATGCATAGTTGCTAGGTCGAGTTTGGGTCTGTTGCCCCTGACTTTTCCAGGAGAAGTTAGGGTGGTTCCTCCAACCTGAGTTATAAGTGTTGGAATATGGGTTGCACCTAACATTCTCCTGCATTGCATACGCATCCTCGTGGGACGAGGATGGAGAGAAGGAAGAATAAGATAAACTGGGATCAAATGCCCCAGTTTGGAACCCATAAGTTTCCAAGAAATCTTGGCTCACAAGCTGAGAAAAATCAAGTTGGTTCATGAATTCCCGTCCTGTGGGAGCTCATGAGGAATGGAATCCTGAATTCTGGGATTGAGTAGGTATAGAAGTGTTTCCTAAATTCCCAGACATCCATTCTTCCATTCTCTTAACAACCAAGTCCATTTTATCCAGTCTATTACAAATCAATTCCATGTCAAATGAGTGAGAATCCTGGATCTCATTAGCACTTGACCTAAGTTGTTGGGACCGATTAAATGCATCCATGGAGGCGTGATTAATTGAGTTCTCGCACATTTCCTTAAACAGGTCGTATGCACTATTTGCAACCCTGTTGAGGAAATTGCCTCCGGAGGAAGCGTCCACGTGATTACGGAGTTGCTCAACCATCCCATGATAGAAAATATGCACGAGTTGCCATTTCGGTACTTTGTGGTGTGGACATTTCCTCAAAAGTTCCTGGAATCACTCCCAGGCACCATGAAATGGTTCCCCCGGCCACTGGGCAAAAGTGGTAATCACCCGTTGTAAGGCATTGATCCTTCCGATAGGGAAGAACTTCTTTAAGAAAGCTGACTTAAGAGCAGCCCAAGTTTCAATCGGCCTTCCTAGGGTCCAGTACCAATGTGCTGCTTTATCCTTGAGAGAGTGGGGGAAGAGCCTCATGATCATTTGCTCTTCGTTCACATTCTTTACTTTGGTGGTCTGAACCAAAGTGGTCAGATCCTCCAAGTGCTAGACTGGGTCCTCTGAGCCAAGCCCATGAAAATGCTTAATCAAGCCTAAGACTTGGGACTTGATTTCTATGTCCTCGACAGGAATCATGATGTCGGGACGATCCCCATAGTTCGAAGGATCATAAAAATCCTTCAAGGGCCGAGTACCTTGACCATTTACACATTGGAACCACTATTGCATATGCTACATTTCTTCCAACTGCCTCTGAATCAGCTCCTGCTGGTACGAGGGCGGGGGAGGTGGTTGTTGATCAGCCATGGGATCTGCTTGGCTAAAGCTCGACCTTCGCCTTCGGGAATGGTCTAAATGTCCTTCCAATCTAGGATTCAATGACCTTCTTCCAAGCATACACTGGAAGGAAGTTGGAGGGACAGGGAAGAGAGGGAGCCCTACAACACAAAAATGCAAGCCTGTCCTTAGGATGGGTAACCTAAAGGTCTACAGACTCTCAGAATCCATCCTAAGATTATGGATGATTTACTCTACTTATGTCCAGGCAATCCAACCAGTTAGGAGGGACTAGGGAGAAGGTTCTTCCTTTGGCTTGCTTATCCAGTTCCTAGTGTATGCCCCAGTTGCAGTCATTTGGCGCTGCTCTCCTAGATAGGCATCAGATTGACTAGTATAAGTAGGTTAACCATGAATAATCTCAATCTGGATCCTGTTGAGCGCACTAGTCCTTAAGGCCAACATCTACTCAATTTTAGTTTGGCTTGGGACAATGGTTCTTCTGGAATGTGATGGGCCCTTAATGGGTTGTGCCCTTAATGATTTGTTAGAGAATGTGTGAATGTGCACAACCAAGAGGTTTTCAAGCAAGATTATTAATGACAAGGTGAGTTTTAGAGTTCGAATCTTTCTTAATAGCTTTTAGGATTCAAATATTAGGTGTTTTCAACCAAGTTTTGTGAGGCAAACCAAGTTTGTTTTTAAAAGGACGTGTTCAAGTATTTTCCTTTAGAAATCAAGAAAAATATGGAGCACCTGACTTGACCTAATTATTGAATCCTATGGGGTAGCTACAAAATGAACCTCTTTTAGATTACGTGGTGCGGCCGAAACAATTCAATCAATCAGCTCAAATGCACCACCGATTAAGGTACACAAAAAGGTGGTTAACCTAATATGATTTCTACTCTTTTATGCGTTGAATTCGTGTTCTGGGTCCATAGGTTGGAATCCTAGTTGAGTAGATGAAAATCAAGTCAAGTTACGTGCCTTTGATGTGGGTGTATAATGTGTGTAAATTGATTCGTCCCATAGAAAGTATCTTTTTGTTTTTTTTTATAAAATGTGGGTGAGCTGGGTGAAGGTGGAAAACAAGACAAACAAAGTCTATCATAGGGTTTATGCAAACACCTAAGTAAATTAGGTCTTGGTTATGATTGTGGCGAAATGAACAAGTGGGGGGAATGTGGGGGACACTTACAAAGCACTCTACCCACACTTTACTCTGGTCTACCACACTTGGATCTACAAGCTAGGGCACTTGCAAGATAGTAGATCAAAGACAAGCAGGTTAGTGCTATGTAAATGCAAAGAAGCACAGAAAACAACAAAGTAAATTCCGTTGCCTCCCTGGCAACGGTGCTATAATGATGGGGGTGCGCTTCGCAAATTAAAATCAGGGTTCAAAGAACTCGTCGTAGCTTGAAAATCCATCTATCAAATAAAATTTATAATCGAAACTCTAAAAGTGGGTCCCAGGTCGAACACGGCGAAGTGAATGTTTGGTTTTATGAAATTCGTGTTTCACTTTTATTTACTTTTGTCATTTTTATCTCTTCTAATTTTTTGGTATTTTTATCGAGCAAGAGATTAGGTCGATGAAAACTTTATCTACTTGCAAAAATATAAGATAGAGAGGGAGATAGAGAGGGAAAGAAATAATCATCTATTTATCATGAATTATTTGTTACAAGTACGAAAGCGAAAAATCTACACTACGAAAGCGTAGAAAGATAGAAAGAGGTGAGAGAAATCCCCCTCGATGGTCGCTAGGAATATGACTCACTCTGGTGTCTCCTGGAGGGAGGTGGTGAGGAGCAGGACGAACGAGAATAAAGATGGATGATGGAGGGCAGGGCAAGACGGCATCGTGGCTAGGATCTTCTTCCAAAAGGGCGGTGAGAGGACAACCATGGGATGCACCACGAACGGAGATGAGAGGTGGGAAAAATATTTTCTTTTCTACTCTAGAGGAGCATCCTGTGCTTGGGACAAGCTCTCTCTAGGGCCTTGGAGGTGGTGAGAGGAAGAAAGGAAGAGATGGCTTGGAAGGAAGGGGGTGTTGGTCATTTTATAGTGGATGAAAAGAGGCTAGAATAGGCATGGGACCAATAGTGACCTCCAAGCCATCACTGGAAGTGTCGCTGTAGGCAGCTCACACCCGCTCACGCCCACAACTGGCCTTGCTATTGTGCGAATAATTAGCGACGACTGTAACTATCGCTATATGTCTACCAAGCTGTCATTGAAGGCTGGAGCCAATCGAGCACGTGCTTGCCCCATGCAAACTACGCTCACCAAAATGATCGCATGGTTTCACATGTTTGAAATCAGGGTTATGAGTAACCTATCATTGTAGTTGCAAAACTCGTGATCAAATAAAATTTATACCGAAACCCCAAGGGAATCTCAAGTCGAACACAGGGAGGCGACGTTTACATTGAATAAAAATCGCGCTTCGATTTGTTTCTTTTTGGTGTTTTAGGGTTTGTTATTTTTTTTTTGTTTTTGAAGTAAAATGACAATCAATTACAAGAGAGAGAGAATTGAATATGATATATTGCATGAATGTCAACTACAATAATATAGAAAACATAAAAAGAGAGGGTGGTGAGAAGAAATCTCCTAAAATGGCTATTCGGCGAGACAACGGCGCCGGCGGAAGCTTCGATGAAGGAGTTGGGAAGCAGGTTGACGACGGTGAGAAGCGGGAGGACTTTGGGTACAGGAAAGCTTCAGTGCAACTCCAGAATGGAGGTGAGAAGGTGGAGATGATCTGCTACCAGAATGGAGGTGGGAGGATGGCTCTAAGTTGACCTAAGAATAGGGATGGGAAGTTGAAGTATTTGGTGGGGCCAAGGTTTGCTATACTAATAGGCACCTTGGGAGCTTGAGAGCAAACTCTAACAGAGCGTTGGTAGGCTTGCTAGAGCTTGGGAGTAGGTGGGAGCAGAGTAGGTAGAGATGGCTTGGAAGGGAGGAAGTGTTGGTTCTTTTATAGTGGATGAAAAGAGGCTAGAATAGGAATGCGACCATTAATGACCTCCAAGCCGTAGCTGGAAGTGTCGCAGTAGGCATCTCATGCTCGCTCACGCGCACAACTGGCCATGCTGGCATGCGAATAATTAGCGACGGCTGTAAGCGTCTCTGTATGTCTTCCAAGCGCCAACAGAGCACGAGCCTGCCCCATGCAAGCTACATTATCCAGCCTCATGCATGCGGATTGCGGGGCAGCCTTGCTAGTGTGAGTGCTAGCGCGTGCAAGCGCGCTGCTGGTGCATGCTGGAGCTATGCTGCCACTGCATGTGCACGCATGTGCTCACATTCAATTGACGAAGGGAGGGGCACTGCGGGTCTTGAACCTGTGTCTGGCATTTGCGAAGAGGGCGCTTCACCATTTGGCCAAGGCCCGCTCTTGGTCAAGTGTAGAGCGTGTTGATGAGCAGTTCAAGCCACCCTCAGCGGTTGGACTGAGATCCAGCGGCTGAGATTACTCCATGCGGTGGGCTTGTGGATGGGCCGACTCAGGTGGGGTGCCTAGATGGCGCCACGTGGTATCATCAAGGCCGTCCATCTTCTTGTGGAGGGTACTACAGAGCTCCAATCAGGGTGATTCTCGTGATGACGGACTGCGATCGTCGCTCTGAATCCATCCGTATAGTTGGATTCTTCATCCGAAGCCCGTGAAGATGTCACCCTGCCTCCTGGCCACGTAAAATGATGGAATTAATGTACATAATATACAACTATACTAAATGCCATGCGATGGATGTTATGCAGTATTTATAACATGATATGCAATGTTAAGCCTAGGAACTATCATAAATAAGCACTTTATCATGAATTCATGTGTGTTTATCAAGGGGGCACGATAAATAACACGCAAATCTATCCCTCCAAGTATGTTAGACTTTGAACTGAAACCTATCCTTTCTATTAAAGTGGTATGAATCTGATCATCAATTGAACTACTTGACAGCCTCAGTTGCTTACTTATTTGCCCCCAAAGACATATGAACTTCAAATTTGTATATTTTAGGCATAATATCATCATATATATTATAAGGGAAAATAACTACAATTTCCTCAAATAATAGGATTTCTTAAAAAATGTTAAGCAAAAGAGCCATTCTAAGGGCTCAAATTGGACACAGTTTTACAATAAAGTTAAAACAATTCAATTTGCCTCCTTGCTAAACATCAACTTTATTGAATTTTTTGTAGAAAAAAATGATGAAAGCATTAGCTACAGTAATTTGCGTAGTCTCTATTTACGCACAATTTGTCATTGCATATTAAGATGTGATAGGTTGGCATTCATCGTGCCTTGATTTGGTTATCGAAGTGGGCACTATCTTCAGCGATGTTGTTGGATCCGTTAGGCTGTACTTGATTAGTCACAACCTCAACTACATTCCTTACTTGCTAATGCTCCCACTCTTTTGCCATCCAAGGTACCTAGGGAGTACATTTCTTTGGTCCATAACTTGGCGAGATTTTGTGTGGATTCACTTATATTTGGTTATTGGCTTTGGTAGAATCTCATGTATCCTTTGAGGTTGCAATAAATTTCACTCTTATCTCAAAAAAATAAAATAAAAAGATGTGATAGGCTGGTATCCTTGGTTGCCCGTACGCCTTTGGTTTCACCTGATCTTTTTCCACATTCATGCTAAACAACGGAGAGAAGATGGAGCAACAAGATGGAGAGGATGGGGGTAGGTAGGCCGTGCTTCTTTTTTTCTGGAGTAAGCTAAGACATCAACACTAATCTCTTAGATAGGAGTAATGGTCAAACCAATCAAGTAAGTACCCTAGTTAAATTATGAACAATAAAAGGTAGACAAACTATCCACTCTGCACGATCTTACCTTGCTGAGGGTGGACCTATCCCACTTGAAAATCATCTGTATTCCCCCATTGCCTAGAAATGCACATGTTGAATTGAATGGCATGTTTTCATGTATGGCAAGTGGAGTCCTTATAAAAAAATTGGCCCCACAGCCGAAAGGTTGGCCAACCCAAATCTTATCTCTTTCCCTAAAATTTCCAATGGAAAAAACAAAGTTTGGCATAGATCTATGTAACCGACGCCTCAATGCACATGTTTTTTGAGGTCATGGCCGACAATGATCATTCATTAACACCACTAGTCCAACATGTCAGTGATGAGGTGTGGCTCATCTTAGGTAAAATGCCCATGCAAGTTAAGCTAGAAAATAGGTTAAACACTACTGAATTAACACATGAAATAGGTTAAGTGTGGGAAATGGTGGAAAAGACCTAAAAAGTAAAATCTGTATTAAAAATGCAAAATTAGGTCATTAAATGAGATATTTCATTCATTAATATAAATTGATGATCCATTTGCAAATTGAACAAACATTTAAGTTCAAAACTTCAAATCAAAAGCGTAATTAACTTCCCAAATGTTCAATTAAGGCTAAATAAATACTTGGTTGGATTTGATCGTTAGGACCCCTCATTTATGGTTCTCACTTAAGTCCTTAAGTCACATACATTTATTCATTTAAAAGCCTCCAGGTAAGTTAGCTTTGAACTGAAACCTATCCTTTCTACAAAGTCATATGAATCTGTTCATCAATTGAATTACTCGTGTGGGCTCAGTCGCTAACTTATTTGCCCCCAAAGAAATATAAAATTCAAATTTGTATATATTATGCATAATATCATCATATATATTATAACGGAAAATTACTACAATTTCCCCAAATAATAGGATTTTTTAAAAAATATTAAGCAAAATAGCCATCCTACAGGCTCTAATTGGACATAGCTTTACAACAAAGTTAAAACAATTCAATTTGCCTCCTTGCTAAACATCGGCTTTATTGAATTTTTTGTAGAAAAAAATGATGAAAGCATTAGCTACATTAATTTACGTAGTCTCTATTTATGTGCAACGTTTAATTGCATATTAAGACATGATAGGGTGACATTTATCTTGCCTTGAATTTGGCTATCGAAGTGGGCACTATCTTCAGCATTGTCATTGGATCCGTTAGCCAGATACTTGATCAGTCACAACCTCAACTATCGTTCCTTACTTTCTAATGCTCCCTCTCTTTCACTATCCAAGGTACCTAGGGGGCATGTTGCTTTGGCCCATAACTTGGCAAGATTTTGTGTTGATTCACTTGTATTTGGTTCTTGTCTTTGGCTGAATCTCTCATGTATCCTTTGAGGTTGCAGTAAATTTCACTCTTTTATCTCAAAAAAACAATATAAAAAGATGTGATAGGCTAGCATCCTTGGTTGCATGCACGCCTCTGGTTTCACTTAAACCTTTTCCACACTCATGCCGAACAATGGAGAGGAGATAGAGCAACAAGACAGAGAGGATGGGGTAAGTAGGCCATCCTTTATTTTTTCTGGAGTAAGCTAAGACATCAACATTAATCTCTTAGATAGGAGTAACGGTCAAACCAATCAAGTGAGTTGCCCTGTTAAATTATGAATAATCGAAGGCAGACAAATTATCCACTCTGCACAATCTTACTAAGCCAAGGGTGGACCCATCCCACTTGAAAATCATCTATATTCTCCCATTGCCAAGAAATGCACATGTTGAATTGAATGGCGTGCTTTCATGTGTGGCAATGGAGTCCTTATAAAAAATGGGCCCCATAGTCGAAAGGTTGGCCGGTCCAAATCTTGTTTCTTTCGCTAAAATTTCCAATGGAAAGAACAAAGTTTGGCATAGATCTCCCTATTCGACACCTCAACACACATGCTTTGCAAGGTCATGAACGGTAATGATCATTCATTAACACCGACAGTCCAACACGTTAGTGATGAGGTGTGGCTCATCATAGCTAAAATACCTAAGTTAAGCTAGAAACTAGGTTAAACATTATTGAATTAACATATGAAATGGGTTAAGTGAGGGAAATAGTAAAAAAGACTTAAAACATCAAATCTGTGTTAAAAATGCAAAATTAGGTCATTAAATGAGATATTCTATTGATTAATATAATTTGATGATCCATTTGCAAATTGAAACATTTGAGTTCAAAACTTCAAATCGAAAGAATAATTAACTTCTTAAATGTTCAACTAAGCTTAAATAAAAACTTGATTGCATTTGGACATTACTAGGACCTTGCATTTATGGTTTCTCACTTAGGTCCGTAAGTCACAAACATTTATTCATTTAAAAACCTCCAGGTATGTTAGACTTTGAACAGAAACCTGTCCTTTCTACTAAAGTGGTATGAATCTGTTCGTCAATTGAACTACTCAACAGGCTCATTCACTAACTTATTTGCCCGTAAAGAGATATGAAATTCAAATTTGTATATATTATGCATAATATCATCATATATATTATAAGGGAAAATAAATACAATTTCCTCAAATAATAGGATTTTTACAAAAATGCTAAGCAAAAGAGCCATCCTAAGCGCTCGGATTGGACACAGTTTTACAATAAACTTAAAACAATTCAAATTACCTCCTTGCTAAACATCAGCTTTATTAAATTTTCTGTAGAAAAAAATGATGAAAGGATTAGCTATAGTAATTTGCTTAGTCTCTATTTATGTAGAACATTTCATTGCATATTAAGATGTGATAGGCTAACATTTATCTTGCCTTGAATTTGGCTATCAAAGTGGGCACTATCTTCACCGATGTCATTGGATTTGTTAGCCAAATACTTGATTAGTCACAACCTCAACTATCGTTCCTTACTTGCTATTGCTCCCTCTCTTTCACTATCCGAGGTACCTAGGGAGTATGTTGCTTTGGCCCATAACTTGGCAAGATTTTGTGTGGATTCTCTTATATTTGGTTCTTGGCTTTGGCTGAATCTCTCATGTATCCTTTGAGGTTGCAATAAATTTCACTCTTTTATCACAAAAAAATAGAATAAAAAGATGTGATAGGCTGGCATCCTTGGTTGCACGCACGCCTCTGGTCTCACTTGATCTTTTTCCACACTCATGCCGAACAATGGAGAGGAGATAGAGAAACAAGACAAAGAGGATGGGGGCAGGTAGGCTATGCTATTTTTTTTTGGAGTAAGATAAGACATCAACACTAATCTCTTAGATAGGTGTAACAGTCATACCAATCAAGTGAATTCCCTTGTTAAATTACTAATAATCGAAGGCAGACAAACTATCCACTCTGCACGATCTTACCAAGCCAAGGGTGGACCCATCCCACTTGAAAATCATCTGTATTCTCCCAATGCCAAGAAATGCACATGTTGAATTGAATGGCGTGCTTTCATGTGTGGCAAGTGGAGTCCTTATAAAAGATGGGCCCCATAGTCGAAAGGTTGGCCGTTCCAAATCTTGTTTCTTTCCCTAAAATTTCTAATGGAAAAATAAAGTTTGGCATAGTTCTACGTAATCGACACCTCAATGCACATGCTTTGCAAGGCCATGAATGGCAATGATCATTCATTAACACCGACAATCCAACACGTTAGTGATAAGATGTAGCTCATCATAGCTAAAATGTCCAAGTTAAGCAAGAAACTAAGTTAAACACTACTAAATTAACCTATGAAATGGGTTAAGTGAGGGAAATAGTGAAAAAGACGTAAAACATCAAATCTTTGTTAAAAATTTAAAATTAGGTCATTAAATGAGATATTCTATTGATTAATATAATTTGATGATCCATTTGCAAATTGAAACAATTGAGTTCAAAACTTCAAATTAAAAGCATAATTAGCTTCCCAAATGTTCAATTAATCTTAAATAAAAACTTGGTTGCATTTGGACATCATTAAGACCTCACATTTATGATTTCTCACTTAGGTCCATAAGTCATAAACATTTATTCATTTAAAAATCTCCAGGTAAGTTAGACTTCGAACAGAAACCTGTCCTTTATACTAAAGTGGTATGAATCTGTTCATCAATTGAACTACTCGACAGGCTCATTCGCTAACTTATTTGCCCCCAAAGAAATATGAAATTCAAATTTGTATCTATTATGCATAATATCATCAAATATATTATAAGGGAAACTAACTACAATTTCCTCTAATAATAGGATTTTTAAAAGAATGTTGAGCAAAAGAGCCATCCTTAGTGCTTGAATTGGACATAGTTTTACAATAAACTTAAAACAATTCAATTTACCACCTTACTAAACATCAGCATTATTGAATTTTTGTAGAAAAAAATGATGAAAGGAATAGCTACAGTAATTTGCTTAGTCTCTATTTATGCACAACAATTCATTGCATATTAAGATGTAATAAGATAACATTTATCTTGCCCTGAATTTGGCTATCGAAGTGGGCACTATCTTCACTGATGTCGTTGGATCCATTAGCCAGATACTTGTTTAGTCACAACCTCAACTATTGTTCCTTACTTGCTAATGTTCCCTCTCTTTCACTATCCAAGGTACCTAGGGAGTATGTTGCTTTGGCCCATAACTTGGCGAGATTTTGTGTGGATTCTCTTGTATTTGGTTCTTGGCTTTGGCTGAATATCTCATGTATCCTTTGAGGTTAAAATAAATTTCAATATATTATCTCAACAAAACAAAATCAAAAGATGTGATAGGCTGGCATCCTTGGTTGTGCGTACGCCTTTGGTTTTACCTGATCCTTTTCCACACTCATGCTGAACAATGGAGAGGAGATGGAGCATGAAGACAAAGAGGATGGGGGTAGGTAGGCAGTGCTTTTTTTTTCTCGAGTAAGCTAAGACATCAACACTAATCTCTTAGATAGGAGTAATGGTCAAACCAATCAAGTGAGTTAATCAATCATGTGAGTTCCCTTATTAAGTTACGAATAATCAAAGCAGACAAACTGTCAACTTTTCATGATCTTACCAAGTCGAGGGTGGACTCATCCCACTTAAAAATCATTTGTATTCTCCCATATTCTCCCATTGCCTAAAAATGCACATGTTGAATTGAATGGTGTGTTTTCATGTGTGGCAAGTGGAGTCCTTATAAAAAATGGGCCCCACAGCCGAAAGGTTGGCCAGCCCCAATCTTATCACTTTCCCTTAAATTTCCAAAGGAAAAAATAAAGTTTGGCATAGATCTACGTAATCGACACCTCAACGCACATGCTTTGCAAGGTCATGGCGAGCAATGATCATTCATTAACACCGACAGTCCAACACGTCAATGATGAGGTGTGGCTCATCATACTTAAAATGCCTAAGTTAAGCTAGAAAGTAGGTTAAACACTACTTAATTAACACATGAAATGGGTTAAGTATGGGAAATAGTGAAAAAGACCAAAAACATCAAATCTGCATTAAAAATGCAAAATTAAATCATGAAATGAGATATTCTATTCAATAATATAAATTGATGATCCATTTCCAAATTGAACAAACATTTGAGTTCAAAACTTCAAATCAAAAGCATAATTAACATCTCAAATGTTCAATTAAGCTTAAATTAAAACTTGGATGCATTTGGACATCATTATGACCTCGCATTTATGGTTTCTCACTTAGGTCCTTAGGTCACATATGTTTATTCATTTAAAATCTCAAGGTAAGTTAGACTTTGAGCTGAAACCTGTCCTTTCTACTAAAGTGGCATGAATCTATTCGTCAATTGAGCTACTCGAAAGGCTCAGTCGCTAACTTATTTGCCCCTAAAGACATTTGAAATTCAAATTGTATATATTATGCATAATATCATCATATATATTATAACGGAAAATAACCACAATTTCCTAAAATAATAGGTTTTTTTAAAAAATGTTGAGCAAAATACCCATCCTAAGGGCTCGAATTGGACACAATTTTTTAACAAACATAAAATAATTCAATTTGCCTCCTTGCTAAACATCGACTTCATTGAATTTTCTGTAGGAAAAAATGATGAAAGCATTAGCTACAGTCATTTGTGTAGTCTCTATTTATGTGCAACTTTTCATTGCATATTAAGATGGGATAGGTTGGCATTTATCTTGCCTGGAATTTGGCTATGGAAGTGGGCACTATCTTCAGGATTGTCGTTGGATCCGTTAGCTAGATACTTGATCAGTCACAACCTCAACTATCGTTCCTTACTTTCTAATGCTCCCTCTCTTTCACTATCCAAGGTACCTACGGAGTATGTTGCTTTGGCCCATAACTTGGCAAGATTTTGTGTGGATTCTCATGCAGTTGGTTCTTGGCTTTGGCTGAATCTCTCATGTAACCATTTAGTTTGCAATAAATTTCACTCTTTTATCTCAAAGAAACAAAATAAAAAGATGTGATAGGCTGGCATCCTTGGTTGCACGCATGCCTTTGGTTTGGCCTGATCTTTTTCCTCACTCATGCCAAACAATGGAGAGGAGATAGAGCAACAAGGTAGAGTGGATGGTGGTACGTGATAAACGCCAGTTTATCATCATTTTTATGCTTTAAAACTAACCTAGCTCTTAGGATTTTACTCCGCAAACGGGTTTTTGGGCTGCATTTAGGCATAAATTAGGATAGGCATGCATTGCATTTTTTATTATTGTTTTAATGTGTTTTTGTGAGTGTTAGGGATGTACAGATTCACAGATTCCTAAAACCCTAGCACTCAAGAAGGCAATTGGTGAAGGAGAAGCCCAGACTAGTTGGAACCCAGCTTGATCCAGCTCACCATAGCTGGAACCTAGCTTACTTGAACTAGGGTTAGCTCATCCCAGCTCCATTCAGCTAATCTCAGCTGGATGGCAGCTCAAGAGAGTTTACCTTAGCTCACCCTAGCTCAAGTCAGCTCAGATCCAGCTCAACTTAGCTGAGTCTAGCTCATCTCAGCTCCCACTAGTTCACAGGGAGCTCTAGCTAGCTCAGCTGAGTTGACAGGAGTTCACCCCAGCTCAGATCCAGCTACATTCAGCTCCACTCAACTCCAGCCAGCTGAAGAAGAATTCATCTCAGCTCAGGAAGCTCAAGTCCAGCTCCCGGGGATTCAGCTTAGCTCAACTCAGTTGAGCTAAGCTACCTTAGCTGCCTCAACCAGCTTGATTCTCCCCGGAAGCACCAGACCTATCTCACCTCAGCTCATTTTGGTAGAAGCTAGCTCACTTTAGCTTGGCTTAGTAGCTAGCAAAGAACTAGCAAGCTAAGCCAGCTAGAGTAGCCCCATGCCAGCCTCTTCAGCAGCAGCCAGCTCCAGCTCCAGCTCCAGACTTCTTCTCCTCAGCTCCTTGCTCCAAACCCTAGCTCCAACACCTTCTCCTCTACTCCACCTTTAGCTAAGCTAGCTTAGCTTATCTTAGCTTAGCTTAGCTTAGCTAACAACCAGCTCCTTGGCCATTCATTACCTCCAAAATCAACCCTAGCTAGCTCCACCAACTCAAGCCTACCTAAGCTAGCTACCCTACTCAAGTTGGCACCACCTCCTAGCCATCCCTTCACCCCATTATCTCCACCAAAAGACACTTCAAGTTGGCGCCAAAAACCACCCCTAACCACCTCTATATTGGCGCCACTTTCAGCCCCTTAATCCACCCTACACCTACCCACATAAGCCATCCTAGCCATCCACCTAACCCCCCTTCTAGAATCCTTCTTGGCGCCAACTTAGACCCTCTTCTAGAAGCCATTTTGGCGCCAATATCAAGGGGTGTCAACACACATAACCACCCCTTAGGTGTCCCTTAAGGTGGCGCCAAACACCCTTGGCCATTGGATCCTTAACCACCTCCCTCCTTCCATCCTAGCCATCCATTTCAAAGGTCACCATAGCCCCCCTCCTATTCTATAAAAGGCCACCACCTACCACCATTTTGAGGCATCCTCCCTTAGTGTATTTTCTACCTACATCCACCTATACCTACGCCCAAGGAGAAGGAGTAGAGAAGGAGATTAAAGGGGCACACCACCAGCCCTTTTGGTGCCTTCTTCTCCCCACTCTCTTCAACTTGGGCCACGCCAAGGAGGAGGACTCTCCCACTTCAAGGAGGACGGCCAGGCAAAGGAGAAAAGCTTAGGGTGGACGTCCACCCTTGGAGAGAAACTTAGGGCATGCCCCCTTAGGGCTTGCCTTGGAGGTCATCATCTTGGCGGAGTTCTGCAAGGAAGGAGTTGAAGGACTCTTTTCAAGATTGGGAGCCACCAACCTTGGAGCAAGAAGCCCTCTTCTTCACCATCTATCTAGAGGATTTGTGTTTTCCTTTCTTATTTGCATTTTTCTAGTAGTACAAGCTTTCCTCTACTAGGCATTTTTGTTAAACACTTTTTCAATTATCTAGTTGCCTTCTTTGCATTTCTTGTTTGCATTTCTATTTGCTTATTTTCGGCATTCTTCACTCCCTCTCCCTAATTATTCTAGGCCTCCACTTGCCTAGAGTGAGCTTAGGGAGAGGCTCTACTTGCCACTTTAGAAGTAGTTTATTGAATTCGAAGTGTAAACACCTTCCCTCCATAAGTTCTCATGTTGCCTTAGTTTAAAAAACAAAAAAAATGATATATTGAAAAATACCAAAAAGAAAGTTGAGATTTATATTCCAAGCAAGAGAATTAATTTTGCAAACATATTGCCTCCTTGGACGACCCTAGATACTCCCCTATCTAGGAATATAAATTTAAGAGAGAAAGCGGATTTACGTGTTACAACGACCTAATTAACAAACCGCGTGAAATCGCTATCAGTACGTAGGACGTGCTTTTTTTTTCTGGACTAAGCTAAGACATCAACACTAATCTCTTAGATAGGAGTAATGGTCAAACCAATCAAGTGACTTCCGTTGTCAAGTTATGAATAATCGAAGGTGGACAAATTATCCACTCTACACGATCTTACCAAGTTGAGGGTGGACCTGCCCCACTTGAAAATCATCTGTATTCTCCCATTGCCTAGAAATGCACATGTTGAATTGAAAGGAATGTTTTCATATGTGGCAAGTGGAGTCCTTATAAAAAATGGGCCCCACTACCGAAATGTTTTCTGCATCCAATCTTATCTCTTTCCCTTTGCATAGTTCTAAGTAACCGACACCTCAATGCACATGCTTTGCAAGGTCATGACCGATAATGATCATTCAATAACACTGACAGTCCAACATGTCAGTGATGAGGTGTGCCTCATCTTAGCTAAAATGCCCAAGTTAAGCTATAAACTAGGTTAAACACTACTGAATTAACACATGAAATGGGTTAAGTGTGGATAATAGTGAAGAAGATCTAAAACATCAAAACTGTGTTTAAAATGCAAAATTTGGTCATTAAATGAGATATTCTATTCATTAATATAAATTGATGATACATTTTCAAATTAAACAAACATTTAAGCTCAAAACTACAAATCAAAAGAATTTTTAACTTCCTAAATGTTCAATTAAACTTAAATAAAAACTTGGTTGCATTTAGGCATCAGTACGACTTCGCATTTATGGTTTCTCACTTAGGTCCTTAAGTCACATTCATTTAAAAACCTTCCAGTGACCATTTTGAAAGCGCAGGGGCCTATTTGAAAAATATAGGAGGACTCTACAGAACTTCTTGGCCACTTATGGGCTTTAGTGCTATTATTCTACCCCTTCGCCCATAAGGGCTTCCCTGCAAAAACACCAACTCACTTACATCACGAGTCCATTATAGAAGCATGAAGAACTTGCCCAATCTCGACCGTCCATTCCTTGATCTCATGATCTTGTGGCCCAGATCCAATCGAAGCTTTGTGTGGTTCGACGCGAGCGATCACCACCATGCTCAGATCCCAGCCAACGGCCGCCAATAGCCTAGGTGCCTAATCGCACCAGTGTGGTGCTCACATTCAGTACCTCGGCAACTTAAGTCCCTCCTTGAGCTTGCGAGCACGTAAATCACTTCGTTCCTCTGAGTGGTTCCCTTCGTCCACTCCCTCAGCTTCCTCACCTCCTTCCTCGATGGTCAGTGGCAGAGACTATCTTCCTCCCTATGTCAATCACCTCCTGCCGACCGACCATTGGCTCTTGGATAACTTTAGCTGAATGGTCTCCTGTCCTTTCATTGTCATCAGCCGCCGACTGGTGACCTTGGATAACTTCTTCCCTTAGATAGATTTCCCTCTTTGTTAGATAGAGTTCCTAATATCTAGATTAATTGCAGTGTTAGTTAGAGTAATTTAGTAGACTAAATGTTAGAATTCACTTTTGATGGATTAATGTATTTTAGTAGTAGATTAGCCTAAATTTGATTTCCACCCTCTCAGATCAATTCAGATCAGAGAGATGTTGTTCCACCTTCGTTACTACACATTAATCTCCCTCTCCATCTCATTATCCACATTCACTATTTTTCCCTCGCAATTAACTCCATCAATCACCCATTCATTAGGCAACCAATAGATGTTGAGCTTAAGGGCTTATTGATCTGTTGGTATGACAAATATCACTTGAGGGTCTTTCCATTCACTACAATGGATCACCATCACCCTCCTTTGAGCTAAATTGAACTCGGTTTGATTGCTTGAATCTGCTTTTAATCACACCAGTTGTTTTGTGAATTTATTGAGAGCTTTGAATTCTATAAGATTTAATCAATCTTATCGAGTTTGTATTTACTTGATTGGATTAATGGCAATGAGCATGGATTGTTTTTATGGGATTTGCTACTGTTGATAGTGTTCATGCTCACTTTATATCTCAGTTTTGTTTTCTAATGATAGTTAAAGCCAAGGAAAATCAGTTACAATAATTGGAGGCTTTAGCAGTGATTCAATTACTCTTAAGGATCACTAAACCTTCCCGAGCACCAATTAATGGTGTGTAGGAGGTATAGGTGATTAAATCACCTTAGTGATTCATGATCAAAAGCCTAACAAGGCGACATTACTCTCTAAGCATAATTAAGTTTTAATTACTGAGTGATGGGGCTTGAATCGATCTTAATGAATGTTGGGAACTCAGTTTAAGTGAATTTTCAATGGCCAATTGATCTCTTCTTTTTAAACTGTCTATGGTTTGATAAAAGACTCGATTAGGTTCTTATTGAGCTTTGATATCATATCTAGAATTTAAGAGCTTTAAATGAGTTTAACATCTTAATTACAAGTTGTTTTGTGATTTGAGATTGTTTATGAGATTCCGAACATACAGATTTGAATGATTTTTATAATGGAATGAGATTTTGTAATCATAGATCTTGTTAATTAAACTATTTGCATCAAGCAATAGAAGCTATTGCTGCTAATGATTGAGCAGCAACGATTGCTATTGAAGCTGCATTAAGAAAAAAAATAGTAGCTGATCTAGTAGCTCCTGATAGGTAATGGAAATGACAAAAATTTCGGAAGAGTAATCGCTCGCTTTCTTCTCAAAGCTATAATAGGTGGCTTGGCCCGAAAACTTCCTCTCTCCCAGCAAGCCCTGCCGGAGGGTCTTCTCAGTCAGGGAATTCCTTTCAATCTTCTCCCATCCTCCCTAGACTAGTTCTCTACTTCCCCACTGTCTTTCAAGACAAAGAGGTCTAACACCACCACTTTGGAGATCAGAGACCATTCTTCGACTTAGCGCTACATCATGGGGGGTTTTCCCCCCAGATTCCTTTTTTGAGTAATATGAGTTATGCATTCATAACATAGGTTAATGAGTGATACCCTGGCCGGGTAGCATGAGTTAACTGCTCAAGTATACCCTACGAACACCCGATTGACCGATAGGGATGGAGGACCGACCAATAGGGAGGAAAAGAAAGTAATATCTTTATTCCATACCTCAATACAGGGGTGAGCAGAAGCGAGCCAATCATCGCCATCTTTGTAAAAGATGGTATAACCAGTGAGTGATACCCTTGCCGGGTAGCACAAGCGATCCGAGTCTGAGTTAGGAGTTATGAGTTATGTAATTCTGATACTAGCATGCCTGAGCATGCATTAAAAGGAGGGTGAGGGTTAGTAGCAGCAGCAGCTGTTGCTGCTGAATTGCAGCTGCTGTTATGATGCAGCTGCAGCCTCTGTTGGAGTTTGATCAGTTTGGAATTTTGTCTGTGTTTGGAGTGTTTAAGGAGCTGACCTATTGTGTAGTGCTATGTATAACCTATACAAGCATTCCTGTACCTTTAATTAACTAAACTTCAACTTCAACTGCCTGTTATCCTACTTAAATATCTTTGTCAGCTACTTTCATTTGTATAATCTGTCCAAACTTGAAATTTTATGAAAATCATAGCAAAAATCAAGTTTAATTTCTCATGCATGTTTAATATAGTGTGTGGGATGCTTTGGAGTGTTTTAACTGAACTTCCAGCCACTAGAATCGATTTTAGGACCTTAGGTTCTTTTTGAAAACACTTTTTGAAGGCCTCACTTTGGTTACTTTGTAAATAAATAAAAATCTTGAAAAAATTTTCCTAAAAAATAAAATAAACCTGGCTTCGTTAAGATTAGGTAAATTTTTACATATGTGCCAAGTTTCAAGGCATTCTGAACTCCTAACTTGGCAGAACATACCAATCGACGGTTCAGTATATCTTGAAACCTAGTAAATGAACTTAACATCAAAAACACAAAAAATAACTCTCTCTCTCTCTCTCTCATCTCTTTCTTTCTTTCTCATCTCCTATCTCTACTATGCCTATAAAACCCTAAAAACTCCTAAAAATGCCATGTATACTATGTATATACTTGTATATATAACTTAAATCTATGCTATATGTAAATTTCGTATAATATGTACAAAATATCTATAAAAAACTTATATATGTATTCTATGTATTAAATTAAATATTTAGAGTAATCTAAAGGATATATAAGTTTATTGTATTGTTAGATATTAATTTATGTAACATAAATGTATTATAACTAAGTAATTACACAAACATATTTAAATGTTTATATTTGTACTTCATACTGTACATAAGTATTTATATATGTATTATGTACCATATAATTCCTGTACTGTAATTTAATTATATATATACAATAAATAATTAATTTACTAATTTAACACGGTAATTTATTAAGTTAAAATAAAATAAATTAGTAAATTAAGTTAATATAGAGATAATTTAAATTGTATAGTTGTAATATGGTATAATAAGCATTTCAACATATTTATATCATATTTATATTTTATTGTGGTTTCTATAGCTTATTTATATGTATAACTAACTAAAACATGTATTTAAAACTATATAAATTAAATAATGCTTATAAAATATAATAAAAATATGTAATAAATAATATATCAAGTATATTAATGCTGTACTAAGTCAATTTGGCAATTAATTTACTAATTTATTCTGTCATTAGCAAATTAAACTTTAATTTAACTTGTATAAAATGTAAATTTTAGCCAATTTAATTATATAATAAACTAACTTATTTTTGTAAAATAACTAAAAAATTATGTAGCTTTATGTAAGGGGTTTAAAACCCTATAATTTATTTTTAATTAAAATAAATTATGGCCCTTAAATCAAGGACCAAAATCAATAAATCAGCACAGTAACCAAGCAGGCTGCAGCACCTGAAGGGCGCTTCAGATAGTGCCATACCGGAAACTTGAGAGCAATCGAAGCACCTTATATTGATTTCCTGCATTAGCCCCACCAGTCATCAGGCGTCGAGCACTCTCTTATACACTATCTCCTCTCTGTCTCGAACATGATATGGCATAGGGCTGTGGTGCATAGGCCGGGGGCCGTGCACTGTGTGTGGATAAAAATGCACCTAATAATGAACTAGGGTGGCCTTAGTAGAGGTCTGGTCCCACCTAGAAATGGGTGCTATGTATCCCTCGAAAAGGCTACCTGCCAATTAAACCCAACTTTTGGGTTGTGTTGAACCGAGCTAGTCTGAACCGACTAAATAGAGGGAAGAAGGCTTGAAATTTGGCTAAGTATGAGAACCTCCCCTCGAGCCTTATGTGTGTGTTGCGTGTGCGTGCTAGCTGTGAGTATATATGTGTATATATGTGTCAGTGAGTATGTATCTATATATATATAAGGTATATGTATATAAATAATATAATGTAATAATGTATACTGTAAATAAGTGTATATTAACGTATGTATAGGTAGTAGGCTTGTTTGAGCTCTTATATGTATATATATAACACTAAGGGCTTTAGTGATGAATACATCTGTCACTGTATATATATATATGTATGTTAGTATAAGTAGTTTTTGAGTGCGGAAGGAGATAAGGGAGGGCGATGGAGGGCGATCATGGGGTCATCATGGGTTGACAAGTGGGAGGAACCGTGATGCTGAGGGATGGACTACGTGGAGATCTAGGGCTTGGAGGCGGAAGGGAAGGAGAGATCCCATGGCCAATGGCAGATGGGAGGCGGGAATGAGGAGGACAAACAGGGGCAGGTCGTGGGGCAACAGGGAGATTGTCTGCTTCGGATGCCAGCGTCGAGGTCATATGGCAATGGTATGCCACTTCCCCCTTGTATGCCTCAAGTGTGGAGGACATGGCCATAAGCAAGACTTGTGTAAGGCTAATAGTGGCAGATGAAAGGTCAGACTAATATGCGCACTGGAGGTTCGAATTTTAGGGCACTGCCGCCACCATCGTCGCCTCCTCCTACTTACGGGGTCACACGATTGATGTAGAAGTCCATGTGATAGAGGACATATGAATGACAAAACTGGTGCTAAGAAGGGCTCTGATTGGAGAGGTAATGACCGGCAATCCATCCTCAGAGAAGCTCTAAAAACTGGTAAGCTCTTTTTCCCCTTCGACCGACAGTTGGAAAATCTCTTCTCTATCCCCCACACGATTTGTGCTTTTTGGCTTGGGGATGATGGATGTCGAACGTCTGTGCTTTCAGTCGAGTTCCTTTGAGGGGTTGATGGTGATATTGAGATTAGTCTCTCCTTTTGATGGAGCTCTACTGAATAGGCTGCCCCGGAGGTCAGGCTCTAGATCGGGGAGACTAGAGATTAAAGGTCTGCCGCTGCACCTGAGATCAAGAGAGGTGGTGGTGACCATGATTTCTGGGTTTGCTATATTGGCTGAAGACGCATATGTTGGCTTGATTGAGGGTGATGGTTGGGTCCTTAATGTCATGGTGGATGTCTTCAAGGTAGGATCGATCCTTGATAGATTGATCCTTCGATGCGGGGGTAGCTCTTGGTTACTGATCTTGAGATTCACAGTGGGAGATAATGTTGTGGAGAAGGGGCAGGATAAGACATCTTATATGCAGGCTGTTGAAGAGATGAATGCACATGTACCGAGCAAGCTTTCCCCAGATGAGGCACCAGCAACCAAAAAACATAAGGACCACCACCTTGGGGAAATTGGGGAGATGATGGATGCGGAGAAGGTGGAATCAGTTAGGAAAGAGGCACTGATGCCCACGATGGAGGTAGCGGGTGATTCACAGCCAACGATTGATAAAATTGAGGTACAAGTCTTGAAAGAGATCTTGAATAATTCCTTGAGAACCCAATCGAATTTAAAAGATGTGAAAGGCCTAAAGTTTGGTACTGGACCAACTACCAAGGTTGGTGTGGGTAGATCGCCCTACAAGCTCAGATAGAGGAGGCTGAAATTAGACCTGATCCTGGATGAAAATGCAGTAGCCATGATTATGTAGGTTAGTAAGAGTCAAAACCAAAAGACGGAGGGGTCTCAAAAAGGAAGATGAGAGTCCTTACGTGGAATGTGCATGGGTTGTTCGACAAGAGCCAGAGGGCTTCTCTGAAGAGATATTTGAGAGAGTGGGAAATTGATTGTGCGATAATACAAGAGACTCATATTGAGAATGAGTCTGATAGGGTATGGAATGATGTGAAGGCTGTGGGGGTGAATGAGTGTGCGATGCTTAATGCACATGGCAGATCAGGTGGCATTGTTATATGGTGGAGAAGGGCTTGGTTACATCTACTAGAAGTACACAAAGCTCGTCATCTGGTGACTTGTATGTTCCAAAGAAATCAGGGGCAAGATGGCATCTATATTACCAGTGTATATGGTCCATGTGCTGCCTTGATGAGACAGGAACTTTGGGATGATTGGGCAGCAGCTGCAGAACTTGTGCAAGGGGGTGCTTCGCTAGTAGGTAGGGACTTCAACTGTGTATTGATAGGGAATGACAGGCCGAATGGGGTCATGGATAGTTCTTCTATTGGATTTCAGCTAGTGATCCAATCTCTTGGTTTGAACGAGTACCCATCCTCAGGAGTGGAATTCACTTGGTGAAATGGAAATGGCCTTATCTCGAAGATTGACAAATTCTTTGGGAATGCTACTCTCCACGATAGGTTCCAGCTCTCTGTTGTTGCTGGACTGGAATGCCCCTTCTCAGACCACACTCCATTGGTCTAGGATAGTGGGGAAGAGGTTCAAACAGGGTCCTACTTCAAGCTTAGAAGATCGTGGCTGAGAGAGCCTGGGTTTCACGAGATGATTGGTTCGTGGTGGAACACCAAACAGATGGACGGATCAGTGACTATCAGACTTGCTTCCAAACTGTCTACTCTGCTCACAGTCTTGAAAGAGTATGGAGCTACGGTGTCTGCACTAAGCAGCAGATGCATTTGGAGGCTCTAAATAAAATCCAGATCTTGGATTCTAAAGAGGCAGCAGGTCCACTATCTGATGATGATCTTGAAGCCAGAAAAATGTGGCAAGGGGTGGCAGCTGAGGAGGACCTCAAACAGGAGATGGACTAGAGGGAGAGGTCTAGATAGGTATGGCTCAAGGAGGGGGACGCCAACACAAAATTTTCCACCTCGCAGCCAGCTCTTGTAGACGGGTTAGCTTTATTTCATCCATTGTCAAAGGTAGGCAAAGACTGTCATCAATGCAAGAAATTTGAGGGGAGCTGTCAGGTATTATAGGGACTCATCACGGGTAGCAGAGAGCAGCTACTTGAGGATGGCTGCGAGTGATGCTCCTAGAGTCTCAGATGATCAGGCTTCTAAGCTAATGGCTGCCATCACTAAAAAAGAAACTATAGATGGTATAAAAGAATTAAACAATGAGGGTTCCCCTGGACCGGATGGTATTCAAGTCTTCTTCTATAAAGAAATGTGGAGTATCATTGGCAATGAGGTGATGGATGTTATTAGAGAGTTTGAGTGGGGCAATGCAAGCTTTGACAAGATCAATAAATCCTCTCTTTCTGTTGCCAAAGATACAGGGGGTTGAGAAATTTTCTAAATTTATATCGATCGCTCTATCGAACTCCATTTACTTAGTGGTGAGCAAGATATTGGCTAATAGACTGAGGACTATTTTGCAGCATTTGATCCACCCTGTACAATCGGCCTTTCTACCTAACAGATCTCTTCAGGAATCGTTCATCATGGCCCAGGAAATGGTGTGTGGGTTGCATAGAAGGAAATGCAAAGCATTTATGTTGAAAGTGGATTTCCAAAAGGCATATGGCTCGATTTCATGGCCTTACATCTGGGAAGTATTCAATAGAAGAGGTTTCCCTCTCATTTGGATCCAGTGGATGAAGCAGTGTATTACAACCGCTTCCTTCTCTCCATTGATCAATGGGAAACCATGTGGAGCTTGGATTCAACCTCAATGTGGGGTTAGACAAGGGTGCCCATTAGCCCCTTTGATATTCAATCTTGCGGTTGGTGGGATCGCTACATATGCCTGTAAACTAATAGAGGCTGGTGTTATAAGTGGCTATTGTCTATCCAATAGGAGGGCTATGGCCCCTATTTTACAATATGCAGATGACACAGTCTTCTTTGTGGAGGGGACAACAGCTGCAGCTCATGCTCTAGGACACATGGTGAAGATCTTTGGAGACATATCAGGTCTGAAACTAAATAGGTAGAAATCTATCTTGATCTGCTTTGGCCTGAATGAGCAGGAGCAAGAAACACTATCAGCTACGCTGGGAATACCTCACTAAAAACTGCTAATTAAATACTTGGGACTGCCACTGCAGTGCTTGAAACTGAGGAAGACTAACTGGAATATTCTCTTTGACAAGATTTCTATTCAGTTGGAAGGATGGAGCAACAGATTTTTGTCAAAAGGTGGAAGACTGATTTTATTAAATTTAGTTAGTACTTCTATCCCGGTGTTCTACTTCTCTATCTTCAAAGCCCCGAAATCTATTTGGAAACGGGTAGATGTAATGCGAAAGAAGTTCTTTTGGAAAGGGGCTCGACATGAGGGGAGATTCATGCAGCCTATGAAGTGGGAACACATATGCTGGCCAAAAGAAGAGGGTGGATTAGGGATCAAGGCTCTTAAAGAATTCAATGAGGCCCTTTTGATTAAATGGGTGATCAAGATTTTTGATGGCAAGGAAGAACTATGGACAGAACTTGTTAAGGACTGCTATGGCTACTCAAACAGTACGTCGAAGAGGCTATTCCCAGTCAGACCATCCCCTTTTTGGAGATCGATTATTCTAGTTATCAAAAGCAACTGGCATTTGGTGCAGCCAAACTTGGAGATGGCCATGAGTTTAGCTTCTGGAATGAACAATGGTCATCGCTGGGTATTCTGAAAGATTCCTATCAAAGTGCATACTCGGCTGTAGTAGATAAAGCTGCTTCAGTCAGCAGCCTGTGGTCAGAAACTAGTGACTGCTGGACTCTGGACGAATCTGAAACCAGCAGAGCAAGCACCTGGCTATGGGAGGAAAGGCAGAACCTGATCTCCGCTTTGCATAACTTCAGTCTAAGGCCTAGCATGGAGGACACATATATTTGGAATGGCAAGTACACTACCCAGCAGGCATATGAAAAAATAATCAGATCCAACAGAAGTAGGGAAAGTGACCATGTTGACTAGAATATATGGCTATTGAAGGTCCCACTAAAAGTACAATTTCTTTCATGGTTGTGCAAGAGGGAAGGTTTGATCATGGAAGATCTCAGACATAAAAGAATGGGGGCAACATTAAATGAATGCTATCTATGAGGGTTGCACACTGATAGCTTATCCCATATATTTTCTTCATGCCTGGTCACGGATATGATATGGAGAAAAATATGTCTAGAACCTTTACCCACATGGGAGTCCTCATGGAAGAGGTTTGCAACAGCTGGAAGACAACATATGCATATGGCTGTGACTTTGTGGTGTGTATGGAGGGTGAGAAATAAGAAATTATTTCAAGAGAGACCAATATGCTATGCGCAAATTGTAAATGAATGTTGGTCCCTAATATATAGATGGGGATTCAATGTGTAGTTCTCCTTATTTCTTTTTAAATAGTATGAAATAAAATGCCCTCCGGATTGCTATTGTAGCATGATAGCTTTCCTCTCAGTTTCAAAAAAAAAAAAAGTAGTTCCTGCCTTAGGTAGTGTAAATATGTTACTAAGGCTACACTGATGTTTATATATGTCACTGTACACAGGATTATATGTTAGTATAGATAATAGTTTTTGCCTTATGTTATGTATATAATTTTACTAAGGTTATAGCGACACTTATATATGTTACTATATATATTATATATGTTACTATAGATGTCAGTATGTTATAGTAAGTATTATTAACTATTTTTCTACCTAAAATTAGGTATTAACTATATTTGTTGTAAATAACTAACATAGAGTAGTTGTACATAGTTTTTAATACTTATTTGTGTACATTTGTTTTCAAATATTGTAATGTATTTTTAATTCATTCTTTTGTACATAATTAACTAGATTCTTCTATTCTTTGTTTCTTTCATTCATTTTTGTAAATAAAATCAACATTTTTGGAATTAAAGAATGTTTTTGGACTTAAAGAGAGATGTATATCAATAATTGCTTCCCAGTGAACGACCTATAATAAACCAGTAAAAATTAAGTGTATAAATAAAATTGACGCGACATCAGTTTGTATTTTTGACATTTACTACAACAACGAGATTTAAAATCCCTTTTTAGTACAAACCAATTGTCGTGCCGTCATATTTTTGGTGCGGTTGCTGAGGATTAAAACTCGTCAATAGTGCTTTATTGTGATTGTTTGACAAATGTCGTGGAAAGGTGATTAGTCAGTGCACATGGTTTTCAGGCACTACTATAGGAAGTGCAATTTGCCAGTGATTGTTATTTGTCCGTAGCTAAATACAACATTGAGCGATGATTATTATCATTATCGTCACCTAAACCCTAAATCCCCTATCTCCTGACATGCTAAATCTCTGATTTGAGATTTGCCAACTATTATTTCCTAAACTGTCACTGAAGGTTGGTAGGTGCACTTTGTTTAGCAACGATTTATAGTAAAATCGTCCCTATTTCAATAAAATTAGCGTCTGCCACCAAAAGTTGAGGAAGGGAGATGTATTATTAGGAAATTATTTAGCAATGGTTTAATGGAAAACTATTGCATGCCATGCCCATTTTCTTAAGTGACGATTACAAATTAATTTTTTAATGGATATGGGAACAGTTTTCTCCAAAATCGTCGACAAATATGGGATATTAGGGATCAGACACGTGAGCATCACCCCCTCACTCTACTCATGAAGAACCTTTGCCCCTCCTCACCGTGCCAACCCTCCATCTCCAGTAGCCCTCCTCCCCGCAGCGACCCTCCGTCCCTAGCCTTCCTCCCCGAGGCAACCCTCCCTCTTTGGGACTCCTCGCCGTGCTGCGTGGCCATCCTTACCGTCATCATTGTCACCAGCCATTCATCATCGATCTCGATGAGGTACTCCCCCTGTCCTCCCCCCTTTCCCCTTCGCCCCTTGCCGCTCCCCCCCATCCCCCTCCGGCCCTTACCACACTGCCTCCTCCCCTTTGTACGTCTGCCAACGTCCACCTCCTACTCTGCGCTCTGCACTCCCCTCCCCCTTCGCCCCCACTCAGCCGACACCACTTTTCCCTCCCCCTCTACCTTCCCCCCATCCCCACCTCCTCCACCTCCATTGCCCTCCCTTCCCCCTCCGCCCCATGTGTCCTACCGCCTTTCCTACCTCCACCTCTGCTGCCCTTTCCTCTCCTCCCCATTGGCCTAATTTGCCCTCCCCCACTCCCTGCCATCCTCTACTCTAGTCCCCCTCCAATTGAACTTTTTTTATTTTTTGTTAATTTTTGTAAAGATTTGGAAATTGTTGTAGTAATAATTAGTTGTTAATTATTAAAATTATAATTAGTTGCATGTAGATTATAAATTTATAATTGAAGTTGACGAATAATTTCTACATGTTAATTGATATTGAATGTGATAATTAATTTTTAGAATAATTTGTACATGTTGACATGGGTCGCGTTTTGTTTTTTTAGAGTAAGCTATGAAATCAACACTAATATGTTAGATAGGAGAAATGATCAAACCAATCAAGTGAGTTCCCTTGTTAAATCACTAATAATTGAAGGTAGACAAATTGTCCACTTTGCACGATCTTACTAGGCCAAGGGTGGACCCGTCCCACTTGAAAATCATCTGTATTCAGCCATTGCCTACAAATGCACATGTTGAATTGAATGGTGTATTCTCATGTGTAGCAATTGGAGTCCTTATAAAAAAAGTGCCCCACAGTCGAAACGTTGGCCAATCCCATTCTTGTCCCTTTCCTTAAAATTGCCAAAGAAAAAAAAAAGTTTGGTATAGATTAGCGTAAATGACACCTCAACGCACATGGTTTGCAAGGTCATGGCCGGTAATGACCATTCATTAACACCGACAGTCCAACACATCAATGCATGTGGTTTTCAAGCACTATTACAGAAAGTGTGATTTACGATGACTAATCGGCGACCATTATTTGACCATCGCTAAATACAACATTAAGCGACGATTATTATCATATATGATGAATTCACATTAGTGGATTAATTTTTAGCTTGAGTTGATTAGTTCCTACATTATAGAGTGTACTAATATTTGCATTTGATTATAAAATAAATGCATGCATTATAATTTAGATTTGCATAGTTTATCTTTGATTGTAAATAATTATATGCATTTATTTGATTGCATGAATTTAAGGGTAGCCAAGTTTCACTTTTAATACGTCCAAAGCTTAGTCTGGACATCCAATGATGTTGACGGGAATGAGCACATGCACTACCGCAATCTCCATCGCTAGCTGTGCCCTATCCCCCTTTGGTCTTCAAATCCCAACCACTCCCTTCGTTGAGTTGTTGGAGACGATCTCGGTGGAAGAAACAGATAGAGGAGAATGTCTATAAAAGAGAACACCATGTGTAGAGGAGAAGGTGGATCTTCATCCCCACCTCATCGGGGATCTCTTCGATCACCAAGATCGTGGCTGGAGTGTACACCATGGAAATTGCATACACTGTGAACAGGGCCTCCACCGTGCTCTCCATGTCACCACCTTCCCCACCATAACCCAAGAGCGCAACCTTCAACACAACCATCTCTTCACCCTCCTTGGCAAGAGTGGTGATAATCACTTGCCATTGCCTTCATCGTGCCCTCCTACCGATCACTGCCTTCACCCTCTCCACAGCCCATCCTCTCCGTCTCAAACCAAACACCACCACCATACCACTATTCACCATCTTCAAGCTCCCCTTCTTTCTCCCCTATTTCTCCCCCACCATGTGAACCCATCACAACCACTTTCACCATCACCTCAAATCACCACTGTTGGCTGCCATCCTCGCCATCGACACCACCAGCAAACTCGTCGACAACTCACCATCTACCCTCTTCGCCGAATCCGTCAACCTTGAACCCACTTCATCGCCGCCCACGACCTCACCACCGGTGGCTCCTTCTGATCTGGCTACTTCCAGCCTCTTCGTGTCGAGCATTCATAGCCATCAAGAAGCTCCTCGTCAATGGTCGCAACTCCTCCATGCATGGCCATGGGTAGGGAAAATATCCCTTGTTTTGCTATAGTGCTGAGGCAATTAATATTTACGCCCTATGCCATTGCGAAGCTTCATTTATGGAGTTTTATATTATATTGGGTGATTTGTGATCAGGCACTTTCTATCTTTCTATTTCTCTCTCTCTCTGATTTTATGTCTCTCACTTTTAAATAAATACCATAAATATTTTAAAGGGTAATGATCTTATTAAATTGAGAAAAATTATTGGTACATTTACAAGATTAATGTGGAGTTAGTCTCTTGTTTATCTAAGTTGTTAATCTCTCTATTTGTGAACATTGCTCCATGCAATAATTTTTACAGTATTTTGAACATAAATGGAATTTTATGTGAACATTCATGGTGAAAATATTTGTGAGTTTATTAACCTAAGCCTTCCTGTGGATATGACCTAATCCACTGCAGTTAGAAATAATTATTATTTTGATTGGGAGATTTTCCACCACATAGAAACACAACGACACACTATTTTATTGTAATCATTTTACTTAAGCGAAATCTCTCCACCAAATGGCACCATTGCCGAGGAGGCAACGAGCTTAGTAAACTCATAAGTATTTTTCTATTTCCATTGATTCCTATTTATTGCTATTCATTGATCTATCATTCTTTCAAGCGAGGTATGTTCTAGAGGAAGAGGAGTACACAGGGGACGCTTGTCACCTTGATGGACCTTGTTGCCACCTCGAGGATAATCGTGTGTGCACGTAGGCCTTGATCCCATGCACGTGAAAGAGGAAGGATTGGTGACCGGAGACCTATTTTCTTCTTCTAGATTTAAATTAGGCTAGATAAACATTTAATTTCTATCTTGTGGACCCATGTTGGGCATTTTTGGGAACCTATTCCCAGTGCTTTTATTACTTCTTGCTCTTGTACGCGAGAGCATATTTTTGGGAGAGTGTTCCCACTTTGTTTAGTTGATTGGTTTTTTTATTTTCTTTTGTGGATTGATGGTTGATTTAGCTTAGTTGGGATTTTTTCTTGTTAAGTTAGAAAAAAAAAAATCGAGCTACTTGTTAGAAGATGCATATCTGTATGCCGACCATATAGGATTGTTTGAGCAACATCTAGTTTTTCTTTCTACATTACAGACATGTTGGATTTAAGAGAGTTGGAGTAAGGTACATCTTCTCTTTAGCATCAAATACCTATCATGCATCTGTATTGGACTTAAATCCAAGATCACTAAAGTGTTTGAATCCAATTAATTCAGTGGTCACCTTAAAAGAAATTGGGATTGCTAAGAGGTTGGACCTTAAAATCAGTGACTTTAAATTACGTGCAAAAGGACTTGTTTGCGAGTTTTCAAACTACAAAATGTGTGCATGTGTTGCACACCTAAGATACTGTGCACATCATACCTAAGGTCACTAGACAAATTTCTACCTCTCCTCTTTGCACCACAAGGGAAGTTAGTCAGAAATCAACAAGCCTATCCACAAAGTTACTTCAGTTCCTTGTTTGTGGCCTTGATTTGAGACTTCCATCCCTTGCGAGTAGGTTGTATGCACCAACGAACACTACAAGGGAAGGGAGATTTGGTGACGATTTTGGGAATTGTCACCAAAAGTAACCTATGGTGACAGTTCCACTCAAAATCGTGACCATAGAGGGAGAGTGAGATTTGCTTTCTACTTTGGTGATGGTTCCAAGTGGGACCGTGACCATAGTATACCTTTGGTGACGGTTCCACATGGAACCGTGACTATATCCTTTCCTTTGGTGATGGTTCCACTTGAAACCGTCACCATAGCTTTCCCTCGTCCCTCTCTGCATATCCCTTTGGTGACGGTTTCAAGTGAAACCGTCACCATAGCCTTCCCTCGCCTACCCACCCCCTCCCGCATTTTGCTTTGGCGACGGTTTCAAATTTTTTGCATCCCTCCTGCACACCCTCCTCCAAAATTCCTTGCCGTCGCCTATCCTACCCCCATCACCTTCTCCTTCCCCTGACTCCCCGGCCCCCTCCTCGACGGCATCAACCCCTTGACCATCGCCTGCCCCCTTCCCTCTCCTGATGACGGTGCTTGTCCTAACTCCCACTCAAGGTCGCCTGCAGCACCTCACCTACCCCTCAAGATCGATCACCACCAAAAACCAACTCCCGCTGCTATTACCTTCCCCCTCCCTCGACTGTCCGACTTAATCCCCGATGACGTCACCTCCCTAGACCATCCCCAACCCCCTTCCCTCTCCTGACGAAGGCCATCCCCTTACCATCCCCTCCCCAGCAGCACGTCTCCTGCCCCTCAAGATCGCTACCTCTCTCCCTCCCTCATCTTCCCCAACAACACCTCCATTACCACTGCTGCTACTACATACAAGTAGGGTTAATCCGCCACTCTTCCTTCATTTTATTTATTTGCTTATTTCATACCTCCTCCTCCAACTCCACTTATCTTGATCTCCTGTTATTATTATTGTTGCAGTACTTGGTGGATTTATTGGCTACGGGATGGCTCAACGAGATCTATTGATCTTGGATTGGCTTAAGGGTTTACACGCACGCCAAGTGTTTGATGGTATGCGAACAAGTTTTCAAACTAGGAAGCTTTTTTTGGTCATAAACAACATGCATCTAGGAAGCTCCTTAGACAATCTTATCTATGTCATGGTAGTTTTGCTGCAGACCAGACCATTATTAGATGGTTAATCCCTCTACCCATGATGTGTTTTGTTAGTGTGGAGATGAAGAAGAAGAGGGTGTTTGTTGCTCATGACCACAAGGAAATCCACTAGTTGCTTGGATTTTTCTCTTTATCTTCATGTCTACTTTTATGTTTACATTTCAGAACATGTGATATATACATGTGTTTTATTTATGATTGAGTATCATGTATGTGGTGAGTGATGGAATATATATATGAATGGTACAATATATATTTGCACTTGTGGTATATGAATGTGGAAAATAATGATATGAGTATGTTTGCATTTGTAGTATATGAATTTGGGAGATAATGATATTGTATGAGATAGTATATATAATTTGATGGAAAAAATGAGTGAGAGAGGGTGAGAGAGCGATCAGCGTTGGGCAGCAGGTGGTGGTGTGGCGGAGGCATCTAGGGCTAGAGAAGGAGGCGAGTGGAGGATGTGGAGATCGAGGGCTTGGAGGAGAAGGGAGCTGGTTAGGCAGGAGAGGTTTGGTAGGACGTCTGAAAACGTTCCAAGAAGGCCCTGGAGGAGGTTGAATGGAGACTTTCTTTGTTTCAGATGCAGACAAAGGGGACATTTGGCGACGATTTGCAGAAACCCTTTGATCTGCTTGGCGTGCAGGGGAGAAGGGCACAAATGCGAGTCATGCCCTAGGAGGGTTCCGCTGCAGACAAAGAGGGTATTCTCGCACCCTATCTGGAGGGTGAAGAAAGAAGCCCGACCGCCACCGCCGTCGGGATTGGGTAGGCACTCAATTGAAGTTGAGATCCTGATTTCTGAAGAGATCTCGTCTGCAGAGATCATGCTAAGGGGTGCTTTGATTGGCGAGATCATGGCAGGCAAATCATCGATAGATAGGCTTCAAAACCTGGATGTTCCTTAAATCTCTTGTCTACGGGCTGGAAGGTAGCCATGCTCTCCCAATCTCGATTTCTGGTATATGGTTTGGGTATGATGGATGTTGAACGACTGAGATTTCATTCGAGCTCCTTTGAAGAATTTATTCTGATTTGGAGAATGGTGTCTCTTTTTGATGGGTCTCTCCTTGATCAGCCTCCACAAAGAGTGGGCTCTAGGAGGATTCTTCTTGAGATTTATGTCTTGCCATTACATCTGAGATCTAAGAAGGTTGTTACTAAGATGTTAGCAAGCTTTGCATCCATCTATGATGGGTCTGAAATTCTGATTGGAGAGGGGGACATTAGATCTCTTAAAATTGAGGTTGATGTCTTCAGTGCAGGCTCAATTCCTGACATGGTTACAATCAGATTGGGGGGCACTTTGTGGCTTATTCTACTAGCAGTGCTTGGACAGGTGCCTGGGCAGGTTGAACAAGGGCAGGATAAGACGTTTAGAGCCAGCATTGAGGTGAGGAAGCAGGATGAAAGGCCTGGCCGCATTCCTCCTGCTGATGCTCCTAAGTCTAAATAGAGGAAGGACTGCCACCAGGACTATACTGAGGAGGACCTGATGGAAGAGGTTGATACAGCTGGTGATTGCAGCCGAGCCATGGTATTCAAAGAGGATGGTTATTTGGAGGTTGTTGAAAATTCTATGATAGATTCAGAGATGCTTAGCAGAAAAGACGAGGGCTGGAAAGGAAGGGAACTGGTGCTCAGAAACGATAGCAATGTGCTCAAAGAGGCAAACCAGATGCAGCTCTCAATCCCTACTGATATGAAATATGTCAATGGATCCAATCAGAAAAGAGGTGTGGATAGATCTCCCTACATGCTTAGAAGGAGAAGGAAGGAGAACTTGCCCCCTATTGAGGAGTAGAAAATTGCAAGTTCTATTATGGTTGAGTTTGTGGGTTGTATGGCCCAATGGGACCACTCTATCAAGGAATGAAAGTGATGACTTGGAATGTGCATGGGTTGCGTAATAAGATGTGGACTTCCTAGTGTAGATATCTCTCTGAGTGGGAGATTGATTGTGCTCTCATTCAAGAGACACATTTGGAGGTGGAGAATGGTCAGGAATAAGATTGCTTCAAGCAATCTGGTCGCAGTGATGTTGTGGTTAAGGGTGCTTTTGGAAGGTCTGGTGGAATGGCCTTTTGGTGGAGAAAGTCTTGCCTTGTAGTAACTGAAGTTATTCGTGACAGGTACATGCTTTCTTGTAGATGCCAATCTCCCCAAGGAGATATGGAATGGTTTGTGTCTTGCATTTATGGCCCTTGTGTGGCTACAAACAAGGCTGGCTTGTGGGATGAGTTTTCTGCAATGCATCAAAGAGTGCAGGAGGTCCCTTGGTTGCTAGGGGGTGATTTTAACTGTTATCTCTTAAGTGATGACAATCCAAATGGGAGATTGGACAGCTCAATGGCAGGCTTTCAAATGGTTGTGCAGAACATGGGACTGACTAAATACCCCATTAGTGGTGTGGAGTTTACTTGGAGAAATGGCAGTGCACAGGTTTCTAAATTGGATAGGTTTTTTGGAAGTCCTAGCTTGTTGGAGAGGCATCAGTTATTGGTAGTTATGAGCCTAGATAGGCCTTTCTATGATCACACTCCGCTTGTATGGGATAGTGGGATGTGTTCAGACATTGGATCATATTTCAAACTCAAGAGATCTTGGTTTAGGGAGGCAAGTTTTGTGCAAATGGTGTCTCAGTGGTGGCAGAACAAGGTTATGCAAGATTCTGCTACACAGCAGCTAGCTGTAAAACTGTCAAGCCTGCTTGATATGCTTAAAGAATATGGGCAGGCTGTGACATTGATCAGAGAACAGAAGAGGAGGGAGGCTCTGGCAGTAATCAGGGACTTGGATATGAAAGAATGCAGGGAGTCTTTGAACCTCCAGGAATAGCAGCAGAGGCAGCATATGCAATCTGTAGTGTGGGAGGAGGATCTGAAAACAGAAATGGATTGGTGTGAAAGATCTAGACAGCTATGGCTCAAAGAGGGTGATTTGAACATGAAGTTTTTCCATCTTGCAGCCAGTGCTAGGAGGAGATTCAATTTTATCTCATTAGTTAAAGTGGAAGAGAGAACGGTTACTTCTATTAGTGAAATCAGAACTGAAGCAAGTAAATATTTTAAAGAAATATCCAAGGCTACTCCAAGAGGCTTGATAAACGACAGTTTATCATCATTTTTATGCATTAAAACTAACCTAGCTCTTAGGATCTTACTCCGCAAATGGGTTTTTGGGCTGCATTTAGGCATAAATTAGGTTAGGCATGCATTGCATTTTTTATTTGTCTTTTTAATATGTTTTTGTGAGTGTTAGGGATGTACAGATATGCAGATCCTTAAAACCCTAGCACTCAAGAAGGAAAATAGTGAAGGAGAAGCCTAGACTAGTTGGAACTCAACTCGATCCAGCTCACCACAGCTGGAACCTAGCTCACTTGAACTAGGGTTAGCTCATCCCAGCTCCATTCAGCTAATCTCAGCTGAATGGTAGCTCAAGAGAGTTCATCTTAGCTCACCCTAGCTCAAGTCAGCTCAGATCCAGCTCAACTTAGCTGAGTCTAGCTCATCTCAGCTCCCACTAGTTCACAGGGAGCTCTAGCTAGCTCAGTTGAGTTGACAGGAGTTCACCCCAGCTCAGGAAGCTCAAGTACAGCTCCCGGGGACTTAGCTTAGCTCAGCTCAGTTGAGCTAAGCTACCTTAGCTGCCTCAACAAGCTTGATTCTCCCCGGGAGCACCACACCTAGCTCACCTCAGCTCATTATGGTAGAAGCTAGCTTACTTTAGCTCGGCTTAGTAGCTAGCAAAGAACTAGCAAGCTAAGCCAGCTAGAGTAGCTCCATGCCAGCCTCTTCAGCAGCAGTTAGCTCCAATTTCAGCTCCAGACTTCTCCTCAGCTCCTCCCTCCAAACCCTAGCTCCAACACCTTCTCCTCTACTCCTCCATTAGCTAAGCTAGCTTAGCTTAGCTTAGCTTAGCTTAGCTTATCTTAGCTTAGCTATGCTCCAACTTCCTTGGCTTGTACCACCCCAAAAACCCACCTAACAACTCCACCCAACTAGCTCCACCTAAGCTCCACATAAGCTAACCTACTTGGCACCAACCTAACCTACCCACCACCTCCAAAAGACACCTAAAAGTGGCACCAAAAACTACCCCTAACCATTCCCTTAATGGCGCCACTTTTCCCTCCAAAACTCCCCCTCATCTCCACCACACAATTCCCCTTGAATCCATCTCCACCATCCACCTAACCCCCCTTCTAGAAGACCCCATGTTGGCGCCAAAATGGTGGTGTCTCTCCACCACCAAAAGACACCAACACCACCATAGCCACCCCCTTTAACACCCCTTGGGTTTGCGCCAACTCACCTTAGCCATAGGATCACCAACCACCTCCATCCTTCCATCCTAGCCCTCCATTTCAAGGGGCACCTTAACCCCCATCCTACCCTATAAAAAGACCACTACCCACCACCATTCAAGTCATCCTTGGCTAGAAAATTCACTCTCATATTCCACCTAGAAGCCCACGTCCAAGAGAGAAGAAGAAGAAGAAGAAGATTAAGGGGATATTCTGTCCCCTTGGTGCCTTCCCCTCTTCCCTTCTCTCTTGGGTCACGCCAGCCAAAGGAGAAGCCAGGAAAGGAAGATCTTTGGAGGAGATCTTGAAGGTGGTCCACGCCACCTTGGAGGAGATTTTGAGGGTGGTGCACGCCCACCCCTTGGAGAGAGCATTGAAGGTGGAAGCTTCCACCTTAGAGGAGCTCTCAAGGAAGGAGAAGAAGGAGGCCCTCTTTTCAAGCCAAGGAGCAGCTAGGCTTGGAGCAAGAAGACTCCCTTCTTCACCATTTTTGCAAGAGGATTTGTGTTTCTTTTCTTGCTTTTAGATTTGTTTAGTTCTAGTAGAAGCATTACTCTACTTGTCCTTGAAAAGAACACTCATTCTACTCAATCAAATCGCCTTCTTTTAGCTTTTTATTACAGTTGTTACTTTTGGTTCTAGCACTTGTTTCACCTCTTCTTTGTAATTACTCTAGGCCTCCACTTGCCTAGAGTGAGCTTAGGAAGAAGATATTTCTATCTTTTAAATTTTAGTTCAGCATTTGTAGGTGTTAGTACTTTTCGTTACAATTCACATTTTGCCCTCGTCTTTTCAAAACAAAAAAAAAATTACATATTGAAAAATATCAAAAACAAAGTTGAGATCTATCTGTAAGCAAGAGGATTAATTTTTCAATTTTTGCCTCCTTGGATGACCCTAGATACTCCCCTATCTAGGATATAAATTTAAAAGCGAAAGCGGATTCGCGTGTTACAACGACATTAAAAACCCACTTTTACAAATCACGCGTATTTCGCTATCACTTTTTGGCGCCGTTACCGGGGAGGCACGGCTTTGCTTTAATTAATTTTCTCTTGCTTGAAGTGGATCTCATCCCCTTCTCTTTCTTTCTTTTGTGTGTGCAGGAACTACAGCGGGAAGGCGGGAATCTGGAAGCGAGAGCTTAAAGTTTCTTTTCTTCCTGCGAAATTCAGGTTGGTTCCTCTTTCTGGTCACATAATTAATTAAAACTACCAAAAACATATTAAACTTGGCTTTCAAGATCCCAAATAAATTAATTAAGTGGAGTGGTGTTCATATAAAATCCATTGTTTACTTGAATGCTTCTTTAACACCATTCCATTGCAAGTATTGGTGTTCTATGTTTTGGGTCCAGATTTCTGTCTGGACTTGAAAAATTGATTCCTAACACCACAGGCCTCCTAAAATCATAAAATTTCATATAGTGATTCGAAACTACCTTAGTAACATTTGTTCCAAATTTCAGAATAATTAGATTTGTATTTACTTTTTTAAAATTCGTGGACCGCAGAGAGGTCACACCCTCTAATCTTCCTATTTTGCTACTATCCATGAATTTTTAGAATTTTTATACTCATCCAATTTTTGTAAAATTTAGCTTGCTGGAATCCTTATGGAATTTTACACATCATATAAAATCATCAAAATTTTTTGAGGTCGGTGGTAATACTAAAATGTCCAAAATATCCACAGGTATCATTTCTGGACTTTGACACCAGTATAATTAAAAATTAAAAACAATTGTCAAACAAATTCCTAAAATATTGCAAAAATCTTTTTTGAAATCCTTATTTGATTTTATTCAAAGTAGTGGTGTTGTTTGACTTGTTTGGATCACTACTTAATTCAGAAAGCCAAAAATCAATCCATTGGTAGTAATTTTCTATCTTAGGGACAATTGGCTTAGGGTTTCTCTCTTTCTTTTTAGAGACTCACATTAAAGGAAATTAACCATCACCAATATAACTTGTCTTTCCTTTGATTGTGAGATTTCAAACTTGTTTGAAAATTTAAAGAGAAAACCCTAAAACACATTTAATTAAATTGAATCCTAAAAGACATAAATACAAGAAAATTGTGTGACAACTTGATTTTCATTGGAGCCACTCTCCAATTCTTGCACACACACAAAAAAATCAAAATAGTAGGGCAACATCCCAATAAATGCCCTCCACATTCCGTGTGCACTATAGCATCCTAGACCTAATTAAAATTTGTAGCAACTTGACCCCTAAGGCTTTATCAACTTAGGCTTGCTATTTAGGTCTTAAGTTTTCTTTAGTTAGTACCAATTCTGTCATCTATATCTGGTGTTCAGGCTGAGGGGCAGTGTCAAATGACCAGGAGCGGGTTTGTACAAGCACCTGGGGTTTTCCCTGGGAAACATTTGGGCCCAAACCTCCCCTTAGGCAACTTGGCTAGATTTGTTGACAGAACGAGTATTCACTATTGACTACTTATTTCCTACATAGACCAAGTCTTAGGTTTATTATTAGAGAGTTGCATTTAAGTTAGGTCCAGATTTGTTTGTTTGAATTGCACACTTTCTCTCATCTCTTTCTCTTCTCCTCCCCTCCAATTCTTCCAAGTAGTGCATGCACGGGCGACGGTCCCAAAAACCACACCTCGAGGGACCATTTGATTTCACCCCCGCAATAGGAAATCATTGTTTTCTTCCCCCTCGTCTTCTAAAAAAATGGAAAGCCTAGGAAGCCGTCAAAAAAGTTCTGTTTCCACTTCTAACCCGTCAGCCGACCCACAAGCTGACTTCACCCTCCCTCACCTTCCTAACTTGGAGCAACCAGAAATATCAGCAGGGCCAGGTGGCCCTCCAATTATAACCCAAAATACAAATCCCTTTGCATTAATGGTCGACCATTTGGCTCGACTACAACAAAATCAAGAAGATCTAGCTAGGACTGTCACGAACCTAGCTAATCAAGGACAAAATCCACCACCCCTCCAACAGCCTGTCGTTCCTCTTAAGGATTTCTATGATCCTTCCAATTATGAGGAAAGACCAGGGGTGGTCATACCACAAGGGGATTTCGAAATCAAACCAGCCATTCTAAACCTTATCAAGCATTTTCATGGTCTTCCAAGAGAGGACCCTTTTTGTCATCTCGAGGAATTAACTGTCCTCGCTCAAACCACTCGTTCCCGCAATGTGCAGGAAGACATGTGGTTAATGAGACTATTTCCTCTCTCTCCTAAAGATAAAGCATCGCACTGGTTTAGAACAGTTAGGCATCCTATTACCACCTGGCCCCAATTAAAAAGTGCTTTTCTTAAAAAAAATTTTCCGATTGGTCGAACGAATGCATTAAGAAGATCCATAACGACCTTTCAACAAAAAATTGGTGAACCCCTCCACGAAGCCTGGGAAAGATTTCAGGAACTTCTAAGAAGTTGTCCCCACCATGAAATTCCACAATGACAGTTAGTGCAGATCTTCTATCATGGATTAGAAGATCAATTAAAACGATTTGTGGATGCCTCATGTGGTGGCAATTTTCTTAACAAAGATGCCGAAAGTGCCTATCTTCTCTTTGAAGAAATGAGTGAAAACTCATTTAACATGACTTCAATGGACACTTTTGGCAGATCACAAAACCCCAGACACGGAGTCCATGAAATTGACTCCAAATCCACCTCTGTTCCAGTCACACAAGATGATTTATATATGTTAGCTCAACGACTGGACCAGATGCAAATTCACCAAAAGAAAATTGAAGAAAAGCTCACAAACAAACAAGCTCCACACGTCCACTCTCCACACACTAACCCCCCACACATTCTCCGAAGAGAAAATCTACACAATATAGATGCCACATCTGCTGGCCAGCAATTTCCAGCTGATTTCCTGCAAGATTTGACCAGGAATTTTGACCAAAATATTTTTGACTCCACCTCGGAAAATATTTATGCTCTCCAGGAGCAATTTAGAAACCCCTCCAACACTTCCAATCAAAATTGGAGGACTAACCCGAATCACTCCTGGAAAAACCCGAATCAGATTCCTTATCCCAAACAAAACTATTTTGGGAATTATGGGCAACCTTTATATCAACTTGGACCATCCCAGGATGATATTAATAATCAGGTCATGAAAACTCTGCAAGGAATGCAGACTCAAATGACAGAAGTAACTCGCATGATTACCAATTTACAACACCAAGTTAAGGTTACTCCTGATCACCAACCTATTGGGAATTTACCATCCCAACCCATGCCCAACCCAAATAATCAAAGGAATCAATTCCAAGGTGGATATCCCAGTCAACCTATTCAGCCAGCACCTCAGCATCCGCTGGGTTTCAATAACAGCTAGGCACCCCGTCCTCATCCTAGAAACAACCAGACTGCAAATGCAGTTACCTTGAGGAATGGGAAAACCACTCACAATACCCTGCCTGTTAAAGAAACCCACTCTAATGACACACAGATTAACTCTTCTCATCCTATTGTTCAGGAACCAATTCATGCAAAACAGGGCAACCCTGCCCCATTTCCACAAGCCCTCCACTCTTCAAAAAAGAAAAAGACAAAATCCGAGCCCACTGAGAAGGAACTAATGGATTTATTTGGGCAAGTAGAAATTAATATCCCTATCCTAGATGCCATTAAGTATATCCCTGCCTATGCAAAATTTTTAAAAGATTTATGTACTCCAAAAAGGCAGCCAAAAAATTTATGAAAGGTAATTCTTCTAGAGACAGTTAGCTCAGTTGTGCAGAGCCGACTGCCTCTTAAGAGAAAAGATCCCGGTGCCCCCCTAATCCAAGTTATCATTAATGATACCTCATTTGATCGTGCTCTGTTGGATCTTGGTGCCTCAATTAATCTTATCCCCATAGTTATTTTTAAGGAATTTAAGATCGGTGAATTGAAGCCTGTTGAGGTTACTCTCCAATTAGCCGATCGATCTACGATTAAACCAAGGGGAATTGTTGAAGATGTTCTTGTCCGGGTCAAAAATTATCTATTCGCAGTAGACTTTTTAGTCTTGGACATAGAGGTACCTGAAGCACTTAAGTTTGCCCCCATTATTCTTGGAAGACCATTCTTAGCCACCGCCCGCACCAATATTGATTGTGATTCCGGAAAGATGAAGAACATGTGTGGCGGTGAATCTGTAACCCTAGACATTTTTGAAGCCTCTAGGCGATTCCAAGAACCAGATTGCTTTGATGATTCGGATTCAGAAATAGAAAACATTGTGGAGGAAACATTGCAGATTTCCCAATTAGGTTCCTGTTTTGCTGTAAATACGGTTCCTGAACAATCCACTTTTTCTCACCCTTCCACCTTAACCACATGACCAGCTAACATTCCAGCTGACCCTTTCACTCTCACCTCACCTCTAACCCATAAAGCAGCAACTCTTTCGGAACCGGGCCTACAATTGGAATTAAAACATTTGCCCGATTCCCTTAAATATGTCTTCCTGGGTCCAAATCAGACCCTGCCCCTAATTATAAATTCTGGACTCACCGGGGCACAAGAGCACAAACTTCTCCAGGTTTTGAGTAAATATCGAAAAGCTATTGGCTGGACCCTTTCTGATCATAAAGGCATTCATCCGTCCTATTGTACACATCGTATATATTTAGAGGACGATTCTCGCCCCTCCGGCCAACCACAAAGGCGCTTGAATCCTAGTATGCAGGAGGTGGTAAAAAAGGAGATTATTAAGTGGCTGGATGCCGATATCATCTACCCCATTTTTGACAACTCCTGGGTTAGTCCAACTCAAGTTGTCCCTAAAAAGGCTGGACTAACAGTTGTCACCAATGAAAATGGGGAAAATATAGCCACTCGAACTGCTTCTTCTTGGCGCGTGTGTATAGATTACCGAAAATTAAACACCGCCACCAAGAAGGATCATTTCCCGCTCCCTTTTATTGATCAAATCTTGGAGCGGTTAACCGGACGAGAATTTTACTATTTTTTCGACGGTTATTCTAGCTATAATCAAGTAGCGGTTCATCTTGAGGACCAGGACAAAACAACTTTCACCTGCCCCTTCGAAACCTTTGCTTTTCGAAGAATGCCCTTCGATCTTTGCAACGCACCTGCGACTTTTCAATGGTGCATGCTTGCAATTTTTTCAGACCTGGTAGGTGAATGTTTAGAAGTCTTTATGGATGACTTCTCTGTTTTTGGAGATTCTTTTGACCATTGCCTCAAAAATCTTGAAAGAATACTCCAAAAGTGCATAGAAGTTAATCTGGTCCTCAGCTGGGAAAAAAGTCATTTCATGATCCAAGAAGGTATTGTCTTGGGCCATGTTATTTCAAAACAAGGAATCGCGGTAGATAAAGCAAAAATAGATGCTATATCTAAGCTCCCACCGCCCACTACTGGCAAATAGATCAGATCCTTTTTGGGTCATGTGGGTTTCTACCGTCGATTCATACAAAACTTTTCCCAAATCTCCAAGCCTTTAAGTCAACTTCTCACTAAAGACCAGCCATTTGATTTTAATAATACGTGCCTGGAGAGTTTTTTGAGGTTGAAGAAAGAGGTTACTGAGGCACCAATATTGCAGGGACCTGATTGGAATAGTCCCTTTGAATTAATGACAGATGCCTCAGATTTTGCTGTAGGGGCCGTTCTAGGGCAAAGAATTGGCAAGAAGCCCATTGTGATCTATTATGCTAGCAAAGCCCTTGATGATGCACAACGGAATTATACGGTTACTGAAAAGGAACTTCTTGCCATTGTATTTGCCTTAGAAAAATTTAGATCTTATCTATTGGGGTCACATGTCACTGTTTATACAGACCACTCAGCAATTAAATATTTGCTGACAAAGAAAGATGCGAAACCCCACCTTATCCGTTGGATTCTGCTGCTCCAGGAATTTGACCTGGAAATCAAGGATAAGGCGGGATTGCACAATGTAGTGGCCGACCATCTCTCTCGTCTTATGACGAATGACATAATGACCCTGCCAGATCAGTTCCCCGATGAAAGTATTTTAGCTGCTACAACCCTCCCTTGGTTTGCTCCCATCGCAAACTACTTAGCAACAGAACAAATCCCTGCTGATTGGCCAAAAACAAAATGGGATAAGTTCTTTGCTGATATTAAATATTATTTTTGGGAGGAGCCCGACCTTTTTCGCATTTGTGCCGATCAGGTCATTCGATGATGTGTCCCCGATTCTGAAATCCATGATATCTTAACACATTGTCACTCAATGGCCTGTGGCGGACATTTTTCGGGCAAGAAAACTACAGCTAAAATCCTTAATGCGAGATTTTATTGGCCCAGCTTGCACAAAGATGCTCATGACTTCGTTCGGTCCTGTGTGCGTTGCCAGAGCATCGGCAACATGACTCGAAAGGATATGATGCCCCTTAATCCAATTTTAGAGGTTGAAATTTTTGATGTTTGGGGTATCGACATTATGAGACCGTTCATCAATTCTGGTGGGTATTTGTATATTTTAGTCGCAGTCGACTATGTTTCTAAATGGATAGAAGCAATACCCACCCGCACTAGTGATCACCATGTGGTTGTCGAATTTCTTAAGAAAGATATTTTCTCAAGATTCGGCATACCAAAAGCCATTATTAGTGATGGAGGCTCACATTTCACCCACTCACAATTCCGACACCTCCTTTCTAAATATGGGGTTAATCATAAAATTTCCACGCCATATCACCCCCAAACTAATGGCCAGGCTGAAGTTTCTAACCGGGAAATTAAAAATATTTTACAAAAGACTGTTAGGCCCGACCGTAAAGATTGGTCCACCAAATTGGACTACGCTTTATGGGCCTACCGTACCGCTTTTAAAACTCCGCTTGGCATGTCTCCCTTCCGTCTGATTTTCGGGAAGGCATGCCATCTCCTGGTAGAATTAGAACATAGGGCTTTTTGGGCAATAAAATAACTCAATATGGATTTATCTGACGCCGGTAACCATAGAAAATTACAATTAACTGAATTGGAAGAATTACGTAATTTTTCCTATGAAAATGCGAGGATTTATAAAGATTGAACAAAGAAATTTCACGATAAATATATTGTTCGGAAACACTTTGATGTTAATCAACGTGTTTGGCTTTTCGATGCGAGATTACGTCTTTTTCCTGGCAAATTAAAATCTAAATGGACCGGACCTTTTATTGTCCATAAAACATATCCATACGGCGCTGTTGACCTTTTTGATCGAAAAACTAATTCTACATTTCAAGTCAATGGCCAGCGTTTAAAGCCCTATTTTGACCATACGCCTAAAATTCCGTCTGAATCTTTTAATTTTACTGAGCCAGCCACCCTTGAACACTAATGCACATCACGCCCGGCTAAATGGAGTAAAAGATAGCACTGGATGGGAGGTAACCCATCATTTTTTTCTTGCTTTCCCTTTTTCTTCTTTTTCCAGGTTTTGTTCATCCTAAACCCGACCGTTCTTCACTAAGGTGATCCCTTTTCCCTCCTAATGCATGAGGACATGGCATATCTTAAGCATTGGGGGTGTTTTTAAATTTTTACGATAGATTTAGGATGTTCAAAACCTAAAAACATGCAATTTTCTTTTATTTATTTCTTTCTTGCATACCAAAAAAAATGTTGAAAACCTTTTGAGGAAAAATTTTGAAATCGGGACTAAGGTCGAAAAAATTCACTTTTGGTACAAAGGGATTTAATCTTTAACAAACTAAGGATGAGGACATGGATCTGATCGTTAGAATTCCAGGGTCTATTTTAGACTAGATCAGATATCCTTCTCTAAAATTCCACCTAAACTCATGATAGTTCAGGTGACTTGATCCTATTTTGTAATACGGAAAGTATTTGACTTAGTTTCTGATTCAAAAACTTGTGTGTCTTGAGAAACTTCTTATGTCTATTTTCACACACAAGCCAACACTTAAAAAGAATTAAAAATTTTGAAAAACTCCCTTGTTTGGATTTAGTAAAAGTCTGAAGTAGATCATTGGTTTGAGTTCCCACTACCGAGAAGGAGGAAAATACCTCCTTTGAGGACGCGATGTCAACATGTTATCGCCTCGGCGCTGCTCCATATCTATATTCCATATCTTTAGACGGAGCATTAAAGCACATTTTAACAGCTCAAGTGTCTTGGACGATACTCTACCTGTAGCGTCGGAGCAAGAGCTCGAGTTTGCTTGGAGCGCCCCTTTTCACCGCATCGTGTTTTGGGGTTGTGAGCTCCTGGGTGGTGTCATGGACAGTGCTATCTTGAAGTACTGGCACTAGAGCCCCCTTGAGGAATGGTAACAGGAATGATGATCCCGACACATCTGTTGTAAGACTAAGCTAAAAATAAGCATGGGGGTGAAAAAAAAAAAAATAATAATAATAATAACACGTCCTTATAAATGTTGGCTTTTCACAAGCACAGACACAAGGTTTTAAAGGATTTTGCAAGTTGCGAATCAGATTCGTGAGCCAGAAAAATCCTAAAAACAAACATTTCAAGTCATCTGAATTAACAAGGGGTTAATTTGTGAATTTTCTGGAGGATATATTGATCCCGTTCTGTCTAATGATTGAATCCAAAAACAGATCTTGATGTTTATCTTTACCAAATCCCATACCTCTTGTGTTTTAATCTGCCAAGGTCCCTTAATCTCTTTTTCTCCTCAAAAGTCAAAAAATTTAGATTTCCCAAAAATTCCGTTTTCCAAAAAAATTAAAGTTTTGCTAAGAGACTAACAAAAGATAAGCATGGGGGTGTGATAAACGCCAGTTTATCATCATTCTTATGCATTAAAACAAACATAGCTCTTAGGATCTTACTCCGCAAATGGGTTTTTGGGCTGCATTTAGGCATAAATTAGGTTAGGCATGCATTGCATTTTTTATTTGTCTTTTTAATATGTTTTTGTGAGTGTTAGGGATGTACAGATATGCAGATCCTTAAAACCCTAGCACTCAAGAAGGCAAATGGTGAAGGAGAAGCCCAGACTAGTTGGAACTCAGCTCGATCCAGCTTACCACAGTTGGAACCTAGCTCACTTGAACTAGGGTTAGCTCATCCCAGCTCCATTCAGCTAATCTCAGCTGAATGGTAGCTCAAGAGAGTTCATCTTAGCTCACCCTAGCTCAAGTCAGCTCAGATCCAGCTCAACTTAGCTGAGTCTAGCTCATCTCAACTCCCACTAATTCACAGGGAGCTCTAGCTAGCTCAGCTGAGTTGACAGGAGTTCACCCTAGCTCAGATCCGGCTACATCCAACTCCACTCAACTCCAGCCAGCTAAAGAAGAACTCATCCCAGCTCAGGAAGTTCAAGTCCAGCTCCCGGGGACTTAGCTTAGCTCAGCTCAGTTGAGCTAAGCTACCTTAGTTGCCTCAACAAGCTTGATTCTCCTCGGGAGCACCAGACCTAGCTCACCTCAGCTCATTATGGTAGAAGCTAGCTTACTTTAGCTCGGCTTAGTAGCTAGCAAAGAACTAGCAAGCTAAGCCAGCTAGAGTAGCTCCATGCCAGCCTCTTTAGCAGCAGTCAGCTCCAATTTCAGCTCCAGACTTCTCCTCAGCTCCTCCCTCCAAACCCTAGCTCCAACACCTTCTCCTCTACTCCTCCATTAGCTAAGCTAGCTTAGCTTAGCTTAGCTTAGCTATGCTCCAACTTCCTTGGCTTGTACCACCCCAAAAACCCACCTAACAACTCCACCCAACTAGCTCCACCTAAGCTCCACATAAGCTAACCTACTTGGCACCAACCTAACCTACCCACCACCTCCAAAAGACACCTAAAAGTGGCGCCAAAAATTGCCCCTAACCACCCCCTTAATGGCACCACTTTTCCCTCCAAAACTCCCCCTCATCTCCACCACACAATTCCCCTTGAATCCATCTCCACCATCCACCTAACCCCCCTTCTAGAAGACCCCATGTTGGCACCAAAATGGTGGTGTCTCTCCACCACCAAAAGACACCAACACCACCATAACCACCTCTTTTAACACCCCTTGGGTTGGCGCCAACTCACCTTAGCCATAGGATCACCAACCACCTCCATCCTTCCATCCTAGCCCTCCATTTCAAGGGGCACCTTAACCCCCCATCATACCCTATAAAAAGACCACTACCCACCACCATTCAAGTCATCCTTGGCTAGAAAATTCACTCTCATATTCCACCTAGAAGCCCACGTCCAAGAGAGAAGAAGAAGAAGAAGAAGATTAAGGGGATATTCTGTCCCCTTGGTGCCTTCCCCTCTTCCCTTCTCTCTTGGGTCACGCCAGCCAAAGGAGAAGCCAGGCAAGGAAGATCTTTGGAGGAGATCTTGAAGGTGGTCCACGCCACCTTGGAGGAGATTTTGAGGGTGGTGCACGCCCACCCCTTGGAGAGAGCGTTGAAGGTGGAAGCTTCCACCTTGTAGGAGCTCTCAAGGAAGGAGAAGGAGGCCCTCTTTTCAAGCCAAGGAGCAGCTAGGCTTGGAGCAAGAAGACTCCCTTCTTCACCATTTTAGCAAGAGGATTTGCATTTCTTTTCTTGCTTTTAGATTTGTTTAGTTCTAGTAGAAGCATTCCTCTACTTGTCCTTGAAAAGAACACTCATTCTACTCAATCAAATTGCCTTCTTTTAGCTTTTTATTGCAGTTGTTACTTTTGGTTCTAGAACTTGTTTCACCTCTTCTTCCTAATTACTCTAGGCCTCCACTTGCCTAGAGTGAGTTTAGGAAGAAGATATTTCTATCTTTTAAATTTTAGTTAAGCATTTGTAGGTGTTAGTACTTTTCGTTACAATTCGCATTTTGCCCTCGTCTTTTCAAAACAAAAAAAAATTACATATTGAAAAATATCAAAAAGAAAGTTGAGATCTATCTGTAAGCAAGAGGATTAATTTTGTGATTTTTGCCTCCTTGGACGACCCTAGATACTCCCCTATCTAGGATATAAATTTAAAAGCGAAAGCGAATTCGCGTGTTACAACGACATTAAAAACCTGCTTTTACAAATCACGCGTATTTCGCTATCAAGGCTCTTGGAGGATGGCATCGGTGGATTTCCCTTGTGTCAGTGATGATCAGAGAGACTTTTTAGTCACTCCTATATTTGAACAAGAAGTACTAAAAGCTATTAAAGATTTAAATAATGAAGGTGCTCCTGGTCTGGATGGATTTCAGGTTTTCTTTCATGGAGAGCTGTGGAGTGTTGTCAAGGTGGATGTACTAAAGGTTATTCACGAATTTGAACTGGGCAACTCTGGTTTTGAGAGGTTGAACAAATCCTATCTGTTTTTGCTTCCAAAGAAATCAGGTACGGAGAGGTTTTCTAATTACAAACCCATTGCACTATCTAATTCCATCTATCTTATTATTAGTAAGGTTATAGCCAACAGATTGTCGGAGGTTTTAAAGGACTTGATAATGCCTGTCCAGTCAGCTTTTCTTCCTGGGAGATCATTACAAGAGTCCTTCATTATTGCGCAGGAGATGGTAATGGGTTGGCACAGGAGAAAGTCCAAGCCCTTTTTATGGAAAGTAGGTTTTTCCAAGGCCTATAATTCAATCTCCTGGTCATACCTGTGGGAGATTCTTAAAAGAAGGAAGTTTCCACCTTTATTGATATAGTGGGTGAAGAGGTGCATTACAACAGCCTCTTTTTCCCCATTGATAAATGGGAAACCATGTCGCTCTTAGATTCAACCCCAGTGTGGAGTTAGGCAAGGCTGCCCAATTGCTCCTCTGATTTTCAACCTTGCTGTGGATTCTTTGGTAAGATACGCCTGCAAAATGGCAGTGGATGGTTTTATAAGGGGGTATTCAATGTCTAATCATAGGGCTCTAGCTCCTATACTCCAATATGCAGATGATATTGTTTCTTTGGTGGAAGGGGGGAAGAGGGAAGCGCAAGCACTTCTACATATGGTAAAGATTTTTGGGGAGATTTTTGGTCTCAGACTGAATGGAAATAAATCCTCCCTGGTCTATTTTGGGATGATTGGTGTGTTACAGAATGACATCTCTACCATTCTGGGTACACCTGTGGTTTCATTGCCTATTAAATATCTGGGTCTGCCTTTAAAATGTTGTAAGATGAAGAAAGTAGATTGGACTTTCCTATATGACAAGGTGGCTACGAAATTGGAGGGCTGGAGCAGTAGATACCTATCAAAAGGGGGGAGGTATATATTACTGAATTTTGTCATCACTTCGATTCCAGTATTCTTCTTCTCTGTTCTTAATGCCCCAAACTCAATCTAGAAAAAACTTGATGAGATGTGCAAAAGATTCTTTTGGAAAGGGGCCTCTCACCAAGGGGCTTTTCTTCAACCTTTGAAGTGGGACTCAATTTGCAAGCCAAAAAAGATGGGAGGTATGAGTGTTAGATCCCTTAAGGAATTCAATCAAGCTTTGCTATTGAAGTGGGCCATTCGGTTGCTGTAGGGAGAAAAAAAAAATTGGACAGAAATCATTCAGGACAGTTATGGGACTGCCAATGATGAGAATAATCGTCTAAACCCCCATAAACCTTCTCCCTTTTGGTCTTCAGTGGTGCATGCCCTGAGGGACAATTAGAATCTTTTCAAATCTGTATTAGGTGATGGGAAAAGCTTCAAGTTCTGGATAGAGAATTGGGTACCTAGGGGGGTGTTTAAGATAGGTTCCCCTTTGCTTATGCAGTGGCTTCGGATGAAAATGCTGTGGTGTTTGATTATTGGGATGCGGAATCCGAGCAGTGGTCTTTCAATAATGTTGTGTGGAATAATCATGAAACAAGAACATGAGTAGAGAATGAACGTCTCATGCAAGAACTTGCTGCCTTCAAGCCCATGCCTCATGAATATGACACATACAAATGGGAGGGTAAGTTTTCTACTACGGCTGCATATGACAAGCTGATAATGTCTTCCAGGATGGCAGAATTTGATGAGATGGGGAAAAAGCTATGGAATTTAAAAATACCATTGAAGATACAAATTTTTTTGTTGCTCTGTAGAAGGGACGGCTTGATCACTGGAGATCTGAGGCACAGGAGGATGGGTACCCCTACCCAGTTTTGCCACCTATGTGGGATGCATAATGATTCTAGCATTCATATCTTTTCTTCATGTATGATCACTGATTATGTCTGGAGGAGAGTCTGTAATGAGTCTCTACCCACATGGGAGAATCTGTGGCGCTGTCTAGTGGATGGGAATAACCCATGTTTACATATGGTGGCTGTGTTATGAGCTATATGGAGGGCTAGAAATGAGTGTGTTTTTCAGGAGACCCCAGTGTTTGTGAATAATATTGTAAATTTCTACTAGAGTCTCATACAACATTGGGGTTCGATCATGTAATTATTTCATTTTTATTAATAATAGCTCTCCTGGTTTGCTATCGGTGATTCGATAGCATTCCTTTCTTTCTCAAAAAAAAAAAAATAATGATATAAAGAGCTCAGGTATTAGATCTACCTACCATTTGTTCCTTCATTCACCCTTTTTTGCATAATAACTCTGATTTGTAGTGTTGTTCGTTTTGTAGCAATTACGTAATAGGTGAACAACATGGATCCCTAACTGGAAACAAAGATTCAACATAATTCTTGGGATGGGTTGAGGGCTTGCTTATCTGCATGATGAGGGAGCCAACTCCTTGGGCTCGGTACTTTCCATTGCCTTTGTGATCATGTTTTCCAGTAGTTGTGTATGTTGATTAGTCATATTGTGCATTAGTTCACTCTCAAGTAGTGTTAAAGTAATATTCATGCTCGATCTGTTTGATATAGAAATGCTTAACTATAAACCTAGTCATGTGGTTATTTGACATTTTTCTTTATGCGTTTAGGTACCTACTCGGGTTGCCTTGGTTGGAGATCTGACATGTTACCAGGAATCAAAAGGTCAAGACTCGCATTGCGTTGATTATATACCGTATCCTTCCTTTGTTAAAAAAATTTAAAAATTATGCATCTCGTTCCAATTCCACTAAAATGTATAGCTTCTTTGCACAGTGCAAATGCATGTTAGGTCTTTGACACAATTCAAATCATTTGTGCTCTAACTAGCTTTTTTCATTTTACCATGAAGGTCTATGATTCAAGTCTATATAGATTCTATTTATATCACCATTGTTTTCATTTCTCCTTTACTGCTTGTTTGTTTGATCCAATATTTGGAGACATTGATGGGAAACATAAAGTTTAATCTTGACCTTAGATTGTTGTGGACCCCATGCCATGCAAGAGCATCCAACTCGTACTAGTTGGCTTTAGTGGGGAAACCCTATCTATTAATATTAACCACATCTTAATGTCTATTACTCTACATGTAACACTATCTTGTCTCTACATGAACTCTAACCAATTGGGATGTTCTTGAATTTACGTGAGCACACAGGGTTGTCCATCGCTTCAAGAAGAGCAGGATTTATGATGCAAGGTTTAATTTGATCACAGTTCGCTCTGTTGGTCTCAAAGTAATTCATGTGTCACCGCAACCTGTAAAACTTAGGTTAGTTTTACAGTAAACCAAGAACCATAACATTATTCTTTTTATTACTTTGAGAAAGGATAGCTCAGTAATCTTGAAGAGAAGTTAAATATGGATTTTGTTTTAATTTTTCATGACAAAAAGTTGGATGGGTCATTCAACTAGTGTGGGGGATCTTCCTATGAATTTCAAGGGGGTAAGTCTAGGAATGCTTTGATATGGTTAAAGACTTTAAAGTTGGGTGGATCATTTCTAAGAAAACTTTGCGATAAATTCTCTGACATTTCCTCCCCTGCCCCCTAAACATGCAAACACACACAACAGAGAGGGAGGGAGGCAGAAACTGTGACATTGATGACACAAAACAGATTTGAATGGAGGGAAAAAATTCCATGTAGTTGCTTGTTACCTCTCTTTGCTTTGTAACTTCACTAGAAAATGCACCCTCCTATATGTGGTCCTTCTAAGCATATATTTCTTTGAGAAGTCCACCCTCCTGTATGTGGACTTTTGCTTTGAATTTATGTAATTCCAAATTTTAAACTCACTGTTCTGCTTATTTGAAGGGTAAAGGCAACAACAAGTTTTGTCAATATACCAACTTCCAACTGTTCTGCTCCTTCCACCTGTTGCTGGAGAAAAAGTTGCATGGAAGAGTGTGTTGAAGGCTGATCATCTTAACAGGCAATATTCCCCCTTTGGAGATTATTAAGGGAGAATTTTAAAAAGTCCATCTAACTTATTTTCCTGAAACATATAATTTTCAATGCAGTATCAGCAGGGGGCATGAGACTTGAACCTGCAGCTTTCAATTGGGGTTTTCCAGCAATGGTGTTATTATATAGAACTCTTATTAGTTTGTTAACTGCTTCTGCACATTGCAAAGCAACCCATATTCTACCTTAGAAAGTATGCATACATGAGAATTGTAATGCACCTTCCAACTTGTGTTCTGTCCAATGTTAGATTTGGAGCTTTCAGTTCATCCCAATTTCTCCTGTCACGGGCACTAAACACTATCAAAGTACTTGTTAATCTATCCAAACTATATTTTATATCTTCTTGAATTTTCTATTCGAAAACAACTGAAATCGCTATAGGGCCATAGATTGGTATATCAGCTTTTTATCTTGGTATTTACTGATTCCCACATTTGGCCAAGAGTGTGCACCTCTGCCAATCAGTACCTTGTGTGGTTTATTGTAGAATTCAACTCAATAATGCAGTCAATTATCTCTTTACCATAGCTTATAAGTTGACTAAGACGTACTATATGCAAATCAGTACCGCTTCCTAATTATGTTTACCCCTTAAAATTGCATATATCTATGTCTACTATTTTATGATATCACCTTTAAGTGAACCTATTGGGAAACTGGTATTTCTCTGTTGTTTATCTATGCCTGCTCATATCTATATGTATGCTGTTTATTTCTCTACTTTGAGCTTTCACAGTAGAAGATGCACTTTCACAGTAAAGTCTCTCTTTGAAAGCTTTAAAATTCATTTAAGGTGAAAAGATCGAAACAAAGCCCAAGACTTAGTTAAATGTATAAAATTTTGAAGATTGCTATCGAACTGAGTATTTCATCTCTAAGCTATTTTATTGATCCTTGTCCTTTGTATGGATTTGTTATATACTTCCATATGCCATCTACATTCCATTTTCTTCTCCAGTCAATAACCTTGCTTCCAAGTTGATGTGACAAACTAATTTTGGATTTACTTTTCCTGCTGTTATGGTATATTTCCATATACCATCTACATTCCCTTTCTTTTATTCCTAATTTCTGAGTTTTTTGCTATTTTAACAACTAATCTAAAGTATCATACATCTGTATTCTTTTCCAGGTTCTGCAAAGCATAATTAAAATCTCTTAAACATATATAGGGAACTTAATATATTTTTTATTGGTAAAATTGCAGATTTGGGTACCGACACTAAGGTGTGGGTACCAGTACTCGTTGCTTCCAGATTTGGGTTTCAAACTCTTAACACAAATCTGTACCCACTTGTACCGGTACTCATGGTTAGTACCGGTACTCGTTACCTCCAGTACCAGTACTGATCATGAGTACCGGTACTCATAGGGTACAGGTTTGTTTCTTGAGAAAACCCAAACCTGTAACTCACATGGCTTTCCAGCTGATTGGTAAATGCTTTGCTAGTTCTTGATAAAATTTGTGTTTCCAAAACATAGTTCTATGTGCAATACCTACCTATCTCTTGATGATCCTATGGATAGATATGAGAATATATATTCAAGGATGGTAAAATTTGCTGATGTTGGTGCCACATCCTCTTCTTGAAGGTGCTTGATGATGCATTCAAGTAATTAATGTCTTTGACAGGGTTTGAAGATCAGGTATAGTTATTTCTTATGTCTTTCTTTTTACTTTTATGTTTTTTTGTAAGAGATGTTTTCTAATTTTTTATGTTTTAGGGTGCATCAAATTCTCCAACCATTCATGATCCAAAGCAAACAAGACGTCGATATAGGCCTTTTGAGAAGAGATTCAAGAAACCATGCAAGGTTTCACTTGCAAAGAGGAGGAAGAAAAAGAACACTACAAATGATTATCCATCTTTATATGTATATTGCACTGGTGATAATACCATTTATATGTACATTGCATCGGTGATATTAAATATTGCACCAGGGATCAGAGGTGATTTTGTGTTTACACCGGTGATATTAAATATTGCATCAAGGATCAGAGGTGATTTTTTTTTTGCACTTGTGATATTAAATATTATACAAGGAATATTTAAATTTTGGTTCGGTGATCAAAGGTTTTTTGGGATTGCACTAGTAATTAAATATATTGCACCGGTGATATTAAGTATTACATTGGGGTTCCTAATTTTTTTTACATCGGGAATATTAAATATTACATCGGGGATCAGAGGTGATTTTGTGTTTGCATCGGTGATATTAAATATTGCACAAGGAATATTTAAATTTTGATCTGGTGATCAAAGGTTTTTTAGGATTGCACTGGTGATTAAATACATTGCACCTGTGATATTAAGTATTGCGTTGGGGTTCCTAATTTTTTTTGCATCGGGGATATTTTTCCCAACTCAACTTACATCCACAATCCCCCATATTTTAAGAATATGACAATGTCTCCTCCTTGTCCACATGGAGTAACAGATGCATATTATTTGCTCAACTTAGGATATTGTACATTTGGAGGGATTTAGGGAGAATGCAAGTGGTGAGGGAGGAGAAAGGTGGTTTTTGGTCTAGAGGAGGGGTAGGATGGGGCCACTAGGAGGTGCTCTTGCTCCCCAGGATGGAGTGATATACTATTACTAAAGGGGGAGAGAGCCTCTGGTAGGTCTTGACCCTGCTCAATGTCTTCATCCTAGGACCATTCTCAAGAGTGGTTTAGTTTGTAAAATAGGGACTGCAACAGGGTATTTTCAAGTAGATTTGCTAGGCTAGCCAATAAAGGTTTCAGAAGTAGATCATGTGCTAGACACTAGGCTGCAAATTAACTTTCCTAGTTATCAAACATATTACATGATGATGCAGGACCCTTGCAAAGTTTGCTGTTGCTACTGCTGGACCTACTGATGCTGCTAGACCTGCTCCTTTTCCAAATCAACCAAGTGCTCGTTTGCAGCCTTCAGCTCCTCCTTCATAGCATTCAACTCAGCAATGCAGTAGTAGAGATGTAGTAGAGATGCTCCTCCTTTTCAGTGGTCAATTTCTTAAGTAAAAAGATTGATTTTGGAGCTTAATAGGTATTATATATATTTTCTTCTCCATCTGTATTCCATAAAGAGTCGCCTTTCTAGATGTAGCAGTAGCAGCAGCAAATGCAGATGCAGCTGCAGTAGTAGCAAATGCAGCAATAGCACTAGCAGCTGTAGATGCAGCAGTAGTAGTAGCAGATGCAGCAATGGCAGCAGCAGATGCAGCTGGAAGTGGAAGCTCCAGTAGTAATTCACCCAAATCTTAAGTTCTATTTTTTTGGATTTAGCTCGTTCTTGGCATGAGGATTTTTGAAAGGATCATTCTTGGCATGATATCTCTAATTGCAGGTAGTTCAGTCCAGTGTCCTGCTAAACATGTTCAGAAGCACCTATGAGGCCATCACAAAGGGAAACCCAACGTGGAATCAGGTACAAGTTCCAGAGTCGAAGCTATACTCATGGGATCCCAAGTCAACTTACATTTGCCAATATTTGCCTTGTTAACAAGCTACTGTTGAACGATTACGAACCTACGCTAACGTGTTCGATTTTTGGAAAACCTGTCATTGTAGTTCGAAAGCGAAGAATTCGTGTTCAACAAATAAAATTTATACCGAAATTAAAATTCCAGGTCGAACACAGGGAGGCGAACGTTTGATTTAAAAACTATGCGTTTCTTTTTATTTGTTACAGAATAATTCAATTTAGAACCATCTAATTATTTACAATAAATAGAAGAGAGAGAAAGAGTAAGAGAGAAAGAGAATATTACACAGAGAAATCAAAATGAGATGTAGAATAAATAAGGTATTTTTGTATTGAAGAGATTGTTCATTACAACTAGAAAGCATAAAACAATTACTCTAGAAAGCTATAAATTTACTCTAGAAAGCATTAAAAGAATGGAGAGAGAAATGTCCTCCTCGACGATTGCTTGGAGGACGAGTAGATTAATCTAGAAAGCAGTAAATCTATACTAGAAAGCGGTAAAAAGAATAGGGAGAGAGAAATCCTCCTCGACGGTTGCTTGGAGGACGAGCCGGACGGGACGACGCCTGGACGAAGGAGAACGAAGAGGGACGAAGGAGGACGAAGTAGAAGAACGGGAACGAAGCAGCACGCCATCGTCGTCGCGGGATCCACTTCCGAAGGGGAACGAAAATTGGACTTTATCTCGTGAGAAGCATCCCGGGTGTGGGACAAGATTCTCTTGAGCTTTGGAGGGGTAGAGAAGAGAAAGAAGGGATGAGAATTTCGTATGGAGGGGGTCTCCTTTTATAGTTGCAAGGAGTGGGGGCAAAATGGACATTACAACTTCCAAACAATAAATGAGGGGTCTTTAGTGACGGATGAAACCGTCGCTAAAGCCCCCAGCGCGCACGTCGTTTCTGCGCCCACACGCGCCCGCTCAGCCGCCGCGCGTGTAACGCCTACGCGCTTCTATTGATTTTCAGTCGTCCGATCGCGAGATCGGATGGCTTAAAATCGCGCCTTCACCGCTGCCGCCCGCCCGCCTGCACGTGCGATCGCGCGTCCACGCGGGCGTCCAATCGCGCGTCGTCCTGATTGAGCGCGCGCGACCGTTGGATCTCCATCTGACGCTCATCCGCGCCCGCTCAATCGCGCCTTCCGCTCCCTCGCCGCGGCTCGAACTCGCGCCCCGCGCTCGCGTATGCGCGCTCAACCGCTGCGCTGCGAGGCGCGGATGGTCGAGCGCATGTTTTAAGCGCCGGGCGGCCACAGCCGTTGGATCGAGATCCAACGGCGGAGAGGAGACGGGTGCGCGGTCTTCGCAAGATGCATGCGGCCGTTTGGGCGGCTGAGATGGCGCCACGTGGCACCATCTTGGCCGTCCATCTTCTGGAAGTTGTAGATGGTGCCACGGATGTCGAATTGACTCGATTTTTGTGTCGTTGGGCTGCGATCATCGATCCGAATTCATCCGTGTGGTCGGATTTGTCATCTGAAGTGTGGATTTACACCATCCTGGCCCTTGATCTTCTAGGGTTCCCCGGTCTCTATCTGATGCTACGGATGCCTGATTAGGGCGATCTTGGAGTCGTTGAACTCCAATCGTCGCCCTGATCACATCCATACAGTTGGATCTTTGATCCGAGGCCCCGATAAAATGTTTATCCTGTCCAAGCACATAAAAGGAGACAATTAACCTCCATTTTATTCAAACTACTCTAAATGCAAGATGATGCATGTTATGTAATATTTATATTATGAAATGCAATCCTATGCTTAAGAACATGCATATATGGACATTTTAAGTAGTGTAAATGTGTTTACATCATACCCCCATGCCTACCTTTTGCTAGTCCCTAGCAAAACTATATGCTATTTATAAAAGAATTAAGTTAGATTATTTGGACCTGAGTTATTTTCAATCATTAGGAAATTGTCTACTTAGGAACTGAACTTTCAAAGACACAACAGTGCCTGGGTATCAGCCAAAATGCAGACTGCCTCAAGCCTCGCCTTATTCAAAGAAACATTTCTTTTTCTCTTTTTACTCTTTTCTTTTTTTTTTTTTTTTGGATTTTTAAATTTTAGGGTTTAAGAGTGGCTTTCTACGGCCATTCAACTCACCCAAGATTTGATGAGAACCCTAAGTTTTAAGCATCTTATTGTGATTGTGATAGACTCGTTGACCGGCGGTTAGAACGGACTTCGGATTTCTACGCCTCTAGGTGACCTAACCAGAATTCTGCCTAAAGGTGTATCTTTACAACCGGTAGCTTTCTCCCTAATTTTATTTTTTTTACGGGGTCAACACAAGGGTGAATCCAGTGTATATCTCCCCGGTTTATTCTACTTCTCCGCTTCTTCCTAAGTGTTTTGGGAATTTTTAGTGCATTTTCTGAGCTGGGTTCTGGACGACCGGTCGATGAGCTGTTACCACCGACAACTTGCCAGCCATACTCGTGCGGCGAAGTGTGGCTTATTTCTTTTTGTTCTTTTCTCCTTTTTGTTTTTTTTTTTTTTTTTAAGTAGGTGGCTTCCCTGGTCTAAGATTTACCTAAAGGTATCAAAAAGAGAACGGTCCAGTGACTGGGCTCTGGACAACCTACCTATGGGCTGTTACCCACGATAACTTGCCAGCCATATCACCCTAGAAGGTTCATTAGCTATCCAATTTCCATAAAAATCGCCGAACAACGAGTCATTGCAAAGAAAGTGTGTAGATGCTTAAGACTCGAAATTCCCTCAAATCAGAGGGCGGGTTGATAAGTCGTGTACTTATCACCCAAACTTATTTATTCCAATTATAATAGAATTAAGATGGCGAGGACTCAAAGACAAATCCACATTTTAGTGGATACACAGGCTAATTAAGTCCAAAGACCTGAGGGGTCTTTGTGTTCAGATCCTAATGTAGTATTTCCTAAGATTGAAAATTTTCTTAAACCCAAATTCTCTTTCCTAATTCCGAAATTTTTATTTATTTATTATTATTATTTTTTTATAAAAGAAAATAAATAAATCTACGGAGCTGACGAATGAATTCAGAGACGAATATCCACCCCCCCATGCCTATCTAATGCAATGTCCTCATTGTATTAAAAAGACATAAAACAGAGTGGAAAAGTGTAGAAAGCACCTGAATTGCTTGAATATCAGGTCCGCTCCAAGATGAAAATGAAAAAGAACTGTATAAGTGCTGAGTTTAGTGCCTTCAGCTAGGCACACTATACAAAGAAAAGAAATGAAGAATTCACAAGTGCAGGTCAGAATTAGGATGAACAGAAGAATCCTCTGACCTATCAGCAGAGGTCCACAGATGTGGACCAGATTGTGGTGCAGACCCACACCCCATAATCGAGAATATCTTAGGTTCTGGATAAAAATTACCCAAAACCTAAAATCAGAATGTAAGCGGGATCGGGCCTGCGATTTCTGAGGATGCAACCCAAGACCAAAAAGTCGGGTTACAGAAAATTGAAGCTCAAAAGGATAATCGTTGAATGTGTGCTTGAGTTGAACATCCTCGAAACAAATGTCATAAGGGTTCTGATTTGATGGTTTCAGCTTAAAAGGAACCCTTCGACTCAATCTTCCATTTCCTCCAAAATTAACTTCCCAAATCAGAACTTCCCCGCTCCTATCCTCCTCATTCAGCATATCAAATTCCAGGACCTCTTGTACATTTATCACCCCGTCTGAAATCTCCAAGTCTAAATGATGTGGCAGAATCAAAATTGACTTGGGTCTAATTATCTCAGAATTAGAATCATCAATAAGCTCAACAGGGTGTAACTGATAATCAGGGCATTGAATTGATTCTTCCAGAAAATGCAATTCTGGATCCGTAAAGTGTGCCCTAATAAGATCAGTTTCCTTAGTTATTGGGCTATTAAATGATCTATCAGATTCCTCAGGCCCAATTGTCTCACAGAAATCGGGTTCAGAAAACTCGCGTGAGACTTCGCAACTTGAATCTTCACCATCAGGATCCGTATCAATGTATGTCCCAAAATCATTTGTCACTTTGTGTTCCAAGGAGACACACGTTTCCTTGTAACCTGGCTTAGGGATCTCAGGTGAAGAAATCAGATCATCTTTAATTGGTTGCTTTAATTCAATCTGGTCAGCCTCATAACACTTGTCCCCCCCAACAGGTGCCTGAGCGGGTTCTGTCATTGGCTTTCCTGAAGAGAGTTCATCTTGCGAATTATTCCAAGATTGAATCAAAGCAACCATGAATCTCATCCTCAATTTCGCTAATTTCCCAAGTAGAAACTCACCCGGGTTCTTATCCTTAACATCCTGGAGCCAATCCAACAAAAACTTGTTTAAATCATCAATCATTTCAATCAGGGGCTCCAATCTCTCAATGCATGGTATTGGCTGAACTTCTAAAGATTGAATGATATTCCTCAAGTTAGCCAGAACCTTATCTTGAACCTGATTAACCTGAACCAAATGAGTTGGTTCAGGGTTGGGCGGGTTTGACATCAATGTAGAGGAATTAACGAATTGAGATTCGTTATACCCATCCTGATAATAGGTCATTTCAGATTGTTCAAAAGATGGTGATGACCTAAAGGCAGTGAAATCAGAGGATGGGTAAGGATCAGTGTATCCTTCTTGATTGTAGATCGCATTAGGTTGTTCATAAAAGGAGGACGATCTATAATCGATGTAACTCTGAGAAGGATAGAAATCAGAATCAAAGTGTTCAGGGTTAGACCCTAAACACGGGGGTCCGGAATTGTATCCCGAATCTGAATTATCCCAATTAACTGATGGTTGATTACAATACAAGTTGGGATAATGGTTATGTTGAGGATAATTTACAACAGGAGGGAAAGAGCGGGAATGCGTGAAATATGTGGAAGGATTCATGATACACGGGAGGAAGAAAGGTGCCCTGCAATACAAACAATCAAACCTATCCTTAAATAGGTTAGCCTAAAGACCTACAGACTCTCAAAACCCATCTTGAGATAAAGGAACGATTTGATCTTCTTCCGTCTGTTCAATCCAACCAGTTAGAAGGAGGGACTGGGGAGAAGGTTCTTCCTTCGGCTTGCACCTCCGGTTCCTAATGTACCCCCCAGCTGCGATCGTTTGACTCTGCTCCCCTAGCTAGACATCAGATTGAACAGTAGAAACAGACTAATCAAAAATAATCTCGTTCTGGGTTCTGAAGAGCGAGTCTAATCCTTAAGGCCAACGTCTACTTTGTTTTATTTAGGGCTAGGTTTGAATGTGCTTTGGAATGTGATGGGCCCTTTAAATGGGTTGTTCCCTTAATGATTGATTGATTTGTGTGTGAGTGCACAACCAGTGGTTTTCAAGCAAGATTGTTTTTGATGTGGTGAATTTTAAGATTCAAATCTTGCTTAGTAGCTTTTAGGATTCAACTTTAGGTGTTTTCAATCAAGTTTCGTTGGCACACCAATTTTTACAAGCACAGGTGAAGATGTTTTCCTTTAAAGTTTAAAAAGAATGTGGAGTGCCTAGTAAATCCCTAAGAGTTGAACCTAATTGGCAGCTACTTGATGAGTTGATTTTATTTGAAGTGGTGCGGCCCAATCAACTCAAACAATTGGCCTGTTGCACCACTTAATTAGGCACACAAATGATTACCTAATCTGATTTCTACTTAATTATGTGTTTAGATGTGTGTACCGGCTCCTAAGATTGGTTTACCGGTTGAGTTTGAAAATCAGATGAGGTTGTGTACCTCTGTGAGATTTTTTTTTTTTTTTTAATGTGGGGGTTGGGGTGAGTATGGGTGTCAAACAACAAACAATCTAACCTCAGAGTTTGTAAAAACACCTAGGTTGATTGATGTTTGAGTTATTATGTGATGAAATGAAATCTAATGGGTGGGAGGTGGGGGGTAACTCACAAAACCTTCTACAGCACTTTACTCCAATCTACCGCCTTTGCCTGCCTCGAAAGAGTACCTGCAATTACAATAAGAAAGGAGAAAAGTGAGGTAAATGATTTGTAAGTTACAAAACGCGAAGAGAAATCAAAGATCGTTGCCTCCCCGGCAACGGCGCCAAAATGTTGAATGATTACGAACCTACGCTAACGTGTTCGGTTTTGGAAAACCTGTCGTTGTAGTTCGAAAGCGAAGAATTCGTGTTCAACAAATAAAATTTATACCGAAATTAAAATTCCGGGTCGAACACAGGGAGGCGAACGTTTGATTTAAAAACTACGCATTTCTTTTTATTTGTTACAGAATAATTCAATTTAGAACCATCTAATTATTTACAATAAATAGAAGAGAGAGAAAGAGTAAGAGAGAAAGAGAATATTACACAGAGAAATCAAAATGAGATGTAGAATAAACAAGGTATTTTTGTATTGAAGAGATTGTTCATTACAACTAGAAAGCATAAAACAATTACTCTAGAAAGCTATAAATTTACTCTAGAAAGCATTGAAAGAATGGAGAGAGAAATGTCCTCCTCGACGATTGCTTGGAGGACGAGTAGATTAATCTAGAAAGCAGTAAATCTATACTAGAAAGCGGTAAAAAGAATAGGGAGAGAGAAATCCTCCTCGACGGTTGCTTGGAGGACGAGCCGGACGGGACGACGCCTGGACGAAGGAGAACGAAGAGGGACGAAGGAGGACGAAGTAGAAGAACGGGAACGAAGCAGCACGCCGTCGTCGTCGCGGGATCCACTTCCGAAGGGGAACGAAAATTGGACTTTATCTCGCGAGAAGCATCCCGGGTGTGGGACAAGATTCTCTTGAGCTTTGGAGGGGTAGAGAAGAGAAAGAAGGGATGAGAATTTCGTATGGAGGGGGTCTCCTTTTATAGTTGCAAGGAGTGGGGGCAAAATGGACATTACAACTTCCAAACAATAAATTAGGGGTCTTTAGTGACGGATGAAACTGTCGCTAAAGCCCCCAGCGCGCACGTCGTTTCTGCGCCCACACGCGCCCGCTCAGCCGCCGCGCGTGTAACGCCTACGCGCTTCTATTGATTTTCAGTCGTCCGATCGCGAGATCGGATGGCTTAAAATCGCGCCTTCACCGCTGCCGCCCGCCCGCCTGCACGTGCGATCGCGCGTCCACGCGGGCGTCCAATCGCGCGTCGTCCTGATTGAGCGCGCGCGACCGTTGGATCTCCATCTGACGCTCATCCGCGCCCGCTCAATCGCGCCTTCCGCTCCCTCGCCGCGGCTCGAACTCGCGCCCCGCGCTCGCGTATGCGCGCTCAACCGCTGCGCTGCGAGGCGCGGATGGTCGAGCGCATGTTTTAAGCGCCGGGCGGCCACAGCCGTTGGATCGAGATCCAACGGCGGAGAGGAGACGGGTGCGCGGTCTTCGCAAGATGCATGCGGCCGTTTGGGCGGCTGAGATGGCGCCACGTGGCACCATCTTGGCCGTCCATCTTCTGGAAGTTGTAGATGGTGCCACGGATGTCGAATTGACTCGATTTTTGTGTCGTTGGGCTGCGATCATCGATCCGAATTCATCCGTGTGGTCGGATTTGTCATCTGAAGTGTGGATTTACACCATCCTGGCCCTTGATCTTCTAGGGTTCCCCGGTCTCTATCTGATGCTACGGATGCCTGATTAGGGCGATCTTGGAGTCGTTGAACTCCAATCGTCGCCCTGATCACATCCATACAGTTGGATCTTTGATCCGAGGCCCCGATAAAATGTTTATCCTGTCCAAGCACATAAAAGGAGACAATTAACCTCCATTTTATTCAAACTACTCTAAATGCAAGATGATGCATGTTATGTAATATTTATATTATGAAATGCAATCCTATGCTTAAGAACATGCATATATGGACATTTTAAGTAGTGTAAATGTGTTTACATCATACCCCCATGCCTACCTTTTGCTAGTCCCTAGCAAAACTATATGCTATTTATAAAAGAATTAAGTTAGATTATTTGGACCTGGGTTATTTTCAATCATTAGGAAATTGTCTACTTAGGAACTGAACTTTCAAAGACACAACAGTGCCTGGGTATCAGCCAAAATGCAGACTGCCTCAAGCCTCGCCTTATTCAAAGAAACATTTCTTTTTCTCTTTTTACTCTTTTCTTTTTTTTTTTTTTTTGGATTTTTAAATTTTAGGGTTTAAGAGTGGCTTTCTACGGCCATTCAACTCACCCAAGATTTGATGAGAACCCTAAGTTTTAAGCATCTTATTGTGATTGTGATAGACTCGTTGACCGGCGGTTAGAACGGACTTCGGATTTCTACGCCTCTAGGTGACCTAACCAGAATTCTGCCTAAAGGTGTATCTTTACAACCGGTAGCTTTCTCCCTACTTTTATTTTTTTTACGGGGTCAACACAAGGGTGAATCCAGTGTATATCTCCCCGGTTTATTCTACTTCTCCGCTTCTTCCTAAGTGTTTTGGGAATTTTTAGTGCATTTTCTGAGCTGGGTTCTGGACGACCGGTCGATGAGCTGTTACCACCGACAACTTGCCAGCCATACTCGTGCGGCGAAGTGTGGCTTATTTCTTTTTGTTCTTTTCTCCTTTTTGTTTTTTTTTTTTTTTTTAAGTAGGTGGCTTCCCTGGTCTAAGATTTACCTAAAGGTATCAAAAAGAGAACGGTCCAGTGACTGGGCTCTGGACAACCTACCTATGGGCTGTTACCCACGATAACTTGCCAGCCATATCACCCTAGAAGGTTCATTAGCTATCCAATTTCCGTAAAAATCGCCGAACAACGAGTCATTGCAAAGAAAGTGTGTAGATGCTTAAGACTCGAAATTCCCTCAAATCAGAGGGCGGGTTGATAAGTCGTGTACTTATCACCCAAACTTATTTATTCCAATTATAATAGAATTAAGATGGCGAGGACTCAAAGACAAATCCACATTTTAGTGGATACACAGGCTAATTAAGTCCAAAGACCTGAGGGGTCTTTGTGTTCAGATCCTAATGTAGTATTTCCTAAGATTGAAAATTTTCTTAAACCCAAATTCTCTTTCCTAATTCCGAAATTTTTATTTATTTATTATTATTATTTTTTTATAAAAGAAAATAAATAAATCTACGGAGCTGACGAATGAATTCAGAGACGAATATCCACCCCCCCATGCCTATCTAATGCAATGTCCTCATTGTATTAAAAAGACATAAAACAGAGTGGAAAAGTGTAGAAAGCACCTGAATTGCTTGAATATCAGGTCCGCTCCAAGATGAAAATGAAAAAGAACTGTATAAGTGCTGAGTTTAGTGCCTTCAGCTAGGCACACTATACAAAGAAAAGAAATGAAGAATTCACAAGTGCAGGTCAGAATTAGGATGAACAGAAGAATCCTCTGACCTATCAGCAGAGGTCCACAGATGTGGACCAGATTGTGGTGCAGACCCACACCCCATAATCGAGAATATCTTAGGTTCTGGATAAAAATTACCCAAAACCTAAAATCAGAATGTAAGCGGGATCGGGCCTGCGATTTCTGAGGATGCAACCCAAGACCAAAAAGTCGGGTTACAGAAAATTGAAGCTCAAAAGGATAATCGTTGAATGTGTGCTTGAGTTGAACATCCTCGAAACAAATGTCATAAGGGTTCTGATTTGATGGTTTCAGCTTAAAAGGAACCCTTCGACTCAATCTTCCATTTCCTCCAAAATTAACTTCCCAAATCAGAACTTCCCCGCTCCTATCCTCCTCATTCAGCATATCAAATTCCAGGACCTCTTGTACATTTATCACCCCGTCTGAAATCTCCAAGTCTAAATGATGTGGCAGAATCAAAATTGACTTGGGTCTAATTATCTCAGAATTAGAATCATCAATAAGCTCAACAGGGTGTAACTGATAATCAGGGCATTGAATTGATTCTTCCAGAAAATGCAATTCTGGATCCGTAAAGTGTGCCCTAATAAGATCAGTTTCCTTAGTTATTGGGCTATTAAATGATCTATCAGATTCCTCAGGCCCAATTGTCTCACAGAAATCGGGTTCAGAAAACTCGCGTGAGACTTCGCAACTTGAATCTTCACCATCAGGATCCGTATCAATGTATGTCCCAAAATCATTTGTCACTTTGTGTTCCAAGGAGACACACGTTTCCTTGTAACCTGGCTTAGGGATCTCAGGTGAAGAAATCAGATCATCTTTAATTGGTTGCTTTAATTCAATCTGGTCAGCCTCATAACACTTGTCCCCCCCAACAGGTGCCTGAGCGGGTTCTGTCATTGGCTTTCCTGAAGAGAGTTCATCTTGCGAATTATTCCAAGATTGAATCAAAGCAACCATGAATCTCATCCTCAATTTCGCTAATTTCCCAAGTAGAAACTCACCCGGGTTCTTATCCTTAACATCCTGGAGCCAATCCAACAAAAACTTGTTTAAATCATCAATCATTTCAATCAGGGGCTCCAATCTCTCAATGCATGGTATTGGCTGAACTTCTAAAGATTGAATGATATTCCTCAAGTTAGCCAGAACCTTATCTTGAACCTGATTAACCTGAACCAAATGAGTTGGTTCAGGGTTGGGCGGGTTTGACATCAATGTAGAGGAATTAACGAATTGAGATTCGTTATACCCATCCTGATAATAGGTCATTTCAGATTGTTCAAAAGATGGTGATGACCTAAAGGCAGTGAAATCAGAGGATGGGTAAGGATCAGTGTATCCTTCTTGATTGTAGATCGCATTAGGTTGTTCATAAAAGGAGGACGATCTATAATCGATGTAACTCTGAGAAGGATAGAAATCAGAATCAAAGTGTTCAGGGTTAGACCCTAAACACGGGGGTCCGGAATTGTATCCCGAATCTGAATTATCCCAATTAACTGATGGTTGATTACAATACAAGTTGGGATAATGGTTATGTTGAGGATAATTTACAACAGGAGGGAAAGAGCGGGAATGCGTGAAATATGTGGAAGGATTCATGATACACGGGAGGAAGAAAGGTGCCCTGCAATACAAACAATCAAACCTATCCTTAAATAGGTTAGCCTAAAGACCTACAGACTCTCAAAACCCATCTTGAGATAAAGGAACGATTTGATCTTCTTCCGTCTGTTCAATCCAACCAGTTAGAAGGAGGGACTGGGGAGAAGGTTCTTCCTTCGGCTTGCACCTCCGGTTCCTAATGTACCCCCCAGCTGCGATCGTTTGACTCTGCTCCCCTAGCTAGACATCAGATTGAACAGTAGAAACAGACTAATCAAAAATAATCTCGTTCTGGGTTCTGAAGAGCGAGTCTAATCCTTAAGGCCAACGTCTACTTTGTTTTATTTAGGGCTAGGTTTGAATGTGCTTTGGAATGTGATGGGCCCTTTAAATGGGTTGTTCCCTTAATGATTGATTGATTTGTGTGTGAGTGCACAACCAGTGGTTTTCAAGCAAGATTGTTTTTGATGTGGTGAATTTTAAGATTCAAATCTTGCTTAGTAGCTTTTAGGATTCAACTTTAGGTGTTTTCAATCAAGTTTCGTTGGCACACCAATTTTTACAAGCACAGGTGAAGATGTTTTCCTTTAAAGTTTAAAAAGAATGTGGAGTGCCTAGTAAATCCCTAAGAGTTGAACCTAATTGGCAGCTACTTGATGAGTTGATTTTATTTGAAGTGGTGCGGCCCAATCAACTCAAACAATTGGCCTGGTGCACCACTTAATTAGGCACACAAATGATTACCTAATCTGATTTCTACTTAATTATGTGTTTAGATGTGTGTACCGGCTCCTAAGATTGGTTTACCGGTTGAGTTTGAAAATCAGATGAGGTTGTGTACCTCTGTGAGATTTTTTTTTTTTTTTAATGTGGGGGTTGGGGTGAGTATGGGTGTCAAACAACAAACAATCTAACCTCAGAGTTTGTAAAAACACCTAGGTTGATTGATGTTTGAGTTATTATGTGATGAAATGAAATCTAATGGGTGGGAGGTGGGGGGTAACTCACAAAACCTTCTACAGCACTTTACTCCAATCTACCGCTTTTGCCTGCCTCGAAAGAGTACCTGCAATTACAATAAGAAAGGAGAAAAGTGAGGTAAATGATTTGTAAGTTACAAAACGCGAAGAGAAATCAAAGATCGTTGCCTCCCCGGCAACGGCGCCAAAATGTTGAACGATTACGAACCTACGCTAACGTGTTCGGTTTTGGAAAACCTGTCGTTGTAGTTCGAAAGCGAAGAATTCGTGTTCAACAAATAAAATTTATACCGAAATTAAAATTCCGGGTCGAACACAGGGAGGCGAACGTTTGATTTAAAAACTACGCATTTCTTTTTATTTGTTACAGAATAATTCAATTTAGAACCATCTAATTATTTACAATAAATAGAACAGAGAGAAAGAGTAAGAGAGAAAGAGAATATTACACAGAGAAATCAAAATGAGATGTAGAATAAACAAGGTATTTTTGTATTGAAGAGATTGTTCATTACAACTAGAAAGCATAAAACAATTACTCTAGAAAGCTATAAATTTACTCTAGAAAGAATTAAAAGAATGGAGAGAGAAATGTCCTCCTCGACGATTGCTTGGAGGACGAGTAGATTAATCTAGAAAGCAGTAAATCTATACTAGAAAGCGGTAAAAAGAATAGGGAGAGAGAAATCCTCCTCGACGGTTGCTTGGAGGACGAGCCGGACGGGACGACGCCTGGACGAAGGAGAACGAAGCGGGACGAAGGAGGACGAAGCAGAAGAACGGGAACGAAGTAGCACGCCGTCGTCGTCGCGGGATCCACTTCCGAAGGGGAACGAAATTGGACTTTATCTCGCGAGAAGCATCCCGGGTGTGGGACAAGCTTCTCTTGAGCTTTGGAGGGGTAGAGAAGAGAAAGAAGGGATGAGAATTTCATATGGAGGGGGTCTCCTTTTATAGTTGCAAGGAGTGGGGGCAAAATGGACATTACAACTTCAAAACAATAAATGAGGGGTCTTTAGTGACGGATGAAACCGTCGCTAAAGCCCCCACCGCGCGCGTCGCTTCCACGCCCACGCGCGCCCGCTTAGCCGCCCGCGCGTGTAATGCCTACGCGCTTCTATTGATTTTCAGCCGTCCGATCGCGAGATCAGACGGCTTAAAATCGCGCCTTCACCACTGTTGCCCGCCCGCCTGCACGTGCGATCACGCATCCACGCGGGCGTCCAATCGCGCGTCGTCCTGATTGAGCGCACACGGCCGTTGGATCTCCATCTGACGCTCATCTGCGCCCGCTCAATCGTGCCTTCCGCTCCCTCGCCGCGGCTCGAACTCGCGCCCCGCGCTCGCGTAAGCGCACTCGACCGCTGCGCTGCGAGGCGCGGATGGTCGAGCGCATGTTTTAAGCGCCGGGCGGCCACAGCTGTTGGATCGAGATCCAACGGCGGAGAGGAGACGGGTGCGCGGTCTTCACAAGATGCATGCGGCCGTTTGGGCGGCTGAGATGGCGCCACGTGGCGCCATCTTGGCCGTCCATCTTCTGGAAGTTGTAGATGGTGCCACGGATGTCGGATTGACTCGATTTTTGTGTCGTTGGGCTGCGATCGTCGATCCGAATTCATCCGTGCGGTCGGATTTGTCATCTGAAGTGTGGATTTACACCATCCTGGCCCTTGATCTTCTAGGGTTCCCCGGTCTCTATCTGATGCTACGGATGCCTGATTAGGGCGATCTTGGAGTTGTTGAACTCCAATCGTCGCCCTGATCACATCCATACGGTTGGATCTTTGATACGAGGCCCCGATAAAATGTTTGCCCTGTCCAAGCACATAAAATGAGACAATTAACCTCCATTTTATTCAAACTACTCTAAATGCAAGATGATGCATGTTATGCAATATTTATATTATGAAATGCAATCCTATGCTTAAGAACATGCATATATAGACATTTTAAGTAGTGTAAATGTGTTTACATCAGCTACTAAAGGGTGAAGTAGGACCAACGATAATTCACATTCCTTCAGGGGAGAAACTTTATGTATTTGATGCTGCAATGGTTAGTATGAAATTTTATTCTTAATTCGATGTTGATTTTTAGTTCAAAATAGAAAAGGATATATTTCCCTGACGTATTTTTGTATTTTTGAATTTTATTTGAAGTGCCCTATTCAGGAAAAAAAAACATTTCATTTGAAATGCCCTTTGCATTATGTTGATTGTTTAGATGACATCTTGCATTGATTTAGGGACATGATAAAATACCCCACACACTAAGAATTATACTACCATTAATGAAATAGTCTCCCCTTCTCTCACAACTTCGGTCACCATTTTACATCTGTGACTAAAAGTCTTTGGTCACAGTTTATAACCATGACTAAAGCTGTAGAACGTAGCTAACGGTGGGCTTTGGTGATGGTGGCAAGTTGGAACTGTCACCAAAGCCCTATGCTTCGATGACGGTTCCACCAAAACTGTCACCAAAGGCTCGTGAAGAAAGCTGCTGCGCCTACCTAACAGTGCGCTTCGGTGACGGTTTTGTGTGGAACCGGCACCGAAGCTTAGGGCTTTGGTGACGGTTCCACCTACAACCATCACCAAAGCCCCGTGACAGAAGTTGTAGAACGTAGCTAATGGTAGGCTTCAGTGATGGTTTTGGGTGGAACCGTCACCAAAGCTTAGGGATTTGGTGACGGTTTTGGGTGGAACCATTACCAAAGCCTTTGGTAACGGTTTTGCATGGAACCGTCACCAAAGACCCTTCCACAACTCAACTTTTGCTGTCGCTAATTGGTGACAGTTATGAGCCATTTGGTCACTATTTTTAACTGTGACCAAAACCATAATTTCTTGTAGTGGAAGATTGGCCTATGATGCGAAATTCTTGTAAAACTTGTTTGGCCATCTATTGTAACATTGTTAACCTCAACCTTCCCCAGGCAGGTTTGGTTAGGGATCTCAAGGTACACAACCTCTTATACTGGTTAAGTGGGAATGGAGGATCATTGACTTGACTTCTTTGACTAACTTATGGAGTAGGATTGAAGAGGCCTGCAATCTACTAAAAATAGATTCTCACTGTATTTGCATTTGTTTTGGCAGCGGTAGAGCTCTCTAGGAGGTTTCTGGGTTTAATCTAATTTCTTTTAAGTCGTAAGAGAGTTAAACCTGTTTGTCTTAAAAGAAATGAATCACCCATACTCCTAACATTTAGATTATCATAACCAATACTTCCCATCTTTGAACCATGATCCCATGTCCCGAGCATATCCCTCCTTTGAGGGCTACAATGGCAATTCATGGGATCAATCCTATTCCTATCTGGGGAGTACTGGCTCCATAACTCCCACTTTTGAGCAGAGACTAGGAGGGGGATTTTCCACCTTGGGAATCCCCACTACTATGCAAACACCCAACCCTCCCACCTTCCATGATTTTTCTTATTGATGTTGGATTGATACCTCTAGGCCCTAAGGCTGAGATTGACTATCCTTCCCAATTTGATAGTAGCCTCTTCACTTTTATGATAGAAATGCAAAAACAACAGAAAGAAGTGGAGTCTATGGGAGAGATTTTGAGGAATAGTCAATGACTAAATGAAGAAATTACTCAACTTAGCTACCCTCCTATAAGTGATTCCGATCCCTACCTCTCTACCCCTGATTACCATGATCATTTTGAGGAAACAACAGATAATAGGGATCCCATTTTGAGGAGTAGATATCACTTAGACTCCCCCCACGAAACACACCCACTAGAGGAGGAAAATCCCATTGATTATCCACCCAAGCTTTATTGGAGTCAGAAGAAAGGGAAGATGGTACCACTAGAGGACCTTGATCCCAATGATAGCATATTTTTCAACCCTGATAATGTGGGTCAAGGTCATGTTTTTCATACCAAACCCCGATTGATCACATGGTGGAGCCCCATTCTACCCGTAGTAAGTCCAATCCCAATCCTCAACTTAGGGAACCAACACCTACCATACAACATTTTGAGGATTTACATGTGCCCATTATGGGTGACCCTAAGGGAATGGACCAAGATCTGGATGAATTGGATCAATTTTGATCTTGGGAATACAAAGAGTCTATATTAGAGGAGGATGATAACTCAATAGTGGAACCTAGACTTAGAGGTTGGAGTGAATCTCGGGAGGATTATGTGTTATTCGAGGACTTACCCCTTAAGGATATGAATGATCTGGTAAAATATGGATTCCTCCCTACTTGTGATTTTGAAAATCATCCTCCCAAAAATTAGGAAGATACGAAGTCAAAGTTGGAGAAAGGCGAATAGAAGATTGAGGGGCCTAGTTCAAAAATGGGGAGTGATTCTCAAGGAGAATACGTATCATTTGAGGATTTATGCCTGGAGGAGATCAAAGAAATGAGTTGTATAGGCTTTCTTCATTCATATAACATTGGTAATGATCCTCCTCCTACAAAGATAAAGGATAATGAAGTAGCGACTGTGTTTAATAAATCACACAAAGCCCTCGGAAGAGATGTAACTAATGAGAAAGAACCCATGGATGGACTTAATGATAATTACAATTTCGCTGCTTCTTAGGAGACTCAACTGTCATGAAAGCATTTTGATCATGAGTCTACATATGATAATGAGATAATGAATTCTATGCATGACTCATCTATTATAGAGGAGCAGTTGGAGTTTTATGAAACAATGAAAGAAGAATGCTAGTTGGGAATGCAATTTGAACATACTAAGCTCTCATTGGACTTAATCATTACCACCAAATCACTCAAGCAAACTTTATACTCCTTACCTAATCTTGGCTTAGGTCTCTACTCACATACATTCTTTCTAGGAAGAATATTTGGCCAGTACATTCCTGAGTGGAATGGACAGTTTGGATTGATGCCTATACTTTTACTCTTGCCATTCAAGAGTTTGTAATAATTGTGTGTATATCTTTTAACACCCTACCTACTTTGGAGGACCCTTGTTATCCTCCACTTCTATTTTAGGAGGTCCCTACTCATGCCACTCTTTCTCCTAGACCTCTCCAGGCAGTCTACGAGGTTCTTTGTTTTCTTGTCTTTTGGCGAGCATTTGGAATCACATTGCATCATCAGCTCACCAACATCTACGGCTACCTGTTTTCTAGGCCCGCCTTGTTACGTGTATTTGTAGGGCCTGTCCACTTGAATAAACAACCTGATTTGCAAGTTCCACTCGTCTGGCTGCCGACATAAATGCAACACTTGTTGGGAGGCAACCCAACGTATAGAATAATGCCTTCTTCAGGTGATTTCTTTTCTTCTATCTTAATTTTACAATGAGGACATTGTAGAAATTAGGCATGGGGGGGATAACTTGAAGTTGTTTTATAGCATTTATAGTTGCACGCATTTAGGTTAGGTGCATTAGTTCTGAAAAAAAAAAAATCTTTTGTTTTGTTGAGTTGAATTGGTTAGCCCCTAGCAAAAGATCTTTATCTTGGAGGTTTCATTGAAGATTTTCTTAAATTACTTCTTAGTTTAGAATCCAATACATTTACTTCACTTTAAAGTAGACTGGGTAATGGATCTTTTAAGAAAACCAATAGACATTTTTTGTTTGTCGAAGAGAAGCAATGCTTCATTTCCTAAACCCTTGAACATTTAGTTAAGGAGTCAGGCAAACTACCTTCTATTAGATCCACCTAACATTTGTGAGGTGAAAGTCGAGTGCCTACTGGTGCGCTAAGTGTAGTGCAAGGACTCAAGTTTTGGATAATTGGATGATGATACCTCAGAGTTAGGCAAAGTTCTTGCTCTTTGTTCCTGCGTGCAAACATTATATGTGAACTCCTGAGAGCCACCAAATAAGGCAGATACGCAAAGATTGAGTTCTAATAAAACTATGACTATGATGGAAGGTTACTACCATCGTTCTTAGATTTCTCAACTGAAGGAGGATAGTAGTGTTAAAGGTCAGAAATAAGCTTATCCTATCCATCCCTTCTCAATGTCGAGAGTAGGCACTTCCACCAAATAAGTCACACAATACCCTCTTGAACATCATTATCCCCAATAAATGTCTCATGAATAAAAGTTTGCATCCTGTTGTGTTGGTAGTTATGAAAAAAAAAAAGAAGAAAAAAAAGGAAAAATATATATATGTATAGAAAGAAAGAAAAAAAAGAAAAGAATATGTAAAAAATAGTGTTCAAGTTTATAGCTATCTTTGTGTTGATTTCATCATATGTCGATATCATTAAGGTAACAAAAAAACACCCATTACGATTCACCAAATATGACTCATGCCAACTTTTCAGTATTTCTTATTGCCCGAATACTTGCTGAGGACTTTTGACTTAGTTATAGGGTTATTAGAACTTTAATTAAAGCATGAGTTCCATGTAAGGCCACCAAATATTGATTTCATTTTCAAAATTTGGTGAGACTGTGAGCTCAAATATAAAAAAAGAAAGAAAGAAAGAATGAGTGCAAAGGAACGGTAAGAGAACTTAGTTTTTAGCCTCTCTCTAGGTTGACTTGTTTGACAGTTTAGAGATCTAGAGCCTGCAGTACTATACTACATGTAGCACCAAATGAGTGTGAACCACCAAATATGAATCCATTTCAATTAGATATCTTCTACGTAAGCCAAAAAGATAGGGTCAAATCTCATATTATTTCTATTTTATCCTAGAGGGAAGAAGTTGCCTATCCTAATAAAATGTTTACCAAGGGTTAATTATGAACTGTATGTAAGTTGGCTTTTCACTTGGATTCAATGCCTTAGCTACTATCACCTCATGTTCACATTTATCTAGATCTTTAAATTTTTGGAATAAGAAAAGCAAAAATCTTTGGTCACTTCCATCACTTTTCACTTTTGTTAGGGACTAGCAAAACTTAGGCATGAGGGTATTTGATGAGTTCACATTAGTGGATTAATTTTTAGCCTAAGTTGATTAGTTCCTACATTTTAGAGTCTACTAATATTTGGATTTGATTATAAAATAAATGCATGCATTATAATTTAGATTTCCATAGTTTATCTTGTATTGTAAATAATTATATGCATTTATTTGATTGCAGGAAATTAAAGGCAGCCAAGTTTCACTTTTAAGATGTCCAGAGCCTAGTTTGGATGTCTGATAGCATTGATGGGAACGAGCACCCACATCGCTGTAATCTCCACCGCTAGCTGTGCCCTATCCCCTTTCGGTCTTCAAATCCCAACTGCTCGCTTCATTGAGTCGTTGGAGACGATCTCGGTGGAAGAAATAGTTCGAGGGGAACATCTATAAAAAAGAACACCATGTGTAGACGAGAAGGTGGATCTTCATTCCCTTCCATTCAAGGATCTCTTCGATCGGCGACATTGTGGCCGGAGCATACGCCATGGAAATTGAGTACACCATGAATAGGGCCTCTACCGTGCTCTACATGTCACCACATTCCCCACGGTGACCCAAGAATGCAACCTTCACCACAACCATCTCTTCACCCCCTTGGTGAGTGGTGACGGCCGCTTGCCGCTACCTTCACCGTGCCCTCCTACCCATCACCACCTTCACCTTCTTCACCGAAATCGCAGTAGCCCATCCTCTCCCTCTCAAACCAAACACCACTACCATCTCACTATTCATCATCTTCAACCTCTCCTTTCTCCCCTATTTCACCCCCACCATGTGAACCCATCACCACCGCCTCAAATCACCACTGCTGGCTGCCATCCTTGCCATCGACACCACTAGCAAACTCGCCGATGGCTCACCATCGCAGCCTCACCATCAAATCCATCGACCATGAACCCACATCATCGTCGCTCACAACCTCACCACCGGTGGCTCCTCCTTTCGATCTGGCAGCTTCCAGCCCCTTCACATTGAGCCTTCATGGCCATCAAGAAACTCCTCCCATGCACCTCTATCGAGCTCCTTGCTGGTGGCCACAGCTCCTCCACACATGGCCACATGCAGAAAAACATCCCTTAGTTTGCTATAGTGTTGAGGCAATTAGTATTTACACCCTCTGCCATTGCGAAGCTTCATTTATGATGTTTTATATTATATTGGGTGATTTGTGATTAAGTACTTTCTATCATTCTATTTCTCGCACTCTCTCTAATTTTATTTCTCTCACTTTAAATAAATACCATGAATATTTTAGAGGGTAATGATCTTTTTATTAAATTGAGAAAAATCATTTGTACATTTGCAGGATTAATGTGGAGTTGATCTCTTGTTTATCTAAGTTGTTAATCTCTCTATTTGTGAACATTACTCCATGCAATAATTTTTTTGATATTTCGAACATAAATGGGAATTTGATGTGACCATTCATGGTGAAAATAATTATGAGTTTATTAGCTTAAGCCTCCCTGTTGATACGGCCTAATCCACTATGGTTAGATATAATTATTATTTTGATTCAAAGATTTTCCATCACTTAGAAATACAACGATGCATTATTTTATTGTAATCATTTTAATTAAGCGACTCCATAAATATCTGTGGCCTAAACCAGATGGTAACACCATTATTCATCATAACTAACTTGAATTAGTCAAAATAATGTTAAATGCTCCTAAATGATCGTTTGAGGATCATAAATCTGTGCTAAATTGATTTGAGAACACAAGAAAACATGGTTAATTCTACTATTTTACTATCTTATCAGAAATGCAGATTAACCAAGGAGTTCATCAGGGCTTAATTAAAGGTCAAATGAACTTAAATGACCAAGAAGTGGGCTCAGAATAACTGAATCAGGATTTCACGCATGTCGAGGATTAAAACAGTACTAAGAACCCTAATTATTACCCACACTCAAAGTAAAAGGGTTTTGGTAGAGATAAATTCAATCTAAACCTCCTAGAAATCATTCAAAAATATTCTAAGATGTTTAGGACCTTCATTTTGACCACTTGAACCCATTTTGACCAAAAATAGAGATTCAAATGGGAATTTGCCCTAATTTGGGCTTTTATGTAATTTTCCCAGTAAAATGTGGTCAAAACCCAAATCTAAGTTCACCATTAGATTCCTTGGGTCCAAATTAGATTAACACCAAAATTTCAACCTAATCAGATTCATCTTGACCTAGTTTGCAATTTAGTCCCTAGATCTCTATTCATTTAAATGAAACCCCTAAGTTCTAGGGCTTTCTCACCAAAACGGCCCTATCTTCTCATCACTTTCACAAATAGGTCCCAACCGCCTTCTCCTTCAGACTTTCCCATTCGCAAAAATAGAGAACAAACCCAACATCACTGACTTCTAATTGACGATTTCTTAATCAGATCTTCACCAAATCCCTCCAAAATTGGAGGGTTTGGTGTTCAGAAATAGGGAACATATTGGACCATATTTGAGATCCTACTTTGACAAGGGGAGCTCATGCGACCTCAGAATTTCCCAAATTGAATGTTTCCAAGAACTTGATTCAAATGTGCATATTCTTGCCAACTATGACCAAATTCGAGCTCTAAATAAGCTCTATGTTGTTCCACATCACGGGTAGTCAAATTTTAGCCGAAAAACTCCTCTTTTTTTCCTCTCTGGCCACCTCTGACTTGCACTCCTATGAGCCCCTTCAACCTCCCTCCTCCGACTGTCCAATAGCCAAATTGGGTGGTCCATTGCCTTTGTCTCTCTATTCCGCTCCTTGCTAGCCACAGTAGGAGCCCTCTCAACCATCTTCCCCCTCGTATCCTGTCATCGAAGAACTTCATCTCTCTCACTCCCAGCAAGCCACACCGGTGCAAGCCCTTGCCTCCCTCAACCCCATAGCTCTCTACTTTCTTCCTCTCATTCCCCAAATTATTTCTAAACCTTTAGTTCCTAAGATCACCTACTGCACACATCTCCCCCCTCGTCTTCTGATGACTCTATAAATAATAGAATTAATTACATCAATTAGAGTCAACTTCAATGACATATGTGCATAAATATCATGACACTGTGGATTTGGGAGCAATGCCTGCATATTGTGTAAGATCTACATTTAGATTGATTGCAATTAATGTTTAATGACCATGTGTACATGTGCATGTTGAAATAGGTCATAGATGAGCAATTGAACTATACGGATGGATCCAGATCCACGAACGGAGTCCAACGGACTCAAAATCACCTCAATCTGACCTCCGTAGCTCCTACAATGAGGTAAAGAAGTTCTAGTCATTGATCATCAGATCAAAGGCCCATAATCAGTCGCGTGTCAGTCATCCGCGCCTCCCCTATGTGCTTACATCCATTGAAGGCCTCTCCAATGACGCCTCTCCATTGTTGGAAGAAGATCCAACGGTGAGGGAGGTGCCACACCTTGCCTCAGCCTCGACCATGGGACCGCCATCCAACAGTCTCCATCACTAAGTGGAAATTCCATCCACGTGACACAAACTCAAGGGTAGTGCAGTGGTTCCACGCAGCACTCACACCATGGGGTAAGGGTTCGAAACTCATCGCTCTCCGCAATCCATGCAATCGGGCGCTTTGATCGATTAGAGCATTCGATCGCAATCAGATAATGGGGATAGCGGCTACATGGAGCACCTGGATGCACGCGATGCGTGCACATGCGATCCAACATGCAATCACACACGCGATCATACATGCGACGATGGGTGTGATAATAAGTGCTTGGTGAGGCACGATCTCTACCATTGATTCACCCATCGAATGGCTGGCGACGTGAGCACGCGAGTCACATGCGGTAGCACTGTGCACGCACAAGCACCAGTGGACGATGAGATGGGCTTTAGCAACGCTTACAGCTGGGATGCAACGCTTACAGATGGGCTTAAGCTTAAGTGTTAATTTGGTGGTTCTAACCACCATTCATTTTGCCATCTCTCTCTATACTTATTCTTTGACTCTTGGTATACATTGAATATATTTCATACTGAGTTTTTTATTATTCACTACATTATTGTACTCATCATATTTGATTGTTGGATTGAATTACAATAGTGTGCTCCCTATGATCGACCCCGAAACTCACGCATTTCGAGCACTATAAATTTAAATGTGGATTCAATTTTCGTTGCTATTCTACGATGCATTTTTTTAAACTACAACAATTACTGTTCAACATTTTGGTGCCGTTGCCGGGGAGTAACGTGCATTTCAATCACTAATCACACTTATTCTAACTTGATTCTGACTTGCTATATCTGTTTTGTTGTGTTGTTGCGAGGTGAACCAGGGATTGAAGATCGACCGCTCAAGCAACAACACCAGGGGCAGGTGATTAGCCCATAGTTGTGGGCTATTTAAGTATTTAAGTGCCTAGACATTAGGTTAATTCTAACATTTATTTAGCATAAATTAGGATGTAAATAGATTAATTCATAGTTTTAATTTAATTACATAATCCATACATTGCATTCATATCTTAAGTGCATTTAGAATTAGCTTAGAATAGCATTCATCTAATTAGACAACCAATTAGGTACATTATTTTCATTAACATAGAAGTTGAGGGTCTGTATATAAATGACCCTAATATTTTAACATTATTTTCTTTACTCTTCTCCTTGCAGGAACGGCTGGCTACTGCTCCAACGTCGAACGGCCGCAGTGAAGACCCATTCAAGGGGGAGCGGATATGGTGGATCTGGTCGGGCGGTTGATTTCAAACTTGTGCAGGCCACTACAAAAGGAGGAGGGAGGCAACCGAGCTCGGGAGGCCTCCACCACCGACCCACCACTGTGTAGAGAGAACTTCTCTCTTCCACTCCATACTGCCGGCCTCTACTATGGTGGCGAGTCTCCACCACCGTGGGCATGTGGTGTGAAAGGCCACACCGCCATCCGGAGCTCGTCCGCATCACCGTGAGCACATTAGCGTGCATCTCCCTCATCGTCATCGCCAACCACCACCACCGAGCTACTGATTCAGCCACCCTTTCAGTAACTTAAGACGTCCGGGAAATTTCCCAGACGTCTGAAGCTACACGCTCACCTCCACCCACTCACCTGCGTACCCATCTGCAGTCCACCCGCACCCGCTCTCCACGCAGCGCCCTCCACCCGCTCACCTCCAACAGCCACGTCTTCCTCAGCCTGCTGCACCCTCCAAACGCACACGCTCCCACGCCTGCAGCATCCTCCAACAATGCCTGCAGACCAGCCCACGCCACCTTCCAACCGCGCCATCTCCACGCACTCACCGACTGCAATGTTCTCCACGCGCCTGCAGACCCGCGCACAGCTGTAGACCAGCCCACGCCATCCAACAACGCCTGCAGACCCGTGCAACCATCCTCAACCGCACCTGCACCCTCTTCCTCGCGCCTGCAGACCAGCGACCGCTCTTCCCCGTGCCTGCAGACCAGCGCCTGCCCTTCCCCGCGCCTGCGCTCCCATGCCCATGCCAGCCGCAACAGCGCCCACGCCAGCAGCAACAACCACCCTCGCAGCAGCAGCGCGCGGCAGACTTCACGCCAACAGGCCGCGTACGCCTACCGGCTGCAGCACCTCCGCCGGAGCTCGTCCGGCCACCTCCGGCCGCCACGCGACTCGCCGCCACCACCGATTCGAAGCCCTCGGTCCAAGGGACCTCCTCCGAGCTTCCCGTGCCCGGCCATCCGCTCCTCGTCGCGCAAGACAAAGGGGAAAAATTCCCCTATTTTTCTACAGTAAACCATCAATTAGAAATTACATTTTCTGCCATTATCACTTTTTAATGATATTTTATTGATTCTGCATTGCGGAAAATATCCTCTAGTTTCTCATAATTGCCATTTCAGCATTGTTTCTTGCTTAAACCTTAATCTAAAGGCAACCTTGGCTTGATTCTTGTCCAAACTAACTACGAACGAACATTTTTAAGTGGTGCGAATTTTAATACATCATTACCTCCCTGTGGATACGACCCACTCCTCTACGAGTGGTTATTTCTTCTTAAATATTGATCAGTCGATTTTTCCACCACATTAAACTGCAACGGACTTAAAAGCGAAAGATCGACGAGTCAGTAGGTAACCACATTTCCCTCTTCCTTAAACCCCTCCTCTCTTGAAATGATTGAAAGAGAAATCAGTTGGGATCAACTTGCCTTATTCATTTAGTAATCATTATTCAAGTTTCCTGATTTGATTTGACTGATTGATTAGAGATCCATATCCTAATAGTTGCACCTATTAGGGACATAAGGTTCCTTGAGCTATTCACCTTCTTGATTGAGCCCAAGGTACCATCATTGGAAAATTAGACTTGGAAATAAAGCCAATTTAGGGTTTCCACAATAGGGTTTCAAGGACTAGTACACGCTTGCCTGCTTAAAAAGAAAATATATTCCCGCATTGTGTGCTACCCAAGCCCCTGTTTGAATTGATCTAATTAAGTGAACCCTAAAAGTCGTGACTATATAATCACTTGGATCATTAAAATTTAGGACCTAATAATCTGTTTGAGAACCAACTTAGGGTGATTTGGGTTCTTGATCCAAACCTCATCCACAACTTTAGGACAGGTTAGGTGAAGTTGGTTCACTTTGTGAATCAACCAACTTCTAAATTAAGTCACAAATCAAATTAGCTTCAAATTCAAGTGAAATTCAAGGCACAAGCAAGATTAAAATTGGTATACTTAAGATTCAGTCACACATTCCAGTCTACTTAGAATCACGGTGACAAGGAATGTTAGGTGGGGGAAACCTTATAACCTTTGGGGATGCCCTACCATGTTGGGGTCTTTGCAGGACTCTCCCTTTCGAGCTACCCAAGTAATTCTTAGGTCTGTGAAGCATGCAATCTTCACTACCTCACTCTACTTGCGAAGAACCTCTGCCCCTCCTCACCACGTTGACACTCCCTCTCTGATGGCTCTCCTCACTGCAACGACCATCTGTCTCCGACCCTCCTCACAGCAGTGACCTTCCCTCTCCGTGACTCCTCACCATACTGTGTGACTCTCCTCATTGTCATCAATTCCACTGGCCGTTCGTCGTTAACCTCGATGAGGTACTCGCTCCTATCTTCCCCCCTCTCTGCCTCCTCCCTTTGCCGCTATACCCCATCCCCCTCTACCTGCCTTGCCTTTCCTCCTTCGTTAGTGTCCACCTCCTCCTCCACCCTCCACCCTCCCCTCCCCCTTCGCCCTCCCTTAAACCGATGCCCCCTTTGCCATTCCCCCTCTACCCTCCCCCCATCCCAACCTCCTCCACCGTTGCTGCCCTCCACTTCCCCTTCTCCCCATGTGTCCTACCCCCTTCCCACCTCCACTGCCCTTTCCTCCCTTTCCCTTCACCCGATTTGCCCTCCCCCACCCGCCCTTCACCTTCTCCACTACTTGCCATCCTCCACCCCAGTCCCCCTCCAATTGAAATTTTTTTTCTACTAATTTTTGTAAATTTTTCAAAATTGTTGTAGTAATAATTAGTTGTTAACTGTTAAAATTATAATCAGTTGCATGTAAATTATAAATTTGTAATTGAAGTTGATGAATAATGTCTACATGTTAATTGGTATTAAATGTGATAATTAATTTTTAGAGTAATTTGTACATGTTAACGTGGGCCTTATTTTTTTTTTTTGGAGTAAGCTAAGACATCAACACTAACCTCTTAGATAGGAGTAACGGTCAAACCAATCAATTGAGCTAACCAATCAAGTGAGTTCCCCTGTTAAATTATGAATAATCGAAGGCAGACAAACTGTCCACTCTACACGATCTTACTAGGCCAAGGGTGGATCTCTCCCACTTGAAAATCATCTATATTCACCTATTGCCTACAAATGCACATGTTGAATTGAATGACATGTTCTCATGTGTCGCAAGTGGAGTCCTTATAAAAAATGGGCCCTACAGCTGAAAGGTTGGCTAGTCGTAATCTTGTCTCTTTCCCTAAAATTGCAAAAGGAAAAAAAAAAGTTTGGTATAGATCTACAGAATCGACACCTCAACACACATGCTTCGCAAGGTCATGGCTGGCAACGATCATTCATTAACACTGATAGTCCAAAACATCAGCACACATGGTTTTCAAGCACTACTACAGAAAGTACGATTTGCGACAATCAACCGGCGACCGTTATTTGATCCTCGCTAAATACAACATTGAGAGACTGTTATTATCATAACCATCACCAAAACCCTAAATCGTCCATCCCCCGCTATGCTAAATCTCTAGTTTGAGATTTAGCAGTGATTATTTCCGAGAACATCACCAAAAGTCGGTAGGCCCACTCTGTTTAGCGACGGTTATAATAAAACCCTCCCTGATTCAATGAAATTAGCACACGGCTCCAAAAGTTGAGGGAGGGAGATGTATTATTAGGAAATGATTTAGTGATGGTTTATGGAAATCCATTGCATACTGCACCCATTTTCTTGGGAAGCGGCAATTCGAAATTAATTTTTTAATGGATATGGCGATGGTTTTTTCTCAAACCATCACCAAATTTGGGATATCAGGGACGAGGTGTGCGAGCTTCACATCCGCACTCTACTCACGAAGAACCTCTGCCCCTCATCACTGTGGTGACCCTCCTCACCGCAGTAGCCCTCCCTCTTCAGGACTCCTCACCATGCTATGCAGCTCTCCTCACTGTCATCATCAACATCGGCCATTCGTCATAGACCTCAACAAGATATTCGCCCCCATCCTCCTCCCACCCTCCCCCTCTGCCCCTTACCTCTCCACGTCCCTCCTCTCCACCCCTTGCCATGCCACCCCGTCCCCTTTCTCCCTCCACCAGCATCCACCACTTCCTCTACCCTCCCCTCCCCCTCTACCCTCCCTTCAGCTGACATCCCCTTTTCCCTCCCTTTCTTCCCTCCCCCCATCCAATCTCTGCTACCTTCACCTCCCCCTCCTCCCCATGTGCCCTACACCCCTTCCCACCTCCGCTACCCTTTCCTCCCTTCCCACCTTCATTGCCCTTTCCTCCCCTCCCCCTCCACCCAATCTGCCCTTCCCCACCCACCCTCCACCTCCCCCACTCCCTACCATCCTCCACCCCAATCCCACGCCAATTGAAATTTTTTATTTCTATTAATTTTTGTAAAATTTTAGAAATTGTTGTAGTAATAATTAGTTGTTAATTGTTAAAATTATAATTAGTTGCATGTAAATTATAAATTTATAATTGAAGTTGACGAATTATTTTTGCACGTTAATTCTTATTGAATGAGTGAAATAGTGATTCTTGTTTTTGATAAAATTCATAACAAATAATGTAGCGTTGTTGTATTTAGTTGCGTGGCAGAAAATTGCTTTTCAAAACATTTAATAATTCATAATCTAACCACGAAAATAGTTAGGTCATCTCCACAGGGGAGGAATTAGCCTATTAAACTTGTGAGTGCTGCCTCGTTTATTTGAGAATATTAATGGGTGCTTATCCTAACTAGTGTGACTTATTTCCAACAAAAGTTCTCAATCTAAATAATTAATCAATAATGTAGGTGTGCACATGCAAAATCACCACAATATAATACCATGTAAATATTTGAATCGTGATATTGATACTGGTAAACATCGCCAACATTAATCTCCTACAAGATAGAGCTCGTTCACTATATTCAATATCCCATGCTTAATATCATTCATGAGAAGAATTCAGCTATAAGTAATTCATCTAAAATAAAGGGATATTCATGCAAATGCACCTCAATGAATTAATTTAGTAAATAAATGAATAGGGAATTCCGCATGGCATTTATGGCAATTACTATTGAGGTGGAAAATAGAGCATTCTTCCTCTCTCCTTCATTCATGCAGGAAGGAGGACGGTAGGTGGTGAGGCTGCAGCTAGAGGTGAGTTGCGACAAGGGTTTCGTGATGGTGGCAGTGGTGCATCTTGAGATGGCTGGTGGAGGCCGGTTGGATGGAAGGTGGCTGATAGTGAGGATAGGCTGGAACTACAGTCGCACGCGAGCTAGTGGCTGTGCGGGTGTTTATGCGGACGTGGAGTTGGGGGAGGCGCATGGAAATTGTGTGCAGGCGTGTAAGGCCAGCGAGAGGCGTGGGCGCGAGGAGCACCAGTGCACGGTGGAGACAACGGTGAGTGCTCACTGTTGTGTTCTTTGAGGTGTGTGCAGGGGAAGAAAAAGAAGGTGGTGAAGTAGTGGGGTGTGGGAAGAGAGGGGGTGAGACAGCTGGCATTCGTGACGATGGTGGGCATGTGCCGCGACGAGAGGGAGGAATGAAGAGTTGGGTCCTAAGGTTGAGAGTGGTGGTGTTGGCATGGGAAGGGAGGAGGTAGTGAAGGTGGGTTGCTTTGCGGGTGGAGAAGAGGAAGAAGATGAAGAAGAGGCGGATGGGGTGTTTCTCACGGAGATAGGGGATGCAATGCAAGGCCACACACTATCATCGTGAGGCTGAGGGAGGTGAAGATCACGGTAGGTGTAGTTGGTGAGGTAAAGTTTGCAAGGGTCCACGATGTGTGCTATGTGGTTGTGGTGTACGCAATGTCCATAGTGTAGGCTTGTTGCACGGTGTAGGAGGAAGAAGAGGTCCTTGATTAGCCCATAGTTGTGGGCTATTTAAGTATTTAAGTGCCTAGACATTAGGTTAATTCTAACATTTATTTAGCATAAATTAGGATGTAAATAGATTAATTCATATTTTTAATTTAATTACACAATCCATGCATTGCATTCATATTTTAAGTGCATTTAGAATTAGCTTAGAATGGCATTCATCTAATTAGTTAACCAATTAGGTACATTGTTTTAGTTAACATACAAGTTGAGGGTTTGTATATAAATAACCATAATATTTTAATAATATCCTTTATTCTTATTCTTCTCAGCAACGGCTCGGCTGCCGCTGCAACACCTCCGGCCGCACTAAAAGTACATTCATGTTCAGCGGAGAAGGTGGATCTGCTCCTACCTCTCCATTCAAATTTGTGTAGGCCGCTACAAAAGGAGGAGAGAGGATGCTGAGCGAGGCAGGCCTCCACCACTGACGCACCACTGTGCAAAGAGATCTTTTCTCTTCCATTCCACACCGCCGGCCTCAACCATGGCGACGACCCTCCACCACCGTGGGCATGTGGTGTGACAGGCCACACCGCCATCCGGAGGTCGTTCGCATTACCGTGAGCACCTCGCCATGCACCTTCCTCGTCGTCGTTATCAACAACCACCGTCGCTGCAATCATCTTCTCAGTCACTTAAGACGTCTGGGAAATTTCCCGGACGTCTGAAGCCACACCCCACTCCAGCAGCAACCACCATCCGCCCACTTCACCTCCAGCACCTGAACCGTAGCCCTTGCCCACTCACTCCACGCCGCCCGTACGCCCTCCAGCCGCATGCAAGGCGGGCACAGCCTGCAACACCTCACCGCTCATGCCCGCTCACCTCCCGCTTGCAACCTCACTCGCTCACTCCTGCATCCACTCCAGGCCGCGCACACCCACACCACCCGCATGCCTGCAGTACTTCACCTGCACCCTCCAGCCTTCGCGACCACCCTCTTGTGCACCCACACCTGCAACCACACCCGCGCTCACCGCCAACAGGTCACGTGTGCGCTCACACCTCCAGCCAACAAGCAGCAGTCCTCCCGCTCCCCCCAGCCAGCGCGCAACAGTCCTCGCCGCCAACAGCAGCTGCAGCACTGGCTGCAGCCACCTCCGCCAGAGCTTTGTCCGGCTGGCTCCAGCCACTGCGTGACACGCCGCCACCACCACTTCGAAGCCCTCAGTCCAAGGAACTTCCTTCGAGCTTCCCGCGTCCGGCCGTCCACTCCTCGTCGCGTACGGCCAAGGGGAAAAAATCCCTGTTTTGCTACAATAACACGACCATTAATAATTACATTTTCTACCATTGTCAATTTTTAATAATATTTTATTGATTCTGCATTGCGACAAATATCCTCTAATTACTCAGAATTGCTATTTCAGCATGATTTCTTGATTCAACCTTAATCTGAAGGCAATTTTGGCTTGATTCTTGTCCAAACTAACTACAAACAAATGTTTTTAACTGGTGTGAATTTAAATACATCATTGCCTCCCTGCGGATACGACCCGCTCTTCTGCGAGTGGTTATTTTTTTTAATATTGATTAGTCGATTTTTCCACCACATAAAACTGCAAACGACTTTAAAGCAAACAATCGACTTGTCAAACGGGGTCGTTGCCGGGGAGGCAACAGACCCAATAATTTCACTTGATTTTATTTTTATTATTTGTCAATTGCACAGTGATTTGACCATTTATTATTTTCTTTTCTGTGAGAGAAAATTTATGCAAGAATCTGCCATTGTGAGAGGTGACCCTTGACGTCGCCAAAGGAGAATTGGATGAGCTATTTTGGAAAGGAGGAGAAGGACGAGGACGCGACGGACATCATTGTATATTTAGTCGCTAGTTTGATTAGAATAGAATTAAGACTTTAGATTTAATTTTTCATTGCATTTTGTTTGAAACCCTTGTTCTGGGGTATATTTTGAGGGGTTTGTTCCCCGATTTTGTTTTGGGCCCGTGTTGGGTAATTTTTGGGAGCCTGTTCCCTTTTCTTTCGATTTAGGTTTTTAGTTTATTGATTACTTTTATTTGCTTGTGCATAAGTAGTTTGAAGAAAAATAAAATAAAAAAAATGAGTTGCTTGCTAGAAGTTGCCTGCCCTAGGACGAACCATTTAGGTCTGTATGAGTAGCCTCTAGATTTATTTCTCTGCATTGCGTGCATTCTTGCATTGTTGATTGCTGGAAGAAAGGTACGCATTTTCTTACTTTGCATCCTATTCTTGATCACGCATTGCATTAGGACTTAATGCGAAGACCACCTAATCTGTACTCAATAAATCTAACAAGTGGTCACATATTTCTAGAAAAAGGACTAATTAAAGGAGGGACATTTTAAAAACCAAGGATTTGATTTTCAAACTTGGCATGCGATTCAAAATTCAAAATCTTTTGCGGTGTATGCACACTTATTTCACTTGCACCACGGCACGCTTCTAGACACTCATTAGGTTTGGAAATACTAGGATAAGAGCCCTCCTATCATTGGATTATGAAGTGTTCAGAACTTGAGATCAAAGGTTTTGTAAATCCAAAGAGGGGGATACCCTGTCACGGATTTTTGGGGGTAGTTGAGAAGCACCGTGAAAGCATAGCTTCAAAGGAAGGCTTAGGCCTACTTGCATCCCTCGATCTTCCATCTTTGGATTTACTTGACCATTTGAGATTTAGGGAAGAACACCTAAGCTCTAACTAGGTCTTCCTAAGCAAGCCGTAGGTTAACAATAGGTGCGTAAATTGATTGAACAAATTATATTGTCACCTGCAATCTGACTTAAAATCAAAAGCCTAAATTGGGAAAGACCTAAAAGGTCCTTTTTGAATTGTGTTTTGCTTGGGGAATTCTGATTGAGGTGTGAGTTAGAATGGACCACATTGATTTTCATCCTTTCACATCTTGCCCACACCCTCACCCCCACTCTGCATCCTTCGATCCCAGGCGCTGAGATGGTCCATCTCATGATGGACATAATGACAATCATTGGGATCCGTTTTACTCCTATTATAGGAGTATTGGCTTGGTTAAGCCCCAAATCAGTGAGCCGAACCTAGGAGCGGGATTTGCTTTTCCCAATATCCCATATACCATAGAAATACCCAACCCACCCTCCCTGAAAAATTATAATGGTTGGACAAACACTCCTGGGTACTATAAGCCTGAGCCTGACTTCTCTCATGATAGAAATGACCTCTCCTCTTTGAAGATGGAAATACAGAAAATGCAAAACGAAATGATTGAATTGTTAGGAGAATCTTCGAGAGCAGGCCAACAAGAAAGAGATGAAATTAGCCACCCAATCTACCCCATTGAGGATGACGTACACCCCACTACAATAGATGCATCTCCCTTGGGAGAGCTACACTTTAAGTTGGAGGGAAATTTTGGGGAGAATAGCTACTTTTCGAGGATCGATTTTGAAACCTCCCCATTAGATGACACTTCCCTGAGAGATCCACACTTTAGGTGGGAGGAAAATACACATGAAAGTAGCTATGCATTGGATGAAGAAAGGTGGCAACCCGAGGAAGATGACGATAAGGTTGAGTATCCACCTGAATTATATTGGAGTCAAAAGAAGGGAATGATGGTACCATTGGAAGACCTCAACCTAGATGATAGTATTTTCGTGACATTTGATGAAGTGGGTCAAAGTCATGTTGTTAATCCTACCCTCCCTTCTGATCACGATATGGAACTCAAACCCACCCTTAGGGAACCTAACCCTAAAGAAATTAACCTATCTGAGGAGTCTGATGTTACCAGTGTCAACCATTTACCTCAGATAGAGCACCCTAGGGGATCTGCTGAGATATTAAATGATTCTAGACCTCGGGTACATGATCAATTGTGTGATGAGGAGGAAGATGAATTATATGAGGAACCTACATTCAAGATTTGGAGTGACACTAAGGGTGATTATGTCTTATTTGAAGAGTTAGCCCTTGAGGATGTCACAAATTTGACCAAATTAGGTTTCCTTAGCACACCCATTGATCATATTTCTCCTCATGATGAAATGATGGAAAATTTGGAAGCAATTTCTAAGATTTATGTGGATTCACATATAGACTCCAGGGAAGATTTGAGTAAAGAACAAAAACCTAGGGATGACATTCATAGGATAATCCCTAGATCTGTTGCTTCCAACCTGCCTTCATTCAGTTCGAAGTCACCCTCTAATTCGCTTATATCTGAAAGCGAAATTGTGATTCCTGACGAAGAGTAGGAAGATACATGTGATGGTGCAAGGAATGCCAGGGATGAAATTGAGGAGTTAGAAAGAGTGTTAGGGATGGACACCGAGCTGATTAAACCCAACCTAGATCTTATGGCCATCCCGCAACCTCATAACTTGGACACCTTAGACAATCCTTGCCTTAGAAAATTGCTCACTTTTGTTCTGACTAGGGGGCTTAACAGACCAATATTTCCGGTAATGGAGTTTCGGGTATGGATTGATGATTTCTTTAGTTAGTCCATTACCCTGGGGGTTTATCTTTGCACCATTCCTTCCACATACCTTTTGGAGGATCCTTGTCATCCTCCCCCTATCCCTTTGGAGGTTGTTTTACCTGTTTATCCTTTAGAACCTCTTCTGGTGACCTGGGAAGATTTCATTCCCATTTTAGTTGGGCGAGCATTTGCTATCGGGATTCATCATCATCTCGCCAGCATCCTAGGTTACCTATTTTCTAGGCCAACATTGCTTTGCTCATTTTTAGGGCCTATTTCTTCAATTCTTGAACCTGATTTGCAAGTTCTTTGGCTATTCAGCCCAGCTCTGACCCAGGTAATATCCTTCTATGCAATGAGGACATTGTAGAATTTAGGCATGGGGGGGTGAACTTGGGGATATACATAGCATAGTGCATTCATTGCATACATTTGCATAAAAAAAAAGGAGTTTTGAGCTTAACTGGCTCGATCTTACAGTCTTAAGCAAATCAGAACTCTAGGGTAGACTAAGTTAATTGTAGTGTCAAACTTTAGAAGCTAAATGAGCTACTAGCTTTAGACCTTTAGGGTCCTTTGTGGACTTAAAAACTTAAGTAGGAGTTAAGTTGTGGACCATTCCTCAAGAGGTTGAGGAAGGGAAGCTAGGGTTTGATTTAAAAGGTGGGGTAGTACCTGGAGTCTTGTTCTACCTTTTGGTTTATGGGTCCTTGTAACCCAAGCATCCAAATTTCACACACTTGGTCTGGTAATTAACTTAATTTCTTTCTTTCTGAAAAGAGATTTGGTTCTCTTAGTTTTGACTTAGGAAAGGCTTGAAAACACATTTTGATTGGAAGAGTTCCCACCGCAGGAGAGGTGGAGTATATACTCACCTTGAGGATGCAATGATAACATATTACCTCCTCGGCGCTTGTCTCTTAGGATATCCATCCTACTGGGGGCATGTAAGCGCATTGCGCGGTTCATGTACCATGGGTGGCCCTATCTCGAAGTGCCAATTGCCATAGGCCTTAATTCTCTTAAGAAATCCATGGGAGATACTATCTCGAAGTGTCGATTGCCAGGAGTTCTTGGGGTCATTATGGGCGGTGCTATCTCGAAGCATCGAAAGCCAGGCACCCTTCAAGGTATGGTAATGGGGATAATGAATCCGACACAGACCATGTTGATAGCTAATCTGAGGTTAGACTTAGAAGAATCAAAAAAAAAAAACTAATAATAATAATAATAATATATATATAAAAAATTCCTTTAACTCAAATAACTCAGACCAATGCACAAGCACGGATGCTTTAATCTCAGGGATCAATAAACTTTAGGATAGTGTCAGAAATCAGGAAAACTTGTGCCTGCAACTCGTCTTTAGCTGACCTAGTCTGCAACTTAGCAACTACTTAGGAACCTTGGGTCTAGAGTCTGAACATAATATGCTTCTGAAGGAAGACTAAGTGAGTTGACTAGTCTACTTGGAGTGCTAGGTTTAGCTTAATTTTGCTAGGGACTAGCAAAAACTAGGCATGGGGGTATTTGATTAGCCCATAGTTGTGGGCTATTTAAGTATTTAAGTGCCTAGACATTAGGTTAATTCTAACATTTATTTAGCATAAATTAGGATGTAAATAGATTAATTTATATTTTTAATTTAATTACATAATCCATGCATTGCATTCATATTTTAAGTGCATTTAGAATTAGCTTAGAATGGCATTCATCTAATTAGTTAACTAATTAGGTACATTGTTTTAGTTAACATAAAAGTTGAGGGTTTGTATATAAATAATCATAATATTTTAATAATATCCTTTATTCTTCTTCTTCTTAGCAATGGCTCAGCTACCGCTGCACTAAAAGCACATTCATGATCTGCGGAGAAGGTGGATCTGCTCTCGCCTCTCCATTCAAATTTGTGCAGGCCACTACAAAAGGAGGAGAGAGCATGCTGAGTGAGGCAGGCCTCCACCACCGACCCACTACTGTGTAGAGAGATCTTTTCTCTTCCATTCCACACCGTCGGCCTCAACCGCGGCGACGACCCTCCACCACCGTGGGCGTGTGGTGTGACAGGCCACACCGCCATCCGGAGGTTGTTCGCATTACCGTGAGCACCTCGCCGTGCACCTTCCTTGCCGTCGTCATCAACAACCACTGTTGCTACAATCATCTTCTCAGTCACTTAAGACGTCTGGGAAATTTCCCGGACGTCTGAAGCCACACTCCACTCCAGTAGCAACCACCGTCCGCCCACTTCACCTCCAGCACCTGAACCGCAGCCCTTGCCCGCTCACTCCACGCCGCCCGCATGCCCTCTAGCCGCACGCAAGGCGGGCATAGCCTGCAGTGCCTCACCGCTCACGCCTGCTCACCTCCCGCCTGCAACCTCACCCGCTCACTCCCGCATCCACTCCAGGCCGCGCACACCCACTCCACCTGCACGCCAGCAGTACTTCACCTGCGCCCTCCAGCCTTCGCGACCACCAGCCTGTGCACCCACGCCTGCAACCTCACCCGTGTTCACCGCCAACAGGCCGCGCGCTCACTCACAAATCCAGCCAGCACGCAGCAGTCCTCACCGCCAACAGCAACTACAGTACCGGTTGTAGCCACCTCAGCCGGAGCTTTGTTCGGCCGGCTCCGGCCACCGTGCGACATGCCACCACCACCACTTCGAAGCCCTCAGTCCAAGGAACTTCCTCCGAGCTTCCCGCGTTCGGCCATCCACTCCTCGTCATGCACGGCCAAGGGGAAAAAATCCCCCGTTTTGCTACAGTAACATGGCCATTAATAATTACATTTTCTGCCATTGTCAATTTTTAATAATATTTTATTGATTCTGCATTGCGACAAATATCCTCTAGTTACTTAGAATTGCTATTTCAGCATGATTTCTTGATTCAACCTTAATCTGAAGGCAATTTTGGCTTGATTCTTGTCCAAACTAACTACAAACAAATGTTTTTAACTGGTGCAAATTTAAATATGTCATTGCCTCCCTGTGGATACGACCCGTTCTTCTGCGAGTGGTTATTTTTTTTAATATTGATTAGTCGATTTTTCCACCACATAAAACTGCAAATGACTTTAAAGTGAACAATCGACTCGTCAGTCCTCACCAGGGGAAAGATATCCCCTTGAGGATGGCTGGCTGCACTTTTTAAAAGAAACACCTTTGTTAGTTTTCTTTGGCCATAAGCCTCACCAACGACTCGGCAAGGATTGCAAGTGGTTGGGATGACAAGATAAAATTTGGTGGTTCTTCATCAGATGTCCGCTCAAAGATCCGGACATCTTAAAAATATGTAAACGTCAGTGAGTTCATGATGGCAGTTTTTAGATGTCTGACCTTATCTCTAGATGTCTTATATATGCAAAATGAACGTCTGACGCTTACACCTAGCTGCATCCAACCATATATATTATGTTAATATATCATATGTTATTAAATGTAAAATTGATGCATAAAATTATATGCAGACAAAGGTGAATTATCATATTACTCCTAATCAATTAACAGCTACGAACAGTTAATTAAAGAGTATTTAGACCAAATAATGATCCACTAAAGTGGACTTATCAAATACTGCTATGCCTAAGTTTTGCGATTCCCGAGCAAAAGTGAAAAACTGATGGAAGTGACCAAAAGATTTCTTCTTTCCTTATTTCAATAATTTAGATATCTTGACAAAAGTGAAGTGATAATAACCTAGATAATAGATCTAAATGAAAAGCCAACTTACATCTCAAGCTCATGCTTTACCCTTGATAAAATTCTCTTAGGATAGGCAACTTCTTCCCTCAGGGATAGAGAAGTAAATAATCTGTAGTTTGACCTTCGCATTTTGGCTTAGGTAGGAGGTACTGAGTTAAATGGATTCGTATTTGGTGGCTCATACTCATCCGATGCTACATGTAGTCTAGTACTGCACACTCTAAATCTCTAGACTATCAAATGAGTCAACCCAGAGATAAGCTAAGAAAAATGTGCTCTCTTGATGTTCCTTTGTGCTCACTCTTTTCCTTCTTTTCTTTCTGAGATCACAAATCTCACCAGATTTTCTAAATCTACTCAGTGTTTGGTGGCCTCACATGACATTCACAATTCAATTAGAGTCCTAATAACCCTAAAACTAAGTTAGAAGTCCTTAGCCAGTATTTAGGCAATCAGAAATATTGAAAAGTAGGTAGGGGTCATATTTGGTGGATCGCAATGAGTGTTTTTGTTGCCTCAATGATATGGAAACCTGATAAAATTGACACCTAAGTTAGCTATAACTCAAACATTATTTTTATCTTTATTTATATATATATATTTTTTCTTTCATTCTTTTTGTTTAAAGATATATATTTTTCTTTTCTTCTCTCTGTCTTTTTTTTCTTTTCTTTCCTTTTCTTTTCCTTTCTTTTTCTTTTTTTTTATAACTCAAACACAACATGATGTAGATTTTTAGTCATGAGGCATTATTAGAGTTGATGATGGTCAAGAGGATATTGTATGGCTTATTTGGTGGAAGTGTCTACTCTCAACATTGGGAAGGAATGGATAGGACAAGCGTATTTCTGACCTTTGGCACTAATAGCCTCCTTTAGTTGAGGATTCTATGAAGGACGATCATAACCATCCACCATAGTGATAGTTTTATTAAAACCTCATCTCTGTGTATTGGCCTTATTTGGTGACTCAAGAATTCACACAATGTTCGCATGCAGGAATAGAGAGTGAAAACTATGCCTAACTCTGAGGTATTGTCCGCTAAGTAAATCATATTTTAAAAGTTGATTTAGTTGTAGTATAGCACGAAATGAGTTGAAAAATAAATTTATAAACTCTGGTGAGTATTGGGACATTCGCAAGGAGGCAATCTCAATTTTTGCAGAAGCCTTTCAATAAGACTAATTCTAACTAGATATATATATGTATATATGTATAAAGAAGATATCCAGAGAATCAAAATTTTATTTCAATTAGATAGAACTTTTCACAATAGAGAATGCTAATAGAAACAGATAGATAAAAAGAGAGGGAGAGAGATAGAGGAGATAGAAGGAGGTAGAGAGACGACGCTGCTTGTAGGATTCTTGTGTGAGATGTGACAACACCTTAAATCTAAAGCACCGTGATAAAGGTTCAAGCGAAGTTGTAGAGGGGTGGAGAACCACAGAAAAGGTGGAAGAGATGTCTGGAGTTCATGGAAGAGATTTGTATCTAGTTCATAGTAGGAGTTGTTCTTCAACTAGGGGGCCTTGGGCCTTCTTTTATAGTTTTTATGGGGGGTAAAAAGGGTATTTTGGCCCTCTATCTCATGTAACAACTCCTGGGCAATCAGATCCGTTGATCGGCAAATCAACAGATCTGATCTGGCTACAAAATAGCCTCCAACATGCCAACATCGCATGGAACGCACCTCTGCTTGGCACATGGCGGTCGCTAGGCCCTTGGATTTTGCCCACTCACCTTTTCTCTTCTTGCACACGCTCGCGAATTCAACTCCACATGCTCAAGACTCAACTGTTCCATCTTACTCTCGGAAGACTTAAACAGCGCACCTGCATCGCCTTCTCAAAGCCTGCATGCGTTGAGCGTGCATTTGTTAGCGCATTCTATCGCGGATCGCTCAGATCATGCCACGCGGTTACTCTGGTGCCCTTAGCTCACACTACTAGGAAAGTGGGAATTGGTGATGGGTATTTGGTGACAATTTTGGTAACTGTCACCACAAGTAACTTATGGTGACGGTTCCACTCAAAACCATGACCATTGTGAGAGAGTGGGATTTGTTTTCTGTTTTAACCTTTTGTGATGGGTATGAGAACAGTGACAGGAGGCTTTGGTGACGGTTTCAAGTGAGACCGTGATTATGGCGTGTCTCACTTGGTAAAAATCGAGGCTTGGAGGACCCATCATCATAGCTAGAAAAATGCATCTATTAGATAAAATTTATAACTGAAACTCGAAAAGTGAGTCCCGGGTCAAACACGGGGAGGTGAACATTTGGTTTTGAAATATACGCATTTCGCTTTTATTTCTTTTTGTCATTTTTATCTTTTGTATTTGTTTTGCTATTTTTTATCAGGAAACCAATTTGGTCGATGAAATTTTATCTAGCCAATCTACTTACAAAAATACAAGAGAGAGAGAGAAACAATCGAATTTCTAATCAAATGTTTTGTTACAACTAAGTTGGAAAGATTACACTACGAAAGCAATAAAGATAGAAAGAGGTGAGAGAATCCCCCTCAGCGGTTGCTAAGAGGATGACTTCCTCTGACATCGCCTTGAGGAAGGTGGTGAGGAGTGAGATGAACGAGGATGTAGCCAGAGGACGGAGGATGGGGCAGGACGACATCGCGGCGAGGATCTTCTTCTCAAAGGGCGGTGAGAGGACGGATAGGGGATGCTCCACGAATGGGGATCAGAGGTGGGAAAACTATTTTCTTTTCTACTTTAGAGGAGCATCTCAGGCTTGGGACAAGCTCTCTTTGGAGCCTTGCAGGTGGTGAGAGGAAGAAAGGAAGAGATGGTTTGGAATGGTAGGGGTCATGGGGTTTATATAGTGGAGGAATGGAGGTCAAAAATGGATACAGGGTAATTAGCGACCTCGTAGATGTCACTGTAGATCCAATTCAAGCATCGCTATAGCCTCCAGCTCATGCTCATGAATGCGCGCACTCCGTTGGCCTTCCATCGTGTGCGTGAATCATGCTCGTGCATTGCTGGTGCATGCTGGCGAGCACGTTAGCATGCTCACGAGTGCGCCCTGCCATGCACATGCTCACACACGCTGCTGGTGCATGTTGGCATGTGCTGCAGACGTGTAATTGCGATTAGGGGGGCTTCGCAGGTCTCGAATCTGCAACTATCCGTTCAAGATTGGGTGCTTAACCACTACGCCAAGATGTCCAAAACGTCAAGGGGATGACTTAGCGCATGAGTTGGAGGAGCGTTCTTAGCCGTTGGATTCTCATCCAACGGCTGAGATAGTGTGTTGGGAGGCTTCTTTGTAAGGACGCCGGTGACCTTGGGCACTCTAGATGGTGCCACGTGCCACCATCTGGACCGTCTACCTTTCCTTGCTTGTAGAGGATGCCACGGTGCTCGGAACGAGGTGATTTCTGCGTTGAAGAACTGTGATCATCGCTCTGGATCCATCTGCATGGTCGGATTCTTCGTCCGAGACCTGTAAGGATGTCTCTTACCCTCTGGCCATTGATATTGCTTGGACAACATAAGATGCTACAAGATTCCAATCTAGACGATTATGGAGTCGTTAGACTCCGATCATCATCTGAATCAACTCTGTACGGTCAGATCGTCCATCCACGGCCCTCAAATAAATCACCTTCCCTCCTAGTCATAAAAAGACACTATTAACCTAAAATATACACAACTACTCTAAATGCAGGATGATGCATGCTATGTAATATTTATAGTATGAAAAGCAAATATCAGCCTAGAAACATGCATGATTAGTCATTGTACCCTCATTAATTTTGTCTACATCATACCCCCATACCTATCTTTTGCTAGTCCCTAGCAATATTAAACTACATGCTATGTATAAAAACAGAATTAGGACTAGATCGCTTAGGCCTAAGTTGTTTATTAACAGTAGAAAATTTCAACTAAGGTCCTAAACTATGGAGACTCAACAATAACCGAGTGTCTGCCAAAATACAGACTGCCCAAATCCTCGCCTTAATTGAAAAGGATGATACATTTTTTGTTTTTCTTCTTTTCTTATTTTTTTGTACTTTTGGAGTTTGAGAGTTCCAGGATAACTTTTTACGGCTACCCGACCTGCCCAAGACTAGAAAAGGATTCTAAGTGCTAAGCATCTAGTGAAAAGAGTGAAAGACTCACTAGGAGGCCGTAAAAATGAACTTCAGGTTTCTACGACCCTAAGTGACCTTGCCTAGAGGTTTATCTTTTTGAACGGTAGCTTTCTCTCTACTTCTTTTATTTATAGGGTCAACGCAAGGGCAAACCCAGTATATATCTCCTCGATTTATTCTACTTCCCCGCTTCTTCCGTAATTGTTTTAGGAGTTATTGTGCATTTTTGTGATCTGGGCTTGTGACAACTGGCCAATGGGCTATTACCCATGACAACTTGCCAGCCATACTCGTGTGGTGAAGTGTGGTTTTATTTGTTTATTTTTTTACTTTCTCCTTTTTCTTTTTTTTCTCTATTTTTCTTTTCTTTTTCTTCTTCATTTTTCTTTTTAAGTAGGAGGCTTCCCTGATCTAAGATTTACCAAAATGTAGTATGATGAAAATGGTCTTATGGCTGGGCTTCGGACAACTGGCCAATGGGCTATTACCCACGACAACTTGCCAGCCATAATACCCTAGATAGTTCATTAGCTACCCAATTTCCAAAGAAACTGCTGAAAAGTGAGTCAGTGCAAATAGTGTGTAGATGCTTAGGCTTAAAGTGTCCTCTAAGTTGTATATTTATCACCCTAATTTATTGACCAATTTAAAGTAGAGTTACTTGGTGAGGACTCGAGACCAAGTCTACATTCGAGTAGACAGTCGTGCTAATTAAGCTCAAAGACTTGAAAAGTCTAGGTGTTCAGGTCCTATCATATCGTTTCCTAAAGTTAATAACTTCCTAAAGCCTAAGTTCTCTTCTACTAATTCTCCTTTTTTTTGACTTTTTGAATTTTCAATATTTTTGTTTTAGAAACTAAAATAAATTCTACAGAGTCAACAAAATGATTTTAGGAATTAATTATCCACCCCCCATGCCTAAATGATGCAATGTCCTCATTGTAAAAATAAAGGCATGAAAAGGTGGAGTAAACAGAATATCACCTAAATAACGTGAAAATCCGATCAGCTCTGCAGAGAAGGTGGAATATAAACACGTGCTAAATTTAGTGCCTTTATTTAGGCATAAAATACATACAAGGAAGAAATGGAGAATTCACAAGTGCGAGTCAGAATCAAAATAAAAATATTGATCCTTAAACCTGCCAACGGAAGATGTCCACAGATGTGGACCAAGTTATGATGTAGACCCACGCCCCAATGTCGAGTGGTTCTAAGGTTCCAGATGAAAATCACCCAGAACATAAGATTATTGTGTTTACGGGTCCAGGCCTGTGGTTTTGTGGTGTGCAACCCAAGACCAAAGTGTCGAACACTAGGTAAAGATGGTTCAATAGGTTCGGATGTCCTCTTAAAGTTCAGCTTAGAAAGATAATCAGCTATTTCAAGCTTGGGTTGCACGTGAAAGATATCATAAGGGTCCTGGTAGAAAGTAGGTGGTTTTAAGTCAATAGGAACCCTTAGATCCAACATTGTGTTTCCCTTTGAGTTAGCCTTCCAAATTTTCATTACCAAATTCCTATCCTCTAAAATCAATATTTTCAGGACCTCCAAATCATTGTACACCCCATCTAAAGTACCCAGGTCCAACAATTGTGACTGAATCAGGATTGACTTAGGTCTGGTGATCTCAAAAATATCATCATTCAATTCTTTAGGGTGTGGTTGAGGACTGGGGCTACTGATTGAATCATCAGGATTCGAATCATCCAACTTAGCCCCAACATTGTCATACCCTTCAATGATTGGGCTATCAAATGGTTCATCAGATTCCTTAAGCCCATTTGTCTCAATAAAATCATCTTCCTTATGCTCAAGTGAGACCTCACTAAGAGATTCGTCACCTTAAGAGTCAAAGAATTCATGATCCTCATTTATATATGTCTCAAAATCGATTGTCATTTCCAAGTTCAATGAGACATATTTTTCCTCGCTCCCTGGCTCGAGGATCTCAAGTGAATCAATCAGTTCATCCACAATGGGTTGCTCTAGCCTACGTGGTCATCCCCGGTCACAGAAAATGTATCCCCCCCGACAGGCGCTTAGCAGGTTTAGACATTGGCTCTCTTGAAAGGGGTTCATCTTGAGAATCATCCCATGATTGGGCTAGGGCAACCATAAATTTCATCCTCAACCTCAACAATTTCCCAAGTAGAAACTCACCCAGGCCCCTTATCCCTAACTTTTTGGAGCAAATCCAATAAAGAGCTATTCAGCTCATCAATCATTTTTATCATAGGCTCCAATGCTTCAGTGCATGGTGTTGGCTGGGCTACTAAATATTGTATGGTATTCCTTAAGTTAGCCAACACCCTATGTTGGATCTAGTTCACCTAAACTGAATGGCTCAATTCAGGTTTGGGTGGGTTTGAGTTAAATCTAAGGAAGTCAAGATATAGAGTTTCTTGGCTCCCTCCCTGGTAGTAGGCCATTTTAGGTTGTTTAAAGGATGGTGGCAACCTATATTTAGTAGAATACTAAGGAGGGTAGGTGTTACAATCATTATATCCTTCCTGATTGTTGATTGGGTTGGTTTGGTGATCAAAGGATGAAGATCTATAATCATTGTAGCTCTGGGAAGGATAGTAATCATAGTCTTGTTGTCCAGAGTTAGGCCTTGGACACTGAGGTCCAGATTCATATCCCCAATCAAAGTTATCCCAGCTAGTGGATGGGTAATTCCAAGTCAAGTCAGGATAGTAATCATCTTGGGGATAAGTGGTGGTAGGAGAATAGGATGTGAAATGAGTATAGGATGTGGAAGGGTACATGGTAGAATAGGAGGGGAAATCTAAAGAAAGAAAGGAGCCCTGCAATATAAGCAATCAACACTATCCTTAGGTGGGTTAGCCTAAAGACCTACATACTCCCAGCACTCGTCCTGAGATTACAAATGATTTGGTCTACTTCTATCCAGTTAATCCGACCAGTAAGAGGGAGTGGCTGGGGAGAAGGTTCTTCCTTTGGCTTGCACCTCTAGTTCCTAGTGTACCCCCTAGCCACGGTTGTTTGATGCTACTCCCCTAGCTAGACATCAGATGGACTAGCAGAAGTAGATTAATTAAAAAAAATCTCAGTCTGAGCTTCGAAGAGCGAATCAATCCTTAAGGCCAACGTCTACTTAGTTTTAAATAGGCTTGGAATGATTGTGCTCTTGGAATGTGATGGGCCCTTCAGATGGGTTATGACCTTAATGATCAATTCAAATGTGTGTGTGTGCACAACCAAGGTTTGTAAACAAGGTTACTTGATGATGTGTCTTTTAGGGTTTAACATTGTTTAGTAGCTTATAGGGTTTAATCCTTAGGTTGGTTCATTGAAGGTTTAGTAGAACAATCCAGGTTTTACAAGCACTGGTGATGATGTATTCCTTTAGAAATTAGAAAAAATATGGAGTGCCTGGTTCAGCCCTAAAAATCGACCCTAAGTGGCAAGCTACTTGATGGATCAGTTTTAAATTTAGTGGTGCGACCCAAACAACTCAATCAATTGGCCTATTGCACCACTTAGTTAAGGCACACAAGAATGTTTAACCTACTCTGATTTCTACTCACTTATGTGTATTGAGTTGAAGTGTATCGGGTCCACAGGTTAGATCCCAGTTAAGTGGTAGAATCAAAGTGATTATGCACCTTAGGATAAGAAGTTGTGGGTGTTAAGTGTGTAGCTTTCAGTTAAATCCCACAAGAGAAGAATATTTTTCTATTTTTTATATATGCAGGTGGGTGAGGTAAGTGGAGTGACAATCAAATAACGAAAATCTACCCTAAGGTTTATGCAAGCACCTAAGTTGATTTGTGTTTGAGTTATTCGGTTATGGAATGAAAACTAGGGTGGGGATTGACGAGTCGATTTTTGCTTTTGAAAATGATGATTAAGAAGATTTATCATTGTATTTCTAAGTGGTGGAAAATCGACTAATCAAAACAATTAGAATTAAAATTAAACAACTCATAGGAGAGCAGGTCATGTCTACAGGGAGGCAATGACCTATTTAAAACTTGCACGTGTCTAAAACAGATGTTCATGATTAATTTCACCTATAAACCAAATCAAAACCACCTTTAAATCAAGATAACAATGATTAGATGAGATGATATTGCATTTCTTGAAAGAGGAAGGGGGTTCTCACAAAATCACCAGATTAGAATAATGTTTAATCAAAATTCCAACTCTTCCAATGGCATGGAGGGTAATTGTAGCAGGGGAAAATGGCTATCCCGATGGCTGTCCCGACGGCAGGCGACTTAGGGGCGACGGCTGGCGGAGTAGGGAGGGGGAAGGTTGGCATACTTGGAGGCCTAAGGGCTCGAGGAGGAAGGAGCGGGGGGTTTCTGTCGCGTACGGCAAAAGGGGGATGGAGGAGAGGTGGTCTGATAGAAGGGGAACAAAACTGCTCGGCAAGGTTATGTGTTTCCGCTGTTGGCGACGGGGGCACATGGTCGCCACCTGCCGATTCCTTGTGGTATGTCTAGGATGCGGGGGAGTTGGACCCAAAGTGGATTCATGTAGAAGGTGGGGGGGACCGAGGAGTAATTACCCTTTCCCACACTCGGGAAATTTGAATTTTAGGGCTGCGCAGATTCTGCCTCTACCCCCATCTCTACATGAACCGGGGGGCTTGTGGCTGATGTGGAGGTGCCGATGACGGAGAACATCAAAGCTATGGAGATGGCCTTGCGTGGAGCTTCTGTGGGGGAGGTTATGTCTGACAGACCATCAGCGGAGAGTGTTCACACCCTAGTATCCTCTCTATCCCTCTCGACCAACTCATGGCAGATTTCTTTTCTTTCAAATACACACTTTGTTCTCTTTGGGTTGGGTATGCGGGATGTCAAGAAGCTGTGATTTCGAACATCTTGCAACGATGGCTGCACCGTGATCTGGAGATTGGTTTCTCCTTTTAACAGAGCCTTGCCGGAGAGACCGCCCTAGAGAGTGGGGAACAAGTCGGGAAAACTCGAGATCGAGGGTCTGCCTCTGCATTTGAGGACAAAGGAGGTTGTGTCGACGATGATTTCTAGCTTTGCAACAGTGGCAGAGGACACGATCGTTGGAATGATGGAGGGGAATGGACGTCTGCTGAGTGTGAAGGTCGATGTCTTCATCGTTGGTTCTATACTTGACAGTCTGATCTTGAGGTGCGGTGGAAGCCCCTGGATGCTGAGGCTAAAATTTTTGGTGGGTGATACTGTAGTAGAGCGATTTAAGTCATCTAGATCTACAGTTGATGAGGAGACGATTGCTCAGGAGCTGTGCACGGATCATGGCGATGGACCTCTAATTCCCGAGGCTGGTAAGGAATACTATGATGGGGTGATGAGGGGGCTTCAGATTGAAGAAAAGGGGGAACTGGGCGGAGGGGAAACAGCAGAACCATCATCCACACTGGCAGGGGATGCACTGTCAATTGGTGTGGAGAATGAGGAGCAGGGGAATCTGGACGTGCAGCCTGGGTCTGTTAAGGATCAACAGGACCTGCAGGAGAAGGAAGTCCATAAATGTGAAGGGGGATCTCGCGTAAAGAATGGTAAGGGGAGATCACCATATAGCCTGCGATAGAGAAAATCAAAGGCTATTTTACTGATGGATGAAGATGAGGTTGCGAAGGTCATGCAAGTGTGCAAATGCCATTCCCTTAGGAGGGAGGGATCCAATGAGGATTGATGAAAATCCTCACTTGGAACATGTGTGGGTTGCACGATAAAAGCCGGAGGGCATCCTTGATGAGATATTTGAGAGATTGGGGAATCGATTGTGCGCTTATTCAAGAGACACACATTGAAGGTAATTCTGATAGGCTGTGGTCTGACTTGATAGCTTCAGGGATGAATGATTGTGTGCAGACTGATGCACATGGAAGGTTGGGGGGCATTGCTATTTGGTGGAGGAAGAGGTGGGCTCAGTGTTTGAAGGTTCACAAAGCTAGACATATGCTGACATGCAAATTTCATATTCAACAGGGGCAGGAATATATTTGGATTACTGGAGTATATGGTCCCTGTAATGCATCTGCCAGGCAGGAGCTGTGGGAGGAGTGGTCTGCGATGGCTAAATTGGTGCAGGAGGGAATGTGGCGGACGGGTGGCGACTTTAATTGTGTGTTAACAGGGGCTGACAGGCCAAATGGCAGCATGGACAGTTCAGGCATTAGATTTCAGATGATGGTTCAATCTCTGCAATTGAATGAATATCCTTCCTCGGGTGTGGAATTCACTTGGCACAATGGAAATGGGCTAGATTCTAGGCTTGACAGATTCTTTGGGAATGTGGACATCCTTGTTAGATTTCAATTGTCGAATGTGAGTGGGCTGAGTCGACCCTTTTCAGATCATACCCTGTTGGTATGGGACAGTGGGGAAGAAAACCAGGTTGGATCCTACTTCAAAATGAAACGGTCATGGCTGTATGAATCGGGCTTTTACCAGATGATCAGCTCTTGGTGGAGAGTTAAAGAGGTCCAGAGGTCTGCTACTGTCAAGCTGTCAGCCAAGTTGGCTGGTTTGCGCTTGGTCTTGAAAGAGTATGGATCTACTGTTGGCTTGCTAAGGGGGCAGAGGAGAAGGGAAGCTCTGAGTAAAATTTGGGAGCTGGACTCCAAGGAAGAAACTGGCCATTTATCTGAAGAAGAGTTGGCTAAAAGAAAAATGTGGCAGGGTGTGGTTCTTGATGAAGACCTAAAATAGGAAATTGATTGGAGGGAGAGATCCAGGCAGCTGTGGCTTAAGGAGGGGGATGTCAATACAAAGTTTTTTCATCTTGCAGCTAGTTCTCAGAGATGTGCTAATTTTATTTCCTCTGTTCTATGTGGTGGACATAGGGTCTCTTCTAATCAGGAGATTAAATCTGAAGCCATCAAATATTTTAGAGAGGCATCTTGGGCATCTAAGAGGGGGACTTGGAGAATGACAGGAAATGAGGGTCCTAGGGTGACGAGTGAATAGGCTGAGCACTTGACAACACCTATTATTGAACAGGAGACCCTACAAGCAATCAGAAGGCTCCCCGAGCCCTGATGGAGTACAGGTCTTCTTTTATAAGGAGATGTCGAGTGTGGTGGGGAAGGAGGCGATGGATGTTATCAGAGAGTTTGAGGTGGGAAATGTGGGTTTTGAGAGGATTAACAAGTCCTACCTATCTCTTTTGCCTAAATCAATGGGAGCAGAGCACTTTTCATATTTCAGGCCATTTTCCCTCTCAAACTCCATCTACCTTATCATCAGCAAGACCTTGGCTAATAGGTTGAGAGTTGTTGTACAGGATCTGATTCATCCAGTATAGGCTGCTTTCTTGCCCAACAGATCTCTTCAAGAATCCTTCATACTGGATCAGGAAATGGTTAATGGATGGCATCGAAGGAAGTACAAGGCCTTCATGTGGAAAGTGGATTTCTAGAAAGCCTATGATTCGATCTCTTGGTCGTACCTATGGGAGATTTTTAGAAGAAGAGGATTTCGCCCCCTCTGGATCCAATGGATGAAACGGTGTATCACTACGGCTTCTTTTTCTCCTTTGGTCAATGGTAAGCCATGTGGAGCATGGATCCAACCTCAGCGTGGGGTTAGACGAGGATGTCCCCTAGCCCCATTGATCTTCAACCTTGCAGTGGATAGGCTTGCAAGGTATGCTTGCAAATTGGCTGAGGTGGGTATTATTAAAGGGTACTCATTATCTAACAGGGGAAACCTGGCCCCCATTTTACAGTATGCAAATGACACGGTGTTCTTTGTTGAAGGGTCCAAGTCTGAGGCACATGCTCTAGGGTTATTGGTAAAGATTTTTGGTGACATTTTAGGCTTATGTTTGAACAAGGATAAGTCGATTTTGATTTGCTTTGGCATGAGTGAACAGGAGCAGAGGGAGTTGGAGGGTGTTTTGGGATCACCCCGTGCTAAATTGCCGTTGAGATACCTTGGACTACCTCTGAGGGCCACAAAACTTAAAAATCAAATTGGAATGTTCTTTTTGAGAGGGTATCTGGTAAGCTGAAGGGTTGGAGTAGTAAATTCCTATCCAAAGGTGGAAGATTAATCCTACTCAATTTAGTCATTACAGCCATACCGGTCTTCTATTTCAGCATTTTTAAGGCCCCTAAATGTATTTGGAAGAGGTTGGATATTATGAGGAAGAGATTCTTCTGGAAGGGTGCAGGTCATGAGGGCAGATTCATGCAGCCCATCAGATGGAGTTGTATCTACAGACCTAAGGAGATTGGGGAGTTGGAAATTAAAGCACTTAAAGAATTCAATGAAGCCTTGTTGTTGAAATAGGCCATCAAAATTCTGGAGTGCAAGGAGGGGCTGATGAATGATCTGATCAGGGACAGCTATGGTTGATCTAACAGCAGTTTGCAAAGGCTTTAGCTGAAGAAACCCTCTCCCTTTTGGCGATTAGTGATTTCTGCAGTCACCAACTATTGGCACCTGCTACAACCTGAGCTCGGAGATGGCAGAAGCTTCAGCTTATGGAATGAGCGATGGTCTAACTTGGGCCTGCTGAAAGAGATCTATCCGAGGGTGTATGACGCTGCTGCAGATAAGGAAGCCATAGTTAGCTGTTTATGGTCTCAGGAAGAGGATTGCTGACGGCTAGAAGGGCTGCAGCAGTGTAGGCCAGGCACTCGTCTGTGGGAGGAGAGGCAAAAAATGATGGCGAGTCTACAACAGATGCAACTTGTGAGTAATGTGACAGATACTTACTGCTGGCAGGGCAGTTTTTCAGTGAAGAAAGCATATGAGAAAGTTATTAGAGCCAATAGTGAGGTGGAATGGGACCCTATTGACAGAAAGATTTGGCTCTTGAAAGTTCCCCTAAAGGTTCAGATATTCCTGTGGCTCTGCGAACGAGAAGGGCTGATCACTGGCGATCTGAGACACAGAAGGCTGGGGACTGTTCTAAATGCCTACCCTCTTTGTGGGTTACATTCTGATAGTGCATCACACATTTTCTCCTGTTTGATCACGGATAAGATTTGGAGGTTGGTTTGCTTAGAGACCCTTCCCTCCTGGGATTCAGTATGGTAGAGGTTCATCACTCCTAATCGACCCTTGGGGGCTATGGCAGCCGTTTTGTGGTGTGTGTCGAGGGCGCGCAATGATAAGCTTTTTCAAGAGAGATCGGTGAGATGTGAGAATATTGTAAGGGAGTGCTGGTCTCTCATACATAGTTGGGCTTCTTACTTGTAATAGTTTTTTGATATGAAATATACTGCCCTCTGGATTGCTATCGACTCATGATAGCAATCCTCAATATTTCAAAAAAACCTCCTCTAATGGCATGAAATGTAAATGTTAATTCTCACAAAAATAGAGCTACTTCTTTAGGGAGCTATTGCACTCACAAGAGGGTGCGGTCAGTTGTGAGGAGCTTACCGGAGCTTGTCGACTTCGAGCCGCATTCGACGGTGGTGGCGTCGCTGGTCGGGGGTGGCCGGAGATGGCCGGATGGAGCTATGGTGAAGGTGGGTTTCAACGAAGCTGCTGAAGGGCACTGGAGGATGCGCGCTGCGCACGGACGGAGCAGCTGGAGTAGCATGTGCTCTGTGCCCGCGACTAGAGGTGAGGACCGGTGGGCTGGAGGTGCACTGTTGTTGATGGAGCAACGCTTAGAGGGGCCGCAGGCGTAAATGCAGCGTGCTTTGCGCGTGGGCAGAGCGACTGTTGTAGCACGTGCTATGCGTGCACGGGCATGCGCTAGGGGTTGGAGCATGGAGGTCGGTCGCATGGGGATGGTGAGGGAGTGCGCGTAGGAGGTTGCATGCTGTTGCAGGTGTGGTGCGGAGGTGCAGTAAGGAAGACGTGGGGATGGTTTTGTTCTGAAAATAGAGGAAGAAGAAGAAGAAGGAAAAGAAGATGGTGTTGGTGGTGCATGGATAGGGAGGGAGGTCTGGCAGTTGCACGGTGATCGCCAAGTTCACCGGATTGGCACGACGAGCTGTCACCTCGCCAGCCCATGGTGTGGTGGAGCTCGACCTTGGAGACCACGGTGCTGGAGTGGGGCGATGTCTCCAGTTGCATGGTCGTCTCCTCCTCCCTTTGTAGCTGTAGGTGATGAATTTGAAATCCAAAGAGGCGGGATCAGATGCTCTTCATGGCCAATGAATGCCTAGAGTTGTACGTGAATGGTTGCACGAGGAGAAGAAGCAGACGTTACCTGCGGAGGAAGAGAATAAGAAAAGAATAAAATATTATGGTTATTTATGCACAAACCTTTAACTTCTATGTTAAATTAAAATAATGCAAGTAATTCACCTAATTGATTAACTAATCAAATGCACGCAATTCTAAGTTAATTCTAAATGCATGCAATGAATGAATTATGCAATTAAGCTAAAAGAATATGAAGTAATTTATTTACATCCTAATATATGCTAGCTAAATGTTAAGGATATCTTAATATCTAGGCATTTACACATTTAAATAGCCCATAAATATGGGCTAATCAAATGCCCCCATACCTAGTTTTTACTAGTCCCTAGCAAACTCAAGCAATAACCTAGCACTCCAAGCAGACTAGCCAACCCAATCGGTCTTCCTTCAGAAACATGTTAAGTTCAGACTTTAGACCTAAGGTTCTGAAGTAGTTCTTAAGTTACAGACTAGGTCGGCTAATGACGAGTTGCAACCACAGGTTTCCCTAATTTCTAACTCGACCCTAGGGTTTATTGATCCCCGAGATTAAAGGATCCGTGCATGTGCATTGGCCTGAGCTATATGAGGTTGGTATGATTGCCAACCTAGAGAGGAAAAAGGAGTTTTTTTTTGTAATATATTTTTATTTGATTCTTGTAAGTTTAACTTTGGATCAGCTATCAACACGGTCTGTGTTGGATTCATTGTCCCCATCACCGTACCTCGAAGGGTGCCTGGCTTTCGGTGCTTCGAGATAGCATCACCCATAGCAACCCCAAGAACTCCTAGCAACAGACACTTTGAGATAGTATCGCCCATGGATTTCTTAAGCAAATTCAAGCCTGTGGCAATCAGCACTTTGAGATAGTGCCGCCCATGGTACTTAAACCGTACAATGTGCTTACATGTCCCCAATAGGATGAATATCCTAAGAGACAAGCGTCGAGTAGGTAACATGTTATCATGGCATCCTCAAGGTGAGTATATACTCCACCTCTCCTACGGTAGGAACTCTTCCAATCAAATTATGTTTTCAAGCTTCTCCTAAGTTAAAACTAAGAGAACCAACTTTTCTTAAAGAAATGAATTAGGGTGATCACTTATTTACACAAGACCAAGTGTGCGTGAAATGTGGATTCTTAGGTTACGAGGACCCGTAAACCAAAAGGTAGAACAAGACTCCAGGTACTGCCCAGCCTTTAATTCAATCTCTAGCTTTCCTTCCTGAACCTCTTGAGGAATGGTCCGCAACTTAAGTCCTACTTAAGTTTTTAAGTCCACAAAGGACCCTAAAGGTCTAAAGCTAGTAGCTTACTTAGCTTCTAAAGTTCAACACCTAGAATCAACTTAGTCTAACCTAAAGTTCTAGTCTGCTTAAGAATGCAGGGCCCAGCCAGTTAAGCTTAATAATACAAAATATTTTTCTTTTTTTTTTTTTTAATGCAATCTGCATGAATGAATGCAAAATGTAGACATGCTATAACAGATGCCTCAGGTCCTCTCCCCCATGCCTTGTTCAAACAATGTCCTCATTGGAAACAAAACAGTTAAAGGAAGATATTACCTGAGGCGGAGAATGACAGGAGCTAAGGCTCCTCAAGAGTGACCTCGTCAACCAGATGGCCATCCAAAGTAATGTATGGTTTTAAATGTTGGCCATTGACGATAAAGGGAGTTGCTAAAGAGGAAGGGCTCTTAATCTCCACAGCTTCATGCAGAAACACTTTAATGATTATGTAAGGCCCATCCAAATGAGATTTGAGTTTCCCCGGAAAAAGGTTAAGTCTGGAATTGAAAAGCCAGATTTGTTGGTTGGGCTCAAAGGTCTTTCTAAGGATATGCTTATCATGCAAGATCTTAGTTCTCTCTTTATAAGATTGAGAGGTGTCATAAGCATCATTCCTCAGCTCCTCAAGATCACTTAATTCCAGAAGTCATACCTTACCCGCCTTTTCTAAATCCATGTTAACACTTCGAATAGCCCAAAGTACCCTATGTTCGAGCTCAACAGGTAAATGGCATGCTTTCCCATACATAATCCGAAAGGGAGATGTACCCAAATGGGTCTTATAGGCCGTTTGATATGCCCACAAAGCATCATCGAGCTTTTGGGACCAGTCCTTCCCATCAGGTCTAACGGTCTTTTCTAAAATATTTTTTATCTCCCTATTCAACACTTCAACCTGAACACTCGTCTGAGGATGGTAGGGGCTAGCGACCTTGTGAGTTACTCCTAGACTCCTGAGTAGCCGATTGAAGTGGTGGTTTCAGAAATGAGGTCCCCCATAACTTATAATGGTCTTGGGGCAGCCAAAACAAGATATAATATTGGCCTTCACAAATTTCATGACCACGGAGTGGTCATTTGTGCGTGTAGGAATGGCCTCTATCCATTTAGAGACATAATCAACTGCCACGAAGATATATTCACAACCATGGTACGAAGGGAAATGGCCCATAAAATCAATTCCCCACACATCAAAAATTTCAACAGATTGAATACAATATTGAGGCATCTCATTCCTCTTCCCAATCGTTACATACAGGCCTTAACAAAACTATCAGAATCCTTAAATAATGAAGGCCACAAAAAATCGAAAGCATCACACATCAGCTCAAATGGGAGTGTCTAATCAGGAGCTCGGAGAATCGGCGCTGAGATGAAGACCTCCTTCAGAGTTTGAAAGGCTTTGACACACGTTGAATCAAATTTGAAGGAAGATTCCTTCACCAACAGGTCACAAAGTGGCCTAGAAATTTTACTGAAATTTTTAATAAAGCCCCTATAAAAGTACGCATGGCCTAGAAAGGATCTAATTTGTTTAACATTCGTGGGCAATGGAAGTTTGGAAATAGAATCAATCTTGGCTTTATCTACTTCCAAGCCTCGCTCAGACACAACATGCCCAAGTACAATTCCTTTCCGTACCATGAAGTTGCTTCTCTCCCAGCTGAGGACTAAACTAGTTTCCTTACATCTCTTCAACACATTCTCTAGGTGGAGGAGATACTGGTCGAAAGACGAGCCGTAAATGGAGAAGTCATTTATAAACACTTCAACACACTTGTCAATCATGTATGAAAAAATGGACATCATATACCGCTGGAAGGTTGCAGGGGCATTACATAATCCAAATGGCATACGCCTAAATGCAAAGGTATCGTAAGGACTCATGAACATCATCTTCTCCTGGTCATCAAGGAAGACTGCAACCTGGTTTTACCTAGAATATCCATCAAGAAAGCAATAGTACTTATTCCCCGCCAATTTCTTGAGAATTTGATCAATAAAAGGCAAGGGAAAGTGATCCTTCTGGGTAGCAGTGTTTAGCTTGCGGTAATCAATATTGACCCTACAAACAGTTGAGGGTCTAGTCACAACTTGTTCACCTTGGTCACTAAATTCCACAGTAAAGCCTGCCTTCTTTGGCACCACATGAATAGGACTTACCCATTTACTATCTGCAATGGGATATATGATCCTAGCGTCTAACCACTTCAGGATTTCCTTTTTAACCACCTCCCTCATATTAGGGTTCAGACATCTCTGCATGTCCCTAAATGGCTTAATGGAATCATCAGTATAAATGTGGTGCATGTAGAGTGTAGAGTCTATACCCTTAATGTCAGCAATGCTCCAAGCAATAGCTTCCTTGTGCCTAGACAAGCATTCAATCAAGGCTTCCTCCTGCGCCTCAGATAGCATAGCCGAAATGATAATGGGGAGCATATCATTGGCATCCAGGAAGACGTACTTGAGAGTGTCTGGGAGGGGTTTCAATTCAAGGTCGGGGGCTTGTATGGTTGATGGTTTCATAATAGATGTCCCCATCTCAGGTAGCATATCTACCTTGGGCAGAGATGATGGGGAAAGAGACTCAGTAGAAACACCCAGCAACTCCTCAAGTTCTAGTATATCCCCTTCGCATTCCTCCAAGAGATGGGAATTCTCATTTAGCATGACATGCTGAAGGGGGTCATCACATAACATTGCAAGGGTTGTCTCTTCAATCAGGTCATCTATCACCTCAACTTGAGAACAATCCTCAATCCTGGCTTGTTTATAAGCATCAAAAACATTAAGCTGGATTTTCCTATTCCCAAAGCCCATTTTCAATGCCCCAATATTGCAATTGATTGAAGCATGCAAAGTTGCAAGGAAGGGGCAGCCCAAAATGATGGAGGGCTTCATTGGCTTATTGGTAGGGTCAGTGTCCAAAACTAAGAAGTCAATGGAGAAGAAATCCTCCACTCTCACGAGGACATCTTCCAAAATTTCCCGCGATGTCTTAAGTGATCGATCAGCAACTTGGAGGATTACCGGGCTAGGCTTCAGATTGCCTCCCCCAAGTTGTTCATACACGTAGCTCGGAAGGATGTTCACCCCCGCACCCAGATCAAGTAGAGCCTCATCAAGCTATAAGTAACCAATAACCATCGAGATGTACGGGGCTCCTGGGTCCTTAAGTTTCGCGGGTGTGCCATCTTGAACAATTGAACTAACAAAATCAGACAGGACAACTTTTGATTGGACCTATTTCCTAGATTGTCGCTTTTTTGTGCACAGGTCCTTTAAGAAGCGGGCATAAGAAGGAATTTGCCTGATAGCCTCAAGCAAAAGTAGGTTAATCTGCACTTGCTTGAAAGTTTCCATTATCTCATCCATCTTATCTTTGGCTCCATATGAGCCAGCAGAAGTCTGGCCAGAGGGTGATAAGCGCTCTGGAAAGGGCACTCTTGATCTCTGGGTGGAAGGGTTGTCATGTCGAGTAAGGGTTGGAATAGGGGCAACTTCTTTCGGTGAGGTGATTTCAAGCGGAAGAGATTTAGGTAAGTCTTCTTCGGTGGGGGTGAAAGTCGGGGTGGATGGTTTTTCAGAGGGTGGCACTATAGGAGCATTGGGTCTGGAAATTTCTTTCCCACTCCTTAGAATAGTCACCGCCTGAGCATGCTCCCTAAAAACAATCCCTTTTCCTTTAGGATTCTCCTCATCAGTACTGGGAAGCTTTCCAGTTTCCCTCTATCTAACTGCCTCAACAAGGTGTCCTATCTGTGATTTCATGTCATGTATAGCCTTGTCATGAGATTGGATGATGGCACTTTGACTTTCTTGCATAGTTCTTGATGTAAACACATTTGTTGAGGGTAAAATGCCTATTCATGCATGTTCCTAGGCTTAGATTTGCATTTCATGTTATAAATATTGCATAGCATGCATCATTCTGTATTTAGAGTAGTTGTATATAATTTAGGTCAATTGCATCTTTTTTGTGGTTAGGAGAGAAGCATATTTATTTTGGAGACTCAGATTGACGATCCAACCATACGGATATGATTGAGACGACGATTGGAGTCCAATGCCTCTGAAATTGCCTTAATCGAAGTCCCGTAGCACCATATGCAGTCTGAGGAAGATCAACGGCCAATGGCCTAGGAGACATAATTCTGAGCTTCAAATGATAAATCCGACCAGGCGGATGGATTCGAGTTGATGATCGCAACCTAACGGCACGAAAATCGACTCAATCCGACCTCTGTAGCCGCCCCTACAACGAGAAGAAGATGGACGGCCCAGACTATGCCACGTGGCACAGCCTAGGCCGCCAGCACACGCACGCAGCACTGCACGCACGCAGCAGCGTGGGTGCACGTGCGGGCATGTCGATGTATAGGCGCGCATGCGCACAGCACCAGCGCGTGGGTGCACGGTAAGGCTGAAGCGGCACCTACACAGCGTGAGGTGGACTACGACGCAAGAGTTGGACTTACAACGACGCTTACAGCCGTCGGTAATTCATCGCATGCCAGCAAAGACAGTTGTGGGCGCCAGCGGGCATTAGCTGCCTACAGCGACGTTTCCAGTGACGGTCTGGATGTCACTAATGGTCCCATAACGATTTTTGCCTCTTCGCCACCACTATAAAAGGACCTACACCCCCTCCCTTCCAAGCCATCTCTACCTACTCTACTCCCACCTACTCCCAAGTTCTAGCAAGCCTACCAACGCTCCATTAAAGCTTGTTCTCAAGCTCCCAAGGTGCCTATTAGTATAGCGAACCTCTGCCCCACCAAATACTCCTCCAACTTCCCATCTCCCTTCATAGGCCACCTTGGAGCCGTCCTCCCACCTCCATTCCGGTAGCAGATCAACTCCGTCTTCTCACCTCCATTCCGGAGCTACGCCGAAGCTTTCCTCAACCCGACGTCCTCCAGCATCTCACCTCCATCGTCCCACTCCTCACCTCCTATGTCCGAGCTTCCGCCAAGTGCCGTCATCTCGCCGAACAGCCGATTTGGGAGATTTCCTCTCACCTCCCTTTCTTTGTATACTTTTATAGTTCATTGTAATCGACATTGAATTGATATATATATCATATTTGTTCCACATCTCTATCTTGTGAATCATTTGCTTGTCTTTTATTTCAAAAACACAAAAAAGTAACAAAACCTCAAAATACCAAAAAGAAATGAATCAAAGCGCAGTTTTCAATAAAGTAAACGTTGCCTCCCTATGTTCAACCTGGGACTCCCTTGAAGTTTCAGTATAAATTTTATTTGATCGACGTGTTTTGCAACTACGACAACAGGTTACTTGTAACCTCGATTTCTAACACACGAAACATGACACGACCATTTTGGCTTCGTTGCTGGGGAGGCAACGGAATTTACTTTATTGTTTATTGTGTTTCTTTGCATTTACATAGCATTAACCCTGCTTGTCTTTGATCTACTATCTTGCAGGTACCCTAGCATGGAGATCCAAGTGTGGTAGACCGGAGTAAAGTGTGGGTAGAGTGTTTTGTAAGTGTCCCCCACACCACCCCCACCTTAGTTTTCATTCCGTAACCGAATAACTCAAACCCAAATCAACTTAGGTGCTTTTTGTGAACCCTAGGATAGATTTGGTTGTTTGTTTGCCACCTCCACTCACCTCTCCATCCATATAAATAAAAATAAAAAAATAAAAAAAAGTGTTATCTGATTGTGGGATTTTCTGTAAGCTACACACTTAACACCCACAACTTCTCACCCTAAGGCGCACAATCACATCGATTCTACCACTTATCCAAGATTTGACCTGTGGATCTGGTACACTTAATTTAACACATAAATAAGTGAGTAGAAATCTGAATAGGTTAAAAATTTCTGTGTGCCTTAACTAAGTGGTGCAATAGGCCAATTGATTGAATTGTTTGGGCCGCACCTCTTAAGATAAAAGCGATTCATCAAGTAGCTTGCTACTTAGGGTTGATTCTTAGGGCTGAACCAGGCACTCCACATTATTTTTGATTTTTAAAGGAACATATCATCACCCGTGCTTTCAAAACTTGGAGTGTTCTAAACCTTGATTGAACCAACCTAAGAATTAAACCCTAAAAGCTACTAAACAAGGTTGAACCCTAAAAGTCACATCATCAGATAACCTTGTTTGAGAACCCTGGTTGTGCACGCACACACATTTTAACTGATCATTAAGGGCATAACCCATCTAAAGGGCCCATCACATTCCTGAAGCACCATTGTCCCAAGCCTAACTAAAATTGATTAGACGTTGGCCCTAAGGATTGGTTCGCTCGTCGAGATCCAGATTGAGATTGTTCATGATTAACCTGCTTATACTCGTCAATCTAATGTCTAGCTAGGGGAGTAGCATTAAACGACCGTGGCTGGGGGGTACACTAGGAACCGGAGGTGCAAGCCAAAGGAAGAACCTTCTCCCTAGTCCCTCCTAACTGGTTGGATTGCCTGGACATAAGTAGAGTAAATCGTGTATAATCTTAGGACAGATTCTGAGAGTGTGTAGACCTTTAGGCTACCCAAACTAAGGACAGGCTTGTATTTTTTTATTGCAGGGCTCCTTTCACTTTTGATTTCCCTCCTTACTTCACCATGTACCCTTCTACATCCTACACACATTTCACATCCTATCCTCCTACCACCACTTATCCCCAAGATGATTACTATCCCGACTTGACTTATAATTACCCATCCACTAGCCGGGATGACTTTGATTGGGGAGATGAATCCGGACCTCAGTGTCCATGGCCTAATCCTGGACAACAAGACTATGATTATTATCCTTCCTAGAGCTATAATGATTATGGATCTCCATCCTTTGATGACCAAACCAACCTAATCTACAATCAGGAAGGATATAATGATTATAACACCTACCCTCCCCAGTATTCCATTGAAAATAGGTTATCACCCTTCTTTGAACAATCCAAGATGACCTACTACTAGGGAGGAACCCGAGAACCTCGACATCTTGACTCCCCTAGATTTAACCTGAACCCACCCAAACCCAAACCGAACTAGTCGGTTCAGGTGAACCAGATCCAGGATAGGGTGTTGGCTAATTTGAGGAACACTATACAATCTTTAGAAGCTCAGCCAACACCATGCAATGAAGCACTAGAGCCTATGATCAAAATGATTGATGAACTTAATAGTTCTCTATTGGATTTGCTCCAAATTGTTAGGGATAGGGACTTGGGTGAGTTCCTTCTTGGGAAATTGTCGAGGTTGAGGATGAAATTTGTGGTTGCACTAGTCCAATCTTGGGATGATTCTCAAGATGAACCCCCTTCAGGAGAGCCAATGTCTGAACCTACTCAGGCACCTGTCGGGGGGGATACATTTTCTGAGACTGGGGATGACCAAGTTGGGCTAGAGCAACCATTTGAGGATGAATCGATTGATTCACTCAAGATCCTCGAGCTAGGGAGCAAGGAAAAAAATGTCTCCACGGACCAGGAAATGATATATGATTTTGAGACATATATAAATGAGGATAATGGATTCTTTGACTTTGAGGGTGAAGAATCTTTCGGTGAAGTCTCACTTGAACTTAAGGAAGAGGATTTTAGTGAGACAAATGGGCTTGAGGAATCTGACAAACTAGTTGATAGCCCAATTATTGAAGATTTGGATTCGGTTGGGGTTAACTTGGAGGATCCGAATCTTGATGATTCAATCAGTGACCCCAGTCCTCATCTACATCCCGAAGAGCTGACTTCTGAGGTCTTTGTGCCCAAGTCAATCTTGATTCAGCCATGATTTCTGGACTTGGGAGAATCTTATGGGGTGAATAGTATGCTAGAGGTCCCGAAGCCTGAGCCCTTGATGTTGGAGGATAGAATTGTTGAAATAAAGATTTGGGAGGCTAATTCTGACGGAAGTTTGATTTTGGATCTAAGGGTACCTATTGACCTAAAATCACCTACTTTCTACTAGGACCCTTACGATATCTTTCACGTGCAACCCAAGCTCGAAATTACTTATTATTTTTCTGAGCTAGATGTTAAGTGGACAACCGCACCTATTGAACCATCTTTACTCGTTATCCGACACTTTGGTCATGGGTTGCACACCACTAGGCCATAGGCCTGGCCCTGCAAACACAACAACCTTCGGTTCTAGGTGATTTTCATCCAAAACTTGAGAACCACTCGACCTTGGGGCATGGGTCTGCACCATAATCTCGTCCATGTCTGTGGACATCTTCTGGAGACGGGTTTCAGGATCAACCTTTTGATTTTGATTCTAACCTGCACTTGTGATTTCTCAATTTCTTCTTTGTATGTATGTTATGCCTAGCTGAAGGCATTAAACTTAGCACATGTGTATACACTCTTCTCTCTGCGGAGCTGACCGGATTTTCATGACACTCAGGTGATGTTCTGTTTACTCTGCCCTTTTCATGTCTTTATTTTTACAATGAGGACATTGCATCATTTAGGCATGGGGGGTGGATAATCGATTCCTGAAATCATTATGTTAACTTCGTAGAATTTCTTTTAGTTTCTTATAAAATTAAAAAAAAAATTGAAAATTTGAAAAAAGATAAAAAAAATTATTAGGAAAAGAGAACTTAGGCATTTGGAAGTTATTAACTTTAGGGAATGATACGAGAGGACCTAAACACTTAGACTCTTCAGGTCTTCGGGCTTAGTTAGCCCGGGTGTCCACTCGAATGTGGACTTAGTCTCGAGTCCTCGCCAATTAAAATTTATTTTAATTTGGTAAATAATTTAGGATGATAGGTATGCGACTTATCAACCCGCCCTCTAATTTGGGGGAACTTTAGGCCTAAGCATCTACACACATTATTTTGCACTAACTCACTTTCCGGTGGTTTTTACGGAAATTGGGTAGCTAATGGACTGACTTGGGTGGTATGGCTGGCAAGTTGTTGGTGGTAATAGCTCATCGGCTGGTTGTCCAGAGCCTAGCCACAAGACCATTTTCGTTGTACTGCCTTTAGGTAAATCTTAGACTAGGGAAGCCACCTATTTAAAAAAAAAATGGAAAAAAAAAAAAAAATAAAACCACACTTCACCGCATGAGTGTGGCTGGCAAGTTGTCAGTGGTAACAGCTCATCAGCCAGTTGTCCAGAACCTAGCTCACAAAAAAAATGCACAATAATTCCCAAAATACTTAGGGAAGAAGCGGGGAAGTAGAATAAACTGGAGAGATATACACTGGATTCACCCTTGTGTTGACCCCATAAATTAAAGTAGGGAGAAAGCTACCGATCGTAAAGATAAACCTTTAGGCAAGGTCACCTAGAGTCTTAGAAACCTGAAGTCCATCTTAACGGTCGTTTTGTGAGTCTATCACATTTTCACAAAGATGCTTAACACTTAGAGTCCTTTTTGAGTCTTGGTCGGGTCGGGTAGCCGTAAAAAGTTATCCTGAAACTCTCAAACTCAAAAAGTACAAGAAAAAAAATTAGAAAAAAAGAAAAATTAAAAAATATATATATCTTCCCTTCTCAAATAAGGCGAGAACTTGGGTGGTCTGCATTTTGGCAGACACCTGGGCACTTTTGAGTTTTCGTAGCTTAGGACCTTAGTTGAAATTTTCTATTGTTAATAAATGACTTAGGCCTAAGTGATCTAATCCTAATTATACTTTTGTACAATGCATATAGTTTAATTTTGCTAGGGACTAGCAAAAGATAGGCATGGGGGTATGATGTAGACACATTTGTTGAGGGTAAAATGCCTATTCATGCATGTTCCTAGGTTTAGATTTGCATTTCATGTTATAAATATTGCATAGCATGCATCATTCTGCATTTAGAGTAGTATATAATTTAGGTTAATTGCATCTTTTTTGCAGTTAGGAGAGAAGCATATTTATTTTGGAGACTCAAATTGACGATCCAATCGTACGGATCTGATCGAGACGACGATCGAAGTCCAACACCTCTAAAATCGCCTTAATCGGAGTCCCATAGCACCATATGCAGTCTGAGGAAGATCAATGGCCAAGGGACTAGGAGACATAATTCTGAGCTTCAAATGATAAATCCGACCACGAGGATGGATTCGGGTCAACGATCGTAGCCTAACGGAGTGAAAATCGACTCAATCCGACCTCTGTAGCAGCCCCTACAACGAGAAGAAGATGGACGGCACAAATTGCACCACATGGCGCAGCCCAGGCCGCCAGCACACGCATGCAGCACCGCACGCGCGCAGTAGTGTGGGTGCACGCGCGGGCGCGCAGGCGCGCAAGCGCGCATGTGTGCAGCGCCAACGCCAACGCGTGGGCGTGCGGTAAGGCTGGAGCGGCACCAGCACAGCGTGAGGTGGACTACAAGACGCACGAGCTGGACTTACAGTGACGCTTACAACCGTCGGTAATTCATCACATGCCAGCAAAGACAGCTGTGGGTGCCAGCGGGCATGAGCTGCCTACAGCGACGTTTCCTGCGACGGTCTGGATGTCACTAATGGTCCCATATAGATTTTTGCCTCTTCTCCACCACTATAAAAGGACTACACCCCCTCCCTTCCAAGCCATCTCTACCTACTCTACTCCCACCTACTCCCAAGCTCTAGCAAGCCTACCAACACTCCATTAAAGCTTGTTCTCAAGCTCCCAAGGTGCCTATTAGTGTAGTGAACCTTTTCCCCACCAAATACTCCTCCAACTTCCCATCTGCCTTCATAGGTCACCTTGGAGTCATCCTCCCACCTCCATTCTGGTAGCAGATCAACTCCATCTTCTCACCTCCATTCCAGAGCTACGCCGAAGCTTTCCTCAACCCGACGTCCTCCAGCATCTCACCTCCGTCGTCCCGCTCCTCTCCTCCTTTGTCCGAGCTTCTGCCAGGTGCCGTCATCTCGCCGAACAGCCGATTCAGGAGATTTCCTCTCACCTCCCTTTCTTTTTATGCTTTTATAGTTCATTGTAATTGACATTGAATTGATATATATATCATATTTGTTCCACATCTCTATCTTGTGAATCATTTGCTTGTCCTTTATTTCAAAAACACAAAAAAATAACAAAACCTCAAAATACCAAAAAAAAATGAATCGAAGCATGGTTTTCAATAAAGTAAATGTCGCCTCCCTGTGTTCGACCCGGGACTCCTTTGGAGTTTCGGTATAAATTTGATTTGATCGACATGTTTTGCAACTACGACGACAGGTTACTTGTAACCTCGATTTCTAACACGTGAAGCACACATGACCAGTTCTCGACATTGCCTTCAATTCATCCATCTCAGAGGTCTTAGGTTGGGCAAAGGTTTGAGGTTGGTTCATTTGTTGATTTTGAAAGGGTTGGGGTTTATAATTCCCTGAATTTGAAACACTCCCTTCTCTCCAAGAAAAGTTTGGGTGATTCCTCTATCCCTCATTATAAGTGTTGGAAAAGGGGTCATTACGAGGTCTAGGACAGAACCCTTGAGCGGCATTCAGATCTACCTGTACAAGCTCAAGGAAGTGGTAATCCACAGTGGCATGTGTATTTCCTTGGCAAATGGAGCATTCAGAAGCTTGGGATGTGGAGGTGCTAGATATGAATTGGCCTGGGCTCGACATAAGCCTTTCCATGTTTTGATTCAACAATTGAATCTGATATGCTAAATTCTGGGTGTCCCTTGCCTCATTCACCTCCAACTTTCTTTGCATGAGAGTTGGTTTCTATCCATGTAGGCAGAATTCAAGTGAATAGAGTTCTCGCTCAAAGTATCCAAAAGGTTCCAAGCTTCATCCTCAGTCTTAGATAGAAAGGTTCCTGCACAGGCACCATCCACAGTCTGCCTATGTGAATCATTAAGTCTGGTGTAGAACCTTTCAACTAGTTGCCACTTCGGCACCAGGTGATGTGGGCAAAGTCTCAATAGGTCATTAAAGCGCTCCCACGCATCATGGAATGCTTCCCCATCATTTTGAACAAAATGTGTAATTTCCCTCCTAAAGTGATTTGTTTTGCTCATGGAGAAGTACTTCTTCGAAAACTCCTTCAAGGCATCCCAAGTGTTAATATCATCAAGGGTATGATACCAATACTTGGCTTTGTCCTTGAGGGAGAAAGGAAAGAGGGTCCGCATTTGAGCATCATCAGTAATGCCCTGTAGCTTCATCGTGGAACAGACCTCGGTGAATTCCTCTATATGCCTGTAAGGGTCTTCCCTAGCAATACCATAAAAGGAGGGTAGCAAGGATATGGTACTGCTTCTGATCTCATAAGGATTGTCCCCTTCAGGTCCATGTAGTCTAGGGCCAGTTTGATTGGTTGGAATGAAATATTCCTTAAGGCTCCTTTGACCAGCCATTTCTTCCCTTGGGAGGTTCCTTCTTAAGATTCCTTCAAGTTTAGGATCAAACACAAGTTGTCTCCTAAGAGATCACCTACCAAGCATGCACTACAGACACAATTCAAAAGGACTTGTTAGGTCTTTACGAATTTAGGCTTTTGACTTTAATTCAAATTGTAGGTGACAAAGAAAGTTGCCCAATCAATTATGCACCTATTGTCGACCTTCAAAATTTTTCGTGATCGCTGAATCGGGTTTTAACAATATCCCATTGGAATATAGCCGAAAGAACGTTCAAAACAAATAAAATTTTATTACTCAAATTTAAAGTCCGAGGTCGAACATAGGGAGCAAATTAGTGTTTTAGAAATCAAGATCACAATTAAAGGAATATACAATATATTAATATCACAATGCAAAAATATAGGACTAATTGGCAATGTAGATCACAAAATATTCAAGAACTTAATGAATATGAATTAAAAATTGGACTATGGTCCTTCTAATTTCTTCTCTCTCTTATTCTCTTCTCTTCTTCTTCTTATTTTGCCTTTGCAAGCTTTCTTCTCTTTCTATCTCTTTGTCTTTGGCTTTCTCTATCTTTTCCTCCCTTCTTCTTCTTCTTCCTTTGGCTTCTATCTTCTTTACCTTTCGTACCATTCTCTTTTCTCTTCCTTTGCCTTTCTTTGCTAGCTGCCTCTTCTCTTTCTTTCTCTTTGTCATTGTCTTTCTCTGTCTTTTCCTCCCTTCTTCTTCTTCTTTGGCTTTTCTCTTCCTTCTCTCTCTGCCGGCTGCATTCTCTCTTCCTTTGCCTTTCTCTGCCTTGGCTTCTTTGCGTCCTTGTCTTCTCCTTCTTCTTCTTCTTCAGCTTGTAGCAAAACCTACCCCCTACCCACGTGCACTCTCCTCTCTTTTCTCTCTTAGGTTCCTCTCTCCCAGAGCCACATGTTTCTCGGGTAATCGGGTAGGGTACGTGCCTGGGATAGGCCCACCAGCGTGTGGTGGTGGGAGAGGAGTGCAGTCAGGTTAGGTCAAGGCCAGGTCTGCGAGGCGTGAGCGTGGGCGAGGCCAGTTCGGTTAAGGTGAGAGGGACCTCACCCAGTGAACCGGAGGTGACAAGGCTATGGCAAGAATTCAACTTATGCGCACACGATCGCTCTCCCAATTCCGAGGTGGGACTAAATGTCCCACCTCCCTCGTGCACCGCAGCAGTAGATGCGTGGCTCAATTGGCAAGGATGCAAGGGCTCTTAACTCTGATTGAGAACCTGAGTGCGTTCGTGCCTCAAGTCCGTACCACTGATGTAAGCATGTGTACATTACATAAGATGTCTATTTATGCATGTTCTTAAGCATAGAATTGCATTACATACTATAAATATTGCATAGCATGCATCATCTTGCATTTATATTAGTTTGAATAAAATGGAGGTTAATTCTCCTTTTATGTTCAAGGATAGGAAAAAATTTTATCAGGGTCTCAGATCGAAGATCAACCGTACAGATTTGATTAGGGCGATGATTGGAGTTCAACGACACCAAGATCGCCCTAATCAAACATCTGTAGCATCATATAGAGACTGGGGAATCCAAGAAGATCAAGGGCCAAGATGGTGTGAATGCACACTTCAGATGACAAATCCGATCACACGGATGGATTTGGATCGACGATCACAGCCTAACGACTCAAAAATCGACTCAATCCGACAACCGTGTTACCATCTACATCATCCATAAGATGGACGGCCAACCACTGGTGCCATCTCAGCCACCCAACCAACCACTGCACCCGCAACACCCTCTCTTCTTCGTTGCTTCTCCATCGTTGGATGATCATCCAATAGCTGTGGATGTGTGCACACAAAACATAAGCATGACACAAACGTGCTTGTAGCATGTTGGTCAAGCGCGCTTACGCGAAGGCGAGGTGCACGTTTGAGCCTTGGCGAGCTACTGTTGAGGCACAATGAGCTGGTGCGATTGACCGATCGATCATGATTGAGCGGTCACGTGCGCTCAATAGTGCTCACACCGCATCAGACGCTCGTTCATAACGCGGGATCAGACGTGGGTGAGCGCGCGGTTGAGCTGCGGCGAGGATGCATCTCAGCCGTTCAATCTCGCGATCAAACTATCGAGATTTCAAGAACGTAAACGCGCGTTTCACGTACGGGAGGCGAGCGGGCATGCAAGCACCGCCCACGAAGGCCACGTTCGGACCTTTAGCAATGGATTTATCCGTCACTAAAGGTCCTGAATTAATGTTTTTCAAATTAAAAAGACCAAATTTCCCTCACTCCTTGCAACTATAAAAGGAGACCCCCTCCATACAAAATTTGCATCCCTTCTTTCTCTTCTCTCCCTCTCCCAAGCTCAAGAGAAGCTTATCCCACACCAAGGTTAGTGGTTGAACGTCTGAGTTGCTATGCTAACGTGTTCGATTTTGAAAAACCTGTCGTCGTAGTATGAAAGCGAAGAACTTGTGTTCAACAAATAAAATTTATACCGGAATGGAAATCGTGGGTCGAACACAGGGAGGCGAACGTTTGATTTAAAAAATTCACGTTTGTTTTATTTGTCACGAAGCAGAATAATTGATTAGAAACTATCTAACTATTTACAATAAATAGAAGAGAGAGAGAGAGAATATTACAAACAGAAATCAAAAATTGATGTAGAATGAACATGGGATTCCATCATCAGAAAGATTGTTCATTACACTAAACATTACAACTAGAAAGCGGGAAAATGATTACACTAGGAAGCATTAAATGTACTCTAGAAAGTAGTAAAAAGAATGGGGAGAGAAATATCCTCCTCGACGATTGCTTGGAGGATGAGCTGGATGGAACGACGCCTGGACGAAGGAGGATGGAGCAGGACAAAGGAGGACGAAGTAGGAAGAACGGGAATGGGGCAGCACGTCGTCGTCGTCACAGGATCCACTTTCGAAAGGGGGACGAAAAATTGACTTTATCTCGCGAGAAGCATCCTGAATGTGGGACAAGCTTCTCTTGAGCTTTGGAGAGGGAGAGAAGAGAAGGAAGGGATGAGAATTTTGTATGGAGGGGGTCTCCTTTTATAGTTGCAAGGAGACGAAGGCATTTTGGTCATTCAAATTTTAAAAACATTAATTCAGGACCTTCAGTGATAGATAAAATCGTCGCTAAAGGTCCAAACGTGGGCGTAGTGGGCGGCTCGCGTGCACCCGCTCACTTGCCCGTGCGTTCAACGCACGTGCACGTCCAGCCGATCTCAGTTGTCCGATCGCAAGATTGGACGACTTAGATCGCGCCTCCGCCCACCTGCGCTGTGTGGCCCATCACATGCGATGTCACGTCTTCACCGCGTGTCTAATAGCGCGTGAGTGCTATCGGGCGATCTAGGTCGTCCACAGCCGATCGAGCAATCACCTTTAATCGCGCGCGTGCCGTAGATCGCGAGTTGAACTCGCATCCTGTGAACTCGCAACTACTCACGACCGTTGCGTTGCGCAGTGGAATGTGTCACGTGGATGTTTTAAAGCACGCGCTTCCACAGCCGTTGGATCAAGATGCAACGGCCCAAATCGTGCGTGAGATCTTCTTTTGGAGAGGCGACGACAGTCTTGAGGACCGGTTGGACGGCTGAGATGGCGCCACGTGGTGCCATCTTAGCCGTCCATCTTTTGGATGATGTATGATGCCACGGTTGTTGGATTGAGTCAATTTTCGCGTCGTTAGGCTGCAATCATTGATCCGAATCAATCTGTGCGGTCGGATTTGTCGTTTGAAGTATGGATTCATACCATCTTGGCCCTTGATCTTCTAAGATTCCCCAGTCACTATTTGATGCTACAGATGTCTGATTAAGGCGATCTTGGAGTCTTTGAACTCCAATCGTTGCCCTAATCACATCTATACAGTTGGATCTTCGATCTGAGGCCCCAATAAAAAGTTTGCCCTATCCATGAACATAAAAGGAGACAATTAACCTCCATTTTATTCAAACTACTCTATGCAAGATGATGCATGTTATGCAATATTTATAGCATGCAATGCAATCCTATACTTAAGAACATGCATAAATAGACATCTTAAGTAGTGTAAACATGTTTACATCATACCCCCATGCCTATCTTTTGCTAGTCCCTAGCAAAAACTATATGCTATTTATAAAAGAATTAGGTTGGATTATTTGGGCTTGAGTTTATTTTTAGTCATTAAGAAAATGTCAACTTAGGATCTGAACTTTCAAAGACACAACAGTGCCCGAGTATTTGCCAAAATGTAGATTGCCTCAAGCCTTCACCTTATTCAAAGAAAGTTTTATTTTTCTCTTTTTCCTCTTTTTTATTTTTTTTTGGATTTTCAAGTTTTAGGGTTTAAGAGTGGCTTTCTACGGCCATTCAACTCACCCAAGATTTGATGAGAACCCTAAGTTTTAAGCATCTTATTGTGAATGTGATAGACTCGTTGACCGATAGTTAAAATGGACTTCGGATTTCTATGCCTCTAGGTGACTAAAAAAAGAATTCTGCCTAAAGGTGTATCTTTACAACCGGTAGCTTTCTCCCTACTTTTATTTTTTTACAGGGTCAACACAAGGGTAAATCCAGTGTATATCTCCCCGGTTTATTCTACTTCTCCGCTTCTTCCTAAGTGTTCTGGGAATTTTCAATGCATTTATTAAGATGGGTTCTGGACAACCAGTCGATGAGCTATTACCACTGGCAGCTTGCTAGCCATACTCGTGCGACAAAGTGTGGCTTATTTCTTTTTTTTCTTTTCTCCTTTTTCTTTTTAAAGTCAGTGACTTCCCTGGTATAAGATTTACCTAAAGGCAGCAAAAAAAAAAGGTCCAGTGACTGGGCTCTAGACAACCTACCTATGGGCTGTTACCCACGATAACTTGCCAGCTATATCACCCTAAAAGGTTCATTAGCTACCCAATTTCCGTTAGAATCGTCGAACAATGAGTCAGTGCAAAGAAAGTGTGTAGATACTAGAAACTCAAAGTTCCCCCAAATCAGAGGGCGGGTTGATAAGTCGTGTACTTATCACCCAAACTTTTTTACTCCAATTAAAATAGAATTTAGGTTGGCGAGGACTCGAAAAATAAATCCACATTTTAGTGGATACACGTGCTGATTAAGTCCAAAGACCTGAAGGATCTTTGTGTTCAAATCATAATGTAGTATTTCCTAAGATTGAAAATTTTCTTAAACCCAAGTTCTCTTTCCTAATTCCATTTTTTTTATAAAAGAAAATAAAACAAATCTAGGGAGTTGACTAATAAATTCAGAGACGAATATCCACCCCCCCATGCCTATCCAATGCAATGTCCTCATTGTATTAAAAATACATAAAACAGAGTGGAATAGCATAGAAAGCACCTGAATTGCGTGAATGTCTGGTTCACTCTGAGATGAAAATTAAAAAAAACTGTATACATGCTGAATTTAGTGCCTTCAGCTAGGCATACTATACAAAGAAGAGAAATAAAGAATTCACAAGTGCAGGTCAGAATCAGAATAAACAGAAGAAACCTCTGACCTGTCAGCAGAGGTCCACAGATGTGGATCAAATTGTGGTGTAGACCAATACCCCATAATCGAGAATATCTCAGGTTCTGGATAAAAATTACCCAAAACCTAAAATTAGTATACAAGCAGGGTTGGGCCTGCGATTTGTGAGGATGCAACCCAAGACCAAAATGTCGGGTTACAGAGAATTCAAGTTCAAAAGGATAATCAATGAATGTGTGCTTGGGTTGAACATCCTCAGAATAGATGTCATAAGGGTTCTGGTTTGATGGTTTCAAATGAATAGGAACCCTTCGACTCAATCTTCTACTTCCACCGGAGTTAGCTTCCCAGATCAGAACTTCCCAGCTTCTATCCTCCTCATTCAGAATGTTAAATTTTGGGACCTCTTGCATATTAATCACCCCATCTGAAATTTCCAAGTCTAAAAGATATGGCTAAAATAGAATTGACTTTGGTTTAATTATCTCAGAAACAGAATCATCGATAATCTCAATGGGGTGTAACTGACAATCAGGGCATTGAATTGAATCCTCCAAAAAATACGATTCTGGATCCATAATGTGAGCCCTAATAAGATTAGTTTCTTCAATTATTGGGCTATCAAATGATCTATCAGATTCCTCAGGCCCAATCATCTCACAGAAATCATATTCTGTAAACTCGCATGAGACTTCGCAACGTGAATCTTCACCATCAGAATCAAAGAAATCAAGATCTGCATTAATGTATGTCTCAAAATCATCTGTCACTTTCTGTTCCAAGGAGACATACGTTTCCTCGTACCCCGACTCAGGGATCATAGGTGAAGAAATCATATCTTCCTTAATTGGTTGCTCTAATTCAATCTGGTCAGCCTTGCAACAAGTGTCCCCCCCAATAGGTGCCTGAATGGGTTCTGAAATTGGCTCTCCTGAAGAGGGTTCATCCTAGGAATCATCCCACGACAGAACTAAAGCTACCATAAATCTCATCCTCAATTTCGCTAATTTCCCAAGTAGAAACTCACCTGGGTTCTTATCCTTAACATCCTGGAGCCAATCCAACAAATACTTATTCAAATCATCAATCATTTCAATCAGAGGCTCCAATCTCTCAATGGAAGGTATTGGCTGAACTTGTAAAGATTGTATGATATTCCTCAAGTTAGCCAGGACCTTTTCTTGAACCTGGTTACCCTGAACCAAATGAGTTGGTTCAGAGTTGGGCGGGTTTGGGATCAAAGTAGGGGAATTAACGAATTGAGATTCGTTATACCCTTCTTGATAATAGGTCATTTCAGATTGTTCAAAAGGTGGTGATGACCTAACGGCAGTGTAATCAGAGGATGGGTAAGGATCAGTGTATCCTTCTTGATTGTAGATCGTATTAGGTTGTTCATGAAAGGATGACGATCTATAATTGATGTGGCTCTGAGAAGGATAAAAATCATAATCATAGTGTTCAGGGTTAGACCCTAAACATGGAGGTCTGGAACTGTATCTCCAATCTGAGTTATCCCAACTAACTGATGGTTGATTACAGTACGAGTCAGGATAATCATCATGTTGAGGATAATTCAACACAGGAGGGAAAGAGCGGGAATGTGTGTAATATGTGGAAGGATTCATGAGAGACAAGAGGAAGAAAGGCGCCTTGCAATACAAACAATCAAACCTGTCCTTAAGTTGGCTAGCCTAAAGACCTACAGACTCCCAAAACTCGTCTTGAGATAGAGAAACGATTTGATCTACTTCTGTCTGTTCAATCCAACTAGTTAGGAGGGACTGGGGAGAAGGTTCTTCCTTCGGCTTGCACCTTCGGTTCCTAGTGTACCCCCCAGCCGCGATTGTTTGATTCTGCTCCCCTAGGTAGACATCATATTGAATAGTAGAAATAGACTAATCGAAAATAATCTCGTTCTGGGCTCTGAAGAGCGAGTCGAATCCTTAAGGCCAACGTCTACTCTGTTTTATTTAGGGCTAGGTTTGAATGTGCTTTGGAATGTGATGGGCCCTTTATATGGGTTGTGCCCTTAATGATTGATTGATTTGTGTGTGTGTGCACAATCAGTGGTTTTCAAGCAAGATTATTTTTGATGCGGTGAATTTTAGAGTTTAAATCTTGCTTAGTAGCTTTTAGGATTCAACTTTAGGTGTTTTCAAACAAGTTTTGTTATCACACCAGGTTTTGAAAGCACAGGTGAAGATATTTTCCTTTAAAACTTAAAAGAATGTGGAGTGCCTGGTAAATCCCTAATAGTTGAACCTAAGTGGCAGCTACTTGATGAGTTAATTTTAATTAAAGTGGTGTGACCCAATCAACTCAAACAATTGGCCTGTTGCACCACTTAATTAGTCACACAAATGATTACCTAATCTAATTTCTACTCAATTATGAGTTTAGATGTGTACCGGCTCCAAAGATCGGTTTACCAGCTGAGTTTAAAAATCAGATGAGGTTGTGTACCTCTGTGAGATTTTTTTTAATTTTTTTTTTTTTAATGTGGGGGTTGGGGCGGGTGTGGGTGTCAAACAACAAACAATCTAACCTTAGAGTTTATAAGAACAACTAGGTTGATTGATGTTTGTGTTATTATGTGGTGAAATGAAATCTAATGGGAGGGAGGTGGGGGTAACTTACAAAACCTTCCACAACACTTTACTCTAATCTACCACTTTTGCTCATCTCAAAAGAGTACCTGCAATCACAATAAGAAAGGAGAGAAGTGAGGTAAATGATTTGTAAGTTAGAAAACGTGAAGAAAAAATCAAAGAGCGTCGCCTCTCCGGCAATGGTGCCAAAATGTTGAACGTCCGAGTTGCTACGCTAATGTGTTCGGTTTTAAAAAACCTGTCGTTGTAGCATGAAAGTGAAGAACTCGTATTCAACAAATAAAATTTATACCAGAATGGAAATCCTGGGTCGAACATAGGGAGGCAGACGTTTGATTTAAAAAATTCATGTTTGTTTTATTTGTCACAAAGCAGAATAATTGATTAGAAACTATCTAACTATTTACAATAAATAGAAGAGAGAGAGAATATTACAAACAGAAACCAAAAAGAGATGTAGAATGAACATGGGATTCCATCATCAGAAAGATTGTTCACTACACTAAACATTACAACTAGAAAGTGGAAAAATGATTACACTATGAAGTAGTAAATCTACTCTAGAAAGCAGTAAATCTATTCTTGAAAGTAGTAAAAAGAATGGAGAGAGAAATATCCTCCTTGACGGTCGCTTGGAGGACGAGCTGGACGGGACGATGCCTGGATAAAGGAGGACAGAGCAGGACGAAGGAGGATGAAGCAAGAAGAATGGGAACGGGGAAGCACGTCGTCATCGTCGCAGGATCCGCTTCCAAAAGGGGGATGAAAAATTGACTTTATCTCGCGAGAAGAATCCCGGGTGTGGGACAAGCTTCTCTTGAGCTTTGGAGAGGGAGAAAAGAGAAGGAAAAGATGAGAATTTTGTGTGGAGGGGGTCTCCTTTTATAGTTGCAAGGAGTGGGGGCATTTTGGTCACTCAAATTTTGAAAACATTAATTCAGGACCTTTAGTGATAGGTAAAACCGTCGCTAATGGTCGAAACGTGGAACTAATGGGTGGCGCACATGCGCCTGCTCGCTTGCCTGTGCGTTCAATGCACGCGCACGTCCAGCCGATCTGAGCCGTCCAATCACGAGATCGGACGACTTAGATCGAGCCTCCGCTCATCTGTGCTACGCGCCCCATCACGTGAGATGTCGCATCTTCACCACGCGTCTAATAGCGCGTGAGCGCTATCGGGCGATCTGGGCCGTCCACAGCCGATCGAGCGGTCACCTTTAATCGCGCACGTGCCACAGATCGTGAGTCGAACTCGCGTCCTGTGAAAGTGCAATGACTCATGACCGCTGCACTGAACGGTGGAATGTGTTGCTCGGATGTTTTAAGGCACGCGCATCCACAGTCGTTGGATCAAGATCCAACGGCCTAGATCGCGCATTGGATCTTCTTTTGGAGAGGCGGTGGCGGTCTTGAGGGCCGGTTGGACGGCTAAGATGGCGCCACATGATGCCATCTTGGCCGTCCATCTTCTGGATAATGTAGATGGTGCCACGGTTGTTGGATTGAGTCGATTTTCACGCCATTAGGCTGCGATCGTCGATCTGAATCCATCCGTGCGGTTGGATTTGTCATTTGTAGTGTGGATTCACACCATCTTGGCCCTTGATCTTCTAGGGTTCCCCGATCACTATCTGATGCTACAGATGTCTGATTAGGGTGATCTTGGAGTCGTTGAACTCCAATCGTCGCCCTGATCACTGATGAGAGCCTCATCATGAGCCATAACTAGCTCATTTTAACCCAATAAAGAAGATAAAAGCTCCTACATAACCTAGAAGAAGGCTTAACTGAAGGAACAAGTGCTCTGAGAAGAAAACATGAAATAAAGGTTAAAACTGTAATTTTACCATTGCAGTACATAAATGGGATTTCTCAGAAGCAAAACATAGGTCAAATGGTCCAAATAAGGTAAAAAGAGGGTTGAGTCAATCAGAAATGGGTTTATGTGCAATCTAAGAATTAAATGACACTTGGTAACCCTAAAACAGACCCGCTTAAAATAACAAGGTTCCAGTCAGGATAAAAATCGAGTAAACCCTCTAAAAATCATGGAAAAACATCCTCTAGGGTTTAGAACACTTAATTTGGCCTTTGGAACCTAGTTTGACCTAGATTAGGGTCCTAGCTCCTCAATTAACCAAATTTGGGTTTTTACGCAAAATGTCTAGTCAAACAAAGTCAAACCAGAAATCCAACTTCGCCATTGGATTCCTTAGGTCCAAATTAGGTTTATATCAAAATTCAGACCTAAGGGGAGGTCATCTTGACCTACTTTTCAATTTAGTACACCCAAATTACAAATAGGTCCCTATCTTTTGAATATCCTTGCAAAGAACCCCCCAAGTTCTTCGCCCCCTTTGCAATCCGGTCCTGCCACCATTGTTAGGGCAGAACCGAGCTCCGGCGAGGATCAGAGAGGGATTTCTCTCTAATCCCTCAGAGATTCCCTCCCAGAAATGGAAGGGGGATTCTCTGAGGAATTCCCTTCCTTATAAAGCCAATTACAATCGCTGGTGTGAACCCAATCTCTCATGCGAACGCACGAGAGATTTGGGTATCCACCTTCCTTCGAACTTTGGCAAGCCGGTAGACCTAATTGCGTGCTCTTCACGCGCTGATAGGAGCGGCCAGCACCTATAAAACACCCCCCAGACCCTGCCGCAGGACCTAAGCTTGATTTTGACGGAGATCCCCTCCAAATTCCCTCTCTCCCATCTTCGGCCAAACGACCCGCAAGCTCCGGCGACCTCCTCCCCTCCGTCTCGTCACTCTGCTGCCATACCAGCAGCAGAGTCCTCTCCACCTCTTCCTCCCGCGTCGCGCTGTACCCCGCGCGCGTGCTCCTGACCTCAGCTTCGTCGCCGCTTCCTCCCTCAGGGTCTTTCTTCCCCGATGACGGCAATTACGAGCCGTCCTCTCCACTGCCTCCCTTCCTTCCAGACAACCCCAGATACATTCTCCATCCTCTCCTCTCTCTTTTCCCCCTACTATTTTACTTGATTACCCCTCGACAGTACCTAACCACCTCCATCGTTCTCGCCTCCGACCGCCCTCCGGCGAGCTACCCACACCACTCCGCCCCTCCACACGGCTCGCCAACCCCCTCGTGAGCTTCGCCTCACCACCAGGAACCCATTCCACCCCATCACTGCCACTCCAGACCTCCACAAGCACCCCCCGACCAACCCACCATCTCCGGCCACAGGTTGACCTAGGCACACATGCCTAGGCCGACCTGCAACCTGCAGCATCGCCCACCGCCTTCGCTGTGCTACGGCGAAGGTTTACAGCTATTCTGATTGGGCCAATAGGCCGTTCTGTTGGATGTCAGGTGTACGCCCCGGCCGCCATTAACAGCCGAAGCAGCAGGGAGCTTGGAGCAGCTTTGGGCATCAGGCTTCCCAGGCTGCAGGTGCAGCAGACTCTCGCGAAGGTCGCGAAATGAACGAGGCCATCCAGTCGCATAGAGGAGCCATCAGCTTGGGCAATCGAGTGACGAAATCTCTACGGGCGCGCGTGAAGGCAAGACCGACCAGATAGTCCCACATCGTGGGATTGCAAAACTCAGGTATCCTATAAATTGTTTTTGTGTTTTCTTCTTACTGCCTCCGTAAGCACAGGGGTGAGGTCCCTCACTGCCCCCACACGCCTCGTCCGCGGCTTGATCTCGCGGATCTGGCGGATTCGACCCTACCTAAACCTACGCACTCCTCGCGCATCACCACTTGCCGGTGCGCCTGGTCCCGGGTGCGAATCCGACCCGACTACCCGTGTGGCTCTGGGAGAGCGTGCTTGAGTGAACTGCTTGAGAAAAAGAGAGACGCTTGGGTAGAGGGACGGAGGTAGGTTTTTGCTACTGTGTGGCGTGCAGGAAGGAAGAAGTGACCGAGGCAGCGAACACTTAGCAGCTGAAGAACAAGAAGAGAAGAAAGAAGAGGCTGTGTAGCAGTGAAAGGAGAAGTCTTCGCCGAGAAGAAGAAGAAGAAGAAGAAGAAGAAGGAAGACAAGGCAGAAGAGAGAGAAGAACAAAGAAGAGGCCAAGTGAAGACTGCAAAGAGATCAGAAGAAAAAGAAGAAGAAAGAAGAGAGGCAAGGCAGGAGAAGAAGGAAGATACAGAAGCAGAAAGGAGAAGAAGAGAGAAAGAGAGATCACATTTAAGACGTCTGATACTGAAATCAGACGTCCAATTCTACTTTTTTTTCACAAATCCTTTTTAAAATTCTCTCTTTGAATCAATTATATTTGCATTTAACAGTTGTATTCTTTGATTTTACAAAGTACTGAGATTGCTCCCCGTGTTCGACCTCGAATACTCTAGTTGTTCGAGTAATAAATTCTTTATATTTGTTTAAACGTTTTGTCGGTTATACTACAATGTAATACGCTTTAAATCCGCACAAAATCGTTGAGGACAATCACATCTGTACAGTTGGGTCTTCGATCCGAGGCTCCAATAAAAAGTTTGCCCTATCCATGAACATAAAAGGAGACAATTAACCTCCATTTTATTCAAACTACTCTAAATGCAAAATGATGCATGTTATGCAATATTTATAGCATGCAATGCAATCCTATGCTTAAGAACATGCATAAATAGACATCTTAAGTAGTGTAAACATGTTTACATCAATTGCTTCTCAAGAGATAAAGTCAAATTTTCGTCCCCATTTCGGAAGTGGATCCTGCGACGACGACGACGTGCTGCCCCTTTCCCGTTCTTCCCGCTTCGTCCTCCTTCGCCTTGTCCGTTCCCCATCTTCTAGGCGTCGTCCTATCCGCCTCGTCCTCCAAACGACCGTCGAGGAGGATATTTCTCTCTCCATTCTTTTTAATGCTTTCTAGAGTAGATTTACTACTTTCTAGTGGAATAATTTTCTGCTTTCTAGTCGTAATGAGTAGTGTAACGAACAATCTCTTTGATAATGAATTCCATATTCATTCTACATCGCTTTTTTGTTTTTGTTTGTAATATTCTCTCTCTCTCTTCTATTTATTGTAAATAGATAGAAAGTTTCTAATCAATTATTCTGCTTCGTGATAAATAAAACAAACATGTATTTTTTATCAAACGTCCACCTCCCTCAGTTCGACCTGGGATTTCTATTCCGGTACGAATTTTATTTGTTGAACACGAGTTCTTCGCTTTCAAACTATGACGACAGATTTTTCATAACCAAATACGTTAGTGTAGTAACTCGTAGCTTCAACATTTTGGCACCATTATCGGGGAAGCGACCTCTTTGATTTTTTCATGTTTTACAACTTACGAATCATTTACCTCACTTCTCTCATTTCTTATTGTGATTGCAGGTACTCTTTTGAGATGAGCAAAAGTGGTGGATTGAAACAAAGTGTTGTTGAAGGTTCTGTAAGTCTTCCCCCACCTCCCACCCATTAGTTTTCATTTCACCACATAATAACACAAATGTCAATTAACCTAGGTGTTCTTATAAACTCTAAGGTTAGTGTTGTTTGTTTGTTTAACACCCACATCTGCCTCCACCTCCACATTTAAAAATAAATAAATAAAATAAAAAATCTCACAGAGGTACACAACCTCATCTGATTTTCAAACTCAACTGGTAAACCGATCTTTGGAACTGGTACACACATCCAAACACATAATTGAGTAGAAATCAGATTAGGTAATCACTTGTGTGCCTAATTAAGTGGTGCAATATGCCAATTGTTTGAGTTGATTGGGCCGCACCACTTCAATTAAAATCAACTCATCAAGTAGCTGCCACTTAGGTTCAACTGTTAGGGATTTACCAGGCACACCACATTCTTTTAAGTTTTAAAGGTAAATATCTTCACCTATGCTTTCTAAACCTGGTGTGCCAACAAAACTTGTTTGAGAAAAACCTAAAGTTGAATCCTAAAAGCTACTAAGTAAGATTTGAACCCTAAAATTCACCGCATCAAAAGTAATCTTGCTTGAAAATCACTGGTTGTGCACGCACACACACATCAATCAATCATTAAGGGCACAACCCAGAAAAAGGGCCTTAAGGATTTGACTTGCTCTTCAGAGCCCAGAATGAGATTATTTTTTATTAGTCTATTTCTACTGTTCAATCTAATGTCCAGCTAGGGGAGCATAATCAAACAATCGCAGTTGGGGGTACACTAGGAACCGGAGGTGCAAGATGAAGGAAGAACCTTTTCCCCAGTCCCTCCTTTTAGATGTATTGAACAAACAGAAGTAGATCAGATCATTTCTTTATCTCAAGATGGGTTTGAGGAGTCTGTAGGTCTTTATGCTAGCCCAATTAAGGACAGATTTGATTGCTTGTATTGCAACGTAGCTTTCTTCCTCCCGTCTCCCATGAATCCTTCCACATTTTATACGCATTCCCACTCTTTCCCTCTTGTTTTGAGTTATCCTCAACATGACGATTATCCTGACTCATACTGTAATCAACTGTCAATTAATTGGGATAACTCGGATTGAGGATACAGTTCCGGATCTCCGTGTTTATGGTCTAACCCTGAATGAACACTATGATTGTGATTTCTATCCTTCTCAAAGCCACATCGATTATAGATCGCCACCCTTTCATGAACAACCTAATATGATCTACAATCACGAAGGATACACTAATTCTTACCCATCCTCTGATTGCATTGCCTTTAGGTCATCACCACCATTTGAACAATATGAAATGACCTATTACCAGGAAGGGAATAACGAATCCCTATTCGTTAACTCCTCTACACTGATTCCAAACCTGCCCAACCCGGAACCAAGTCATTTGGTTCAGGTTAACCAGGTTCAAAATAAGTTTTGGCTAACTTGAGGAATACCATACAATCTTTAGAAGTTCAGCCAATACCTTGCATTGAAAAATTGGAGCCCTTGATTGAGATGATTGATGATTTAAATAAGTATTTGTTGGATTGGCTCTAGGATGTTAAGGATAAGAACCCAGGTAAGTTCCTACTTGGGAAGTTAGCGAAATTGAGAATGAGATTTGTGGTTGCTTTGGTTCAATCATGGGATGATTCCCAGGATGAACCCCCTTCAGGAGAGTCAAGGTCAGAAATCTCTCAGGCACCTGTCGGGGGGGACACGTGTCACGAGGCTGACCAGATTGAATTAGAGCAACCAATTATGGATGATTTGATTTCTTCACCTCAAATCCCTGAGCTAGGGTATGAGGAAATGTATGTCTCCATGGATCAGAAAGTGATAGATGATTTTGGGACATACATTAATACGGATTTTGATTTCTTTGATTCTGATGGTGAAGATTCAAGTTGCGAAGTCTCATGCGAGTTTATAGAACATGACTTCTGTGAGACGATTGGGCCTGAGGAATCTAATAGATCATTTCATAGCCCAATAACTGAAGAAACTGATCTTATTGTAGCTCACATTACGGATCCAAAATCACATTTTCTGGAGGATTCAATCCAATGCCCTGATTGTCAGTTACACCCCATTGAGCTTATCAATGATTCTATTTTTGAGATAACTAGACCCAAGTCAATTATGATTCAGCCACATATTTTAGACTTGGAAATTTCAGATGGGGTGATTAATATGTAGGAGGTCCCAGAATTTGACATTTTGAATAATGATAGGAGCTGGGAAATTTTGATTTGGGAAGCAAATTTTGGAGGAAATAGAAGACTAAGTTTAAGGGTTCCAATTCATATGAAATCATCAAACCAAAACTCTTATGAAATTTGTTCTGAGGATGTTCAACTCAAGCATACATTCATTGATTATCCTTTCGATATCGAATTCTCTGTAACCCGACTCTTTGGTCTTGGGTTGCATCCTCATAAATCACAGGTCCGACCTCACTTGCATATTGATTTTAGGTTTTGGCTAATTTTTATCCAGAACCTTAGATATTCTCGATTATGGGGTATGGGTCTACAACACAACCTGGTCCACATTTATGGACATCTGCTTGCAGGAAAAGGTTTCATCTTTTTATTTTGATTCTGATCTGCACCTGTGAATTCGTTATTTCTCTTCTTTGTATAGTGTGCCTAGTTGAATGCACTAAATTCAACATATATACAGTTTTTTAGTTTTATCTAAGAGTGGACCCGACATTCACGCAATTCAGGTGCTTTCTACTCTATTCCACTCTGTTTTATGTCTTTTTAATACAATGAGGACAATGCATTAGATAGGCATGGGGGGGTGGATATTCATCTCTGAATTTATTCGTCAGCTCCGTAGATTCATTTTATTTTCTTTTATTTATATATATATATTAAAAAAAATTTGGAATTAGGAAAGAGAACTTGGGTTTAAGAAAATTTTCAATCTTAGGAAATACTACATTATGATCTGAACACGAAGAACCTTCAAGTCTTTAGACTTAATCAACCTGTGTATCCACTAAAATGTGGATTTATTTTTTGAGTCCTCGCCAACCTAAATTCTATTTTAATTTGAGTAAATAAGTTTGGGTGATAAGTACATGACTTATCAACCCACCCTCTGATTTGAGAGAACTTTAAGCCTAAAGCATCTACACACTATCTTGTCACTAATTCATTAATCGGTGGTTCTAACAGAAATTGGGTAGCTAATGAACTTTCTAGGGTGATATGACTAGCAAGTTATCGTGGGTAACTGCCCATTGGTAGGTTGTCCAGAGCCCAGTCATTGGACCATTCTCTTTTTTACTGCCTTTAGGTAAATCTTAGACCAGGGAAGCCACCTGCTTAAAAATAAAAAAAAAAAAGAGAAAAAGAAAGTCAAAAAGAAAAGAAAAAGAAAAGGAGAAAAGAAAAAAAAAAAACAAAAGAAATAACCTACACTTCACTGCACGAGTATGGCTGGAAAGTTGTCGGTGGTAACAGCTCATTGACCAGTTGTCCAGAACCCAACTCAATAAATGCACTGTAAATTCCCAAAACACTTAGGAAGAAGTGGAGAAGTAGAATAAACCGGGGAGATATACACTGAATTCACCCTTGTGTTGATCACATAAAAATAAAAGTAGGGAGAAAGCTACCGGTTGTAAAGATATACCTTTAGGCAGAATTCTCTTTTTAAGGTCACCTAGAGGCATAGAAATTCGAAGTCTGTTTTAACTGCCAATCAACGAGTCTATCACATTCACAATAAGATGCTTAGAACTTAAGGTTCTCATTAAATCCTGGGTGAGTTGAATAGTCGTAGAAAGCCACTCTTAAACCCTAAACTCGAAAATCCAAAAAAAAATTAGAAAAGAAGAAAAGGAGAAAAAGAAATTTTTCTTTGAATAAGGCGAGGGCTTGAGGTGGTCTGCATTTTTGTAGATACCCAGGCACTGATGTGTCTTTGAAAGTTCAGATCTTAAGTAAACATTTTCTTAATGATTGAAAATAACTCATGCCCAAATAATCCAACCAATTCTTTTATAAATAGCATGTAGTTTTTGCTAGGGACTGCAAAAGATAGGCATGGGGGTGTGATGTAAACAAGTTTACATTACATAAGATGTCTATTTATGCATATCCTTAATCATAGAATTGCATTACATACTATAAATATTGCATAGCATGCATCATCTTGCATTTAAATTAGTTTGAATAAAATGGAGGTTTATTGTCTCCTTTTATGTTTAGGGACAAGGCAAAATTTTGATCGGGGCCTCGGATCGAAGATCCAACCGTATAGATTTGATTAGGGCAACGATTGGAGTTCAATGACTCCAAGATCGCCCTAATCTAACATCTGTAGCATCAGATAGAGATCGGGGAATCCTAGAAGATCAAGGGCCAAGATGGTGTGAATCTGCACTTCAGATGACAAATCCAACTGCACAGATGGATTTGGATCGACGATCACAGCCTAACGACGCGAAAATCGACTCAATCCAATAACTGTGGCACCATCTACATCGTTCAGAAGATGGATGGCTAAGATGGCGCCACGTGGCGCCATCTCAGCCACCCAACCGGCCGCTGCACCCACCGCATCTTTTCTTCTTCGTCGCTTCTCCACTATTGGATGATCATTCAACGGTTGTGGATGCATGCGCACAAAACGTAAGCGTGACACAAACGCGCTTATAGCGTGTTGGTCGAACGCGCTTACGTGAAGGCAAGGCTCGCATTCGAGCCTTCGTGAGCTGCTACTGAGGTGTGGTGAGCGGGTGCGATTGGCCACTCGATCGTGATTGAGCAGTCGCGCGTGCTCACGCCGCATCAGACGCCTGCACGTAATGCGAGATCAGACGCCGGCGAGCGCACGGTTGAGGTGCGACGAGGATGCATCTCAGTCGTTCGATCTCGCAATCGAACGGTCGAGATTTCAAGAATGTGAACACACGTTTCACACATACGAGGCGAGCGAGTGCACAAGCGCTGCTCATGAAGGCCACGTTCGAACCTTTAGCGATGGATTTATCCGTCACTAAAGGTCCTGAATTAATGTTTTTCAAATTAAAAAGAGCAAATTGCCCTCACTCCTTGCAACTATAAAAGGAGACCCCCTCCATAGGAAATTTTCATTCCTTCTTTCTCTTCTCTCCCTCTCCAAAGCTCAAGAGAAGCTTGTCCCACACCCGGGTTGCTTCTCAATAGATAAAGTCAAATTTTCATCCCTATTTTGGAAGTGGATCCCGCGACGACGATGACGTGCTGCCCTGTTCTCATTCTTCCCGCTTCGTCCTCCTTCGTCTTGCTCCGTTCCCTGTCTTCCAAGCGTTGTCCTGTCCGGCTCGTCCTCCAAGCGACCGTCGAGGAGGATACTTCTCTCTCCATTCTTTTTAATGCTTTCTAGAGTAGATTTACTGCTTTCTAGTGTAATCATTTTCTACTTTCTAGTCATAATGAGTAGTGTAACGAATAATCTCTTTGATAATGAATTCCATGTTCATTCTACATCTCCTTTTGATTTTTGTTTGTAATATTCTCTCTCTCTTCTCTTTATTGTAAATAGATAGATAGTTTCTAATCAATTATTCTGCTTTGTGATAAATAAAACAAATGCATATTTTTTATCAAACGTCCACCTCCCTGAGTTCAACCTGGGATTTCTATTCCGGTACAAATTTTATTTGTTGAACATGAGTTCTTCGCTTTCAAACTACGACGACAGATTTTCAAAACCAAATATGTTAGCATAGTAACTCATAGCTTCAACAACCGCCTCGGACTCTCGCCTAGAGCAGCAGCACCTGGAGTGCAGCAAGCAAGATTCAAGCTCCTTCGTCCACCTGTGTGGCTGAACTTGAAAACATGAGAACAACCTTGTGTCCAGGTCAAATAGTCCAGGGAGCTTTGCCGAGGCACGGCGAGTGTGCTGCGGTTGTTGTCGTGGCGTGGGGACGCTTGTGTGAACGTGCCTAGGGCACACCGTGTGTGTATGAGTGGGTGTGTTCGAGTGAGTGTTTGGGTGAGTGTTAGGGTGATATGAGTGAGGGGAAATGTTGAGTGGAATGATGGGATGCTGATGGACTTGTCGGCGAGGTGTAGGATGGTCTGTGGTGGTGGAGTGGTCTCGCCGGAGGTGGTGGCAGGAGGTGAAGGAGATGATGGTGGTGGAGAGCGGCAGTAGTCGATTTAGGAAATAAAGAAGGGGAAAGGAAGTAGAGGGTGAAAGGGACTTATCTAGGGTGATAGTGGATGAAGGGAAGGCAAGGATGACGTCAGGCGCTTACTGGCGACGTCGGACACAAAGGCGCTCAAAGAGGGACGGTCGGCGAGGATGAAGGGGAGGCAAGGGCGTCGGCGGGTGCTGCGCGATGCGAACGGATGCGAGGAGGAAGAACCTGCCACTGGTATTGTGGTCTGGCGACAAAGGAGAGTAGGGAAGGTCACCAAAGCTTGATGAGCGAATCGACCGGAGGAGGAGAGAAGAATTTGAGGGGGTTTCCGGTCTATTTCAAGCTTAAAGGAGTTGGTTGGATTTGGGGCTCCTTAAATATATCTTTGGAGGGGGATTTGTGCTTGAAAGCCAAGCTTCCAAGCAAGGTATTCTCACCGGAGATGGCAACTCCAAAAGTGACCCAAATCTCTCATGCGTTCGCATGAGAGATTGAGTAACAATTAAGGCATCAAACTGGGTTCACATTGGAGGGATTTTCTCATAAAATCTCCCTTCCAATTTTGAAGGGGATTCTTTGAGAAATCAGAGAGAAATCACCTTCTAAAGCTCGACGAAGTTGGATTCCTTCACTATAATGGCAAAGGGACCTAATTGCGATAACGATGAAGTAGCTACGGGGGCTTTTGCAAAGGTTTTTGAAAGATAGGGATTCAAATGTAATTAGGCTGGACTTATTTGCAAAGTGGGTAAAGATGAGTTCCTCTTAGGTCCAAATTTTGGTACAAACCTAATTTAGACCTAATGAATCCAGTGGAGAAGTTGGATTTTGGGCTTGACCACATTTTATTGGGCAATTTATGCAAAAACCCAATTTAGGGTAAATATCTGTCTAGGACACCATTCTAGGTCAAGCTGGGTTCCAATGGCCAACTTAAAGGTTCTAAACCGCAGAGAATATTTTTCTATGATTTTTAGAGGGTTTAGGTGAATTTTATCTTAACCAGAACCTTGGTTAATCAAGTAGGTCTATTTTAGGGTTTCAAGAAGTCATTTAATTCATAGGGTAGACACAAACCCTTTTCTGTTAAATCCAACCCACTTTTTATCTTGTTAAGACCTTTTGACCTTTGTTTAGCCCTTGAGAAAATCCATTGTTGTACTACAATGGCAAAATTGTAGTTTTACCCCTTATTTCTTACTTTTCTCTCATAAAGGTTGTTAAGTGAATTATGACCTATAGTCAGTTATGTAGGAGCTTTTATTCTCTTCATTGGGTCAAAATGAGATAGTTAGAGCCCATGATGGTGATCCCATCAGAAATGCCTAGAAAAAAACCTAGTTGGAGCTTAGGTGTTCTTCCCTAAATCTCAAATGGTAGAGCAACTCCAAAGATGGAAGATCGAGGGATGCAAGTAGGCCTAAGCCTTCCTTTGAAGCTGTACTTTTGCGGTGCTTCTTAACTACCCCAAAAAATCTGTGACAGGGTATCCCCCTCTTTGGTTTTACAAAACCTTTGATCTCAAGTTCCAAACACTTTAGAATCCAATGGTTGAAGGGCTCTTGTCCTAGTAGTTCCAAGACCTAGGAGTGTCTAAATGAGTGCCGTGGTGCAAGAGATACAAGTGTGCATACACTGTAAAAATTTTGAGTTTTGAATTTTGAACGAAGCACAATGTCTCAATTCAAGTCCTTGGTTTTTAGTGTTCCTCAACTTGAAGTCCTTTTTTCAAGAAAATATGTGACCACTTGTTAGATCTTTTGAATTCAATTAGGTGGTCTTGTAATTAAATCCAAATGCACATGCGTGAACAATATTGAATGCAAAGAAAGAGGATGTACCTTTCCTCCAGCAATCAGCAATGCAAGATGGATGCAAATGGAAGCAAAATAAATCTAGAGGCTACTCATTCACACCTAAATGGTCATCCTATGGTAGGTAGCTTCTAGCAGGCAGCTCGTGTTTTCTTTTTTTTAGCTACTTATGCACAAGCAAGAAAAATAAAATCAATCCACAAAAGAAAACCTAGATCTAAAGAAAAGGGAATAGGCTCCCAAAAAGTTACCCAACATGGGCCTAAAAGAAGGTAGGGGAACCCCTAAAATGTACCTCAGAACAAGGGTCTCAAACCAAATGTGCAATGAAAATTAAGTTCTAAAACCTAAATTCTATCTACTGAAAAAAGAAATCGATGGAGATGAAGATGATCACTCCAGATGTCCTCCTTCGATGGTGGAGACAAGGCCCACCACAGTGCGTCGAGCTCCTACCTTCAGAAATGGAGCTCCCAGTGTCCCTTGAGAAGTGGAAACAAGGTCCACCTCGATGTAACGGAGGTTGGTGCAACAACTCATCAAGCAGATATGAGTACCTCACACCAAAAAGATCGAAGTTAAATACGCCTCAAAAATAATGTGTGAACCAATAAATAAATGAATGCAAGTTTAACCGGCTCGTTGCCTCCCCGGCAACGATACCATTTCACTGTTGATTTTTGCTTTCAAAAATGATGATTAAGAAGATTTATCGTTGTATTCCTAAGTGGTGGAAAATCAACTAATCAAAACAATTAGAATTAAAATTAAACCACTCACAAGAGAGTGGGTCGTGTCCATAGGGAGGCAATGACTTATTTAAAACTCACACATGTCTAAAATAGATGTTCATGATTAATTTCACCTATAAATCGAATCAAAACCACCTTTAAATCAAGATAACAATGATTAGATGAGATTATATTGCATTACTTGAAAGAGGAAGGGGGTTCTCACAAAATCACCAGATTAGAATAATGTTTAATCAAAATTCCAACTCTTCTAATGGCAAGAAATGTAAATATTAATTCTCACAAAAGCATAGCAACTCCTTTGGGGAGCTATTGCATGAACAAGAGGGTGCGATCAGCTATAAGGAGCTCACCGCAGCTTGTCGACTTCGAGCTGCAATCGGGGGTGGTGGCGTCGCTGGTTAGGGTGGTCGGAGCTGGACGGACGGAGCTATGGTGAAGTTGGGTTCCAGCGGAGCTGTTGAAGGGTGCTGGAGGATGCGCCCTCTACGCATAGGCAGAGCTGCTGAAGGGTGCTAGAGGATGCGTGCTACATGTAGGTAGAGCGGTTGGAGTAGCACGTGTAATTGGAGGCGAGGGCTAGTGGGCTGAAGGTGCTCTGTTGCTGCTCAAGCAGTGCTTGGAGGGGCTACGAGTAGAGGTGCAGCGTGCTCTACACGCAAGCCGACCGGCTACTGTAGCGCTTGCTCTGCGGGCGCGGGCTTGCGCTAGGGGTTGGAGCATGGAGGTCGGTCGTGAGAGGATGGTGAGGGAGTGCGTACAAGAGGTTGCGTGCTACTGTGGGTGTGGCATAGAGGTGCAGCAAGGAAGACGCGAGGATGGTTTTGTTCTAAAAATAAAGGAAGAAGAAGAAAAAGAAAAAGAAGAAGATGGTGTTGGTGGTGTGTGGACAGGGAGGGAGATCTGGTTGTTGCACGGTGATCGCCAAGCTCATCGGATTGGTGCGATGAGCTGTCACCTCACCGACCCACGGTGTGGTGGAGCTCGACCTTGGAGACCATGGTGGTGGAGTGGGGTGGTGTCTCTAGTTGCATGGTCATCTCCTCCTCCCTTTGTAGCTGCAGGTGATGAATTTGAAATCCAAAGAGGCGGGATCAGATGCTCTTCATGGCCAATGAATACCTACAGCTGTGCGTGAAAGGTTGCGCGAGGAGAAGAAGCAACCGTTACCTATGGAGGAAGAGAATAAGAAAATAATAAAATATTATGGTTATTTATGCACAAACCCTTAACTTCTATGTTAAATTAAAACAATGCAAGTAATTCACCTAATTATTAACTAATCAAATGCATGCAATTCTAAGTTAATTCTAAATGCATGCAATGAATGAATTATGCAATTAAGCTAAAAAAATATGAAGTAATTTATTTACATACTAATATATGCTAGCTAAATGTTAAGGATATCTTAATATCTAGGCATTTACACATTTAAATAGGCCACAAATATGGGCTACGCAATAGTGGTGGGGATAAACGCACAAAACTCTTTAACCACACTTTACTCTTATCTATCTGCTTTGGCTTGCCTTGGAAAGTTACCTGTAATCACAGAAAGAAAGGAGTAAAGTGAGACAAAAAGTAAAGTAATGTGGAAAAATGTGAGAAAAACCAAAGAGCATTTCCACCCCGGCAACGACACCAAAATGATTAAAGTGTGTTTCGCGTGGTAAAAATTGGGGTTTGGAGGACCCATCGTCGTAGCTTGCAAAACGCAACTGTCAAATAAAATTTATAACCAAAACTCGAAAAGTGAGTCCCAGGTCGATCACGGGGCGGTGAATGTTTGGATGATGAAATATCTGTATTTCACTTTTATTTCTTTCTATCATTTTTATCTTTTCTATTTTTTTCATATTTTTTATCAAGTGATTAGGTCGATGAAATTTTATCTAGCTAATCTAGTTACGAAAGTATAAGAGAGAGAGAGAGAGAAACAATCATGGATTTCTAATCAAATGTTTTTTTACAACTAAGAAAGCAAGAAAGATTATACTATGAAAGCAATAAAAATAGAAAGAGGTGAGAGAATCCCCCTCGACAGTTGCTCAGAGGATGACTCGCTCTGACGTCGCCTGGAGGAAGGTGGTGAGGAGCAAGATAAAGGAGGACGTGGCCAGAGGACGGAGGATGGGGTAGGACAGTGTCACGGTGAGGATCATCTTCTCGAATGGCGGTGAGAGGATGACCACAGGATGCTCCACGAATAGGGATGGGAGGTGGGAAAGCTTTTTCTTTTCTACTCTAGAGGAGCATACCAAGCTTGGGACAAGCTCTCTCTAGAGCCATGGAGGTGGTGAGAGGAAGAAAGGAAGGAATGGTTCAGAAGGGGAGGGGTCATGGGGTTTATATAGTGGAGGAATAGAGGTCAAAAATGGACAGGGTAATTACTGAGCTCCCGAATGTCACTGTAGATCCAGCTCAAGCATCGCTGTAGCCTCCAGCTCATGATCACGCATGCGTATGCTCCACTGCCGTTCCATCATATGGGAAAATCATGCTTGTGCCCTGCTAGTGCGCAGGGGTGTGTGCTGGCTTGCACTGGGATATGCGTGCATGCATGTGCATTGCTAGTGCTTGCTGGCGTGCACTGCGGGTGTGCAATTGCGATTGGGGGTGGCTTCACAAGTCTCGAACCCGCGCCCCTCCCTTGAAGGTTGGTTGTTTAACCACTGTGCCATGACATCCAAAAGGTTGAGGGGACGACTTAGCGTGCGCAGTGGAGGAGCATTCTTAGCTATTGGATTCTCATCCAATGGCTGAGATGGCATGCTGGGAGGATTCTTTGGAATGACGCCAGTGACCTTGGGCACTCCAAATGGTGCCACATGACACCATCTGGATCATCCACTTTTGCTTACTTGTAGAGGATGCCATGGTGCTCGGATCGAGGTGATTTCTGTGTTGATGGATTGAAATCGTCACTCTAGATCCAAACGTACGATCGGATTCTTCATCCGAGGCCCGTAAGGATGTCGCTTGCCCCTAGCCATTGATCTTCCTCTGACTGCATAAGATGGTCACCATCTAGAGCGCCCAAGAACAACGGTGTCCTTCCAAAGAAGCCTCCCAGCACTCCATCTTAGCCGTTGGATGACAATCCAACGACTAAGAATGCTCCTCCACTACACGCGCTAAGTCATTCCCTCGACCTTTTGGACATCTTGGCACAATGGTTGATCACCCGACCTTCAAGGGAGGGGTGTGGATTCAAGACCTGCGAAGCTCCCCCAATTGCAATTACTCAACCGTAGCGCACGCCAGCATGCACCAGCAGTGCACGCGTGCTCTCACGTATGCCAGCCAGCTCCAACAGGGCATAAGCATGATTCACACACGTGATGGAAGGCCAGCAGAGATCGCGCGTGCCCAAGCGTGAGTTGGAGGCTACAACGATGCTTGAGCCAGATCTACAGCGACATCTGTGAGGTCGCTGATTACGCTATATCCATTTTTGACCTCCATTCCTCCACTATATAAACCCCATGACCCCTCCCCTTCCAAACCATCTCTTCCTTTCTTCCTCTCACCACCTCCAAGGCTCTAGAGAAAGCTTGTCCCAAGCCCAGGATGCTCCTCTAGAATAGAAAAGAAAATAGTTTTCCCACCTCTCATCCCCATTCATGGAGCATCTCGTGGCCATCCTTTCACCACCCTTCGGGAAAAAGATCCTCGCTGTGACACCGTCGTGCCCCATCCTCCGTCCTCCGGCTACGTCCTCCTTCGTCTCGCTCCTTACCACCTTCCTCCTGGTGACGTCAGAGCGAGTTGTCCTCCAAGCGACCATCGAGGGGGATTCTCTCACCTCTTTCTATCTTTATTGCTTTCATAGTGTAATCTTTTCCACATTCTTAGTTGTAAAAAAACATTTGATTAGAAATCCATGATTGTTTCTCTCTCTCTCTTATATTTTCGCAAGTTGATTGACTAGATAAAGTTTCATCGAGCTAATCACTTGCTTGATAACAAATACCAAAAAAAATAGAAAAGATAAAAATGACAAAAAGAAATAAAAGGTAAACGCAGATATTTCAAAACAAAATATTCGCCTTCCCATGTTCGGCCCAAGACTCACTTTTCAAGTATCGGCTATAAATTTTAACTGATAGATGCATTTTGTGAGCTATGATGACAGGTCCTCCAAACCCTGATTTTACCACGCGAAACATGCCTTAATCATTTTGGGCCTATTTGCACCACAGATTAACTTGTAGTGGATGCAACGGTGCTTGGATCGAGGTGATTTCTGCGTTGATAGACTGCGATCGTCACTTCGGATCCATCTGTATGATTGGATTTTTCATCCGAGGCTCATAAGGATGTCCCTTGCCCCCTAGTCATTGATCTTCCTTAGACCACATAAGATGCTACGGGATTCTGATCTAGATGATTTCGGAGGCATTAGACTTCAATCATCGTCCTAATCAAATCGTACAGTTAGATCGTCCATCCGAGGCCCTAAAATAAATCTCCTCCCCTCCTGGCCATAAAAAGACACAATTAACCTAAAATGTACACAACTACTCTAAATACAGGATGATGCATGCTGTGCAATATTTATACTAATAAATGTAAATATAAGTCTAGGAACACGCATGATTAGCCATTTTACCCTCAATAATTTTGTCTACATCAAACCGTGACCATAGGCTTCCTTTGGTGACGGTTCCAAGTAGGACCGTAACCATGGCCTTCCCTTTGGTGATGGTTCTAGTGAGGCCATGACCATAGAGTTCCCTTTGGTGATGCTTTCAAGTGAAACTGTCACCATTGCTCCCTCAAAAAATTTCCCGCATGCCCTCTCCTGAATTTCCTCGCCGCAACTTTCCCTAAATGCACTCGTGCCCCCCATCACCTTCCCCCTCGCCCGACTCCTCGACCCTTTCCTAGATGGCGTCAACTCCTCCGACCTCCAAGGAGCCCCCTTCCCTCTCCCGACGACGATGGTTCCTCCCTTGACTCCCCCTCAAGATCTCTAGTAGCACCTCTCCTAGCCCTCAAGATCACCACCGAAAATCAACTCCCGTTGCCATTACCTTCCCCCTCCCTCGACTCTCCGACTGCCTCCTCGATGACGTCACCTCCCCTGACCATCCCTAACCCCATTCCCTCTCCTGACGAAGGCACCTCCCTTGACCATCTTCCCCAGCAGACCACTTCCTCAAGACCTGTCTCCTACCCTGATGAAGGCACCTCCCCTGACGGAGGCACGTCTCCTCCTTCTCAAGACCGCTACCTCTCTCCCTCCCTCATCTTCCCCAACAACACCTCCGTTACCACTGCCCCTGCTACAACTAGGGTTAATCCACCACTCTTCCTTCCTTTTATTTATTCGTTCATTTCATTCCTCCTCCTCCAACTCCACTTCTCTTGATCTCCTGTTATTATTGTTGTTATAGTACTTGGTGGGTTTATTGGCTACGAAGTGGCTCAAGGAGATCTACTGACCTCGGATTGGCTTATGGGGTAACACGCATGCCAGGTGTTTGGTGGTATGCCAACAAGTTTTGAAACTAGGAAGCTTTTTTTGGTCATAGACAACATGCATCTAGGAAGCTTTAAGATTATAATAGTGCCAAGATTGTAACATTCTAGATTATTAATAAGCAAGATCAAAGAACATACCCTAGACATGTTGTTCTGTATCCTTCAATCTGAGAAGCTTCTTTACATGAACAAATCTCATACGCATATATAATAGAAAAGGCACTTTCCATGTCAAAATAGCATGGCTAGATGGTAAGCATAGTCCTTTATAATCAGAGTGAAGAAAGTTCATACATGTTTTCCCTGTTCTCAAAGTATTGATCATAGAATGAATAGAATTCTTTCTAACTCCAAAATCATCAAACAACTGAATCAACAAAGGAAAAAAGGAAGCATTTGCCTAGTTCTTAAGTTCGTTCAATAAATTTAGACATAGTTAAGCTCTGGCATAATCAGGATGGTGCTAAGCAAACTATATGGGCTCAAGATATCTAACTAAGAGAGTCATTTTGTTTAACTTTGACTCCGTAAGACCTCATATATTTCCTCTCAATATCTTAAACTTCCCAATTTCCCAAACCCCTATGTAATACAGATTCACAAATCTAGTCAGAACAAAAACATCCACTTCAAAAGGCTTCATTCTACTCAACTCTCTTTTCAGGCATTGTGAATGGTTGGAAACTAGCATGTCAAGACCCAGATAGGGTTAGGTTGCAAGGAGATCTACGTAGAAAAGCCCTTTCTTTACAATCAATTGAATAAGTGCCAAGGTGTGCTTCCATAACAAAGAAGAATCTTGTACACCCTTATGTGTAATCTTGCCCATTTGTCCCAAGACACCCCTAACAATCCTTCTCCTACACTCTAATCAATGTAACTTCACTAGAATGGAAATCATTATCTACCAACATTTCTGTATGGGTTTTCATCTAAAATCTCCACTGGAAATTGGGTGGGTAATTATCCATAGAAAAAAATATCTCTATAATTGAAACCCCTTATAAGTTTGCACTTTCGCTACAGTTCCATTTGCTACTAGAAAGCTAAATTCCCATTATGTTACTAATGCAATATTACTTGTGAGTGTTACACATAGGGCATTGTTGATAGTTTTTTATAAAAGAGACATTGTTGAAAGTTACTGTCAATTTGATTTGCCATTGAAAGAAATAAATTGTACACTTTGGGTGAGTCCCTTTGTCATGCAAGCAATAGATTTATTTGCGCTCTTGACAATGAGAGAATTACATGTGTGCAAAAGAGATTATCACTACTAATATTTCCTTTTCACATGCTTTGCACTCAAAAGTTATAAGTTTGAACAATAAAAGTCAACTCTAACCTTATGCGGAGCTCAAAGCCAACTTAGAGTTCAATCAAACTCAATTTCATTTCATAATTCCCAGCCTTAAGCTTAACCTCACAGACCACTAATAGAATCACAAGCTACGGTGATGTTTAATTTTTGAAGATTTATTAATTTTGGGAAGAAATTGATGGTAATACAAGGATCTTTCACTCTACTTTAAGATCTGCGCATGATTTTTATCTTCATTAATATAGTCACCAGTGCAGCTTCATTAAGGGCTTTTTTTTTCATGGAGGGTAATATTTCTAGGTTACGTGGTATTGCCCTTTCTGCAAGGGGCATCGAAATATTCATACTTCATGGTGGTATGATCGATCTTTCAAGGGTTTCAGTACCTGATGAAAAGTACACAATGAGAAGGGAATTGACTTCAAATATAAACCCTGAGAGGAACCTTGTAGTTTTACTCTTTAGGCTATTTGATTTATAGAGTCTAAACAATGGCATTTATATTATGTTTATTGGGTTCTTTTCTCTATGAAGATCAATCATTTCATTTTACTTCATGGGAATGGAGAAAGAACATTGGTCTAAGGCTAAGAGGGGTAGAGGGTAGCTGTCTTGCAATCATATATTGGATGCAAATGAAAAAATGGTCTCGCCTGTAAGTGCTGAATACAATTTGCCCTGAAGTTCACGTAATAAGATCCAAGTGTCCAATATTCTCAAAACCTTATCCTATCATTTGATACAATTCAAATACTTCTTGATATACAAATATCTGACGTTTTTTATGTAACTTACTTTCATTATTTGTGGGTTTATTTGATTATAGGTTTCCATGGATAAGTCTTGGATTGGTTTGAGGATTTCTAATTATTTTCTATATAAGAGTGGAGTGATTTCATTCTTAAATTGGGCATTCCATGAAGATAGGGAGCAATATAGAAGAGGAGACTTCTATGAGAGAATTTGTTGTCCATGCAAAAGTTATTTGAATGGATTTATGCATGATCATAACACAGTATTTGAGCATCTTATTTGTACCGACTGGTGGCTTCACTACACAGTCTGGACCATACATGGAGAACAAATCACTTCTCCTTCTATTGATAATGATGTTGAGAATCGCATTGAAGATATTGGAGGTGATAATGTTGCAGAGATGTTAGAAGAGATGAGGGCTACAAATGCTAATAATATAGATAACGATAATATGTTTGGAGATTTTAATCATTTTTATGATGCACTGAAGGCAACAGAGAAACCCATTGCTCCTAGAATTAATTTTATGTCAAGGTTGTCATTTCTTTTGAGAATGTTTCAAATTAAAGCGACGAATAAGGCAACATCTAAGTTAATGTCTGTTATCCTTAAGTTCATAGAAGAGTTGTTAAATAATCCCAAAGATTTTCCTCAATCATGGTATGATGCGAAGAAACAGTTTCACATACTTGGCTTGAAGTGTGAAAATATTTATCCTTCTAAGAATGATTGTATGTTGTACACTAAAGAAATTGCATGCATGAATAGTTGCCTGTAATGTGGAGAAGGAAGATATGAAGAAAGTACATGTTCAAATACATTAGGGAAGAAACGATCAAGGAAGGTACTACGTTACTTTCCTTTGATTCCTAGGCTACAACGTCTTTTCATGTCGAGTAAAACTGCAAAGTGGATGATATGGCATCATAATAACAAATCATGAGATGGACTTATGCATCATCCAACAGATTATGATAAGTGGACTGCGTTTAATAACAAACATGCTCTATTTGCAAAGGAAACACATAATGTTAGGCTTGGTTTTGCAAGTGATGGATTCAATCCTTTCAAAAATATGCATTTGTCATATTTAATATGGCCAATGGTGATCTTCACATATAATTTGCCACCATGGATATGTATGAGATCTTCATTTATGATGCTGACACTTCTCATCCCTGGAAAAAAGGAACCAGGAAATGCAATCGATGTTTACATGTATCCACTCATCGACGAGTTGAAATTGCTATGGTATAGCGGGGTTAAAACATATGATGCATTTTTTAAGATGCATGCAGCACTGTTGTGGACTATTAATGATTTCCAGCTTTTGCAAATTTATCTGGTTGGAGCACTAAAAGCAAGTTGGCTTGTCCTATATGTATGGATAATACTCATTACTTGCATTTACCTGAAAGTAATAAATTATGTTATTTAGGGCATCGTAGATTCCTACCAATTGAATGTAGATGGTGACAATCTAAGTTTAAAGACAAATTTGATGGTAAACCATGCTGCCATTCATCCAAGAATCCAAGAAATTTTCTAAGAACAGATATAATCAGGTTGTCAAGATACAAAATAATGGAGAAGTTACAATAGATTGGTAATATCCGATTGGGTCATCTACTTCAGAAAGATCTTAAAGATTTACGTAATTCTGGATTTAAAAAGAACAGCATATTCTTCATGGAGCTCCCTTATTGGCAAGATCTCATAGTTCGTCATAATCTTGATGTGATGCATATCGAGAAGAACGTTATGGATAACATTTTAAATATGCTAAACTTAACAGATAGTGCAAAAGACACGTTGAAGACCTGTAATGATTTCAAGATGTTGGGCATTCATCGTGAGTTGCATGTAAATCATGAAGATGATGCCAATTATGACTTTCCTAAGGCATTATATACTTTGAAGGATGAGCAACGACTGAAGATATTATCTTTTCTAAAAACTATCAAGGTTCCAGATGGATTCTTGTCAGAACTTTCTACATGTGTAAATGAAGCATTGAAGAAGGTAAGTGGGTTAAAAAGTCATGATTGCCATGTTTATATGCAAATCTTGTTCCCATTAGCAATTCATGAAGTGCTTCCTCAACCAGTGGTTGACTCTGTGATAGAGATAAGCCGATTCTTCAAGGTTATATGTTCAAAGACATTGGATTGTCAATTGTTAGACTATTGGGACAAGCAAATTGTGATCACATTATGCAAAATGGAGCAGATTTTCCCTCCTGCATTTTTCGATGTCATGGTACATCTTATACTCCACTTAGCGAATGAAGCAAGGATTGCTAGACCAGTTCAATATAGGTGGATGTATCCAGTTGAGTGCTTCTTCAAAAAATTGGAAGACTACGTCTTCAATAAGGTTAAGCTAGAAGGTTCAATTGTCGAAGGGTGACTTGTAGAAGAATGCATCAACTTTTGTGCGATGCATATGGATGGTCCAGATAATCGATTCAATTGATTGGAAAGGAATGATGATAGACAGAATAGTGGTAACGTGGAAGATTATTTTTCAGTATTTGATATCCTAGGAAGGCCAACCATACGAACGAAATTTAAACCAATGTCTGAACATGATCTGCAATTAGCTCATATATATATATTAAAGCAGATTCCAGATTTTTACAATGAATTTCGACAATCTTCGCACATTTCTAGATGTGAAGAGGACTTCATTGACTAGTTCAGAACTCGTGTGCAAGAAATGAAACAAAACAATGATCCACAATGGATAGAAGATTTTGATGTAATGATGAACATAACTTTAAGTCATGCACATTATCACTTTGGGTATATAATAAATGGGTTTAGATTTAGAGTGAAATCAGTTGATGATTTGAATGCGACACAACATTCAAGTGTTATTGTGAAATGTGATAGCATAAAAACTGGTTGTGATGGATACTATGGGAAAATCAAAGAGATTGTAGAAGTCAATTATAGTCATGATCGCCAAGTCGTCTTATTTAAGTGTGACTGGTTTGATATTTTTAACAGCAGATATGGTGTTAAAGTGGACAAAGAAACTGGTTTTATAAGTTTGAATAAGGATCACACAATTCTTCAAGCATCTGAGCCATTTACATTAGCTTGTCAAGTTGAACAAGTTTTTTACATGCTTGATAATTGTAGGAATGGCTGGATAGTACCAATAAGAATGATGCCGCGTGATTATTATGACATACAACATGATAAGGATCCCAACTTTGATTCTAAAGCATACCAAGATGTGGTACAAGATGGAGAAATAGGTAATGGTGTAATAGATATTGATATTTGAGGTAAACGTTTTCAATTAAGCTATTTTCTAGAGTTTAACTATTTCATTCTTAAAAGTTTTTTCATATATTTTCTCCATTGTAGGTTTTCTTATTGTACTGGGCTGATCTTTTACTTTCTTTGGCATACTTATTTCATCACAATTGACTATATAAAAAGTATGACATCATCCATTTATAATTTGTAGCTCATCTCTTGTTTCCTTTTATAAAACTTATGACATCTTATATTTGATGATGTAATCATCCTTCTATTGTATTTTTTGTAATCTGTAGATAACACCTAAGAAGTTGATGGCATACAAAGAGTGTCATCTTGATTTGTGTAGTGATGACTCTTCATTTGAGCCAGAAGACCAGGTCCAAGGACACGAGGCTAGCATCGACACCCAGCCTAAGCCCCAACACGATCCTCAACCCCACTCACAACATGACCATCAATTCCAGTTGCCTTCCCACATCCCATTCTACAGACTTCGCCACTACCTCAAACTCGACTTCGATCTCATGCTCAACATGCCATGATCCCGCCTCATACTCTTGTAAAATCTAGGCCTCAGCATAGACCTCAACAAAATACACAGCCTCATCCTCATCTTCCACCTAGGAATGCACACCGTCAGCCCTTACACCCTCCCTTGAGCCAGTCCTAGCCCCTACACCCACCCCTGAGCCAGTCCCAATAGCGTACGCTAGCTCAGCCCTTACAACCCCCCCAGAGCCAATCCTAGTAGCAGACACCAACTCAGCCCCTACACCCTCCTAGAGCCAGTCCTAGCAGCAGACACCAGCTCAGCACCTACACCCTTCCCAAAGATAGTCCCAACAGTTGACACCAGCTCAGCCCCTACACCCTCCCAAGAGCCAATCCTAGCAACAGACACCAGCTCAACCCTTACACCCTCCCCAGAGCCAATCCCAGCAACGAACACCAGCTCAACCCCTAACCCTCCCCAGAGACAGTCCAAGCAGTGGACACCAGCTCATCCCCTACAACCTCCCCATAGCCAGTCCAAGCAGCTGACACTAGCTCAGCCCCTACACCTTCCCCAGAGATAGTCCCAACAGCCGACACCAACTCAGCCCCTACACCCTCCCTCGAGACAATCCCAACAGCGGACATGAGCTCAACCCCTACACCCTCCCCAGAGCAAGTCCCAGCAGTAGATACGAGCTCAGCCCTTACACCCTCCCCAAAGCCAGTCCCAGCAGTAGGCACCATCTCAATTCGTAGACCCTCCTCAGATCCAGTCACATAGCCAATTGATGAGAAGCTCATCATGATCTCTATTCACCCCTAATTAACTAGTCTTCCTAGTTAATTAGCTAGAAATATGTAAATATATGGGTTAATTATTAAATAAGGGATAAATAGTAAAGGACCTTAAAATAAGTTAAAAATGCTATATTATCATCCAATTAATATTATTAATAATTTAATTAATAATTAGAATCGAAATATTATCAGTACTATTATCTAATTAATGTGTTAACTAACTTAAGTATAATATATACCCAAGTATGTAATAACTTAAGTAACATTACATAATTAGATAAATTAATCTAAAAAGGTCAAAAATGTAAATTCAAGGTCTAAATATAATAATTGTCTTATTTATAATCATATATAAAAAGTTGAAAAAGATTGAAATTAAAATAAACCTTGAAAACCTGAGTTTACATTTTAGTCCTTATATCTTATTTCAATCGGGTCCTTATTCTCCATTTAGGTCCTCAACTTTCACTACAAACAAGTCCCTGAAATTTCTTCTTCTTTCCTTCTTCAACCGTCTGGACGGCTGACGACAGGAGGTGCGTCCACCGTCTGATCACCGCTCATCCGACGTCATTCCTTCTTGTCCAAGCTTCTGGAGCTTGTGCTCACCATCTCCTTTTCATCCACGGGTCTGGATGATGCTAAAATCCTATTTTAGGGTTGGAGATAACCTCACCGGTGTCGGAGAAGATGTCGGTGGTTACTCCTCTCCTAGCCACTTCTCCGTCCAGATTTCACCTCCATCTCAGCTGCCGCCACCTATAAATACCCCTCCACACCCTCGATTTCCACTAAGTTAGCTCCCTTCCCTCTTCTTCATTGAGCTAACCTGATAGGCTATTCTCTCGAAAACTTCGATGACCTTCCTCTGCCTCATCCATCTTCCTCCATCCATCTTCAATAGCTCTGGACCTCTGCCGAAGTCAGCCCAGTCTTCTGACACAAGTGCTGACGAGGAGCTCCTCTGCTTCACCTCACAACTGCCCATCGGACTCTTTCACCAATCCTCTAATTTCCTCCTCCATTATGAGCCATCGACGGAGATCTTCTATCCCCTTCATCTAGGTAACAGTAGATTAGGTAGGTAGATTAGTTAGGATAGTTAGTTAGGTAGATTAGGTAGTGTAAAGTTATATTTCACACATCTTCCTCAACTCCGGCAAGCTCCTTGAGCTTGTCAGGAGCAATTATTTTTTCTTTTTAAGTCACCGTTCACCTTCTTACACCTTCCATGAACATTTCTATCATTTTTAATTACTGAATAGATCATTTAATCACCTAAACCACCTCCACCAACTACTCCTACTATCCATGGCAGCAGTAGTTGGGCTATTTCCACCTTTACTAGGGTCCTCCACCATCTATCCATCACCTAAGGGCCCTAATCCTCACTTTAATTTGAATAATTACCACCTATAACTTAAACACCCAATTTTAATTAAGCTCATGAGCTCGCTGTCAATGGCGGCTCAAGAGTAGTTTAAATCAATAATTTTACACATATATACCATCACAGATATCTTTTGACTTGTTTCCTCCACTCAATTGAGTGGGAAAACAAGTCCTGAGCCTAATCCAACTCAGAACTTTTCCAAAATGAATTCATTGTTTAATCTTCACTTTAATGGACAAATTATGGAATTAATTTGTCGTGAGGTTCCTTGTGACCTCAGGAAGCCTTTTTTGAATCATTAATGGCACAATTTCACAATTTTTGGACATTTTCACCTTTTCCTAGACTCACCAGAGCTTCGATGAGCTCTGGTGAGTCAAAACAAGCTCTTCAGCCTGTAGAACTTAGTGTAAAACTCCAGAACTCTAATTTGAGGTTTATTGATCATGCTAAGGCATTTCAATTGAAGTTTTAGTGCTTGGAGTTCCTATTAGGTCTTCATCTTCTCCAACTCCGACAGAGTTGGAGATGTCTGATAGTTAGGATTAAGACTTGTTTGAAAGGTCTGAAAGCACCAGTGCTGTGCCCTGAGTTCATTTCCATGATTCAACCACTGTAACAAACCTTAGTTTGTCTTAACAAACAAACTCTTTTAGAAGCTCAGGCGACAAGCCTGGAACCCTAGGAACCTTAGTTGAATCACCTTTCTAAGGGTCTGAATCTGTTCCTAAAGTTGAAGAGAAGATATCTAAGGTTTTAATTTCCTTTGAAAAGGTGAAACTCAGAAAGTCAAAATTCGAGGCTAATTGGTCAAACTGAAGTCTAATCCTTGGATTTTGGATTGAATCAGAGAAATTAAGGAGTTTAAAATGTTGCTGGGATGATTATGAATGATTTAGATGAGATTTGGATGAGCTTTGATGGTTTATATAGTAGAATTTGATTTCTGTCAGTTTGGGTTATTTTTGAACCCAAACTAATGAAGTAGCTTTTTAATGAAATTTAGATGAAAAGTCTGCCCAAACAGATTCATAACAACCTCTAGAGGTTGTTTGAATTGATTAATTAGGTATGTAGCTATCTGTTAGGACCTTTTAGAGTTTGAATCACAGTTCTCAAGCTCCCTGAGAAGCTTTTAGCTTCTGCACCTTTCTTGAAGCTCTTGAGAGCTTAATACCTCCACCAACAGCTACGGAATCATCGCCTAAATCTATTTAACACTTCATCTGGATGTCAAAGTCCAATCTATGGACTTTAGAACTGAAAAATTCACTCTACATGCCAAAATGGCCGTAGTAAACCCAGGACCTTCGCCCTTCAAATCAAAGAGCTTGACTTCCCCTGAGTATCAAATTGACACTTCAATTGTGTAGAACATCTCAAGAGCTTTCCAACAAGCTTCTCTTTGCTTGAAACGGAGCTCTGAGCTGGAAGGAATCGTCGTTTGAAGTTCATACTAGGAGGGGGAAACTTAGTCCCACCTCGATAGAACCAGAGCGGCCGCATGGGTATAAAAGCTATTTGTGATATGGGCATATCAGTCGACAGCACACGGCGCAAGGAAATGATCTGAGCATTTGGGTGTGTGTGTGGGTGCGTGCAGTGCGCGTGCCCGGGTGTGTGTGCACCTGTGGGCGTGCGTGTGTGGGTTCGCGAGGGTGTGTGCATGGGCCTGAGAGGCCGTGAGCTGGATGGCCTTGAGACTATGCGAACTGGAAATAAATCAAAACTAAATAAACCAATCTTGAACTTAGTAAGGTCTAGTCCCACCCTGAGAGGGGTGCTGTGTATCTCTGATCGATCCAAGCCGCTAATCAGAAACCTAATTTTTAGTTTAAATAGTTAGACTGGTTCGATTCAGAAGGTCTGCAAGGGCTCAGAAGGAAAGGGTGCTAAGGAGAAGAAGAAGAGGAGAAGAAGCAAAGGAAAGGAAGAGAAGGAGAAGAAAGAGAGAGCTCGTAGAGAGAAAGGAAGGCTGAATAGGCAAGGACTAAAGAGAAAAGGCAGACAAGGAAGAGAAGAAAGAAAGAGAAGAAGACTTGTAAAAGAAAGAGCTCGAGAAAGATTAAGGAAAAGATTAAGAAGAAGATTAAGAAATAAGTAAAAAGAGAAAGAAAGAGAAAAAGGTAAAAGAAGAAGAAAAGAGAAAGAAAGAGGCTGAAGACAAAAGAAGAGAAATAAATGGTTTAATTTCTTGCATTTTTAATTCCTTTTGAGTATAAAGTTGTAATAAGGCATATTTCCATTAGAATTACTTTTTATTACCTTAATCACTTGAAACAAAAAGAAATAAACATGTTTACTTGTTGTTAAAGAAGATCATTTATGTAAATGTGTTTTCTTATGGAATTTTGCATATTCTTTTAATTCGAAATCATTAAGCAAAATTCATGTTCTTAAAATAAATTTAATTATGCTTTCTGTAAGTAGCTTAGACTTAATGGTGAATTCTAATTAAGTTATACCTCCCAGCGAATGACCTGGACTCAACCAGTTAAAAGAAATCAAATCTAAAATGTTAGGTTAACTTGACCCTATACTACTCAATCGACGTAAATTCAAGTTGACCTAAGTTACTTTCTTCTGCACATAATTAAGCACAACTAACTTAATTAACTGTGTTGAGAAAGATAACCATCATTTTAATGGCACCGTTGCCAGGGAGGTAATTGTAATTATATTCACCATTATTACTGTTTTGTGTTTTGTATTAATTAGTTTTGTTTTTGCTTTTGTTTTCTGTCTTCTTTTCAGGTTTACCTCTGTGGGCAATCTCAGGAAAGAAGGTAGGTTTTCCTTTTCTGTTTTCCATTATACATACCATTGTAAGTACTCTTTCCTTAGTCTCTAGTTTAGTTTGAATGGTTGCATTCAGTTAGTTAAAAAAATAAAAAAATACAAAAATACATACTTCTTTATTAGCACTAGCATGATATAGGCATACACTCTTAGGAGTGCATTTACCTGCCAGTACTTTACGATCTGACTCAGGAAGATTTCTATTGTTTTTCTTGCATCAGTGGGAAAACACGAGAAACAACCGCGTAGATACTTGTCCTGGAGATAATATCAAGACCACGTATTCTTTGAAAATACTTAAAAAGCGGTCACTTTAATTCTTTCTATCATATTTTTTAAAAATATTAAGTAAAAAAGAGGATAATAAAAATTGTGACTTAAATCTTTTGCAGAATGCATGCGAGTTTTATCTCTATCGTCTGTTGCATGCTCTTGCGCACACAGCGCGATCACTAGAGTCACACGAGTCTTAATTTTCTATCTCTCCTCTTTGCACCTCTTAGGACTTTGGTCGAAGATCAACAAGTCTATCTCACTACTAGAGCCCCGGGGAGCCAGTAGTGAGCGGTCTTGATCCTAGACCTTAGGCCTTTGAGCTTTAAGGATACGCACTTGCGTAGACATAGGTTTAGGACACGTATTTTGATACTGATACTATACTTGTTTGCATCCAAAGTATATTTTGCATATTTTAGGACTCTCTTCTTTCCTTTGAAAGAAGAGAAAAACCCACTTTTTCACGCTATTTTGCGGGTTTTGTTGCTGCTTATTTCTGGTGGTGTGAGTGTGCCTTTGCACATTCTTTTTGTTTTATGCACGGGAGGCGATCCTTGGATTCGCCTTTTGTAACTCCTTTGACAGGTGTTACTAAGCCGGTTGCAGCTAAGCAACCACTTAAATTCCCATCTGATTCGTCTATTTCTATGGATCAATTACAAGATCAGAATCCCGAGATCCCTTCTTCTAGTGAGGGGGAGATGCCGCCTTGTGACATTCATGAGGCACTCCTGAACTAGAATCTTAGAATGCTTGAACAAATTCGTTAATCAATCTTTTAACAGTAGCTTTAAATAATTTACAAAATCTTCAAACCCATCCTCCACCTCAACCTGAGGTGGATTTTGACCTTCCTGATTTACCGATTCCTCGTCCTAGGCCTCTACTCCGGGACTACTATAATCCATCTAATGCACAAGTAGAGCCTAATGCTAGGATTCCAATTGGGGAAAATGACCCTGAACTAAAGCCAAACATTATAGGTCTAATCCCACATTTTCACGGATTTGCATCCAAGGATCCATTCCAACATATTGAAGATCTTAAAAGTCTATCTCAAACTCTTGGACCTTGAAATCAAAATAGGGAAATCCTACTCATGAAGATGTTCTTTTTTAGCCTTAAAGATAAAGCAACATATTGGTATAGAACTATTGCAAGACCAATCTCAACTTGGGCTAAACTCGAATCTGCATTCTTGAAGAAATTCTTTCCTATTGGTCGCACGAATGCTTTAAGGCAAGCAATCACAACTTTCAATCAAAACCAAGGAGAACCAATTCATGAAGCGTGGGAATGCTTTCATGAATTACAAAGGAAATGCCCACGTCATGACATCCCTCATTGGCAATTACTACATATTTTCTATTATGGATTGCAAGAGGGCATTCACAATCTAGTTGATGCCTCTTGTGGAGGGAACTTTCTCAATCGTGACGTAGAATCTGCTTTAGAATTATTTGAAGGGATGGCGGAGAACTCGATCAACAATGCATCCATGTCGCAATTTTCGCGGGGCACAAATACAGCACATCAAAATCTGCATAAGGGCATTCACGATATCAGTAATCCGTCCAGTTCAAAGGATTTGGAAATTATTGCAGAAAAACTGGACAAAGTCAACAACGTAGCAAAGCATCTCGATGAGGTCCGAAATACTATGAAAACTCTTTCACCTCTACTTGCTATGCAAAATCCTGCTCATTCACCTATTTCGCAAATTCCCACGAGGAGGGAATTTGTGAATAATCTAGATTCTAGAGCTCCATCTTCCTTGGGTTTTTTATCTACTCCTGCACCAACCCAAGGAGGGACCTTTGTCCCACAATCTTTCCCACCCTTTTCCCCACCCTTTCTTGTTGCAGAAAATGCTCCATATCTTTTTGGTTTACACGCCATCCAGGAAAATATTCCAAGATCAAATCCTTATTCTAATACCTTAATCCTGGATGGAGAAGCCACCCAAATTTCTCTTAGGCTGATCAAAATCAAAGATCAAATTATCCAAATCAAGCCCATCTAAACCCTCCTCCATTGCCTTCTCAGCAACCAAATGTAAAGCCTAATTCCATGAGTATGTAGAATTACTCTGGGATGATTAGAGATACGCAGCTCAACCAGATTTTATGAGATGTGATAGAGAGTCAGCGACAAAATGCTTATGCTCTTGTTGAGATCCAAAGGCAATGTAAGGTAGAATTGGCTGATTTAAGAAATCAGATTACGCTTTTGGCTGAATCTCGTCAGCCAGGTACTCTTCCATCTCAGCCAATTCTGAATCCTAGGAATTTACAAAACCCTAGGCAACATCAAGGCCATGTACATTTCATTAATCAGGCCTTTGATTATAATCAGAACCTTTCCTCTATATTTCCTGAAAATAATCCACCAAACCCACATCAGCAACCTTTATTGCATCAAAATGACCCACCTATTATTGAGAATCAGAATTGACTCTGCTGATCTTCTAGACTTGGTTGGAATCACTTCTTAAATTGCCTCAATTTTTATTATTTTACATCTCAACCAAAATCAGATTTGATCTTCACGAGATTCACTCTTATCTCTGTAAAATTTTTATAGGAATCTGATTTTGGTTCTACAAGTCTATTTTAGGCAATCTCAGGATGAGTTTTTATCGGGTGGTCTTATCTATTTTTCTATTTTTGAACCAATTCTTCCATAACTCCTTTATTTTTACCATATACATATTCTTTTTTAGGAGTTCTTCACTAGGGTTTACGCCTAGCTGAAGGCATAAAACTTAGCATATTGTACATAGCCATTTCTTACTTTTTACACTTCCCATACACTTTTCTAATTTTTCACTTCATCTTATACTGATTACCTTCATTTAGTCCGACTGTCCACTCTGACCTTTGGCCAGACTTGAAATCGTTTGTACAAAGATCTTTGATCTCCTCTATCTGACTCCTTCCATCACCCTACATTAAATGAAATGTAATATCTTTTCACCCTTCTTACAATGAGGATATTGTAAAATCTTGGCTTGGTGGGGTGTGAAGTGAAATTTTCACTTCAAGTGTATGTGTAAAGAAAATATATAAAAAAGACTCATAAAAACTAAATACAAATGAAATTTTTAAAAAAATAGAAATACCAAAAATTCTAAAAATTTCAAAATAAAAAATATCACAAAAATTTGAAAAATTTTAAAAAATTAATAAAAATTGGAAAATTTTATAAAAACAAAAATATATAAATACAAAAATTTGGAAATTGAAAAATTATAAAAATTATAATAAAAGTGGTATTTTAATCTAGAATAAAGAAAAGATGAAGAAAAAAAGAAATATATATATTAAGAGCTTAATTTTTCTTTTAGCTCAAAAACCAAAAAATATATATAAAGAATTTATAGAGTATATATATATAACAGCATTAAATCCTTATTTAGATTTTTACTTTTAACATTTTGTAAAAACACACTTTTATTTGCAAAATCTTAAAATAAGATTTTATTTGAATTAGAATCTTTAAACCTTAAAGCTTTGTTTTTTCTGTTCTTACCCTGAAATTAAGAAACTAAGGTGTTTTAAGTTTAAAACTTAAGATTTGAAATTAAATTGTAACTTTTTAGTCAATTAAATTAAGTAATCCTTTTATTTTTTGAATATTTGATTTTATCAATAAGTTAAGTAAAAAGGCCAGATATTCAGAGTTAATTAAGTAGAGAGTTAGTAGAATTTTAGTCTTCAAGTCTATCAGTCTATAGTTGCTTAATCAACTAAAGGACATTTGACTAAACTTGGTAAGTTTTGTCATGACAGATCCTATAGGAGGAAACTAAAAGTTTAAAGAACCTGAGAGTGAATGGCTTTGTTGTCCAATCTCTGGTTTGAGAGCTAAGTAACCTAAATATCCAAAAATCACACATAGAATTATCATGTTGGCATCTGAGACCGTGAAAACACAGAGGTTAAGATATTGATTCTAAATCCTCTTTAGTCCAAGGATTTCTGTGAGGCGGTTCTTGAAAGGGTGAAGGATGTGCCACTCACCTAAAAAAAGGATTTGGAGAATAAAGTTAGTAAGAAAAATAATAATAAAACACCCTGCAGTTAAGTACCTCGCTACAAATGGGTACTTATGGAGTTTTTCCATAAAAATAAAGCATCTCAATATAAATAGATGCTACCCTTCTTTCCATCAAATAAAAGAACACCTCATTACATATAGGTGTTCTAACCTATAGAAAAAGTTCAAAAAAATATGGAGATAAAAATTAGGAATAAGAGACCCAGTGGTCCACTGGGGAGATATACACAAAAAGTGTTGACCTTGGGATAGAAAATTGGTGAGGAGAAAGCAACCAAACCTTAGTAAGCCCATGCCGAAGGCTTGAATTGGAATAATCTGGATTGGAAATTGATGTCTTAAGATCTGGATTTTTGCAAATTTGGATGCCTTTAGGAGAACTCTTTTCACAAAGCACAGATGTTTTAAAATCATAGCTACTGAACCTTGGTATTGGGCAATGAAGCCTAAGAAATCGGGTTTTGAGGATTTACAGTTGAGACCTAAAGGAGAAGGATTGACAAAATCCTAGGTCTAGAAGTTTGTCGTTAGTGCTGTAGACTAGTAGATTAAAGTTTTACTACTCTAAGTTTGATTAATGATGAATATCTAGTTAATTTGCTTAAACTTAGATTGATAGAAATCAAATATCATAAACAAAGGATTAACTTAAGTCTATTGAGTTTTTGAGTTAAAATTTAATTTCCAACTCTTAGGTTTTGTTTTCTTAAAACACTTTGAATTCTAAGTTTTAAGGGTTAAGAATGATTACAAAGAATAAGTGATTTTTGAGATTCTAATTTTTGATAAAATTCTTGTTAACAGCTCTGTTTTTAATAAAGGGTGTTTTGAAAATGTTTTGAGTTTAAGTCTAAGTAATGAAATTTTTGCAAAATGCTCTGTATATTAGTTATTTATATTAAATCTACAAATTTTTTTCTGACCTAAGATTTCCACTACTTGGTTCTTATTTATATTAATTTAAACCCAGGTGCTTTAAATCACCACCAATCTCAGCGGAATAGTCAGCCATAGAGTTAGTCATAGAGCCAATCTCAGGAGCATAGTCAAGTAAGGTCTAATGGTATATAAATTCTCACATTATTTTTCTTTGATATTAATTCTTTATAACAATTTTATTTTGACTATTTGTTTACTACAGGTATAAAATCGAAGCCAAGGGGTAAAACAAGGAATTTGGAATTGAGAAAATTAACTGAAGGGACTCGAATAATGGTTGAAGTAAATTGTAGCAGAGTATGTTCACGTTACACACCCTTTAATAGTAGGATCCCTACACTTTTGAGACTATTGATACCCCCATGCTATTTTGATTGGAGGTTGGTTCTTCACCAGCATAAGGATGAGTTCATTCGTGAGCTAGGGATATTAATATTATATTGTTGTTATGTCATTCATTTCATTTACTTAAAATCCTTTATCTAATTATTCATTATAATATAAAATGCAGGTGACGTATGATTGGGGAACAAATCCAATGACGACTACATATATTCTCCAAGTAGCAGGGTGGGCACTTCGTAGTTGGAGACAAGAGCTTAAAAGCCAAGTAAGACATAAGCATAGATATAGAATTTATAATAACACAATAACACAACTATTTACTTTTAGGTGTTGCTAACTTTTCTGTATATTTAAATAGTTCTTTATTAGTAAGAATTATGAGGATGTGTTGAGAGACGTGCCACCAGGAGTACAAGTTGGTCATTGGGTGGAGTGCTGTGAATATTGGGATCAGGAAAACATGAAGGTAATTAATATTTTATATTAATTACTTATATTCTGAAAGCAAAATGAATAGGGCATAATTTCAATAATTTGCTGTTATAGGAGTAAGCTAAGAAAAATAAAGCTAATAGGGAAAAAGCTCTGACTACAACCCACTTCCAAGGACGGATGAGCATAGATACCTTGAGGGATAATTATGTAAATACATTTTCACCAGCTTAGTTGACTATATAAAAACTATTTATTATAATATCTATTATATAACTTACAAGTTAGAAGACTTAAATAAGAGAAGCTAAAATTTAGGTTAACTTAATTTTTAACCACATCTCAAATATGCAGTTAGATACTCATAATGTTGTACAACTTGATTGTGTTTCGATCTATGAGAGGAGTCATAGCTAGTCTACTACTGATGGCCCCCGTGTTTGGATTGATCCATTATATCAAGAGAGACATGTAAGCTCGTTGAAACAAGTGATGAATAACTTAGTGATAAACATTTGGGAGAACTTACCATGAGCTCAACTATGTGTAGGGTCACATGATGGAGTTGATGCATCCTTCTAGTGATGATAAGGATGAGCAATCAAAGACTGGCCCATTACAGCCTATGACAGTAGAGCAAGCATTTAGGACAGTTATGCCCCCCGAAAATGGTGGTTTTGTTCGTAGTGCAGGTGAGAGTGAGACTGTTACTAGTTGGTATGGAAGAAAGGGATCAGGGGGTTTAGAGAGGTTGCAATAGTTACAGATACAAGTGGATACCTTTCAAGAGAAATTAAATAATGTTACGTTGAAGTTGGAGAAGACAAATGATCTACTAGAATGACAAAGACATGAAGCACAACAAGAATGGGAGTGGATGCAAGCACAGATGCAAGCACAGTTTCAGGCAATCTTAAGTGCATTGTGACGAGGTGGTGCAAATCATTCTTCTTTTCACTTCCTACCACATCCACCTGATGATGACTGTAGAGGTTCTGGAATAGGTGGCACAGAAGCCATTACATAGTTGCCTAGATTTTTTTATTTTCACATGTCAAGTTTTATGTATACATTTCAAAACATGTTATGTATACATGTGTTTTATTTATGAATGAGTACCACGCATGTGGTGACCGATGGAATATATATATATGATTGGTAGAATATATATTTGCATTTGTGGTATATGAATGTGGGAAATAATGATATGAGTATGTTTGCATTTATGGTGAATGTATGAAGCTTTCATAGTGGTAGTAGCACCAACAGCAGTAGTGGACTTTAGTTATTATTCTGTAATTGGCAAAAAAAAGCTCCAGTATCAGATCTGCCTACCATTTTTTCCTTCCTTCACCCTTTTTTGTTTAACTCTGATTTGTGGTGTTGTTCTTTTTTTAGCGGTTACTTAATGGGTGAACAGGATGGATCCCTAACTGGAAACAAAGATTCAACATAATTCTTCGGATGGCTCGAGGGCTTTCTTATTTGCATGCTGAGGGAGCCAACTCCCCAGGCTCGGTACTTTCGATTGCCTTTGTGATCATGCTTTCCAGTAGTTGTGTATGTTGATTAGTCATATTATGCATTAGTTTACTCTCAGGTAGTGCTAAAGTAATAATCATGCTTGATGTGTTTGATTTGCTAAAGTATTCTCAAGCATATTATTTTGGAAAACAATGAGAATAAGCTTGTGACAAACAGTAGAGACACTCAGCCGATATACTTTCATGAAGCACCAAACAGATTCCAGTCACCATGTTCTTTTAGTAAAGGTCATTCTAATCGCAATTTCCTATTCTTGATCAACAGGTGAGACTTGATCAGGGTAATCGAATTCTCAAGTTGTTTAAGGATCATGTTAGCAAGACATCAGCTTTTGATGACTTTGGATTTTATGAAACTCACCTTCCAGATCGTTCAAGCTAGAAGGGTAAAGCAACAGTTCCAGATAATCCTACCTGGAAGGGTAATTAGAACCTACCTTGTATCTAGATAATCCCACTAGCAGGTAGATTTCTTTAAATTTTGGTTTGTCAGTTTGGTTGTAGCTCGATTTAATTGAATGTGTATATCATACTTTTCATGTCCAACAACAAGTGCTTGAAGTAAGTAGCCATATTGCATTGAATGTGAAAAAGTTTTCGAAATGTTGTGTCGTACTTTGGCTAATTTTATGTATGGTGGCCAATTTCATTCTGCAACTTGTTAAATAAGAACACAAATTATAATTATCAACTTTGTTGCTTGTTCCAAAAGCGACAAGCCTCAGCACCCTTCATTGTCACCAGTCCATCTAGTAGCAATCCAATGTTCTACCACCCCAGTTATCAGATCTGGTGGCCGGATGGACTGTAAAAAGGAGAATGTATTCATCTGGTCTTGAAGTACACATAAATATGTGCTTACTGTGTACTCAAAGGGACATACCATTTTTATAAGCCTCGCAATTGTGATAAGGTTGAAACAAATTTCAGAGTCGGATGCAATCCAAGCCATGATCATGGTGATGATGACCTATAGTTTTATGCTTAAAATTTTCATTTGCCTATCATGCATGATAATATCTGTCTTAGCCCATAACTTATCATGTAATCTGATTTGCTTGAGCCATGATATGTAAATGCTAAACTAAATTTTATCTACCATTTCCCTCATCAATTTTTTTATTGGCATATCCATCTTCCACCTGATGATTTTATTGAGGCCATCAGGGCTTTGGCTTTTACACGAATGCATCTTAAATAGGACATTATGAATTTCATCTTCATCTGGGATTTGTGTGCACCAGTTGCTTTCCACCCCTGATGGCTAATGGTAGTTAGAAAATAATTCATCAAGTCTGATTTCTAAATTCTGGGTGGTCTACGATTCCTTAAAAAAATTGTAGAAGCAATTATGGATAATACTTTTGTCTGCAGTTTCTTCTCCATTTGGGAGGGTGATCCAATTGATTGAATTCTTCCTCTTTCTATTCTGAGCGTACAAGTGATAAAACCTTGTATTCTTATCACCACTTTGAACCCATTCATGTCTTGACCTTTGGTACCAATGCACCTCCTCTTGTTTCAGCACCTCTTCATGTTGCTTTTGAAGTTCCAATTCCCTACTGCAATTACTTTTTTCTGCTGACCTCCCCTATAAATTAGCAAGCTCAAGCTCAATATTTGTTTTATTTCTTCTAGTTTACATTCGATTTCTTATGCTAAACCTGCAATTTCCTCGTTATCTACTCACTCCATTCCCATATTTTCAGCCCCCCTCTAATTCATTATCTGTCCAAGCTTTCTGCATCTCCCACTGATAATCTTGTAACATTGTCCATTCTACCCCCAGCCTCTAAACCTTTGATGCACTTTTGATTTTTCTGTGTAATCTAAGTAATATTGGACTATGGTCACTACCCAATGCCGATAAGTTCAGCACAACTGCATTGGGACATTGTAAGCACCAATTCCCTGAAGCTAGAACTCTATCTAGGTCTGTCTAAAATAATAGTTGATGTGGAGAGTTGTAATTTGTAACATCTTTGGGAAGGCTATTAATAATATGTGCAACATAATGAAACGCAAGAGGCTAATAACGATGGGAAATAGCAGCATGGTATAATAAAGCAATCGCTACCTCAGTTAAATGATGATTTTTACATTCAGTAACCCCATTTTGCTCTGGGGTATAGGGAGCGAAAAGCCTAGGAGTAACTCCATTTTCTTTGCACCATTGTTGTATACGTGAATATTCACCACCTTCATCAGCGTGCAAAGCTTTAATTCCAGTATTGAATTTTGTTTCGATATATGCATGAAATTGAAGAAAAACCTCATAAACTTGTGCTTTGGTATGGGAAACACCCAAACATATGTGCTCAAATCATCAATAAATGTTACGTAGTATTATGCCCTTGGAATGAAAAAAAGGGGAGAAATCCATACATCTGAAAATGCCAAGGCAAATGCTGTATTGCTGATAGTAGGTGTTTGATATAAATGTTGGCAATGGGATTTTTCCATTTAACAGCTGGACAGACATTAGTAACAGAAGAGTTAACAGTAGGGAGCTGAAACTGAGAGATAACTCTTTTTATAATATTATTATGGGCATGTCCTAAATAGCAATGCCATATATCCACTAAGGCCTTTTGAGAAAGATATGCTATAGGAATGGAGCTGCTGGAAATTGTATGAGGTTGCTTGGTGACAGAGTTGGCAACCACAGTTGATAGAGTCCCCCAACGGCCTTCCCTTCAAGAAGAACTCTGTTTGTTTTTGTGTCCTTGGCTACGAGATGCTGATGATATAATTTAAAATAACAAGAGTTGTCCTGAGCAAAACGTTGAATAGACAGTAAGTTTTTATTAGCCTTTGGCACATGTAAAACATCAATAAGATATAAGTGACTAGAGAGAGATGGAATACATTTTGAGCCAATATGGTTAATGGGTAGACCTTGACCATTTCCAAACCGTACTTCATCGGAGCCATTGTAATCAGTTGCAATATCTATGTTTTATAATAAGTTGGTTATGTGGTGTGAGGCACTTGAATCTAGGTGCCACAGTTAGGGGCTGACATGTTCGATAGTGTTGGCCTGCACAAAGGAATCATCTTTAGTCTGATCATAGCAATAATAACAGTCAACAGGTATGTGATTATGGCGACTACAAATCTAGCAAGGATTTGGGTTATACAGGTGGCCACCATAGCCACGAAAGTATTGGAACTTCCTCTAGCTACTTGATAATTACCATGAGTTGTTTGGATATTAAAATAAGGTCCACGAGTGTTTCTACCAGATCTGGCACGGTTAGCTCGATAGCCACCCCCCCTCACTCTATTAGCTCGCATAGCTTAATTGATATCAATCACCTTGTTATTTTTAAGAATTAGTTGTTCATGACTTAAGAGAAGACCAAGAACTTCATAAGAATAGTCCTCAGATTTGCTGCTGATCACCACAATTATAGACTCATAGTTAGGACTTAAACCATGAAGAACAGCTTGAATAAATCATCATCAGCAATCGATTTTCCACAAATAGCAAGTTTTATTGCTATTTCACATGCCTTAGTCACATAATCAGCAATAGATTGATTGCCCTTTTTCAGATTACTTAGTTCACAATGATATTGATTAATTCTAGATTTTGATTGTGTGGCAAAATATTATATTCTAGAAAGACCCAAATAGTTTTAGCATGGGGAAGAGTCAAGATTTGGGTGCATATACCTTTAGGGATGGATGATATTAGCCAACTTAGAACCAATTGGTCCCTACATTCCCATTTTTTATAAACTTCATTGATACCTATAATGTTGCATGATGCATCAAGTTGGTGTTGTAATGGAGCTATTTTAGTCCCATTGACTATGCCAACAAGGTCATATGCAGATAATATGGGTAGTAGCTATGCTTTCCAGGGATGGTAGTTGCTAGTTGTTGATTTGAATGGAACACGTGTGAATGGTAGGTGGTGGAGCTCCTGAACCACCTCCATGAGCTCTAGATGAAGCTCCAAGATCTAATAATGCCATTGCTGAAGTTTTAAATCAGATGATGACTAGAAATGCCCATTAAAGCTCTGTTACCATATCAGAGCAGATATAACAAGTGGTAGAAAACTATGCTCACACACTCTACTGGGCAATGTGTGCCCAAGATTTTATAGTTGCACAGACGGTTGTTTGTTACAGTGTAGCCAATGACAAAAAGGTATACCTCACCATAGTAGACCAACCAAAAGATAAAGGGCCATAGCAGTAGGCTGTTAGGCAGGAGAAATTACATAATACTACCTTCAATTATGCATAATACCTTGATGCATTGTATGTGATCTGGTTGTTGAATGATATAGAGTGTTTTACTCTTCAAAAAGTAAAATACAAGAAGAAGAAGCACCCATCCAATGAAGAGCTTGAAGGTCTTATATAAGTTCAATGAAGAAAATGATAAAGACTCTCATAGTATTGTATTTAGGCTCATTAATATAATCCTTATTTTATTTGGTAGAAAATGCTAATAATCTAGCCTTTCACGAACAAACAAAACACATGAAAGTTGGTTGCCACTTCATTTGTGAGGTTACATTATGAGGATAGATTTGCATTCCATTCTTCCATCCTCTAGACAACTTGCATTATGAGGACATATTTGCATTATGAGGATAGGTTGCATTATTAGAAACCAGCCTATCAATTTCTTGTTTGATTTCAGCGAATGGAAAGCAATGTTTTGTACTGTTCTTCAGTGGACTTGAGAGCTTTCTTCAGTTCAACTAGCTGACATAGTGCATCAGAAACTTTAGATTCCTTCATCTCCAATTCTTTCTTTCATTCTTTTGCTTTAGCATCTGCTTCTTTCAAGGCAGAGGCCAACCCATCCATTGCTTCAGCTCCTCAAGTGCCTGAGATTTCTCCTTTTCCAGATAAACCAAGTGCTCGTTTGCAGCCTTCAGAGCATTCAACTCAGCAATGCAGTAGTAGAGATGTAGCAGAGATGCACCTCCTTCAGTGGTCTATTTCCTAGGTAGATAGATAGATTTTGGAGCTTAGTAGGTATTATATTTATTTGCTTCTTTACCATCTTTATTCCTAAAAGAATTGCCTTTCCAGATGCAGCAGCAGCAGCAGTAGATGCAGATGTAGCAGCAGTAGGTACACCTTTCTAGATGTTGCAGAAGTAGTAGCAAATTCAACAATAGTAGTAGCAGCAGTAATAAATGTAGCAATAGCAGTAGCAAATGCAGATGCAGTAGTAGCAGGTACACAGTAAGTTGTGTACCTCATGTGATGGCTGTCATTTATTATTGAAAATCACATTTTCGTGGTTTATTTATGTACCCAGTTTGATGATAATCCTAGAGAACCTTTTGACTCAATGATGAAAATCTTTGGTTGTTTCATAGAAATGTATATAGCCATATGATGAATCTTCTCATACACTCATGGTTAAGATATGTTTGCTATAGTTTTTTTTTGCTATTTAACCTCACTGAGTAGTCATTTAAGGGCCTTAGCTGATCTGCTTTGACAATACCTAATTTGCATTCTTCAACTTCAACAACTTTCATGGTAGGATGGTGACATTATTGAAGTAATTTCCAACAAAATGTTCATCGATACAGAAGTATACAAGATATCATTGAATTAAACACTAATGCTAAAATTTATTGCCTTAGTTTGCTGTGCTCATTTATAAACTTTTCCCTAAATAATGTGTTTGCCAAATGCCTATAACTTCCCTTTGAAAAAATAGTCATCTTCTATACTCTCTTGGGAATGCCATTGCAAACTTAATAAAGGCATTACTGTATTTGGACATCAGTGTATGTAATTGTAATCCTTTTTTTCTTTTTAAGTGCATGTTTTGATGAAGATAATTGTCCGAATAAGTGTAGAGAAGCAAGCTGCTAATGTGAATGGAGTGTCCAAGGGAGCTTCTGTTTGAATTCTTGTTTTCATTGGGATGAAATGTCATTTGCTAGGGTTCATAACTTTTATGCCTAGAACATTCGCTTGAAAATGTCATTGGCATTGACTGTTAAGTTCCTTTGAGTGACTCAATGGAACATTTTTTGTCAAATTCCCTCTTTTACATGTATCACATTGTGGTTCTTGGTCATTTTACTCTAAAACTACACTCTTGTATCAATCATATATGCAGTAATTTTGCTTGTTTGCATCCAAGTTTTGGTTACTGATGCAAAAAAAAAATTATTGAAATAAGATTCTCTTGAAATTTCTACGTATTTAAGTTGGTGACATGATCTCTAGAATACTTTTAAGGATTTACTCATATGTAATTGATGTAGTTGATCTATGGCCACAATAATATGGACAAGAATCTAATGGGATTAATATTTTTGTTTTAAGAGACCTTTGGTCATGGTTTATTAGCCTTGAGCAAAGGTAGCCTTTGGTGACGATGGCACCTTTGGTGACGGTTAAGGAACCGTAACCAAAGCTTTCTATTTGGTCATGATTCTACAACTGTGACTAAACGTCTTTGCTCACCGTTTATAACCATGAGGAAAGGTGTGGAACTTAGCTACGGTGGGGGCTTTGGTGACGATTTTGGGTGGAACCGTCACTAAATATCTCCGCCTTTGGTGACAGTTCTTGGTGAAACCATCACCAAATCCTTTGGTCACCATTTATAACCATGGCCAAAGCTATGGAATCTAGCTACTGTGGGGGTTTTGGGTGGAACTACCACCAAAGTCTCAAGCTTTGGTGATGATTTTGGGTGGAACCAGCACCAAATATCTCCGCCTTTGGTGGCAGTTCTTGGTGGAACCATCACTAAATCCTTTGTTGATGGTTTTTGGTGGAACCGTCACTAAAGACCCTTCCGTAATGCAACTTTTGTTGATGCTAATTGGTGATGGTTATAAACCCTTTGGTGACAGTTTTTAACCATGACCAAATCCCTTCTTTGTTGTTGTGTCAAGATCTGACAGCCAATAGCTCGCTTACCCACCACCTTCCTTGATTTCACGTTGAGCGAGCCTCAAACTCACTCCCTTCGTTTGTGGACCGATGAGCTTACCATTGCACTGAAGCCACGTTTGTGTTGCTTTTTCATTTTAAGGCAACTTATTCTTGGTCGTTGCATGAAGATGCAATAGTCAAGATCTTCTCCTTCTTGATGAAGCGTGGTGAGGTGGGCGACATGGCATGCTCATGGCTATTGGATGAAGATCCAACGGCCCACAGAATGTGAGGGTAGCCTTCTCAAATGGGGTGGCGATGAGGGGGCAGCTGTGATGGTGTCACGTGGCACTATCATGGCCGTCCATCTTCTTTTCTTTGTTTCTAGTGATGTAGACCTCCGATTAGGTTGATTTTTGTGCCATTGGACTGTGATCGTTGATCTGAATCCATCCGTGCGATCAGATCTTTCATCTGGGGCTTGGATCATTGTCCTCTAGCTCCGTGGCCTCTGTTCTTCTATGGACTGCACAAGATGCTCTAGTTGCCTATTCGAGACAATTTCGAACATGTTGGACTCCCATCGTCGTTTTGATCGGATATGCTCGATTTGATCTAACATCTGTGGTTTCAAATCATCTGCGATTAAAATCATCTTTCATTGATGCATAAAATGATGATATTATTTATATGACTAATAAGCTAGTTATTATGCCAATTATGATGCCTATGAATGCATTATTCCTAAGTTATGCTAGAATCTAGCATAATTTAGGCGATTTAGGTTGCATGATTACTGTGCAATCACACCCCCATGCCTAAATCTTTTTATTACCTAGCAAATGCAAGACTAAATGCAAAGTTCTCTTATATGGCTAATTTTTATGGAGAGTTTGACTAGAGGTTTACATCTTTTGTTTTCATCTAAAACTTTAGTAATCCAGACAATCGTGAAAATGTTTTGTTGTAGCCTATGCAACGGATCCAAGTTAAAAGCCAATCCACCTCTAAAGCTTGTACTTAACCCTTTGTAAAAATCTATTGGGATCAGCAAACTTCTTTCCTCGGGGTTATAAAGTAACCTGTGTAGTTAGCCCTGGCTATTAGCTTAGGTAGAAGATTTCTGAGTCAAGTAGATTTGTATTTGGTGGCTCACAATCATATTGTGATGCATCTGAACTAGTATTTTAGAACCTGGATTTCCAGACTATTAAATAATTTAACTCAAAGAGAGGCGAGAAATTGTGCTCTCTTTAGTTTCTTTCTCTCTTTCTTTATCTTTCTTTTTCTTTTTCCTATATTTTCTTTTCTTTCTTTTTGAGCTCACAATCTCACTAGATTTATCAATATATTTTGTGGTCTCTCTTGGCATTAACACTTTAATTAGGTTCTGATAACTCTACGACTAAGTCAGAATTTCTCATCCCGTTTTCAGGTGACCAAAAATATAGAAAAGCAAGTCAAGGCTCTATTTGGTCGATTGTAAGGGTGGTAGGTGTTGTTGCCTCATTACACTTGAAATAAACTCTAAACTCATAAACTCATTTTTTTATGCTTTTTCTTTTTCTTCTTTTCTTTATGTATATATATTTTTTTCTTTTCTTTCTTTTTTTTCCTTTTTCTTTTTTCTTTTCGCATCCAAACATCTACTAACACAACGTAGAATAATATATGAACTTTTGTTTACGAGGCATTATTTAGGAATATGGGTGTTCAACAGGATATCAAGAGGCTTATTTGGTTGAAGTGCCTATTCTCGGCACTAGGAAGGGAATGGATAAGACAATGTATCTCTGTCGTTGACATTAATGACCTCCTTTAGCCGAGGATTTCGTAAAAGACGGTCGTGACCATCCACCTTAGTCCTAGTTTTATCAGAACCTACTCTTTGCATATTTGCCATATTTGGTGGCTCTCAAGAGATTTGCACTAAGAACTTGTACGTAGAAATCGAGAGCGAAAACTATGCCTAACTCCGAGTATCATTATCTAATTATTCAGAAGTTAAGATTTCTCATACTAGCCTTAGAGCACCAATAGCCTTTCTACTCTCACCTCACACTTGTTTGGTAGATCTGTTAGAAGATAGTTTGCCTGATTGCCTAATTACTGTCCAAGGGCTTAGGAGAAGAGGCACTGCTTCTTCTCGACAAACTAAAGATGTTTATCGGTCTTCATAGAGGATCCATTGCAAATTCTTCGTGTAAGTGTGAAATTGTATTGGATTCTAAACTCAGGAATCAACTTAAGAATAAATCCCTAATAAAATCGTAATAAAAATTCATTATGCCTAAATGCATTTTTTTTTCTTTTGACATAAAAATTAGACATGCAATGTCCACTGCCCCATGACTATTTATTAAAATGTCCTCATTGAAATGTACTCATGAAAATCAAAATATAATAAGCAAGAGGAGGGGATATCACCTGACTATGCTTGTTAATCCAGGTCAACATGAATGTAGAAGATGCGGAGCTACCTGTACAGAGTACTGGGTTGCCTCCCAGCTAGCGCCAAGCTTAATGTCATTTGTCGGACTTAAACCCAAAAGTGAATGATCAGATTAATGGGTTGAGTTAGGATTAAAATGTAGATATGATCATGTAATGCAAGGATCAGTGATCCATAAATGCGGATCAACTAATGGTGAATACCAAGCCCAAAAGGTTAAAAAAATAAAGTGAACAGGCTTGAAACTACTTGTAGCCAAATGCTACAAAAGAGAGAAACAGTAGCGCAGGTGCTAGAGTGGAAAGAAGATAGTGGCAACCTTAAGATGTGATGCATGAGGAAGGTAGATGAGGTGGATACAGGATGGTTTGTGGGGAGTAAATCATATTGGTCCTGAAAGTGATGGGAAGTGAAAGGAGGGACCCGAGTTGTGTAGTCTGAAATGGTATAAGAAACCACTTTGTAAGTTAAGTCAGGTGTAGATGGATGTAGAGTAGTTGAGTCCATCTCAATAGTTTCAGACTTATCAGAATCCTCAATCTTATCCCTGAGGTGATCAAAAGTCTCATTCAAGTCACCTAAATCATGATGCAAGTCTTCAAATGTAATGGACGAAAATTCATTATTCCCTAGAATCACAGCCCCAGGGGGAGTAAGATTGGGGTTAGATTAGTCAACACCTCTGCTCGCATGCTAAATTGGTGTTTTAAGATTGTTACGTTGCAGTATAGCCAAAATAATGCTCAAACAAATAAATTTATTACTCAAAAAAGTTTCGAGGTCAAACACAGGGAGCAATATGGAATTCAGTTCTCAAGAATTGCAATTTAAGACAAGAAAGCTAAGAAATTGTAAATAAAAACTGCTTTAGAGCAAAGCAGCACTAAGATCAATTGTTAGAAAGCAAAAATAATGGAGTAAAATGGTGATTTAGATCACCAAATACTCCTTACAATGATAGCTCATGAACTCAATGTATATATGAAATGAAATGCAACCAAACCAATCGTCTGATTTTTAAACTGTTTAAGCCTCTCTGTTCTTCCTCTTCTTTTCACTTTCTCTCCTTTGTCTTTCTTCTTCTACCCTTGTTCTTCTCTTCATTCCTTCTCTACCTTTGCAACTCTACTTCTTCTTTCATCTGCCCTTGTACTTCCTTTCTTCTTTCTTTCTCTATTCTCCTTCACATAGAGGGGGAAGGCCTCTTGAATTCGGTTAGGTGTCAGCCATTTCTCTCTACAGCAAAACCCCCCTCTACCCGCGTAGATTATTTCTCTTTCTCTCCTATTAGGCTTCCTGGTGTAAACACATTTACACTACTTAAGATGCCTATTTATGCATGTTCTTAAGCATAGGATTGCATTTCATGATATAAATATTACATAACACGCATCATCTTGCATTTAAAGTAGTTTGAATAAAATGGAGGTTAATTGTCTCCTTTTATGTGCTTCGACAGGGCAAACTTTTTATTGGGGCCTCGGATTGAAGATCCAACCGTACGGATGTGATAAGGGTGACGATTGGAGTTCAACGACTCCAAAATCACTCTAATCAGTCATCCGTAGCATCAGATAATGATCAGGGAACCCTAGAAGATCAAGGGCCAGGATGGTGTAAATCCACACTTCAAATGACAAATCCGACCACATGGATGAATTCGGATCGACGATCGTAGCCTAACGATGCAAAAATCGAGTTAATCCGACACCCGTGGCACCATCTACAACACCCAGAAAATGGACGGCCAAGATGGCACCATGTAGCGCCATCTCAGCCGCCCAAACGGCCACATGCAATCACTGAAGTCTCCACATCCACCCTCTCTCTGCCGTTGGATCTCGATCCAACGGCTGTGAACGGCTGCGCCTAAAAACGTCCGCTCGACCATCCATGCCCCGTAGCGCAGCGGTCGCGAGGCGCTTCACGTTCATAAGACGCGGGTTCGAGTAGCAATGAAGGGACGAAGGGCGCGGGCGTGCGTTGGATCGTGATCAGGCGGCTCAGATCTTCCAGTAGTGGCACGTGCTATTTCACGCGAGGCAGGAACACGCCATCGCACGCACTGGGGCGAGCGCGCAGCGAGCGGGTCAGGCACATTTTAAGCCGTCCGATCTCGCGATCAGATGGCTGTGGATGGATGAACATGCGGCGGGTGTTGAGAGTGAGCAGCCGAGGAGGCGCGCGTTGGGAGCGCCCACTACACCCACGTTGGGGCTTTAGCGACGATTTTATCCGTTACTAAAGACCCCTTATTTAATGTTTTAAAGATGTAATGACTAATTTGCCCCCACTCCTTGCAACTATAAAAGGAGACCCCCTCCATACGAAATTCTCATCCCTTCCTTCTCTTCTCTACCTCTCCAAAGCTCAAGAGAAGCTTGTCCCACACTCGGGATGCTTCTCGCAAGATAAAGTCCAATTTTCGTCCTCCTTCGGAAGTGGATCCCACGACGATGACGACGTACTGCCCCATTCCCATGCTTCTGCTTCATCCTCCTTTGTCCTGCTTCGTCCTCCTTCATCCAGGAGTCGTCCCGTCTGGCTCATCCTCCAAGCGACCGTCGAGGAGGATATCTCTCTTCCTATTCTTTTTACTACTTTCTAGTCTAGATTTACTGCTTTCTAGAGTAGTTCTGCTCGTCCTCCAAGCGATCGTCGAGGAGGATATTTCTCCCTCCATTCTTTTAATGCTTTCTAGAGTAAATTTATTGCTTTCTAGTGTAATTATTTCTGCTTTCTAGTTGTAATAATGAAACAAACAATCTCCTTAATGATGAATTTCCTATTTATTCTACATCTCGTTTTGATTTTTGTTTGTAATATTCTCTCTCTCCCTTACTCTCTCTCTCTCTCTTCTATTTATTGTAAATAACTAGATAGTTTTAAATTGAATTACTTAGACCGCCCAAATGCGTAGTTTTTAAATCGAACGTCCGCCTCCCTGTGTTCGATCTGGAATTTTAATTTCAGTATAAATTTTATTTGTTGAACATGAGTTCTTCACTTTCAAACTACAACGATAGGTTTTCCAAAACTGAACACGTTAGCGTAGCAATTCGATCATTCAACATTTTGGCACCGTTGCCGGGGAGGCGACGCTCTTTGATTTTTCTTCGCGTTTTGTAACTTACAAATCATTTATCTCACTTTTCTCCTTTCTTATTGTAATTGCAGGTACTCTTTCGAGACAGGCAAAAGCGGTAGATCGGAGAAAAATACTGTAGATGGTTTTGTAAGTTATCCCCCACCTCCCACCCATTAGATTTCATTCCACAACATAATAACTCAAACATCAATCAACCTAGGTGTTCTTATTGTTAGATTGTTTGTTGTTTGACACCCACACCCGCCCCAACCCCCACATTAAAAAGAAAAATAAAAAAAATCTCACAGAGGTACACAACCTCATTTGATTTTCAAACTCAACTGGTAAACTGATCTTTGGAGCTGGTATATACATTCAAACACATAATTGAGCAGAAATCAGATTAGGTAATCACTTGTGTGCCTAATTAAGTGGTGCAACAGGCCAATTGTTTGAGTTGATTAGGCCACACCACTTCAAGTAAAATCAACTCATCAAGTAGCTGCCACCTAGGTTCAACTCTTAGGGATTTACAAGGCACTCCACATTCTTTTTAAGCTTCAAAGGAAAACATTTTCACCCATACTTTCAAAACCTGGTGTGTCAACGAAACTTGTTTGAAAATGCCTAAAGTTGAATCCTAAAAGCTACTAAGCAAGATTTGAACCTTGAAATTCACCACATCAAATATAATCTTGCTTGAAAACCATTAGTTGTGCATACACACACAAAATAAATCAATCATTCAGGGCACAACCCATTTAAAGGACCCATCACATTCCAAAGCACATTCAAACCTAGCCCTTCTAACTGGTTGGATTGAACCTTCTCCCTAGTCCCTCCTTCTAACTGGTTGGATTGAACAGATAAAAGTAGATCAAATCGTTCCTTTATCTCAAGATGGGTTTTGGGAGTCTATAGGTCTGTAAGGCTAACCCACTTAAGGACAAGTTTGATTGTTTGTATTGTAGGACGCCTTTCTTTCTCTCGCTTGTCATGAATCCTTCCACATATTACACGCATTCCCACTCTTTCCCTCCTGTTGTGAATTATCCTCAACATGACGATTATCCTGACTCGTACTGTAATCAACCATTAGTTAGTTGGGATAACTCAGATTGGGGATATAGTTCCGGACCTCCGTGTTTAGGGTCTAACCCTAAACACTTTCATTCTGATTTCTATCCTTCTCAGAGCTACATCAATTATAGATCGTCTTCCTTTCATGAACAACCTAATACGATTTACAATCAAGAAGGATACACCGATCCTTACCCATCCTCTGATTTCACTGCCTTTAGGTCATCACCATCTTTTGAACAATATGAAATGACCTATTATTAGGAAGTGTATAACGAATCTCAATTCGTTAATTCCCCTGCATTGATCCCAAACCCACCCAACCCTAAACCAACTCATTTGGTTCAGGTTAACCAGGTTCAAGATAAGGTTTTGGCTAACTTGAGGAATATCATTCAATCTTTAGAAGTTCAGCCAATACCTTGCATTGAGAGATTGGAGCCCCTGATTGAAATGATTGATGATTTGAACAAGTCGTTGTTGGATTGGCTCCAGGATGTTAAGGATAAGAACCCGGGTGAGTTTCTACTTGGAAAATTAGCGAAATTGAGGATGAGATTCATGGTTTCTTTGATTTAATCATGGGATGATTCCCAGGATGAACCCTCTTCAGGAAAGCCAATGACAGAACACGCTCAGGCACCTGTTGGGGGGGACACGTGTTACAAGGCTGACCAGATTGGATTAAAGTAACCAATTAAGGACGATCTGATTTCTTCACTTGAGATCCCTGAGCCAGGGTACGAGGAAACATATGTCTTCATGGATCAGAAAGTGATAGATGATTTTGGGATGTACATTGATACGGATCCTGATTTCTTTGATAGTGAAGATTCAAGTTGTAAAGTCTCACACGAGCTTACAGATCATGATTTTTGTGAGACGATTGGGCCTGAGGAATCTGAAAAATCATTTGATAGCCCAAGAATTGAGGAAACTGATCTTATTAGGGCACACATTACAGATCTAGAATCGCATTTTCTGGAAGATTCAATTCAATGCCCTGATTGTCAGTTACACCTCGTTGAGCTTATTGATGATTCTATTTCTGAGATAATTAGACCCAAGTCAATTTTGATTTAGCCACATCATTTAGACTTGGAGATTTCAGATGGGGTGATTAACATGCAAGAGGTCCGGGAATTTGACATGCTGAATGAGGAGGATAAGAGCCGGGAAGTTCTGATTTGGGAAGCTAGTTCTGGAGGAAGTACAAGACTGTGTCGAAGGGTGCCCATTAAGCTGAAACCATCAAATCAGAACCCTTACGACATTTGTTTTGAGGATGTCAAACCCAAGCACACATTCAACGATTATCCTTTTGAGCTTCAATTCTCTGTAACCTGACTTTTTGGTCTTGGGTTGCATCCTCATAAATCGCTGGCTTGACCCCGCTTGCATTTTGATTTTAGGTTTTGGGTAATTTTTATCCAGAACATAAGATATTCTCGATTATGGGGGATGGGTCTACACCACAATCTGGTCCACATCAGTGGACATCTACTGACAGGTCAGAGGATTCTTTTGTTTATTCTGATTCTGGCCTGCACTTGTGAATTCTTCATTTCTCTTCTTTATATAGTGTGCCTAGCTGAAGGCACTAAACTCAGCACATATACAGTTCTTTTTAGTTTTTATCTCAAAGCGGACCTGACATTCAAGCAATTAATGTGCTTTATACACTATTCCACTCTATTTTATGTCTTTTTAATACAATGAGGACATTGCATTAGATAGGCATGGGGGGTGGATATGTATCTTTGAATTCATTCGTCAGCTCCGTAGATTTATTTTATTTTCTTTTATTAAGAAAAAAAATTGGAATTAGGAAAGAGAACTTGGGTTTAAGAAAATTTTTAATCTTAGGAAATACTACATTATGATTTGAACACAAAGACCCTTCAAGTCTTTGGACTTAATCAACCCGTGTATCCACTAAAATGTGGATTTATTTTTCGAGTCCTCGCCAACCTAAATTCTATTTTAATTGGAGTAAATAAGTTTGGGTGATAAATTCACGACTTATCAAATTGCCCTCTGATTTGAGGGAATTTTGAGTCTTAAGCATCTACACACTTTCTTTGCATTGACTCGTTGTTCGACGATTTTAACGGAAATTGGGTAGCTAATGAACCTTCTAGGGTGATATGGCTGGCAAGTTATCATGGGTAACGGCCCATAGGTAGGTTGTCCAGAGCCCAGTCACTGGACCTTTCTCTTTTTGCTACCCTTAGGTAAATCTTAGACCAGGGAAGCTACCTACTTTAAAAAAGAAAAAGAAAAGGAGAAAATAAAGAGAAAAAAGAAATAAGCCACACTTCGCTGCACAAGTATGGCTAGCAAGTTGTCGGTGGTAATAGCTGAACGACCAGTTGTCTAGAATCCAGCTCAGTAAATGCACTAAAAATTCCCAAAACACTTAGGAAGAAGTGGAGGAGTAGAATAAATCGGGGAGATATACACTGGATTCACCCTTGTGGTGACCCCGTAAAAAATAAAAGTAGGGAGAAAGCTATCGATTGTAAAGATACACCTTTAGGCAGAATTCTTTTTTTTAGCTCACCTAGAGGTGTAGAAATCCGAAGTCTGTTTTAATTGCCGATCAACGAGTCTATCACAATCACAATATGGTGCTTGAAACTTAAGGTTCTCATCAAATCTTGGGTGAGTTGAATGGCCGTAGAAAGCCACTCTTAAACCCTAAAATTTGAAAATCCGAAAAAATTAGAAAAGAGTAAAAAGAGAAAAGAAAATTTTCTTTGAATAAGGCGAGGGCTTGAAGTGGTCTGTATTTTGGCAGATACTCGAGCACTGTTGTGTCTTTGAAAGTTGAGTTCCTAAGTAAACAATTTCTTAATGATTGAAAATAACTCACGCCCAAATAATTTAACCTAATTCTTTTATAAATAGCATATAGTTTTTGCTAGGGACTAGTAAAAGATAGGCATGGGGGTATGATGTAAACACATTTACACTACTTAAGATGTCTATTTATGCATGTTCTTAAGCATAGGATTGCATTTCATGATATAAATATTGTATAACATGCATCATCTTACATTTAGAGTAGTTTGAATAAAATGGAGGTTAATTGTCTCCTTTTATGTGCTTCGACTGGGCAAACTTTTTATTGGGGCCTCGGATCGAGGATCCAACCGTACGGATGTGATCAGGGTGACGATTGGAGTTCAACGACTCCAAGATCGCTCTAATCAGGCATTCGTAGCATCAGATAGTGATCGGGGAACCCTAGAAGATCAAGGGCTAGGATGGTGTAAATCCGCACTTCAAATGACAAATCCGACTGCACAGATGAATTCGGATCGACGATCGTAGCCTAACGACGCAAAAATCGAGTCAATCCGACACCCGTGGCACCATCTACAACACCCAGAAGATGGACAGCCAAGATGGCCCCGCGTGGCACCATCTCGACTGCCCAAACGGCCGCATGAAATCACTGAAGTCTCCGCATCCACCCTCTCTCCGCCGTTGGATCTCGATCTAATGGTTGTGGACGGCTGCGCCTAAAAACGTCCACTCGACCATCCGCGCCCCGTAGCGCAGCGGTCTCGAGGTGCTCCGTGTTCACAAGACGCGGGTTCGAGCTGCAGCGAAGGGGCGAAGGGCGCGGGTGAGCAGCCGCGGGCATGCGTTGATCGTGATCGGGTGGCTCAGATCTTCCAATAGCAGCCATGCGTTATTTCACACGAGGCAGGAACGTGCCATCGCATGCGTTGGGGCGGGTGCGCAACGAGCGGGTCAGACGCATCTTAAGCCGTCCGATCTCGTGATCAGACAGTTGTGGATGGATGAACGTGCGGCGGGCATTGAGAGTGAGCAGCCGAGGAGCCGCGCGTGGGGAGCACCCACTACACCCACGTTGGGGCTTTAGCGACGGTTTTATCCGTCACTAAAGACCCCTTATTTAATGTTTTATAGATGTAATGACTAATTTGCCCCCACTCCTTGCAACTATAAAGGGAGACCCCCTCCACATGAAATTCTCATCCCTTCCTTCTCTTCTCTACCTCTCCAAAGCTCAAGAGAAGCTTGTCCCACACCCGGGATGCTTCTCGCGAGATAAAGTCTAATTTTTGTCCTCCTTCGGAAGTGGATCCCGCTACGACGACGACGTGCTACCCCATTCCTATTCTTCTACTTCATCCTCCTTCATCCTGTTTCATCCTCCTTCATCCAGGCGTCGTCCTGTCTGGCTCGTCCTCCAAGCGACCGTCGAGTAGGATATCCCTCTTCCTATTCTTTTTACTGCTTTCTAGTCTAGATTTACTACTTTCTAGAGTAGTTCTGCTCATCCTCCAAGCGATCATCGAGGAGGACATTTCTCCCTCCATTATTTTGATGCTTTCTAGAGTAAATTTATTGCTTTCTAGTGTAATTGTTTCTGTTTTCTAGTTGTAATAGTGAAACAAACAAGCTCCCTAATGATGAATTTCCTATTTATTCTACATCTCATTTTGATTTCTGTTTGTAATATTCTCTCTCTCCCTTTCTCTCTCTCTTCTATTTATTGTAAATAATTAGATAGTTTTAAATTGAATTACTTCGACCGCCCAAACGTGTAGTTTTTAAATCAAACGTCCGCCTCCCTGTATTCGACTCGGAATTTCAATTTCGGTTTAAATTTTATTTGTTGAACACGAGTTCTTTGCTTTCAAACTACAACGACAGGTTTTCCAAAAATCGAACACGTTAGCTAGCAATTCGATCATTCAACACTTCCCCCTCCCAGGGTCTCTCAGGGTATAGTCGAAGAATCGGGTAGGCGTGTACCCAGGTCCAGGGATGCGGGAGTGGTCGCAGGCAAGGAGTGTAGGCTTAGGCGGGTCACGTTTACCAGGTCCATGGAAGAGAGGCTGTGAACGAGGCACGTGAGCAGGTGAGCGAGGTCCTTGCCACAAGTGTCCGAGGAGATAAGCCACAGACACAAAAACAATTTAAGCTCCTCAATGCGCTATTCAGCTAATGATGTGGGACTATCTATCCCTACTCCTTCGTGCGTCTACAACAGCAGTGAAGATGGCTCGAGTTGGGTCCTGGCTATGCTGCTTCCTTCCAATTGAGAACCTGGGAACCTACAGCTGTTGAATCCGCACCGTCTCATCATGTCGCCTAGAGCTACAGGTAAAGAACAAGCTTTGAAGCTTGCTTCGGAGCTATGCATCACTGGCGGAGAGGGGCCAGTACCTAAAATTAGTAATACGGCCTCGCAGCCCAATTAAGCTCGCTCAGGACAATCGCTGTACCACGGTGAATGTGTGGGTGATGGTCTTGTGGCATGAGAGGTCGTGTGGGGGGCAGTCAGTGACAGAGTAGATGAATGGAAGTGGGTTTATTTGGAGTGTTGGAGGGGACAACAGGGTGAAATAGGAGAGGGCAAGTGATCAGAGAGATTTGGTGGAGGTTTTGAGGTAGTTGGCGAGGAGTTTGGTGGCATGTGAAGCGAGGTGTACCTCGTCGGAGGTGTGGTCGGACCGGGGGAAGATGAAGTCATGGAGGTGAGGTCGAGGTCGAGACGGTGTGTCGACAGTGTTGGTGTAATAAGGAAGAGGTTAGGGAGTAGTCGAGGGTACTAACGGACGACGTGGGAAGGAGGAAGCGCCGGTTGTGGTGTTGCCAACACTGGAGAAGAGAATAGCTCTAGAGAGAGAGGAACAGCGAGGAAGAGGGAGGTTAGGGTGTCGACTGGTACGACTCGACGCAGGAAGAAGCGAGGAAGATGTCTCCGCTACTGGTATTGCAAATGGAGGATGAAGATGGATGGAGGGGCTCGCCAGACGTCGAGGAGCTTTCGGCTGAGAGGGAGAAAGGAATTAGTGGGCATTCTTGGCCAATTTCGAGCATGTGCAAGACGGTATGATCAGGAGGTTCTTTTATAGACCTCAGGAGGAGATTATGGGTTTGGGAAGCAAGCTTCCCAAGCTTGGAAAGCTCGTCAGAGTTGGGAAAATCTTTGATACCCAAATATCTCATGTGTTCACATGAGAGATTGGGTAAGTTTTAGGGTGTGGGATTAGGTTCAAAAGGAAGGAAATTTCTTGACGAAATTACCTTTCAACTTTGAGAGGGATTCATCAAGAAATCAAGGAGTTATTTCGAAGTTAAGGTCACTGGAGCAAGTAGGAATAGGTTTAATGTCAGAAGGGACCTTCTTATGAGAATGATGACAAAGTTAGTGGTCTATTTGAAAATATTTTGAAAGTTAAGGACAGAAATATAATCAGATAGGACCAAGTTGTTAACTAGGTCAAGACAAGTTTATGTTTTGTCCAAAGTTTGGTATAAACAAAATTTGGACCTAAGGAATCCAATGGTGAAGTTGGATTTTGGTTTTGACAACGTTTGACTAGGTAATTTATGCAAGAACCTAAATTAGGGCAATTGTCTGTCTGGAACACTATTTTGGGTCAAAATGGGTTCTGATGGTCAAATTGAAGGTTCAAAACCCTAGAGAATATTTTTCTATGAATTTTAGAAGGTTTAGGTGAATTTTATCTTAACCAGAACCTCAGGTAATTAAGCGAGTCTATTTTTAGGGTTTCAAAAGTCATTTAATTATCAAAATATGTGCAAACCCTTTTCTGCTTGTTCTAACCCACTTGTTACTCTTTTAAGACCATTTAACCTTCATTCAACCCTTAAGAAAACCCGTGGTTTACTGCATTCATGATATGCTAGCAAAATTGTAGTTTTAACCCTAGTTTCTTATTTTTCCCTCAGAATGCTTATGCAGTGACTTATGACTCTGTGGCAGTTATGTAGGAGCATTTACTAACTTAATTGGATCAAAATGGGCTAGTTATGGCTCATGATGGTGTTCCCATCATACCCCCAAGCCTAGCTTTTGCTAGTCCCTTAGCAAAATTTCAAGGTATTAACTTTGATTCTAGACCATATGTCCTTCGATGCTTAAGAACTTTAATGTGTGCTTTTTTTGTAGATTAGGTTAGAATGCTAATAGTAGGCCTAGAGGTACTCAAGTACTAACCAAGATTCAAACCTGACCAACTCTAGCCTCAGTCTGCTGCAAAGGTTTCTACGGCCCACAGGAACTAACCTAAGGTTTGTTGAACTTCACGGTTAAAGCACCCGTGCTTGCAACATGTTTTAGCCTAGGTTCAGTTTGCAGTGCGATTTTGTAAGAGAGAGACAGAAGAACTTTTCTTTGTTTTTGGAGAGTTTTCTCTCTTTTCCTTTTTAATTCTAGCTTCAGATTAGCCTTACAACATGGTCTGTATCGGATTCCTAGTTCCCACCATCAATCCTCGCAGGGTCCCTGGTAATCGATGCTTCAAGATAGCACCACCCATGACAACCCCCAGAACTCTATCTTTCGAGATTTTGAGATAATCTCATCTATGGCATTCTATAGCTAAATCCAGACCCTGGTAATAGACATTTCGAGATAATGCTGCCCATGGCATCTGAACTAGCACAAGGTGCTTACATGCCCCCGGTAGGGTATTTAGATATCCTAGGAGATAAGCATTGAGGAGAAAATATGTTATTGCACATCTTCGAGGGGAATTTCCCACCTCTCCGCATCGGGAACTCGTCCAAATCAACTTGCGTTGATCAGCCACTCCTAATCTAGGTAACTTTTTTCAGAACAGATTTAACGCATTTGCATGATTTTGATACTTAGGCGCACTGAACCAAACTGTGTGTGGATTGGGGTGCTTAGGTTACCGAGTCCCGCAAACCAGAGGTCAGTTAACGAGGCTGAATAAATCCTAAGCCTTAGACCTAATACTTAAGCTTTGCATTTTCCCCAACCTCTTGAGGACTATCCAGATCTTAGTGGATACTTGACTTTTTAAGCCAAGGATTGTAGCCCAAAAGGCCTAAAATTAGCGTTCCTACTAATCTCTTTCTTGTTTCCCTAGCACTTTTTGCCTTTCATTTTCTTTCTTTTGGTCTAAAACTTAGTCAATTCCTTAATCTTTTACTAATGACTATCTCTTTTTCTTTTCTTTTAAAATTGTGCTCCTTTTTGAAATTTTTATCTCCTCCCTTTTTCTCCTCAAAACTGATATGCTATCGAAATTTCCTCCCTTCTCATATTTTTGTTCTTATTCAAATTTTTTTTAATTCTTTTGGTATTTTTGGAATATGTGATGTTTTTGATAAAACCCTTTCTTGTGAAGTGATTTTCACGACGTTTTGTACATTAATACCCCCCATGCCTACGATTTACAATGCCATCATTGTAAATTAGGTGGGTATGAGTTCAGCTTTGCTCATTTATTAGAATAGGTGTTGGGTGGGTGAATGTGTCGGGGTGACTGTTGCGGACGATTTTAAGCTCGGGGATGGGTACTAGAGGTGGAGTTTGGTGTTCTAGTGGATGAACCCTAAAGTGCAATATGAGTTTAGCATAAGATATGTCAGGAAGGGTTTCGATTTTTTCAAAATGATGGGTTGTCACTCGTTAAGCATTGAGTGTAATGCCATCAGTCGAACACAATGAGCTCAGGGAGAATGGAGGGCAAAAGATACCTCAGCCAAGTTTGTATCGGTGAGTTCAATGAACGGTTTGAGTCTCTGACCGTTCACAACAAAAGGTTCTGAATCGTGGCTGAGTTGACTGATTTTGACAGCTCTATTTCCGAAGATTTGTCAAGCAAGGTATGGTCCCAATCCATTTTGATCTGAGTTTTCCTGGGAATAATTTGAGTTGGCGTTAAAGAGTAGGACTTTCTAACAAGGGAAAAGGATCTTTCTGGATATGTGCTTGTCATGAAAGGCCTTAACTCACTCTTTGTAAATTCACGAGATCTTATACGCGTCATGGCATACTTCATTGACCTCGCTCATTTGAAGCTTTATGTAGGTTCCTGCCTTAGAAAGATCGAGATTGCAGTTCTGTACTACCCAATAGGCTTTGTGCTCCAATTCGACGGGGAGGTGACATGCCTTCCCATACACCAATCTAAAGGGAGACATGCCTAATTGGGTTTTGTAGGCAATCCTATAAGCCCACAAAGCTTCCAGAAGTTGAGATGACCAATCTTTCCAAGTCAAATAGTGACTTGGAGGATTTTCTTGATCTCCAGATTTGATAACTCAGCTAGACCATTAGTTTAGAGGTGATAAGGAGTCGAGATTCTATGCGACACCCCATACTTAGTCATCAGTGATCTGAATTGAGCATTTGTGAAATGGGTCCCTCCATCGGAGACTATGGCACGTGGGATCCTAAATCGAGAAAAGATGTTCTGATGAATGAATTTGATAACAACCTTATGATCGTTGGTTCGGGTTGGAATGGCTTCAATCCATTTGGACACGTAGTCAACAACGAGAAGAATGTATTCAAAGCCATTAGAAATAGGGAAGGGTCCCATAAAATCAATACCCCAGATATCGAAGATTTTGCACATGAGAATCGGCTGTAAGGGCATCATATCATGACAGCTCATGTTGCCTATGGTCTGGAAATGAGTGCATGCCTTATAGTGATTGTATGCGTCTTTGAAAATTGTGGGCCAATAGAAGCCGCATTAAAGGACTTTTGGTATGATTTTATGACCAGAGAAGTGTCCACCGCATGCCTAGTCATAGCAGAAGGACAAAATGTCTTGAATTTCCAATTTCGGAACACATCGTCGGATGATCTGATCAACACCAATGCGGAAGAGATACGTGTCCTCCCAAAATTAGTACTTGTCATCGGAAAGTAATTTGTCCTTCTTGTCTTTTGGCCAATCAGATGAAATTTGATGTGATGCCAAGTAGTTTACTAGATCAGTAAACCATGGAAGTCCCAAACTGATAGTAAGGAGGTGCTTATCGATAAAATGTTCAGTAATGGGTTCGGAAGGGTCGATAATATCGGAAGGAAGGTGGGATAAGTGATTAGCTACCACATTTTGTTTTCCTACTTTATCGCGAATCTCAAGATTGAATCCTTGCAACAGCAAGATCCAACGGATTAGTCGAGGTTTCGCATCCTTCTTCGCAAGGAGGTGCCTCACAGTAGTGTGATCTGAGTAAATGATAATATAGGAGCCCAAAAGATATGATTTGAACTTTTCCACGGCAAATACTATGGCTAGCAGCTTGATGAGAAGCTCATCATGATCTCTAACTACCCCTAATTAACTAGTCTTCCTAGTTAATTAGCTAGGATTATGTGAATATATGGGTTAATTATTAAATAAGGGATATATAGTAAAGGACCTTAAAATAAGTTAAAAATGCTATTTTATTATCCAATTAATATTATTAATAATCTAATTAATACTTGGACTCGAGATATTAATAATCATTCATCTAATTAATACATTAACCAACTTAAGCATAATGTATATCTAAGCATGTAATAACTTATGTAACATTACTTAATTAAATAAATTAATCTTAAAAGGTCAAAAATGTAAATTCAAGGCCTAAATATAATAATTACCTTATTTACAATCATATATAAAAAGCTGAAAAAGATCTAAAAAACCTAAGTTTACATTTTGGTCCTTACATTTCATTCTAATTAAGTCCTTATTTTCCTATTTAGGTCCTCAAGTTTTATCGCAGCCACGTCCCTGACTTCTTCTTCTTCCCTTCAACCGATTGAACGGCTGACGACTGAGGGTGCAGCCACCACATGATCACCGCCCATCCGACGTCATCGCTCCTTCTTCAAGCTCTTGGTGCTTGCGCACACCATCCCATCTTCATCCATCGATTTGGGTGACACTTTTATCCTAATTTACGATTGGAGATAACTTCACCGTTGTCGGAGAAGATGCCAGTGGTTATCCTCCTCTTAGCCTCAACCGCATCCAAATTCGACCTCCTTCTTCGTCACCGTCCACTATAAATAACCCCTAACCCTCCTAATTTTCTTCAAGTTGGCTCCCTTCCCTCTTCTTCACTGCAACCGACTTCGATAGGCTATTCCCTCTGCAACTCTGATGATCTTCCACCACATAATCCGACTTCCTCCATCCACCTTAATTGGCTCTGGAACTCCGTCGAGGTCAGCCGCGTCTTTAGACATAGGTGCTGACTAAGGAGATCCTCTGATTCACCTCATAGCTGCCGTCGGAGAACTTCCAACTTCCCTCTGATTTCACTCCTCTGTCATGAGCCATCAATGGAGTTCCTCTGACCCCTTCATCCAGGTAATAGTAGGATAGGAGTAGGAGTAGGATAGTTTAGATAGTTAGTTACGTAGGTAGTTAGCTGTAATGTCAAATTTCAGATTTCATTCCTTGACTCCAGTGAGCTCTTTCAGCTTGCTAGAGCCTTAATTTTATCTTTTGAAACCACTGATCATCTTCCCCTATCTTCCACGATCATTTCTATCACAATTAATTGCTAATTTGATCATCAATTCGCCTAATCCACATCCACCTTCACCAACTACTTCTGCTGTCCATGGCAGCAGTAGTTGACCAAATTCCACCTCCATTGGATCCTCCATCATCTATTCATCACTAAAGGATCCTAATTATCACTATAATTTGAGTAAATATCATATATAATTTAAATGCCTAATTCTATTTAAGCTCCTGAGCTCACTGTCAATGGCAGCTCAAGAGTAGTTAAAACCTTAAATTAACTATATATTTATGATCGCAATCACTCTTTGACTTATCTTGGCTACTCAATTGAGTGGGAGATCAAGTCCTGAGCCTCAACCAACTCAGATTTCATACAAAATGAATTCACTAATAAATCTTAATTCTAATGAGTAAATGAAGAAATTAATGTGATCTTGAGGTTCCTTTTGACCTCAGGAATCTTTTCAAGTTGAAAAAGGCATAATTTTTTATTCTGTACACAATTTTCATCTTTTTTCTGGACTCACCGGAGCTCCAGCGAGCTCCAGCGAGTCAAAAGTGTTCTTTAGCCTATTAAATTTGATGAGAAACTCCAGATTGATGTAATATGGATCATTGATCATTATGCGGTCATTTATTTGGGATTTTAATGACTGGAGTTGTACATAAGGATTCATCTTCTCCAACTCAAGTCACATTTAATGGATCTAGAAGCTTAAGTGCAACGCACTGAAGTCATTCTTGCCCTTTGAGCACTGTAACAACCTCCTGATTGCTCTGACGAACAAACTCCATTTAGAGTTCAGGCGATGAGTCTGAAACCCTAGAATCCTAAGTTCAAACATCTATTCAGAGATCCGAGCAAGTTCTTGAGGATGAAAGGATGCTATCTAGGCTTTAATTACTTGAGGAAATACTTAAAATAGAAAGTCAAATCTGAAGGCTTTCTAGTCAAACCCGGGCTTGATACCATAATTTTGAGTTCAATCTGTTGAATTGAGGAGCTTGAATTGATTCTAAGATTCATTTGAATGATTTTAAAGTGAATTGGATGAGCTCTGTTGGGTAATACATTTGGATTTCAATAACTGCCAGTTTGGGTTGTTCTTGAACCCAAGCTATTGGCAGTAGATTTAGGAAGAGTTTTGAATGTGATTTCTGCCCAAATAAGTTTGTAACAACCTATAGAATCTATTTTAATCGATTACACATGACCTTAGCTGTCTGTCAGGTCTTTCTTAAGTCTAACTACATTCTCTAAAGCTTTCAGAGAAGCTTTGAGCTTCTCTACGTTTCCTGAAGCCTTTAAGATTTCAAAACCCACATCTGAAGATGTGGAATTATCTATAGAAACCATTTAGAGCCTTAATTGAGAGAGGAAAGTCCAGACTATGGACTTTATGGCATGAATTCCATTTCCAGGTAGAAATACCCATAGAAAATGTATAACTTCACCCTTAAAATCGAAGAGGAAATCTTCCCATTAACACTAAATTGACACAGTAATCCTATAGAGCAACTCAAGAGCTTTCCAATAAGCTTATGTTTGCTTGAATTAGTGCTCTGAGCTAGGAGTTATCGCCATTTGAAGTTAGCTCTGGAAGGGGGAAACATAGTCCCACATCGGCAAGTGACGAGCCATCGCCTTGGTACAAAAGGAATTCATTGCATGGGCTTCCCAGTCGTCAACTCTCAGCGCATGGATACGAATGGTCATTGAGCATGCGTGTGTGTGTGTGCGGGTGTGTGTGCCTGCAAGGGTGCACCTGTGTGGGCGTGTGAATGTGTGGCCCTGGGAGGGCGAGGCCTGGGAGGCGTTGAGCTGGTTTGGCTTGAGAAACTTGAACCGGAAATAAACCAAACTAAAATGAACTAGGCGAGGACCTAGTAGGGTCTGGTCCCTCCCTGTAAAGGGTGCTATGTATCCCCGAAAAGTCTGAGCTGCAAATAATAAACCAATTTTTGGTTGAAGAAGAAAAACCCACTTCAGCTGAAAGTGAAGGAAGTAAGTAGTGCTGAAGGGGCTAAGTTCAGAAGGAGCTGAAGGCTAAGTGTTGAAGGAAAAACACTAAGGAAAGAAAGGGTAAGGAAAAAGATGAAGAAATCGCAAAGGTAGAAAGAGGAAGGCTAACAGGCACTAAGGAAAGAAGAGAGGCAGAACAGAAGAGAAGAAAGGAAGGAAGGGGAGAGCTTGAGAGAATAAGAGAAAGAATAAGGAGAAAAAGTGAAGAGAAGATAAAGAGAAGTAAAAGAAATAGAGAAAGATAGAAAGGTAAGAGAAGAAAAGAGAGAGAAAGGCTGAAGAAATAGGGAAAAGAAATCATTTTTCTTGCATTATTTTCAATTTCTTTTTACTATTAAATGATATAATAAGGCATGTTTTCATTAGAAGAACTCTTTATTGCCTTCATTTCTTTGAGTAAAATAGAAAATTAACATGTTTACTTGCTAATAAAGTAGATCATTTGAGCAAATATGTTTTCATATGGAATTTTGCATATTTCTTAAATTTAAATCATTTTGCAAAATTAATGTTATTAAAATTAACTTAATTATACCTCCTATGAATTGTTTTGAATCAATTGGTTTATTTAAAATAATATATACCTCCCAGCAAATGACCTGGACTCAACCAGATAAAAGTAATAAAATCTAAAATGTTAGGTTAACTTAACCTTATACTACTAAACTAGCACAAATTTGAGTTAACTTAAGTTACTTTCTTCTACACTTAATTAAGCAAAATTAACTTAATTAACTGTGTTGAGAGAGAACGCATCATTTTAATGGCACAGTTGCCAGGGAGGCAAGCTTTTAATTCTCCAAAACATTGCCATGTTTAATTGTGTAAATAGGGGTAGCTGTAATTATAATTTTACTATTTTTAGTGTTTTTGTTTTAATTAGTTTTGCTTTTGTTTTGTTTTCTGCCTTCTTTTCAGGTTTACCTTTGCGGGTAATCTCAGGAAGAATGCGGGTTTTCACTGTTTTCATTATAAATACCACTGTAAGTATTTCCTTTTCTTTAGTATAGTTTGAATTGTTGCATTTAGTTAGTTAAAAATTAAAAAAATACAAAAATACATCCTTTCTGACTAGCAGCAGCATATTATAGGCATACAATCTTAGGAGTGCATTTATCTACTAGTATTATCTTGCGATCTGACTCGGGAATTTTTACTATTTTTCTTGCATCAGTGGGAAAACACGCAAAAAAAAAGCGTAGATCCTTGTCTTGAGAATAATAAACAAGACCACATATATTTTTTAAAAGACTTAAAAAGCGGTCACTATAATTCTTTCGATATATTTTTGAAAAGATTAAGTAAAAAAGAGGAAAATAAAAATTATGACTTAATCTGATCGCAGAATGCATGCGAGTTTTTCTATCGCTATCGTCTATTGCATGCTATCTCGCACACAGCGTGATCACTCGAGTCACACGAGTCTAATTTTCTATCTCTCCTCTTTGCACCTCTTAGGCTTTTGGTCGAAGATCAACAAGTCTGCCTCACTACTAGAGCTCCGGGGAGCCAGTAGTGAGCAATCTCGATCTTAGACCTTAGACCTTTGAGCCTTAAGGATACACACTTGCATAGACACAGATTAGGATGCGTATTCTTATACTGTTACTTGTTTGCGTCCAAATTATTTTTGCATATTCTAGGAATCTCTTCTTTCCTTTGAAAGAAGAGCAAAACCCGCATTTTTCCCACTGTTTTGCGGGTTTTTATGCTGCTGTTTTTCTTGTGGTGTCAGTGTGCCTTTGCACATTCTTTTCATTTTATGGACGGGAGGTGATCCTTGCATCCGCCTCTGGTAACTTCTTTGACAGGTGATCCTAGACCGGTTGCAGATAAGAAACCACTGATTTTCCAGTATGATCCATCTACATCTATGGAACAAATGCAAAACCAAAATCCTGAGATTCCTTCTTCTACTGGCCAAGGGGAGATGCCGCCTTTTGATGTTCATGAGGCACTCTTGAACTAGAACCTTAGGATGCTTGAGCAAACTAGACAAATTAACCTATTAACAACAGCCATAAACAATCTACAGACTCTTCAAACCCGTCCTCCACCTCAACCTGAGGCGGGTTTTGACCTTCCTGATTTACCGATCAATCATCCAAGGCCTCTACTTAGAGATTACTACAATCCATCTAATGCACAAGTAAAGTAAAATGTTAGGATTCCGATTGGGGAGAATGATCCTGAATTGAAGCCAAATATTATAGTTCTAATCCCTCATTTTCATGAATTTGCATTCGAGGATCCATTTTAACACATAGAAGATCTAAAGAATCTATCTCAAACTCTTGGACCTCGAAATCAAAATAGGGAAATCCTACTAATGAAGATGTTTGTTTTAGCCTTAAAGACAAAGCAGCTTATTGGTATAGAACGATTGCAAGACCAATCTCAACTTGGGCGGAACTCAAATCTGCATTTTTGAAGAAAATTTTTCCTATTGGTCGAACTAATGCTTTAAGGTGAGCTATTACTACTTTCAATAAAAACCAAGGAGAACCAATTCATGAGGCGTGGGAATGCTTTAATGAATTGCAAAGGAAATGCCCACATCATGACATCCCTCATTGGCAACTAATGCATATCTTTTACTATGGTTTACAAGAGGGCATTCGCAATCTAGTCGATGCCTCTTGTGGAGGGAACTTTCAAAATCGTGATGCAGAATCCGCATCAAAATTATTTGAAGGGATGGCGGAAAACTCGATCAATAACGCATCTATGTCACAATTTACGTGGGGCACAAATACAACTCATCAGAATCTGCATAAGGGCATTCACAAAATCGGTAATCCGTCCAGTTCAAAGGATTTGGAAATAATTGCAGAGAAACTGGACAAAGGAGATATCTTAGCAAAGCATCTCAACAAGGTTAGAAATACGATGAAAACTCTTACGCCTCTACTTGCTATGCAAAATCCCGTGTGTTCACATCTTCGCAAATTCCCGCGGGAAGGGAATTTGTGAATAATCTGGATTCTAGAGATCCATCTTCCTTGGGTTTTCTATCTACTCCTTTACCAACCCAAGGAGAGACCTTTGTCCTACAATCTTACCCACCCTTTCCCCACCCTTACCTTTTGTAGAAAACATGCCTTATCCTCTAGATTTAAATGCCATTCAGGGATACACACCAAGATCAAACCCATATTCAAATTCTTATAATCCTGGATGGCGTAATCACCCCAATTTCTCTTGGTCTGACCATTCACAAAGACCATCATATCTGACTCAGACCAGGCAAAACCCGCCTACATTGTCGCTTCAACAACATAATGCGAGGCCATTTTACGCATGTTTGCAAAACCCCGTAGGGCCAAATAGAGATTCACAGCTAGACCAAATTTTGAGAGCTGTGACTGAGAGCCAGCGACAAAATGCTGAGGCTCTTGATGAAGTCCAATGACAATGTTCAACAGAATTGGCTGATCTTAGGGGCCAAATCACGCAGTTAGCTAAATCTCGTTAGCTAGGGGCCCTTCCATCCTAGCCAATTCCAAACCCTAGGAATATCCAGTAGAGATAACAACCAGGAGTACAAAATCCGAATCAGGGAATGTCCATCTCCTTAATCAATTACCCCTGAATCCAAATCTAAATCAAAATCCAAATCCACCCTCTGCTAATCATGATTTTAAATATCTTAATCGACAGTAATCACTTTCAAATCAACCTATAATCAATAATTCATCTTTCCAAAATCAACAGGCATCTTCTTCTTCATCAGCTTCTTCTCATGCTGGTATTAACTCTATTACAACCTGCCGTGGAACTTCCACTAGGGATCCAGTTTATCCAAGGAACCTATCCCAAGGCCCTAGTACATCTAGAACGACCCCTGTTTCCACACCTGGAAGATGTGCAGAACCCGATCCAACAATTCCTGCTAATTCACAAGATCTGGGAAATACCTCAGTAGAACAGGAAATCCACGTCCCATTCCCTGAAGCTTTGAAGACTAGGAAACAAAAATAACCTGTTACATTAGATGAAGATTTGATTAAGATTTTTTAATAGGTACACATTAATATCCCACTCTTAGATGTTAGCAAACACATTCCGACTTACGTGAGATTTCTTAAGGAATTGTGTACTCCTAAGCGTAAGTCGAAGAAAGGAAGCATTGTGATACTTTCAGAGCATGTGAGCTCTATACTTTCATGTATATTTCCTTTGAAAAAGCAAGACCCAGGATCTCCATTTATTTCCTGTATAATTAAGGGTCAGTGTTTTGATAGAGTCCTCCTAGATTTAGGAACATCTATTAACCTCATTCCTTTGTCTTTGGTAAAACATTTCAAAATAGAAAACCTTAAGTCTACCAATGTGGCTTTACAATTAGACGATAGATCTATTAAGCCACCTAAAGGAATGATGGAGGATGTAATTGTAACAGTTCAGGATTTTTACTTCCCTGTAGATTTTATTATCCTTGATATTGAAGTACCTGAACACATTAAAGACACCCCAATCATCTTAGGGTGACCCTTTTTGGCTACTGCAAAGGCCCAAATTGATTATGAATCTGGAAAGATTGAATTGAAATTTGGGGAGAAGACAATTAAGTTAGATATATTTAGAGCCTCTAGTGGATTAGATTGTGAATGGATTGAGGAAATAAAATCTATTGCAGCTTTTAAGGATGACATTAGTTCCTTAGAACTAGAGAGCACACTTTTTGGTATCCCATACCCTCTAAGAAATGAAATCCCTTTGCTAGAATCTTTACTCAATCCTGAATCTGAATCTGAATCATCTAACTCACTTTTCACAATCGAAATCCCACCCCAAATCCTGCTGTTGATTCTACTCCTGTGCTAGAATTGAAGCCATTGCCTAACAATCTTAAATATGTCTATCTTGAATATGATCAAACATATCCTATAATAATCAACTAGCATCTATCTGAATCACAGGAATCCAAATTGATCAAGGTTCTTCAAGATCACAAGGCAATTGGGTGGACTCTACATGATCTCACCGGGATTAGCCCCAATTTTTGTACTCATTGTATCTATATTGAAGATGGGGCACGACCTTCAAGAGAAGCTCAAAGATGTTTAAATCCGAATTTAAAGGAGGTCCTTAAGAAAGAAATAATCAAGTGGCTTGATATTGACATCATCTATTGATGTAAACATGTTTACACTACTTAAGATGTCAATTTATGCATGTTCTTGAGCATAGGATTGCATTGCATGCTATAAATATTGCATAACATGAATCATCTTGCCTTTAGAGTAGTTTGAATAAAGTGGAGGTTAATTGTCTCCTTCTATGTTCATGGATAGGGCAAACTTTTAATCAGGGCCTCGAATCGAAGATCCAACCGTACATATGTGATCAGGGCGATGATTGGAGTTCAACAACTCTAAGATTGTCCTAATCAGACATCTGTAGCATCAGTTAGTGATCGGGGAACCCTAGAAGATCAAGGGCCAAGATGGTGAAAATCCACATTTCAAACAACAAATCTGACCACACGGATGGGTTCGGATCAACGATCGCAACCTAAAGACAAATCAACTTAATCCGACACCCGTGGCACCATCTACATCATCCAGAAGATGGATGGCCAAGATGGCACCATGTGGTGCCATCTCAGCCATCCAACCAGCCCTCAAGACTGTTGCTGCCTCTCCAAAGAAAATCCGACGCACAATCTAGGCTGTTGGATCTTAATCCAACGGCAATGAGCACGCGCCGCTCAAAACATCCGTGCGACCATCTGGACGACACAGCACAGTGGGCGAGAGCTCTATCGCGAGCAAGCGGTGCGTGATCGATTCCTCGCGAGCGAGTGCTGGAGCATAGGTGAGCGGGCTCCGTGATCGCTCAATCGCGATCGAGCGGCTGCGGGTGCCCAATCCACCCCACTCTCTATCGCACGCCTCCACGTGACTTGGGATCGCACGCAGGCGGGTGGGCGTTGAGGAGGGGACGAAGGCGCGACTTAAGCCGTCCGATCGATCAGCTGGACATGCACATGCATTACGTGTGAGGAGGTGAGTGGGCGCGCACGTGTCGCCCACAAAGACCACGTTCGGACCTTTAGCGACAGTTTTATCCGTCACTAAAGGTCCAGAATTAATGTTTTTAGAGTTATAATGACCAAATTGCCCCCACTCCTTGCATCTATAAAAGGAGACCCCCTCTATGCAAAATTCTCATCCCTTCCTTCTCTTCTCTCCCTCTCCAAAGCTCAAGAGAAGCTTGTCCCACACCCAGGATGCTTCTCGTGAGATAAAGTCAATTTTTCGTCCCCCTTTCAGAAGAGGATCCCGCGACGGTGATGACGTGCTACCCCGTTCCCGTTCTTCCTGCTTCGCCCTCCTTCATCCTGCTCCATCCTCCTTTTTCCAGGCGTCGTCCCATCTGGCTCGTCCTCCAAGCAACCGTTGAGGAGGATATCTCTCTCCCCATTCTTTTTACTACTTTCTAGAATAGATTTACTACTTTCTAGAGTAGATTTACTGCTTTCTAATTATTTTCCCACTTTCTAGTCATAATGTTTAGTGCAATGAACAATCTTTCTGATGATGAAATTCCATGTTCATTCTACATCTCTTTATGGTTTCTGTTTGTAATATTCTCTCTCTCTCTCTCTTATTCTCTCTCTCTTTTCTATTTATTGTAAATAGTTAGATAGTTTCTAATCAATTATTTTGCTTCGTGACAAATAAAACAAACGCGAATTCTTTAAATCAAACATTCGCCTCCCTGTGTTCGACTCAGGATTTCTATTCCTGTATAAATTTTAGTTGTTGAATACGAGTTCTTCGCTTTCATACTACAACGATAGGTTTTTCAAAACCAAACACATTAGCGTAGCAACTTGTGCGTTCAACATTTTGGTGCCGTTGCTGGGGACTTCAACATTTTGGCGCCGTTGCTGAGGAGGCGACGCTCTTTGATTTTTTTTTCCTTCATGTTTTTACAACTTACGAATCATTTACCTCACTTCTCTCCTTTCTTATTGTGATTGCAGGTACTATTTCGAGACAAGCAAAAGCAGCAGATTGGAGTAAAGTGTTGTGGAAGGTTTTGTAAGTTATCCCCCACCTCCCACCCATTAGATTTCATTTCACCACATAATAACACAAACATCAATCAACCTAGGTGTTCTTATAAACTCTAAGGTTAGATTGTTTGTTGTTTGACACCCACACCCGCCCGAACCCCCACATTAAAAAAAAGAAAAATTAAAAAAAAAAGATCTCACAGAGGTACACAACCTCATCTGATTTTCAAACTCGACTGGCAAACCAACCTTTGGAGCTGGGACACACATCCAAACACATAATTGAGTAGAAATCAGATTAGGCAATCATTTGTGTGCCTAATTAAGTGGTGCAACGGGCCAATTGTTTGAGTTGATTGGGCCGCACCACTTCAATTAAAATCAATTCATCAAGTAGCTGCCACTTAGGTTCAACTCTTAGGGATTTACCAGGCACTCCACATTCTTTTAAGTTTTAAAGGAAAGCATCTTCACCTGTGCTTGCAAAACCTGGTGTGCCAACAAAACTTGTTTGAAAACACCTAAAGTTGAATCCTAAAAGCTGCTAAGCAAGATTCGAACTCTAAAATTCACCGCATCAAAAATAATCTTGCTTGAAAACCACTGGTTGTGCACGCACACACAAATAAATTAATCATTAAGGGCACAACCCATATAAAGGGCCCATCACATTCCAAAGCACATTCAAACCTAACCCTAAATAAAATAGAGTAGACATTGGCCTTAAGGATTCGACTCGCTCTTCAGAGCCCAGAACAAGATTATTTTCGATTAGTCTGTTTCTACTGTTCACTCTGATGTCTAGCTAGGGGAGCAGAATCAAACGATCGCGGCTGGGGGGTACGCTAGGAACCGGAGATGCAAGTCAAAGGAAGAACCTTTTCCCCAGGCCCTCCTAACTGGTTGGATTGAGCAGACAGAAGAAGATCAAATCGTTCCTTTCTCTCAAGACCGGTTTTGGGAGTCTATAGGTCTTTAGGCTAGCCCACTTAAGGATAGGTTTGATTGCTTGTATTGTAGGGTGCCTTTCTTCCTCTCGCTTATCATGAATCCTTCCACATATTACACGCATTCCCACTCCTTCCCTCCTATCTTGAATTATCCTCAACATGATGATTACCCTGACTCGTACTGTAATCAACCATTAGTTAGTTGGGATAACTCAGATTGGGGATACAATTTCGGGCTTCCATGTTTGGGGTCTAACCTTGAACACTATGATTGTGATTTCTATCCTTCTCAAAATCACATCGATTATAGATTGTCAACCTTTCATGAACAACCTAATACGATCTACAATCAAGAAGGATACACCGATCCTTACCCATCCTCTGATTACACTTCCTTTAGGTCATCATCACCTTTTGAACAATCTGAAATGACCTATTATCAGGAAGGTTATAACGAATCTCAATTCGTTAACTCCTCTGCATTAACCCCAAACCTGCCCAACCTTGAACCAACTCATTTTGTTCAGGGTAACTAGGTTCAAGATAAGGTTCTAGCTAACTTAAGGAATATCATGCAATCTTTAGAAGTTCAGCCAATACCTTGCATTGAGAGATTGGAGCCTCTGATTGAAATGATTGATGATTTGAATAAGTATTTGTTGGATTGGCTCCAAGATGTTAAGGATAAGAACCCGGGTGAGTTTCTACTTGGGAAGTTAGCGAAATTGAGGATGAGATTTGTGGTCACTTTGATTCAATCATGGGATGATTCCCAGGATGAACCCTCTTCAAGAGAGTCAATTTCAGAACATGTTCAGGCACCTGTTGGGGGGGACACGTGTTACAAGGCTGACCAGATTGAATTAGAGCAACCAATTAAGGATGATCTGATTTCTTCACCTGAGATCCCTGAGCTAGGGTACAAGGAAACGTATGTCTCCTTGGAACAGAAAGTGATGGATGATTTTGAGACATAGATTAATACGGATTTCGATTTCTTTGATTCTGATGGTGAAGGTTCGATTTGCAAAGTCTCACACGAGTTTACAGAACATAATTTTTGTGAGACGATTTGACTGAGGAATCTGAAAGATCATTTGATAGCCCAATAATTGAGGAAACTGATTTTATTAGGGCTCACATTATGGATCCAGAATTGCATTTTCTGGACGATTCAATCAAATGCCCTGATTGTTAGTTACACCCCATTGAGGTTATTGATGATTCTATTTATGAGATAATTAGACCCAAGTCAATTCTGATTCAGCCACATCATTTAGACTTGGAGATTTCAGATGGGGTGATTATTATGCAAGAGGCCCTGAAATTTGACATGCTGAATGAGGAGGATAGGAGTTGGGAAATTTTGATTTGGGAAGCAAGTTCTGGAGGAAGTAGAAGACTGAGTCGAAGGGTTCCTATTAAGCTAAAACCATCAAACTAGGACCCTTACGACATTTGTTCTGAGGATGTTGAACCCAAGCACACATTCAATGATTATCCTTTTGAGCTTGATTTCTCTATAACCCGACTCTTTGGTCTTGGGTTGCATCCTCATAAATCATAGGCTTGACCCCACTTGCATATTGATTTTAGGTTTTGAGTAATTTTTATCCAGAACCTGAGATATTCTCGATTATGGGGTATGGGTCTGCACCATAATTTGGTCCACATTTGTGGACATCTACTGACAGGTTAGCGGTTTCTTATGTTTATTCTGATTCTGACCTGCACCTGTGACTTTTTTATTTCTCTTCTTTGTATAGTGTGCCTAGCTGAAGGCACTAAATTCAGCACGTATACAGCTCTTTTTAGTTTCGATCTCGAAGCAGACCACACATTCATGCAATTCAGGTGCTTTCTAACTATTCCACTCTGTTTTTTATCTTTTTAATACAATGAGGACATTGCATTAGATAGGCATGGGGGGGTGGAAATTCATCTCTGAATTTATTAATTAGCTCCGTAGATTTGTTTTATTTTCTTTTATTATAAAAAAAAATTTTGGAATTAGGAAAGAGAACTTGGGTTTAAGAAAATTTTCAATCTTAGGAAATACTACATTATGATCTAAACACAAAGACCATTCAGGTCTTTGGATTTAATCAGCTCGTGTATTCACTAAAATGTGGATTTATTTTTCGAGTCCTCGCCAACCTAAATTCTATTTTAATTGGAGTAAATAAGTTTGGGTGATAAGTACACGACTTATCAACCCGCCCTCTAATTTGAGGGAACTTTGAGTTTCTACCATCTACACACTTTCTTTGCACTGGCTCGTTGTTCGGCGATTTTAACAGAAATTGGGTAGCTAATGAACCTTCTAGGGTGATATGGCTGGCAAGTTATCATGGGTAACAGCCCATAGGTAGGTTGTCCAGAGCACAGTCACTAGATCTTTCTCTTTTTGTTGCCTTTAGGTAAATCTTAGACCAGGGAAGCCACCTACTTTAAAAAAAAAAAAAAAGGTCAAAAAGAGTAGGAGAAAAGAAAAAAAAAATAAACTACACTTCGCCGCACGAGTATGGCTGGCAAGTTGTCGATGGTAACAGCTCATCGACCGGTTGTCCAGAACCCAGCTCAATAAATGCACTGAAAATTCCCAATACACTTAGGAAGAAGCGGAGAAGTAGAATAAATCGGGGAGATATACACTGGATTCACCCTTGTGTTGACCATGTAAAAATAAAAGTAGGGAGAAAGCTACCTGTTGTAAAGATACACCTTTAGGCAAAATTCTCCTTTTTAGGTCACCTAGAGGCGTAGAAATCCGAAGTCCGTTTTAACTGCCTGTCAACGACTCTATCACATTTACAATAAGATGCTTAAAACTTAGGGTTCTTGATGAGTCCATTAAAATAGACTAATATTAAGCCTAAGAATATCTAATCGTATAGTTTAGGTATGTTAATAATGGCAATTAAGTTATAGAATAATTATACACCTCGTGATTTAGGTTATAACATTTTATAACTTAATAATCTTATTATTTTTATATGCAGGCAATAAAATACACAAAGAGCAAGGGTGGGGAAATAAAATTCCCCAAACAACCGCAACTCTCTTTCCCCCTCCCCCGCCGAACATTGGGCAAAACTTCTGACGCCGCCTTTCTCAACAACTGTGGCTGGGGATTTGGGAAAATCCCAGAACTCACGCGCAAGGGAGGAATTAAAGAGAGGAGGCGAGGAGAGAGGAGGATCCATCTTTCCCCTTCGTGGGGAAGGGCTTTGATAAACACCAGTTTATCATCATTTTTATGCTTTAAAACTAACCTAGCTCTTAGGATTTTACTCCGCAAACGGGTTTTTGGGCTGCATTTAGGCATAAATTAGGATAGGCATGCATTGCATTTTTTATTATTTTTTTAATGTGTTTTTGTGAGTGTTAGGGATGTACAGATTCACAGATCCCTAAAACCCTAGCACTCAAGAAGGCAATTGGTGAAGGAGAAACCCAGACTAGTTGGAACCCAGCTTGATCCAGCTCACCATAGCTGGAACCTAGCTTACTTGAACTAGGGTTAGCTCATCCCAGCTCCATTCAGCTAATCTCAGCTGGATGGCAGCTCAAGAGAGTTCACCTTAGCTCACCCTAGCTCAAGTCAGCTCAGATCCAGCTCAACTTAGCTGAGTCTAACTCACCTCAGCTCCCACTAGTTCACAGGGAGCTCTAGCTAGCTCAGCTGAGTTGACAGGAGTTCACCCTAGCTCAGATCCAGCTACATCCAGCTCCCCTCAACTCCAGCCAGCTGAAGAAGAATTCATCTCAGCTCAGGAAGCTCAAGTCCAGCTCCCGGGGATTCAGCTTAGCTCATCTCTGTTGAGCTAAGCTACCTTAGCTGCCTCAACCAGCTTGATTCTCCCCGATAGCACCAGACCTAGCTCACCTTAGCTCATTTTGGTAGAAGCTAGCTCACTTTAGCTTGCTTAGCAACTAGCAAAGAACTAGCAAGCTAAGCCAGCTAGAGTAGCCCCATGCCAGCCTCTTCAGCAGCAGCCAGCTCCAGCTCCAGCTCCAGACTTCTTCTCCTCAGCTCCCTCCTCCAAACCCTAGCTCCAACACCTTCTCCTCTACTCCTCCATTAGCTAAGCTAGCTTAGCTTAGCTTAGCTTAGCTTAACTTAGCTATGCTCCAACTTCCTTGGCTTGTACTACCCCAAAAACCCACCTACCAACTCTACCCAACTAGCTCCACCTAAGCTCCACATGAGCTAACCTACTTGGCACCAACCTAACCTACCCACCACCTCCAAAAGACACCTAAAAGTGGCGCCAAAAACTACCCATAACCACCCCTTAGTGGCGCCACTTTTCCCTCCAAAATCCCCCCTCATCTCCACCACACAATCTCCCTTGAACCCATCTCCACCATCCACCTAACCCTCCTTCTAGAAGACCCCATGTTGGCGCCAACATGGTGGTGTCTCTCCACCACCAAAAGACACCAACACCACCATAACCACCCCCTTTAACACCCCTTGGGTTGGCGCCAACTCACCCTAGCCATAGGATCACCAACCACCCTCATCCTTCCATCCTAGCCCTCCATTTCAAGGGGCACCTTAACCCCCCATCCTATTCTATAAAAAGCCACCACCTACCACCATTTTGGGGCATCCTCCCTTAGTATATTTTTTACCTAAACCACCTATACCTACGGCCAAGAAGAAGGAGTAGAGAAGGAGATTAAAGGGGCACATCACCAGCCCTTTTGGTGCCTTCTTCTCCCCACTCTCTTCAACTTGAGCCACGCCAAGGAGGAGGACTCTCCCACTTCAAGGAGGATGGCCAGGAAAAGGAGAAAAGCTTAGGGTGGACATCCACCCTTGGAGAGAAACTTAGGGCACGCCCCCTTAGGGCTTGCCTTGGAGGTCATCATCTTGGAGGAGTTCTGCAAGGAAGGAGTTGAAGGATTCTTTTCAAGGTTGGGAGCCACCAACCTTGGAGCAAGAAGCCCTCTTCTTCACCATCTATTTAGAGGATTTGTGTTTTCTTTCTTTATTTCAATTATCTAGTAGTAGAAGCATTCCTCTACTAGGAATTTTTGTTAAACACTTTATCACTTATCTAGTTGCCTTCTTCGCATATCTTGTTTGCATTTCTTTTTGCTTATTTTCAGCATTCTTCACTCCCTCTCCCTAATTATTCTAGGCCTCCACTTGCCTAGAGTGAGCTTAGGGAAAAGCTCTACTTGCCACTTTAGAAGTAGTTTATTTAATTAGAAGTGTAAACCCTTTTTCCCGCCATCAGTTCGCATGTTGCCTTAGTTTAAAACAAAAAAAAAAAATGATATATTGAAAAATACCAAAAAGAAAGTTGAGATATATTCCAAGCAAGAGAATCACTATTGCAAACATTTGGCCTCCTTGGATGACCCTAGATACTCCCCTATCTAGGATTATAAATTTAAGAGCGAAAGCGGGTTTACGCGTTACAACGACGTATTTTAACAAACCGCGTATTTTCGCTATCACTTTTTGGCGCCGTTGCCGGGGAGGCACGGCTTTGCATTAACTCATTTTCTCTTGCTTGAAGTGGATCTCATCCCCTTCTCTTTCTTTCTTTTGTGTGTGCAGGAACTACAGCGGGAAAGCGGGAATCTGGAAGCGAGAGCTTAAAGATCCTTTTCTTCCCGCGAAAATTCAGGTTGGTTCCTCTTTCTAGTCACATAATTAATTAAAACTACCAAAAATATATTAAAAATGGCTTTTAGGACCCTAAACACTTAAATTAAGTGGAGTGGTGCATTTTAAAATCATTGTTTGGTTGTATGCTTCTTTAACACCATTCCATTGCAAGTATTGGTGTTCTGTTTTTCGGGTCTAGATTTCTGTCCAGACTTGAAAAATCGATTCCTAACACCACAAGCCTCCTCAAATCATAAAATTTCATAGAGTGATTCCCAATTAAGTTTGGAACATCTGTTCCAAATTTCAGATCAATTGGATTTGTATTTAATTTTTAAAAATTCGTGGATTACAGAGGGGTCACACCCTCTAATCTTCCTGTTTTGCTACTGTCCGCGAATTTTCAGAATTTTTATACTCATCCAATTTTTGTGAAATTTATCTTGTTGGAATCCCTGTGAAATTTTACATATCATATAAAATCATAAAAATTTTTTGAGGTCGGTGGTAATACTGAAAAGTCTATAATACCCACGGGTATTATTTCTGGACTTTGACACCAGTACAATTAAAAATTCAAAACTATTATCAAAAAAATTCCTAAAATCTTACAAAAATCTTTTCTGGAATCCTTGTTTGATTTTCTTCAAAGTAGTGGTGTTTTTTGACTTGTTTGGACCACTACTTAATTCTGAAAGCTAAAAATAATTCATTGGTAGTTAAATTTCTGTCTCAGGGATAATTGGTTTAGGGTTTCTTCTTTCTCTTTAGAGACTCAATTAAAAGGAAATATACAATCACACTTACAACTTGTCTTTCCTTTGATTGTGAACTTTCAAACTTGTTTGAAAACTTAAAGAGAAAAACCCTAAAATTCATTTAATTAAATCACATCCTAAAAGACAAAAATATAAAAAAAATTGTGTGACAACTTGATTTTCATTGGAGCCACTCTCCAATTCCTGCACACACACAAAAAAATCAAATAACAGGGCAACAACCCAATAAACGCCCTCCACATTCCGTGTGCACTATAGAATCCTAGACCTAATTAAAATTTGTAGCAACTTGACCCCTAAGGCTTTATCAACTTAGGCTTGCTATTTAGGTCTTAAGTTTTCTTTAGTTAGTACCAATTCTGTCATCTGTATCTGGTGTTCAGGCTGAGGGGCCGTGTCAAACGACCAGGCGCGGGTTTGTACAAGCACCTGGGGTTTTCCCTGGGAAACGTTTGGGCCCAAACCTCCCCTTAAGCAACTTGGCTAGATTTGTTGATAGAACGGGTATTCACTATTGACTACTTATTTCCTATATAGACCAAGTCTTAGGTTATTATTAGGGAGTCACAATTAACTTAGGTCTAGTTTTTGTTTGTTTGAATTGCACACTTTCTCTCATCTCTTTCTCTTCTCCTCCCCTCCCCGTTCTTCCATTTTATGCACGGGCGACGGTCTCAAAATCCGCACTTGGAAGGACCATTTGATTTCGCCCCCCACGTAAAAAGACCACTTTTTCTGTCTTCTCCTGAAAAAATGGAAACACAACAAAATAGGTCCACTGACCCTTCCACGTCTACCTCTAACCCCACCTCTAACCCTAATTCTAACCCTTCCACTCAAAACCCAACCACCAGTAACTTTCCACACTTGGAGCTCCCCAATCTTGAGTTGCCCCACACACAACATCAAGACCCCCTACCTGATCCTTTAAAATTGATGGCCGATCAGATTAATAAATTAAATTCCAATCAACAAACATTGACTAGGAACATCCAAAACCTAGCCAATCCAAGGCCAAACCCACCACCCCGTCAGCAGCCTGTTGTTCCTCTAAAAGATTTCTATGATCCGTCTTATTATGAGGAACGACCAGGGGTGGTCATACCGGAGGGGGACTTTGAGATCAAGCCAGCCGTCCTGAACCTGATTAAACACTTTCATGGCCTTCCTAGGGAAGACCCTTTCAGCCACCTTGAAGAACTAACTCTTCTTGCACAGACAACCCGTTCCCGAAATGTGCAAGAAGACATATGGCTGATGCGGCTTTTTCCATTATCTCTTAAAGATAAGGCCGCTTATTGGTTCAGGACCATTGGCCGACCCATTACAACATGGCCTCAACTCAAGAGTGCCTTCCTCAAGAAATTCTTTCCCATAGGTCGTACCAATTCCTTACGAAGATCTATTACGACCTTTCACCAAAAATCTGGCGAAACTTTCCATGATTCTTGGGAAAGATTTCAGGACCTTTTAAGAAGTTGCCCGCACCACGAGATTCCTTTGTGGCAGCTCGTGCAAATCTTCTATCATGGATTAGAAGATCAAATCCGACAATTTGTCGATGCCTCGTGTGGCAGCAACTTCTTAAATAAAGATACTGAAAGTGCTTATGATCTATTTGAAGAAATGAGTGAAAACTCATTTAACCAAGCTTCCATGAACACATTTTGCAGAACCCAAAACCCGCAGTTTGGTGTTCATGAAATAGGCGCTCAATCTATCCCTGTCACCCAAGACGATCTTCAATTGATTGCTCAAAACTCGACCAGATGCATATTAATCAAAAGAAAATTGAGGAAAGACTAGCCACTTCAACTCAAGCTCCACACCCACATCTAACCCAACCTAACTTTCCACAAAGAGAAAATTTGCACAATCTCAACACTACCCCTGCTGATTATTCTGAGGTTGTCCATGATTCACTGGGGAACTACAACTATCCAGATCTTAACCCCACTCAAAATATTTCTGCCATCCAGGAGCCCTTTAAAAATTCTTCCAATTGGAAAAATTACCCGAACTACTCCTGGAATAATCAAGTTTCCTCCCAACCATATCATTTTAATGGGTATGGGTTGAATCCAAACTTCCATCCTGGGCCATCCCAACAAGATATCAATGCCCAGATGTTGCGAACCCTGCAGGATATGCAAACAAAAATGATGGAAGTAACCCGCAACATCACAAATCTGAACAATCAGATTGGGGTTACTCCCACGCAAAGACCTGTAGGACATCTTCCGTCCCAACCCATACCCAACCCTAATCACCAAGGAAACCATTATATGGGCAGAAATCCACATTATCCACATCTGCCTCCTCCTAATCCACCACCTCAGCAGCCGCCCAGGTTTCTGCAATCACAGGCCCCCCCACCTCCTCTAAATAATAATCCGACTGCACATGCAGTTACTTTGAGGAGTGGGAAAACCACCACTGACCCCGGGCCTTCACACGAACCTGGTAAGATACCTGTGCAAATTGACTCCCCACCTCCCCATCAGGAAGAAAAAGAAAAACAAAAATCTCAAGACAAGATTCCTGTCCCTTTCCCACAAGCTCTCTACCCCACCACCAACAAAAAAAAGAAATCTGAGCCCACTACAGAAGAACTCATGGAGCTATTTGGGCAAGTTCATATCAATATTCCTCTCCTAGATGCCATCAAATATATACCTGCCTATGCTAAATTTTTGAAGGATATTTGTACTCCTAAAAGGCAGGCTAAAAATCTAAGACAGGTGCATCTTTCAGAGACAGTAAGCTCTGTCATACAGAGTAAGCTGCCTCCTAAGATGAAAGATCCGGGGGCGCCTTTAATTTCTGTAATTATTGATGACACTACATTTAATCGCGCCCTCCTTGATCTTGGTGCCTCTGTAAATATTATTCCCACAAGTTTATTCGAAGAATTTCAGATCGGTGAATTAAAACCCGTCGAGGTTACCCTGCAATTAGCCGACCGATCTACAATCAAACCTCGTGGGATTGTCGAGGATGTATTAGTCAAGGTCCAGAATTGTGTCTTCCCTGCAGACTTTCTGGTTCTTGACATTGAGGCACCCGAATCATTACTGGACTCCCCGATAATCCTTGGACGCCCCTTTTTGGCTACTGCAAAGGCAAATATCAATTGCCACACAGGCAAAATGGATATCAACTGTGCAGGCCAAACTATCACCTTAGATATTTTTAAATCCTCCAGGAGATTCCATGATGATAACTTCTTTGAGGACTCAGATACTAAAATTTCTAAAATGGTGGAGGAGACAATGTTAATAGATACCCTTACCGACCACAGTTTTTTTGAGGACTCTGATTCAGACTCAGTGGTCGGCGAGATCTATGATCCGGAAACTTGTCTTGACTCCAAATTTGTTCCTGATACCCCCCCTAACCCACCCACTATTCACGCACCTAATTTTTCCACACTAACTCACCATTCCTTCCCCGACCCCTTTCTTACGGACCTGCCACCAACCCCGCCTGAGTTTGGCACCCAACCTGAATTAAAACCATGGCCAGACTCGGGCCACACTTATCAATTTCCATCTCACTTTGATCCCAATATTATTTCTAATCAATTTTCTAGGGATCTAGACGAAGACACCTTTTTTGCGGGCATCCAAGTGTCCAATTATTTACATGATTTTCTGTCTTCTGTGCATACCTTCACGCCCGGCTGAATGGCGTAAAAGATAGCACTGGATGGGAGGTAACCCATCATTTTTTTTCTTGCTTTCCTTTTTTCTTCTTTTTCCAGGTTTTATTCATCCTAAACCTGACCGTTCTTCACTAAGGTGATTCCTTTTCCCTCCTAATGCATGAGGACATGGCATATCTTAAGCATGGGGGGGTGTTTTTAAATTTTTACGATCGATTTAGGATGTTTAAAACCTAAAAACATGCAATATTCTTTAATTTATTTCCTGCTTGCATACCCAAAAAAAAAAAAAATGTTGAAAACTTTTTGAGGAAAAATTTTGAAATCAGGACTAAGGTCGAAAAATTCACTTCTGGTACAATGGGATTTAATCTTTAACAAACTAAGGATGAGGATATGGATCTGATCATTAGAATTCCAGGGTCTATTTTAGACTAGATCAGATATCCTTCTCTAAAATTCCACCTGAACTCATGATAGTTCAGGTGACTTGATCCTATTTTGTAATATGGAAAGTATTTGACTTAGTTTTTGATTCAAAAACTTGCGGTTCTTGAGAAACTTGTGTCAATTTTCACACACAAGCCAACACTTAAAAATAACTAAAAATTTGAAAAAACTCCCTTGTTTGGATTTAGTAAAAGTCTGAAGCAGATCATTGGTTTGAGTTCCCACCGTCGAGAAGAAGGAAAAAACCTTCTTTGAGGACACGATGTCAGCATGTTACCGCCTCGGTGCTGCTCTATATCTATATTTCATATCTTTAGACGGAGCATTAAAGCGCATTTCAGTAGCTCAAGTGTCTTGGACGGTGCTCTACCTATAGCGTCGGAGCAAGAGCTTGAGTTTGCTTGGAGCGCCCCTTTTCACCGCATCGTGTTTTGGGGTTGTGAGCTCCTGGGTGGTGTCATGGACAGTGCTATCCCGAAGTACTGGCGCCAGAGCCCCCTCGAGGAATGGTAACGGGAATGATGATATCGACACATCTGTTGTAAGACTAAGCTAAAAATAAGCATGGGGGAAAAAAAAAAATAACACGTCCTTATAAAGGTTGGCTTTTCACAAGCACAGACACAAGGTTTTAAAGGAATTTGCAAGTTGCGAATCAGATTCACGAGCCAGAAAAATCCTAAAAACAAACATTTCAAGTCATCTGAATTAACAAGGGGTTAATTTGTGAATTTTCTGAGGATATATTGATCCCGTTCTATCTAATGGTTGGATCCAAAAACAAATCCTGATGTTTATCTTCAACAAATCCCGTATCTCCTGTGTTTTAATCCACCAAGGTCCCTTAATCTCTTTTTCTCCTCAAAAGTCAAAAAAATTAGATTTCCCAAAAATTCCATTTTCCAAAAAAAAAAAATTAATGTTTTGCTAAGAGACTAGCAAAAGATAAGCATGGGGGTGTGATAAACACCAGTTTATCATCATTTTTATGCTTTAAAACTAACCTAGCTCTTAGGATTTTACTCCGAAAACGGGTTTTTGAGCTGCATTTAGGCATAAATTAGGATAGGCATGCATTGCATTTTTTATTATTGTTTTAATGTGTTTTTGTGAGTGTTAGGGATGTACAGATTCACAGATCCCTAAAACCCTAGCACTCAAGAAGGCAATTGGTGAAGGAGAAGCCCAGACTAGTTGGAACCCAGCTTGATCCAGCTCACCATAGCTGGAACCTAGCTTACTTGAACTAGGGTTAGCTCATCCCAGCTCCATTCAGCTAATCTCAGCTGAATGGCAGCTCAAGAGAGTTCACCTTAGCTCACCCTAGCTCAAGTCAGCTCAGATCCAGCTCAACTTAGCTGAGTCTAGCTCACCTCAGCTCCCACTAGTTCACAGGGAGCTCTAGCTAGCTCAGCTGAGTTGACAGGAGTTCACCCCAGCTCAGATCCAGCTACATCCAGCTCCCCTCAACTCCAGCCAGCTGAAGAAGAATTCATCTCAGCTCAGGAAGCTCAAGTCCAGCTCCCGGGGATTCAGCTTAGCTCATCTCAGTTGAGCTAAGCTACCTTAGCTGCCTCAACCAGCTTGATTCTCCCCGATAGCACCAGACCTAGCTCACCTTAGCTCATTTTGGTAGAAGCTAGCTCACTTTAGCTTGGCTTAGCAACTAGCAAAGAACTAGAAAGCTAAGCCAGCTAGAGTAGCCCCATGCCAGCCTCTTCAGCAGCAGCCAGCTCCAGCTCCAGACTTCTTCTCCTCAGCTCCCTCCTCCAAACCCTAGCTCCAACACCTTCTCCTCTACTCCTCCATTAGCTAAGCTAGCTTAGCTTAGCTTAGCTTAGCTTAACTTAGCTATGCTCCAACTTCCTTGGCTTGTACTACCCCAAAAACCCACCTACCAACTCTACCCAACTAGCTCCACCTAAGCTCCACATGAGCTAACCTACTTGGCACCAACCTAACCTACCCACCACCTCCAAAAGACACCTAAAAGTGGCGCCAAAAACTACCCATAACCACCCCTTAGTGGTGCCACTTTTCCCTCCAAAATCCCCCCTCATCTCCACCACACAATCTCCCTTGAACCCATCTCCACCATCCACCTAACCCCCCTTCTAGAAGACCCCATGTTGGCGCCAACATGGTGGTGTCTCTCCACCACCAAAAGATGCCAACACCACCATAACCACCCCCTTTAACACCCCTTGGGTTGGCGCCAACTCACCCTAGCCATAGGATCACCAACCACCCTCATCCTTCCATCCTAGCCCTCCATTTCAAGGGGCACCTTAACCCCCCATCCTATTCTATAAAAAGCCACCACCTACCACCATTTTGGGGCATCCTCCCTTAGTATATTTTCTACCTAAACCACCTATACCTACGGCCAAGAAGAAGGAGTAGAGAAGGAGATTAAAGGGGCACATCACCAGCCCTTTTGGTGCCTTCTTCTCCCCACTCTCTTCAACTTGAGCCACGCCAAGGAGGAGGACTCTCCCACTTCAAGGAGGACGGCCAGGCAAAGGAGAAAAGCTTAGGGTGGACATCCACCCTTGGAGAGAAACTTAGGGCACGCCCCCTTAGGGCTTGCCTTGGAGGTCATCATCTTGGCGGAGTTCTGCAAGGAAGGAGTTGAAGGATTCTTTTCAAGGTTGGGAGCCACCAACCTTGGAGCAAGAAGCCCTCTTCTTCACCATCTATTTAGAGGATTTGTGTTTTCTTTCTTTATTTCAATTATCTAGTAGTAGAAGCATTCCTCTACTAGGAATTTTTGTTAAACACTTTATCACTTATCTAGTTGCCTTCTTCGCATATCTTGTTTGCATTTCTTTTTGCTTATTTTCAGCATTCTTCACTCCCTCTCCCTAATTATTCTAGGCCTCCACTTGCCTAGAGTGAGCTTAGGGAAAAGCTCTACTTGCCACTTTAGAAGTAGTTTATTTAATTAGAAGTGTAAACCCTTTTTCCCGCCATCAGTTCGCATGTTGCCTTAGTTTAAAACAAAAAAAAAAAATGATATATTGAAAAATACCAAAAAGAAAGTTGAGATATATTCCAAGCAAGAGAATCACTATTGCAAACATTTGGCCTCCTTGGATGACCCTAGATACTCCCCTATCTAGGATTATAAATTTAAGAGCGAAAGCGGATTTACGCGTTACAATGACGTATTTTAGCAAACCGCGTATTTTCGCTATCAGGCTTCAACGTGGAAAAGGCTTATCCTGTGACCCACCGCGTGCACTGTTCGCCAAGCACCCATCTCCAGCCGCATCCTCCCTTCCAGCGCAATTGCCCCACAGCCGCTCCACCTTCCAGCGCCATCGCCCCACAGTCGCTCCAGCGCCTGCAGGCACTTGCTACCGCCTTCAAGCAGGTGCCTGCTCCGCCTTCACCATCACCCGCACGTCCCGCAACGCATCCTCCTTGCGCACTGTAGAACAACCGCACGCCATCACGCCTTCGCAGCCGCGCCCGTAGGTGCTCTCAACCGCGCGCCACTCCTCCCTGCAGAAGGCGCTCACGCGCTCTCTGCCTGCAGCGCACCATCCAACGCGCCCGCCAGCGCCTTCCATCTCCCTGCAGGCGCACGCCCTCTCTGCCCGCGTGCTCGACCTCCAGCCACTTGCCAGCGCCTCCGCTTCCTGTCTTCAAGCGCTCTCACCAAACTGCAGCACCTCCAGCAGTCAAATGCAGCGTGCTCCACCGCCCATCTGTGACAGCAACTGGCAGGCAACCGCGAACCAGCACGAGCGCAAGCTCGCTCGCTCCACCTCCAGCAGCAGCCGCCTTCTTGCTCCACAGGCCGGAGCTCCAGCCACCGCCGCCGGCCAGCTCCAGCCACCTCCGCCGCTGCCGCTGCCACCATCGGAAAGCTCTCGACTTCGCCGTCCTCTAGAGCCCTGCATCGACCCCCGCGGATCTCTCTCTCTCTCTCGGGAGGAAGAGAGAGAAGAAAAGCTCTGTTTTTGTTGCAATTAGAAATTACATTTAATGCCATTGCCAGCAATTTCTTTTTTTTTATTAATATTATATTGTGGCAGAATTGCATTCACGCACTCACAGTTATTTCTAATTGCATAGTATTAATATTAGCTAGTTTAAAGATTGATTTTGGACTTGATTTAAGTGTTAATCATCTTTATTACACATCACATGAAAATTGTACTAATTCATCCTAAATTTATTGAGGATTTCTGTGAGGGAAAACTGCACTTACACCCTTAACTTTTTAGGTTATTGCAAACTTACTTTCCTTCACATTTTAAGTCCAATTTGAAAAGGAATTTCGCACTATCTGAAATAACATTAAATAATTAAAGTATTGAGTGCATCATTGCCTCCCTGTCGACACGACCCGCTCTTCTGCGAGTAGTTAATTTTCATTGTTTTTGATTCGTCGATTTTTCCACCACTTAAATACTATAACGCTAAGCGAAAAGTCGACACGTCAAATTGGCGTCGTTGCAGGGGAGGCAACAGACGTAATAGATTTACTTTATTATTTTTAAATCTTTTTGAGTTGCAAAATTATCTAATCATCTTTATTATTTTGCAAGGATCTGACATGGCGACGAGGTGCAGCGAAGCAACGACTTTGAATGTGAACAACGCGCACGACGGAGACGATCTTTTTGGTGGACCTTGACACCACCTGGAGGACGACAACAGGAACACGTGGGCCTTGATCCCACGCATTTAAGCTTACGGAGAAGCCTATTTCTGATTTAGGCAGTAGGTCTTAGATAGACATTAGATTTGAATTACTGTCTTTTGGGCCCTTGTTGGGTATTTTTGGGAATGTGTTCCCATTTATTTAGATTATAGGATTATTTGAACTATTTTAAACTGCATTTCAGTTAGTTAGTTAGATTAGGTCTGTTTGTTACTATTATTTAAAAAAAAAAAAATCAAACTGCCTGCTAGAAGCTGCATATCTATAAGACGATCATCTAGGACTAAATGAGTAGCATCTAGTTTATTTTTTATTGCATTGCATTCATACACTGCACGAAGAAAGCTGGAGTAAGGTACGTCTTTTCTTGAGCATTAATTACTTGTCATGCATATGCATTGAACCTAAATCTAAGATCACTAAAGTGCTTAAATCAAATTAATTCAGTGGTCACTTTTAAACAAATTGGGACTGTTAAGAGGTTGGACTTTAAAATCTGTGATTGAAAATTGTGTGCAAAAGGATCCTGTTTGCGGAATTTCAAAAAAATCAAAACACGATCGTATGCTTGCACACTTGAGACACTGTGCACCTCACACATAAGGTCACTAGATAATTTCTACCTCACCACTTTTGCACCACAAGGGAAGTTAGTCGGAAATCAACAAGCTTATCCACCGAGTTACTTCGGTTCCTCGTGTGTGGGCTCGATTCGAGACTTCCATCCCTTGCGAGTAGGTTATAGGCACCAGCGAAGGTTGGCCTAGGAAGCGTAATTTTTGCATAACTTGTTTGGCCACCAACTAAACATATAACTCTAAGACCTACAATCTACTAAAAATAGATCCCGTTGAATTTGCATTTGCTTTGACATTAGAACTCTCTAGGAAGTTTTCTGCTGAATTGTTTTGCTTAAAGAAATGGATTATTCTTACTCCTATCATTCAGATTATCAGAGTCAATACTTCCCATCTTTTAATCAGGATCCCATGCTCCAAGCGTATCCATCCTTTGATGGGTACATTGATAATTCATGGGATCATTCTCATTCTTACCCTGGGAGTACTGGCTTGATAACTCCCACTTTTGAGTAGAGCCTAGGAGCGGGATTTTCCAATCCTGAAATCCCTACTTCCATGCAAACACCCAACCCTCCCACCCTTCATGATTTTCTGTATCGAGGTTGGATCGATACCCCTAGGAAACCAGAGCCTGAAATTGACTATCCTCCCCAACCTGATAATAGTAGCCTCTCCTCTTTTATGATAGAAATGCAAAAACAGCAAAAGGAAATAATGGAATCAATGGGAGAGATGTTGAGGAATAGTCAACAATTAAATAAAGAAATATGACAACTTAGCTACACGTTTCCCAATAATCCTGATCCCTACCTATCCAATCATGATCATGAAAATAATTCTGAGGTACTTAATGACAATAGGGATCCAATTTCATGTAGTGATCATTTAGACTCTCCCAATGGGACGCAGCCACTAGAGGACAACAATCATAGTGATTATCCACCTGAACTATATTGGAGTCAAAAGCAAGAGAAAATTATTGTTCCTATCACTTCCCCTCTTGATTATTTGGTGGATTCCCATTCTATTCTTAGTGAGCCTACTCCTGACCCTCCACTTAGGGAATCAACACCTATCATTCAATATCCTGAGAATTCAAATGTACCTAATGAAGGTGACCCTAAGGGAATGGAGGATGATCAATTCTGGTCTCAGGGATATGAAGAGTCTAATTCAGAGGATAAGGATGCCCCAACAGAGGAACCTAGACTGAAAATCTGGAGTGAATCACAGGAGAATTATTTATCATTTAAGGATTTAGCTCCAGACGATAGAAATAATATGATTAAATCTAGATTCCTCCTTTCTTTTGAGAGTCATCCTCCATCAAAATAGGAGTTGATATTAGAGGAGGACAAACAAAATGAGAAGTTTATGGGAGACCCTCGGGGACAAAACACGTCATTTGAGGATTTATACCCTGAGAACAATAACGAATTCAATGATATAAGCTTCCTCCAAAATATTAAGACTGATCCTCTTTTAGAAATAATTGAGGATACTCATCCAACTCCTAATGAAACACATATACACCCCGACAAATATTTCAGTGAACCAAACGAATCTGGGGATGAGCTGAATGATAATGATTCTTACATTTTGACCCTGCCATTAGAAAGTTGTAATTTGGAGTCTACCCTTGATTCAAATATGACTCCGATCATTAATGCTAGGCAGGATAACTTGAAGTTGTCTACTACTAGGAAGTGTACACAATTCGAATCATTGTTGGAATTGGACCTAACACCTACTAAGCCCTCATTGGACTTAACCATTACACTCCAACACTACAAACAACCCTTATACTCCCTTACCGATCCTTGGCTCAGATCTCTGCTCATGTACATTCTTGCTGGAGAACATATCAGGCCAGTACATCCTAGGGTAGAATGGCGAGTTTGGATTGATGCTTGTACTTTTACTCTCGCCATTCAAGGGTTTGAACTAAGAATGTGTATATCTTTTAAAACCCGTCCTGCTCTGGAGGATCCTTGTTATCCTCCACCTATTCCATTTCGGGAGGTCCCTTTTCATATTCCGTTTATTATCCCTAGACCTCCCAAGGTAGCCAACGAGGTTTTTCGCTTTCATATCTTCTGGCGAGCATTTGGAATTACATTGCATCATCAGCTCGCCAACATCTGTGGTTACCTATTTTCTAGGCCTACACTGTTACGCATATTCTTAGGGCCTAACCTTTTCTATTTGGATCTCGACTTATAGGTTCCTTTTAAGTCTGGCCGCTGACAGAAAATGCAGCGCTTGTTGGGAGGCAACCCAGCAAATTGTGTCAGGTGATATTTTTCCTTTCTGCTCCTGTTTTAATTTTACAATGGGGACATTGTAAGATTTAGGCATGGGGGAGTGCATTTGCATTTTAGGTGCATTCATGCATTTAGGTTAGCATATAAAAAAAAAAAAATTCTCTTTTCTTGAGCTGATTGGGTTATTCCCTAGCAGAATACCTTTGTCATTGGAGGTTTTTCTTGAATTATTTCTTAAGTTTAGAATCCAGTACATTTATTTCACATGCACGTAGACTGGGTAATGGATCCTTGAGGAAAACCAATGAGCATTTGTAGTCTACTGAACCCTTGGACTGTTCATAGAGAGTCAGGCATACTATCTTCTAGTAAATCCACCTCATATTTGTGAAAAGAAGTAGAGAGATTACTGGTGCGCTAAGTCTAGTGTAAGGACTCTTAAGTTCTGGATAATTAGATGATGATACTTCAGAGTTAGGCGTAGTTTTCACTCTCTGTTCCTGGGTACGTACTTTGAGTGAATTCCTGAGAGTCACCAAATAAGGCAGATACACAGATATTGAGTCTTAATAAAGCTATAACTATGGTGGATGGTTACGACCATCCTTCATAGAGTCCTCAGCTGAAGGAGGGTAATAGTGTCAAAGGTCGAAAATACGCCTGTCCTATCCATTCCTTTCCGGTGCCGAGAATAGGCACTTCCACCAAATAAGCCATACAACTTCCTCTTGACCATCATCATCCCTAATAATGCCTCCTACATAAAAGTCCGTATTGTGTTATGTTGATTTAAAAAGAAACAAAAACAAGAAAAAAAAAATATATATATATACATATAAAAGAAGTAGAAAAAGAAGAAATAGAAAGAAGAAAAAGAAAAAAGAAAAGAAAAGAAAAAGTTATATTACAAAAAAAAAAAGGCCAAGTGTATGATGTAACACTGTTTCCGAGGTAGCAAAACACCTATTACGTTCCACCAAATATGACCATACCTACCTTCTAGTATTTCTGATCGCCTGAATACTGGTTAAGAACTCTAACTTAGTTAGAGAGTTATTAGGACTTTAATTGAAGTGTATATGTCATGTGAGGCCACCAAATAGTGAGTACAGTTTCTAAATCTGGCAAGATTTGTGATCTCAGAAAGAATAAGAGGGAGTGTCCAGGAACATCAAGAGAGTACAGTTGTGTAGCCTCACTTTGAGTTGACTTATTTAATAGTCTAGAGATTTAGAGTCTGTAGTACTAGACTATATGTAGCACCAGTTGAGTGTGTGCCACCAAATACAAATCCATTTAACTAGATATCTCCTACCTAAGCCAAACGCCGGGGTCAAATTTTAGATTATCGTCTACTTTATCCCCGAAGGAAGTGGTTGCCTATCTCGACATAAATTTTTGCCAAGGATGATGTATGAACTCCCAATGCGAATCAACTCTTTCACTTGGATCTGTTACCTAGGTTATCAGCACTTCACATTTGTCTGGATTTCTAAAGTTTTGAAATAAGAAAAGAAGAAGTCGTCTGATTACTTCTATTATTCATTTTTGCTAGGGACTAGCAAATCTTAGGCAAGGGGATATTTGATGAGTCCATTAAAATAGACTAATATTAAGCCTAAGAATATTTAATCGTATAGTTTAGGTATGTTAATAATGGCAATTAAGTTATAGAATAATTATACACCTCATGATTTAGGTTATAACATTTTATAACTTAATAATCTTGTTATTTTTATATGCAGGTAATAAAATACACAAAGAGCAAGGGTGGGGAAATAAAATTCCCCAAACAACCGCAACTCTCTTTCCCCCTCCCCCGCCGGACATTGGGCAAAACTTCTGACGCCGCCTTTCTCAACAACTGTGACCGGGGATTTGGGAAAATCCCAGAACTCACGCGCAAGGTAGGAATTAAAGAGAGGAGGCGAGGAGAGAGGAGGATCCATCTTTCCCCTTCATGGGGAAGGGCTTCACCGTGGAAAAGGCTTACCCTGTGACCCACCGCGTGCACTATTCACCAAGCACCCATCTCCAGCCGCATCCTCCCTTCCAGCGCCATCGCCCCACAGCCGCTCCACCTTCCAGCGCCATCGCCCCACAGCCGCTCCAGCGCCCGCAGGCACTTGCTACCGCCTTCAAGCAGGTGCCTGCTCTACCTTCACCACCACCCGCACGTCCCGCAGCGCATCCTCCTTGCGCACTGCAGAACAACCGCACGCCATCACGCCTTTGCAGCCGCGCCCGTAGGTGCTCTCAACCGTGCACCACTCCTCCCTGCAGAAGGCGCTCACGCGCTCTCTGCCTGCAGCGCACCATCCAACGCGCCCGCCAGCGCCTTCCATCTTCCTGCAGGCGCATGCCCTCTCCGCCCACGTGCTCCACCTCCAGCCACTGCAGCGCCTCCACTTCCTGTCTTCAAGCGCTCACCAACTGCAGCCCCTCCAGCCGTCAAAGCAGCGTGCTCCACCGCCCATCTGTGACCGCAACTGGCAGGCAACCGCGAACTAGCACGCGCGCAAGCTCGCGCGCTCCACCTCCAGCAGCAGCTGCCTTCTTGCTCCACAGGCCGGAGCTCCAGCCACCGCTGCCGGCCAGCTCCAGCCACCTCCGCCGCTGCCGCTGCCACCATCGGAAAGCTCTCGACTTCGCCGTCCTCTAGAGCCCTACATCGACCCCCGCAGATCTCTTTCTCTCTCTCGCGAGGAAGAGAGAGAAGAAAAGCTCTGTTTTTGTTGCAATTGGAAATTACATTTAATGCCATTGCCAGCAATTTCTTTTTTTTTATTAATATTATATTGTGGCAGAATTGCATTCACGCACTCACAGTTATTTCTAATTGCATAGTATTAATATTGGCTAGTTTAAAGATTGATTTTGGACTTGATTTAAGTGCTAATCATCTTTAGTACACAGCACATGAAAATTGCACTAATTCATCCTAAATTTATTGAGGATTTCTGTGAGGGAAAACTGCACTTACACCCTTAACTTTTTAGGTTATTGCAAACTTACTTTCCTTCACATTTTAAGTCCAATTTGAAAAGGAATTTCGCACTATCTGAAATAACATTAAATAATTAAAGTATTGAGTGCATCATTGCCTCCCTGTGGACACAACCCACTCTTCTGCGAGTGGTTAATTTTCATTGTTTTTGATTCGTCGATTTTTCCACCACTTAAATACTATAACGCTAAGCGAAAAGTCGACACGTCAGTTCTCAGCAAATCTTGGGTACGTTGAATGGCCGTAGAAAGCCACTCTTAAACCCTAAAACTTGAAAATCCAAAAACATTAGAAAAGAGGAAAATGAGAAAAATAAAATTTTATTTGAATAAGGTGAGGGCTTGAGGCGGTTTGCATTTTGGCAGATACTCGGGCACTGTTGTGTCTTTGAAAGTTCAGATCCTAAGTAGGCAATTTCTTAATGACTGAAAATAACTCATGACCAAATAATCCAACCTAATTCTTTTATAAATAGTATATAGTTTTTGCTAGGGACTAGCAAAAGATAGGCACCGAGGTATGATGTAAACATGTTTACACTACTTAAGATGTCTATTTATGCATGTTCTTAAACATAGGATTGCACTGCATGCTATAAATATTGCATAACATGCATCATCTTGCATTTAGAGTAATTTGAATAAAATGGAGGTTAATTGTCTCCTTTTATGTTCATGGATAGGGCAAACTTTTATTGGGGCCTCAGATCGAAGATCCAACCATACAGATGTGATCAGGGCGACGATTGGAGTTCAACGACTCCAAGATCGCCCAAATCAGACATCTGTAGCATCAGTTAGTGATCGGGGAACCCTAGAAGATCAAGGGCCAAGATGGTGAGAATCCACACTTCAAACAACAAATCCGACCACACGGATGGATTCGGATCGACGATCGCAACCTAACGACACGAAAATGACTCAATCCGACACCCGTGGCACCATCTACATCATCCAGAAGATGAATGGCCAAGGTGGCACCACATGGTGCCATCTCAGCCATCCAACCATCCCTCAAGACCGCCGCTGCCTCTCCAAAGAAAATTTGATGCACGATCTCGACCGTTGGATCTTGATCCAACGGCCATGAGCACGCGTCGCTCAAAACATCCGCTCGACCATCTAGACGACGCAGCGTAGCGGGCGAGAGCTCTATCGCGAGCAAGCGGCGCACGATCGATTCCTTGCGAGCAGGTGCTGGAGCGCAGGTGAGCAGGCTCTGCGACCGCTCGATCGCGATCGAGCGGCTGCGAGCACCCAATCTGCCCCACGCTCTATCGCACGCCCACGCGTGACGCGGGATGGCATGCGTGTGGGCGCGCTTTGAGGAGAGGATAAAGGCACGACTTAAGATGTCCGATCGTGAGATCAGCTGGACATGCGTGTGCGTTACGCACAAGGAGGTGAGCGGGCACGCGCGCACCGCCCACGAAGGCCACGTTCGTACCTTTAGCGATGGTTTTATCCATCACTAATGGTCCTGAATTAATGTTTTAGAGTTGTAATGACCAAATTGCCCCCACTCCTTGCAACTATAAAAGGAGACCCCCTTTATACGAAATTCTCATCCCTTCCTTCTCTCCCTCTCCAAAGCTCAAGAGAAGCTTGTCCCACACCCGGGATGCTTCTCGCGAGATAAAGTCAATTTTTCATCCCCCTTTCGGAAGCAGATCCTGCGACAACGATGACGTGCTGCCCCATTCCCGTTCTTCCTGCTTCTCCCTCCATCCTGCTCTATCCTCCTTCGTCCAGGCGTCGTCCCATCCGGCTTGTCCCTCAAGAGACTGTCGAGGAGGATATCTCTCTCCCCATTCTTTTTATTGCTTTCTAGAATAGATTTACCACTTTCTAGAGTAGATTTATCGCTTTCTAGTGTAATCATTTTCCCGCTTTCTAGTCGTAATGTTTAATGTAATGAACAATCTTTCTGATGATGAAATTCCATGTTCATTCTACATCACTTTTTGGTTTCTGTTTGTAATATTCTCTCTCTTATTCTCTCTCTCTTCTATTTATTGTAAATAGTTAGATAGTTTCTAATCAATTATTCTTCTTTGTGACAAATAAAATAAACGTGAATTTTTTAAATCAAATGTCTGCCTCTCTGTGTTTGACTCGGGATTTCTATTCTGGTATAAATTTTATTTGTTGAATACGAGTTCTTTGCTTTCATACTACGACGACAAGTTTTTTAAAACCAAACACGTTAGCGTAGCAACTCGTGCATTCAACATCTATCCCATATCTGATAGCCCTTGGGTGAGTCCAATTCAAGTGGTACCTAAAAAGGCAGGACTCACCATAATCAAAACTGAATCTGGAGAAACCATTCCCACACGAATTGCGAATTCGTGGCGGGTTTGTATTGATTATCATAAGCTGGATACTGTCACAAAGAAGGACCATTTTCCTTTGCCATTCATTGATCAGATCCTTGAAAGATTAGCTGGTAATAGGTTCTTTTGCTTTCTAGATGGTTACTCTGGATATAATCAAGTAGCAATTTATCCCGAAGATCAAGAGAAAATGACTTTCACTTCCCCTTTAAAACCTTTGCTTTTCGAAGAATGCCATTTGGGATTTGCAACGCATGTTAGCCATTTTTACCGAAATGATGGGTGAATATATGGAGGTTTCTATGGATGATTTTTCAGTCTTCGAGTAGCATTTGATATTTTATTGGATAATTTGTCGAAGGTTCTTAAGAGATGTATTGAAGTTAACCTTGTCCATAGTTGGGAGAAGAGCCATTTTATGATTCCAAAGGACATCGTACATGGTGATGTAAACACATTTACACTACTTAAGATGTCTATTTATGCATGTTCTTAAGCATAGATTGCGTTGCATGATATAAATATTGCATAACTTGCATCATCTTGCATTTAGAGTAGTTTGAATAAAATGGAGGTTAATTGTCTCCTTTTATGTGCTTAGACAGGGCAAACTTTTTATCAGGGCCTCGCATCGAAGAACAAATCATACAGATGTGATCAGGGTGAAAATTGGAGTTCAACGACTCCAAGATCGTCCTAATCAGGCATCTGTAGCATCAGATAGTGATTGGGGAACCCTAGAAGATCAAGGGCCAGAATGGTGTAAATCTACACTTCAAATGATAAATCCGACTGCACGGATGAATTCAGATCGATGATCGCAGCCTAACGATGAAAAAATCGAGTAAATCCGACACTCGTGGCACCATCTACAACACCTAGAAGATGGACGGCCAAGATGGCACCACGTGGCGCCATCTCGGTAGCCCAAACGCCCGCATGCAACCACTGAAGCCTCCGCATCCGCCCCCTCTCTACAGTTGGATCACGATTCAACAGCTGTGAACGACTGCACCTCAGATCGCCCGCTCGATAATCTGCGCTCCGCAGCGTAGTGGGCGAAGGCGCTATCGTGAGCAGCGAATGCGGGTTCGAGCCGCAGCGAGGAAGCAAAGGGAGCGGGCAAGCTGGTGCGGGTGTGCATCGGATCTTGATCGGGCGGGTGTCCACGCTCAATAGCGATGACGCGCTATTGCACGCCCGTGCCTCACGCGGCCTCGCACACGTTGGGGCGGGCGCGCAACAGCGGCCGAAGGTGCAATCACAGCCGTCCGATCGCTATGGATGGTTGAACGTGCGGATGCGTTGAGAGAGAGAGCAGCTGAGCGGGCACGCGTGGGCAGCAGCCACTATGCCAACGTTGGGGCTTTAGTGACGGTTTTATGCATCACTAAAGACCCCTTATTTAATGTTTTAAAGATGTAATGACCAATTTGCCCCCACTCCTTGCAACTATAAAAGGAGACCCCCTCCAAATGAAATTCTCAACCCTTCCTTCTCTTCTCTACCTCTCCAAAGCTCAAGAGAAGCTTGTCCCACACCCGGGATGCTCCTCGCGAGATAAAGTCCAATTTTTGTCCTTCGGAAGTGGATCCCACCACGACGATGACGTGCTGCCCCATTCCCATTCTTCTGCTTCGTCCTCCTTCGTCCAGGCATCGTCCCGTCTGACTCATCCTCCAAGCGACCGTCGAGGAGGATATCTCTCTCCCTATTCTTTTTACTGCTTTCTAGTCTAGATTTACTACTTTCTAGAGTAGCTCTACTCGTCCTCCAAGCGATTGTCGAGCAGGACATTTCTCCCTCCATTCTTTTAATGCTTTCTAGAGTAAATTTATTGCTTTCTAGTGTAATTGTTTTCTACTTTCTAGTTGTAATAGTAAAACAAACAATCTCCTTAATGATAAATTCCTTGTTTATTTTACATCTCATTTTGATTTCTATTTGTAATATTCTCTCTCTCTCTTTTCTATTTATTATAAATAATTAGATAGTTTTAAATTGAATTTCTTTGTGACAAATAAAAACAAACGTGTAATTTTTAAATCAAACGTCTGCCTCCTTGTGTTCGACCCGGAATTTCAATTTCGGTATAAATTTTATTTGTTGAACACGAGTTCTTCGCTTTCAAACTACAACGACAGGTTTTTCAAAACCGAACACATTAGCGTAGCAATTCGTTTGTTCAACATTTTGGCACCGTTTCCAGGGAGGCGACGATCTTTGATTTCCCTTCGCATTTTGTAACTTACAAATCATTTATCTCACTTTTCTCCTTTCTTATTGTAATTGCAGGTACTCTTTCGAGACTAGAAAAAGCGGTAGATCGGAGTAAAGTGTTGGAAAGGTTTTGTAAGTTATCCCCTACCTCCCACCCATTAGATTTCATTTCACCACATAATAACACAAACATCAATCAACCTAGGTGTTCTTATAAACTCTAAGGTTAGATTGTTTGTTGTTTGACACCCACACCTGCCCCAAACCCCACATTAATAAAAGAAAAATAAAACATCTCATAAAGGTACACAACCTCATCTGATTTTCAAACTCAATCGGTAAATCGATCTTTGGAGCCAGTACACACATTCAAACACATAATTGAGTAGAAATCAGATTAGGTAATCACTTGTGTCCCTAATTAAGTGGTGCAACAGGCCAATTGTTTGAGTTGATTGGGACGCACCACTTCAATTAAAATCAACTCATCAAGTAGCTACCACTTAGGTTCAACTCTTAGGGATTTACCAGGCACTCCACATTCTTTTTAAGCTTTAAAGGAAAACATCTTCACTTGTGTTTGCAAAACCTGGTGTGCCAACGAAACTTGTTTGAAAACACCTAAAGTTGAATCTTAAAAGCTACTAAGTAAGATTTGAACTCTAAAATTCACCACATCAAAAATAATCTTGCTTGAAAACCACTGGTTGTGCACGCACACACAAATCAATTAATCATTAAGGGCACAACCCATATAAAGGGCCCATCACATTCAAACCTTGCCCTAAATAAAATAGAGTAGACGTTGGCCTTAAGGATTTGACTTGCTCTTCAGAGCCCAAAATGAGATTATTTTCGATTAGTCTGTTTCTAATATTCAATCTAATCTCAAGCTAGGGGAGCAGAATCAAACGATTGCGGCTAGGGGGTACACTAGGAACCAGAGGCGCAAGCCAAAGGAAGAACCTTCTCCCCTGTCCGTCCTTCTAACTGGTTGGATTGAGTAGACAGAAGTAGATCAAATCATTTCTCTATCTGAAGACGGGTTTTGGGAGTCTGTAGGTCTTTAGGCTAACCCACTTAAGGATACGTTTGATTGTTTGTATTGCAGGGCACCTTTCTTCCTCCTGTGTCTCATGAATCCTTCCACATATTACACGCATTCCTGCTCTTTCCCTCCCGTTTTGAATTATCCTCAACATGACGATTATCCCAACTCATATTGTAATCAACCATCAGTTAGTTTGGATAACTCAGATTGGGGAGACAGTTCCGTACCTCCGTGTTTAGGGTCTAACCCTGAACACTTTGATTGTGATTTTTATCCTTCTCACAGCCACATCGATTATAGATCGTCAACCTTTCATGAACAACCTAATACGATCTACAACCAAGAAGGATACACTGATTCTTACCCATCCTCTGATTACACTGCCTTTAGGTCATCACCACCTTCTGAACAATCTGAAATGACCTATTATCAGGAAGGGTATAACGAATCTCAATTCGTTAATTCCTCTGCATTGATACCAAACTCGCCCAACCCTGAACCAACTCATTTGGTTCAGGTTAACCAGGTTCAAGATAAGGTTCTGGCTAACTTGAGGAATATCATACAACCTTTAGAAGTTCATCCAATACCTTGCATTGAGAGATTGGAGCCCCTGATTGAAATGATTGATGATTTGAACAAGTCATTGTTGGATTAGCTCTAGGATGTTAAGGATAAGAACCCGGGTAAGTTTCTACTTGGGAAATTAGCGAAATTGAGGATGATATTCGTGGTCACTTTGATTCAATCATGGGATGATTCCCAGGATGAACTCCCTTTAGGAAAGCTAGTGACAGAACCCGCTCAGGCACCTGTTGGGGGGGACACGTGTTATGAGGCTAACCAGATTGAATTAGAGAAACCAATTAAGGATGATCTGATTTCTTCACCTGAGATCCCTGAGCCGAGGTACGAAGAAAGTATGTCTCCTTGGAACAGAAAGTGACAGTTGATTTTGGAACATACATTGATACGGATCCTGATTTCTTTGATGGTGAAGACTCAAGTTGCGAAGTCTCACGCAAGTTTTCTGAACACGATTTCTGTGAGACGATTGGGCCTGAGGAATCTGATAGATCATTTGATAGCCCAATAACTGAGGAAACTGATCTTATTAGGGCAGACATTATGGATCCAGAATCGCATTTTTTGAAGGATTCAATCAAATGCCCTGATTGTCAGTTACACCACGTTGAGCTTATCGATGAATCTGTTTTTGAGATAATTAGACCCAAGTCAATTCTGATTCGGCCACATCATTTAGACTTGGAGATTTCAGACGGGGTGATTAACATGCAAGAGGTCACGAAATTTAACATTCTGATTGAGGAGGGTAGGAGTGGGGAAGTTCTGATTTGGGAAGTTAACTTTGGAGGAAATGGAAGATTGAGTCGGAGGGCTCCTTTTAAGCTGAAACCATCAAATTAGAGTCCTTATGACATCTGTTCTGAGGATGTCCAACTCAAGCACGCATTCAATTATTATCCGTTTGAGCTTCAATTCTCTGTAACCTGACTTTTTGGTCTTGGGTTGCATCCTCATAAATTGCAAGCCTGACCCCGCTTGCATATAGATTTCAGGTTTTGGGTAATTTTTATCCAGAACCTAAGATATTATCGATTATGGGGTATGGGTCTACACCACAATCTGGTCCACATCTGTGGACCTCTGGTTGATAGGTCAGAGGATTCTTTTGTTTATTTTGATTCTGACCTACACTCGTGAATTCTTCATTTCTCTTCTTTGTATAGTGTGCCTTTTTAAAGGCACTAAATTCAGTACTTATACAGTTCTTTTTAGTTTTCATCTCGGAGCAGACCAGACATTCATGCAATTCAAGTGCTTTCTACGCTATTCCACTCTGTTTTATGTCTTTTTAATACAATGAGGACATTGTATTAGATAGGCATTGGGGGCTGGATTTTTATCTCTGAATTCATTCATCAGCTCCATAGATTTGTCTTATTTTCTTTTATAAAAAAAAAATTTGGAATTAGGAAAGAGAACTTGGGTTTAAGAAAATTTTCAATATTAGGAAATACTACATTATGATTTGAATACAAAGATCCTTCAGGTCTTTGGACTTAATCAGCCTGTGTATCCACTAAAATGTGGATTTGTCTTTCGAGTCCTCACCATCTTAATTCTTTCGTAATTGGAGTAAATAAGTTTGGGTGATAAGTACACGACTTATCAACCCGCCCTCTGATTTGAGGGAATTTTGAGTCTTAAGCATCTACACACTTTCGTTGCATTGACTCGTTGTTCGGCGATTTTAACGGAAATTGGGTAGCTAATGAACCTTCTAGGGTGATATGGCTGGCAAGTTATCGTGGGTAACAACCCATAGGTAGGTTGTCCAGAGCCTGGTCACTGGACCTTTCTCTTTTTGCTGCCCTTAGGTAAATCTTAGACCAGGGAAGCCACCTACTTTAAAAAAAAAAAATCAAAAAGAAAAGGAGAAAAGAAAAAAAGAAATAAGCCACACTTCGCTGCACGAGTATGGCTGGCAAGTTGTCGGTGGTAACAGCTCATCAACCGGTTGTCCAGAACCCAGCTCAATAAATGCACTAAAAATTCTCAAAACACATTGGAAGAAGTGGAGAAGTAGAATAAATTGCGGAGATATACACTGGATTCACCCTTGTGTTGACCCTGTAAAAAAATAAAAGTAGGGAGAAAGCTACCGGTTGTAAAGATACACCTTTAGGCAGAATTCCTTTTTTTTTTCTTTAGGTCACCTAGAGACATAGAAATCTGAAGTTCATTTTAACTGCCGGTTAACGAGTCTTTCACATTCACAATAAGATGCTTAAAACTTAGGGTTCTCATTAAATCTTGGGTGAGTTGAATGGTTGTAGAAAGCCACTCTTAAACCCCAAAATTTGAAAATCCGAAAAAATTAGAAAAGAGGAAAAAGAGAAAAAGAAATTATTCTTTGAGTATGGCGAGGGTTTGAGGTGGTTTGCATTTTGGCAGATACTCGGGCACTGTTGTATCTTTAAAGTTCAGATCCTAAGTAGACAATTTCTTAATGATTGAAATAACTCATGCCCAAATAATTTAACCTAATTCTTTTATAAATAGCATATAGTTTTTGCTTGGGACTAGCAAAAGATAGGCATGGGGGTATGATGTAAACACATTTACACTACTTAAGATGTCTATTTATGCATGTTCTTAAGCATAAGATTACATTGCATGATATAAATATTGCATAACATGCATCATCTTGCATTTAGAGTAGTTTGAATAAAATGGAGGTTGATTGTCTCCTTTTATGTGCTTGGGTAGGGAAAACTTTTTATCAGGGCCTCGGATCGATGATCCAACCGTACAGATGTGATCAGGGCGACGATTGAAGTTCAACGACTCCAAGATCGTCTTAATTAGGCATCTGAAGCATCAGATAGTGATTAGGGAACTCGAGAAGATCAAGGACCAGGATGGTGTAAATCCATACTTCAAATGACAAATCCGACCACATGGATGAATTTGGATCGATGATCGCTGAAACGTCGTCGGTTCCAACCGGGTTTGAGGGTTTTGTTATAACGTTGTAGTAAAGCCGGTTATTACCAACATTTCAAATATAATAATTTTTTTTACTCGGAAAATAAAAGAGTTCCCGAGGTCGAACTCAGGGAGCAAGTCGTATTCTAGAGATATACATGTTTCTTTTACAAAAAGAAAGAGAGAGGGAAAGAATTTGTTGTTTTCTCTTTGTTCTGCAGAGGGGGATGCTCTTCTTTCTCTCTTTCTTTAGATCTCCTTCTTTTCTCTGTTCTGCAGAGGGGATATTCTTCTTCTGCAATGGTGATGCTCTTCTTCTTCTTCCTGCTGTTCCTGCGTTGGTGATGTTCTTCTTTCTTCAGAGCTCCTTGTTCTTCTTCTTCTTTGGTTTTCTGCCTTGACCTCTCTTCTTCTTCTTCTGCAATCGTGGTGACCCTTTCTCTTTTCTCTTTATGGCTGCAGAGCTTCTGCCTTCAGCTACTAAGTCTTCCTTTCTTCTTCTTCTTCTGCTTTGGCCGTTGCTCTTCCTTCTTCTTCAGCCTGCCTTCTTTCCTGCTCTGGCTGCAGTCTTTCCGTCGTCTGACCCGGTGCTTCGACGACTTAACTATGCATTTGCTACAGTGCAGCTCCTTCTTCTTCTTCTTTGGCCTGCACACTTCAGATTTTTTCGTCAAGAGGAAAAACCTACTCTACCCTCCCCCCCGCGTCTCTCTCTCTCTGAAACCACTCTTGGGAAAGCTCTCCCAGAGCTACCGGGTAATCGGGTTCGGGTCAGGCCCGGGTCCAGGCCCACCGGCGTGTGTGGTGGGCGAGGAGTGCAGTCAGTCTAAGTCGGGTCGGGTCAGGTCCGCGAGGCGTGAGCGCGGACGAGACCGGGTAACCGGGCGGGTGTAAGGGGACCTCACCCCGTGTACTGAGGCAATGAGGCTAGTGCACGAAATCAATTTAAACAGTGGAACGTGTGTGAGGCTTACCGATGTGGGACTAAACGCAGACCATTCCTCGTGTGCGCCTGCTGGGAGACCGCGGCTTGGCTTCTGCAGCTGCGGCTTCTATCTGCATAAGTTGCTGGCTGGCTGCCTTCACACGACGCCCCGTACCCCGCAGCAGCTGGAGACCTGGCGTCCTCAAGCCTGGAGCGCGGGAGAAGCTGCCTTAAGGTGCGTCAATGGCGGTCGGACCTCAAAACCTGTCGGACACGAATACGGCCTCGCGGCCTAATCAAACCACTGGGGAACCTTCGCCGTGGCACGGCGAAGGTGAGGAGCTGCGCGGCAGGCCACAAGGAGGTGTCTGGTGGCAGCCCTGGGTCGGACTGCAACCGGAGGAATGGGTTTGTTCGGGGGAGTGTTACGGAGGTGTGGAGAGGCAGTGGAGGGGTGGGGGGTGCTCAGTGTGATGAGGCGGAGGTGCGGTGAGGGTCGGCGAGCCGTGTGGGTTGCTGAGGTGATGGGAACGGCTCGCCGGAGGGTGGTCGGAGGCGAAGGGGGTGAAGGTGGTCAGGGTCGGTAGAGGGCTTAATTGAATAAATTGAAAGCGGGGAAAGAAAGGGGAGGAGAAGGGGAGTAGCTCTAGCTTACTTGCAGGGACGAAGGGGGAGGAACAGGGCGACAGTCGTATCGACTGTCGCCGGAGAAGACGATGCCCAGTGGGGGGAGGACGGCGGTGACGGCGGGGCAGAGGCAGCGCGCGCCGGTATTGCGCGACGCGGGAAGAGCAGGGGAAGAAGTCTCTGCTGCTGGTATTGCGGCAGAGCGAAGAGGAGGAGGAGGAAGAACCGCCGGAGCTGGTGGGCGTCTGCCGGAGTGAGAAGAGAGGAAAGTTGAGGGTTTTCTCCGTCAGATCCGAGCTGCCCTGGTCGGTGGAGCAGCGGGGGGTATTTATAGGGATGAAACAGGGAGGAAGGCGGAGGGAGACGACGTGTCTCCCTCGCCGGAGAATGGTCGGAACACGAACCCATACCGTCTGTGCGTTCGCACGGCCGGTATGGTGGGCTACAATGACCAGGGGGGTGCCCCTGCGACGGCTGACGACGCAGGGCACCCCCGGTTTACTTGCCAAGTCCCCCACCTCACCCTGCGCGGCGCCATGCTCCGCGCAAGGTCGCCGGAGCATGGTGCTGGCAGGGTTTTGCAGGAGGGACCTGATTGCAAAGAACGAAGGAGAGTTAGGGGCCAAAATGCGAGGGTTCAAAAGTTGAGGGCCAAAGAGTAAATATATGAGGACCAAAGTGTGAAGTCGGTCAAGGAGGTTTCTTCTTAGGCTCAAGTTTTTATACATGACTAATTAGGACCTAAGGAATCTGATGGTGAATTTCATTTTCATATTAAACCTTGTTTGACCGGTCAATTTGCGCAAAAACCCAAATTAAGTTATTAATTGGGCATGGTTCTCAATGTAGGTCAAAATGGGTTCTAAAGGCCAAATTGAAGGTTCTAAACCCTAGAGATTATTTTTCTATGAATTTTAGAGGGTTTATTCTATTTTTACTTTGCCTCGAACCTTGTGAATTGAAGTGGGTTGTTTTAGGGTTACAGATTATCATTTGGTTCCTTGGAAGTGCTGTAGCCCTTGCTAGATCATCTCATCCCACTTTTATTCTTATTAAGCTGTTTTGACCTGTGTTTGGGCCCTGAATTACCCTGTATGCAGATTATGCTGGTAAAATTGCACTTTTACCCCTTATGACTGGTTTTCTTCTCAAACTCAGAATTCTCTGAGTTAAGCCTTTCCTTGAGATATGTAGGAGCTTTTATCCTTTGTATTGGGTCAAAATGAGCTAGTTATGGCTCATGATGAGGTTCTCATCATACCCCCATGCCTAGCTTTTGCTAGTCCCTTAGCAAAAACTTAAGGTTTCAACCCTTGTTCTAGACCATGAAGTTTTTAATAGTTTTAGATAAGTGCCTTTTTTATTTGAGCATAGATTAGGTTAGAATGCTGACCATAGGCCTAAAAGGTACTCTAGTACCAATCAAGATCCAAATCTGTCTAGCCTTAGCCTCAGTCTTTTAGCAAAGGTTTTTAAGGCCCACAAGAACTAACCTAAGGTTTATTGGACTTCGTGGTTAAAGCACCCGTGCTTGAAATGATTTTAGCCCTGGCTCAGTTCGCAGTGCGTTTTGTAAGAGAGAGATAGAAAGTTTTTCTGTTTGGAGAGTTTTCTCTCTCTTTTTCTTTTTAGTTCTAGCCTAGGATTGGCTTTTCAACACGGTCTGTATCAGATTCCTTGCTCCCATCATCAATCCTCAAGGGTTCCTGGCGATCGATGCTTCGAGATAGCACCGCCCATGGCAACCCCCGGAACCCTGGCTATTGATATTTCAAGATAATCCCATCCATGGTATTCCGTGGCCGAATCCAGACCCTGGCAATTGACACTTCGAGATAATGCCATCCATGGAATCTGAACCAGCAGAGTGCTTACATGCCCCCAGTAGGATATGTAAATATCCTAAGAGACAAGCACCGAGGAGATGATATTTTGTTACGCATCTTCGAGGGGATTTCCCCGCCTCTCTGCGCTGGGAACTCGTCCAAATCAACTTGTGTTGATCGGCCGCTCCTATTCTAGGTGTTCTTTTCAGATTTTTGCGACGCTTCTGCGTGATTCTGATTTTTACGCTTACTGAACCAGGCTGTGTGTGAGATTAGGGTGCTTAGGTTACTGAGTCCCGTAAACCAAAAATTTGTTAACGAGGCCGAATACTCCCTAAGCCTTAGACCTAATACTTCAGCTTTTCATTTTCCTCAACCTCTTGAGGAGTGTCCAGATCTTAATGGGTACTAAGAGTCTATTCAAGAATGCCTAAGGTTTGCATTCTTTACTAATCTTATTGTGCACTTTTCTTGAATGAGGTCTAGAACTTAGGTTAATTCCTTAGTTCCTTACTAATGACTATCACTTTTTCTCATAATTTTGTGCTCCTTTTTCATTTTGTTTCTTTTCTCCTTCACAAAATTTTCTTCTCCTCTTTTCCTCTTATTCTTTTTCGAAAATTTTTTTAATTTTTATGGTGTTTTTGGCATATGTGAATTTTTTTGTTTGAAACCTTTTCTTACAAGTTTTTGTACTTTCATACCCCCCCATGCCTAAGATTTGCAATGTCCTCATTGTAACCTAGGGGGTCTTAGTTCATTCCTTAAGATAGAAATTTGGATGAGTGAATGGGTCGGGTTGAATTTTTTTTTTTTTTTTTTTTGCGGACGATTTCAAATCCCAGATGCAAACATCTGAGTTGGAGTCGGCTGTCCTAAAGTGTGAACTTCAAGTGCAAAAGCTGTCAGAACAAGTTTCAGGTTTTCAAAGAGAATGACGGGCTGCCTCCCGTTGAGCGCTAAATTTGATGCCTTCAGCCAAGCGGGAAATGCGATGGAGAGGGGATGGTCAAATCAGCGGAGTTTTGTAAGACAAGCACCTTGATTAAGAGCCTGGTTGGTCCAACCAGGTGCTTGTTCAGATCAACAGGCTGATGATGCAGCCCAAACCCAATCAATCTGGTGGGTTGATAGATGTGGATAAAAAGGTGTGGAGCCCACCATAAACTATGAAGCTCAGATGGATGTGGAAGTGTAAACGCAGGGTTTGGCTGAGCCGAATCAGCCTGGTCAGAGTAGGGACCCGTAGGATAATCAGTGGTTGATGCAGGAACCCTACAGGGGTGATCAGAGAATGATAGAGCATGGTATGTAGTCTGATCAATGTTCGGAACCCGATGTGGAAATGCAATCGGCTCGGTGAGAGGTGAATCTGAATAGAAATTGAGTCCGGTTGCGGGTCGGGGTTTGGGAGAGGTTTTGATCCGTTCTGTGTGTGCGGACGAGGTGGCCATTGTGTACGAGGGCTCTTCTAGAAACAGATGACAGGTGGTTTTCTGTAGAGAGTCCTCTGGGTAACTATCAAATGCCGGAAGAGTGTTTGTAGGATGAGAGGAATCGGATTCGAGAAAAAATTTGGATTCTTGGTTGCAATCACTCTTGGCATTTTCTGTTTTTGGTTCCTGAGGATCGAAAAGGAATGATTCTGTGTTATCGGTGATCTCGGGAATCAGGACCTCAGAGTCAGAGTCAGAGTCATGTGAACTGATGTCGTAGATAGGCCTGGCGTGTTCAGGAAGGGGAATCTCTCCGCAATTATAGTCAGATTTGAAATTGTCGGAGAGTTGGCGAAAATGAGATTCATGATCATGAATTCCACCACAGCAAAAATCATCAAATGTGGAATCAGCAGCCTGATTGGGTTCTAGCCTATATGTCACTTCTGGGCTCAAAAAGATGTTCTGTTCAAGCTCTAAGCTGGTAGGATAGACCCCATTAAAACCTTGCTCATCCAACTCCTCAGTTTCTGTATCATAAATTGGCATGTTTTCTGAGAAATCGATCAGATTTCCTGAGGATGTTGGAGAGGGATATCCATTAAATAGAGGCCCAGAATCATATTTTGTAAAAATTTGATCTTTCTCATAAGGGGCCTCATAATCTTCCCAATAAGTTTCAGATCTAGGTTCTAGGCTTAGGATGTGGGTAGAATTATTAGAACCTAAGTTCGAATAACCTTCGAGGGCTACCTTATCAAAATAAGGGACGGAATTTATACCCTCAGAAGGTTCAGTTCTGATCTCATTATTGCAGGAGTTTTGAAATTCTAGGCTTGGCAATTCATGGTCTAAGTTTGGCTCATCATTGTGTTCTCCTGCAATATCCCAACCTAATTCAACATTGTCTTCTATCTGGGTTGGGATTTTACAACCACTTTGTGCCTCAATCACGAGATCTGGGAAACTGGATTGTTCCTTAATACTGTTCCAAGATGGTTCATCCTCTGTTTCTGGTATATACGGGTATTTTTGGTTGATAATTTGTTCTACTGATTTCATCATTTCTACCCGTTTTGTAAGGGCATCTTGGTGTTGTTCCCAAAGTACAGGATTTGTCAAGCATTGAAGGTATTCAGATTGGTGTAATTTTTCTATCTCAATGTATCCTGTCATGAGCATATCTCGGGTTGATCCTTTTGTAACTTCTGTCAAAAGAATTTGGGCACAGTTTATGATGAAAGCTGTGGTTGTTGGGACATCAACCTGAATGTTTTCTATTGGTGTTGAGGGTTTATATTTGATTTCATAGAATTCAAGGGCATCCTCAATCATCTTATTTTTCATGGATCTCAGATATTCAGGTTTTTTATATGGTAGTCTTGCTAGGTAATTAGGCTGCATCTTCGAATCAGGTGGTGGAATCAAGATATAGAATCAAAGTTTGAATTAAGATGGAAGAAGGGGATTTTGTTCAGAATCAGAGGAAAGAGGGGCTATGTGAATGATTTCTGCAAAAACAAAGGAGCCGAGGCTTAGCCTCGGGGAGAGTGAATTTCTATAGGAGGTTTCAAGGACCTCCTGCAAAATACTGAAGGACTGGATGAGATAAGCAGGTGCTGGACCCAATCAAGACACCCAAAAATTGTTGGGTGACTATAGAGGTTCGGGGCTGATGGACCCCTTGATCAGAAAGATCGTCCACCTGAGAATTACCTGGGCAGCCAGAGAGGGAGAGTCACGCGAAGACCCCTACACGGTAGAGCGTCCCCACGGGTTACAGGGTTTCCCCCACCCGACCTCTCTTGTCACTGCGGTTCCAGGTAGACCAGAATGGGGATCTTGACCTCTTAAGTCTACCAATTTTAAGATCAGGGTGCTTAAGGTTTCACTTGAACTTTAGTCTTTTTAAGTGCAAAGAGTGACCTAATTTAAGGTTGGTTAACCCAAAGGGGTCAACTTTACCTCTTGTTTTTGAGAGCTTTTTGGGTCCTTTCTTTTAGGGTTCAAGTGGTTTAGAGAGAGCCAATTGTTTAGGATTTTTCTTGTTAATTATTTTCAATCAATGGTTTGGGCACACCTCTTTTGGATTTCCTCAATTCTTGATTAAGGGGTGTGTCTCAACTGAAATCCTAATGTTTAACCTTATGTTGGCTCTACTTGGTCCATTTAACTCTTTGTTGGGCAATTAGGGCTCAAGCAAGAATGTGTTAGCCCTTAAATACCCTTAATAGTGTGCAGGAGTGATGAGTTGAAAACATGTAACTCTTTATGGTTACTAAGTATGGAAGACAGGTTAGCCCTATATTACTTGTTCTTTTCTTTTCTTCCTCTTTAGAGTTTAGGGGTTAATAGTGAGAGGAAAAATTTACCTGTCTTCGGAGTGGTTGTCGTGTGGTTGCTTGTCTTCTTGAGTTCCTGTAGCTGCACAAAAGAGAGGAGATTATCAGAAATTAAAAGAAACAGGAATGTTTACCTCTAGAATAGCCGTTGCTCCCCGGCAACGGCGCCAAAATGAAACGTCGTCGGTTCCAACCGGGTTTGAGGGTTTTGTTATAACGTTGTAGTAAAGCCGGTTATTACCAACATTTCAAATATAATAATTTTTTTTACTCGGAAAATAAAAGAGTTCCCGAGGTCGAACTCAGGGAGCAAGTCGTATTCTAGAGATATACATGTTTCTTTTACAAAAAGAAAGAGAGAGGGAAAGAATTTGTTGTTTTCTCTTTGTTCTGCAGAGGGGGATGCTCTTCTTTCTCTCTTTCTTTAGATCTCCTTCTTTTCTCTGTTCTGCAGAGGGGATATTCTTCTTCTGCAATGGTGATGCTCTTCTTCTTCTTCCTGCTGTTCCTGCGTTGGTGATGTTCTTCTTTCTTCAGAGCTCCTTGTTCTTCTTCTTCTTTGGTTTTCTGCCTTGACCTCTCTTCTTCTTCTTCTGCAATCGTGGTGACCCTTTCTCTTTTCTCTTTATGGCTGCAGAGCTTCTGCCTTCAGCTACTAAGTCTTCCTTTCTTCTTCTTCTTCTGCTTTGGCCGTTGCTCTTCCTTCTTCTTCAGCCTGCCTTCTTTCCTGCTCTGGCTGCAGTCTTTCCGTCGTCTGACCCGGTGCTTCGACGACTTAACTATGCATTTGCTACAGTGCAGCTCCTTCTTCTTCTTCTTTGGCCTGCACACTTCAGATTTTTTCGTCAAGAGGCAAAACCTACTCTACCCTCCCCCCCGCGTCTCTCTCTCTCTGAAACCACTCTTGGGAAAGCTCTCCCAGAGCTACCGGGTAATCGGGTTCGGGTCAGGCCCGGGTCCAGGCCCACCGGCGTGTGTGGTGGGCGAGGAGTGCAGTCAATCTAAGTCGGGTCGGGTCAGGTCCGCGAGGCGTGAGCGCGGACGAGACCGGGTAACCGGGCGGGTGTAAGGGGACCTCACCCCGTGTACTGAGGCAATGAGGCTAGTGCACGAAATCAATTTAAACAGTGGAACGTGTGTGAGGCTTACCGATGTGGGACTAAACGCAGACCGTTCCTCGCGTGCGCCTGCTGGGAGACTGCGGCTTGGCTTCTGCAGCTGCGGCTTCTATCTGCATAAGTTGCTGGCTGGCTGCCTTCGCACGACGCCCCGTACCCCGCAGCAGCTGGAGACCTGGCGTCCTCAAGCCTGGAGCGCGGGAGAAGCTGCCTTAAGGTGCGTCAATGGCGGTCGGACCTCAAAACCTGTCGGACACGAATACGGCCTCGCGGCCTAATCAAACCACTGGGGAACCTTCGCCGTGGCACGGCGAAGGTGAGGAGCTGTGCGGCAGGCCGCAAGGAGGTGTCTGGTGGCAGCCCTGGGTCGGACTGCAACCGGAGGAATGGGTTTGTTCGGGGGAGTGTTACGGAGGTGTGGAGAGGCAGTGGAGGGGTGGGGGGTGCTCAGTGTGATGAGGCGGAGGTGCGGTGAGGGTCGGCGAGCCGTGTGGGTTGCTGAGGTGATGGGAACGGCTCGCCGGAGGGTGGTCGGAGGCGAAGGGGGTGAAGGTGGTCAGGGTCGGTAGAGGGCTTAATTGAATAAATTGAAAGCGGGGAAAGAAAGGGGAGGAGAAGGGGAGTAGCTCTAGCTTACTTGCAGGGACGAAGGGGGAGGAACAGGGCGACAGTCGTATCGACTGTCGCCGGAGAAGACGATGCCCAGTGGGGGGAGGATGGCGGTGACGACGGGGCAGAGGCAGCGCGCGCCGGTATTGCGCGACGCGGGAAGAGCAGGGGAAGAAGTCTCTGCTGCTGGTATTGCGGCAGAGCGAAGAGGAGGAGGAGGAAGAACCGCCGGAGCTGGTGGGCGTCTGCCGGAGTGAGAAGAGAGGAAAGTTGAGGGTTTTCTCCGTCAGATCCGAGCTGCCCTGGTCGGTGGAGCAGCGGGGGGTATTTATAGGGATGAAACAGGGAGGAAGGCGGAGGGAGACGACGTGTCTCCCTCGCCGGAGAATGGTCGGAACACGAACCCATACCGTCCGTGCGTTCGCACGGCCGGTATGTCCCCCACCTCACCCTGCGCGGCGCCATGCTCCGCGCAAGGTCGCCGGAGCATGGTGCTGGCAGGGTTTTGCAGGAGGGACCTGATTGCAAAGAACGAAGGAGAGTTAGGGGCCAAAATGCGAGGGTTCAAAAGTTGAGGGCCAAAGAGTAAATATATGAGGACCAAAGTGTGAAGTCGGTCAAGGAGGTTTCTTCTTAGGCTCAAGTTTTTATACATGACTAATTAGGACCTAAGGAATCTGATGGTGAATTTCATTTTCATATTAAACCTTGTTTGATCGGTCAATTTGCGCAAAAACCCAAATTAAGTTATTAATTGGGCATGGTTCTCAATGTAGGTCAAAATGGGTTCTAAAGGCCAAATTGAAGGTTCTAAACCCTAGAGATTATTTTTCTATGAATTTTAGAGGGTTTATTCTATTTTTACTTTGCCTCGAACCTTGTGAATTGAAGTGGGTTGTTTTAGGGTTACAGATTATCATTTGGTTCCTTGGAAGTGCTGTAGCCCTTGCTAGATCATCTCATCCCACTTTTATTCTTATTAAGCTGTTTTGACCTGTGTTTGGGCCATGAATTACCCTGTATGCAGATTATACTGGTAAAATTGCACTTTTACCCCTTATGACTGGTTTTCTTCTCAAACTCAGAATTCTCTGAGTTAAGCCTTTCCTTGAGATATGTAGGAGCTTTTATCCTTTGTATTGGGTCAAAATGAGCTAGTTATGGCTCATGATGAGGTTCTCATCAATCGCAGCCTAACGACGTAAAAATCGTGTCAATCCGACACCCGTGGCACCATCTACAACACCCAGAAGATGGACGGCCAAGATGGCACCATGTGGCGCCATCTTGGTAGCCCAAACGCCTGCATGCAACCACTGAAGCCTCCGCATCCGCCCCCTCTCTGCCGTTGGATCTCGATCCAAAGGCTGTGAACGGCTGTACCTCAGATCGCCCGCTCGACAATCTGCGCTCGGCAGTGTAGTGGGTGAAGGCGCTATCGTGAGCAACGGATGCAGGTTCGAGCCGCAGCGGGGAAGCAAAGGGCGCTGGCGAGCGGGCGCAGGCATGCGCCTGATCTTGATCGGGCGGCTGTCCGTACTCAATAGCGTTGACACGCTATTGCACACCCGCGCCTCATGCGGCATCGCACGCGTTGGGGCGGGTGCGCAACAACAGGCGAAGGAGCAATCACAGCCGTCCGATTTTGCGATCGGGCGGCTGTGGATGGTTGTGCGTGCGGATGCATTGAGAGAGAGAGCAGTTGAGCGGGCGCGCATGGGCTACAGCCACTATGCCTACGTTGGGGCTTTAGTGACGATTTTATCCATCATTAAAGACCCCTTATTTAATGTTTTAAAGATGTAATGACCAATTTGCCCCCTCTCCTTGCAACTATAAAAGGAGACCCCCTCCACACAAAATTCTCATCCCTTCCTTCTCTTCTCTATCTCTCCAAAGCTCAAGAGAAGCTTGTCCCACACCCGGGATGCTCCTCGCGAGATAAAGTCCAATTTTCGTCCTCCTTCAGAAGTGGATCCCTCGACGACGATGACGTGCTGTCCCATTCCCATTCTTCTGCTTCGTCCTCCTTCGTTGTGCTTCATCCTCCTTCATCCAGGCGTCGTCCCTCCGGCTCATCCTCCAAGCGACCGTCGAGGAGGGTATCTCTCTCCCTATTCTTTCTACTACTTTCTATTCTAGTTTTACTGCTTTCTAGAGTAGTTCTACTCGTCCTCCAAGCGATCATCGAGGAGGACATTTCTCCCTCCATTCTTTTAATGCTTTCTAGAGTAAATTTATTGCTTTCTAGTGTAATTGTGAAACAAAAAATCTCCTTAATGATGAATTCCCTATTTATTCTATATCTCGTTTTGATTTCTATTTGTAATATTCTCTCTCTCTCTTACTCTCTCTCTCTTTTCTATTTATTGTAAATAATTAGATAGTTTTAAATTGAATTTCTTCATGACAAATAAAAACAAACGCATAGTTTTTAAATCAAACGTCCGCCTCCCTGTGTTCGACCCGGAATTTCAATTTCGATATAAATTTTATTTTTTGAATACGAGTTCTTCGCTTTCAAACTACAACGACAAGCTTTTCAAAATCGAACATGTTAGCGTAGCAATTCGTTCGTTCAACACTTGGCCACCTCGTGTCTGAGCAAGGTATCCAAGTAGATTGAGCCAAGATCAATCAAATTGCAAATCTTCCAATCCCTGACTTGATCAAAGGCATTAGATCATTTCTCGGGCATGTGGGAATTTATAGGAGATTTATACTTGATTTTTTGAAAATTGCCCAACCACTCACAAACCTCCTCACAAAGGATGCTACTTTTGAGATGAGTGAGGAGTGTATCACAGCATTTGAAACTTTGAGAGACAGAGTTACACATGCTCCAATCTTGCAACCACCTAATTGGGATTTACCATTTGAAATCATGTGCTATGCATCAAATTACGCAATAGGAGCTATTTTGGGATAGAAAATTGAGAAGAATCCGATAGTAATTTACTATGCTAGTAAAACTTTGAATGAGGCACAAAGGAATTACACAGTTACAGAGGAGTTACTAGCAAAAGTATTTGGATTAGAAAAGTTCAGATCTTATATACTCAGATCTCAAATCATTATGTACTCTGATCACTCAACTATCCGACACCTTCTATCTAAGAAGGACACGAAACCTAGGTTAAGCAGATGGATCTTACTTTTGTAGGAATTTAACCTAGAAATTCGTGATAAGGTGGGTCGATTGAATGTTGTTGCCAACCATCTTTCCCACCTTCCTTCTGATACAATTGAATCATCTCCTCCAATTACTGAACACTTCCCTGATGAACATTGTTGAACGTATACGAACGCTACGCTAACATGTTTGGTTTTGAAAAACCTGTCGTCGTAGTTCGAAAGCAAAGAATTCGTGTTCAACAAATAAAATTTATACCGAAATTAAAATTCCGGGTCGAACACAGGGAGGCGGACGTTTGATTTAAAAACTACGCATTTCTTTTTATTTGTCACAAAATAATTCAATTTAAAACTATCTAATTATTTACAATAAATAGAAGAGAGAGAAAGAGTAAGAGAGAAAGAGAATATTACACAGAGAAATCAAAATGAGATGTAGAATAAACAAGGAATTTTTCATTGAGGAAATTGTTCATTACAACTAGGAAGCATAAAACAATTACTCTAGAAAGCGATAAATTTACTCTAGAAAGCATTAAAAGAATGGACGGAGAAATGTCCTCCTGGACGATTGCTTGGAGGACGAACAAAACTACACTAGAAAGCAGTAAATCTATACTAGAAAGTAGTAAAAAGAATAGGGAGAGAGAAATCCTCCTCGACAGTTGCTTGGAAGACGAGCCGGATGGGACGACGCCTGGACGAAGGAGAATGAAGCAGGACGAAGGAGGACGAAGCAGAAGAATGGGAGCGAAGTAGCACGCTGTCGTCGTCGTGGGATCCACTTCCGAAGGGGAATGAAAATTGGACTTTATCTCGCGAGAAGCATCTCGGGTGTGGGACAAGCTTCTCTTGAGCTTTGGAGGGGTAGAGAGGAGAAGGAAGGGATGAGAATTTCGTATGGAGGGGGTCTCCTTTTATAGTTGCAAGGAGTAGGGGCAAAATGGACATTACAACTTGAAAACAATAAATGTGGGGTCTTTAGTGATGGATAAATCTGTCACTAAAGCCCCAACGTGGGCGTAGCTTCCGCACCCACGCGTGCCCGCTCAGCTTCTTGCATACGCAACAGCTTCCCACGTTCGTCGATTCTCAGCCATCCGATCACGAGATCGGATGGCTTAAGATGCATCTTCGCCTGCTGTTGTGCCCGCCTGGCGCGTGCAATCGCGCGTGACGCCGTGTGTTCAATCGCACATGAACGCTATTGGGCGTGCACAGCCGTCCGATCGTGATCCAACGCCCGCCCGTGCCTAATCACTTGCGCTTGATTTGAGGCTCGCGGGACTCGATCCCGTGACCTCTGCTTCGCCTGCCACTTCATCTCCACTGTGCTACGCCGTCGAGAAGTTCGCGAGGATGATTTTAAAGCGCCGTGTCCACAGCCGTTGGATCGAGATCCAACGGAGGAGAGGGGCGGGTGCGCGGTTTTCATGGAATGTAGGCGACTGTTTGGGCGGCCAAGATGGCGTCACATGGGGGGATCTTGGCCGTCCATCTTCTGGAAGTTGTAGATGGTGCCACGGATGTCGGATTGACTCGATTTTTGTGTCGTTGAGCTGCGATCGTCGATCTGAATTCATCCGTGTGGTCGGATTTATCATCTGAAGTGAGGATTTTCACCATCCTAGCCCTTGATCTTCTAGGGTTCCTCGGTCACTATCTGATGCTATGGATGTCTGATTAGGGCGATCTTGGAGTCGTTGAACTCCAATCGTCGCCCTGATCACATCCATACGGTTGGATCTTTGATCCAAGGCCCCGACAAAATGTTTGCCCTGTCCAAGCACATAAAAGGAGATAATTAACCTCCATTTTATTCAAACTACTCTAAATGCAAGATGATGCATGTTATGCAATATTTATATCATGAAATGCAATCCTATGCATAAGAACATGCATAAATAGACATTTTAGGTAGTGTAAATTGTTTACATTATACCTGCATGCCTATCTTTTGCTAGTCCCTAGCAAAAACTATATGCTATTTATAAAAGAATTAGGTTGGATTATTTGGACTTGAGTTATTTTCAATCATTAAGAAATTGTCTACTTAAGAACTGAACTTTCAAAGACACAACAGTGCCCGGGTATCAGCCAAAATGTAGACCGCCTCAAGCCCTCGCCTTATTAAAAGAAAATTTTCTTTTTCTCTTTTTCTCTTTTCTAATTTTTTGGATTTTCAAATTTTCAGGTTTAAGAGTGGCTTTCTACGGCCATTCAACTCACCCAAAATTTGATGAGAACCCTAAGCTTTAAGCATCTTATTGTGATTGTGATAGACTCATTAACCGGTAATTAAAACGGACTTCAGATTTCTACGCCTCTAGGTGACCTCAAAGAGGCTTTTTCCTAAAGGTGTATCTTTGCAACCGGTAGCTTTCTCCCTACTTTTATTTTTTACGGGGTCAACACAAGGGTGAATCCAGTGTATATCTCCCCGGTTTATTCTACTTCGCCGCTTCTTCCTAAGTGTTTTGGGAATTCTTAGTACATTTTCTGAGCTGGGTTCTGGACAACCGGTCGATGAGCTATTACCACCGATAACTTGCCAGTCATACTCGTGCGGCGAAGTGTGGCTTATTTCTTTTTGTTCTTTTATCTTTTTTTTCTTTCTTAAAGTAGGTGGCTTCCCTGGTCTAAGATTTACCTAAGGGCAGGAAAAAGAGAAAGGTCCAGTGACCAGGCTCTGGACAACCTACCTATGGGCTGTTACCCACGATAACTTGCCAGCCATATCACCCTAGAAGGCTCATTAGCTACCCAATTTCCGTTAAAATCGCCGAACAACGAGTCAATGCAAAGAAAGTGTGTAGATGCTTAAGACTCAAAATTCCCTCAAATCAGAGGGCGGGTTGATAAGTCGTGTACTTATCACCCAAACTTATTTACTCCAATTATGAAAGAATTAAGATGGCGAGGACTCGAAAGACAAATCCACATTTTAGTGGATACACAGGCTGATTAAGTCCAAAGACCTGAAGGGTCTTTATGTTCAAATCATAATGTAGTATTTCCTAAGATTGAAAATTTTCTTAAACCCAAATTATCTTTCCTAATTCCGAATTTTTTTTTTATAAAAGAAAATAAAACAAATCTACGGAGCTGACGAATGAATTCAGAGATGAATATCCACCCCCCATGCCTATCTAATGTAATGTCCTCATTGTATTAAAAAGACATAAAATAGAGTGGAAAAGCGTAGAAAGCACCTGAATTGCATGAATGTCAGGTTCGCTCCGAGATGAAAACTAAGAAAAACTGTATATGTGCTGAGTTTAGTGCCTTTAGCTAGGCACACTATACAAGGAAAAGAAATGAAGAATTCACAAGTGAAGGTCAGAATTAGAATAAACAAAAGAATCCTCTGACCTATCAAAAGAGGTCCACAGATGTGGACCAGATTGTGGTGCAGACCCACACCCCATAATCGAGAATATTTTAGGTTCTGGATAAAAATTACCCAAAACCTAAAATCAGAATGCAAGTGGGGTCGGGCCTGCGATTTATGAGGATGCAACCCAAGACAAAAAAGTTGGGTTACAGAGAATTGAAGCTCAAAAGGATAATCGTTGAATGTGTGCTTGAGTTGAACATCCTCGAAACAAATGTCGTAAGCATTCTGATTTGATGGTTTCAGCTTAAAAGGAACCCTTCGACTCAATCTTCCATTTTCTCCAAAATTAACTTCCTAAATCAGAATTTCCCAGCTCCTATCCTCCTCATTTCGAATGTTAAATTCCGAGACCTCTTGCATGTTTATCACCCCGTCTGAAATCTCCAAGTCTAAATGATGTGGCAGAATCAGAATTGACTTGGGTCTAATTATCTCAGAAATAGAATTATCGATAAGCTCAACGGGGTGTAACTGATAATCAGGGCATTGAATTGATTCCTCCAAAAAATGTAATTCTGGATCCGTAATGTGTGCCCTAAGATCAATTTCCTCAGTTATTGGGCTATCAAATGATCTATCAGATTCCTCAGGCCCAATCGTCTCACAGAAATCGTGTTTAGAAATCTCGCGTGAGACTTTGCAACTTGAATCTTCACATCAGGATCCGTATCAATGTATGTCCCAAAATCAGTTGTCACTTTGTGTTCCCCAGAGACGTACGTTTCCTCCTAACCCGGCTCAGGGATCTTAGGTGAAGAAATCAGATTATCCTTAATTGATTGCTTTAATTCAATCTGGTCAGCCTCGTAACATGTGTCCCCCCCAACAGGTGCCTGAGCAGGTTCTGTCATTGGCTTTCCTGAAGAGGGTTCATCCTGGAAATTATTCCAAGATTGAATCAAAGCAACCATGAATCTCATCCTCAATTTCGCTAACTTCCCAACTAGAAACTCACCCGGGTTCTTATCCTTAACATCCTGGAGCCAATCCAACAAAGACTTGTTTAAATCATCAATCATTTCAATCAGGGGCTCCAATCTCTCAATGTAAGGTATTGGCTGAACTTCTAAAGATTGAATGATATTCCTCAAGTTAGCCAGAACCTTATCTTGAACCTGGTTAACTTGAACCAAATGAGTTGGTTCAGGGTTGGGCGGGTTTGGGCTGAATGCAGGGGAATTAACGAATTGAGATTCGTTATACCCTTCCTGATCATAGGTCATTTCAGATTGTTGAAAAGATGGTGATGACCTAAAGGCAGTGAAATCAGAGGATGGGTAAGGATCGGTGTATCCTTCTTGATTGTAGATCGTATTAGGCCATTCATGAAAGGAAGACGATCTATAATCGATGTAGCTCTGAGAAGGATAGAAATCAGAATCAAAGTGTTCAGGGTTAGACCCTAAGCACGGAGGTCCGGAATTGTATCCCCAATCCGAATTATCCCAACTAACTGATGGTCGATTATGGTACGAGTTGGGATAATCGTCATGTTGAGGATAATTCACAACAGGAGGGAAAGAGCAAGAATGTGTGAAATATGTGGAAGGATTCATGAGACACGAGAGGAAGAAAGGTGCCCTACAATACAAACAATCAAACCTGTCCTTAAATGGGTTAGCCTACAGACCTACAGACTCCCAAAACCCATCTTGAGATAAAGGAACGATTTGATCTACTTCTGTTTGTTCAATCCAACCAGTTAGAAGGAGGGACTGGGGAGAAGGTTCTTCCTTCAGCTTGCGCCTCTAGTTCCTAGTGTACCCCCCAGCTGCGATCGTTTGACTCTGCTCCCCTAGCTAGACATCAGATTGAACAGTAGAAACAAACTAATCAAAAGTAATCTCAGTCTAGGTTCTGAAGAGCGAGTCCAATCCTTAAGGCCAACGTCTACTTTGTTTTATTTAGGGCTAGGTTTGAATGTGCTTTGGAATGTGATGAACCCTTTAAATGGGTTGTGCCCTTAATGATTGATTGATTTGTGTGTGCGTGCACAACCAGTGATTTTCAAGCAAGATTATTTTTGATGTGGTGAATTTTAAGGTTCAAATCTTGCTTAGTAGCTTTTAGGATTCAACTTTAGGTGTTTTCAAACAGGTTTCATTGGCACACCAGGTTTTGCAAGCACAGGTGAAGATGTTTTCCTTTAAAGTTTAAAAAGAATGTGGAGTGCCTGGTAAATCCCTAAGAGTTGAACCTAATTGGCAGCTACTTGATGAGTTTATTTTATTTGAAGTGGTGCAGCCCAAACAACTCAAACAACTGGCCACAAATGCACCACTAAGTTAGGCACACAAAGATGGTTAACCTAGAATGATTTCTACTCTTTTATGTGTTGCTTTATGTGTATCGGTTACACAGATCAGAACCCAATTGAGTAGAAACAAATAAATTTGGTTAAGTGCCTCTGAATGTGGGTGTACATTGTGTGTTTGTTGAAAATTGCCCCACAAAATTATCTTTCCATTTTTTTTATATAAACGAAGGTGGAATGAATGTGAGTGAGAATCCAAACAACCAAACTATTCCTAGGATTTATGCAAACACCTAGGTTAATTGGAATTTGGATTCAATGTGGCGAATGAAATCTATGGAGGGGGAAAGAATGGGGGATAACTTACAAAACCTTCCACAGCACTTTACTCCAATCTACCGCTTTTGCTCATCTCAAAAGAGTACCTGCAATTACAATAAGAAAGGAGAAAAGTGAAGTAAATGATTTGTAAGTTACAAAACGCGAAGAGAAATCAAAGAGCGTCGCCTCCCTGGCAACGGCCCCAAAATGTTGAACGTATACGAACGCTACGCTAACATGTTCGATTTTGAAAAACCTGTCGTTGTAGTTCGAAAGCGAAGAATTCGTGTTCAACAAATAAAATTTATACCGAAATTAAAATTCTGGGTTGAACACAGGGAGGCGAATGTTTGATTTAAAAACTACGGGTTTATTTTTATTTGTCACAGAATAATTCAATTTAAAACTATCTAATTATTTGCAATAAATAAAAGAGAGAGAAAGAGTAAGAGAGAAAGAGAATAGTACACAGAGAAATCAAAATGAGATGTAGAATAAACAAGGAACTTTTCATTGAGGAGATTGTTCATTACAACTAGAAAGCATAAAACAATTACTCTAGAAAGCGATAAATTTACTCTAGAAAGCATTAAAAGAATGGAGGGAGAAATGTCCTCCTCAACGATTGCTTGGAGGACGAACAAAACTACACTAGAAAGTAGTAAATTTATACTAGAAAGCAGTAAAAAGAATAGGGAGAGAGAAATCCTCCTCGACGGTTGCTTGGAGGATGAGCCGGATTGGACGACGCCTGGATGAAGGAGAACGAAGCAGGACGAAGGAGGACGAAGCAGAAGAACGGGAACAAAGTATCACGTCGTCGTCGTCGCGGGATCCACTTCCGAAGGGGAACGAAAATTGGACTTTATCTCGCGAGAAGCATCTCGGGTGTGGGACAAGCTTCTCTTGAGCTTTAGAGGGGTAGAGAGGAGAAGGAAGGGATGAGAATTTCGTATGGAGGGGGTCTCCTTTTATAGTTGCAAGGAGTGGGGGCAAAATGGACATTGCAACTTCAAAACAATAAATGAGGGGTCTTTAGTGACGGATAAATCCGTCAGTAAAGCCCCAACGTGGGCGTAGCTTCCGCGCCCACGCGCGCCCGCTCAGCTTCTCGCGCGTGCAACGGCTTCCCACATTCGTCGATTCTCAGCCATTCGATCACAAGATCGGACGGCTTAAGACGCATCTCCGCCCGCTGCTGTGCCCGCCTGGCGTGTGTGATCGCGCGTGACACCGCGCGTTCAATCGCGTGTGAACGCTATTGGGCGCGTGCGGCCGTCCGATCATGATCCAGCACCCGCTCGCACCCAATCGCTTGTGCCTGATTTGAGGCTCGCAGGACTCAATCCCACGACCTCTACTTCACCCGCCGCTTCATCTCCGCTGCGCTACGCCGTCGAGAAGGTCGCAAGGATGATTTTAAAGCGCCGTGTCCACAGCCGTTGGATCGAGATCCAACGACAGAGAGGAGGCGGGTGCGCGGTCTTCGTGGAATGTAGGTGGCCGTTTGGGCAACTGAGATGGCACCACGTGGTGCCATCTTGGCCGTCCATCTTCTGGAAGTTGTAGATGGTGCCACGGATGTCGGATTGACTCGATTTTTGTGTCATTTTGCTGCGATCGTCGATCCGAATTCATCCGTGCGGTCAGATTTGTCATCTGAAGTGTGAATTTTCACCATCCTGGCCCTTGATCTTCTAGGGTTCCTCGGTCACTATCTGATGTTACGGATGTCTGATTAGGGCGATCTTGGAGTCGTTGAACTCCAATCGTCGCCCTGATCACATCCATAAGGTTGGATCTCTGATCCGAGGCCCCGACAAAATGTTTTCCCTATCCAAGCACATAAAAGGAGATAATTAACCTCCATTTTATTCAAACTACTCTAAATGCAAGATGATGCATGTTATGCAATATTTATATCATGAAATGCAATCCTATGCTTAAGAACATGCATAAATAGACATTTTAAGTAGTGTAAATGTGTTTACATCAAACATCTTTTGACCATATCCTCAGATCTTCCTTGGTATGCAGACATGTTAATTATTTGGTTACACATAAATTCCTGCCAGACTGGGATGGGAATTGCAAATCACAACTCAAAGCAGAAGCCAAATACTGTTTCTAGGAAGATTCGTATCTTTTTCGACTCTGTAATGATCAAATCATCAGGCATTGTGTCACTTCTTCTGAGATTGATTCTATCCTATCTTTTTGTCATGACCAGGCCTATAGTGGTCACTTTTCTGGTAGAAAGACTGCTACGAAAAATCTATAATGCAGGTTTTATTGGCCCACGTTATTTGCTGATTCACAGACTTATTGTTAGGCATGTAGTCGCTGCCAAACTCTTGGTAGCATGTCATGAAAAGACATGATGCCTCTAAACCCGATTATAGTCTATGAAATCTTTGATATTTAGGGCATAGATTTTATGGGTCCGTTTCCATCCTCTTTTGGCTTCCACTACATTTTACTTACTGTTGATTACGTTTCCCGTTGGATTAAAGCCATATCCACACGCACAAACAATCATCGAGTTGTCATTCCTTTTATACAGAGTCATATTATCGCTTGTTTTGGGGTACCTCGTGCCATTATTTCTGACAGTGGTTCCCATTTTATTAATGCCCAGTTTAGAACTCTACTCAGAAAATATGGGGTTACACATCATATTTCTACACCTTATCATCCCAAGACTAATGGGCAAACCGAGGTCTCTAATTCGGAGATCAAAAAGATCCTTCAAATGACAATCCAACCCGATACGAAGGATTGGTCTTCCCATTTAGATGAGGCTTTGTAGGCTTATAGGATTGGCCACAAAACACCAAAAGGCATGTCACCATACAGACTTGTTTACGAGAAACCCTGTCATCTTCCCGTAGAAATTGAACACAAGGCCTATTGGGCAATTAAAGCCAGTAATTTAGACCTCATGAAGGCTGGTGAACATCGTAGGTTGCAGCTTAGCGAACTTGAGGAATTGTGACATGATTCCTATGAGAGTTTAAAGCTGTATAAGGAAAAACTTAAATCCTTCCATGATAGATTTATTTCCCACAAATCCTTTACACCTAGTCAGAAGCTGTTATTGTTTGATGCCCATTTGAAGCTCTTCCCTAGTAAACTTAGGTCTAAATGGTAAGGGCCATTTATTGTTGTTAGAGTCTTCGACAACAGAGATGTTGAATTCACTGAATCCAACAAGCATCAACCCTTCAAAGTCAATGGTCAACATTTAAAACCTTTCTTGGAATCACATCCTCTGGGTCTTGTTGGATAATGTTACACGGTCCACCAGGGTTTACCACCATCCACCAATTTTGTACATAGTTTTTTCCTACTTCCTATTTTTTGTTTCTTATACACTTTCTCTGATTTTTCACTTCATATTACATTGGTTACCTTTATTTAGTCTGACTGACCACTCTGACCTTTGGTCAAACTTAAAATCAACCGCATAGAGATCTTTGATCTCCTCTATCCGACTCCTTCCATCACCCTATACTAAATAAAGTGTAATATCTTTTCACCCTTCTTATAATGAGGACATTGTAAAATCTTGGCTTGGGGGGTGTGAAGTGAAATTTTCACTTAAAGTGTATGTGTAAATAGAAAAGATAAAAAAGCACATAAAAATTAAATATCCATGAAATTTTAAAAAATAGAAATTCCAAAACTTATAAAAATTTCAAAATAAAAAATTTCATAAAAATTTGGAAAATTTTGATAAATTCATAAAAATTGGAAAATTCTATAAACATAAAAATAAAAATATATAAATACAAAAATTTGAAAATTGAAAATTCATAAAATAATAAAAGGGGTTTATTCATCTAGAATGAAGAAGAAGAGAAGAAAAATATATATATATTTATATTTATATTAAGAGCTTAATTTTTCTTTTAGGTCAGAAACTAAAAATATATATAAAATACATATGGAGTATTTAAGAGCATTAAATTCTTATTTAGATTCTTACTTAAAACATTTTGTAAAAGCACACTTATGTTTTAAAATTTTCTTTTAAACAAGATTTTATTTGAATTGGAATATTTAAATCTTTAAGCTTTGTTTTTCTATTCTTACCCTGAATTAAGAAACTAAGGTGTATTAAGTTTTAAACTTAAGTTTTGGGATTAAATTGTAACTTTCTAATCAATTAGATTAAGTAATCCTTTCGCTTCTTAAAAATTTGATTTTATCATAAAGTTAAGTAAAAGGGTAGATATACAGAGTTAATTAAATAGAGAGTTAGTAGAATTTCAGTTTACAAGTCTTTCAAGCTAATGACATATGGCTAGACTTGGTAAATTTTGTCTTGACAGATCCTATAGGAGGAAACTAAGAATTTAAAGAACCTGAGAGTGAAGGGCTTTGTTGTCCAAGCTCTGGTTTGAGAGGCAAGTAACCTAAACATCTAAATTCACACACATAGAATTTTCTTGTTGGCATCTGAGACCGCGAAAACACAGAGGTTAAGTGATCGATTCTGAATCCTCTTTAGTTTAAGGATTTCCACGGGAAGGTTCTTGAAGGGGTGAAGGATGTGCCACTCACCTAGAAAAAGAATTTGGAGAATAATATTGGTAAGAAAAATGAGAAGGGGGAGAAATAAAAAGAAAAAATAAAATAAAACACCCTGCAGTTAAGTGCCTTATTACAAATGGGTACTTATGCAATTTTTCCATATAAAAATAAAGCACCTCGATAGAAATGGATGCAACCCTTCCTTCCATTAAATAAAAGAACACCTCGCTACATATAGGTGTTCTAGCCTTTAGAAAAAGTTGAAAAAAAAATATGGAGATAAAAAATTAGGAATAAGAGACCCAGTGGTTCACTGGGGAGATATACACAAAAAGTGTTGACCTCGGGATAGAAAACTGGTGAGGAGAAAGCAACCAAACCTGAGTAAAGCCAAGCAAAAGGCTTGAATTGGAATAACCTGGATTGGAAATTGATGTCTTAAGATCTGGATTTTTGCAACTTTGGATGCCTTTAGGACAACTCTCTTCACAAAGCATAGATGTTTTAAAATAATAGCTACTGAACCTTGGTATTGGGCAATGAAGCCTAAGAAATCGGGTTTTGAGGATTTGCAATTGAGACCTAAAGGAGAAGAATTGACAAAATCCTAGATCTAGAAGTTGTTCATAGTGTTGTAGGCTAGTAGATTAGAGTTTTACTACTCTAAGTTTGATTAATAATGAGTATCTAGTTAATTTACTTAAACTTATATTGATAAAAGTCAAATATCATAAACAAAGGATTAACTTAAGTCTATTGAGTTTTTGAGTTAAAATTTAATCCCCAACTCTTAGGTTTTGTTTTCTTAAAACACTTTGTATTCTAAGTTTGGGTTAAGAATAGTTACAAAGAATAAGAGATTTTTTGAGAATTCTAATTTCTAATAAATTCTTGTTAACAACATTGTTTTTAAGTGTGTTTTGAAAATGTTTAGAGTATAAGTCTATGTAATAAAATTTTCACAAAATGATTTGTATATTAATTATTTATACTAAATTTAAAAAAATTCTTTAACCTAAGCTTTCCTCTACATGGTTCTCATTTATATTAATTTAAACCCAAGTGCTTTAAATCATCATATTCTGAGTTAATTTTGCTAGGGACTAGCAAAACTTTGGCTTTGGGGTATAATGAGAAGCTCATCATGATCTCTAATTACTCCTAATTAACTAGTCTTCCTAGTTAATTAGCTAGAATTTTGTGAATATATGGGTTAATTATTAAATAAGGGATATATAGTAAAGGACCTTAAAATAAGTTAAAAATGCTATTTGATCATCCAATTAATATTATTAATAATCTAATTAATAATTGTACTCGAGATATTAATAATCATTCATCTAATTAATACATTAACTAACTTAAGCATAATGTATATCTAAGTATGTAATAACTTATGTAACATTACTTAATTAAATAAATTAATCTTAAAAGGTGAAAAATGTAAATTCAAGGTCTAAATATAATAATTACCTTATTTACAATCATATATAAAAATTTTAAAAAGATCTAAATTAAAATAAACCTTGAAAACCTAAGTTTACATTTTGCTCCTTACATTTCATTCTAATGGGGTCCTTATTTTTCTATTTAGGTCCATAAGTTTTATCGTAGCCACGTCCCTGACTTCTTCTTCTTCTTCTCTTAAACCGATTGAACGGCTGACGACCGAGGGTGCAGCCACCGCATGATCACCATCGATCTGACGTCATCGCTCCTTTTTCAAGCTCCTAGAGCTTGCCCTCAAAATCCCATCTTCATCCATCGGTTTGGATGACACTTTTATCCTAATTTAGGGTTGGAGATAACTTCAGCATCATTGGAGAAGACGCCGGTGATTATCCTCCTCTTAGCCTCGATCTCGTCCAGATTCCACCTCCTTCTTCGTCGCCGTCGACTATAAATACCCCCTAACCCCCTGATTTTCTTCAAGTTGTCTCCCTTCCCTCTTCTTCATTGCAATCGACTTCAATAGGCTATTCCCTCTACAACTCTACCAATCTTCCACCACATAATGTAACTTCCTCCATCCACCTTAATTTGCTCTGGAACTCCAGCGAGGTCAACTGCGTCTTTGGACATAGGCGCTAACTAAGGAGATCCTCTGCTTGACCTCATAACCACCATCGGAGATCTTCCAACTACCTTCTGATTTCACTTCTCCGTCATGAGCCGTGGACGAAGTTCCTCTAACCCCTTCGTCTAGGTAACAGTAGGATAGGAGTAGGTGTAGGAGTTGGATAGTTTAGATAGTTAGTTAGGTAGGTAGTTAGCTGTAATGTCAAATTTCAGATTTCATCTTCCTCAACTTTGGCGAGCTCCTTGCCAGAGCCTTAATTTTGTATTTTAAAACCACTAATCATCTTCCTCTATCTTCCACGATTATTTCTATCACAAATAATTCCTAATTTGATCATCAATTCGCCTAATCCACATCCACCTTCATCAACTACTTCTGCTATCCATGGCAGCAGTAGTAGACCTAATTCAACCTCCATTGGATCCTCCATCATCTATTCATCACTAAAGGATCCTAATTATCACTATAATTTGAGTAAATATCATATATAATTTAAACACCAAATTCTATTTAAGATCCTGAGCTCGCTGTTAATGGCAGCTCAAGAAAAGTTAAAACCTTAAATTAACTAATATTTATGATCGCAATCTCTCTTTGACTTATCTTGACCACTCAATTGAGTGGGAGATTGAGTCCTGAGCCTCAACCAACTCAGATTTCATACAAATTGAATTCACTGATAAATCTTAATTCTAATGAGTAAATGAAGAAATTAATGTGATCCTGAGGTTCCTTGAGACCTTAAGAATCTTTTCAAGTCGAAAATGGCTCAATTTTTCATTCTATGCACAATTTTCACCTTTTTTCTGGACTCACCGGAGAATCGGCGAGCTCCGACGACCTCTGGCGAGTCAAAAGTGTTCTTCAGCCTATTAAATTTGATGAGAAACTCCATATTGATGTAATATGGATCACTGATCATTATGCGGTCATTTATTTGGGATTTTAATGACTGGAGTTGTACATATGGATTCATCTTCTCCAACTCTGGTAGAGTTGGAGAAGTCTGTCAGAAAGCTTAAAGTAACATTTAATGGATCTAGAAGCTTCAATGCAATGCACTGAAGTCATTCGTGCCCTTAGAGCACTATAACAACCTCCTGATTGCTCTAACAAACAAACTCCTTTTAGAGTTTAGGCAACGAGTCTGAAACCCTAGAATCCTAAGTTCAAACATCTATTTAGAGGTCTGAGCAAGTTCCTGAGGATGAAAGGATGCTATTCTAGGCTTTAATTACTTGAGGAAAGACTTAAAACATAAAGTCAAATCTGAAGGCTTTCCAGTCAAACTCGAGCTTGATACCTTAATTCTCAGTTCAATTTGTTGAATTAAGCAGCTTGTTGAATGATTTTAAAGTGAATTGGATGAGCTCTATTGGGTAATACATTTGGATTTCAATAACTGCCAGTTTGGTTTGTTCTTGAACCTAAACTTTTGGCAATAGATTTAGGAGGAGTTTTGAATGTGATTTCTGCCTAGATAAGCTTGTAACAGCCTATAGAATCTATTTTAATCGATTACACATGACCTTAGCTATCTATTAGGTCTTTCTTATGTCTAATTACATTCTCTGAAGCTTTTAGAGAACCTTTGAGCTTCTCAGCGTTTCCTGAAGCCTTTAAGAGTACAAAATCGACACCTGAAGATGTAGAATTATCTATAGAAAAAATTTAGATCCTTAACTGAGAGAGAAAGTCCAGACTATGGACTTTATAGTATGAATTCCATTTCCAGGAAGAAATACCCATAGACAACCTATAACTTCGCCCTTAAAATCGAAGAGGAAATCTTCCCCTTAACATTAAATTAACACTGTAATCCTATAGAGCAACTCAAGAGCTTTCCAACAAGCTTTTGTTTGCTTGAATAGGAGCTCTGAGCTTGGAGTTATCGCCGTCTAAAGCTAGTTCTGGAAGGGGGAAACATAGTCCCACATCAGCAAGTGACGAGTGGCTGCCTTGGTACAAAAGGAATCCGTTGCATGGGCTTCCCAGTTGTTAGCTCTCGGCGCACGGATACGAACGATCATTGAGCAGGCGTGTGTGTGTGTGCAGGCGTGTGTGCCTGCGAGGGTGTGCCTGTGTGGGCGTGCGGATCTGTGGCCCTGGGAGGGCGAGGCTTGGGAGGCGTTGAGCCGGTTTGGCTCGAGAAACTTGAACAAGAAATAAACTGAACTAAAATGAACCAGGCGATGACCTAGTAGGGTCAGGTCCCACCCTATAAAGGGTGCTGCGTATCCCTGAAAAGTTTGAGCTGCAAACAATAAACCAATTTTTGGTTGAAGAAGAAAAACTTGGTTCAGCTGAAAGTGGAGGAAGCTAAGTAGTGCTGAAGGGGCTAAGTTCAGAAGAAAGGTTCAGAAGGAGTTGAAGGCTATGTGTTGAAGGAAAAACACTACCGAAAGAAAGGGTAAGGAAAGAAGGTTAAGGAAAAAGAAGAAGAAATCACAAAGGCAGAAAGAGGTAGGCTAATAGGCACTAAGGAAAGAAGAGAGGCAAAACAGAAGAGAAGAAAGGAAAGAAGAGAAGAGCTCGAGAGAATAAGAGAAGGAATAAAGAGAAAAAATAAAGACAAGATAAAGAGAAGTAAAAGAAAGAGAGAAAGAAAGAAAGGTAAGAGAAGAAAAGAGAGAGAAAGGCTGAAGAAATAGGGAAAATAAATCATTTTTCTTACATTATTTTCAATTTATTTTTACTATTAAATGATGTAATAAGGCATGTTTTCATTAGAAGAACTCTTTATTGCCTTCATTTCTTTGAATAAAAGAGAAAATTAACTTGTTTACTTACTAATAGAGTAGATCATTTGAGTAAATATGTTTTCATATGAAATTTTGTATATTTCTTAAAATTAAATCATTTTGCAAAATTCATGTTATTAAAATTAACTTAATTATACCTCCTATGAATTATTTTGAATTAATTGGTGAATTTAAAATAATATATACCTCCCAGCGAATGATCTGGACTCAACCAATTAAAAGTAATAAAATCTAAAATGTTAGGTTAACTTGACCCTATACTACTATACTAACACAAATTCGAGTTAACCTAAGTTACTTTATTCTACACTTAATTAACTATGTTGAGAGAGAACGCATCACAACTCTTTCGCAGTAATTGTGTAGTTACACTGAGCCTCGTCAAGTGTCTTGCTAGCGTAGTAGATGACCGCGGGTTTCTAGTCCTGTCGTGTTTCACATGTAGAAATCGGGGTTACAAGTAACCCATCGTCGTAGTTGCAAAATACATTTATCAGATAAAATTTATACCAAAACTCTAAGAGAGTCCCGGGTCGAACACAAGGAGGCGACGTTTACTTTACTAGAAAACTGCACTTCATTTTTATTTGTTCTTGGTCATTTTTGTCTTTTCTAATTTTTTTGGTATTTTTAGGAAGCAAGAGATCAGATCGACAAATGCTTATCTAGCTAATTTACTTGCAAATATAAAAGAGAGAGAGAGAGAGAGAAACAATCATCTATTCATCAAGAATTGTTTGTTACACTACGAAAGCAGGAAAAATCTACACTATGAAAGCATAACAGGATAGAATGAGGTGAGTGAAATCCCCCTCGACGGTTGCTCAGGGGATGACTTGCTTTGACGTCGCCTGGAGGAAGGTGGTGAGGAGCGAGACGAAGGAGGATGGAGTCAGAGGACAGAGGATGTGGTAGGAAACGTCGCGGTGAGGATCTTCTTCCCGAAAGGCGGTGAGAGGACGGCCACGGGATGCTCCACGATGGGAGGTAAGAGGACGGAAAACTATTTGGTTTTACTCTAGAGGAGCATCCCGAGCTTGGGACAAGCTCTTTCTAGAGCCTTGGAGGTGGTGAGAGGAAGAAAGGAAGAGATGCTTTGGAATGGTGGTGGGTAGGTCCTTTTATAGTGGAGGAGGAAGAACAAATTCGCTTCTGGGTCATTACTGACGTCCATAAACATCGTTACAGCTGTCGCTGAAGATCCACCCTTCAAATCCACTTGCTGGCATGCGCTGACCATTAGTGACAGTTGCAAGCGTCACTAAAGCTGCGTCGCTGAAGATCCGTGCCCACCCCGCTGGCACCTGTGCTGCTGGCATGCTCAGCTGGCATGCATCACGCATCTTGTGCTCCCCTCACCTTATGCACGTGCGTGCGGCATGCGTTGCGCTGCCACTGCACGCAGCGGAGACTGTGCGCATGCGCTGTTGCTACGTGTGGGGCGCTACGCGCGGCTGCAGTTGTGCATACGTGCTGCTGCTACTAGCCAATGGTGGGCGGCCTGGATGGTGCCACATGGCGCCACCTAGGCCGTCCATTCTTCTTTCTTTTGTAGAGGGTGCCATGGTGCTCAGATCAAGATGATTCCCATGCTGTCGGACTGCGATCATCGCTCCGACCCATCTGTACGGTCGGATTTTCCATCCGAAACCCATATGGATGTCGCATTGCCCCCTGGCCGTTGATCTTCCTCGGGCTTCATGTGATGCTACAGGACTTCGATCTAGATGATTTCAGAGGCATTGGACTCCGATCATCGTATTAATCAAATCCGTATGGTCTGATCGTCCATCCAAGGCCCTGAAATAAATCCTCTACTCTCCTGACCATAAAATGAACCTAATTAACCCAAAATATATACAACTACTCTAAATGCACAATGATGCATGTTATGCAATATTTATAACATGAAATGCAAATCTAAGCCTAGGAACATGCATGAATAGGCATTTTAACCTAAATAGATGTGTCTATATCATGCCCCCATGCCTATCTTTTGCTAGTCCCTAGCAAAATTAAACTACATGCTATGTCTAAAATCAAAATTAGGATTAGATCGCTTAGGCCTAAGTAGTTTACTAACAACAGAAAATTTCAACTAAGGTTCTAAACTACGAAGACTAAACAGTACCTAGGTGTCTGCCAGAATGCAGACCACCCAAGTCCTCACCTTATTTGAAAAGGGAAGATAAATTTTTTTATTTTTCTTCTTTTCTAATTTTTTTTGTACTTTTGGAGTTTGAGAATTCCAGGATAACTTTTTATGACTACCCGACCCATCCAAGACTTGAAAAGGACTCTAAGTACTAAGCATCTTTGTGAAAAAGTGATAGACTCACAAAATGGCCGTTAAGAAGGACTTCGGGTTTCTACGACCCTAGGTGACCTTGCCTAAAGGTTTATCTTTACGATCGGTAGCTTTCTCCCTACTTCTTTTATTTATGGGGTCAACACAAGGGCGAACCTAGTGTATATCTCCCCGATTTATTCTACTTCCCCGCTTCTTCCCTACATGTTTTAGGAATTATTGTGCATTTTTATGAGCTGGGCTCTGGACAACCGGGCAATGGGTTGTTACCCACGACCACTTGCCAGCCATACTCGTGCGGTGAAGTGTGGCTTTATTATTTTCTTTTTCTATTTTCTCTTTTTCTATTTTTTTCTTTTTGGGTATTTTATTTTTTTGTTTTTTTATTTTTTTATTTTTAAGTAGGTGGCTTCCCTGATCTAAGATTTACCTAAAGGTAGTACAACGAAAATGGTCTTGTGGTTGGGCTCTGGACAACCGACCGATGAGCTATTACCACCGACAACTTGCCAGCCATACTACCCAAGTCAGTCCATTAGCTACCCAATTTCCGTAAAAATCATTGGAAAGTGAGTCAGTGCGAATAGTGTGTAGATGCTTAGCCTTAAATTCCCCCCAAACCAGAGGGTAGGTTGATAAGTCGTATACTTATCATCCCAATTTATTTACCAACTTAAAATAAATTTTAATTGGCGAGGACTCGAGACTAAGTCCACATTCGAGTGGATACCCAGGTTAATTAAGCCCGAAGACCTGAAGAGTCTAAGTGTTTAGGTCCTCTCGTATCATTTCCTAAAGTTAATAACTTCCAAATGCCTAAATTCTCTTTTCCTAATTTCTTTCTTTTTTTTTAAATTTTTAATTTTTTTTTAAATTTATAAGAAACTAAAAGAAATTCTATGGAGTTAACATAATGATTTCAGGAATTGATTATCTACCCCCCCATGCCTAAATGATGCAATGTCCTCATTGTAAAAATAAAGATATGAAAAGGGCAGAGTAAACAGAACATCACCTGAGTGTCGTGAAAATCTGGTTAGCTCCGCAGTGAGAAGGGTGTATACACACGTGCTAAGTTTAATGCCTTCCGCTAGGCATAGCATACATACAAAGAAGAGATTGAGAATTCACAAGTGCAGTTCAGAATCAAAATCAACATATTGATCCTGAAACCCGCCAGTAGAAGATGTCCACAGACGTGGATGAGATTATGGTGGAGACCCATGCCCCAGGGTCGAGTGGTTCTCAGGTTCTGGATGAAAATCACCCAGAATCGAAGGTTGTTGTGTTTGCGGGGCCAGGACTATGGTTTAGTGGTGTGCAACCCAAGACCAAAGTGTTGGACAACGGGTAAAGATGGTTCAATAGGTGTGGTTGTCCACTTAACATCTAGCTTAGAAAAATAATCAGTTATTCCAAGCTTGGGTCGCATGTGAAAGATATCATAAGGGTGACGTGCGGTTGTGCATGTGTGTTAAGAAGTGTCATTATAGTCGCACTTGCAATGTCAGTTTTAAAATAAGTAAACGGAGGTGAGTCCGAGTGTCGGTCTCAGGGAGGCGTGAAAATCAGATTTTGCTTATCACTTGTTGCAAGGAAAGTGCGGAGTTTTGCTTGCGAAATGTGCGGTTCTGAAAAGCGAGAGAGAGATAGATAGAGAGAGAGAGATTAGGGTTAGAATGTTCCTTGTTTGATCATGCAACTTAAATGGAAATTAAAGTGACAACTGAACGGAAAATAACTTCATTAATCATGCACTTTTAGTTCATAGCTTACAACATTAAATACATGCTTCAAACAAAAGTAATGGAAAGCTTAAAAGAGAGAGAGAGAGGGTGGAGAGCGACGAGGCAGCCACAGCGGTAGAGGAGGCTCCGTCGGTGACTCATCATCTCCGGCAATTACAAGAGGGCCTAAAGCTAGCTAAGAGAGGGGTGGAGTAGTTGCAAGGGAAGTGAATGCCTTGAATGAGTGGTTGGAGGGGGTTTAAATAGGGTTAAGGGCCTTCTAAAAGAAGAAGGGGCTTTAGTGACGTTCGGAACGTCGCTAAAACCACTCCAAAAGCGTTAGTGAAGCCCTCCAGCCTGTCGGTCAGCCGCCCGCTCTATTTCTTATTCACGCGCGATCTGCGGCCGCTGCGTGAGAGCCGTCCGATCGAAGATCAGATGGGTGAGATCTCTCCTTGGCTGCGCTTGGATCGCGCCTCGGGCATGCGTGTGTGCGGGCGTCATCGCCCGGCATGTGTGCAGGCGTGTGCGCTCGCGAGCTGTGGGTGTGTCGCGTGGCGAAATCTCGGCCGCCCGCTACTAATCGGGCGGCCCAATTTCGCCGCGCGCAACCTTCGTCTTCGATTTGATGCTCTGCACGGCTCAAACCCACGTCGCGTGTGTGCGGGCGTGTGTGCTAACCGTTGTGCCACGTCCGATCTTTGTCGCGGCGACTGCGGGCGGGCGCACGAGTCTCAACCGTTCGATCGAAGATCGAAGGCTGAGATATGATCTTGGCTGGATGAAGAGGTGGCGTGCGGTGGGGCGGGGGTGACGTGGCGCAATGAGGGCCGTTGATCTCCAGATCATAGGTCAGAACTTCTTGGGCCCATTGTAGGAGCTCCGGATGTCGGATTTGGCCGATCTTGAGTCCGTTGGACTCCGTTCGTCATTTTGAATCCATCCGTGCAGTTCGATTGCTCATCTGAGGCCTACTTTGACAAGTGCTTACACAAATGGCCATTAATACAGTTTTATAAGCAATCTTGGTACATGATGCATGCAATGTTCCCATTCAACTTATGTTGTGCCTTTTATTCCTCAGATGGGTCATATTCAACATAATTATCACCCCCTTGTGTAGTGTTATCATACCCCCATGCTTACTCCTTGCTAGTCCCTAGCAAGGTTTATTCTAGACTTTATTTCCTTTCAGAATTTAAGAAGTAATTGCTTAGGCACTTCGTCACTTGTCAATAGGAGGAAATATATGAAGATCTTAATCTACAAAGACTAAGTAGCGCCTGGGTGTCTACCAAAATACGAATCGCCCGAATCCTTGCTTTAATGTATATAACTATGCATATGTATATGTATATATATATATTTCTTTTTAATTTTTTCAAAATTCAGTGTGGGTTGGTAACTTTTTACGGCTACCCAACCCACCCAAAACTCGATCAAAACCCTAAGTGCTAAGCATCTTGGTGTGAATGTTGTGATAGACTCACTTAAAGGTAATTGAGACAGACTTCGGGTTTCTACGCCTCTAGGTGACCGGAAAAGGAAATAAATTTTGCTTGAAGGTGTATTTGTTCGATTAGTAGCTTTCTCCCTACGTTTCTTTTAATTGAAGTCAACACAAGGATTTTTCCAATGTATATCTCCCCGGCTTGTACTACTTCCCTGCTTCTTCCTTAAGTGTTTTAGTCTTTTTGTGCAGTTATTGTGCTGGGCTCTGGACAACCGACTAATGGGCTGTTACCCACGATCACTTGCCAGCTATACTTGTGTGGTGAAGTGTGGTTTATTTTCTTTTCTTCTTCCTTTTATTTTTTCATAGGTGGCTTCCCTGATCTCAAATGTACCTAGAGGCAATGAAGAAGAAATTGTCTGTGGTTCGATTTTGGACAACCTACCAATGGGTTGTTACCCACGACAACTTGCCAGCCATACCACCCTAGAGAGTTCATTAGCTACCCAATTTCTGTCAAAATCTCTGAGAAGTGAGTCTGTACAAAAATGTGTGCAGATGCTTAGACTCAAAGTTTTTCTGAGTTAGAGGGTGAGTTGATAAGTCGTATACTTATCACCTTATTTAGTAGGTGGATTAGAATAGCTTAAGGTTGCAAGGATTCGAAGCTAAATCCATATTTTAACGGACGCCAGGGCTGATTAAGCCAGAAGGCATGAAAAGTCTAAGTGTTTAAGTTCTTTTTGTATTATTTCCTACTATTGACAAGTTTCTAATGCCTAAGTTTTCTTCCTAAATTCAATTATTTATTTATTTATTTATTCAGACTGATTAAATGAGCTCAGGATTATGCAATTTACCACTCCCCCATGCTTAAGTTGGACAATGTCCTCATTTGCAAGTACATGGATGCATAAGGGTTCAGAAAGATAGTACCTGAGTGATGTAAACTACCGGATCAGTTTGAATCCTCTGGGTTGCCTCCCAGGAAGCGCTGAGTTTAACGCCTCCAGCTGGGCGGTGCTCCGTGTCATCCCTCAACGAGGGTGACACTCTCCTTTGGGGGAACCTGGGCTAGGAAATGCTGCAATCTTTGACCATTAACTATAAAAGTGTGCCCAGTGTTAAGATCAGCGATTTCAATTGCCCCATTAGAGTAGGGCTTAACCACCTGAAATGGTCCAATCCATTTGGACTTAAGTTTCCCCTGGAAGAGTTTTAGGCAGGTGTCAAACAGCCAGACTTGCTGGTTAGGCTCAAAGGTTTTTCTATGAATGAGTCGATCGTGGACGGCTTTCATTTTCTCCTTATACAGTCAACTATTGTCAAAGGTGTCCCGACGAATTTCTTCGAGCTCAGATAATTGGAGTGTCCTCTACGCACCAGCTAACTGGGGATCCATGTTACATTGCTTGACAGCCCAGTAAGACCGGTGTTCCAATTCGACAGGAAGATGGTAGGCTTTGCCAAAGACTAGGCGATAAGGCAACATGCCTATCGGGGTCTTGAAAGAGGTCCTGTATGCCAACAGGGCATCATCAAGTCGTGTGGACCAGTCTTTCCTGTCAGGTCTCACAGTCTTCTGTAAAATGTTCTTGATTTGTCTATTTGAGACCTCGGTCTGCCCGTTTGTTTGCAGATGATACGGGGTAGCAATGCGGTGGTTCACCCCATATTTTCTAAGTAGGGCACGGAATTGGGAATAATAAAATGGCTTCCACCATCACTGATCATGCCCTTGGGTATTCCAAATCGGGAAAAGATGTTCTTCTTAACAAAGTCCATGACTGTCCTGTGATCGCATCGGCGGGTCGCGATGGCTTCAATCCATTTGGAAACATAGTCTACCGAGACCAGGATGTACTCGAAGCCGTTAGATGGTGGAAAGGGGCCCATAAAATCGATACCCCAAACGTCGAAGATTTCGACAATCAAAATGGGCTGAAGGGGCATCATATCTTTCTTGGTCATGGTCCCCAGCATTTGGCAGCGTGAGCAAGTCTTGGCAAAGTTGTGTGCATCCTTAAATAGGGATGGCCAGAAAAATCTAGACTGCAAAACTTTTGCAACTGTTTTCTTTCTAGAGAAGTGGTCGCCATAAGCTTGGTCATGACAAAAGGAAAGCACACTCTAAACTTCGTCTTCGGGGATACACCTCCTGATGATCTGATCAGCACAAAGGTGAAACAACATGGGATCATCCCAGAAATAGTGCTTGACCTCAGCCAAGAACCTGTCCCGTTGCTGTCTAGACCAGTTGTCTGGGGTTTGTCCTACAACCAAGTAGTTGATGTAGTCAGCATACCACGGCATTTTCTTATCTTGCATGGCCAGGATGTGTTCATCAGGGAAGGCGTCAGATAGAGGTAGGGAGGGTCCAATGTGGTCTGGACGAAGTCTAAACAAGTGGTCAGCCACCACATTCTTCGATCCGGCCTTGTCTCGGATTTCCAGGTCAAATTCTTGCAAAAGCAGGATCCATCTGATGAGCTTGGGCTTTGCGTCCTTTTTGGCCAACAGGTGCCGGATGGCTGAATGGTCAGTGTAAATAGTCACGTAGGATCCCAGCAAGTACGATTGGAACTTTTCAAGTCCAAAGACTACAATGAGCAACTCTTTCTCTGTGACCATATAATTACATTGGGCCTCATCCAATGTTTTGCTCGCGTAGTAGATCACCACAGGCTTCTTGTCTTGCCTTTGTCCTAGGACAGCGCCTATGGCAAAATCTTATGCATCACATATAATCTCCAAGTCTTGGGACCAGTCTGGGGGTTGAAGTTTAGGTGCGGTGGAGACTAAGTCCCAGAGGGTGTGATAAGCCTGGATGCAATCAGGAGACATGTGGAATATGGCGTTGCTGGCTAGAAGGTCTGTCAAGGGTTTGGAAAGCTTGGAAAAGTCTTTAATGAACCTTCGGTAGAAGCCAACATGTCTTAGGAAGGAGCGAATCTGTCAGACCGAACTAGGTGGAGGAAGTTTGGAAATTAAATCAACCTTAGCCCGATCTACTTCGATGCCCCTATGCGATACGATGTGACCGAGGATAATTCCTTCTTGAACCATAAAATGGCTCTTTTCCCAACTTAACACCAGGTTAACCTCAATACATCATTTCAGGATTTTCTCCAAGTTGCTCAAACAATGGTCAAATGAATTCCCGAATACAGAAAAATCATCCATAAAGACCTCTAAGTATTCACCCACCATTTCTGAAAAAATGGCTAGCATGCAACGCTGGAAGGTCGCAGATGCGTTGCATAACCCGAACAGCATTCGACGGAATGCAAACATGCCATACGAGCAAGTGAATGTGGTCTTTTCCTGATCTTCTAGAGCAATTGCGACTTGGTTATATCCCGAATATCCATCCAGGAAGCAAAAATACTTCTGCCCTGCCAATCTTTCAAGGATTTGGTCAATGAATGGCAAGGGGAAATGATCCTTCTTAGTGGCTTCATTGAGCTTCCTATAATCAATACACACCCGCCATGCGGTGGTGGTGCGGGTGGGGATGGATTCACCATGATCATTGGTGACAACGGTGAGCCCAGCTTTCCTGGGAACCACTTGAGTGGGGCTCACCCAGGGGCTATCGGAGATAGGGTAGATGATGTCAGCATCAAGCCACTTGATAATTTCTTTTTTAACTACCTCTCGCATGTTTGGGTTTAAATGTCTCTACATCTGGCGGGAAGGTCGAGCCCCGTCTTCCAGGTAAATCTTATGGGTGCAATATGTGGGGATAATTCCTCTTAAGTTCGAAATGGTCCATCCAGTGGAGGCCAGATGTTTTGAAAGGGTCGTAGTCAACCTAAGCTCCTGATCCTTAGTTAGATGAGAATTAATAATCACTGGGAAGGTCTGGTCAGGTCCCAGGAAGACGTACTTGAGATTCTCGAGCAATGGTTTAAGTTTAGGTACGGGTGGAACCACAGTCGATGGGAAGGGAAAGGGCGGGAGTTGATCAACATCGATCTCCTCAAATGGTGTCGTGTGATGGTACTCAGCCTTACAGAGGTCCACGAGTAATGATGGTGACGGGTCAGAACAGTTACTGCGGGTTTGGTGGTCTGATATAGAACTGAGGGTGAGGCATTCCTCGATCAAAGTTTCCACGGGATCATGTTCCTCAACGCAATTGCAATCAAAAGACTTTGTCACCCGGAAGATATCCAATTGCATTTTCCTATCCCTGAAGGCGATTTCCATACATCCCATGTCGCAATCAATGTTTGCTTTAGACGTAGCTAAAAAAGGTCTGCCTAAGATTATGGGTGCGTTCTGTAATTTTTCAGGGACTTCCATGTTGAGCACCAAAAAGTCGACCGGGAAATAGAAGTCCTTGACCCGTACAATCACATCCTCGTCAACCCCCTTCGGGGTTTTCACTGATCTATCAGCCAGCTGGATGGTAACAGGGGTTGGTTTCAGCTCCCCAAAACCAAATTGGTGGTACAGGGTTGTTGGAATCAGATTGATAGAAGCACCTAGGTCCAGGAGCGCTCTATCAAACATCATGTCCCCGATATTGCAGGAAATCAGGGGTGCTCTTAGGTCAGTTCGCTTGAGTGGAAGGTTGCTTGATATCACGGAACTTGCTTGCTCAGAGAGTACAACCTTCCTAGGTGCTTGAGGTCTCGGCTTACGCTTGGGTGTACAGGCATCCTTTAAAAACTTGGCATAAGCAGGGATGTGTTTGACGGCTTCAAGAAGCGGAGTATTAATTTGTACTTGCTTAAAGATTTCCATCAGCTCCTCAGTTTCCACAACATTCTTCTTTTTCTTGATTGTTTCCAAGGCCTCAGGGTAGGGTTGTCTGAATGTGGATTGGTTCCATGTCTGGGTCCTTGGTTGGTGCCTCTTCTGAGTCGGGTATTTCAGTGGGTGAAGTCTCGGGGAGAGTAGGCCATTTGGGATCCTGGGTTTTGGTGTCGCTTCTCAAGGTCACCGCATTCGTAGAGGCATTGGGGCCATGGGTTGATCCTTGAGAAGACAAGGACGAAGAAGCACCAAACCCAAGAGGTGTTTGCGGGGCTGGCTGGACCATGTGAGCCTGCCCGGGGTTGCTTTGGAACCCTTGAGAATTGGGGCCTCTGTTAATTATGTTTCGCGGGTTCGGTTGTGGTTGGGAAGGTAGGGATCCTTGTTGTTTACAGTCCAAGAGTTGGCTTAACTATCCCTTTACAAAGGCCATTTCCTCCTGATGTTTCTGGTTCATGTTAGCCATCATCTTTATTAGGGTATCCATTTAGTTTTGTGGGGGAGGGGCCGCCCTATTCTGATTATATTGGGGTCTAATTGGTGGTCCTTGCTGATAGGGGGACAAGTGTGGCTGTTGGTTTGGCCAGGGCTGGTTTTGGAATTGAGGTGGTTTCTGGTTTGTCCAACCAAAGTTGGGGTGGTTACGCCAGCCATTGTTGTAAGTGTTGGAGAAAGGGTCTGGTTTCGCATAACCTTGGACAGCTTGCACATCTTCAAGGATAGCCGATGTTGATGGAGAGGGAAGGGAGTAATCAAGGGTTGAGGGAGCAAAGGTCCCTCCCTAGAACATGGTCAGGGGTTGTTCCAGGTTCAGTTGGGTAAAGGGCTGGACCAAGTCAATATTATGCATTCACTTTACAAGGGAGAAAGTCTGTAAGGGGTTCCTGGTCTAGTTCAGTAGCTCATCAATCTTTTTGTCCACCAATTCCACTCGATCCAATTTCTTGGCAATGATGTCCATGTCAACCATTCCAGAATTTGCTTGCACCTCATAAATCCCACCATGGGGTTGACTAGACCTATTAAACTGGTTCATGGAGGCATTATTGAGCGAATTCTCGCTCATAGACTCAAAGAGCTCAAATGCGCTCTCCTCGTCTTTGTTTAGGAAGTTTCCCCCGCATGAGGCATCGACGAAGTTCCGTAGGTTGCTGTCCAGACCGTGGTAGAAGATCTGGGCCAATTTCCACCTTGGTACTTCGTGGTGTGGGCATTTCCTCAAAAGTTCATTAAATCTTTCCCACGCCTCATGAAATTATTCCCCACCCTGGAGTGTAAAGGTAGTGATAGCTCTTCTGAGGGCATTGGTCTTTCCAATGGGGAGGAATTTCTTCAAAAATGCTTGCCTCAGTTCTTCCCAGGTGGTGATGGGTCTCCTAGGGTTCTAAGCCAATGAGAAGCCTTGTCTCTTAATGAGAAGGGAAACATTTTGATTAGAACAATGTCAAGGCTAATGTTCCTAGGTTTCATAGTTCGCGCTATGCGGTTGAGATCCTCTAGGTGCTGAAAGGGGTCCTCATTTGAGCTTCCATGAAAGTGGCTCTGGATCAGACTTAAGACATTCGGTTTCAACTCAAAATCGTCTCCCCCCTCGGGGATCCTAAGGTGTGGCTTGACTCTAATAGCAGAGGGATTATAGAAATCGCGAAGGGGCCTCGGCTGATCTTGAAATGGCGGTAAATCAAGTGGTGGTTGCCCTGGTATGTCTTGGAAAGGTGGTGGTGGTTGTTCTTGTGGGTTTTGTAACCGTTGTATGGCTTGCATGATGGTGTGGATTTGTTGTTGCTGAAGCCGGTGGTTAGCATTAATTTGGGCTTGGATGATGGCCATAGCGTCTAGTGGGGGTTGATCTTCAACCTCATCTACCCTAGGTTCAGCCATGTTTCCAATAGAATTACGTTGCCTAGATTCCTACACCAAAACACACAACTCGGGATGCAGTGAGCATCTCCCATGCATACACTAGAGAAGAACAGGAGGGGATGCGGAGGGCGACAGATGCGAGAAATGTGTTTCAATCAAGCACACAAGCCTAGTCCTTATGGTGTATTCCTTAGGAGACCTAGAAATCTCACAAAGGGTGATTAAGTCTGTAAGCACTAGACTCCCCTTCCCAAGGCTAATCTGGCCAGGTTGATTACGAGGGGATTGCAGGGAAGGTTCTTCCTTTGGCTTGCGCCTCCGGTTCCGTAGACCTCACATTGTAGTCGTTTGACACTACCCTGCAGCCTAGTCACCAGATTCTACTAAGGGAATGAAAGCCAAGTGCCCAGTGAATAAAACCTCGCCTTTCGAGACTTAACTCAGTCCTGCCTAGGGCACGTCTACTCAGTTTTAAAGGGTTAGGATAGTGCTTGTGCTTAGGGTTATGTGATGAGGAGTTGATTGGGGTGATGCCTCTTAATTTTCCACTTTCAAGGTGTGTGCTTTTAGCAAAACATGGTTTTCAAGCAAGGGTTTAAGATGTGATGTCTTTTAGTGTTTCATCCTTACTTTAGTACTTTTTTTTTAGGGTTGACGTGTCTTAATGTTTTCAAACAAGTTTCACTGGGCACGTCAAGTTCTGCACACAACTCAGTGAAAGTAGATTTCCTTTTATTCTGTAGAGGCTCTAAAACCTTAATGTACTCATCCTAATAATCATGCAGCTTCTATTAGATGAGTCGATTTTAGGGTTGAGTGGTGCGGCCCAGGTCAACTCAGGGTAGCTTCGCAAACACCACTCAAAAGAAAAAGAAAAGAACACTCTAAGAATTTATTCAGAATGTTAGAGTGTATATTTTTTTTTGGGGTAATGTGTTAAGGATGTGGGTCAAGCAATCATACACCACGCCAATTTTTTTAAATTTTTACAATTTTTTATAGTTTTTTCACGCAAGCAAACAATCATGAGAGAAAAATTATTCACTACTGGTCCTCGTAGTGCCTACTCCCATGGTACCATCGTGGGATGCGTTGCTTCGCCGTCCACACATCGAATTCCTGCAACCATCAAGTAAAAAGAAAAATAGGGCATTAGACGATGTGAGAATGAATGTGGAATGGAGGTGATAAAACAAATCCGTTGCCTCCTCGACAACTGCACCAAAAACTGACGTGTGGTTTTGCGTGTGTGTTAAGAAGTGTCGTTATAGTCACGCTTGCAATGTCGATTTTAAAATAAGTAAACTGAGGTGAGTCCAAGTGTCGATTTCAGGGAGGCGTGAAAATCAGATTTTTCTTATCACTTGTTGTCACGGAAAGTGCACAGTTTTCCTTACGAAAGGTGTGATTTTGAAAAGTGAGAGAGAGATTAGGGTTAGAATGATCCTTGTTTGATCATGCAACTTAAACGGAAATTAAAGTGACAATTGGACGGAAAATAACTTCATTAATCATGCACTTTTAGTTCATATCTTACAACATTAAATACATGCTTCAAACAAAAGTAATGAAAAGCTTAAGAGAGAGAGAGAGAGAGGGTGGAGAGCGACGAGGCAGCCACGGCGGTGGAGGAGGCTCCATCGGTGGCTCGTCGTCACCGGCAATTACAAGAGGGCCTAAAGCTAGCTAGGATAGGGGTGGAATAGTTGCAAGGGAAGTGAATGCCTTGAATGAGTGGTTGGAGGGGGTTTAAATAGGGTTAAGGGCTTTCTAAAAGAAGAAAAAGCTTTAGCGATGTCCGGAACGTTGCTAAAACCACTCCAAAAGCATCGGTAAAGCGCTCCAGCCTGCCGGTCAACTGCCCGCTTTGTTTCTTCTTCATACGCGATCCGCGGCCGCTGCTTGAGAGCCGTCCGATCAAAGATCGGACGGTTGAGATCTCTCCTCGGCTGCGCTTGGATCACGCCTCGGGCGCGCATGTGCGCAGGCGTCATCGCCCGGCGTGTGCGCGCGCGTGGGCGCTCGCGAGCAGTGGGCGCGCCGCGTGGCTAAATCTTTGCCGCCCGCTGCTGATCGGGTGGCCCAATTTCGCCGCGCGTAACCTTCGTCGTCGATTTCACGCTCCGCATGGCTCGAACCCACGTTGTGTGCGTGCGGGCGTGCGCGGTAACTGTTGCACCACGCTCGCGCTTTGTCACAGTGACTGCAAGCGGGCGTGCGATTCTCGGCCGTTCGATCGAAGATCGATGGCCGAGATCTGATCTTGGTTGGATGAAGAGGTGGCGTGCGGTGGAGCGAGGGTGACATGGCGCAATGAGGGCCATTGATCTCCAGGTCAACGGTCAGAACTTCTTGGGCCCATTGTAGGAGCTTCGGATGTCGGATTTGGCCGATCTTGAGTCCGTTGGACTCCGTTCATCGTTCTGAATCCATCTGTGTGGTTCGGTTGCTCATCTGAGGCCTGCTTTGACAAGTGCTTACACAAATGGCCATTAATATAGTTTTATAAGCAATCTTGGTACATGATGCATGCAATGCTCCCATTCTACTTATGTTGTGCCTTTTATTCTTCAGATGGGCCATATTCAACATAATTATCACCCCCTTGTGTAGTGTTATCAAAGGGTCCATATAGAAGATAGGTGATTTCAGGTCAATAGGAACCCTTATATCCAAACTTATTTTTCCCTCAAAATTAACCTCCCAAATTTTCATTTCAACAATTCTATCCTCCAACATCAAGGGCTCAGGCTTCGAGACCTCTAGCATATTATTAACCCCATATGATTCTCCCAAGTCCAGAAATTGTGGCTGAATCAAGATTGACTTGGGCACAAAGATCTCAGAAGTTAGCTCTTCGAGGTGCAGATGAGGACTAGGGTCACTGATTGAATCATCAAGATTCGGGTCCTCCAAGTTAACCCCAACCGAATCCAAATCTTCAATAATTGGGCTATCAACTGGTTTGTCAAATTCCTCAAGCCCATTTGTCTCACTAAAATCCTCTTCCTTAAGTTCAAGTGAGACTTCACCAAAAGATTCTTCACCCTCAGAGTCAAAGAATCCATCATCCTCATTTATATATGTCTCAAAATCATATGTCATTTCATGGTCCGTGGAGACATATTTTTCCTCGCTCCTTGGCTCGGGGATCTCGGGTGAATCAATCGGTTCATCCTCAAATGATTGCTCTAGCCCATCCTGGTCATCCCCAGTCTCAGAAAATGCATCCCCCCCGACAGGCGCCTGAGCTGGTTCAGACATTGGCTCTCCTGAAGGGGGTTCATCTTGAGAATCATCCCAAGATTTGACTAGTGCAACCACAAATTTCATCCTCAACCTCGATAATTTCCCAAGAAGAAACTCACCTAAGTCCCTATCCCTAACACTTTGGAGCAAATCCACTAGAGAACTATTAATTTCATCAATCATTTTGATCATAGGCTCTAGTGCTTTAGTACATGGTGTTGGCTGAGCTTCTAAAGATTGTATAGTGTTCCTTAAATTAGCCAACACCCTATCCTGGATCTGGTTCACCTAAACCGATTGGTTCGGTTCAGGTTTAGGTGGGTTCAGGTTAAATCTAGGGGAGTCAAGATGTCGAGGTTCTCGAGTCCCTCCCTGAAAGTAGGTCATTCTAGGTTGTTCAAAGGATGGTGGCGACCTATATTCAGTGGAATACTGGGGAGGGTAGGTGTTATAATCATGATATCCTTCCTAATTGTAGATCGGGTTGGTTTGGTCATCAAAGGATGGGGATCCATAATCATTATAGCTCTGGGAAGGATAATAATCATAGTCTTGTCATCCAAGGTTAGGCCCTGGACACTGAGGTCCGGATTCATATCCCCAATCAAAGTCATCCCAGCTAGTGGATGGTTAATTACAAGTCAAGTCGGGATAGTAATCATCTTGGGGATAAGTGGTGGTAGGAGGATAGGATGTGAAATGTGTGTAGGATGTGGAAGTGTACATGGTGAAGTAAGGAGGGAAATCAGAAGAGAAAGGAGCCCTACAATACAAAAATACAAGCCTGTCCTTAGTTTAGGTAGTCTAAAGGTCTACAGACTCTCAGAATCCATCCTAAGATTGTAGACGATTTACTCTACTTATGTCCAGGCAATCCAACCAGTTAGAAGGAGGGACTGGGGAGAAGGTTCTTCCTTTGGCTTGCGCCTCCGGTTCCTAGTGTACCCCCCAGCCACGGTCATTTGATGCTACTCCCCTAGCCAGACATCAGATTGACTAGTATAAGTAGGTTAATCATGAACAATCTCAATCTGGATCCCGACGAGCGAACCAATCCTTAGGGCCAACGTCTAATCAATTTTAGTTAGGCTTGGGACAATGGTGCTTCAGGAATGTGATGGGCCCTTTAGATGGGTTGTTCCCTTAACGATCAGTTAAAATGTGTGTGCGTGCACAACTAGGGTTCTCAAACAAGGTTATTTGATGATGTGTCTTTTAGGGTTCAACCTTGTTTAGTAGCTTTTAGGGTTTAATTCTTAGGTTGGTTCAATCAAGGTTGAGTAGAACACTCCAAGTTTTGAAAGCACGGGTGATGATATGTTCCTTTAAAAATAAAAAATAATGTGGAGTGCCTGGTTCAGCCCTAAGAATCAACCCTAAGTGGCAAGCTACTTGATGGATTAGTTTTAGATTAAGTGGTGCGGCCCAAACAGCTCAATCAATTGGCCTATTGCACCACTTAGTTTAGGCACACAAGCATTTTTAACTTATTCAGATTTCTACTCATTTATGTGTATTTAGTTGAAGTGTACCGGGTCCATAGGTCAGATCCCGATTAAGTGGTAGAATCAAAGTGATTATGCATCTTAGGATAAGAAGTTGTGGGTGTTAAGTGTGTAGCTTTCACAAAATCCCACAATCAGATAATCAATTTTTTTTTTTTTATTTTTTTTATTTATGTGGATGGTGACGTGAGTGGAAGTGGCAAAAAAACAACCAAATCTATCCTAGGGTTCATAAAAAGCACCTAAGTTGATTTGGGTTTGAGTTATTCGGTTATGGAATGAAAACTAAGGTGGGGGTGGTGTGGGGGACACTTACAAAACACTCTACCCGCACTTTACTGCAGTCTATCATACTTGGATCTCCATGCTAGGGTACCTGCAAGACAGTAGATCAAAGACAAGTAGGGTTAATGCTATGTAAATGCAAAGAAACGCAATAAACAATAAAGTAAATTCCGTTGCCTCCCCGGCAACGGTGCCAAAATGGTCGTGCAGTGTTTTGCGTGTTAGAAATTGGGGTTACAAGTAACCCATTGTCGTAGTTGCAAAACATGTCGATCAGATAAAATTTGTACCGAAACTCTAAGGGAGTCCTGGGTCGAACACAGGGAGGCGACGTTTACTTTACTTGAAACTTGCGCTTCGTTTTTATTTGTTCTTGGTTATTTTTGTCTTCTCTAATTTTTTTGGTATTTTTAGGAAGCAAGAGATCAGATCGACAAATGCTTATCTAGCTAATCTACTTGCAAATATAAAAGAGAGAGAGAGAGAAACAATCATCTATTCATCAAGAATTGTTTGTTACACTACAAAAGCAGGAAAAATCTACACTATGAAAGCATAAAAAGATAGAATGAGGTGAGAGAAATCCCCCTCGACGGTTGCTTGGAGGATGACTCGCTTTGACGTTGCTTGGAGGAAGGTGGTGAGGAGCGAGACGAAGGAGGATGGAGCCATGGGGTAAGACAACGTCGTGGTGAGGATCTTCTTCTCGAAAGGCGGTGAGAGGACAGCCATAGGATGCTCCATGAAGGGGGGTGAGAGGACGGAAAACTATTTGGTTTTACTCTAGAGGAGCATCCTGGGCTTGGGACAAGCTCTCTCTAGAGCCTTGGTGGTGGTGAGAGGAAGAAAGGAAGAGATGCTTTGGAATGGTGGTGGGTAGGTCCTTTTACAGTGGAGGAAGAACAAATTCGCTTCTGGGTCATTACTGACGTCCATAAACATCGCTGCAGCTGTCGCTGAAGATCGGGCCTTCAAATTCATTTGCTAGCGTGCGCTGACCATTAGTGACAGCTGCAAGTGTCACTAAAGGTGCATCACTGAAGATCCGCACCTGCCCCACTGGCGCACTCCGCTGGCGCGCATCACGCTCCTTGTGCTCCTTGCACCTCGCGTACGCGCGTGCGGCATGCGTTGCGCTGCTGCTGCGTGCAGCGGCGACTGTGAGCATGCATTGTTGCTACGCGCGGTTGCCGCTGTGCGTGAGGCACTGCGCGTGGCTGTGGCTGTGAGTGCACGCTGCTGCTGCTGGCCGGCGTTGGGTGGCCTGGATGGTGCCACGTGGCACCACCTAGGCCGTCCATTCTTCTTTCTTTTGTAGAGGGTGCCACGGTGCTTAGATCGGGATGATTCCCTTACTGTCAGACTATGATCGTCGCTCCGGATCCATCCTTACGGTCGAATTTTCCATCCGAAACCCATATGGATGTCGCATTGCCCCCCTGGCCGTTGATCTTCCTCAGGCTTCATGTGATGCTATGGGACTCCGATCTGGATGATTTCAGAGGCGTTAGACTCCGATCATCGTATTAATCAGATCCGTATGGTCTGATAATCCATCCGAGGCCCTGCAATAAATCCTCTCCTCTCCTAACCATAAAAAGAACCTAATTAACCCAAAATATATACTACTCTAAATGTACAATGATGCATGTTATGCAATATTTATAACATGAAATGCAAATCTAAGCCAAGGAACATGCATGAATAGGCATTTTAACCTAGATAGATGTGTCTATATCATTTTCCCATCTATTTTTTGCCCAAGTACCACACCTACAGTGTAATCAAATGCATCGCACAAGATCTTAAAGGGTTGAGACCAATTAGGGGGCTGTAGGATAGGTGCTTGGCTAACTTGATCACGTAGGATCTCAAATGCCTGAGTGCACTCCTTGGTGATTTCAAAAGGGACATCCTTAGATAACAGATTAGTCAGGTGGTGTATGATTTTTGAGAAATCGGGAATGAATCAGCGGTTAAAACCGACATGCCATAGGAAGGATCGGATGTCTTTGACCGAGCTAGGCATAGGGAGTTTGGAAATCAAATTTGACATGTTACGGATGCATATTTCTAACTAGGTCATTGTAGCTCGTGTTCACAATGTTAGTTTTAAAAGCAGAAATGGATGTGAGTTTGAGTGTCGAATATAGGGAGGCGTGAAATCAGCTTTTTCTATCACTTAGTTGTCACGAAAATGGTGGGTTTTGATTGCGCACAAGAAAATGCAAGAGAGAAAAGAGAATATGAGAGAAAGAGAGAGTAGGGTTAGAGTCTTTATAGCATTCATGCAAATCCAGATAAGAAAAACTCGATCAAAAGAAAGAGGCAATAGCTATATAAGAAATAGCTTCGTTTAACATACAACTTGAGTTTTACAATAATAGCTAAATGCTTAAACAAAAGTAAAGCTAGAGTAAAGGGAGAGAGAGAGAGAGGAGAAGGCGAGGTGGCCATGGCGGTGGAGGAGGGCTCCGTCAGTAGCTCGTCAACTCCGATGAGTACATGATGTGCTAAGGGAAGCTAGGAATAGGGGAGAAGGATTACAAGTGTCTTCAATGCCTCTACATGGGCAGTTGGAGGGGATTTATATAGGAAGAAGGGGTTTCTAATTTAAGTAAGGGCTTTAGCAACATCCAGGATGTCGCTAAAACTACCCCAGAAATGTCGGTGAAGGCCCCTGCCCACTGATCTTCCTCGCGCACCTGTTCTTCCTCCTGCGTGCTGTGCTCGCGATCCGCATGCGCTCACTGTGCATCGTTCGATCAAAGATCGAACGGTTGAGGCTTTGCAAGAGCACGCGCTCAGGATTGCGCTTGCGCAGTGCACACCTTGCTTGTCATTGCTCACGTGAACATCCACACGCATCCGTGGGTGCTACGTAGCATGATCTCCGCCGTCCGCACGCTCATCGACGGTTCAATTTCTCCCGCACGCACCTTCGCCTTGGATTTAATTCACGGTGTGACTCGATCCTACATTAGATGCACGGAGGAGCGTCGATCACTGTGCTACAATCTGTGGATGGTCACGGTGACAGATTTGCGCTCGGTTGTTGTTGACTATTGGATGAAGATCCAATGGTCGGATCATAGTGCTGGGTAGAGAGCGATGGTAATGCAGTGGCTTCTCACGATCGAATGGCTTAGAATGCTTGGCGCGATGATGAGGTGTGCCATGGGTGCGGGTGCATCAGATGCCGCCACATGGCCACCTATGGGCCATTGATCATCAGATCAACGACTAGAACTTCTTGGGCTAGTTACGGGAGCTTCGGATGTCGAATTTTATCGATTTTGAGTCCGTTGGACTCCGTTTGTCATTCTGAATCCATCTGCATGGTCTGATCACTGATCTAAGGCCTGTTTTGACATGAACTTGTACAAGTGGCCATTAACACTAATTATAAGTAATCTCAATGTGTAATGCATGTAATGCTCCCATGCCCATTTATGATGTGTTATTTGTGCATGTTACCGTTGAGATAAACCCCAATTGACAGAATTATTGCCACTAAATGTAGAGTCATCATACCCCTATGCTCATTCCTTGTGAGTCCCTAGCAAGGTTCATCCCAACCATTATTCTCAATCAGAATCCAAGGATTGATTACATAGACATTTTATTACTTGTCAATAGGAGGAAACATACTAAGAGCCTGATCTACAGAGACTAAACAGCACCCGGGTGTCTGCCAAAATATGAATTGCCCAAATCCTTACTTTAAGGCATGCATATATATATTTTTTCTTTTCATCTCTTCTCATTCTTTTGGATTTTTGGAGTTGAGAGTGTGTTGGTAACTTTTTACGGCTACCCAACCCACCCAAAGCTCGAAAAAGACTCTTAGTGTTAAGCATCTTGGTGTAAATATTGTGATAGACTCAATGGTAATTAGAATAGACTTTGGGTTTCTATGCCCCTAGGTGATCGGAAAAGGAAGTGCATGCCTGAAGGTGTATCTGTCCGATTGGTAGTTTTCTCCCTACTTTTATTTTATTTGGGGTCAATACAAGGGTGTTTCCAGTGTATATCTCCCTGGATTTCTCTACTTTGACGCTTCTTCCTTAGGTGTTTTGGACTTTTTGTGGATTTAGTGAGCTTGGTTCTGGACAACCAGCCAATAGGCTGTTACCCACGACCACTTGCTACCATACTTGTGTGGTAAAGTGTGGCTTATTTATTTGTTTCTTTTTCTTTTGCTTTTTTTTTCTATTTCTCCCATTTTTTCCTTTTTCTCTTTTCTTTTCCTTTTGTTGTTTATTAGGTGGCTTCCCTTATCTCAGATTTACCTAGAGGCAAATAAAGAGAAAGTGGTCCTATGGCTGGGCTCTAGAAAACTGGCCAATGGGCTGCTACACATGGCAACTTATCAGCCATACTACCTTAGAAGGTTCATTAGCTACCCAATTATTGTTAGAATCTCCGAGAAGTGAATCAATGCAAAAAAGTGTGCAGATGCTTAGATTAAAAGTCCCTTTGAGTCAGAGGGCAGGTTGATAAGTTGTATACTTATCACCCTACTTTATTGGCTGATTATAATAAATTAAGGTTGTGAGGATTCGAGGCTAAATCTATATTTTAGCAGACATCAGGGCTAATTGAGCCTGAAGGACTGAAAAGTCTAAGTGTTCAAGTTTTTTTCATATTATTTCCCACTGTTGACAAGTTCCTAATGCCTAAGTTTTGCTTCTTAAATTGAACATTTTTTTTTAAATAATTTATTTTATTCTATTTGGATCGATAAAATGAACTCAAAATATGCAAATTACCACCCCCTCATGCTTAAGTTGGACAATGTCCTCATTGAAAAATAAATGGATGCAAAGGGGGTTCAGAAAGAAGTTACCTGAGTGATGTTATGTACCTAATCAGTCTAAATCTGCTGGGTTGCCTCTTAAGAAGTGCTAAGCTTAATGCCTCTAGCTGGGCGATGCTTCGTGCCAACCCTCGATGAGGGTGACAACCTCCTTTGGGGGAACCTGGGCAAGGAAATGCTTTAATCTCTGACCGTTTACCGTGAACGTGTGTCTAGTGTTTAGATCTACAATTTCAACCACCCCATTGGAAAAGGGATTGACCACCCAATATGGTCCTGTCCACTTGGATCTGAGCTTCCTAGGAAAAAGTTTAAGTTGGGCATCAAAAAGCCAGACTTACTGGTTAGGCTCGAAGGTCTTACTATGGATGAGTCAGTCGTGGATGGCTTTCATCTTTTCCTTGTAAAGTCGACTGTTCTCAAATGCGTCCCAAAGAATTTTCTCGAGCTCGAAGAGTTGAAGCGTCCTCTATGCACCGGCTAACTGAGAGTCCATGTTACACTGCTTAATAGCCTAGTAAGCCCGATGTTGCAATTCGACCGGATGGTGGCAAGCTTTGCCAAAGACTAGGCGATACGACGACATGCCTATCAAGGTCTTAAAAGTGGTCCTGTATACCCATAGGGCATCATCTAGTCGTGTGGACCAATCCTTCCTGTCAGATCTCACAGTCTTTTGCAGAATGTTCTTAATCTACCTATTGGAGACCTCAGTCTGCCCAATGGTTTGCAGATGATATGGGGTGGCAATGCGGTGAATAACCTTGTATTTTATGAGTATGGCACGAAACTGGGCGTGGATAAAGTGACTTCCACCATCACTGATCATGGCCTTTAGTACTCCAAACCGAGAGATGTTTTGCTTAACAAAATCCATGACAGCCTTATGGTCACATCTACGAGTGGCGACGGCTTCAATCCATTTTGACACAGTCTACTGAGAGTAAAATGTACTCAAAGCCATTGGATGGTGAGAAGGGACCCATGAAATCGATCCCCCAAATGTCGAAGATCTTGACAATCAAAATGGGCTGGAGGGGCATCATGTCTTTTCTAGTCGTGGTCCTTAAAGTCTGGCAATGAGTGCAAGTCTTCGCAAAGCTGTGTGCATCCTTGAATAAGGAAGGCCAGTAAAATCTGGACTATAAAACCTTTGCAGCCATCTTCTTCCCCTAAAAGAGGCCACCACATGCTTGGTCATGACAAAAAGATAGCACACTTTGAACTTTTTCCTCCGGGGTACACCTCCTAATAATTTGGTCGACATAGAGGCGAAATAGAATGGGATCATCCCAGAAATAATGTTTGGCTTCAGCCAAGAACTTATCCTGTTGTTGTCTGAACTAGCTGTGCAGGGTTCGCCCTACTACTAGATAGTTGATGAAGTCGGCATACCAGGGTAGTTTCCTTTCATGCACAGCCAGAAGTTGTTCATCAAGAAAGGTATTAATCAAGGGCAAGGAGGGCCCAATGTGGTCTGGGTGGAGTCTGGATAGGTGATCAGCCATGACATTCTTGGACCCAGCTTTGTCACGAATTTCCAGGTCAAATTCCTGCAAGAGCAAGATCTATTAGATGAGCCTAGGTTTACCATCCTTTTTGGCCAACAAATGCCTGATGGTTGAGTGGTCCATATAAATGGACACGTGGGATCCTAGGAGATAAGATCGGAACTTTTCGAGTCCAAAAACTACGGCGAGCAGCTCTTTCTCTATAACTGTATAGTTTCGTTGGGTCTCATCCAACGTCTTACTCGCGTAGTAGATCACCATGGGTTTCTTTTCTTGTCTCTGTCCCAGAACTACACTGATGGAAAAGTCTGATGCATCACACATAATTTCAAAATCCTGGGCCTAGTCTAGGGGCTGTAATACAGGTGTGGTGGAGACTGATTCCCTGAGGGTGGTGTAAGCCTGGATGCAATCAAGTGTCATGTGAAACAGGGTGTCGTTGGCCAGAAGGTCAGTCAAGGGCTTATAGAGTTTGGAGAAGCCTTTAATAAACCTTTGATAGAAACCAACGTGTCCTAGGAAGGATTGGATTTGGCAGACCGAGCTTGGTGGCGGAAGTTTGGAAATCAAATCAACCTTAGCTCGATCCACCTCAATGGCCCTATAAGGTACGATGTGCCTGAGGACAATCCTTTCTTGAACCATGAAATGGCTCTTTTCTCAGCTCAAAACCAAGTTAACCTTGATACATCGCTTCAGAATTTTCTCCAAGTTGCTCAGACAATGGTCGAATGAGTTCCCAAACACTAAGAAATCATTCATAAAGACCTACAGGTATTCACCCACCATCTCTAAAAGGATGGCTAGCATGCAACGCTTAAAGGTAGCGGGTGCATTGCATAACCCGAATGGCATATGACAGAATGTGAATGTGCCATAAGGGCAAGTGAATGTGGTCTTCTCTTGATCTTCGGGAGCAATTGCGACTTGGTTGTACCCTGAGTATCTATCCAGGAAGCAAAAATATTGCCGCCCTGCCAATCATTCAAGAATCTTGTCAATGAATGGCAGAGGGAAATGATCTTCCTTGGTTTCCTCATTGAGCTTCCTATAATCAATGCACACCCGCCATGCAGTGGTGGTGCGGGTGGGGATGGATTCGCCATACTCATTGGTGGCAACGGTGAGCTCGGCTTTCTTGGGGACCACTTGAGTAGGGCTCACCCAAGGGCTATCGGAGATTGGGTAGATGATGTCAGCGTCAAGCCACTTGATGATTTCCTTTTTAATGACCTCCCGCATATTTGGGTTTAATCATCTCTGCATCTGATGGGAAGGTCGAGCCCCATCTTGCAGATAGATCTAGTGGGTGCAATAGGCAGGGCTAATTCCTCGTAAATCTGAGATGGTCCATCCAATGGCTACCCGATGTTCTGATAGGGTCGCGGTCAACCTGATTTCCTGATCCTTGGTTAGATGGGCGTTGATAAACGCCAGTTTATCATCATTTTTATGCATTAAAACAAACTTAGCTCTTAGGATTTTTCTCTGCAAAAGGGTTTTTGGGCTTCATTTAGGCATCAATTAGGTTAGGCATGCATTGCACTTTTTATTATCTTTTTAATGTGTTTTTGTGAGTGTTAGGGATATGCAGATTGTTAGAACTCCAAAACCCTAGCACTCAGAAGGCAACTGGTGAAGAAGAAGCTCAGACTAACTGGAACTCAGCTTGATCCAGCTCACCATAGCTGGATTCCAGCTCACTTGAACTAGGGTTAGCTCATCTTAGCTCCATTCAGCTCATCTCAGCTGAATGGCAGCTCAAGAGAGCTCATCTTAGCTTACCCTAGCTCAGGTCAGCTCAGATCCAGCTTAACTTAGCTGAGTCTAGCTCATCTCAGCTCCCATTAGTCGACAGGGAGCTCTAGCTAGCTCAGCTGAGTTGACTGGAGTTCACCCCAGCTCAGGTCCAGCTACATCCAGCTCTACTCAACTCCGACCAGCTAAAGATGACTTCATTCCAGCTTAGGAAGCTCAAGTCTAGTTCCCGGGGACTCAGCTTAGCTCAACTCAGTTGAGCTAAGCTACCTTAGCTGCCTCACCCAGCTTGATCCTCCCCGGGAGCATTAGACCCAGCTCACCTTAGCTCCTTTCAGCAGAAGCCAGCTTGCTTTAGCTTGGCTTAGTAGCTAGCAAAGAACTAGCAAGCCAAGGCAGCTAAGGTAGCTCCTTGCTGCTCTCTTCAGCAACCACCAGCTCTAGTGCAGCTCAAGATGACTACCTCCAGCTCTTCTCCCTGAAAACCCTAGCTCCAAATGCCTCCAACTCTACTCCCTACTAGCTAAGCTAGCTAAGCTGCTTAACTTAGCTAGTCCACCTCCATGGCACCAAAACCTACTACCCTACTACCTAAGCTCCAGCAAAAAGACCACCTACTCCTACTTTATTTTGGTGCCAACTATCCCTTCCATCACCACCCTACATCCACCATCAAAACCCATCTCCACCCTCCATTTTTTCCCTCCAAAATTGCCTTCTAGAAGGCATTTTTGGAGGGAAAACCAAGGCACCTCTTCATTTCCCTCCCATTTTTCCCTCCAAAAATATCCAAGCACCCCTTCATTTCCCTCCAAAAGAAACACCATAACCACCCCCCTTTCCATCCTATAAATACCATACCCTACCACCACATAATTCCCATCCTCCATTAGTGCATTTTTCTACCTATACCCACCTACACCTACGGCCAAGAAGAAAGAGTAGAGAAGAAGATTAAAGGGGCACATCACCAGCCCTTTTGGTGCCTTCTTCTCCCCACTCTCTTCAACTTGGGCCACTCCAAGGAGGAGGACTTTTCTACTTCAAGGAGGATGGGCAGGCAAAGGAGAAGGACCTAGGGTGGACGTCCACCCTTGGAGAGAAGTTTAGGGCACGCCCCCTTAGGGCTTGCCTTGGAGGACATCACCTTGGCGGAGCACAGCAAGGAAGGAGTTGAAGGATTCTTTTCAAGATTGGGAGCCACCAACCTTGGAGCAAGAAGCCCTCTTCTTCACCATCTATCTAGAGGATTTGTGTTTGCTTTTCTTTATTTTAATTTTTCTAGTAGTAGAAGCATTCCTCTACTAGGCCTTTTTTGTAAAACACTTTTCATTTATGTAGTTGCCTTCTTTGCAGTTTTTGATTTGCATTTCTACTTGCTTGTTTTTAGCATTCTTCACTCCTTCTCCCTAATTATTCTAGGCCTCCACTTGCCTAGAGTGAGCTTAGGGAGAAGCTCTACTTGCCACTTAGAAGTAGTATTTTAAATTGAACTGTAAATCACCTTCATGCCACCATTTCTCATGTTGTCTTAATTAAAAATGAAAAAAATGATATATTGAAAAATACGAAAAAGAAAGTTGAGATTTATTCCAAGCAAGAGAATCACTATTGCAAACATTTGGCCTCCTTGGACGACCCTAGATACTCCCCTATCTAGGAATATAAATTTAAGAGTTGATCGGTTTTGCGCATTACAACGACGTATTTAACAAACCGCGTGAAATCGCTATCAGGCGTTGATAATCACCGGGAAGGTCTGGTCAGGTCCAAGGAAGATGTACTTTAGATTTTCGGGTAGCGATTTCGGCTCAGGTGTGGGTGGAACAACACTCAATGGGTAGGGAAAAGGCGGGAGCTGATCAGCATCAATCTCCTCGAACGCTGGTTGCTGATGGTAATCAGCTCTACATAGGTCAGTGTGCATAGACGAGGATGGGCCAGAACAGTCATCACAAGGTTGGGTCTAATGGACTGATACAACAATAAGGGTGAGGCATTTCTCAACCAGAGCTTCCATGGGATCGTGCTCCTCAATCCAGTTGTAATTGAAATACTTGGTTGCCCTGAAGATATCCAACTGCATCTTCCTATCTTCCAAGGCGATTTCCATGCATCCCGTGTAACAATCGATGTTCGCCTTAGTCGTAGCTAAGAAGGGTCTGCCCAAGATGATGGGTATGTTTCGTAGCTTTTTGGGGACTTCCATGTCGAGCACCAAGAAGTCGATTGGGAAGTAGAAGTCCTTGACCTAAACAATTACGTCCTCGACAACCCCCTTCGGGGTCTTTACAGATCGATCAGCCAATTGGATGGTCACAAGTGTGGGTGTCAATTCTCCGAATCCGAATTGGTTATACAGGGTTGTTGGGATCAGATTGATTGAAGCACATAAGTCCAGGAGCGCTTTATCAAATGTCATGTCCCCGATATTACAAGATATCAGGGGTGCTTTTGGGTCTATTCGTTTGAGTGGAAGGTTGCTCGATATCACAAAACTTGCTTGCTCTGAGAGCACAACCTTCCTAGGTGCTTGGGGTTGTGGCTTATGCTTCGGTGTACAGGCATCCTTTAGAAACTTAGCATAAGCAAAATGTGCTTGACTACCTCAAGGAGTGGGATATTAATCTGAACCTGCTTGAAAATTTCCAAAAGCTCTTCATTTTCCATAATTGCTTTCTTTCTCTTCATCTTCTCCAAGGCCTCAGGGTACGGTGTCTGGATTTGAACTAGGTCAGTCTCCAGGTCTTTGGGTGTTTCCTGCTCGTCTTCAGAGTGGGGTATCTCGAGGAGTAAGGTCACTGGAGGAGTCATCGACTTGGGATCCTAGGTTTTAGTGTCGCTTCTCATGGTCACCTCATTTGCAGAGGCATTAGTACCATGGGTTGATACTTGAGAAGAAGAGGAAGAAGCACCAAACTCACGGGGTGTTTGTGGGCCAGGCTGGACCATGTGGCCCTGCCCGAGATTGCCTTGGAACCCTTGCGAATTGGGGCCTCTGTTAATTACATTTCACGGGTTCAGCTGTGGCTAAGAAGGAAGGGATCCCTGTTGTTTAAAATCCAACAGTTGGCTCAACTGTCCCTTCACTAATTCCATTTCCTCCTGGTGTTTCTGGTTCATGTCAACGATCATTTTCATTAAGGTGTCCATTTAGTTTTGTGGGGGAGGGGTCGCTCTATTCGGATTATAGGGGGGTCAAACCGGTGGACCTTGCTGATAAGGGTCGGGTTTGGCTGATGGTTTGGCTGATGGTTTGGCCTGGGCTGGTTCTAAAATTGATTTGGTTTCTAGTTCGTCCAAGCGAAGTTTGGGTGATTACACCATCCGACGTTTTAGGTGTTGTAGAAGGGGTTAGGTTTGGAATAACCTTGAATGGCCTGGACATCTTCAAAGATTAAAGGTGTCGAGGGGGAGGGAAGAGAATAATCAGGGGTTGAGGGAGCAAAGGTCCCACCTTGGAACATAGTCAGGGGTTGCTCCAGGTGCATCTGGCTTATTTTCTGAACTAGGTCGACATTGTGATCTCCCTTTGCTAGGGAGAGAGTCTGTAGTGGGTTCTTGGTCTAGTTCAATAGTTCATCAATCTTCTTATTCACCAATTCCACTCAATCCAATTTCTTGGCAATGATATCCATGTCAACCATTCTAGAATTTACTTGCACCTCATAGATCCCACCACGGGGTTGACTGGATTGACTGAACTGGATCATGGAGGCATTATTGAGCGAATTTTCACTCATAGACTCGAAATGCTCAAATGCACTTTCCTCGTCTTTGTTCAGAAAGTTTCCTCCGCATGAGGCAACGATAAAGTTTCGAAGGTTTCTACCCAAATCGTGGTAGAAGATCTAGGCCAATTGCCACCTTGGAAACTCATGGTGTGGGCATTTCCTCAACAATTTGTTAAATCTCTCCCATGCCTCGTTGAATTGTTCCTCGCCCTGGAGTGCAAAGGTGGTAATGGCTCTTCTGAGGGCATTGGCCTTTCCGATGGAGAAGAATTTCATTAAGAATGCATGCCTCAGTTCTTCCCAGGTTGAGATAAGTCTTCCTAAAGTTCTAAGCCAGTGAGATGCTTTGTCTCTCAGTGAGAAGGGGAACATATTAGTCAAAACAATGTCTAAGCTGATGTTCCTAGGCTTGACAGTCCAGGCAATCCGGTCAAGGTCCTTTAGGTGTTGGAAGGGGTCCTCATTTGAGCTTCCATGGAAGTGGCTTTGAATCAGGCTCAGGACATTAGGTTTTAGCTCAAAATCATCTCCCCCTTCGGGGGCCCTAAGATGTGGTTCGATCTGAATAGCAGACGGATCGTAAAAGTCATGGAGGCACCTGGGTTGGTTTTGGAATTACAGTGGATCATGTGGTGGGCACCTCTGCGAGTTCTGCAACTGGTGTATGGCTTGCATGATAGTGTGGATCTGCTGCTGCTGAAGCTGGTGGTTTGCATTTATCTGGGCTTGGATGATGGCCATCGTATCTGGTGGGGGTTGGTCCTCAACCTCATCTACTCTAGGTTCAGCCATATTTCTAGCAAGATCAAGTCTCTCCTAGGTTTCCCATCCCAAAACAAATAGCTCAAGATGAAGTGATCGTCTCCCATGCATACACTAGAGAAGAACAGAGAGGGATGTGAGGAGAAATAGATGTGAGAAGCGTGTGTGCTTAAACAAGTAGACAAGACTTGTCCTTATAGTGTATTCCTTAGGGGACCTAGAAATCTCAAGAGGAACGATCACAATTGTAGGCACGTAACCGCCCTTCCTAAGGCTAATCTGGCTAGGTTGATTACGAGGGGATTCTGGGGAAGGTTCTTCCTTTGGCTTGCACCGCCGGTTCGGCAAACCCCACAACTGTAGTCGTTTGACACTTCCCCGCAGCCTAGTCACCATATTTTACAAAGGGAATGAAGGCCAAGTGCCTAACAACCAGAATCATGCCTTTCGAGACTTAAAGCAGTCCTGCCTAGAGCACGTCTACTCTGTTTTAATGAGGGCTTAGGTCAGTGCTTGTGCTCAAGACATGTGATTAGGCATTGATTGGGGTGGTGCCTCTTAGTTATCTGATTCAAATGTGTGTGCACCTAACAAGACATGGTTTTCAAGCAAGGATTTGAGATATAGCATCTTTTAACATTTGTCCTTACTTTAATGTCTTTTAGGGTTGAAGTGCCTTAGTGTTTTCAAACAAGTTTCAAGTGGGCACGCAAAGTTCTACACACAACGGGTGAGAGCGGATTTTCTTTAGAGTGAGGATGCCCTAGCAAACAACCCTAATGTTCTCATCCTGCTGTTCATGCAATCTACCAAGTGAGTCGATTTTAATGTGAGTGATGCGGCCCAAGTCAAGTTATGGTGGCTTTGCAAACATCACTGAAATGAAAAAGAACACTCTAAAGAGATTGTCTTTGAGAATGTTAGAGTGTATTTTTTTTTTGTTGGGTGATGGGTTTAGGATGTGGATCAAGCAATCATTCACCACGTTGATTTTCTCTAATTTCAATCTTTTTTAGATTTTTTATTTTAGGCAATCAAACAACCACAGGTAGAGCGATACTCACAACCAGCCTTTGCTGCATTTACTCCATCTCCACCGTCATGAGTCGCGCTCCTTCGCCGCCCAGGCATCGAGTTTATGCAACCAATCAAGTAGAGGGAGAAAATGAGTTAGACAATGTGAGTATCGATGCAAAATGAAAGCGACAAAATAAATCCGTTGACTCCTCGGCAACGGCACCAAAAACTGACGTGTTACAAACGCATATGTCTACCTAGGTCGTTGTAGCTCATGTTCGCAATGTTAGTTTTAAATGTAGAAATGGATGTGAGTCCTAGTGTCAAATACAGAGAGGCATGAAATCAACTTTTTCTGTCACTTAGCTATCACGGAAATGGTGGGTTTTGCTTGTGCATGAGAAAACGTGGGAGAGAAAAGAGAATACGAGAGAAAAAGAGAGAGAGAGTAGGGTTAGAGTCTTTACAGCATTCATGCAAATCCAAGTAAGAAAAACCCGATCAAAAGAGAGAGCCAATAGCTATATAAGAAACAACTTCATTTAACATGCAACTTGCGTTTTACAACAATAGCTAAATGCTTAAACAAAAGTAAAGTAAAGCTAGGGTAAAGGGAGAGAAAAAGAGAGAGAGAGGAGAAGGCGAGGAGGCCATGATGGTGGAGGAGGGCTCTGTCGATGGTTGGTCAACTCTGTGAGTACAAGATGTGCTAAGGAAAGCTAGGAATGGGGGAGAAGGATTACAAGTGTCTTCAATGCCTCTACATGGGTAGTTCGAGGGGATTTATATAGGAAAAGGGGTTCCTAATTTAAGTAGGGGCTTTAGCGACCTCCAAGACGTCTTTAAAACTACCCCAGAAATGTCGGTGAAGGCCCCTTGTCGCCGATCTTCCTCGCACGCCTGTTCTTCCTCCCGCGTGCCACTCCCACAATCCACGTGCGCTCTCTGTGCGGTGTTCGATCAAAGATCGGACGGTTGTGTCTTTGCGAGAGTGTGAGCTCAAGACTGTGCTTGCGCAGCGCGCACCCGCACGTCATCGCGTGTGTGAACATCCACGTGCATCCTTGGGCATTACGTAGCATGATCTCTACCGTCTGCGTGCTCATCGACGGACCAATTTCTCCCACGTGCGCCTTCACCTCGGATTTAATTCACGGTGCAGCTCGATTCTATGTCGGATGCGTGGAGGAGCGTCGACTGTTGCGCTGTGATCCACGGATGGTTGCGGCGACGGATTTGCACTTGGCTGCTGCCAACCGTTGGATGAAGATCCAATGATCTGATCTTCGTGCTAGGTAGGGAGCGATGGCAATGCGGTGGCTTCTCAGCCTTCCAATCGTTAGATCGGATGGCTTAGAATGCTTGGAGCGATGATGAGGTGTGCTACAAGTGCGGACGCATCAGATGCCACCACATGGCCACCTATGAGCCGTTGATCATCAAATCAACGGCCAGAACTTCTTGGGCTAGTTATGGGAGCTTTGGATGTCGGATTTGATCGATTTTGAGTCCGTTGGACTCCATTCATCATTCTGAATCCATCCGTGCGGTCTGATCACTCATCTAAGGCCTGTTTTGACATGAACTTGTATAAATGGCAATTAACACTGATTATATGCAATCTCAATGTGCAATGCATGTAATGCTCCCATGCCCATTTATAATGTGTTATTTGTGCATGTTACCCTTAAGATAAATCCCGATTGACATAATTATTGCCACTAAATGTAGAGTCATCAAAATTCACCTTGGTTCGATCAACCTGGATGCCCTTTTCAGAGACTAGATGTCCCAGGACAATTCCCTCAGGTACCATGAAGATGCTCTATTCCTAGGAAAGAACCAAATTCACGTCGATGCATCGCCTGAGGATCTAGACTAAGTGCAGGAGGCAATCATCAAATGATTCACCAAATACCGAGAAGTCATCCATGAAGACTTCAAGGTATTCACCTATCATATCTAAGAATATGGCAAGCATGCACCGTTGAAAGGTAGCGGGTGCATTGCAGAGATCGAATGACATCCTTCGGAATGTGTAAGTTTCGAAGGGGCAGGTGAAGGTGGTCTTTTCTTGGTCCTCAAGATGGATTGCTACCTAATTGTAACCGAAGTGCCCATCCAAAAAGCAGAAGAATCGATTTCCTGCTAGTTTCTCGAGAATTTGATCAATGAGTGGTAGTGGGAAATGGTCCTTCTTCCTGGAGGAATTGAGTGTTTTGTAATCAATGCAGACTCTCCATGAGTTTGCTATACAGGTCGGTATGGTTTCTCCGATTTTAGTCGTGATGACGGCGAACCCTACCTTTTTAGGCACAACTTGGATTAGGCTCACCCATCAACTGTCGGAGATCAGGTAGATGATCCCTGCATCTAACCACTTGATAATCTCCTTTTTCACAACATCTTACAGATTTGGATTCAGACATCTCTGCATTTTACGGGATGGTCGTGAGCCCTCTTCAGTGTGGATGTGATGTGTGCAGTATGAGGGGCAGATACTAGTGAGATCATTGAGACTCCATCCAATGGCTCTTCGATGTTGCTGGAGAATAGACTAGTGTGTTTCCTTATCAGGTGTGAGTTGGGAGTTGATAATCATAAGAAACGTCTGATTAGAACCAAAAAAGACGTACTTGAGATGATCGGGAAGAGGCTTTAATTCCAAAATCAGGTTTTCAGCAGTAGCAAGTAGTTCAGGATGGGTGTTGGGAGCAAAGGAAAGAGCTATGGGTGTGTCTAGGTTGAGTTTGGGCTCCTCTAATTGTAGGTTTTGATCCTCTTGTGGTTGATCAGAAATAGTTGATTTTTCCTCGATAAAGTTGCCAACCACAGCTTCAATATCACAAATTTGTTCTATGACTCTACAATTAATTCCTTGCTGGGCCTTAATGATGTCGATCTTTAGGGTCTTGCTTTGAAATTTTAATTTGATTTGGCCCTCCTCACAATTGATATTAGCCCTAGCAATGGCCTGAAAGGGTCTCCCTAGCATGATCGATGTATTCTTCACATTCTCAGGAGCGTCCATGTCTAAGACGATGAAATCCACTGGAAAATAGAAATCACATACCCTAACTTTGACATCCTTGAGAATTCCTTTGGGTGACTTAATTGATCGATAGGCTAGTTGTAAAGTCATTTCTATCGGTTTAAGCACAGATTCCTCGAAGTAGTCTAGTAGGGATGTAGATATCAAATTTTTGGAGGCTCCTAAGTCTAATAAAGCTCGGTCAAATCACATATCACTGATTTCACAAGAGATCAGAGGGGTGCGTGGGTCTTTTGCCTTAGGTGGGAGTTTACTCAAAATGACAGAGCTGGCTTGCTCTAGCAGTACGATTGGATTCCTGTCTTTGGTTTGCAGCTTACGCTTAGGTGTACATACGTCTTTCAGAAATCGTGCGTAGGCCAGTACGTAGTGTATCGCATCCATCAAGGGGATGTTTATATGGACTTGCTAAAAGAGCTTGACCAGGTCCTCAGGTGCCACGATTTTGGTTGCCAATTTTCCTTTGGTCAAGGCCTCAGGAAATGGAACCTTAGATGGTTCCTCTAGAATGGGTCTAGGTTCTTGATCTGGGCTAGAGGTGTCCTGGATGACTACCCTAGGGTTAGGGTTTGTATTACCAGGTTGGGTTTGGCTTGGATAAGGTGGGTAATGTGTTGTTTTGCCAATGTGTGTAGCAACAGAATTCAATCCTACTTGGTTTTGGTTTGGTGTGGGTAGAAGAGGTGCTTGCTGCTGGTAACTGACATGTCGATTTTCTGCTTGCGATTAAGTTTTGCACATGAAATAATGCATTGTTGTAGTATGCAAGTGGTGGAAAAATTGACTAATCAGCAATTAAAATAACCACTCAATTTGTAGCAGGTCATATCCACAGGGAGGTAGTGACCTATTTAAGCTCATTAATATCAAAAATGAATGTTCACTATTGATTTTATCAAGAAATCAAGCCAAATCCGCCTTTAAATCAAGAAACCAATAAGAGATCTTTCTCAAATAGTCTTTATGAGAAATAAGAGGAATGTCCTCATAAATATGCCACATTAAATTATTAATAGTTCATAAATAAGTGTTTCGCAATGGCATGAAATCATAAATTCTAATACCCTCTTCACTGTAGCAAAATAGGGGAGTGGCTTCTTTTTGCTTGCATGCACGGAAAAAGGAGAGCTGAATGGCGAGGCTGCAGCTGGAGGTCGAGTGGGCTGAGAGCTATTCGACGGTGGTGGTCTCGTGGCCAACAATGGCCAGAGGTGACGGCGATGAGGAGGAGGTGATTGTGGGTGCCACCATTGGGCATTCCAGCTGTTGCTGCTAGAGGCTACAAGCCGGCGCTGCAAGTGGCACACAGGGGCATGCGGTGAAGATGGCGAGGATGCAGCTTGCTCTATGCAGTGGCAGCGTTGCTGCTAGGAGGCGCGGAGGCTGCTACTGTAGGCGATGAGGTAGCATGCACTGCTAGAGGAGCGAGGGTGACGGAGGCACTGAAGGGACGAGCGCGTGGAGGTGCTGGAGGAGCACGTACAGGTCACACACGCGAGGGGGAGAAGGCGCACCTGTTGCTATGCGTGCTGGGGGGAGGCGAGTTGGGTGCGCGCGGGTGCACGCAAGTGCAAGCTCTGTAGCACGTGGTCCATGCAAGAGGGCATGCAACTGTTGAGCACTAGTGGCTGTGGTGCACGGGTGAAGGTTGCAGCAGCTGCTGCTGCATGCTATAGGCGTACTAGCTGCATCTGTGCGTGGTGGGCTCGGTCGCAGATGGCAGCTGCTGCTTGTGTGGATGGTGATGGGTTTTGTTGAAGTGGAGGGGAAACAGAGCAACAGGAAATAAGAAGAAGACGGAAGAAGATATTGGAGGTCAGACGTCTAGGGTCATTCCCAGACGTCTTAACTGGCGCGGGGGCAAGGAACTGAAGGTGGTTGCTGGCGATGGTTGCGTGGCCTTCAGGCACACGCTCGAGGTAAGTTGCACAAGCCACTGATGGTGCAACAGTCCGTCATCGCGCCTGCTCACGGTGGTGTGGACTTGCGCTCGCTGTAGGAGGCCAGTGGTGGTGGAATGGAAAAGCTTTAACGCTCTGCGTAGTGGTGGATCGGAATGGTGGTGGCCTGCTTTCTGATGATGCGGTTGTCTTCTTTCATGCTGCAAGACGAGGCACACAGGCGGACATTGGTGAAGCGACAATATCGTGCAGCGTAGGGATCCACAATTGTCGCTAGTGCTAACTCTCCTACATGCATCCGTTGGAGAAGAAATAAATAAATAAAATAAAGAAATGAGAGGTTATTTATGTACAAACCCTTAACTTCTATGTTAAACACTAATTATAATGCAAGCTATTTCATTGTATGATATTCTAAATGATATTATCAATGCATGTAATGCATGAAATGCATGCGATTTAATGTTATCCTATTTATATATTAATGTATGCCATATAAATGTACATGTTAAGTTAATGTCTAGGCATTAAAATACATACTTAGCCCACAAATATGGGCTCATCAGTAACTCGTATAGGATGTCAAAACCTCCATCCCATCGGGTGATGGAGTAGAAGGGGCCTGATAAACAAAGTGAGATTGGCCCGAATTTGTGTTCATAATGCTCCTTTGGTTCGACAAGTTATTTGGATTAGGCAGAGGTTGTGAAGGAAGTGCACCAGGTCGGCGAGGATTTGCTATCTGGGCAAGTTGATTGTGAACCTCTATGATCTTGTCTCTGTGTTGTTTCTGCATAGCCGCATTCATCTTCTGAATGTCAGCCAGAGTTTGAAGGATAAGAGTCAGTTGATCTGCCTGAGTCGGCCTAGATTGATAAGTTGGGCTAGGTCGAGGTTGAGGAGGTAGATATGGACGAGGAGCTTGTGGTCGGGGCAGATATTAAGGTCTCTGACTTTGATTAATTGCCTGACCATGTGAAATTGGGATGATTACACTATCCAGGATTGTAAGTGTTTGAGAATGGATCATTCTGAATGGCGTTGAGGTCCTCGTAGGTCTGAGGAACCTCGGGAAAATCAGAATACAATGGTCTAGAGTTCCGCCAACTAGAGTAGGTAGGTCCAGAGTTTCCTCCGAAACCAGAATCAGACGGGGGTGGATACGGATCCATCCCCTAAGAAGGTTGGTGATAGATGTTGTGCACGGCCTCCTTGCCAGAGGGTGGTTGTGTGAATGGGTTTTGCACAAAGGTGGCTCGCTGCAAATGTCGAGTTAGCTCATCCACCTTCTTCTCAATAATAGAGACCTTATCCAGATGATTGGCCATTAGTTCCAAGTCGACGGAAGAGGATAGGCCATGCGTCTCATGTGCTCCCTTTGGATTCATCAATGCACGGGTAGTTGTCTGGTCAAACATGCCCATGGATTCATTATTGATGGAGTTCTCGCACATATTCTCGAGAATTTCTCACACGGTGTCTTCGTGTTGACCCATGATGTTTCCTCAACAGGTTGCATTGACGAATAATCGAATATTCTCACGGAGTCCCTGGTAAAAAGACTGGACTTGTTCCCATTTAGGAACTCCGTGGTGGGGGCACTTTCACATGAGATCCAGAAAACGATCCCATGCTTCATGAAGTGGTTCTCCTGCTTGTTGTGTGAAATGTGTGATCTAGTGCCGTAAAGCATTTGTCCGACCAACAGGGAACAACTTTCTCAAAAACTTAGATTGATGTTCCGCCTAGGTGTTGATTGGACACGTTTGGGTTTGGTACCAGTGAGTAGCTTTATCCATGAGAGAGAAGGAGAACATTTTCATGAGTAGCATATCTCGATTTTGAGCTTCTGACCTGAAGGTCTTTGCCAGATGCTTGAGTTGTTTGATATGCTGGAAAGGATCTTCAGAATTACACCCATGGAATTTGGGAATGGCATGAATCATGTTGGGCTTGAGTTCAGTGTCAAGACCTCCAGCGTGGATTTGTACTCGAGGTTCGATTGCCACCACAGTGGGATTGTAGTGATCTCGCACCATTGGATGCTGCGGTGGGTTCACAAAGACTTGGAATAGATCATCGAGGCGCTGAAGTTGATTTTCAAGATTATTTTCTTCTGTGGGTTGTGCCATTATGATGGATGGAGAATCAGGTTCAGATGAATCGGAAGAGATATCAATAGGATTGGGTTGCCGCACAAACAAGGAGGTCGAGGCTCGGCCTAGACATGAATGAGTGGCTAAAGGAGGCCTCAAGGATGGTCTTAAAGACCTCCTCCCGAACATGCACCGATGGAGTAGATGAGAGGTAGAATGTGATGGACCCAATCAAGACACCCAAAAAAATTTGGATGACTATAGAGGTTCGGGGCAGATGATACCCCTTAGTCAAAAAGCCATGCACCTAAGAATTACCTGGGTAGCCAGAGAGGGAGAGTCCTGCAAAGATGCCTACACGGTAGAGCGCCCCAACAGGTTACAGGGTTTCCCCAACCCGACCTTTCTTGTCACTGATGTTCCAGGTAGAATAGAATGGGGACTTGACCTCTTAAGTCTACCAATTTTAATTAAGAGCAAGGGTGCTTAAGATTTCACTTGAACTTTAAGATGTGTTGAGTTCAAAAAGTGACCTAATTTGATGATTGGTTGACCCAACAAGGTGGGTCAACTTCACCTGTATTGTCCTTGAAAATTTAGCTCCCTCTTTTAGTGTTCAAATGAATTTAAGAGCCTAATTTTAAGGTTTTGCTTGAATAGATCAATTCAATCAAGGCTTAGGCACACATTTTTTGGAGAGATAATTTCTTGATTAAGCAAGTGTGTCTTTAAAAAACCCTAAACTGGAATCCTTAATTGACTCTAATTTGGTTCAATTTAATTTGTTGAAATGTGGTACTTAGGGCTCAAGCAAGAATGTGATAGCCCTAGACACATTAAGCTTTAAGTGGGTGCACAGATTAGGATTTGTTGTCTAAATAAAATATATCAAATCAGGCAACTTGATGAATTATCTAAGGATAGAATGCAAGTAGCCCTAATTGATTTTTTTCCTTTTAGCCTTCTTAGAATTAGGGGCTTAAGAGAGAGAGAGTAATCAGAATTTACCTGCCCCTGGCGTGTTTAATGTGCGGCTGATCTTCCCTGGATGTATTCCCCTGAAACAATCACAAAAAAAGAGATATAACAAGTTAGAATCCAAATCAGGAATTACAATCAAGAGTTCTAAATTACCTGTTGCTCCCTAGAATCCAAATGCTCGCATGCTAAATTGGTTTTTTAAGATTGTCGCATTGCAGTATAGCCAAATTAGCACTCAAACAAATAAATTTATTACTCAAAAAAGTTCCGAGGTCGAACACAGGGAGAAATATGGAATTTAGATCTCAAGAATTGCAATTTAAGATAAGAAAGCTATGAAATTGGAAATGAAAACTACTTCAGAACAAAGTAGCACTAAGATCAATTGTCAGAATGCAAAAATAATGGAGTAAAATGGTGATTTAAATCACCAAATACTCCTTACAATGATAGCTAATGAACTCAATGTATATATGAAATGAAATGCAACCAAACCAATCATCTAATTTTTAAACTGTTTAAGCCTCTTTGTTCTTCTTCCTTTCTCTTTCTCTCCTCTGTCTTTCTTCTTCTACTCTTGTTCTTCTCTTCTTTCCTTCTTTGTCTTTGCAACTCTGCTTCTTCTTTCTTCTGCCCTTGCTCTTCCTTTCTTCTTTCTTTCTCTGTTCTCCTTCTTCACGTAGAGGGGGAAGGCCTCTTAAATTTGGCTATGTGTCAGTTGTTTCTCTCTGCAGCAAAACCCCCCTCTACCCGCACAGACTCTTTCTCTTTTTCTCCTCTTAGGCTCCACCCTCCCTGGGCCTCTTAGGGTATAGTCGAGTAATCAAGTAGGCACGTACCTGGGTCCAGGGCTATGGGCATGGTCGCAGCCAAGGAATGTAGCCTTAGGCGGGTCGGGTGTACCAGGTCCGCGAAGGAGAGGTCACGGATGAGGCACGTGAGCGAGTGAGCAGGGACCTCACCCCCAGTGTCTGAGGTCATAAGCCACAGACACAAAAACAATTTAAGTGCCTCAATGAGCTCTTCAGTTAAGGATGTGGGACTATCTGTCCCCACTCCTTCGTGTGTCTGCAACAACAGTGAAGATGGCTCGAATTGGGTCACAGCTGTACTGCTTCCTTCCAATTGAGAACTTGGGAACCTACAACTGCTAAATCCGCACCGTCTAAGCATGTCACCTGGAGCTGCAGGTGAGGAATAATCTTTGAAGCTTGCTTCGGAGCTGTGTGTCAGTGGCAGAGAGGGGCAGATACTTGAAATTAGTAATACGGCCTTACGGCCTAATTAAACTCACTCAGGACCTTCGCCGGACCATGGAGAATGTGTGGGTGATGGTCTTGTGGCGTGAGAGGTCGTGTGGGGGGTAGTCGGTGATGGAGTAGATGAACGGAAGTGGGTTTGTTCGGTGGAGCATTGGACGGGGCAATAGGGTGAAATAGGAGAGGGGAAATGATCGCAGAGATGTGGCGGAGGTTTTGAGATAGTCGGAGAGGAGTTTGGTGGCGTGTGGAGCGAGGTGTACCTCGTTGGAGGTGTGGCCGGAGCGATGGAAGATGAAGTCGCGGAGGTGTGGTTGAGGTTGAGACGGTGTGTCGACAGTGTTGGTGTAATGAGGAAGAGGTTAGGGAGTAGTTGAGGGTACTAATGGATGACGTGGGAAGTAGGAAGTGCCGGTTGTGGTGTTGCTGGCATCGGAGAAGGGAATAGCTCTGGAGAGAGAGAGGAAAAGCAAGGAAGAGGGAGGTTAAGGCGTCAGCTGGGATGACTTGATGCAGGAAAAAACGAGGAAGATGTCTCCACTACTGGTATTGCAAATAGACGATGAAGATGGATGGAGGGGCTCACCAAACGTCGAGGAGCTTTCGACCGAGAGAGAGAGAGAGGAATTATGGGCATTCTTGTCCGATTTTGAGCGTGAGGAGGATGGTATGATCAAGAGGTTCTTTTATAGACATCAGGAGGAGGTTTTGGGCTTGGGAAGCGAGCTTCCCAAGCTTAGAAAGCTTACCAAAGTTGGGAAAATCTTTGATACCCAAATCTCTTATACATTCGCATGAGAGGTTGGGCAAGTTTTAGGGAGTGGGATTGGGTTCAAAAGGAAGGGAATTTCTTGACGAACTTCCTTTTCAAATTTGAGAGGGATTCATCAAGAAATCAAGGAGTTATTTCCAAATTAAGGTCGCCGGAGCAAGTAGGAATAGGTTTAATGGCAGTAGGGACCTTTTTGTGAGAACGATGACAAAGTTAGGGGCCTATTTAAAAAAGTTTTGAATGTTAAGGGCAGAAATGTAATCAGAAAAAAGCAAGTTGCAAACTAGGACAAGACAAGCTTATATTGGGTCCAAATTTTGGTATAAACCTAATTTGGACATAAGGAATCCAATGGTGAAGTTGGATTTTGGTTTTGTCCAATTTGACTAGGTAATTTATGTGCAAACCTAAATTAGGGCAAATGTCTGTCAGAGACTCTGTTCTGGGTCAAAACAGGTTCTGATGGTAAAATTGAAGGTTCCAAACCTTAGAAAATATTTTTCTATGAATTTTAGAAGGTTTAGGTGAATTTTACTTTGACCAGAACCACAGTTAATTAAGCGGGTCTGTTTTTAGGGTTTCAAAAGTTATTTAATTCTCAAAACATGTGCAAACCCTTTTTTGCTTCTTCTAACCCACTTGTTATTCTTTTAAGACCATTTGACCTTCATTCAACCCCTGAGAAAACCCATGGTTGTACTGCATTCATGATATGCTGGTAAAATTGCAATTTTAACCCTAGTTTCTTATTTTTCCCTCAGAATACTTTTGCAGTGACTTATGACTCTATGTCACTTATGTAAGAGCATTTACTGAATTAATTGGATCAAAATGAGCTAGCTTTGGCTCATGTTGGTGTTCCCATCAACCTCAAATCCTTTTTGTTCTATGGACTTCTGAATTTGATCCCAATTGTTTTTCTCTTGAATTACATCTTCTAAGGGAATGTTTTCCTCTTCCTCATCAGTCAAATCAAACTCCTCAGGATTCCATGATTCAGCTAAATTCTTTGCTTCCCCAAATAGATCCTCATAAGTCATCCCCAGTAATTCAGCAATTTCTTGAACATCTTTTCCAAAAGGGGATTGTTTGATTTGTTCAATCTCGAGTTGTTGAGGATAAGAGTCAAGGTTTTCCTCAGGCCTCTAGTGGATGGGAAGAGAAGGGTGCGAATTAGTTGAAACAAAAGTCAAAGCAGATTCAGCATCAATATGGGATATCTTAGAATGATTAGTATCACCAAATCTAGATATCGAATCATTTAAGCACATCTGATCATGACAATCTCAGAAAAGATGACACCAGGGCCATGCAACCGTGGTTAGCTGGGAGTGCCATGACTGGTTGATCTTTCGCTTTTAAGTCGTTTGTAGTTTAATGTGGTGGAAAAATCGACTAATCAATTTTTAACAACAAATAACCACTCGCAGAGGAGCGAGTCGTATCCACAGGGAGGCAATAACGTATTAAAATTCGTGCCACTTAAAAATGTTTGTTCGTAGTCAATTTGGACAAGAACCAAGCCAAGATTGCGTTTAGATTAAGGTTTAAGCAAGAAACAATGCTAAAATGGTAATTATGAGAAACTATAGGATATTTTCCGCAATGCAGAATCAATAAAATATGATTAAAACGTGGCAATGGCAGAAAATGTAAATTTTAATTGACGATTTACTGTAGCAAAACAGGGGAATTTTTCCCCGTTGTCTTGCGCGACGAGGAGCCGATGGCCGGGCGCGGGAAGCTCGGAGGAGGTCCCTTGGACCAAGAGCTTCGAATCGGTGGTGGCGGCGAGTCACGCGGCGGCCGGAGGTGGCCGGACGAGCTCCGATGGAGGTGCTGTTGGTGGCGGCTCCAGGCGGTTGAGCGGGTGCGGCTGCAGCTGATGAGGGCGCGCAGGCTATTGTGCGTGGGCGGAGGGCGCTGCGGGCGGCTGGCGTGTGCGCGCAAGCTGCGGGCGCTTCTGCAAGCGCGGGCGGAGGATGCTGCAGGCGTGTGGAGATGGGCTTTGCAGGCGCAGGCGGAGGTGTGGCGGTGGTCTGTAGGCGCGGTTGGCGTGGGCACGCAAGCTGTAGGCGCTTCTGCAAGCGCGGGCGGAGGGTGCTGCAGGCGCAATTGGAGACGGTGGGCGCTAGTCTGCAGGCACGGTGAAGCGTTGGTCTGCAGGTGCGTGGAAGCGTTGTGGTGGTCTACAGGCGTGTGGAAGATGGTTGCGGTGGTCTGCAGGCGCGGGCGGAGGCGTGGCTGTTGGAGAGTTGGGGCGCGTTTGAGTTGAAGGTTGACGGACGTGGGAGCGCTGAAGGTTCTGCAGGTGCGGGAAGGGGTCTGCAGGCGACTTCAGGCGTGTGCGGTGGAAGTGAGCGGGTAACTTCAGACGTCTGGGAAATTCCCTAGACGTTTTAAGTTACTAAGAGGGTGGCTAAATCGGTAGCTCGGTGATGGTGGTCGGCGATGACGGCGAGGGGGATGCATGCTAAGGTGCTCACGGTAATGCGGCGAGCTCCGGATGGCGGTGTGGCCTGTCACACCACATGCCCACGGTGATGGAGACTCGTCGCCACAGTAGAGGCCGGCAGTGTGGAGTGGAAGAGAGAGGTTCTCTCTGCACAGTGGTGGGTCGGTGGCGGAGGCCTCCTGAGCTCGGCTGCCTCCCTCCTCCTTTTGTAGTGGCCTACACAAGTTTGAAATCAGCCGCCCGACCAGATCCACCACATCCGCTCCCCCTTGAATGGCTTCTTCACTGCAGCAGCCGGGCGTTGGAGCGGCAGCCAGCCGTTCTGAAAGAAGAAGAATAAAGAAAATAATGTTAAAATATTAGGGTTATTTATGTACAGACCCTCAACTTCTATGTTAATGAAAACAATGTACCTAATTGGTTATCTAATTAGATGAATGCTATTCTAAGCTAATTCTAAATGCACTTAAGATATGAATGCAATGTATGGATTATGTAATTAGATTAAAACTATGAATTAATCTATTTACATCCTAATTTATACTAAATAAATGTTAGAATTAACCTAATGTGTAGGCACTTAAATAGTTAAATAGCCCACAACTATGGGCTAATCAAATACCCCCATGCCTAGTTTTTGCTAGTCCCTAGAAAAATTAAGCAAAACCTAGCACTCTAAGTAGACTAGTCAACTCACTTAGTCTTCCTTTAGAAGCATATTAAGTTCAGGTTCTAGACCCAAGATTCCTAAGTAGTTGCTAAGTTACAGACTAGGTCGGCTAAAGACGAGTTGTAGGCACAAGTTTCCCTGATTTCTGACTCTACCCTAAAGTTTATTGATCCCTGAGATTAAAGCATCCGTGCTTGTGCATTGGTCCGAGTTATTTGAGTTAAAGGAAATTTTTTTTTTTTGTTTGATTCTTCTAAGTCTAACCTCAGATCAGCTATCAACACGGTCTGTGTCGGATTCATTGTCCCCATTACCATACCTCGAAGGGTGCCTGGCTTTCGATGCTTCGAGATAGCACCGCCCATAAAGACCCCAAGAACTCCTGGCAATCGACACTTCGAGATAGTATCGCCCATGGATTTCTTAAGCGAATTCAGGCCTATGGCAATCGGCACTTCGAGATAGGGCCGCCCATGGTACCTGAACCGCGCAATGCGCTTACATGCCCCCAGTAGGATGGATATCCTAAGAGACAAGCGCCGAGGAGGTAATATGTTACCATCGCATCCTCAAGGTGAGTATATACTCCACCTCTCCTGTGGCGGGAACTCTTCCAATCAAAATGTGTTTTCAAGCCTTTCTTAAGTCAAAACTAAGAGAACCAAATCTCTTTTCAGAAATTAAGTTAATTACCAGACCAAGTGTGTGAAATTTGGATGCATGGGTTACAAGGACCCGTAAACCAAAAGGTAGAATAAGACTCCAGGTACTACCCCACCTTTTAACTCAAACCCTAGCTTCCCTTCCTCAACCTCTTGAAGAATGGTCCACAACTTAACTCCTACTTAAGTTTTTAAGTCCACAAAGGACCCAAAGGTCTAAAGCTAGTAGCTTATTTAGCTTCTAAACTTTGACCCTAGAATTAATTTAGTCTACGCTAGAGTTCTGATTTGCTTAAGAATGCAGGACTTAGCCAGTTAAGCTCAAAAGTTTTTTTTTTTTTTATGTGTACAAATGTATGCAATTATGTTATGTATATCCCCAAGTACACCCCCCCATGCCTAAAATCTGCAATGTCTTCATTGCATAGAAGGATATTACCTAGGTCAGAGCTGGGCTGAATAGCCGAAGAACCTGCAAATCAGGTTCAAGAATTGCAGAAATAGGCCCTAAAAATGAGCAAAGCAAAGTTGGCCTAGAAAATAGGTAACATAGGATGTTGGCGAGCTGATGATGAATCCCGATAGCAAATGCTTGCCCAACTAAAATGGGAATGAAATCTTCCCAGGTCACCAGAAGAGGTTCTAAAGGATAAACAAGTAAAATAACCTCCAAAGGGGTAGGGGGAGGATGACAAGGATCCTCCAAAAAGAATGGGGAAGGAATGGTATAGAGATAAACTCCCAGGGTAATGGACTGACTAAAGAAATCATCAATCCATACCTGATACTCCATTACAGAAAATATTGGTCTGTTAAGCCCCCTCGTCAGAACAAAAATGAGCAATTCTCTAAGGCAAGGATCGTCTAGGGTGTCCAAGTTATGAGGTAGTGGGATGGCCATAAGATCTAGGTTGGGTTTAATCAGCTTTGTGTCCATCCCAAACACTCTTTCTAAATCCTCAATTTCATCCCTAGCATTCCTTGCACCATCACGTGGATCTTCCTGCTCTTCATCAGGAGTCACAATTTCGCTTTCAGATATAAGCGAATCAGAGGGTGACTTCGAAGTGAATGAAGGCAGGTTGGAAGCAACAGATCTAGGGATTATCCTATCAACGTCATCCCCGGGTTTTTGTTCTTTACTCAAATCTTCCCGGGAGTCTATATGTGAATCCACATAAATCTTAGAAATTGCTTCCAAATTTTCCATCATTTTATCATGAGGAGAAATATCATCAATGGGTGTGCCAAGGAAACCTAATTTGGTCAAATTTGTGACATCCTCAGGGGCTAACTCTTCAAATAAGACATAATCACCCTTAGTGTCACTCCAAATCTTGAATGTAAGTTCCTCATATAATTCGTCTTCCTCCTCATCACACAATTCATCATGTACCCGAGGTCTAGAATCATTTAATATCTCAGCAGATCCCCTACGGTGCTCTATCTGAGGTAAATTGTTTACATTGGTTACATCAGACTCCTCAGATAGGTCAATTTCTTTAGGGTTAGGTTCCCTAAGGGTGGGTTTGAGTTCCATATCGTGATCAAAAGGGAGGGTAGGATTAACAACTTGACTTTGACCCACTTCATCAAATGTCACGAAAATACTATCATCTGGGTCGAGGTCTTCCAATGGTACCATCATTCCCTTTTTTTGACTCCAATATAATTCAGGTGGATACTCAACCTTATCATCATCTTCCTCGGGTTGCCACCTTTCTTCATCCAATGCATAGCTACTTTCATGTGTATTTTCCTCCCACCTAAAGTGTAGATCTCTCAAGGAAGTGTCATCTAATGGGGAGGTTTCAAAATCGATCCTCGAAAAGTAGCTATTCTCCCCAGAATTTCCCTCCAACTTAAAGTGTAGCTTTCCCATGGGAGATGCATCTATTGTAGAGGGGTGTACGTCATCTTCAATGGGGTAGATTGGGTGGCTAATTTCATCTCTTTCTTGTTGGCCTGCTCTCAAAGATTCTCTTAACAATTCACTCATTTCATTTTGCATTTCCTGTATTTCCATCTTCAAAGAGGAGAGGTCATTTCTATCATAAGAGAAGTCAGGCTCAGGCTTATAGTACCCAGGAGTGTTTGTCCAACCATTATAAGTTTTCAGGGAGGGTGGGTTGGGTATTTCTTTGGTATGTGGGATATTGGGCAAAGCAAATCCCGCTCCTGAGTTCTACTCACTAATTTGGGGTTAACTAGGCCAATACTCCTATAATAGGAGTAAAATGGATCCCAATGATTGTCATTATGTCCATCAAGGAATGGACCATCTCGGCGTCTGGGATCGAAGGATGCAGAGTGGGGGTGAGGGTGTGGGCAAGATGTGAAAGGATGAAAATCAATGTGGTCCATTCTAACTCACACCTCAATCAGAATTCCCCAAGCAAGACACAATTCAAAAAGGACCTTTTAGGTCTTTCCCAATTTAGGCTTTTGATTTTAAGTCAGATTGCAAGTGACAATACAATTTGTTCAGTCAATTTAAGCGCCTATTACCAACCTACGGTTCTCCTAAGAAGACCTAGTTGGAGCTTAGGTGTTCTTCCCTAAATTTCAAATGGTCAAGTAAATCCAAAGACGGAAGATCGAGGGATGCAAGTAGGCCTAAGCCTTCCTTTGAAGCTGTGCTTTCGCGGTGCTCCTCAACTACCCCCAAAAATCCGTGACAGGGTATCCCCCTCTTTGGATTTACAAAACCTTTGATCTCAAGTTCCGAACACTTCAGAATCCAACGAAAGGAGGGCTCTTGTCCTAGTATTTCCAAACCTAAGGAGTGTCTAGAAGCGTGCCGTGGTGCAAGTGAAATAAGTGTGCATACACCGTCAAAGATTTTGAACTTTGAATCGCACGCCAAGTTTGAAAATCAAATCCTTGGTTTCTAAAATGTCCTTCCTTTAATTAGTCCTTTTTCTAAATAAAATGTGACCACTTGTTAGATCGCTTCAAGACAAACTTTGTGGTCTTTGCATTAAATTCTAAATGCAATGCGTGATCAAAAATATGATGCAAAGTAAGAGAATACGTACCTTGCCTCCAGCAATCTTCGATGCAAAAATGCACGCAATGCAGAAAAGCAAATCTAGAGGCTGCTCATACAGACCTAAATGGTTCGTCCTAGGGCAGGCAACTTCTAGCAGGCAGCTCATTTTTTTTTCTTTTCTTTTTCTATTTTTTTTTAGAACTACTTATGCACAAGCAAATAAAAGAAATAATAAAAAAAATAAACCTAAATCTAAAGAAAAGGGAACAGACTCCCAAAAATTACCCAACACGGGCCCAAAACAAAATCGGGGAACAAACCCCTCAAAATACGCCCCAGAACAAGGGTTTCAAACTATCTGCAATGAAAAATTAAGTCTACAGTCTTAATTCTATTCTAATTAAATTAGCGATTAAATACAATGGTGTCCATCGCGTCCTCGTCCTTCTCCTCCTTTCAAAATTGCTTGTCCACTTCTCATCTGGCGACGTCAAGGGTCCCCTCTCATAGTGGCTGATTCTTGCACAAATTTTCTCGCACAGAAAAGAAAATAATGAATGGTCAAATCTCTATGCAATTGACAAATAATCAAAATAAAATTAGGAAAAATTATTGCGTCTGTTGCCTCCCCGGCAACGGCGCCATTTGACTGGTCGATCTTTCGATTTTAAGTCATTTGTAGTTTAATGTGGTGGAAAAATCGACTAATCAATTTTTAACAACAAATAACCACTCGCAGAAGAGCGGGTCGTATCCACAGGGAGGCAATAACGTATTAAAATTTGCGCCACTTAAAAATGTTTGTTCGTAGTCAATTTGGACAAGAACCAAGCCAAGATTGCCTTTAGATTAAGGTTTAAGCAAGAAACAATGCTGAAATGGTAATTATGAGAAACTATAGGATATTTTTCGCAATGCAGAATCAATAAAATATGATTAAAATGTGGCAATGGCAGAAAATGTAAATTTTAATTGACGGTTTACTGTAGCAAAATAGGGGAATTTTTCCCCATTGTCTTGCGCGATGAGGAGCTGATGGCCGGGCGTGGGAAGCTCGGAGGAGGTCCCTTGGACCAAGAGCTTCGAATCGGTGGTGGCGCCGAGTCGCGCGGCGGCCGGAGGTGGCCGGACGAGCTCCAGCGGAGGTGCTGCTGGTGGCGGCTGCAGGCGGTTGAGCGGGTGCAGCTGCAGCTGATGAGGGCGTGCAGGCTATTGTGCATGGGCGGAGGGGGCTGCGGGCGGCTGGCGTGTGCTCACAAGCTGTGGGCGCTTCTGCAAGCGCGGGCGGAGGATGCTGCAGGCACATGGAGATGGGCTCTGCAGGCGCGGGCGGAGGCATGGCGGTGGTCTGCAGGTGTGGTTGGTGTGGGCGCGCAAGCTGTAGGCACTTCTGCAAGCGCGGGCGGAGGGTGTTGCAGGCACGGTTGGAGACGGTGGGCGCTAGTCTGCAGGCGCGGTGAAGCGTTGGTCTGCAGGCACATGGAAGCCTTGTGGTGGTCTGCAGGCGCATGGAAGATGGTTGCGGTGGTCTGCAGGTGCGGGCGGAGGTGTGGCTGTTGGATAGTTGAGGCGCGTTTGAGCTGAAGGTTGACGGACATGGGTGCGCTGAAGGTTCTGCAGGTGCGGGAAGGGGTCAGCAGGTGACTCTTCAGGCATGTGCGGTGGAAGTGAGCGGGTAACTTCAGACGTCTGGGAAATTCCCCAGACGTCTTAAGTTACTGAGAGGGTGGCTGAATCAGTAGCTCGGTGATGGTGGTCGGCGATGACGGCAAGGGGGATGCACGCTAAGGTGCTCACGGTAATGCGGCGAGCTCCGGATGGCGGTGTGGCCTGTCACACCACATGCCCACGGTGATGGAGACTCGTCGCCACAGTAGAGGCCGGCAGTGTGGAGTGGAAGAGAGAGGTTCTCTCTGCACAGTGGTGGGTCAGTGGCGGAGGCCTCCTGAGCTCGGCTGCCTCCCTCCTCCTCCTTTTGTAGTGGCCTGCACAAGTTTGAAATCAGCCGCTCGACCAGATCCACCACATCCGCTCCCCCTTGAATGGCTTCTTCACTGCAGCAGCCGGGCATTGGAGCGGCAGCCAGCCATTTTGAAAGAAGAAGAATAAAGAAAATAATGTTAAAATATTAGGGTTATTTATGTACAGACCCTTAACTTCTATGTTAATGAAAACAATGTACCTAATTGGTTATCTAATTAGATGAATGCTATTCTAAGCTAATTCTAAATGCACTTAAGATATGAATGCAATGTATGGATTATGTAATTAGATTAAAACTATGAATTAATCTATTTACATCCTAATTTATACTAAATAAATGTTAGAATTAACCTAATGTGTAGGCACTTAAATACTTAAATAGCCCACAACTATGGGCTAATCATGCCACAGTCCCCAATCTTTCCATCTTATTGATCTTGCTTTGATCCTCCCAAATCATCCATGTAGTCCAATTGTATGTCTTTAAACATAAAAGACTCATACTTTGGCCCACTATGGATTGGCTTCTCAAAATAGAATGGTTGCAATTCAGGGGCTAAATCAAGATGTATTTCTTCAAGTGAGTCTTCCTCCTCAAAGTCAGTTTCTAGGATATCAAAAAGGGCCTGTTCTGCATAATCACAAGGTTGGTGGGTAAGCTCGATGTATATAGAGGTTGGGATTGGATAAGATGTCATTCTTATAGTTGAATCCTCAACCATGAGTGGCTCACCACCAACTTGTGGCATACTCAGACCAAGTTTATCACCTTGTGCTTTCTAGATTCTATTGAGCTATTTTGTTAGATTATCTATATTTCTTTAATTAGCTTCTCTCATCCATTAAACTACTTGGAGTAATTGGGTGATCTCAAGATCACCACCGTGGTCAGGGATTTAATAAAGCTGAGGATAACAATTTCCAGGATTTCTTTCCTCAGTTATATCAGAATATCTATCATCTGAATACTTAGGGTAAGAATCATATCCTTGGATTAGTGTTGTAGGGTTATCCCAATGAGAAGGTAAAGTTGTTTGGGTAGAATTGGGATAATTTGTAAAGTGATTTCGAGGATTGATATTCTAGGTATTGGGATTCTGAAGCATATCCCTGATCTGGGGAGAGATGAGTTTGGTTGAACCGGTAAAGATAGTTGGTCATGCCAATTAGGTGCTGGTCCTGCATGGAGGGTGTCTTTTGAGGTTGTAGAGATCCTTGATATCTAGAGATTCGTTTGGGATTCGAGGTAGGCCTGGCTATACCTGGGGAATATGAGGTGTAGGCAAGGGAACCAAGTCCTAGGTGTTGAGGAGAGTTCTCCCACCCTAAAAAAGTTGAAGTAAGGGAAGGGTTGGGATAGGGAGAAAAGGAGGAATAGTGTGAGGCAAAAGTGTATGGGTCTATGGTTTCCTCCTCAATCAGTTCTTCCTCATGGCAATTAGTCATTGGAATGTATTTAAAATAATTAGGTCTTCTCCTTAGTTTACTCTCTAAAGGTGGTACCAAATCAGGATTTAGAGACCTTTTAGCATCCATGTACTAGAGAAAGTTAATAGATGAGAGAGAAGACAGATGAGAGAATACTTCACCCTTTCCATACAAGTAATCAAACTAGTCCTTAGAGTGTCAACCCTAAATAGACCTGATCCAGGCTCCCCAAAATACGACTAGGTTAGATCAACCCTTGAATTACTTGGCTAGCCAGAAGTGTGGGACCCCTAGGACACCCTGCATGGTGGGACACCACTAAGGGTTAACATGGTTATCGCGCCAACCTTTCTTGTCACAAGTGCGTCCAAGTAGACAAGGCCTTGGCCTTAGCCCAATCTAGTTTCAAGTCCCCAAGTCTATTAGTCCTGCCTAGGGCACGACTACTCAGTTTTAAGCTTGGGTTTGATGTGCTTTTGGAATATGATGGGAGTTAGAGGGGTGTTTTCCCTTAAGATTGATTTCAGAGATATGAAATGCGTAGGCAAAGGGTTCATAAGCAATTTTTTATGATGAACTGAATTTTAAGATTTGAATACTTGTGTTAATGCATTTTAGGGTTCACTTGGGTTAATATCTTCAGTGATGGTTCTGATTAGGCACACAAGAGTTTTTGCAAATCCCAATTTGTTTGATAGATTTCCTTTAAGTATGGAGATGTAGGTGTACTCTATCCTTAATGTGAAAACCTAAGTGCAGATACTTCTAGATGATTCTTTTAAGTCCAAAAGTCAGATGATTGATGTGACCCAAGCAATGAAATCAATTGAACTTCTTAAACCACTAACTAGGCACTCATAAAATATTTTTCAAGAATTTTTAATGCACGTTTTTTATTTTTTTCTAATTTAAAGTGTACTAGGGGTTTTGCAGCCTGTTTTGACCCTCAGTGCGTGGTTGAATAATCATGTAATCAAACGTGTAAGAAATATTTTTTCAGATTTTTGGTAGATTATTGATTATCTTTGAAATTAAGTGCCACAAATTTCAAGTCAATTGGTGTTGTAGAAAAATTCATATGATATTTTGAACTCCAAAAAATCAGGAACAATAACCGAATTGATAACAGATCAGTGAGTGAATTTTCAAAAATTTTTTGTAAGTCAGATTTACATGAAATTTGGATATGTTGTTTCTGACTTCAAAACTCATGACCAATCAACATTCAAGAATTTTTGGACTTGTAGATCTTTGTGAATTGAATTTATAAGTTAATATTTTCTTTCATCTCGAAAATCACTAACAAGAGAGATTTTCTTTTTTCAATAAGCAAGAAAATTCTAATTAATCTTAAGGTTCAAACAAATCCTAAATCTAGCTAATCAAACTATGGGTACTTACCTAAGATTCGAACCCGCACTTTCTCCGTTATTGTATCTGGTTCATATTTCTTCATTTTCTGCAGACATGAAATTAATAACAAGTTAGAAATCTCAAATATGTACTGAGAAGCTTCAAAAAAAATTCTGTTGCCTCCCTGGTAATGGTGCCAACTTTTCCACCACGTAAATCACATTTTAAAAGTTGATTTAGTTGTAGTATAGTGTGAACACATCTACAAATAAATTTATAAACTCCGATGAGTATCGGGTCGTTCGCAGGGAGGCAACCTTGATTTTTACATAAGCTTTTCAATAAAACTAATTCTAACATGATATATACATATATACGTATATATGTATAAAGCAGATATCTAAAGAATTAGAATTTTATCGCAATTAGATAGAGTTTTTCACAATAGAAAATGCTAATAGAAATAGATTGATAGCAGATAGATAGAAAGAGAGAGGGGGATAAAGAGAGAGAGATAGAAGGAGGTAGAGAGACAACACCACTTGTAGGATGCTTGTGCAAGATATGGTAGCACCTTAGATCTTGAGCGTCGGGATGAAGGTTGAAGTAGAGATGCAGAGGGACGGAGAATCATGGAAAAGCAGGTGAAAGAGATGCCTGGAGTTCATGGAAGAGATTTGTATCTAGTTCATAGCAAGAGTTGTTCTTCAACTGGGGGGCCCTGTGCTTTCTTTTATAGTTTTTGTGGAGGGCAAAAAGGGTATTTTGGCCCTCTATCTCATGTAACAACTCCTGGGCAATCAGATCTATCGATCGGGAGATCAACGGGTCAGATTTGGCCTCAAAATAGCCTCCAATGCACCTACATCATGTGGAATGCACCTTTGCTTGACACTTGGCGACTGCTGAGCCCTTGGATCATGCCTGCTTACTTTTTCTCTCTGCGTGCGTGCTTACTAATTCAACTCCACGCACTCAAGCCTCAGCCATCCGATCTTAGGATCAGACGGCTTAAACTTCACACTCGCATCGCCTTCTCAAAGCCTACATGCGTTGAGAAAGCATTTGTAAGCGTGTTTTGCCGTGGAGCGTTCAAATCATGCCACATGGTCACTCCGGTGCTCTTTGATCAAGATCCGACAGCCAACAGCTTGCTTGCCCATTGCCTTCCCTGATTTCATACTGAGCGAGCCATGAACTCACGCCCGTCATGCGGACCAATGCGCTTACCGTTGCGCTGAAGCCACGTTCGTGTCGCGTTTTCATTTTAAGGCAACTTATTCTTGGTCATTGGATGAAGATCCAACAGTCGAGATCTTCTTGATGAAGTACGGTGAGGTGGGCAATGCGGTGCGCTCGTGGCCGTTGGGTGAAGATCCAACGACCCACAGTGCGCGAGGGTAGCCTTCTCAGATGGGGTGGCGATGAGGGGGTGGCTATGATGGTTCCATGGACGACCATGATGGTGCCATGCGGCACCATCGTGGCCATCCATCTTCTTTTCTTTGTTTCTAGTGATGTAGACCTCCGATTGGGTTGATTTTTGCGTCGTTGGACTATGATCGCTGATCCGGATCCATCTGTGTGATCGGATCTTTCATCTAGTGCTTGGATCATTGTCCTCTAGATCCATTGCCTCTATTCTTCTCTAGATTGTACAAGATGCTCTGGTTGTCTGATCGAGATGATTTCGGAAGCATTGGACTCCCATCGTCATTCTGATCAGATCTGTTTGGTCTGATCTGACATCCGTAGCTTCAAATCATTGATTTGAAATCGTCTCTCATTGGTACATAAAATGACGATATTATCTATATGATTAATAAACTAGTTATTATGCCAATTACGATGCCTATGTATGCATTATTCTTAAGTTATGCTAGAATCTATCTTAATTCAGGTGATTAAGGTTGCATGATTGCTGTACAATTAGGTATCATCATCTAATTATCCAAAACTTAAGAGTCCTTGCACTAGACTTAGCGCACTAGTAGTCTCTCTACTTTCTTCTCACAAATACTAGGTGCATCTAATAAAAGAGAGTATGCCTTACTCCCTTTAAACTATCCAAGGATTCAACAAACTAAAAATGCTTATCGATTTTCTACAAAGATCCATTACCTAGTCTACGTGCAAGTGAAGTAATTGTACTAGATTGTAAACTTAAAAATAATTTAAGAAGAAAATCTTCAATGACACCTACATGATAAAGATGTTTTGCTAGGGCTAACCAATTCAGCTCAAGAAAACAAAAGAGATTTTTTTTTAAATGCACCTAATCTAAATGCAAGAATACTACCTAAAAATTCAAAATTACACCCCACCATGCCTAAATCCTACAATGTCCTCATTATAAAATTAAAATAGGGGGAGAAAGGAAGGAAATCACCCAATGAATGCATTATTCAGGACATTGGGTTGCCTCCCAACAAGCACTGCATTTTCTATTGGCAACCAGACTTATAGGGAACCTGTAAGTCTGGTTCCAAACAGAAAGAGCTAGGCCCTAAAAATATGTGTAACAACGCGTGCCTAGAAAACAGGTAGCTATAGATGTTGGTGAACTGATGATGCAGCGTGATTCCAAATGCTCGTCAGAAGAGATGAAAATAGACACCTCTTAGGCTACCTAGAGTGGTCTAGGAAAAAGAGTAACAGAAGAAGAGACCTCTTCAAATGGAATAAGTGGAGGACAACAAGGGTCCTCCAAAGTAGGAAGGGTTTTAAAAGATGTATGCATAATTATTTCAAACCCTTGAATGGCAAGACTAAAAGTACAAATCAATCCACACCCGCCATACTACTTGGAGATGTACTGGCCTGATATGCTCCCTAGAAAGAATGTAACTGAGTAGAAACCTATGCTAAGGATCTGTTAGGAAGTGTAAGGGTTGTTTGTAGTGTTAGGAGGTAATGTTTAACTCCAAGGAGGGCCTAGTTCATGTTAAGTCTAGCTCCAACAACAATTCAGATTCTATATTATTCTCCCTAATAGTTGCTGCAGAAAAATTCATGTCACCCTACCTATCATTAATAATTTCCTTAAGAATAGAAGTCATATTTTCACCTTCCAGTATATGTGAATCAATGGTGGACTCCAAATCACATTTATTTATTGGTAGGGTCGAAGCAATTGAATCATTATCATTAACTTCATCCTTGGATTCTTTTGGTTCACTTAAGTTTTTGTCGGGGTGTATATGTGATTCACAAGGGGAGGCATTGCTTCAGTATCCTCAATTACTTCTGAAGGTGGATCAGTCTTAATGTTATGGAGTAAGCCCATATCTCTCAATTCAGTATTCTTCTCAGGGCATAAATTCTTAATTGGTATATATTGTCCCTGAGAGTTTCTCTTAGGTTCAACAATCATATGTTGGTCTTCCTCCAACTTAGACTCCGTATCTTCCCAATTTTGTGGAGGATGACTTTTAAAATCAAAAGAAGGAATCCAGATTTCACCAGATCATTTGTATCCTCAGGGGGTAAGTCCTCAAATAACACATAATCACCCTGAGATTCACTCTAAACTCTAAGCTCAAGTTCGTCCATTGGGTCATCATCCTCCTCAAAAATAGACTCTTTGTATTCCTGAGAGCAAAAATGATCCAATTCATCCTCCATTCCCTTAGGGTCACCTTCATTGGGCACATGTAAATCCATAGAATGGTGAATCGTAGGTGTTGGTTACATAAGTGGAGGGTCGGGATTATGCTCACTAATGGTAAAATGGGATTCCACCACATGATTAATAGGGAAGTGGCATGAACAATACGACGTTGACCCATAGCATCAGGGGTAGGAAAAATACTATCAGTGGGATCAAGGTCCTCAAGTGGTACCATATTCCCTTCCTTTTGGCTCCAATATAGCTCAGGTGGATAATCATTAAGATAGTTCTCCTCTAGTGGCCGAGTCTCATGGGGAGAGTGATGTAAACACATTTACACTACTTAAGATGTCTATTTATGCATGTTCTTAAGCATAGGATTGCATTGCATGCTATAAATATTGCATAACATGCATCATCTTGCATTTAGAGTAGTTTGAATAAAATGGAGGTTAATTGTCTCCTTTTATGTGCTTGGATAGGGCAAACTTTTTATCGAGGCCTCAGATTGAAGATACAACCGTACAGATGTTATCAAGGCGACGATTGGAGTTCAATGACTCCAAGATTGCCCTAATCAGGCATCTGTAGCATCAGATAGTGACCAAGGAACCCTAGAAGATCAAGAGCCAGGATGGTGTAAATCCACACTTCAAATGACAAATCCAACCACACAGATGGATTCAGAATGACGATCGCAGCCTAACGACGCAAAAATTGAGTCAATCCGACACCCATGGCACCATCTACATCATCCAGAAGATGGACGGCCAAGATGGCGCCACGTGGCGACATCTCGGTCGCCCAAATGCTCGCACGCACCCGTTGAAGCTCCTACATCCACTCTTCTCCACCGTTGGATCAAGATCCAACAGCTGTGGACGCGGCGCATTGAAATCATCCGCGCGACCATCCGCGCTCCGTAGGGCAGTGGGCGAGGGAGTTATCGCGAGCAGCGGACACGGGTTCGACCCGCAGCGAGCAGGCGAAGGGCGCAGGCGAGTGGGTGCGGGCATGCATCTGATCTTGATCGGGCGGCCGTCCACGCTCAATAGCGTCGACGCACTATCGCATGCCCGAGCCTCACGCGGCATCGTATGCGTTGGGGTGGGTGAGCAACGAGCGGGCGAAGGCACAATATGGGCCGTCCGATCTCGCGATTCGACGGCTGTGGACTGCTGAACGTGCGGCAAGCGTTGAGCGTGAGCAGACAAGTGGGCGCGCGCGGGCAGCGGCCACTACGCCCACGTTGGGGCTTTAGTGACGGTTTTATCCGTCACTAAAGACCCCTTATTTAATGTTTTAAAGATGTAATGACCAATTTGCTCCCACTCCTTGCAACTATAAAAGGAGACCCCCTCCACACGAAATTCTCATCCCTTCCTTCTCTTCTCTACCTCTCCAAAGCTCAGGAGAAGCTTGTCCCACACCTGGGATGCTTCTTGTGAGATAAAGTCCAAATTTTTGTCCCCTTCGGAAGTGGATCCCACGACGACGAAGACGTGCTACCCTGTTCCCGTTCTTCCGCTTTGTCCTCCTTCGTCCTGCTTCATCCTCCTTCGTCCAGGTGTCGTCTCGTCCAGCTCGTCCTCCAAGAGACCGTTAAGGAGGATATCTCTCTCCCCATTCCTTTTATTGCTTACTAGATTAGATTTACTACTTTCTAGAGTAGTTCGGCTCGTCCTCCAAGCGACCATCTAGGAGGATATTAATCTCTCCATTCTTTTACTGCTTTCTAGAGTACATTTACCGCTTTCTTGTGTAATCATTTTCCCGCTTTCTAGTCGTAATATTTAGTGTAATGAACAATTCCTTTTGATATTGAATTCCATGTGCATTCTATATCTCTTTTGATTTTTGTTTGTATTATTCTCTCTCTTATTCTCTCTCTCTCTCACTCTTTTATTTATTGTAAGTAGTTCTAATTAATTGAATTATTTCGTGACAAATAAAAACAAATGCATAGTTTTTAAACCAAACGTCCGCCTCCTTGTGTTCGACTCGGAATTTCAATTTCGGTATAAATTTTATTTATTCAACACGAGTTCTTCGCTTTCAAACTACAATGACAGGTTTTTCAAAATCGAACACGTTAGCGTAGCAATTCGGCATCCAACATTTTGGCGCTGTTGCCAGGGTGGCGACGCTCTTTGATTTCTCTTCATGTTTTCTAACCTACAAATCATTTACCTCACTTCTCTCCTTTCTTATTGTGATTGCAGGTACTCTTTCGAGACAAGCAACAGCGGTAGATTGGAGTAAAGTGTTGTGGAAGGTTTTGTAAGTTACCCCCACCCCCCACCCATTAGATTTCACTTCACCACATAATAACGCAAACATCAATCAACCTAGGTGTTCTTATAAACTCTAAGGTTAGATTGTTTGTTGTTTGATACCCACACCCACTCCAACCCCCACATTAAAAAGAAAGAAAAATAAAAAAAATCTCACAGAGGTGCACAACCTCATCTGATTTTTAAACTCAACCGGTAAATTGATCTTTGGAGTCGGTACACACATCCAAACACATAATTGAGTAGAAATCAGATTAGGTAATCACTTGTGTACCTAATTAAGTGGTGCAATAGGCCAATTGTTTGAGTTGATTGAGCCACACCAGTTCAATTAAAATCAACTCATCAAGTAGCTGCCACTTAGGTTCAACTCTTAGGGATTTATTAGGCACTCCACATTCTTTTTAATCTTTAAAGGAAAACATCTTCACCTGTGCTTGCAAAACCTGGTGTGCCAACGAAACTTGCTTGAAAACACCTAAAGTTGAATCCTAAAAGCTACTAAGCAAGATATGAACTCTAAAATTCACCACATCAAAAATAATCTTGCTTGAAAACCATTGGTTGTGCATGCACACACAAATCAACCAATCATTAAGGGCACAACCCATTTAAAGGGCACATCACATTCCAAAGCACATTCAAACCTAGCCCTAAATAAAATAGAGTAGACGTTGGCCTTAAGGATTCGACTAGCTCTTCAGAGCTCAGAATGAGATTATTTTCGATTAGTCTGTTTCTACTGTTCAATCTGATGTCTAGCTAGGGGAGCAGAATCAAACGATCGCGGTTGGGGGGTACACTAGGAACCGGAGGCACAAGCTGAAGGAAGAACCTTCTCCCCAGTCTCTCCTTCTAACTGGTTGGATTGAACAGACAGAAGTAGACCAAATCGTTCCTGTATCTCAAGATGGGTTTTGGGAGTCTGTAGGTATGTAGGCTAGCCCACTTAAGGACAGGTTTGATTGTTTGTATTGCAGGGAGCCTTTCTTCCTCCTGTTTCTCATGAATCCTCCCACATATTACACGCATTCCCGCTCTTTTCCTCCTGTTTTGAATTATCCTCAACATGACGATTATCCCGACTCGTACTGTAATCAACCATCAGTTAGTTGGGATAACTCAGATTGTGGATACAGTTCCGAACCTCCGTGTTTATGGTCTAACCCTAAACAGTTTGATTGTGATTTCTATCATTCTTAGAGTCACATCGGTTATAGATCGTCATCTTTTCATGAATAACCTAATACGATCTACAATCAAGAAGGATACACTGATCCTTACCCATCCTCTGATTACACTGCCTTTAGGTCATCACCACCTTTTGAACAATCTGAAATGACCTATTATCAGGAAGGGTATAACGAATCTCAATTCGTTAATTCCCCTACATTGACCCTAAACCTGCCAAACCCTGAACCAACTCATTTGGTTTAGGTTAACCAGGTTCAAGATAAGGTTCTGGTTAACTTGAGGAATATCATTCAATCTTTAGAAGTTCAGCCAATACCTTGCATTGAGAGATTGGAGCCCCTGATTGAAATGATTGATGATTTGAACAAGTCTTTGTTGGATTGGCTCCAGGATGTTAAGGATAAGAACCTGGGTGAGTTTCTACTTGGGAAATTAGCGAAATTAAGGATGAGATTTGTGGTCGCTTTGATTCAATCATGGGATGATTCCCAGGATGAACTCCCTTCAGGAAAGCCAATGACAGAACCTGCTCAGGCACCTGTTGGGGGGACACGTGTTATGAGGCTGACCAGATTGAATTAAAGAAACCAATTAAGGATGATCTGATTTCTTCACCTAAGATCCCTGAGCCAGGGTTCGAGGAAATGTATGTCTCCTTGGAACACAAAGTGACAGATGATTTTGGGATATACATTGATATGGATCCTGATTTCTTTGATGGTGAAGATTCAAGTTGCGAAGTCTCACGTGAGGTTTCTGAACACGATTTTTGTGAGACGATTGGGCCTGAGGAATCTGATAGAACATTTGATAGCCCAATAACTGAGGAAACTGATTTTATTAGGGCTCACATTATGGATCCAGAATCGCATTTTCTGGAGGATTCAATCAAATGCCCTGATTGTCAGTTACACCCCATTGAATTTATAGATGATTCTATTTCTGAGATAATTAGATCCAAGACAATTCTGATTCAGCCACATTGAAACCGTCGGTTTTGTTTGATGACTGGGTTTTGGTTTTGTTATAACGTTGTAGTAAAGCCGGTTATTACCAACATTTCAAATATAAATTTTTTACTCGGAAAATAAAAGAGTTCCCGAGGTCGAACTCAGGGAGCAAGTCGTATTCTAGAGATATACATGTTTCTTTTACAAAATAAAGAAAGAGAGAGGGAAAGAATTTGTTGTTCTCTTTGTTTTCTCCTCGTGATGTTCTTCTTTCTTTCTTTCTTCAGATCTCCTTCTTCTTCTTCTTCGTTCTGCAGTGGTTATGCTCCTCTTCAGATCTCCTTCTTCTTCTTGGTTTCTGTCTTGGCCTCTCTTCTTCTTTTTCTGCAATCTCTTCTGTGAATGTTTCTTCTTCCTTTCTTTCTTCAGATCTCCTTCTTCTTCTTCTTCGTTCTGCAGAGGTGATGCTCCTCTTCAGATCTCCTTCTTTTTCTTCCTTATGGCTGCAGAGCTTCTACCTTCAGCTACTAAGTCTTCCTTTCTTCTTCTTCTGCTTTGGCCGTTGCTCTTCTTTTCTTTCTTTCTTCAGCCTGCCTTCTTTCCTACTCTGGCTGCTGACCTTTCGTCGTCTGACCCGGTGCTTCGACGACTTAACTATGCATTTGCTACAGTGCAGCTCCTTCTTCTTCCGCGGGTCTTCTTCTTCGCCTGCGCCTGCACACTTCAGAGTTTTTCGTAAAGAGGGAAAACCTACTCTACCCTCCCCCCCCCGCGTCTCTCTTTCTCTCTGAAACCACTCTTGGGAAAGCTCTCCCAGAGCTACCGGGTAACCGGGTTCGGATCAGGCCCGGGTCCAGGCCCACCGGCGTGCGTGGTGGGCGAGGAGTGCAGGTCAGTCGAGTCGGGTCGGGTCGGTTCGGGTCAGGTCCGCGGGGCGTGAGCGCGGACGAGACCGGGTAACCGGGCGGGTGAAGGGGACCTCACCCCGTGTACTGAGGCAGTAAGGCTACTGCACTTTTGCATCTTATGTCGCTGCGGCTCTTCAGGCATTTCCGAGGTGGGACTAAACGGCCCACCTCAATTGCGCGCCCGCAGCGGGGAATTCAGCAGGAGATGGCGGCGTCACGCAGAGCTTTCTTCCTCAGCTGCGAACCTGGTGTTTTGCCAAAACTCCTCGCAAGGCCTGGGAGTGAATCTGGGCTTGGCGCTGAGCGTGGCGCACCTGTAGCTGCAGGCGGAAGCAGTTCCTCCTGCGCGTCAATGGCGGCGGAGGTCGGGTGGCCTGTCCACAAGAAAACGGCCTCTCGGCCTAATCAGAGAGTGCCAGGAGCTTCGCCAGGGCGCGGCGAAGCTCGTGTGGGTGGTGGTGAGGCGCGGGGCGGCGTGCGAGGGCTGCCCTAGGTCGGACTGTGGGTCGGAGGATGGGTCTGTTCGGTGGAGTTGCAGAGGGTGATGTGGGGGAAGTGGTAGGGCGGAGATTGATCAGGGTGAGGAGGCGGAGGTCCTGCGGTGGTTGGCGAGCCGTGTGGGTCGCTGAGGTGATGGGAGCGGCTCGCCGGAGGGTGGTCGGAGACGAAGGGGGTGAAGGTGGTCAAGGTCGGTCGAGGGCTTAAGTGAATAAATTGAAAGCGGGGAAAGAAAGAGGAGAAGAAGGGGAGTAGCTCTAGCTTACTTGCAGGGACGAAGGGGGAGGAACAGGGCGACAGTCGTATCGACTGTCGCCGGAGAAGACGATGCTCAGGGAAAGGGGCGGCGGCGAGCAGAGAGCCGGAGAGGCGCCAGCTGGGTGCGGCGTGGCGCGGGAAGAGCAGGGGAGGAAGTCTCTGCTGCTGGTATTGCGGCAGAGAGAAGAGGTGGAGGGGGAGGAAACCGCCGGAGCTGGTGAGCGTCTGCCGGAGGAAGAAGAGAAGAAAGTTGGGGATTTTCTCCGTCAGATCCAGGCTACCCTGGTCGGTGGAGCAGCGGGGGGTATTTATAGGGATGAAACGGGGAGGAAGGCGGAGGGAGACGACGTGTCTCCCTCGCCGGAGAATGGTCGGAAACAAGAACCCATACCGTCCGTACGTTCGCACGGCCGGTATGGTGGGTAACAACGACCAGGGGGGTGTCCTGCGGTGGTTGGCGACGCAGGGCACCCCCGGTTTACTTGCCAGGTCCCCCACCTCACCCTGCGCGGCGCCATGCTCCGCGCAAGGTCGCCGGAGCATGGTGCTGGCAGGTTTTTGCAGGAGGGACCTGATTGCAAAGAACGAAGGAGAGTTAGGGGCCACAATGCGAGGGTTCAAAAGTTGAGGACCAAAGAGTAAATATATGAGGACCAAAGTGTAAAGTCGGTCAAGGAGGTTTCTTCTTAGGCTCAAGTTTTTATACATGACTAATTAGGACCTAAGGAATCTGATGGTGAATTTCATTTTCATATTAAACCTTGTTTGACCGGTCAATTTGCGCAAAAACCCAAATTAAGTTATTAATTGGGCATGGTTATCAATGTAGGTCAAAATGGGTTCTAAAGGCCAAATTGAAGGTTCTAAACCCTAGAGATTATTTTTCTATGAATTTTAGAGGGTTTATTCTATTTTTACTTTGCCTCGAACCTTGTGAATTGAAGTGGGTTGTTTTAGGGTTACAGATTTATCATTTAGTTTCTTGGAATTGCTGTAGCCCTTGCTAGATCATCTCATCCCACTTTTATTCTTATTAAGCTGCTTTGACCTATGTTTGGGCCCTGAATTACCCTGTATGCAGATTATACTGGTAAAATTGCACTTTTACCCCTTATGACTTGTTTCCTTCTCAAACTCAGAATTCTCTGAGTTAAGCCTTTCCTTGAGATATGTAGGAGCTTTTATCCTTTGTATTAGGTCAAAATGAGCTAGTTATGGCTCATGATGAGGTTCTCATCACACATCATTTAGACTTGGAGATTTCAGACGGGGTGATTAACATGCAAGAGGTCTCGAAATTTAACATTCTGATTGAGGAGGATAGGAGTTGGGAAGTTCTGATTTGGGAAGCTAACTGTGGAGGAAGTAGAAGATTGAGTCAAAGGGTTCCTTTTAAGCTGAAATCATCAAACCAGAACCCTTACGACATCTGTTCTGAGGATGTCCAACCCAAGCATGCATTCAATGATTATCTTTTTGAGCTTGAATTCTCTATAACCCGACTTTTTGTTCTTGGGTTGCATCCTCATAAATCTTAGGCCCGACCCCTCTTGCATACTGATTTTAGGTTTTAGGTAATTTTTATCTAGAACTTAAGATATTCTCGATTATGGGGTATGGGTCTGCACCACAATCTGGTCCACATCTATGGACCTCTGCTGACAGGTCAAAGGATTCTTCTGTTTATTCTGATTCTAACCTGCACCTATGAATTCTTCATCTCTCTTCTTTGTATAGTGTGCCTAGCTGAAGGCACTAAATTCAGCACTTATACAGTTCTTTTTTAGTTTTCATCTCGGAGCGGACCTGACATTCACGCAATTCAGGTGCTTTCTACGCTATTCCACTATGTTTTATGCCTTTTTAATACAATGAGGACATTGCATTAGATAGGCATAGGGGGGTGGATATTCATCTCTGAATTCATTCGTGAACTCCGTAGATTTGGTTTATTTTCTTTTATTAAAAAAAAAAACTTTGAATTAGGAAAGAGAACTTGGGTTTAAGAAAATTTTCAATCTTAGGAAATACTACATTATGATTTGAACACAAAGACCCTTCAGGTCTTTGGACTTAATTAGCCTGTGTATCTACTAAAATGTGGATTTGTTTTTGAGTTCTCGCCAACCTGAATTCTATTTTAATTGGAGTAAATAAGTTTGGGTGATAAGTACACGACTTATCAATGCACCCTCTGATTTGAGGGAATTTTGAGTTTTTAGCATCTACACACTTTCTTTGCACTGACTCGTTGTTCGGCGATTTTAACAAAAAATTGGGTAGCTAATGAACCTTCTAGGGTGATATGGCTAGCAAGTTATCGTGGGTAACAGCCCATAGGTAGGTTATCCAGAGCCCAGTCACTGGACCTTTCTTTTTTTGCTGCCTTTAGGTAAATCTTAGACCAGGGAAGCCACCTACTTAAAAAAAGAAAGAAAAAAAAATCAAAAAGAAAAGGAGAAAAGACAAAAAAGAAATAAGCCACACTTCGCCGCATGAGTATGGCTGGCAAGTTGTTGGTGGTAACAGCTCATCGACCGGTTGTCCAGAACCTAGCTCAGTAAATGCACTGAAAATTCCCAAAACACTTAGGAAGAAGCAGAGAAGTAGAATAAATCGGGGAGATATACACTGAATTCACCCTTGTGTTGACCCCGTAAAAAAAATAAAAGTAGGGAGAAGGCTACCAGATGCAAAGATACACCTTTAGGTAGAATTTTTTTGAGGTCACCTAGAGGCGTAGAAATTCGAAGTTAGTTTTATTTGCCGGTCAACGAGTCTATCACATTCACAATAAGATGCTTAGAACTTAGAGTTCTCATCAAATCTTGGGTGAGTTGAATGGCCATAGAAAGCCACTCTCTAACCCTAAAACTTGAAAATCCAAAAAAATTAGAAAGGAGGAAAAAGAGAAAAACAAAATTTTCTTTGAATAAGGCGAGGGCTTGAGGCGGTATGCATTTTAGTAGATACTCGAGCAATGTTGTGTCTTTGAAAGTTCAGATCCTAAGTAGACAATTTCTTAATGATTGAAAATAACTCATGCCCAAATAATCCAACCTAATTCTTTTATAAATAGAATATAGTTTTTGCTAGGGACTAGCAAAAGATAGGCATGGGGGCATGATGTAAACACATTTACACTACTTAAGATGTCTATTTATGTATGTTCTTACGCATAGGATTGCATTGCATGCTATAAATATTGCATAACATGCATCATCTTGCATGTAGAGTAGTTTGAACAAAATAGAGGTTAATTGTCTCTTTTTATGTGCTTGGACAGGGCAAACTTTTTATCAAGGCCTCGGATCGAAGGTCCAACCATACAGATATTATCAGGGTGACGATTGGAGTTCAACGACTCCAAGATTGCGCTAATCAGGCATCTGTAGCATCAGATAGTGACTGGGGAATCCTAGAAGATCAAGGGCTAGGATGGTGTAAATCTACACTTTAAATGACAAATCCGATCACATGAATGGATTTGGATTGATGATCCCAGCCTAACGACGCAAAAATCGTGTCAATCCGACACCTGTGGCACCATCTACATCCAGAAGATGGACGGCCAAGATGGCGCCACGTGGCACTATCTCGGCCGCCCAAACGCCCGCACGCACCCGCTGAAGCTCCTGCTTCCGCTCTTCTCCGTCGTTGGATCAAGATCCAACGGCTGTGGACGCAGTGCGTTGAAATCATCCGCACGACCATCCGCGCTCTATAACGCAATGGGCGAGGGAGTTATCGCGAGAAGCAGACGTAGGTTCCAACTGCAGTGAGCAGGCGAAGGGCATAGGCATGCGTCAGATCTTGATCGGGCGGTCGTCCACACTCAATAGCGTTGACACACTACCGCACTCCCCCACCTCAAGCGACATCGCACGCGTTGGGGTGTGCACGCAGCGAGCGGGTGAAGGCGCGATCTAGGCCGTCCGATCTCGTGATCGGACGGCTGTGGATGGCTGAACGTGCGGCATGCGTTGAGTGTGAGCAGACGAGCAGGCACACATGGGTAGCGAACACTACACCCACGTTGGGACTATAGTGACGATTTTATCCGTCACTAAAGACCCCTGGTTTAATGTTTTAAAGATGTAATGACCAATTTGCCCCCACTCCTTGCAACTATAAAAGGAGACCCCCTCCACACGAAATTCTCATCCCTTCCTTCTCTTCTTTACCTCTCTAATGCTCAAGAGAAGCTTGTCCCACACCCGGGATGCTTCTCGCGAGATAAAGTCCAAATTTTCGTCCCCCTTCGGAAGTGGATCCCACGACGACGACGACGTGCTACCCCATTCCCATTCTTCCACTTCTTCCTCCGTCCTGCTTTGTCCTCCTTCGTCCAGGCATTGTCCCGTCTAGCTCATCCTCCAAGCAACCGTCGAGGAGGATATCTCTCTCCCCATTCTTTTTACTGCTTACTAGAATAGATTTACTACTTTCTAGAGTAGTTTGGCTCGTCCTCTAAACGACCATCGAGGAGGATATTTCTCTCTCCATTCTTTTACTGCTTTCTAGAGTACATTTACCGCTTTCTTGTGTAATCATTTTCCCGCTTTCTAGTCATAATATTTAGTGTAATGAACAATCCCTTTTGATAATGAATTCCATGTGCATTCTATATCTCTTTTGATTTTTGTTTATATTATTCTCTCTCTTATTGTCTCTCTCACTCTTTTATTATTGTAAGTAGTTCTAATCAATTGAATTATTTCGTGACAAATAAAAACAAACGTACAGTTTTTAAATCAAACTTCCGCCTCCCTGTGTTTGACTCGGAATTTCAATTTCGGTATAAATTTTATTTGTTGAACACGAGTTCTTCGCTTTCAAACTACAACGACAGGTTTTTCAAAATCGAACATGTTAGCGTAGCAATTCGACATCCAACAAAGAGTCTTAGTGGTAGCTACTCAAAGCAGGATCCCTATTGTCGGTTGTTTCCTCAGAATCTTTTTGATGATCACGGTTGTATCGGTAGGGATTAGAATCAATAATAAGAGAGTAGCTAAGCTGACGAATTTGCTCATTTAGTCGTTGACTATTCCTCAACATCTCTCCCATAGACTCCATAATTTCTTTTTTTGTTTTTGCATTTCTATCATAAAAGAGGGGAGGCTACTGTTAGTTTGGGGAGGATAGTCAATCTTAGGCTCAGGTTGCCTAGAAGTGTTAGTACAACCTTGATAAGAAAAATCATGAAGGGTGGGAGGGTTGGGTGTTTGCATAGTAGTGGGGATTCCAGGGGTGAGAAATCCCTCTCCAAGGTTCTACTCAAAAGTGGCAGTTATCAGACCAGTACTCCCAGGATAGGAATATGATTGATCCCGTGAATTGTCATTGTACCCATCAAAGGATCGATATGCTCGGGGCATGGGATACTGATTAAAAGATGGGAAGTATTGACCCTGATAATCTAAATGATAGGAGTAAGGGTGATCCATTTCTTTAAGCAAAACAGGTTTAACTCTCTTAGGGCTTAGAAGAAATTAGAATAAAAATAGAAACTTCCTAGAGAGTGCTACTACTGTCAAAATAAATGCAAATACTATAGGATTTATTTTTAATAGATCTTGGTAATAGAATTAATTATTCAATTGGTGGTCAAACAAGTTTTGCAAAAATTATGCTTCCTAGGTCGACTTTCGTCGGTGCCTATAACCAACTCGCACGGTATGGAAGTCTCGAATCGAGCCCATGCACGACTAACTAAAGTAACTTGGTGGATAAGCTTGTTGATTTCCGACTAACTTCCCTTGCTGTGCAAAGTGGAGAGGTAGAAATTTATCTAGTGACCTTATGTGTGATGTGTATAGTGTCTCAGGTGTGCAACACACGAATGCATTTTGTGTTTTAAAATCCCACAAACAAGTCCTTTCGCATGCAATTAAAGTCATTGATTTTAAGGTCCAACCTCTTAGCAGTCCCAATTTCTTAAAGTGACCACTAAATTAATTAGATTCACACACTTAAGTGGTCTTGGATTTAAGTCCAATGCAGATGCATGACAAGTATTTGATGCCAAAGAGAAGATGTATCTTACTCCAGCTTTCTTCGTGCAAGATGTCTGCAATGTAGAAATATAAACTAGATGCTACTCATTCACTCCTAGATGGTCATCCTATAGATATGCAACTTCTAGCTGACAGTTCAAAATATTATTATTATTTTTAATGATAAGAAGCAAACAAACCTAATCTAATTTAGCTAACTAACTAAATAACATGCAATTCAAACAATTCAAATAAACCTACAATCTAAATAAAATGGGAACATGCTCCCAAAAAGACACTCCCACATATATGAGCGATAAGAAATAAAAAGCACTAGGAACACGTTCCCAAAAATGCCCCACATGGGTCCACAAGACAGAAATTAAATGTCTAATGTCTATCTAGCCTGATCTAAAGGAAGCAAACAAATCTTCAGCCGCCAATCCTCCTTCCACGCTTGTGTGATCAAGGCCTACGTGCTCCTGTTGCTACCCTTTAGGTGGCGTTAAGGTCCACCAAAAATATCGCCTCTGTCGTGCGTGCCTGTTGCGTTCGTTCATTCATTTTTGCACGCAAATAGAAACATGGTCAGCAATTCAAAAAGCTTTAGAAATGGCACAAAAATAATATAAATTTCCCAAAAGAATTAATAGCTGTATTTCCTCCCCAGCAATAGCAACATTTGAAAGAGCGATTCTTGTTTCTGATAAAATTCGTAACATAAAATGTAGCATCATTTTATTTAGTCGCGTGGCAAAAAATTACTTTTCAAAACATTTAATAATTCATAATCTAACCACGAAAATAGTTAGGTTGTTTCCACAAGGGAGGAATTAGCCTATTAAACTTGTGAGTGGTGCCTCATTTGTTCAGGGATATTAATGGGTGCTCATACTAACTAGTACAACTTATTTCCAACAAAAGTTCTCAATCTAAACAATTAATCAATAATGTTGGTGTGAACATGCAAAATCACCATAATATAATATCATGTAAATACATGAATCGTGATCTTGATACTGGTAAACACCATTAATATTAATCTCCTACAAGACAGAGCCCATTCATTATATCCAATATCCCTTATTTAATATCATTCATGAGAAGAATTCAGCTATAAGTAATTCATATAGAATAAAGGGATATTCATGCAAATGCACCTCAATAAATTAATTTAGAAAATAAATGAATAGGGAATCCTGCAATGGCATTTATGGTAATTACCATTGAGGTGAAAAATAGAGCATTCTTCCTCTCTCCTTCATGCACGCTGTTCGCATTTTTGCATGGTTTGTTAAATTAGGGTTTTAAGTCATTGCAACGCACAAAAATGGATTCACTTTTAAATTTATATTGCTAGATAGTGGGGTATTTAGGGTTATGCGAGGAGGCAAGTTCGCAAAAATTAAATCTCTTGCTTGGAAAATAAATCTCAAATTTCTTTTTGATCTTTTCAATATATACTTTTTATAGATTTTTGAAATAAAGGCAACATGCAATTTTTTTGTTGATAACTAGAAAACAACTAATACCTAATTCAACAAAGCTAACCCTAAGTGACAGGTAGAGCCTCTCACTAAGCTCACCCTAGGCACGTGGAGGCCTTGAATAATTAGGGAGAGGGAGTGAAACAATTGCTAGGAAAAAATTCTAAAAAGCTATGCAACCAAAAATTGAAAGAAGGCAATTTGAATTAAAGCAAAATTGTGCACACAAAACCTATAGAGGAATGCTTCTACTTTACTTGAAAATACAAGAAAAATAAAACACAAATCCTCTAGATAGATGGGGAAGAAGAGGGCTTCTTGCTCCAAGCCAAGTAGCTCCTTGACTTGAAAAGACAACTCCCTCTTCTCCTTGGCGTGAGATGCTCCTCCAAATGATGTCCTCCAAGGTGGTAGCTACCACCTTTAATTTTCCTCCTCCAAGGGTGGATGTCCACCCTAGGTCCTTCTCCTTTTCCTGGCCATCCTCCTTGAAGTAGAATGCTCCTCTTCCTTGGCATGGCATAAGTTGAAGAATGTGGGGAGAAGAAGGCACCAAAGGGGCTAGTGATGTGCCCCCTTAATCTTCTTCTCTACTCCTTCTTCTTGGCCATAGGTGTAGGTGGGTATAGGTATAATAAAACACTAATGGAGGATGCTCTAAAATGGTGGTAGGTGGTGGATTTATATAGAGTAGGAAGGGGGCATAGGTGGCTCTCAGAATGGATTTCTAGGATAAGATATGGGGGGTAGTTGGGGATCCTATGGCTAAGGGTGATTGGTGTGAACCCAAGGGGCACCTTGGTGGTTGTTATGGGTGGTGGCACCCCTTGAAGTTGGTGCCAAAATGGTTTCTAGAAGGGGGGCTTAGGTGTTGCGAAGTAGGATTCTAGAAGGAGGGGTAGGTGGGTGCCTAGGATGGGTTGTAGGGTTATGTGTATGGTGGATATGGGGGTGGATGTTGGCGCCAAAAAGGGGGGTAGTTAGGCTTATGTTTTGGTGCCAAAATTGGTACCTTTTGGTGGTGATGATGGGGTGAAAAGGTGGCTAGGTGGTGCAACCAACTTGGAGTAGGATAGCTAGCTTAGGTAGCACTTAAGTTGGTGGAGCTAGCTAGGGTTGAGTTGAAGGTGGTGGATGGCCAAGGAGCTGGTTGCTAGCTAAGCTAAGCTAAGCTAAGCTAGCTTAGCAAGCTATGGAGTAGAGGAGGTATTGGAGTTAGGGTTTGAAGAGAGGAGCTAAGGAGGAGAAGCCTAGAGCTTGAACTGGAGCTGGCAGCTGCTGAAGAGGGTGGCATGGAGCTACACTAGTTGGCTTAGCATGCTAGTTCTTTACTTGCTGCTAAGTCAAGCTAAAGTAAGCTGGCTTCTACCATAATGAGCAGTGGTGAGCTGGGTCTGGAGCTCCCGGGGAGGATCAAGTTGGTTGAAGCAGCTAAGGTAGCTTAGCTCAACTAAGTTAAGCTATGCTGAGTCCCTGGGAGCTGGACTTGAGCTTCCTGAGTTGGGATGAATTCATCTTCAGCTGGCTGGAGTTGAGTGGAGTTGGATGTAGCTGGACCTAAGCTAGGGTGAACTCCAGTCAACTTAGCTGAGCTAGCTAGAGATCCCTGTGGACAAATGGGAGCTGAGATGAGCTAGACTCAGCTAAGTTGAGCTGGATCTGAGCTGACCTAGGCTAAAGTAAGCTAAGATGAGCTCTCTTGAGCTATCATTCAGTTGAGATGAGCTGAATGGAGCTAGGATGAGTTGACCCTAATCCAAGTGAGTTGGATTCATGCTATGGTGAGCTGGATCAAAGTGAGTTTCAGCTAGTTTGTGCTTCTCCTTCACCTGTTGCCTTCCTGAGTGCTAGGGTTCTAAGGATTTGTTAATCTATTTATCCCTAACACTCACAAAAACACATTAAAAAGACAATAAAAATGCAATGCATGCCTAACTTAATTAATGCCCAAATGCAGCCCAAAAACACATTTTCGGAGAAAAATCCTAAGAGCTAAGTTTGTTTTAATGCATAAGAATAATGATAAACTGGCATTTATCATACGTAGGAAGGAGGATGGCAGGCGATGAGGCGCAGCTAGAGGTGCATCACGACGAGGGCTTTGCGATGGTGCAGCAACGCATCTCGAGATGTGATTGCGCAACAATCATATGTCTTAATTGACCTAGATTAGGCGATAACTTAGCATAAGTTAGGGAAATTCATGCACGCATAAGCATTATCTACATCTTTACTGCTTTACTTTAGCTATGCATAAAATAATGTTACAATGTGCTAATTAAGTGCATTATGTCGATTGCAGGGAATAAGCTGATCAAGAGCTTGATCTGGAGTTGGATCAGGAATAATGGGAGTTGCAGCAGAGCTGGAGCAGAAGGCATAGATTAGATGTAGGAATAATAATGTAAGGAGTGAAAGGTTTGCTATGCTATTAAGTAGGAACAAAGCAGTAAAATGTGAAGAGCTTAGGTCCATCCTAGCCCTAGGATAGCCTAGAGACTTCCCCAAGCGTTAGCCACACTTAGATTAGGTCACAACACCCTAGGAAGCCCTAAAACCCTAGTTCCAACCCTTATCTAGACGTCCAGATAAGTTATAGGATGTCCAGGGCCCTTAGCCATCTCCTGCACACTTCAAACCCACTTCTGCAGTGTTATTGGACGTCGAGACACTTTGTCAGACGTCTAATTTTTGTAGAATACCCAAAACATAACCCAAAATCCCTCCTTACTTTGATTGGACATCCAGACAACAAGTTTGGACTTCTGATTTTTGAGTATAAGATGTCTGACACTATTATTAGACGTCTGATACTACTCTCCAGTTCCTGTTTTGAGATTTAAGCCTTGATCTTGGATCTCTAGGTCCCTAAACCCAATTCCAACCCCATAGGAACCTAAATTAAGGTGCCCTAACCCTAGTACATCACCTCTAGACCTCCCTAAGGACATAATTTGATCCTCACTAAACCTAATTGACTTGGATCTTAGTCAATTTCATCAGCCTATTCAATTGGACTCCTTGAGTCCAGTTGAGCCCTATTCTCAGCACACACTGTCCAATTGGACTCAGTGAGAGTCCAATTGACCTATACCTGAATTAATTGAGTTGTTTTACTCTCAATTATGTTTCCACACACCAAATTAAACTTGCATTAAGTTTAATTGCACTTTACCTTAGTGAATTAGGGTTTATAACCCTAATTTGAGACATACCTTGACCTAAACCCACTAGAACCTAACCTAATCAACCTAGCCACCAAAGTTTCGACCCACACACACCCACACACACCCATACACACCATCCACACGAAAATACATAGCCTAGAGTTCTCTAGAACTCTCTACCCTGTGTGATTGCCTTGGTTGCCAAAATTAGCAACCAAGAGCCATTCAATTTTTAGATCCACATTTGGTGGATCTAAAAACCACCATCCATCCTCTCTCTCTCACTCTTCCATGAGCTCCCACCATAGGCTTCTCTAGAGAATTCCATAATTCTCTAGAGAGCTTCGCTTATGTCTATAAAAAGACCTAAGGGGTGGCCATTTGCACCCATTCACTTCCTTGGTAAATTCACTCCATTGGTGCCATTCATGCCCACTTCCACTTAGCTAGCTACTCCACCTCCATGAGCTCACCACCATCATGGAGGACATCATGTCAGGATGCTGGATCAATCCTCCCTCTCTCCAAGGGTCAGCCTAAGCTACATTGGTCGCCCCCCATTCTTCTCCCGACTGCTCCAAGGCCATCAGGGACCACCCCTGATTGCCCTTTATTCTGTTAGATTTAGTTTATGCTCTTCATAATTTTATTGATTTTATTATTGCTTAGTAGAGTAGTCTTTATTCTCCCCCAATGATGCATGCAGAATCCCCCCATTGATTCTTGTATGCAGTCGTTTTCTGGTAACTAGATTTCCATTTCAAGCATTTATGTACAAGCTTTCCTCTAAAGTACTTGTTGCAAACAACTCACCAATGGAATGAATGAAATACATTTATATATATATATATATCTAATATGTTTGAAATCACCATGAGTTTAAGAATTGTCATTCTTTTTCCGTGATTCAAGTTGCCTGTTTCTAACTCCTAATATTCTTGCAACTAAGCATGTCATACCTAAATACGTAATAATCATGAACCGGCATGTGATTCTAAACAAAGTAGAGCAAGTGAAGATCGATTTCAGAAGTAAACAAATGTCTCTTAGAGATGAACGAATGGGACTCAAGTCTCATAATTTTTACCAAACAATATCTTTGTTTGATCATATTACGCACTATACTATGACGTTTTCCTAGCAAACATGTGTGATACGCTTTCAACAAATGGCACCGTTGTTAGGGAGGCAACGTCATTTTTTTTTTTGAGTTCGATCTTTTAAAACATCACTGACGAATTTACCACTGCTTCATTTTTGATGTGCAGGAAAAATGGGAAGAGAACGGGATTTGCGCACACAACTAGCGCAGCAAACAAACAATCCGGGTGCACATCATCATTCTCCTTAGATTAGGTTTTCTTTTTCTGAACCCTAGGACTAGATCTACTTCCTGCAATCTCTTTTGTGAAAAAAAAAGAAGATTTTACTCATTTTCGTGAAAGAAAAGAAATCAAAAAAGAAAAAAATTTTGAAAAAAATCTAGATTAGGTTGCCTTTCGAATCTTAGGTTAGTTAAAAAAAAAAGATATTTTCGTTGAATTTGCTTGAAAAATTCTTTGCGAAAAAAAAGACGTGGAAAAGTTTTGAAAAAAAAAATAATTTTGGTGGAAAACTTAGATTTCAAATTCAAACCTCTTTAAAAAGCTTTTACACCATCTCCTGATTTTCAGCCAGATTTCAAGCTTGACTTAGAAATTCGATTGCCAAAAAACTATTAAGCAAAAAACTTTGAAATTCAAGATAAACCATTATTTTCAAACCATATTTCAAACGCCACCTTTATTTTGAAAAAATTCCAATTATATAATTTTTAAAAATTCGTGAAGTGCATGGGGGTCAGACTGACCCAGATTCAAAATTTTTCAAATTTTAAAAAGCAATTTCGAGCAATCCACAAATCTGTTTTGACTAAAAATGGTGGGGTTTGAAAGATGATCTCATTGAATTTATTTCTCATATTTTTACCAAAATTTTGAAGGTTATTTGATACTGTTTCAAAGTGAAAAATCGACCAGGGGTCAAAATTTCAAATCTTACCCCCTGATATTCAAAATTCCCTAAAAATTTGGTTGAAACAGTAAAAATTCCAAAAAAATATTCTTTAAAAAACTAATTGAAAAAGGAATCAACTTGAAAAATTTTGAATTACTTGGATTCCAATTATCTTCAGAGAACAAACATTACTTTTATGGTCTGTTGAAACAGAAAAAGAAAAGACCCTAGAAATGCATGCAACTTAGGTTGAACCTTTAGGGTTACAACTAGAGACCACACTTTAGGCTAACCTAGACTTAATCAAGTCTAGTTAGCCAGCGATCTTGGTCACCTTGTGGGCCACTCACCACAAACCCCATTGAAGAAAATGGGTTAAAACTAATTTTAAAACACGAAATCAACCCGAGTTCGTTGTCATACTACTGGGTGTTTTTAATCTCTCTTGCCAAATCTGGTGACTAAGTCTGCAGGGTAGTGTCAAACAACCGCGGTTCGGGGGTCAATGGAACTGGAGGCATAAGCCAAAGGAAGAACCTTCCCCTTAGTCCCCCCATAACCAGACTGGCTGGGTTAGCTTAAGAGGTAGGAATCACTTTCAGTCGGTTGAACGATGAACTTATCTTCAGGAATTCAAATTTCTAATGAAAAACCTGGTCACCTAATCCATAAGGACCACTTGATTGACATGGCCTTAGCCTTGTCCTGCTTGGCTACACCAACCCAGGGGTTGGGTGGTGTATGCAAGGAAGGAGGTCGCTTAGACCTCAACTGATTGGACCTTGGGAGCCGCTCCGAAGGAGGTGAGTCACTTCTTCTATCTGCTGAGCCACGATGGCTAATACTGGATCTGGACCTAATCAGGATCCAGAAGAGCTAGACCCATAAGCTTATCTGAGAGCCCGGGTCACTGAATCAGCTCAACCTTGGGATCAGAACCCAAGGTGGTGAAGACAACTTTTCGCTTCGCTTGATCCATCTCCTCGGGTTACCGAAATGGTTAACCCATATCCTAACCCTGGATATTATGACCTATACCAGTCGGTCCCTCAAAGGACCGCTTCTTATAACCTAGGATATGGATTTCATACTCCTGCTTCTCACCCATGGAATATGGGTAGACCTAATTCACCCCCTGGAACCCCTAAAGAGCTATCGGTGCATATGCGGCCATATTATAGAATACAAAGAGCTATAGCGAGTGCTAAGGAAAAGGCCGCATCCTATCTACACGAAATCTAGGCTATCATTGAGCCGAACCAAAGACAAAGCTGGATTCTGCATCAACAAGCTATGATGGAGCTTCTTTGGGAAACAGTAGGGATAACAAGGCTAATGAGACAAAATCGGGAAACTCAAGAACTACTACTTTTGAGATATCAAGTGGAAAATAGCCTTGAAAACCTCGAGGAATCCGAAACGATTACGCCAGAAGGACACATAGAAGATTCTCAGGAGCAGATATTGGAAGATCACTCAGGGGAAAAAGAATCTAGCGTGGATATGAGACAGGAGCAGGAAGTATGACGAATGGGTTCATCTGAAATTGAGGAGGAAAGGACTGATATCTCCAAGACTGAGCTACAATCAGATTATCCTGAATCCTGGGAGACACCTCTCAGGTTAGATAACCCAATCGAGAAAAGGGAAGTAGATCCAATTGAGGATATGGATCTTGAGGCAAGCATTACATGCGACACTACTGATCAGCCTAAGCCACTTCCCATTGTAGGTGAACCTATGTTGGAGCCAACATCTTTTGATCTGCACTCTTCTTTCACCTACATCCCTAATTCAGATGCTAGAGATTTTCAGATGACACTTTCTATCCCCGAGCATGACATCCGAAGACCAGAAATGGCTATGGATGCCTAAATTACTGAGGAACCCAATGCATATGAGGTGAATCTTTGAGCAGAAGGAGCTAGGGACGCACCTATCATCCTAGTCAATCTAATAGATGGCTTGACTCTGAGCCCAAGGAGACAGCCTTTGATGAATCAGAGATGGGTACTAATGAGGACGAAGTAATTTCTAACGACGATTTCAGTGACCTCCCCACAGATCTTCTACCTTCACGGATACCCCCATATGATCTAGAGCCTGGAGAGGGAATGATCTTTGATGTCAATTACCATTATGAGGATCCTTATGACTCAGATTCTGGTTCTGAGATACATTTTGATCTACTCCCTCAGCAACTTCCTGTTGAATTGTGGGACATGATAAATCAGCTTAATCAACATCATGATCCCCCCTCTGATTATCCTCTATTTTCCACCACCACTCCACACTTTCTTATAGCTAGACTTTTTAGAGTAGGGTACACAATCAACTAGTTCACATCTCCGAACCACTGATTCTGGGAGCATGCGAGCATGTCTTTCTCTTAATCTTAGCCGGTTCCTATGCCAGAACTGATACATCTGATTGACTTTTCGCCAACTGGAGGCGTTAAACTCAGCATGTATACATACCATTCACTCCACATTCCACCATCATTTATATATAACCATTTTTATACATAGCATATTTTTCTTTTAGCATATTTCCTTTGCGTATATTACATGCTAACAGGTTGGCCGGTGCTGAATATAATTTCAGGAGCAATTACAGGTGATTTCTACCCATTCTCCTTGCAGTATTTATTTTCTTTTATATTCATGCATGAGGACATGCAAGAACTTAGGCATGGCGGGGTAGATATAGAAAATAGAAAAAAAATTTTATGCCAACACTTAGGAAAACCTCGGAGCTGCATGTAAAACGTACTTTAGAACCTTAAATAAAAGAACAACTGACTCCACCTCCAGTGCTCGCATTGGAGCTAGAAATCGTTCGCAACAGCTACTTCTGACTCACCCACTCACCTTTTGTTCTAAATTTAGGGTCAAGCTGATTGTAACCCGATACGAGAAATTCACGAAGTACAAATTATATGAGGTTACATGTTTATAGCATATATAGATATTGCATTCATGAATAAGATTATTTTATTAAGAGAATGCATTAGGGATTTTATCCTCTAGTTGATTCTTGTAATCTGGAATCCAGTACAACTTTTCCCACACACGTAGAATTTGCAATGGATTCATGGTGAAGGCTGATAAACGTCTTCAGTCTCTCGAGAAGAAGCAGTGCTTCTTCTCCTGAACCCCTGGACAGTGTTTTGGGAGTCAGGTAGATTTTCTTCCAAAAATCCACCAAATAGTGTGAGATGAGAGTAGAACATACTGGTACTCTAAGATTAGTGCGAGGAATCTGGAATCCTAGATAATTAGGTGATGATACTTTGAGTTTAGACAGTTTTCTCTCTCAGTTCCTACGTATACATTTTTGTGCGAAATTGTGAGAGCCACCGAATAAGGCAAATACGCGGATAGCGAGTTTTCATAAAACTATGGCTAAGGTGGATGGTTACGACCATTCTTTACAGAATCCTCCGCTAAAGGAGGGTATTGATATCAAGGTCAGAAATACACCATCCTATCCATCTTTCCCAGTGCCGTGAGTAGTCACTTCCACTAAATAAGCCACCCAGTGTCTCTTGAGTACCACCAATCCCTAATAATGCCTCCTCAATAAAGTTCATGGATGTATGCTAGTTGTGTTATGTTGAAAAAGAAAAAAAAAGGAAAAAAAAGAAAAAGGAAAAAAAGAAAAAATATTAGAAAAGAAGAAAAAAGAAAAGAATGAATATTTAGTGTTTATTTCATCGAGGCAATACCACCAAATAAAATTGAGCTCCACCAAATATGGCCTTAACCTATTTCTCTTGTGTTTCTGACCGCCTGAATACTGGCTGAGGAATCCTGACTTAGTGTTAGGGTTATGTGAACTCAATTAAACTATTAATGCCTAGTGAGACTACCAAATACAGATCATATGTGTGAATCTAGTGAGATAGTGAGCTCTAAGAAAAAAAAGAGAGAGAATGAATACAAAGGAATCAAAGGAGAGCGTGGTTTTTCTCGTCTTTCGCTGAGTTGAGTTACTTGGTAATATGGGAATCTAGATTCTGTAGTACTAGTCTCTACGTAGCACCAAGTGAGAATGAGCCACCAAATATATAATCTTTTCTCTTAGAGATTCTCTACCTAAGCCAAAAGCCGGGGTGAAACTCATAGAATATCTTGAATACCCTGAGGGAAGAAGTCCACCTATCCCGCTAGAATTTTTACTAGGGGTCAAGTACAGGCTTTAGAGGTATATTAGTTTTCACTCGAATCTGTTGCAAAAGCTACATAGCTGCACTTTCACGATTGTCTGGATTTCATAGCATAGGATGAAAACAAAAAGGAGAAAAATCTCTATGCATACACTTGATAAAATAATTAGTCCCTTGGGGACCCTTGCTATAAATAAATTAGCCTTGCATTTGCTAGGGATTAGCAAGATTTAGGCATGGGGGTATGATTGCGTAGCAATCATAGGTCTTAATTGACGTAGATTAGGCTAGAACTTCGCATAAGTTAGGGAAATTCATGCATGCATAAGCATTATCTGCATCTTTATCACTTTACTTTAGCTATGCATAAAATAATGTTATAATATGCTGATTAAGTGCATTATGTCGATTGCAGGTAATAAGCAGATCAGGAGCTTGATCTAGAGCTGGATTAGGAATAATGGGAGTTATAGCAGAGCTGGAGCAAAAGGCTTTGATTAAGTGTAGGAATAATAATGTAAGGGAGTTAAAGGTTTGCTGTGCTATTAAGTAGGAATAAAGCAGTAAAATGTGAAGAGCTTAGGTCCATCCTAGCCCTAAGATAGCCTAGAGACTTCCCCAAGCCTTAGCCACCCTTAGATTAGGTTACAACACCCTAGGAAGCCCTAAAACCCTAGTTCCAACCCTTATCTGGATGTCCAGATAAGTTATAGGACATCCAGGACCCTTAGCCATCTCCCGCACACTTCAAACCCACTTCTGCAGTGTTATTGGACGTTCAGACACTTTGTCAGACGTCTAATTTCTGCAGAATACCCAAAACAGAACCCAAAATCCCTCCTAGCTCTGATTGGACGTCCAGACAACAACTCTGGACTTCAGATTTTTGAGTGTAAGACGTCTGACACTATTATCAGGCGTTTGATACTGCTCTCCAGTTCTTATTTTGAGATTTAAGCGTTGATTTTGGATCTCTAGGTCCCTAAACCCAATTCCAACCCCATAGGAACCTAAATTAAGGTGCCCTAACCCTAGTACATCACCTCTAGACCTCCATAAGGACCAAATTAGGCCCTCACTAAACCTAATTGACTTGGATCTTAGTCAATTCTATCAGCCTATTCAATTGGACTCATTGAGTCCAATTGAGCCTTGATCTCAGCACACACTGTCGAATTGGACTCAGTGAGAGTCCAATTGACCTAGACCTAAATTAATTGAGTTGTTTTACTCTCAATTAAGTTTCCACACACCCAATTAAACTTGTATTAAGTTTAATTGCACTTTACCTTAGTGAATTAGGGTTTATAACCCTAATTTGAGACATACCTTGATCTAAACCCACTAGAACCTAACTTAATCAACCTAGCCTCCTAAGTTTTGACCCACGCACACCATCCACATGAAAATACCTAGCCTAGAGTTCTCTAGAACTCTCTACCATGTGTGGTCGCCTGGGTTGCCAAAATTAGCAACCAAGAACTATTCAATTTTTAGATCCACATTTGGTGGATCTAAAAGCCACCATCCATCCTCTCTCTCTCACTCTCCAATGAGCTCCCACCATACGCCTCTCTAGAGAATTCCATAATTTTCTAGAGAGCTTCCCTTAGGTCTATAAAATGACCTAAGGGGTGGCCATTTGCACCCATTCACTTCCTTGGCAAATTCACTCCATCGGTGCCATTCACACCCACTTCCACTTTGCTAGCTACTCCACCTCCACGAGCTCACCACCATCATGGAGGACATCATGCTGGGATGCTGGATCAATCCTCCCTCTCTCTAAGGGTCGGCCTAAGCTACATGGGCCGCCCCTCATTCTTCTCCTGACCACTCCAAGAACATTAGGGACCACCCCTGAATGCCCTTTATTCTACTAGATTTAGTTTATGCTCTTCATAATTTTATTGCTTTTATTACTGCTTGGTAGAGTAGCCTTTATTCTCCCACAATGATGCATGCAAAATCCTCCATTGATTCTTGTATGCAGTCATTTTCTGGTAGCTAAATTTCCATTTCAAACATTTATGTACAAGCTTTCCTCTAAAGTTCTTGTTGCAAACAACTCACCAATGGAATGAATGAAAATGCATTTATATATATATATATCTCATATGTTTGAAAGCACCATGAGCTTAATAATTGTCATTCTTTTTGCGTGATTCAAGTTTCCTGTTTTTAACTCCTAATATTCTTGCAACTAAGCATGTCATACCTAAATACGTAATAATCATGTACCGACATGCTATTCTAAATAAAGTAGAGGAAGAGAAGATTGATTTCAGAAGTAAACAAATGCCTCCCAGAGACGAACGACCGGGACTCAAGTCTCGTAATTTTTACAAAACAATATCTTTGTTCGATCGTATTGCGCACTATACTACGACATTTTCCTAGCAAACACGTGCAATACATTTTCAACAAGATGGCCGGTGGTGGCCGACCAGATGGAATGTGGCTGGCAGGGAGGATTAGCTGGAACTACAGTCGCTCGCAAGCTAGTGGCCACGCAGGTGGTCGCATGGGAGTGGAGTTGGCAGAGGTGCACAAAAATTATGTGCAGGTGTGTGAGGCCTACGAGAGGTGTGGGCACGAGGTGCGCCTACACACGGTGGCGATGGAGGTGAGTGCTGGCTGTTGGGTTCTTTGAGGTGTGCGTAGTGGGAGAAAAAGAAGGCGGCGAAGTAGTGGGGTGTGGGAAGAGAGGGGGGTGAGACACTGGCATTGGTGGAGATGGTGGGCGTGTGCTGCGTCGAGAGGGAGGAATGAGGAGTTGGGTCCTGAGGTCGAGAGTGGTGGTGTTGACGTTGGAAAGGAGAAGGTGGTGAAGGTGGGTTGCTCTGTGGGTGGAGAAGAGGAAGAAGATGAATAAGAGGCGGATGGGTTGTTTCTTGCAGAGATAGGGGATGCAATGCGAGACCACGCACTGTCACTGCGTGGCTGAGGGAGGTGAAGATCACGATTGGTGTAGTTGGCGAGGTGAAGTTTGCAAGGGTCCACTGTGTGCACTATGTGGTTCTAGTGTACCCCTTTTCCATGGTGTAGGCCTGTTGCATGGTGGCGGAGGAAGAAGAGGTCCCCTCTAAGGGAAAGATATCTCCTTGAGGATGGTCAGCTATGCTTTTTAAAAGAAACTCCACTGTGAGTTTCCTTCAGCCGTAAGCCTCTCCAACCACTTGGAGAGGATCACGTTGGAGTGACAAGATAAAATGTGGTTGTTCTTCATTAGACGACTGCTCAAAGATCCAGACGTCTTAAAAAAATGTAGACATCAGTGAGTTCATGATGGCAGTTCCCAGACGTTTGACCTATCTCCAGACATCTTATATAAGCAGAATGAACGTCTGACGCTTACACCTAGCCTGCATCCAACCATATAGATTAGGATATTATATCATATGTTATTAAATGTAAAATTGATGCATAAAAGTATATGTAGACTAAGGTGAATTACCATATAACTCCTAATCAATTAACAACTAAGAACAATTAATTAAAGAGCACTTAGACCAAATAATAATCCACTGAAGTGAACTTATCAATGTGATAATTAATTTTTAGAATAATTTTTTACATGTTGACATGGGGTGTGCCCACATGTCAATTTCTTTTTCTATTTGATCTGAATGTAGGGTGTGCCAACACATATGATGTGTTTTATTATATACAAGAATTGGAGAATGAACATATTATAGGGGAAACTCTACCAAAATTTATTCGGCTTTGAGTTTACCTTCTAGGTTTAAGGTTTAGGATGTTGGGTTTAGGTTTTTGATTGACGATGGAATTGGATTTTAAGTTTAAAGTGTTGGGTTACGGGTTTTGATTTTCGGGTTTAAAGTGTTAGGTTTAGGGTTGTGTTTAGATTTTAGGATTTAGCATATTGCATTTTGAGTTTAGAGTTTAAGGTTTTGGATTTAGAGATCTAGGGTGTTAGATTTTGGCTTTTGGGTTTAGGTTTTAGGCCATTCAATTTTATTTTTTTGAAAAAGGAAAGGACAAGAAGCCAGGATAGCGCTCATCCAGATGTATTACTCATGGAGAAAAATTACATGGACCAAGATGACACCCACAAGCAGGCTTGTCTAACAATAACAGAGGAGACGAAAGACTTAGTAGTAAAGACTCCCCCATTCCTAGCAAGCCACATGGCCCACAGAGTTGCTGCCATTCTAGTCATGTACCCAGTTTGGTCCAATAGTAAGTCCCACAAAAAAGTCCCACAAGGAAGGAGTGGTACCAACTTGACAAGCGTAGAGATCACGAGTTTTAGGAAAATAATGTCATAGTATAGTTGCGAAATCCCCTTGACAAAAGTAGTTGTAATAATGAAACTCGATTGATTTTTATTCTTTTGAGTCCCGGTCGTTCGCCTTTGGGAGGTGTGAAAACGAGTTGAGATTTGAATCCACTTTTTCAACCATAAATCTAATCTAACCTAATCTTTTTAGTCTTTTTGCTTTTGCAATTTTTTTTCATTTTTGATTTCTAGAAAATAAAGTTGAATGCAAAAACTACCTAAGTGAAGCCCTAAAACCTATATGGATCTAGCCCAAGTAGTGTGTAGGCAAAGAAGCATGAAGATGAGCAATCACAGAAGCATCATAATATTATTTATGCATAGAATAATCAAAGAATATCACATAACATCTATATTAGAAAGCACATAAAATAGAGGAAATCCCTCATGGCGGAAGTGCCACTAAGGCCATTGGCTATGTGTGAGGGTGTAGGCTGGACCTTGGGTATACAAACCCATCCACACGCCAACAAAAATAGATGGTTGACCACAAGAGGCTATGGTTGAGCCTTCATGGCTGTCCAAGAAGAGAGGAAAGGAGGAGGACATGTCCCTGCTCCCAAAGAGGAAGAAGGCACGGCCAAGAGAGAAGAAGAAGAGAGAGTGGCGTGGACCCTTCTTCTCTTCTAATGGCCAACCTTGAAACTTGGAGAAGGTTCTTGCTATCCGTCCATGGAGGGGGCCTTGGAGGAGGAGGACAACCTTAACAGGGTGGAAGGGAGGGTGGTCGCAAGTGTGGAGTGGAGGCGGGAATGAATTGTGCGACACCTTTTTTTGGCTTTTATGGGAAGGCCTCTTTTGGTCACCACTTTTGGTGGCTCCCAAAATTGAAGTCACCATCTTTGGTGGCTTTAGTGTTGATGACCAAAAATAAGGAGGGTAGATTAGGAAGGTTGGTTTTGGAAGGTGTGTGTGTGTGGTTTGAATTTAGTAGAGCTATGTTGTGGGTGTTGGTAGGATTAGGTGCTAAATAGGTTGGGTCAATCTAGATGAGGTTGGTGTGGACCTAATTAGGCGTATGAGAGTCTAATTGGAGAGGGGTGAACCTAATTGGGTCTAGGTCAAATCTAATTGGATGTATGTGTGTGTGGTTCGACTAAGGTAATCCTAATAGTTATGAGTCAATTAGATCCTGGGTGGATCCAATTGGGTTTAGGTGCACCCAATCAACTGTAGATGCATCCAATTAGGTATGGACTTGCTCAATTGGGTTAGGGATAGGATAACTGAGGGTATGGATAGTGGGATAGTCTTAGAAGGTCTCTAATTAGGTTTCCTAAGGTGTTTGGTGGGGTTTCTAGGTCAAAAGGGGTGAGCTAAGGCTTCTAGCACCAAAAATAGGAACTAGAGATAACCTCCAGATGTCTAGACAAATGATCAGATGGCTAGACTCCAAAATTGGATGTTTGGAAGTTAGGTTAGACATCTAATTCTGTGTCAGTGTGAGTTTTGGCTACCTGGATTGTTTTTCTACAGAGATCAGACGTCCAACCTAATGTTTGGATGTCTTAAAAGGTGATGGAGAGTGGATTTTTGGTTTTCTAAGGTTGGTTTTGGTTCCTAAGTGTTTGGGAGAGGGATAAGGTGGATAAGAACATGGAAAGTGCTATCCATGTTTGGGTTCTAAGGCTAAGATGTCCTAATGGAAGTGGTTTTGGGTTTAGGAATGTTGTCCTAGGGTTTCTAAGGGTAGGGATAAGGCTATCCTCCTCACTCCTCTTATCTGGATCAATCTTCTTCTCTCTTTATTACTTTATTCCAATCCATCTCATATCCTGGATCACTTTATTACATGCAAATAATAACAAAAAAGGATTAAATAGCACGATATCTCATCTTATTCTTTATAAAATGATGTAATGCATGATATGCATGGTATGAGTGCAATATTCACAATTAATCTAGGTTCAAACATTATTTAGGTTCATTAAGACTTATGATTGCTACGTAATCACAACCACTTCATGCCAAACCCAATGGGTGAAAAGGCACCTAGAGAAGAGGTGCTCAATATTGTCCTCCACTCCACAACATAGCTCAAAAGTCTACTCTGGGGTCCCCATGATCGCCCTCTTGAGAAAATCAGTTACTAGGCATCCCCTCCGTGCAAGCCAAAGAAAGAGTCGCACTTTGAGGGGTGCCTTGATGCTCCAAATCCGACAGCAGACCTTGTCGAATTGATCTAACTGACCCTCATTAGTGAGAGCATCGTACGCTCTTGCAACTGTGAAATGACCATGCCTCCAAAGTTGGCAGTCTGGTCCGTCACCCAAAGCGAACTTGTTGTGAAATTTAGCATGATTTGTAATTAGGAATTTTAGAGTCATTGTAACATGCAAAATCGCATAGGCTTTTAAAATTTGTAACCTAGATAGGGGAGTATCTAGGTTCGTCTAAGGAGTCCAATTTGTTTGCTAAATCAAATCTCTTACTTTAAAGGGAACTCAACTTTCTTTTTGGTGTTTTATATATATGATTTTTATAGGTTTTGAAATAATAGGAACACTTGAGTTTTGTTGGCAAAAAAGACTAACCCTATTAGCTAATATCTACATGACAAAAATTGATTCCTTCTAAGCTCACCCTAGGCACGTGGAGGCCTAGGGTAATTAGGAAGAAAGAGTGTTTGTGCACTAGGAATAATGCGATAAAAACAACAAAAGGAATTACAACAAAAGCTATCTTAAAAAGAAGGCAACCTTAATTGAGAAAGAGTGATTTACAAAAAATCGTAGTAGATGAATGCTTCTACTACTAGCATAAATGTAACAAATAACAAAAGAAACACAAATCCTCCTGAGGGAAGCTCCTTGCTCCAAGATTAGTGGCTCCTAGGCATGAACAGGGCTCCTCCTTCTCCTTCCTTGAAATTGGTGTCCTCTAATGCAAGCGCACAAGGGGGCATGCACTATGCTCCTCCAAGGTGGAAGCTACCACCTTCATTAGTCTCCTCCAAGGGTGGGTGTGCACCACCCTTGATCCTCCTTGCCAGGCCATCCTCCTAGTGGTGGAGTGCTCCGCCTCCTTGGCATGGCACAAGGATGAAGAAAGAAGGGGAAGAAGGCACCAAGGTGGTGGGTAGGAAGTCCCCTTAATCTTTTTCTCTTCTTCTTCCTTTGCCTTGAATTACAATGGGTATATGGTAAAATTAAAGCTAATGGAGGATGATTTTTTTGGTGGAATATGGTGGGTTTTTATACGGGTTGAATGGGGTAGAGTTGGCATGAATAGGTGGAGGGTTAGGATTGATTCTATGGGTGGTTATGGGTGGTTAGGTTGATCCTAGGGCTAGGGTTAAATGGCGCCAAATGAGGGGGCACAAAGGGGGTAGTTATGGCTTTGGTGCCCTTAAGGGTTGGCACCAAAATGGGCCTTCTGGAAGCTTATTAGGTGGCACCATCTTAGGGTTCTAGAAGAGGGGCATGTGGATGGCTAGGATGGGTTATAAGGGTAGGTGTAGGGTGGATAAGGGGGCTTAAAGTTGGAACCAAAAAGGAGGTGGTTAGGGTTAGTTTTGGCACCAACTTTTGGTGTCTTTTGGTGGTTGGTTGAGGGGTGAAAGGTGGTGAAGGTGGTGGCACCAAAGGGAGGGGGGTGGAGCTAGCTAAGGTGAGCTTATGTAGGGCTTAGTTGGTGGAGCTAGTTAGGTAGGGTTTTAAGGTGGTGAATGCCCAAAGGAGTTGGAGTCTAGCTAAGCTAAGCTATGATAAGCTAGCTTAGCCAGTAATGGAGTAGAGGAGTAGGCAATGGGAGCTAGGGTTTAAGGCAAGGAGCTGGACAGAAGAAGTCTAGAGCTAAACTGGAGTTGGGAACTGCTGAAGAGGTTGGCATGGAGCTACTCTAGCTAGCTTAGCTTGATAGTTCTTTCCTAGTTGCTAAGCCAAGCTAAAGTAAGCTGGCTTCTGCCACAAGGATCTGAGGTGAGCTTGGTCTGGTGCTTCCGGGGAGGATCTAGCTGGTTGAGGTAGCTAAGGTTGCTTAGCTCAACTAAGTTGAGCCAAGCTGAGTCCTCGGGAGCTAAACTTGAGGTTCCTGAGCTGAAATGAAGTCATCTTCAGCTGGCTAGAGTTGAGTGGAGCTGGATGCAGCTGGTCTTGAGCTGAGGTGAACTCTAGTCAACTCAGCTGAGCTAGCTAGAGCTCCCTATGAACTAATGGGAGCTGAGATGAGCTAAATTCAGCTAAGTTGAGTTGGATCTGAGTTGACTTGAGCTAGGGTGAGCTAAGATGAGCTCTCTTGAGCTGCCATTCAGCTGAGATGAGCTGAATGGTGCTAGGATGAGCTAACCTTAGTCCAAGTGAGCTGAAATCCAGCTATGGTGAGCTGGATCTGGCTGATTTCAAGCTGGTTTGGACCTCTTCTTCACCAGCTGCCTTCTCGAGTGCTTGGGTTCTAGGGATCTGGCAATCTGCTTATCCCTAACACTCACAAAAACATATTGTTTGTGGTCGATGAATCGGGTTTTAAGAGTATCACGTTGTAATAAGGCCGAAAAAGGGTTCAGAACAAATACAATTTTATTACTCGAATTTGAAGTCCGAGGTCGAACACAGGGAGCAAATTGGTGTTTAGAAATCAAGATCACAATTTAGAATTTAAAAGAATATGCAATAATATCAGGATCACAGTGCGAAAATATGGCAATGTAGATGACAAAATACTAAGGAACTCAATGTAAATGAATATGAATTAAAAATTGGATGTCTGGTTTGTAAATGAGATTACCTAAACTGATGATGCTATAGTGCTCTCTGATTTCTTCTTTCTCTGCCTTCATCTTCTGCGGCTCTTCTTCTTTGGCTTTTCTTCTCTTTCTCTGCTTCTGCCTTCTCTTCTTCTTTCTTCCTTCTACTTCTACTCCTCTTCTTTCTCTTTGCCTTTGGCTTCTATCTTCTTCTTCCTTTACGATCTTTCTCTACCTTTTTCCTTCCTTCTTCCTTTGCCTTTCTCTGTCAACTGCCACTTCTCTTTCTTTCTCTTTTTCTTTGGCCTCTGACTTCTGTCTTCCTTAGCTTCTCCTTCTTCTTCCTTCAGCTTCTTCCTTCTCTTCTTCAGCCTACAGCAAAACTTTCCCCCTACCCGCGTGCACTCTCCTCTCTTTCTCTCTCAGGTTCCATTCTGCCAGAGCCACATGCATTCGGGTAATCGGGATGGGTACGTACCCGGGACCAGGCCCACCGACGTGCGATGGTGGGCGAGGACTGCAGTCGGATCGGGTCAAGCCAGGTCTGCGGGGAGTGAGCGTGGACGAGACCGGGTCGGTCGGGTGAGAGGGACCTCACCCCATGATTTGGAGGCAATAAGGCTATGGCGCAAATCCAACTTACGTGCACACGGGCTCTCTTCCAATTCCGAGGTGGGACTAAATGTCCCACCTTCCGCACACGTAGCAGCAGGATGTCTTCCTCAAATCGTGAGGCTACAGTGGCTCTTGACTCCAATCAAAGACTTAGATGTGTGCGCACCTCAAGTCCACACCACCTGGGATTATCACCTGGAGCAGCAGCACCTAGAGCATTGCTTCAAGCTCGCTTTAAGCTCCGCAACAATGGCGGATGATGCTTGCTACTTGAAATCACAAACACGGTCTCACAGCCACGTCAAATCACTCAGGAAGCTTCGTTGAGGCACGACGAATGTGCTGCGGTGGTTGGCATGTCGTGGGGATGCCTGTGCGAGCGTGCCTAGGGCACACTGTGTGCGAAGGTGTGGGTGTGTTCATTGAGGTGCTGAGTGAGTGGAGTGGTGTATGAAGTGGGGGGAAATGTTCAATGGAATTAGGAGATGCTTATGGACTTGTCGGCGGGGGGTGGGATGGCCTGTGGCGGTGGAGTGGCCTCACCGAAGGTGGTGGTCGAAGATAGAGATGAGGGTGTTGGAGGTCGGCAGTGGCCGATTTAGGGAAACAGAGAGGGGAGATGAATGTAGAGGGTGAAGGGAACTTATCTAGGGTGATAGTGGACGAAGGGAAGAAAAAGATGGCGTCGGGCAAGTACTGATGAGTCCATTTTAATGGACTATTATTATGCCTAAGTACTTCAATTATTTTATCACATGTAAAGGGTGATAATGGACTAGTATGTTTGTTAATAATCACATTAGGTCATTAAATAAGTGCATGCATCATTACTTGAGTTTTTATCTATTTTATCGCATTCTATAACTTAGTATGTAATTATTTTATGATTTGTTGTTGTAGGAATAATGTTGGAAAAGAACAAAGGGGGATAAATTTCCCCCAACAAACGGCTGCCTCAACACCTCCCTCAACCTCCGGCCGGCCTCAACACCCCCCAACAGCTGCTGACCAAAATTAGTAACAGATTTGAAAATCCCTTAACTCACACGGGGAGGGAGTTAAGAGGAGGCTTGGCAAAGGAGAGGGGGCCGGTTCTTCTTTCCCCCCTAAGGGGATATCCTTCTTCTCCACCATCCCCACTGTGGGGAGGGCGGACACTGTGGAACCAAGTGTGCACTGTGCACACCTTCCACTGCCATCACCGCACTGTGCTCCCTCACCAATCCCTTGCAATCCACAGCCACACCCTCCACCGCCTGTCCAATGCACGCGAGCACCTTTACAACCATGCCAACCTTCCCTCGCCGCACCATCCTCTCCACTGCAAGCGCACGCCACCCTGCACCCGTGCTACCGCCCCCTCCAGCGCCCTTGCGTGCCCTACCTCAAGCCCTGTATCCGCACCTTCACCGCTCCTAGCAGCGCAGTGCCCGCAGTCAGCAGCCACCTGTAGGCACTGTGTCCATGCCACAGCTACACGTTTCCCTACTCCAGAGCCATTCGTGAACAGCAGGCAACCAGTGTGCGCCTCCAGCCTACCCAACAGTAACCTTGCACGGCGTCAAGCCCTTCGACTGACCGCCACCTACCACCTCCAGCCATGCTTCCCCCACCTTCGCTATCACCTCTCTCCCACGCACCACCATCGGTCCTTAGTCGGTCGGCCACCAAGCCTTCATGCGTGCAAAGAGAAGAGAGGAAATTTCCTCTACTTTTGGTGACATTAAAATTTACCAATTGTGCCATTACCAAAAACCCTATTGCAATATTTAGTTGATTAATATATTTGAGTGAAATTGCATGCATGCCCTTACATGTTATAGTATTTCTTTCATGCACTTAACTCTTAAATGGTGATACTGATAAATGCGTAAAATCTCATCCATACACTCACATGACCTAAAAGAGAAAGCCCCATGTTTTGAAATATGACTATGTTACATGCCATTACAAGTTATTTCATGAAAGGAAAATTACATTCATACCCCTGTATTTCTAAATTATTACGTGTTCCTTTTTCTCGCCTTATTTCGTATCAGATTTGAACACGGATTGTGCACGTGATTGAATAAATACAAAGGAAAAATATTTTGTGAACTTATTAATCTGTTCCTCCCTGTGGATACGACATCCTTTTCGTGGTTTAAATTCATATCTATGTTAATCTTTGAATGAGAGATTTCCACCACATTAATTACAACGACATATCCTTCTATTGCTATCATAAAGAAGCGAAACCTCTCTATCACGCACTGCTGACGCCGGAGACGAAGGCGATTAGAGAGGGACGGTCGGCGAGGATGAAGGGGAGACAAGGGCATCAGGGGGTGCTGCATGACACGGACGAACGCAAGGAGGAAAAGCCTACCATTGGTATTGTGGTCAGGCGACGAAGGAGAGTAGGGAAGGTCACCAGAGCTTGATGAGAGAATCGGTCGGAGAAGGAGAGAAGAATTTAAGGGGGTTTCCGGTCGATTTCAAGCTTAGAGGAGTCGGCTAGCTCTAGAGCTTCTTAAATAGATCATTGGAGGGGGATTTGTGATTGGAAGCCAAGATTCCAAGCAAGGTATGCTCGTCAGAGAAGGAAACTGAAAAGTGACCCAAATCTCTCATGCATTCGCATGAGAGATTGGGAAGAAATCAGGGCATCAAACTGGATTCACATTGGAGGAATTTTCTTAGAGAATCTCCCTTCCAATTTTGAAGGGGATTCTTTGAGAAATCAGGGAGAAACCACCTTCTAGGGCTCGTCGGAATAGGATTCCACCACTATAATGGTGGAGGGACCTAATTGTGAGAGCGATGAGAAGCTAGGGGGCTTTTGCAAAGGTTTTTGAAAGATAGGGGTACAAATGTAATCAGGTTGGACCTTATTGCAAACTAGGTCAAGGCAAATTCATCTTGGGTCCAAATTTTGGTACAAGCCTAATTTGGGCCTAAGGAACCCAATGGTAAAGTTGGATTTTGGGTTTGACCACGTTTGACTAGAAAATTTATGCAAAAACCTAATTTAGGGCAAATATTTGTCTGAGACCCCATTCTAGGTCAAGATGGGTTCCAATGGCCAATTTAAAGGTTCTAAACCCTAGAGAATATTTTTCTGTGATTTTTAGACAGCTTAAGTGAATTTTATCCTGACCAGAACCTTGTTTAATCAAGTGGGTCTGTTTTAGGGTTTTAAGAAGTCATTTAATTCATAGGGGGCACACAAACCCTTTTCTGTCAAATCCAACCCACTTTTTATCTTGTTAAGACCTTTTGACCTTTGTTTAGCCCTTGAGAAAACCCGTTGTACTTCAACGGTGAAATTGTAGTTTTAGCTCTTGTTTCTTACTTTTCTCTCAGAAAGGTTATTCAGTGAATTAGGACCTTCAGTTGGTTATGTAGGAGCTTTTGTTCTCTTCATTGGGTCAAATTGTGCTAGTTAGGGCTCATGATGGTGTTCCCATCATAACCACATGCCTAGCTTTTGCTAGTCCCTTAGCAAAATTTTAAAGTTTTAACTTTGATTCTAGACCATGTATTCTTTTTGATGCTCAAAATTGTGATGTGTGCTTTCTTCTGTGGATTAGGTTAGAATGCTAATAATAGGTCTAGAGGTACTCAAGTACCAACCAAGATCTGGACCTGACTAGCTCTACCCTCAGTCTACCATGAAGGTTTTTAAGGCCTGCAGGAACTATCCTAAGGTTCGTTGAACTCTGCAGTTAAAGCACCCATGCTTGTAACATATTTTAGCTTTGGTTCAGCTTGCAGTGCATTTTTCTAAGAGAGAGATAGAGGAATTTTCTTTGTTTGGAGAGTTTTCTCTCTCTTTTCCTTTTATTTCTAGCTTCGGAATGGCTTCACAACACGGTCTGTATCGGATTCCTAGTCCCCATCATCAATCCTCGAAGGGTCCTTGTTAATCGATGCTTTGGGATAGCACTGCCCATGGCAGCCCCCAGAACCAAAGCTTTCGAGATTTTGAGATAATCTCGCCCATGGCGTTCTATAGCTAAATCCAGACCCTGGCAATAGACATTTTTTGATAATGCTGCCCATGGCATCTGAACCAGCACAGGTGCTTACATGCCCTTGGTAGGAAATGTAGATATCCTAGGAGACAAGCACCGAGGAGACGATATGTTATTGCGCATCTTCGAGGGGAATCTCCCACCTCTCCGCTCTGGGAACTCATCCAAATCAACTTGTGTTGATCAGCCACTCCTATTCTAGGCGACTTTTTCAGAACAATTTAAACGCATTTGCGTGATTTTGATACTTATGCGCACTAAACTAGACTGTGTGTGGATTGGGGTGCTTAGGTTACCGAGTCTCGCAAACTAGAGGTCAGTTAATTAGGCTGAATACTCCCTAGGCCTAAGACCTAATACTTTAGCGTCGCATTTTCCTCAACCACTTGAGGACTATCCAGATCTTAGCAGATACTTAAATTTTTAAGCCTAAGAGTATAGCACAAGAGGCCTAGGATCAGTGTTCCTACTAATCTCTTCTGCGTTTAATTAGCACTTTTTTCCTTTCATTTTTCTTTTTCTTGATATGGTCTAGAACTCAATTAATCCCTTAATTTCTTACTAATGACTATCTCTTTTCTTTTTCTTTTCAACTTGTGCTCCTTTTTGACATTTTTCACTTTTCCCCCTTTTTTTTCTCCTCAAAATTCATATGCCCTCAAAATTTTTCTCTCCCCTCCGAATTTTTTTGTTCTTTCAAGAAATTTTCAATTTTTTGGCATTTTTGGAATATGTGAATCTTTTGATGAAACCTTTTCATATGAGATGATTTTTCACGACGTTTTGCACTTTCATACCCCCCCATGCCTATGATTTGCAATGTCCCCATTGTAAATTAGGTGGGTTCGAGTATAGCTTAGATTATGCATTAGAACAGGTTATGAGTGGGCAAACGGGTCATGTGACTATTACGGATGATTTCAAGCTTGAGTACGGGTACTTGGGTGGGGTCAGCTGTTCTAATGGATGAACCCTAAAGTGCAATATGAATTCAGCATACGAATGTCAAGAAAGGTTTCGAGTTTTTAAAAAATGACGGGTTACCTCCAGTTAAGAGCTGAGTTTTACACCATCGGCTGGGCACAATGAGCTTAGGGAGTATGGAGGGTAAACGATGTCTCAGCCACGTTTGTATCAATAAAGTCAATGAACAGTTTGAGTCTCTGATCGTTCACGACGAAAGCTTCTGAATCGTGGCTGAGTGGACTAATCTCAATGGCTCCATTTCCAAAGATTTTTCAGATGAGGTTGATAAATGCCAGCTTATCATCATTTTTATGCATTTAAACAAACCTAGCTCTTAGGATTTTACTCTGCAAATGGGTTTTTGGGCTGCATTCAGGCATAAATTAGGTTAGGCATGCATTGCATTTTTTATTATCTTTTTAATATGTTTTTGTGAATGTTAGGGATGTATAGATATACAAATCCCTAAAACCCTAGCACTCAAGAAGGCAAATGGTGAAGGAGAAGCCCAGACTAGTGGAACTCAGCTTGATCCAGCTCACCACAGCTGGAACCTAGCTCACTTGAACTAGGGTTAGCTCATCCCAGCTCCATTCAGCTAATCTCAGCTGAATAGCAGCTCAAAAGAGTTAATCTTAGCTCACCCTAGCTCAAGACAGCTTAGATCCAGCTCAACTTAGCTGTGTCTAGCTCATCTCAGCTGCCACTAGTCCACAGGGAACTTTAGCTAGCTCAGCTGAGTTGACAGGAGTTCACCCCAACTCAGATCCAGCTACATCCAGCTCCACTCAACTCCAGCCAGCTGAAGAAGAACTCATTCTAGCTCAGGAAGCTCAAGTCCAGCTCCCAGGGACTTAGCTTAGCTCAACTCAGTTGAGCTAAGCTACCTTAGCTGCTTCAACCAGCTTGATCCTCCCCGAGAGCACCAGACCTAGCTCACCTCAGCTCATTATGGTAGAAGCTAGCTTACTTTAGATTGGCTTAGCAGCTAGCAAAGAATTAGAAAGCTAAGCCAGCTAGAGTAGCTCCATGCTAGCCTCTTCAGCAGCAGCCAGCTTCAATTTCAGCTCCAGACTTCTCCTCCTCTACTCCTCCCTCCAAACCCTAGCTCCAACACCTTCTCCTCTACTCCTCCTTTAGCTAAGCTAGCTTAGCTTAGCTTAGCTTAGCTCAGCTAGCAACCAGCTCCTTGGCCATCCACCACCTTCAATTTAACCCTAGCTAGCTCCACCAACTTAAGCCCTACCTAAGCTAGCTACCCTACTCATTTTGGTGCCACTTCTTCACCACCTTTCACCCCTCAACTAACCACCAAAAGACACCAAAATTTGGTGCCAAAAATGCCCCTAACCACCTCCCTTTTGGTGCCAACTTTCAGCCCTTCATCCACCCTACACCAACCCACATAACCCATCCTAGCCATCCACCTACCCCTCCTTCTAGAATCCTTCTTGGCGCCAACTTAGACCCCCTTCTAGAAGCCATTTTGGCACCAACATCAAGGGGTGTCAACACCCATAACCACCCCCTATGCATCCCTTAAGGTGGCGCCAATTGACCTTGGCTATTGGATCCTTAACCACCTCCATCTCTTCATCTTAGCCCTCCATTCCAAGAGTCACCTTAGCCCCCTTCCTATTCTATAAAAACCCACAACCTACCACCATTTTGGGGCATCCTCCATTAGTGTATATTGCTACCTAGACCACCTATACCTACGGCCAAGAAGAAGGAGATTAAAGGGGCACATCACCAGCCCTTTTGGTGCCTTCTTCTCCCCACTCTCTTCAACTTGGGCCACGCCAAGGAGGAGGACTCTTCCACTTCAAGGAGGACGACTAGGCAAAGGAGAAGGACCTAGGGTGGACGTCCACCCTTGGAGAGAAGCTTAGGGCACACCCCTTTAGGGCTTGCCTTGGAGGACATCACCTTGGCGGAGCACAGCAAGGAAGGAGTTGGAGGACTCTTTTCAAGCTTGGGAGCTATCAAGCTTGGAGCAAGAAGCCCTCTTCTTCACCATCTATCTAGAGGATTTGTGTTTGCTTTTCTTATTTGCAATTTTCGAGTAGTAGAAGCATTCCTCTACTAGGCCTTGTTGTAAAACACTTTTTCATTTATCTAGTTGCCTTCTTTGCAATTTCTTATTTGCATTTCTACTTGCTTTGTTTTTAGCATTCTTCACTCCCTCTCCCTAATTATTCTAGGCCTCCACTTGCCTAGAGTGAGCTTAGGGAGAGGTTCTACTTGCCACTTAGAAGTAGTATTTTAAATTTGAAGTGCAAATCACCTTCCCGCCACCATTTCGCATGTTGTCTTAATTCAAAAACAAAAAAATGATATATTGAAAAATTACCAAAAAGAAAGTTGAGATTTGTATTCCAAGCAAGAGAATCACTTTTGCAAACATTTGGCCTCCTTGGAGGACCCTAGCTACTCCCCTATCTAGGAATATAAATTTAAGAGTTGATCGGTTTTACGGGTTACAACAACCTAATTAACAAACCACGTAAAAATCCATATCAAAGGTGAGGTCCAATCCATTTTGATCTTAGTTTTCCTAGGAAAGGCTTGAGTTTGGCATCAAAGAGTAGGACTTTTTCACCAGGGTAGATCTTTCTGGATATGTGATTGTCATGAAAGGCCTTAACCTGCTCTTTGTAAATTCATGAGTTCTCATACGCGTCATGGAGTAATTCATCTATCTTGCCCATTTGAAGCTTTTTGTGGGTTCTTGCCTTAGAAAGATCTAAGTTGCAAGTCCGTATTGCCCAATAGGCTTTGTGCTCCAATTCGACGAGGAGGTGACATGCCTTCCCGTACACTAATATGAAGGGAGACATACCTAATTGGGTTTTGTGGGCAGTCTGATAAGCCCACAAAGCTTTCAGAAGTCAGGATGACCAGTCTTTCCTATCAGGTCGAACAGTAACCTAGAGGATTTTCTAAATCTCTCGATTTGATAGCTCAGCTAGACCATCATTTTGGGGGTGATAAGGAGTAGAGATTCAGTGTGACACCCCATATTTGGTCATCAGTGACCTGAATTGAGCATTAATGAAATGGGTCCCTCCATCAGAGATTATCACACCTGGAATCCCGAACTGCGAAAAGATGTTCTGATGAATGAATTTGATAACCACCTTATGATCATTGGTTTAGGTCAGAATGGCTTCGATCCATTTGGACACGTAGTCAACAGCGAGTAGAATGTACTTGAAGCCGTTCGAAATAGGAAAGGGTCCCATAAAATCAATCCCTCAGATGTCGAAGATTTCACATACGAGAATCGGCTATAAGGGCATCATATCATGATGGCTCATGTTGCCTAAGGTCTGGCAATGAGTGCATGCCCTATAGTGATTGTATGAGTCTTTGAAAATCATGGGCCAATAGAAGCCGCACTGGAGGACTTTCACTGTGGTTTTATGACCTGAGAAGTGTCCATCGCATGCCTGGTTATGGCAGAAGGACAATATGTCCTGAATTTTCGCTCCCGCGACACATCGTTGAATGATTTGATCAGCACCAATGCGGAAAAGATACAGTCTTCCCAGAAGTAATACTTGGCATCAGAAAGCAATTTTTTCTTCTTGGCTTTCGGCCAATCGGACAGGATTTGATGTGATGCTAGGTAGTTTACTAGATCAGCAAACCATGGAAGCCCTATACTGATAGTCAGGAGGTGCTCATCAAGAAAATATTCCGTAATGGGTCCGGAACGGTCGATAATATTAGAAGGAAGGTGGGACAAGTGATCAGCTACCACATTCTATTTTCCTGCCTTGTCACGAATCTCGAGTTCAAACTCTTGCAATAACAAGATCCAGTGGATTAATCGAGGTTTCGCATCCTTCTTCGCATGGAGATGCCTCACAACTGTGTGATATGAGTAAATGATAACATGGGAACCCAGAAGATATGATCTGAATTTTTCCAGGGCAAATACTATGGCTAGCAACTCTTTCTCAGTAATTATGTAGTTACGCTGAGCCTCGTCAAGTGTCTTGCTAACATAGTAGATGACCACGGGTTTCCCATCAATTTTCTACTTAAGTACCTCTCCTACAGTGAAATCAGATGCATCGCACATGATCTCAAAGGGTTGAGACCAATCAGGGGACTGTAGGATCGGAGCTTGAGTAACTCGATCACGTAGGATTTCAAATGCTTGAGTGCATTCCTTGGAGATTTTGAAAGGAACATCCTTAGATAGTAGAGTGGTCAGAGGGCGTGCGATCTTTGAGAAATCAGGAATGAATCAATGGTAAAAATCGATGTGCCCCAAAAAAGATCGGATGTCCTTGATTTAGCTAGACGTAGGGAGTTTGGAAATTAGATTCACCTTGGCTTAATCAACCTGGATGCCTTTTTCTGATATTAGATGTCCAAAGACAATTCCTTCAGGCACCATGAAATGGCTCTTTCCCAAGAAAGAACCAGATTCACGTCAATGCATCGCTTGAGGATCTGGACGAAGTGCAAGAGGCAATCATCAAATGATTCGCCAAATACTGAAAATTCATCCATGAAGACTTCCAGACAATCGCCTACCATATCTGAGAATATGGCAAGCATGCACCATTGAAAAGTAGTGAGTGCATTGCAGAGACCGAAAGACATCCTTCGGAATGCGTACGTCCTGAAGGTGCAGTGAAAGTGGTCTTTTCTTTGTCCTCAGGATGGATTGCCACCTGGTTATAACCGAAGTACCCATCCAAAAAGTAGAAGAACCTACTTCTCACTAGTTTCTCAAGGATCTGATCAATAAACGGTAGTGGGAAATGATCCTTCTTTGTGGAGGTATTGAGTCTCCTATAATCAATGCAGACTCTCCACGAATTCGCCACACGGGTTGGTATGATTTCTTCGATTTCAGTCGTGATCACGGTGAGTCCTGCCTTCTTAGGCACAACCTGGATTGGACTCACCCACTGATTATTGGAGAACGGGTAGATGATCCCAGCTTCTAACCACTTGATGATCTCCTTTTTTACGACCTCCTGCAGATTAGGATTCAGATGTCTCTGCATTTCACGGGAAGATCGTGTGCCCTTTTCAGTATAGATATGGTGTGTAGTAAGAGGGACTGATGCCAGTCATATCATCAAGAGTCCATCCAATGGCTCTTCGATGTTGCTGGAGAGCAGTAATCAGACGGGATTCCTGATCAGGTGTGAGTCTGGAGTTGATAATCACCAGAAATGTCTGATTGGAACCCAAAAAGACGTACTTAAGATGGTCAGGAAGAGGCTTGAGTTCCAAAACAGGGTTATTAGCAGCAGCGGGTGGTTCAGGGTGTGTGTTAGTAGCAAGGGAAGGAGTTATGGGTGTGTCTATGTCAAGTTTGGACTCCTCTGATTGCGGATTTTGATCCTCTTATGGTTGATCAGAAGTAGTTAGATTTTACTCAATATATGGATCATCAACCACAGCCTTGATGTCACATATCTGTTCTATAACTCCGCAATTAATCCCTTGTTGGGCCTTAAAGATGTCGATCTTTATTGTTTGGTTCCGAAATTTCAGTTCAATTTGTCCTTCCTCACAATTTATGTTGGCCCTAGCAGTGGCCAGAAAGGGTCATCCTAGTATAATTGGTGTATCCCTTAGGTTTTCTGGGGCATCGATATCCAAGACTACAAAGTCCACTGGGAAATAGAAATCCAAAACCCTAATAATGACATCCTCCAGAACTCCTTTAAGTTACTTGATAGATCGATCAGCCAACTGTAATGTCACCTCTATTGGTTTTAGCTCAGATTCCTCAAGATGGTCAAGTAGGGATGTAGGTATTAGGTTTATAGAGGCTCCTAGATCCAATAAAGCTCTATCGAATTGGGTATCACCAATTGTACAGGAAATCAGGGGAGTACCTGGGTCTTTTGCCTTAGGTGGGAGTTTGTTAAAAATTACAGAGCTAGCTTGCTCTGACAATATGATTGGGCTCCCACTTTTGGTTCACGGCTTACGCTTAGGTGTACACATGTCTTTCAGAAATTGTGAGTAAGCTGGTACGTGGCGAATTACATCCATCAAGGGTATGTTTATCTGGACCTATTGAAAGAGCTTGACCAGGTCCTCCTCAGGTGCCATGGGTTTGGTTGTCCTCTTTCCCTTTGTCAAGGCCTCAGGAAATGGAACCTTGGATGGTTCCTCTATGATAGGTCCAGGTTCTTGATCAAGGATAGGGGTATCCTGGATAACTATCCTAGGTCTTAGGTTAACACTACCAGGCTGAAAGTGGCTTGGGTAAGGTGGGCCTTGTGTTGCTTTGCCACTACGGGTTCTTACAGAATTCAGTCTTGCCTGGTTCTGGTTCGGTGTCAGTAAAATAGGTGGTTGCTGCTGAAATCTTGAATATGTTGTCGAAGCTTCCATCCCGTCAGGGGATGGAACAGAAGGGGCCTGATAAATCATGTGGGCTTGGCCCGAATTTGGGTTCATAATGTGACTCTGGCTCGGCACATTATTCAAATTCGGCAGAGGTTGCGAAGGGAGTGTGCCAGGTTGGAGGGAATTCACCATCTGGGCGAGTTGATTGTGAACCTCTGTGATCTCATCTTTGTGCCATTTTTGCATAGCCACATTCATCTTTTGAATGTCATCCAGAGTCTAAAGGAGAAGAATCATTCGATCTGTCTGAGTTGGCCTAGATTGATTGGTGGGGTTGGGCCAAGGTTGAGGTGACTGATATGGACGAGGAGCTTGTGGACGAGGTTGATATGGTGGTCTCTGATTCTGATTGTTTCCTGCCCACAAGAAATTGCGATGATTCTGCCATCCAAGGTTATAGGTATTAGAGAATGGGTCATTCTGGATGGCGTTAAGGTCCTCGCAGGTCTAAGGAAACTCAGAGAAATCAGAGTACGAGGGTTCAGAGTTCCCCCAACTAGAGTAGGCAGGATTGGAGTTTCCTCTGATCTTAGAGTCAGACGGGGTGTTCAGGGCGTAGATCGCATAAAAGATTAATACGTCATAGTATAGTGCGAAATACGTCTCGACAAATAAAATTAACAGAATTGGGAGTCCCGGTCGATCACAGGGAGGCAAAAAAATGATTTTGATTTCATGCACTTGTTCTAAATCTAATTACTAAATAGTAGAGATAATGAACCACAATATATATATCACATCATGAATTGCACATGGAATTGAAACAAATTATAACATGAACATAAACTACTTATGTAACAAAACGAGAACAGCATGGGTGGTTCATGGTGGCCTTTTGAAGAGGTTGAGGAGAGCAACGACAATCTGACAGGGTGGCCCAATGGATTTTTCAGATGGAGGCAGAGAAGATGGGAAGAAGAAGAAGAGATAGGTAGAAGAAGGAAGAAGAGAATGAAAGAGACTTCTTTTTCAATGGGGGGCCCTTAGGTCCTTTTATAAGCTTTTCTTCTTGTGCAAATCCTTCGCCAAATCCTTCCTCTTGGTTGGTTTATTCTGGTGCTGCCACGTGGTGCATTCTACGCCCTCAGATTCGCATCGCACTGCTCCCGTAATCTCGCATCTCTTCTTCACACTTTCGTCTTCAAATCCCGCCTCATCATCTCAGCCGTCCGATCATGCAATCGGACGGCTTAAGCGTGCGCTCTTCGCGCCATTCAAATCCTACGCGCGGTTCTTGCAACTTCCAAATCTCGCAACCTGTGTAATCACGCCACGTAGACACCTCTCAGCCCTCCAATCGTGCATTCTCGCCTGCACGTGCACCCCGCAACCCACACCAATTTTTGCGCAGTGCAGGGCTCAAACCTACGCCCCACGCATATGCGGGCGCACGTGCGAGCCAATGCGCTGTGCAAAGCCTTTGTTAATATTTATATTAATCTGTTCTTGGTGGTGATGTGGTGCGTTCATGGCCGTTGGATGAAGATCCAATGACCCATGCTGCAAGGCAAGGTACCTTCAGGGGTTGCAGGCACGGTGAGGAGCAGCTGCGATGGTGCCACGTGCTGCCATCGTGGCCGTCCGTTCTTCTTCTCTTTATATCTGATGACGTAGGCCTCTGATTAAGTTGATTTCTGTACCGTTGGACTACGAACGTCGATTCGGATCCATCCATATGGTTGGATTTTTCATCGGAGGTCTGGATCTTCTTCAATTTTCCCCTTGTCTCTTACTCTTCTGCGGAGTCCCTGGGGTGCTACGGGAGTCTGACTAATGCGATCTTGGATGCGTTGGACTCCCGTCGTTATTCTGAACAGATCCATAAGGTTGGATCGGTCATCTGCAGCCCTGGATTACCTGCAATCATTAATACCTCTCAAATAGCATAGTTTAATATATAAAACATATATATCAATTACGATGCAGAATACGATGTGTATGCATGCAGAATGTTCCTGTTAAGCTAAGTTCTAGCTTAATTTAGGCAAGTTAGGGCCTATGATTACTGCGCAATCATATCCCCATGCCTAAATCTTGCTATTCCCTAGCAAGTGCAAGACTAAATACATTTTACCAAGAGTTAAACTAAAGATTTATTTCTTTTTGCTACATCCAAAAATTTAGAATCCATATAACTATGAATGTATAATGTAGTAGCTTCTGCAACGGAACCAAGCGAAGACTTGATATACATTTAAAGCTTGTACTTGACCCCTAGTAAAATTTTGTCAGGACAGGCGAACCCCTTCTCTCAAGGTTATAAAATATTTTCTGATTTTGGCCCTAATGTTTGGTTTGGGTAGGAGATGTCTGAGTTAACTAGATTGTATTTGGTGGCTCACTCTCTTCTAGTACTTCTTAGAGACTAGTATTTCAGAATTTAGATTTCTAGATTATTGAATAAATCAACTTAAAGAGGGGCTGGAAAATCTGTGCTCTCTTTAATCTTTTATACTCTTCTCTCTTTTTTTCTTTTTCTTCTTGAGCTCACATCTCACCAGATTTGCAAATGTATTTGGGGGTCTCACACGACATGGCACTTTAATTAGGTTCTGACAACACTACGACTAAGTCAGACTTCTCAGCCCATGCTCAGGCGGTCAGAAATACAGAAAAATTAGGTTAAGGCTGTATTTGGTGGTTCTTGAGGGTGGTAGGTGTTTTTACCTCAAAACATTTCAAAACATTTAACTTGACTCACATTTCTCAACTATTTTACATAATGCCCATTTTTTTTTTCTTTTTTTTCTTCTTCTCTCTTCTTTTTTTTTTGAGCGAACAACTCTTTTGTATGCAAATCTATTGGCACAATGCCACAACACGACATACTGTTGTATTTATCAGCACAACATAACATGACATACGTACCTTTATACGTGAGGCATTTTGGGGAATTTTGAGATGACCAAGAGGATTTTGGGTGGCTTATTTGGTGGAAGTACCTCTTCTCGACACTGGGTAGGGGATGGATAGGACGACGTATTTCTGACCTTGACATCTGTACCCTCCTTCAGTCAAGGATTCCATAGAGAATGGTCGTGACCATCCACCTCAGTCATAGTTTTATTAGAACCTGCTCTCTATGTTTTTTCCTTATTTGGTGGCTCTCGTATGGAATTTCTCACAAATTTAGTACGCAAGAACTGAGAGTGAAAACTATGCGCAACTCCAAGTGTCATTATTCAATTATTAAAGATTCTTTATACTAGCCTTAGAGCACCAATACTCTCTACTCTCACCTCACATATGTTTTGGTGGATCTACTAGAAGATAGTTCACCTAACTCCCTAATTGTAGTCCAAGGGTTCAGGAGAAGAAGCGATGCTTCTTTTCGACAAACTACAAATGTCTATTGATTTTCACAGAGGATCCATTGCAAAATCTACATGCAAGTATGAAATTATACTAGATTCTAAGTCTAGGAATTTACTAAAGCATAAATCTTTAATAAAACCTCTTCATAAAATGATCTAATCCCCCCAATTGTTGGAAGAAAATTTTTAGTTTTTTATGAACTACCCCCCCATGCCTAAGTGTTTGCATGTCCTCATGCAAGAATAAAAGAAATTGGAATAAGGCTGGGTGTATGTGGATAGAAATCACCTGGAACTGCTTCTGAGTTATCATTCAGCTCATGCCATTGCTGCAACGCCATAAACAATATGCAGAACAATATGCAAAACATTATGCAAAAATGAAATATGCTATGTATATATGGTATGTATATATGTATACGTGCTGAGTTTAACACCTCTAGCCGGGCAACTCATCAGTCATACGTCCTCAAGAAGATGTATCGTTTCGTTAGCAGGAGGAGGTTCCTGGGAAAAGAATGGTTTGAGGTGCTGGCCATTAACCATAAAAATGTCCCCAGATTTTAGGTCTCTAATTTGGATCGCCCCATTAGTATACGGGTGGACCACTAGAAACGGCCCAGTACACTTGGACTTGAGCTTTCTCGCAAAGAGTTTGAGTCGGGAGTCAAACAAACAAACCTGCTAGTTAGGTGCGAACTCCTTCCTTTGGATGTGTCGATCATGGAAAGCTTTTGCCTTGTCCTTGTATATTTTTTGCATTCTCATATGCTTCCCGCCTAATCTCCTCTAACTCACTGGGCTGGAGCTTCCTTTCATAACCTCTGACCACGAGGTTAAAATTACACTTTTGTACCACCCAAAAGGCACGGTGCTCCAGCTCCACAAAAAGGTGACAGGCCTTTCCATACACCATGTGATATGGTGACATTCCGAGCGAGGCCTTATACGTGGTCCGATATGCCCATAGTGCATCGATCAACCGATCGAACCAATCCTCGCTATCAGGTCTAACCATCTTTTGAAGGATAAGCTTGATTTGACTGTTTGATACTTCAGCCTCCCCATTGGTCTGTGGGTGATATGGGGTAGCAAATGTGGTGCTGCACCTCATATTTCTTCAATAATGATTTGAAATAGGCATGGATGAAGTGGCTTCCCCCATCACTTATCAGGGTGCAGGGAACTCCAAATCTTGCAAAAATAAATTCCCAGACAAAGGATATAACAGTCTTATGATCAGCTCATCTTGTCGGGATGGCTTCTAGCCACTTCAAGACATAGTCTACTATGAGGAGTATGTACTCAAAGCCATGCGAGTTCGAGAAGGGGCTCACAAAGTCGATGCCCCAGACATCAAACACTTCTATGACCAGAATGGATTGGAGAGGCATCATGTCTCTTTGGGTCATAGAATCCACTACCTGGCATCGCTTACAGCACTTGACAAACTCGTGTATCTCTAAAATTGGTCGGCCAGAAAAATCTCGACTGCAAAATCTTTGCAGCAATTTTTCAGCCTGAGAAATGACCCCCACAAGCGTCGCTGTGGCAGAAGGATAGCACAGTAGAGATTTCTGAATTAGGGATGCATCTATGGATGATCTGATCAGGCCCAATGCGAAAGAGCAATGGGTCATCCCAAAAATAGAACTTAGCCTCTGATATAAATTTGAGCTTTTGATCCTTGGATAATCCCATAGGTAGCCTGCCTGTGACAAGATAGTTTGCTATATCAACATACCAAGGAAACACCACAAAGTTGATAGATAGTAGAACTTATCTGGAAATTGATCTGATATCGGCGGGGAGTATGGAATGTAGTGTGGGTCTAGTCGAGACAAGTGGTCCGCCGTAACATTATGTGCTCTGGCTTTGTCATGGATTTCAATATCAAACTCCCGTAATAGAAGGATCCATTTGATAAGGCAGGGTTTATCATCCTTCTTCGCCAACAAATGCTGGAGGGCGGAATGGTCAGTGCAGATGATAACTTTCGACCTAAGTAAGTATGACATAAATTTCTTCTACATGAATACTTCGACCTCTCAGTGACTGTATGGTTACACTGAGCCTCATTCAGTGTTTTTCTGGCGTAGTATATTGCAAATGGATGGCGCTCCCGACACTGGCCAAGAATAGCTCCGACAGTGAAGTCGGAGGCATCACACATCATCTCGAAGTCGAGTGACCAGTCGGGGGGTTGGAGAATAGGTGCACTGGAGACAGCATTTCGCAAGGTCTGGAAAGTGCTGAGACATGAGGAGTCGAATTCAAAAGGCGTGTCAGTTACCAGAAGATTCATTAATGGACGAGTAATTTTCAAGAAATCTCAAATGAATCTTCGATAAAATCCGACATGCCCTAAGAATGATCTGATTTGCCTGACAGAGCTAGGCGGAGGTAATCGCGAAATGATTTCGGACTTAGCTCAGTCAACCTCGAGTCCATTAGTGGATATCCTGTGACCTAGTATGATGCCATCCCTCACCATAAAATGGCTTTTTTCCCATGAAAGTACAAGGTTAACTTCTATAAATGTCCTCACAATCTTTGTGAGGTTATCGAGACAAGACGAGAAATCATCTCCAAACATGGAGAAGTCATCCATAAACACTTCTACGCAATCCTTGATCATGTCTGAAAAGATGACCATCATGCATCACTGAAAAGTAGCTGATGCGTTGCTGTTGAACGTTCGACAATGGTGCCAAAATGTTGAACGTCGGGTTGCTACGCTAACGTGTTCAGTTTTGAAAAACCTATCGTTGTAGTTTAAAAGCGAAGAACTCGTGTTCAACAAATAAAATTTATACCGAAATTAAAATTCCGGGTCGAACACAGGGAGGTGGACGTTTGATTTAAAAACAACGCATTTGTTTTTATTTGTCATGAATTAATTCAATTGATTAAAACTATCTAATTATTTACAATAAAAAGAAGAGAGAGAGAGTAAGAGAGAGAGAATATTACAAACAAAAATCAAAATGAGATGTAGAATAAACATAGAATTTCATCATTAGAACGATTCTTCATTACACTAGAAAGTGGGAAAATGATTACACTAGAAAGCAGTAAAAGAATGGAGAGAGAAATATCCTCCTTGACGATCGCTTGGAGGACGAGCTGAACTACTCTAGAAAACAGTAAATCTATTTTAGAAAGCAGTAAAAAGAATGGGGAGAGTGATATCCTCCTCGACGGTCGCTTGGAGGACGAGCAGGACTGGATGACGCCTAGACGAAGAAGGACGAAGCAGGACGAAGGAGGACGAAGCAGAAGAATGGGAACGGGGCAGCACGTCGTCATCATCGCGGGATCCACCTCCGAAGGGGGACGAAAATTGGACTTTATCTCGCGAGAAGCATCCCGGGTGTGGGACAAGCTTCTCTTGAGCTTTGGAGAGGTAGAGAAGAGAAGGAAGGGATGAGAATTTCGTGTGGAGGGGGTATCCTTTTATAGTTGCAAGGAGTGGGGGCAAATTAGTCATTACATCTTTAAAACATTAAATAAGGGGTCTTTAGTGATGGATAAAACCGTCGCTAAAGCCCCATCGTGGGCGTAGTGGGTGCTGCCCACGCACGCCCGCTCGTCTGCTCGCATGCGCAACGCTTGCGCACGTTCAGTGATCGTCAGCCATCCGATTGCGAGATCGGATGGCTTAAGTCGCGCCTTCGCCTGCTGCGCTGCACGCCCGCCTGCGTGAGATGCAGTGTCCTCGCCATGCAAGCAATAGCGCGTTGGTGCTATTGGGTGCATAAAGCCATTCGATCATGATCCGATGCTCGCCAGTGCCCTTCGCCTGTGGGCTGCGGCTCGAACTCGCATCCGCGCCTTGCGTTAAGGCGCTGGACCGCTGTGCTGCCTCAGCCAAAAGGTCGTGTGGACGAATTCAAGGCACTGCATCCACAGCTGTTGGATCTTGATCCAACCTTGGAGAAGCGGCGCTCTGATTGAAGAAGAGAAGGTGCGGCGGTGCTGGCAGCCGGTTGGATGGCTGAGATGACTCCACGTGGCGCCAACTTGGCCGTCCATCTTCGGGATGTTGTAGATGGTGCCACAGGTGTCGGATTGAGTCTATTTTCACACTGTTAGGCTACAATCGTCAATCTGAATCCATCCGTATGGTCGGATTTGTTGTTTAAAGTGAAGATACACACCATCTTGGCCCTTGATCTTCTAGGGCTCCCAAATCTCTATCTGATGCTACAGATGTCTGATTAGGGCGATCTTAGAGTCGTTGAACTCCAATCGTCACCCTGATCACATCTGTACGGTTTGATCTTCGATCCAAGGCCCCGATAAAATGTTTCCCCTATCCAAGCACTTAAAAGGAGACAATTAACTGCTATTTTATTCAAACTACTCTAAATGCAAGATGATGCATGTAATGCAAGATTTATAGCATGCAATGCAATCCTATGCTTAAGAACATGCATAAATAGACATCTTAAGTATTGTAAACGTGTTTACATCAGTTGTGGAGGCTGAAAGGCTTTCGCTTAAAAAGTGAATGTTCCAAAGGGACACGTAAAAGTCATCTTGTCTTGGTCTTTCGTGTTGATTGCAACTTGATTGTACCTGGGGTATCAATCTAGAAAGCAGAAGAAACTACGCCCTGCTAGTCGTTCTTGAATCTGATCAATAAAGGGAAAAGGAAAATGATCCTTTTTGGTAACCAAGTTTATCTTCCTGTAGTCAATGCAGACCCGCCAAGAAGTCATGGTGCGGGTCGAGATGGATTTGCCCAATACATTTTTTATTATGGTGAGTCCTGCCTTTTTGGGCACTATCTGAATGGGACTCACCCACTGGTTGTCGGAAATCAGATAGATAATGTCTACGTCTAGCCATTTAATGATCTCCTTCTTGACAACCTCCAACATAGTTGGATTTAGGCGTCTCTGTGGTTGTCTCGACGGTCTCATCCCTTCTTCAGTGTAGATATGTTGAGTGCAATATGAGGGGTGAATTCAGTGGAGATCAGCAATGCCCTAGCCAATAGCAGCCCTATGTACTTGCAAAATGGAGATCAACCGGTGTTCCTGATCTGGAGTCAAGTGAGCATTGATAATCACTAGATATTTCTCACTTTCTCCCAGAAACACGTATTTGAGCGAATCAGGTTAGGGTTGTAGCTCTAGTAGCAGAGCGTGGGGAGGAATGTTATGCAGGGGAGGAGAGGAAACAATAGCGGAAATTTACTAATCCTGATTTATGAAGAATCCACCTACAGTGGTCATGTAATCCTGTCTTAAGATATCAGTGTTGGATAGGACATGATAGTCAGGATCAGGAGTGTTAGGAGCAGATGAACACCCATGACAACCAGATCCATGGGATGAAATGTGTATTTCAGTAGTCTCAGTCCTGTGTGGATCATGATTAAAGACCCTTGATAGTAAGGATGAATGTGCCATTGGGTCACTGTAGAGGAGCCCAATGTTCCCAAAGAAAGCTGAATCTTCATCGTCACTACCCTCCTCGATCAAGTCACAATCAAAGTTCTTTGATGCCCTGAAAATGCCTAGTCTAAGCTTTTCGCTTCCCAGGGCAATCTCCATGCACCCTGATGCATAGTCGATGTTTGCGTGGGCGGTTGCCAGAAACGGGCGACCTAGGATAATCGGTGCATCACGGATATTAGGAGGAACCTCCATATCAAGAACAAGAAAGTTCGCTGGAAAACAGAATCCTTGGACTTCTACGATCACATTTTCAACCACCCCCTCACTGTTTTTACAAATCGGTCAGCCAACTATATGGTAACCGAGGTGGGCTTTAACTCCCCAAATCGAAATTGATCAAATACTGCGATGGGAGTTAGGTTGATGGACGACCCCAAGTCAAGAAGGGCCCTATCAAAAGGGGAATCCTGCAATAAGTAGGAAATCAATGGTCTGCCCAGGTCCTTTTTCTTGGGTAGTAAGTCAGCTAAAATAATTGCACTAGCTTCCCCAGATAATACCACTTGTCGTCGGATCCTCTGCGACCGCTTTGGAGTACAGTATCCCTTAAAGAACCAACCGACAACTGGGATGTGATCTATTACTTCGAGGAGAGGGACCTTAATGTGAACCTCCTTGAACATAGATTTCAGGTCCTCAAAATTTCCCGTGTCCTTTTTCCATGCTGAATCTTATGTTAGGGCCACGGGAAAAGGGATGGGAATTTCAGGGTCTAAAGGCTTCTTTCCTTTATCTAATGAAGATGGCTTGCTAGAGGAAGAGGGTTGTGAGCCATCTCGTGGTATGGAGTAGGAAAAATCGTTACCTGCTTGCCTAGGTAGCGGGTCCTGTGTAGTCTTTCTACTCCTTAAGGTAACAGCTTTTGCATCGGCATGGTGTCCATGCAGGGGCAGAGGAGCGGATTAGTCTAGATACATAGGGTTTGGCAACAGAGGTGGCTAACCGAGCCCATAACCAGGAGGTGTGGGAGGTGCTTGCATAACCGTGTGTGCTTGCCCTTGTGGTGCTTGGAATCTAGGCGGGGCACCCTGATTCTACACATATCTTAGGTTTGGGACAGGTTGGAAGGGTAAAGCTCCCTGTGATCTATGCTCCTACATCATCTGGTTCTACATGTTCTATATGCTCTGTATTTGGTCAGCCATTCCTTCATTATTTGGAGGTTGTCATGAGTAGATTTCCGAATAGATGCTTGTAGTTCCTCCTTCAGTGACTCCAAAGGGTCAGCCTACTTTGGAGGGTAGTTGGCAGCTTGGTACAGCGGCTGATAGATAGAGCGTGTCTGTTGCTGCTGAGACGGGAATGGCTGCTACCTAAGGTACGTGTTCTACACATTCCCGTATTGTTTGGTCTGATAGTGCAGAACTTGACTTGGTCTCTGTGGATTACCAAACCAGGCAAAATTGGGATGCTGACGCCAACCAAGGTTATATGTTTCAGAATACTGGTTGTTACGCCCGTATCCCTGAATGGCATTGACATCTTCATAAGCCAAAGATGTCTCAGATGCAAATTCATCAAAAGAATACGCACTTGCATCATAATGTGGTGCAAAACCCTGATTGTACGGTGCCAGATCCATATTGTTCATGGGTTTCTGGTATGCAGGATCCCGCAAAGATGGGGAGAAAACATCCCAAGTAATTGGATATGTACGAGAAGAGGGGGCTCAGGATGCTTGAGAGGAGTAAGATGCAGCAGTGTTGCCAGAAGATCTGGATCTCGCTCACATCAATTCATCGAGCTTCTTATCGAGCCACCTTATCAAGCTTTTCGGTGATAATGTCCATCTCGTCTCGGACAGATTAGGCTTGAGCTTTGTGCACATTAACTCGTTGCTGTCTAGGTCGCTGGAACTGGTTCATTGAGGTAGTGTTCAACAAGTTCTCTGCTAAGGACTCGAATAGTTCAAATGCACTATTCTCGTCCTTCGCGAGAAAATTCCCATCGCTAGATGCATCAGCCAGGTACCGATGTGTGTCATCCAGCCCATGGTAAAATACTTCCTCAAGGTGCCATTTAGGTACACCATGATGTGGGCACTTCCTGAGAAGATCGTGAAATCTGTCCTAGGCATCATGTAGCTTCTCTTCAAGGCCTTGAGCAAAAGTCGTGATTGCGTGCCTCATGGCATTTGTTCGACCGATCGAGAAGAACTTTTGGATGAATTTGCAAAGTAATTCCTCCCAGGTTCCAATTGTCCTCTCGATGGTCTTGAACCAATAAGCAGCTTTATCCATGAGAGATAAAGGGAAAAGCTTCATGAGAACAATTTCAATATCAATATTCCTGGATCGAACTGACTCTGCAATCCGACTCAGTTCTTCGAGGTGTTGGAAGGGATCCTCATTCGAGTTAACATGGAAATGAGTCTGAATTAGACTTATGATATTCGATTTTAACTCTAATGCATCTCCGCCTGCGGGAATCCAGCTGAGGTGCCTTGTTTGTTATCACCGGATCATAGAAGTCCTGCAGTTCTTCGCATGGTGGGTGTTGCATCCTATTGAGTGTTGTGAGAATTCGGTCGATGCTCTACTCATATTTCTATTCCAGATGATCCATTGGGTCCTGATTTTCAGGGTCTTGATGAATTCGAGGACCGAGATTAGCCATCTTAGCTAATCGGGTGGAAGAAGGTTGAGTCGAGAGGTTGGATGAAAATTGCCTTTACCGCCTTGGGTTTGGCTCCCAAGGTCCTGTGAGGTTAGGTCTTAATGACCTTCTTCCTTGCATACACCAATTCAAAGGGTTGGTGTAGTCAACCAGGACAAGGCTAAGGCCTTGTTAATCAGACTAGTCCTTAAAATCAGATGACCAGATTTTTCATTCAAGTTCAAGTTGAAGAAAATTTGGCAAGAGATCGACTGCAAGGAATTCCCACCTCTCAGGCTAACCTGGCTAGGCTGGTTACGAGGGGACTATGTGGAAGGTTCTTCCTTCAACTTTTTCCTCCAGTTCCATTACCCCACAGTCACAGTCATTTGACACTACCCCGCAACCTTAGACACTAGGTTTTGCAAGAGAGGTTGAAACTACTCAATAGTTTCAAGCCAAATGCAGGTTATTTGATGTGTTTTTTGTGAATTTTAACCTATCTATTCAATGTAGTATTTATGGTGGGTAGTCCACAAGGTGACTCGCCTCCTCGACTAACCTTTGGACTCGTTAGGGTCCAAGTTTATCCAATGTGGTCCTTTTGGCTCATGCACTTCTAAGTTGTTTCAAATTAAAGACCAAAAATCAAATATAAACTCTCAAGTAAAGATGGAATTCAAATGATTTGAAACATGGCAAGAAGATTCCTTTCTTAATAAGCTTTTCAAAAAGTATTTTTTCAGAATGTTTACTATTCCCAACAATTAGTTATGAATTTTTAACTAGCAAGGGGTCAAATCTAGGATTTAGACCCCGTGTTGGTTTTTCTGGTAGAAATAGTATTAAATATGCTCCAAAAATTTTGTAAAAATATGATAATGAAAGTTAATTTGATTATCTTTCAAACCCCATCAGTTGTGAGTAAATCAGATTTGTATGTTGGTCAAAATTGATTTTCAAATTTCGTAAAAGTTCTATTTTAAAGTAAATTGACACATATGTATCCTACGAATTTTTAAAAATTACACAGATGGAATTTCTTTTTAGGAATGGTGGCGTTGGAAAGATAATTTGAAAATATAATTCTAATCCAAACTTCAAGATTTTTGGAGCAATATAAACACGACTATTGAATTTTGAAGATAACACTTACTTTCTACCGAATTTCTAATAGCAATGTGTGCACCTGATTTCCGCAGCACCTGCATCGATTCGTTCACTGCTTCTCTGGTTTAATCCTGCACACAAAAATAATATGTTACACATGAAATCAAAAGTCACCTTGCCTCCTTGGCAACGGCACCAATTTGTTTGGGGTGTAGATCAAGTAAAAAATGAATACGTCGTAGTATAGCACGAAATACGTCTCGACAAATAAACTTAATGGAACTGGGAGTCCCAGTCGATCACAGGGTGGTAGGAAAATGCTTTTGATTTCATGCACTTGTTCTAAATCTAATTAAAAAATAGTAGAGATAATGAACCAAAATATATATATCACATCATGAATTGCATACATGGAATTGAAACAAATTATAACATGAACATAAACTACTTATGTAACGGAACGAGGGCACCACGTGTGGTTCATGGAGGCCATTTAAAGAGTTTGAGGAGAGCAGTGACAATCCGACAGGGTGGCTCAATGGATTTTTTAGACGGAGGCAGAGAAGATGAGAAGAAGAAGAAGAGAGAGGTAGAGGAAGGAAGAAGAAGAAGAGAATGAGAGAGTTCTTTTTCAAGGGGGGCCCTTAGGTCCGTTTATAAGCTTTTTTTCTAGTGCAAATACTTCCCTAAATCCTTCTTCCTGGTTGGTTTATTCTAGTGCTACCACGTGGCGCATTTACGCCCTCAGATTCGCATTGCACGGCTCCTGCAATCTCACACCGTTTCTTCACATTTTCATCTTCAAATCCCGCCTCATCATCTCAGCCATCCTATCTTGCAATTAGAAAGCTTAAGCACGTGCTCTTCGCGCCATTCAAATACTACGCACGGTTCTCGTAGCTTCCAAATCTCGCAAACCATAAAATCATGCCATGTGGATGCCTCTGGGCCCTCCAATTGCGCATGCCTACCTACACGCGCACCCCCACGACTCGCACCAATTTTTGTGCAGTGCAGGGCTCGAACCCGTGCCCCACACATACGCGGGAGAGTGCATGAGCCAACACGCTGCGCAAAGGCTTTGTTATATATGCTTACTTAATTAGATTTATATTAATCTATTTTGGGTGGCGATGTGGCGCGTTCATGGTCGTTGGATGAAGATCCAACGGTCCACACTGCAAGGCAAGGCACCTTCTGGGGTTGGGAGCGCAGCAAGGGGCGGCTGTGATGGTGCCATGTGGCGCCATCATGGCCGTTAGTTCTTCTTCTCTTTATATCTGATGACGTAAGCCTCCGATTAAGTTGATTTCTACATCGTTGGATTGCGAACGTCGATCTAGATCCATCCGTATGGTCAGATTTGTCATCTGAGGTTTGGATCTTCTTCAATTTTCCCCTTGGATCTTGCTCTTCTGTAGACTCCCAGAGGTGCTACAGGAGTCTAATTGATGCAATCTTAGATGCGTTGGACTCCCGTCATTGTTCCGAACAGATCCATAAGGTTGGATTAGTCATCTGCAGCCCTTGATTACTTGCAATCATTAATACCTCTTGAATAACATAGTTTAATACATAAAACACATATATCAACTATGATGCAGAATACGATGCGTATGCAAGCAGAATGTTCATGTTAAGCTAAGTTCTAGTTTAATTCACGCGAGTTAGGGCCTATGATTGCTACGCAATCATGGGGGTGGATACGGGTCCATCCCCTGAGAAGATCGGTGATAGATGTTATGCACCGCTTCCCTCCCAGAGGGTGGTTGTGCAAATGGGTTTTGCGCAAAGGTGGCTCACTGCAGATGTCAAGTTAGCTCATCCACCTTCATCTCAATGATAGAGACCTTGTCCAACTAACTGGCCATCGATTCCAAGTCGACGGATGTAGACAAGCCTTGCGTCTCATGTGCTCCCCTTGGATTCATCGATGTGCAGCCATTCGACCGGTCGAGTAAGCCCATGGAGTCGTTATTGATGGAGTTCTCGCACATATTCTCGAGAATCTCCCAAATAGTGTCTTCATGCTGACCCATGATATTTCCTCCGCAAGTTGCATTGACGAATAAACAGATATCTTCACGGAGTCCCTGGTAGAAAGACTGGACTTGTTCGGATTTAGGAACTCTGTGATGGGGGCACTTTCGCATGAGATCCAGGAAATGGTCCCATGCTTCTTGAAGTGGTTCTCCAGGCTGCTGGGTGAAGTGTGTGATCTGGTGTCGTAGGGCATTCGTCTAACCCTCTGGGAAGAACTTTTTTAGAAACTCGGATTGTAGTTCAAACCATGTGTTGATTGGACGCGTTTGAGTCTAATACCAATGAGCTGCTTTGTCCATGAGAGAGAAGAACATCTTTATGAGAAGAATATCCTGGTTTTGGACATCTGACGTGAAGGTCTAGGCCAAATGCTTGAGTTGTTTGATGTGCTGGAAAGGATACTCAAAATTAAGACCATGAAACTTTGGAATAGCATGAATCATGTTGGGCTTGAGTTCAGAATCAAAACCTCCAGCTGGGATTTGAACTCTAGGTTCGATCGCCACTGTAGTGGGATTGTAGTGATCTCGTTGAAGGATCTGAAGATATAATATATATGGCTATCTATGCACACAAACACTCAAGAACAATATTAGTAATAACAAAAAATATTTGCACAAATAATCAAACCACAGAAAATGCACAAGATGTATAGTGGTACCCCTCCCTTGGGTACTCCACTATCTAAGCCTCCCAGCTTAGGGTTTTTAACCCGATTCTCTCAACCCCAAGAGAATTAATTTACTAACCGAGGTAATTAACGAGTTACCTCAACCTAAGTACAATAACGGGTTTGTTACAACCCAACGAGCAACAAGCTCAAATACAAAAGAAGTACAAGTGTAAGACAAAAAGAATCTTACAACTAGAACCTAAGCCTCTCAACAATAATTAAAAGATGATACCAATTTGAGACCCTAGAATGAGCATGAATTGCTTCATAGATGCGTGAGAAAAGCACGTCGTTGAAGTGTTTGCAAAAGCGTAGAGAGATTGAGAGCAGCAAACTATTCCTTCTCTTGAATATGTGGTGGAAAAATTTAATATAGCTCTAGAATTTTTCTTCTCTATTTCTTATATCTCTTATGTGCAAACAAAGAGTCATAGGGTTATTTTATAGAGTTTAGTACCTAGGATACTCATCTACTAAACGTTGGGAATTAATTCCCAATGTTCATATTGTTAGAATTAATTTTCTAACCATTTAGTTTTGAGCCAATGGCTACCTGGTGCTGGTACTAAAGTACCTGTACCGGTACTCATTTCCAAATTTGGGCCTCAAACTCTTAACACAAATCCGTAACCCACTTGTACCGATACTCATTACCTCCAGTACCGATACTGATCATGAGTAACGGTACTTGCAGGGTACAGGCTTGTTTCTTGACGAAACCTAAACCTGTAACTCACATGTACCAGTACTAAACTTTAGTACCAGTACTTGTAGGTTAACAAGTACCTTTTTTAAGTGATTTAATCAATTACGTTCTTTGAAAATGATCGCAATATAAATCCTAATTTACCTCTAATTGATTTTACAATCTAAGTTATGATTCTTTGTTAAGAGGCAAATACAATCTAAAAAATAAAATATAAACTAAATAAACTAAAGGTCGGAGATGATCTTCACTTTGACTCATCCTTGTCATCTTGCCTCCTCCTTGTCATCATCTTCTCTTTCTCATGTCATGCCTTCATCACTTCTTGTTTGCCTTGATCTTCACCTAAATCTGAAAAACACTCAATTGCAAACATTAATCCATAATAATTTTGTTAACACCAAAACAAGATGTGGAACAAGGTTCCAACAATCTCCCCCTTTTTAGTGTTGACAAAACTATCTTGCAAATAGATAGAATAATTTTTAGCAATGTATATGAAGGAAAAAAATTTTCCTTTTAATCCTCCCCCTCAATATAAGCTCCCCCTAAAAATATTACTGTTTGCCCTTTATTTTTCTCCCCCTTTTTGTCAATCACAAAGAAATGAAGAAATATCATACCATAAAGTTTACCAATAGTAAAATGATGAATGTGGGTACCAAGCTCCATTAAGCCATCGTTCTTGGTCTTCATTCAACCTATAGAAAGGTTGAAATGTTCTGTTGTGTGCCTTGAACACCCACTGATCTCTTTGATCTATTCCTGCAAAACAAATATTTTTTCTAGGTACCCATTTTCTTGTGTGTCCTTGATGGTTGTACCTTTCAAATCCTTAGGTTTATAGATCACTTTACTGTTAGATTTGTAATTCTTAGGATTCTTGACCTTGTAATAAATCCATGCATGTCAAGGTGCATGTGATTTATTTTGTGTGTTCTTCTTATTATTGAACTTGGCTTTTAAATTATTACAAAATTCTGTATTCAGCCTAGTTGTTTTAAAATTATTGAAAGTGTTCTCAAAGTGTTCATAAATATCTTCTAATTCTACTATTTTTGCATGTAATTGATTGTTAGTTTCTTTGGACATATCTAATTCTATTTTTAAACAAGATTTCTCTATTTCTAGAGTTACATAACTATCATGTAAAATCTTATTTTCCTTTTTAAATGACTTAGCTTTATGATATAGCTCTTCATATGCTTCTAATAATTCTTCAAATGAAAAATCAGGGTTTACCTCTTTTTCTGTATCTTCTGAAGTTGCAACAAGACAAAGGTGTGCGACCTCGTCTTCATTCGATTCACTGGAGTCGGTGTCCATGTCAGAGTCGCTCTCATCCCATGTCGCTTTAAATGCTTTTTTCTTCTTCTTCTTCTTCTTCTTCTTGAGCTCCTTTGTTTCTTTCCTATTGTCCTTCTTGTTTAAGGAGCAATCCTTTCGCAAGTGGCCCTTTTTCTTACACTCATAGCAAATAATATTAGTTGAAATTTTATTGACTTGCTTACCTTGTTTCTTGAGAAATTTCTGAAATTTCCTAGTAAGCATCTCCTTTTCTTCATCTTCGAATTCTGAGGTTGTTGAGTCCAAGTCCTCCTTAATTGCTCTAAAAGCAATATTCTTCCTTTTGCTAGACATCTTTTCCTCCTCGTTCTTCTTCATGTTTTCTAGTTGGACTTCATAAGCCATAAGACTACGAACTAGATCATCCAATGGGAGAGTGGAGAGGTCCTTTGCCTCTTGGATGGCTGTGGTCTTTGGAGACCAATCACTTGTAAGAGATCTTAAGATCTTCCTTACAAGCTACTCTTCCATAAACTTCACTCCAAGGTTCTTTAGGGGGTTAACTATTTCCCCAAACCTTGAGTATATGTCTTTGATCGTTTCTTCTTTGGTCATCTTGAACCACTCATATTTTTAGTTAGAATTGAGATACAAGTTTCCCTTTACATGTTTGTACCTTTGTAGGTGACCTCGAGAGTGTTCCAAATTTCATTTGCAGATTGGCATGCCGAAATTCAGATGAATTCTTCCCTTGACAATGCATAATAAAGTGTGTTCATCGCCTTTGCGTTGCCTATGATCTTTTTCTTCTGATTCGTTGTCCATGCTACTCCTTCTTGTGGCTCTGGATCCGAGTACTTCTCCCGAATGAGGGTCCAAGCCTGCTTATCCATTGCTTTGAGGAAGACTTGCATCCTCCTCTTCCAATACCCGTAGTCCATCCCATCGAAATAGGGAGGATGGGTCAATGATTGTCCGTTGGTGCGCCTTGAGGTTGATGCCATTGCGAGCAAGAGTTTTTACTTCTTCTCGCTACCCGCTCTGATACTAATTGAAGGATCTAAAGATATAATATATATGGCTATCTATGCGTACAAACACTCAAGAAAAATATTAGTAATAAAAAAAAAGATTTGCACAAATAATCAAACCACAAAAAATGCGCAAGATGTATAGTGGTTCCCCCCCTTGGGTACTCCACTACCTAAGCCTCCCAGCTTAGGATTTTTAACCCGATTCTCTCAACCCCGAGAGAATCAATTTAGTAACCAAGGTAATTATGGGTTACCTCAACTCAAGTACAATAACGGGTTTGTCACAACCCAACGAGCAACAAGCTTAAATACAAAAGAATTACAAGTGTAAGACAAAAAGAATCTTACAACTAGAACCTAAGCCTCCCAACAATAATTAAAAGATGATACCAATTTGAGAGCCTAGAATGAGCGTGAATTGCTTCGTAGATGTGTGAGAAAAACACGTCATTGAAGTGTTTGCAAAAGTGTAGAGAGATTGAGAGCAGCAAACTATTCCTTCTCTTGAATATGTGGTGGAAAAATGTAATATAGCTCTAGAATTTTTCTTCTCTATTTCTTGTATCTCTTGTGTGCAAACAAAGAGTCCTAGGGTCATTTTATAGAGTTTAGGACCTAGGATACTTGTCTACTAGACGTTGGGAATTAATTCCCAACGTTCATATTGTTGGAATTAATTTTCTACCCGTTCAGTTTTGAGCCAACGACTACCTGGTATCGGTACTAAAGTACCTGTACCAGTACTCATTATTTTCAGATTTGGGTTTCAAACTCTTAAGACAAATCTGTAACCCACTTGTACCAGTACTAATCATTAGTACCAGTACTCGTTACCTCCAATACCGGTACTGATCATGAGTATCGGTACTTGCAGGGTACAGGTTTGTTTCTTGACAAAACCCAAACCTGTAACTCACATGTATCGGTACTAGGCTTTAGTACCGATACTTGTGGGTTAACAAGTACCGTTTTTAAGTGATTTAATCAATTATGTTCTTTGAAAATGATCGCAATATAAATCCTAACTTATCTCTAATTGATTTTACGATCTAAGTTGTGATTCTTTGTTAAGAGGCAAATACAATCTAAAAAAATAAAATCTAAACTAAATAAGCTAAAGGTCGAAGATGATCTTCTTCACTTTGACTCATCCTTGTCAACTTGCCTCCTCCTTGTCATCATCTTCTCTTTTTCATCATGATGCCTTCATCACTTCCTGTTTGCCTTGATCTTCACCTAAATCTGAAAAACACTCAATTACAAACATTAATCCATAATAATTTCGTTTACACCAAAACAAGATGTGGAACAAGGTTCCAACACTCTCATCATCGGACACTACGGTGGGTTCACAAAAGCTTGGAATAAATCATTAAGGCACTAAAGTTGGTTCTCAAGGTTATTCTCTTCTTCTGCGGGTTTTGCCATGATGATGGAAGAAGGAGAATTGGGTTCAGATGAATCAGAGGAGATGTCTATGTGGTGTGGTTGCTCCACAAACACGGAAGTCGAGGCCTAGCTTCAATGGGAGTGACTAACTAAAGGAGGCCTCAATGATGGTCTTAACGTCCTCCTACCGAACACGCACGGATGGTTTGGATGAGAGTAGAATGTGATGGACCCAATCAAGACACCCAAAAAATTTGGATGACTATTAAGGTTCGGGGTGATGATACCCCTTAGTCAGAAAGCCGTCCACCTGAGAAATACCTAGGCAAGCAAAGAGGGAGAGTCTCGCAAAGACCCCTACATAGTAGAGCACCCCCACGAGTTATAGGGTTTCCCCACCCGATTGCTCTTGTCACTGATGTTCCAAGTAGACCAGAATGGGGACTTGACCTCTTAAGTCTACCAATTTTAATTTAGAGCAAGGGTGCTTAAGATTTCACTTAAACTTTAGATGTATTATGTGCAAAAAGTGACCTAATTTCAAGGTTGGTTGACCCAGCAAGGTGGGTCAACTTCACCTATTTGTCCTTTGAGAAGTTTTAGGTCCCCTTTTTTAGGATTCAAGTGAGATTAAGAGCCTGAATTTTAGGGTTTGCTTGAATAAATCACTTCAACCAAGGCTTAGGCACACATCTTTCTGGAGAGTTGATTCTTTGCTTATGAAAGTGTGTCTCTAAAACCCTAAACTGAAATCCATAATTTGGCTCTAATCTTGGTCCAATTTAGCTTGCCAAATGTGGTATCTAGGGCTCAATCAAGAATGTGGTAGCCCTAGTTACCTTAAATGGGAGCATAAATCAATTTTTGTTGAAATCAAATCAGGTAACTTGATGAATTAGCTAAGAATGTAAAGCAAGTAGCCCTAATTGATTTTATCTTTTTTTCTTTTCAGGATGAGGGGCTTAAGAGAAAGTAATCATAAATTACCTGCCCCTGGCATGTTTGATGTGTGGCTGTCTTTCTTTGAATATTCTCCCTGAAACAACCACAGCAAAAAGATATAGCAAGTTAATACCAAATCAACAATTGTAATCAAGAATTCTAAATCACCCGTTGCTCCCTGGCAACGGTGCCAAAATGTTTGTGGTTGCTGAATTGGGTTTTAAGAGTATCGCATTATAATATAGCTGAAAAAGCATTCAAAACAAATACAATTTTATTACTTGAATTTGAAGTCCGAGGTCGAACATAGGGAGCAAATTGGTGTTTAGAAATCAAGATCACAAAATTGGTAGTATACTCGAATTTAAAAGAATATGCAATAATATCAATATCATAGTGCAAAAATATGGCAATGTAGATCACAAAATACTAAAGAACTCAATGTATATGAATATGAATTAAAAATTGGATGTCTGATTTGTAAATCAGACGACTTAAACTGATAATGCTACAGTGCTCTATGATTTCTCCTTTCTCTACCTTGAGCTTCTGCGGCTCTCCTTCTTTGGGTTTTCTTCTCTTTCTTTGACTTCTGCCTTCTCTTCTTCTTTCTTCCTTTTTTTGCTTCTACTCCCCTTCTTTCTGTTTGCCTTTGGCTTCTATCTTCTTCTTCCTTTACAATCTTTCTCAGCCTTTTGCCTTCCTTCTTCCTTTGCCTTTCTCTGTCGGCTACCTCTTTTCTTTGTTTCTCTTTTTCTTTGGCCTCTGTCTTCCTTCTTCCATAGCTTCTCCTTCTTCCTTCAGCTTCTTCCTTCTCTTCTTTAGCTTGCAGCAAAATCTACCCCCTACCTGCACGCACTCTCCTCTCTTTTTCTCTTAGGTTCCACTCTCCCAAAGCCACACGTATTTGGGTAATTAGGTCGGGTACATACCCTGGACCAAGCCAACCGACGTGTGGTGGTGGGTGAGGAGTGCAGTCAGGTTGGGTCAGGCTAGGTCTGCAGGGCAAGAGTACAAACGAGACCGGGTCGGTTAGGTGAGAGGGACCTCACCCCATGATTTGGAGCCGATAAGGCTATGGTGCAAATTCAACTTATGCACACACGGGCTCTCTTCCAGTTCCGAGGTGGGACTAAATGTCCCACCTTCTTCTGCGTGCATAGCAGCAGGATGTCTTCCTCAATTTACGAGGCTGTAGTGGCTCTTGACTCCAAGCAAAGGCCTGGATGTGTGCGCGCCTCAAGTCCGCACCACCTGGGACTATCACCTCGAGCAGCAGCACCTGGACCATAGCTTCAAGCTCACCTTAAGCTCTGCAATAATGGTAGATGACTCCAGCTACCTGAAATCACAAAAATGACCTCTTGGCCACGTCAAATTGCTCAGGAAGCTTCGTCGAGGCACGGTGAATGTGCTACGGTGATTGGCATGTCCTAGAGACTCCTGTGTGAGCATGCCTAGGGCACACTACGTGAGAAGGTGAGGGGGAAATGTTTAGTGGAGTGAGGGGATGCTTATGGACTTGTTGGTGAGGGGTGGGAAGGCCTGTGAAGGTGGAGTGGCCTCGCAGGAGGTGGTGGCTGGAGATGAAGGAGATGAGGGTGTTGGATGTCGGAAGTGGTCGATTTAGGGAAATAGAGAGGGGAGAAGAATGTAGAGGGTGAAGGGAACTTATCTAGGGTGATAGTGGATGAAGGGAAGACAAAGATGGCGTCAGGCGCGTACTGCCGACGTCGGAGATGAAGGCATTCAGAGTGGGACGGTCGGCGAGGATGAAGGGGAGACAAGGGCGTCGGCGAGTGCTGCGCGATGCGGACGAATGCAAGGAGGAAGAGCCTGCCACTGGTATTGTGGTCAGGTGACGAAGGAGAGTATGGAAGGTCGCCGGAGCTTGATGAGCGAATCGGCCGGAGGAGAGAAGAATTTGAGGGGGTTTCCAGTCATTTTCAAGCTTAGAGGAGTCGGTTGGATCTGGAGGTATGCTTGCTGGAGAAGGAAACTCAAAAGAGACGCAAATCTCTCACGCATTCGCATGAGAGATTGGGAAGAAATTAGGGCATCAAAGTGGATTCACATTGGAGGGATTTTCTCAGAGAATCTTTCTTCCAATTTTGAAGGGGATTCTCTGAGAAATCAGGGAGAAACTAACTTCTAAAGCTTGTCGAAGTAGGCATCCTTCGCTATAATGGTAGAGGGATCTAATTGTGAGAACGATGAAGAAGCTAGGGGCTTTTGCAGAGGTTTTTGAAAGATTGGGGTACAAATGTGATCAGGTTGGACCTTTTTGCAAACTAGGTCAAAGCAAATTCAGCTTGGGTCCAAATTTTGGTACAAACCTAATTTGGGCCTAAGGAATCCAATGATAAAGTTGGATTTTGGGTTTGACCACGTTTGGCTAGGAAATTTATGCAAAAACCCAATTTAGGGCAAATATCTGTCTGAGACCCCATTCTTAGTAAAGATGGGTTCCAATGGACAATTTAAAGGTTCTAAACCCTAAAGAATATTTTTCTATCATTTTTAGATGGCTTAAGTGAATTTTATCCTAACTAGAACCTTATTTAATCAAGTAGGTCTGTTTTAGGTTTTCAAGAAGTCATTTAATTCACAGGGTACACGCAAACCCTTTTTTGTCAAATCCAACCCACTTTTTATCCTATTAAGACCTTTTAACCTTTGTTTAGCCCTTGAGAAAACTCGTTGTTGTACTGCAATGGTAAAATTGTAATTTTACCCCATGTTTCTTGCTTCTCTCAGAAAGGTTATTCAGTGAATTAGGACCTTTAGTTGGTTATGTAAGAGCTTTTATTCCCTTCATTGGGTCAAAATGAGTTAGTTAGGGCTCATGATGGTGTTCCCATCACATATCAAAACACAATAAAAAAATGCAATGCATACTCAACCTAATTAATGCCTAAATGCAACCCAAAAACCCGTTTGCTGTGCAAAAACCTAAGAGCTAGGTTTGTTTTAATGCATAAGAATGATGATAAATTGGCTTTTATCACACCCCCATGCTTATCTTTTGCTAGTCTCTTAGCAAAACTTTAATTTTTACAGAATGGAACTTTTGGGAATCTAACTTTTTCGACTTTTGACAAGAAAGAGATTACGAGAAATAGGATGATCCAAACACAGGAAGTATGGGATTTGTTGAGGATAAACATCAGGATTTAATTTCGAATCAAAAAATTAGACAAAAACGGGATCAATATATTCTCCAAAAAATTCATAGATTAACCTCTTGTTAATTCAAATGACTTGAAATTTTTAATTTTAGGATTTTTCTAGCTCTTGAATTTGATTCGCAACTTGCAATAACCTTTAAAAGTTTTTGTCCGTGCTTGTGAAAAGCCAACATTTATAAGGATGTCCTTTTGGTTTAAAACTTTTTTTTCTTCCCCCATGCTTATTTTTAACTTAGTCTTACAACAGATATGTCGGGATCATCATTCCCGTTACCAATCCTCAAGGGGGCTCGGGCACCAGTACTTCGAGATAGCACTATCCATGACACCTCCAGGAGCTTACAACCCCAAAACACAATGGGATGTAAAGGGGCACTCCAAGTAAACTCAAGCTCTTACTCCGACACTATAGGTAGGGCACCATCCAAGACACTTAAGCTGAAAAAATGCACTTTAATGCTCCGTCTAAAGATATGAAATATAGATATGGAGCAGCGCCAAGGCGATAACATGTTGACATCGCATCCTCAAAGGAGGCATTTTCCTCCTTCTTGATGATGGGAACTCAAACCAATGATCTGCTTTAGACTTTTACTAAGGCCAAACAAGGGGTTTTTTTCTAATGTTTAGTAGTTTTTAGGTGTTGGCTTGTGTGTGAAATTTGACACAAGTTTTGCATGAAATGCAAGTTTTCGAACTAGAAGCTAAGCCAGATACTTTCCATATTACAAAAGAGCATCAAGTCACCAAAACTATTATGAGTTCAAGTGAAATTTTGGAGAAGGATATCTGATCTAGTCTAAAGAAAGACCATAAAAGTGATTAGATTCTTATCCTTATCCCTAGTTGTTAAAGATTAAATCCCATTGTAGTAAAAGTGGGTTTTCAACCTTAGTCCCGATTTCAAAATTTTCCTCAAAAAGTTTTCAACATTTTTATTATTATTAATTTTTTGGGTATGCATGCAAGAAATTAAAAAGGCAAATGAAACTGCATCATTTTAGGGTTTTGAAAATCCTAAATCTATTGTCAAAATTAAAAACACCCACCATGCTTATGATATGCAATTTCCTCATGCATTAGGAGGGAAAAGGGATCACCTTACTGAAAGGTGGTTGGGTTTAGGATTGCCAAAACCTGGAAAAAGAAAGAAAAAGGAAAGCAGGAAAAATGATGGGTTACCTCCCATCTAGTGCTATCTTTTATACCATTCAGCTAGGCGTGAAGGTATGCATGGAAGACGAAAAAAAATGTAAATAGTTGGACACTTGGATAATCCTCATAAAATGTGTCTTCTTCTGGATCCCTGGAAAATTGTTTGGAAGAATTAGAGGGATCAAGGTTGGATGGAAAATAATAAGTGTGGCCCGAGTCTGGCCATGGTTTTAAATCGTGTTGAATAACAAACTCGGGTGGGTCTGGTGGTGATGCAAAAATAAGCGTGATTTGTAATTAAGGTTTTTAAAGTCGCTATAACATGCAAAATCGAATATGCTTTTAAATTTATATTCCTAGATAGCGGAGTATCTAGAGTCGTCTGAGGAAAGTTTGCAGTTCAAATCTTTTGCTTTTAAGGGAAACTCAAGCTTTCTTTTTGGTATTTTAAATATATAATTTTTATGTTTTGAAATAATAAGAGCAAAATGCGAATTGTTGACAAAAAAGTAACTAACACCTATAATCACTAAGCTAAAACCTAAGAGACAATTATGACCCCTTCCTAAGCTCACTCTAGGCAAGTGGAAACCTAGAGTAATTAGGAAGTGGAAGTGAAAAAGTGCTAGAATAAAGACAAGCAATTGCAAATAGAAATCAAAAAGAAGGCAATTGATTTAGTAGAATTTGTGTTCTTTTTACAAAAACATGTAGAGGAATGCTTCTACTAGAAATGGAAAATATAAAAGCAATAAAAAGAAACACTTGCAGAATTTGGTGAAGAAGAGAGTCTTCTTTCTCCAAGCCTAGCTGCTCTTTGGCTTGAAAAGAAGGTCTCCTTCTTCTCCTTCCTTGAATGCTCCTCCAAGGTGGATGCTCACCACAGCAATTCTTTCCTCCAAGGGTGGGCGTGCACCACCCTCAAGCTCTCCTCCAAGGTGGCGTGGACCACCTTCAAGTCCTCCTCCAAAGGTATTCCTTGCCTAGCTTCTCCTTTGGCTGGCGTGGGCACAAGAGAGAAAGGAAGAGGGGAAGGCACCATAGGGACAGAATATCCCCTTAATCTTCTTCTTCTTCTCTCTTGGGCGTGAGTGATTAGCCCAAATTTGTGGGCTATTTAAGTATTTAAGTGTCTAGACATTAAGTTAATTTTAACATTTAGATAGCATACATTAGGATGTAAATAAATTAATTCATATTTTTAGCTTAAGTGCATAATTCATGCATTTAGAATTAACCTAGGATCGCATACATTCGATTAGTTAATTAATTAGGTGCACTACATACACTATTTTAATTAACGTAGAAGTTAAGGAGTTATGTATAAATAATCCTAATTATTTTATTCCTTTTTTTCTTCTCCTTTGCAGGTAACTGCTCCGTCTCTACCTCCTCCTCCTGTGCATCAGCATTGACTCAACGGTGGCCTTTTGAATTTCAAATCTTTCTAGCTGTGGCTACAAAGGAGAGGGAAGGGCTACTGTTCAGGAGGAAGCCACCACCCCTTTCCTCACTGCGTAGAGAGCTACGTTTCTCATCCACTCCTCACCGCCGGCCTCAATCGTAACAGTGCGGCTCCATCACCGTGGGCGTGTGGTGTGACAGCCCACACTGCCAAGAGTCCCTGCATCACCGTGCTTCATCTTCCCTTCAACACATAGATCCGAGCTGCTGCATGCCCCAAACACCCTCGCCACGCCAACTGCAGTGCACAAGGCAACAACCACCTCCCCGTGCCTCAGACCTGCAGAGCGCGCCACTGCACGTGACTCCCCTTGGACCACTTCATCTTCTGCAGCAGACCTCCCTGCACACGCACTGCATCTCCACCAAAGCAGGCGTGTGTGCCCACCTCAACTGCTGCCCGCACCTCCAGGCAGCACCCCACCCTGTGCACCGTAGTTACCGTGCGCCTTCACCTCCACACGCCCTCGCCTCAGCGCTTGCACGCCCCCGCGCCTTCACCTCTAGGCGTCCTCGCCTCAGCGCCTGCATGCCCCCGCGCCAGCGCCTACAACATCCTCGCCTCAGCACCTACAGCACCTGTAGCCGTGCGACCTCCAGAGTCTGCACGCATGCGTGCAACTTGCAGCGCCTGCCATTCAGAGCGTGTCACTTCAGCACTTGCAGCGCCCGTGCTCGCCTCAACACTCCCTCCAGCAAGCGCAGCCAGTAGCAATAGCGCCGGAAACCACCCTTTGTTGTAGCTTCGTCCGGTTGACTCCGGCCATCTCGCAACTTGCCGCCGCCACCATTACAAAGCCCTCACTCTGGCCAACCAATTCCCAGAAGAGTTCCTCGAACGAACCTCTCTCCCGTGCGCGAGGAGAGAGGTAGAATCCTCTGCTTTTACTCTCACTAATATTTACATTTGAAAGCCATTGCCAAACTTTCATTTTTATTTTAATATTTGAAATATTGAGTGAAATTGCAACTTCATGCTTATCTTTTCTCACAATTTCTTGGCTTTTATTATTCACATCTTTTTACATTGGTTTTATGTTAAGATATGCATAAATTCTCTTGAATGCATGTCAATTGGAAATTATAGAGATTAATCACATATTTGTTGAATATTTCAGTGAGGAAAAATTGCACATATAACCTTACATTTTTGAGTTATTGTGTCTTCTTTTCATCGCATTTCATGTTAGATTTGACTATGGATTTCGCACTTGATTGAACAAATACGAGAAAAATATTCGTGAATTTATTGCATCATTGTCTACTTGTGGACATGACCCTCTCTTCTGTGAGTGGCTAATTTTTATTGTAATTGTTTTGTTAAGCGATTTTCCACCACTTTGTTACTAAAACAACAAATCAACTTATTCACATTATTTAAAAGTGTAAATTGACTTATCAAATGGCATCCTTGCCGGGGAGGCAACAGATGCAATAATTTCACTTGATTTTTATTTCTCATTGCACAGTGATCTGACCATTTATTATCTTTTCTACGCGAGGAGAGAGGGAGAGAGGAGAGAGAGAGAGGTGACAAGCACATCTAGGAGACGATGTCGACCTTGAGCGATGCCTACATGCAGGGAAGACGCTGGAGACCTGGATCCCACTTCCATAGGGGATTCTCCATTGTCAAAGTTTTATTTCTGTTTTCTCGCCCTTGTAGTAATTGGGGCTGATTTTCGGGAGCCTGTTCCCTTTTCTTTCGATCTAGGTTTTTAATTTATTTTGTGGATTATTTATCCTTAATTTGCTTGTGCATAAGTAGCTAAAAAAAAATGTGAGCTACCTGCTATTAGGTCGAATCATTTAGGACTGAATGAGTAGCATCTAAATCTAATTCTTGTCTTGCATATTGCATGAAGAATTCCGGAATCAGGTATGCACTTCTAACTTTGCATTTCTACTTGTCATGCAAATGCATTTGGATTAATTTTTAGACCACATAATTTATCTTGAAGCGATCTAATAAAGTGGTCACATTTAATTTTTGAAAAAGGACTAATTAAAGGAGGGACATTTAAAAATCAAGGACTTGATTTCAAACGTGGCGTGTGATTCAAAATTTAAAATCTTTTGCAGTGTATGCACACTTATATCTTTTGCACCACAGCATGCATTTAGACACTCCTAAGTCTTGTAACTACTAGGACAAGAGCCCTCCTACCATTCTATTCTAAAGTGTTCGGAACTTGAGATCGAAGGTTTTGTAAATCCAAAGAGGGGGATACCCTGTCACAGATTTTTGGGGGTAGTTGAGAAGCACCGCGAAAGCACAGCTTTAAAGGAAGGCTTAGGCCTACTTGCATCCCTCGATCTTCCGTCTTTGGTGTTGCTCTACCATTTGAGATTTAGGGAAGAGCACCTAAGCTCAAACTAGGCCTTTCTAGGCATTTCAAAGGTCGACAATAGGCGCATAATTGATTGGGAAACTTGCTTTGTCACCTACAATTTGAACTAAAGTCAAAAGCCTAAATTTGTAAAGATCGAACAAGTCCTTTCGAATTATGCTTGTAGTGCATGCTTGGTAGGTGTTCTCTTAGGAGACAACTTGTGTTTGATCCTGAACTTGAAGGAATCCTAAGAAGAAACCTTCCATGGGAAGAAATGGCTGGTCAAAGGTGCCTTGAGGAATATTTCATTCCAACCAATCAAGCTGGCCCTGCACTACGGAGACCTGGAGGGGACAATCCTTATGATATCAAAAGCAGTACCGTATCCTTACTACCCTCCTTTTATGGTACTGCTAGGTAAGACCCTTACAGGCATATAAAGGAATTCACCGAGGTCTATTCCATGATGAAGCTGCAGGGCGTTCCTGATGACTCTCAAATGCGGGCCCTCTTTCCCTTCTTCCTCGAGGACAAAGCCAAGTATTGGTATCACAGCCTTGATGATATTACCACTTGGGATGCCCTGAAGAAGTAGTTTCTGAGGAAGTACTTCCCTATGCGCGAAACAAATCACTTTAGGAGGGAAATTATGAGTTTCTTTCAAAAGGATGGGGAAGCTTTCCATGATGCGTGGGAGTGCTTTAATGGCTTGTTTAGACTTTGCCAACATCACCAGGTGCCTAAGTGGCAACTAGTTGAAAGGTTCTACACCGGACTTAATGATTCACATTGGCAAACTGTGGATGGTGCCTGTGCAGGAACCTTTCTATCAAAGACTGAGGATGAAGAGTGGAACCTTTTTGATACTTTGAGTGAGAATTCTATTCACTTGAATTCTACCTACATGGAAACCAACTCTCATGCAAACAAAGTTGGAGGCGAATGAGGCAAGAGACACCCAGAATTTAGCCTATCAGATTCAATTATTGAATCAAAACACGGAAAGGCTTATGTCGAGCCCGAGCCAATTCGTATCTAACACCTCCACATCCCAAGCTTTTGAATGCTCCATTTGCCAAGGAAATACACATGCCACTGTTGATTGTCACTTGGCCTCCCAATTCCCTGAGCTTGTACAGGCGGATCTGAATGCAACTCAAGGGTTCTGTCCTAGATCGTAATGACCCTTTTTCCAACACTTATGATGAGGGATGGAGGAACCACCCAAACTTTTCATGGAGACAGGGAAATGTCTCCAATTCAGGGAATTATAAACCACAATCCTTTCAAAACCATCAAATGAACCAACCTTAGACCTTTGCCCAACCTAAGAACTCTGAGATTGATGAATTGAAGACAATGTTGATAACTATGCAAGAAAGTCAAAGTGCCATCATCCAATCTCATGACAAGGCTATACATGAGATGAAATCACAGATAGGACACCTTATTGAGGCCGTTAGATAGAGGGAAACTCGGAAGCACCCTAGTGATGTTGAGGAGAATCCTAAAGGAAAAGGGATTGTCTTTAGGGAGCATGCTCAGGAGGTGACTATTCTGAGGAGTGGGAAAGAAATTTCCAAACCCGATGCTCCTATAGTCTCACCCCCTGAAAAACCATCCGTCCTGATGTTGTCAACGTTTTTGTGCGGATTTAAAGCGTATTATGTTGTAGTATAACCGACAAAACGTTCGAACAAATACAAAGTTTTTATTACTCGAAGACCGGAGTATCCGAGGTCGAACACAGGGAGCAAATGGAACTTACCACTAAATCAAAATGTAATTGAACACTCTAGTTTACTCAAAATATCAATTCAGGTATGAATGTATGCGATTAAAAGGAGTTAGGGCAAAAAATATGAAATTGGACGTCTGATCTTGTGATCAGACATCTTAAAAGCATTTCTCCTTTTCTTCTTGATTATTCTTCTTCTTCTTCTGCTGCAGTCTTTGCTCTTTCTTTTCTTCTTCTGATCTCTGGAAAGTCTTCACTTGGCTTCTCTGTGCCTTTGCTTCTGGCTTGCTCTTTCCTTTCTTCTCCTGCGAAGGCTTCTTTCTTGCTTCTTCTTCTCTGCCTTGTTTCTTCCTCTTCTATTCTTCTCTGCCGTTCCTTCTTCTTTCTTTCTTTTCCTTCTCGCGGCCAAGTCCTTCTCCTCCTGCGTTCAGCCTGCCTGCACAGGAGCAAAACCTAACCCTTCTCCCTCTACCCGTGCATCTCTCTCTCTCAAGCAATTCACTCAAACCGCTCTCCCAGAGCCATAGCCATAATCGGGTCGGATCGTACCCGGGACCAGGCGCACCTGCAGGTGTGTGATGCGCGAGGAGTGCATAGGTCTAGGTCGGGTCGGATTCGCCAGGTCCGCGTGGTCAGGCCGCGGACGAGGCGGGTGTGGGGTCAGTGAGGGACCTCACCCCTGTGCTTACTGAGGCGATAAGAGTAATACACAAAAACAACTTATATGGTACCTGAGGGTTGCAATCCCACGATGTGGGACAATCTAGTCTCTCCTTCACGCGCGCCTGCAGAAGCCTCGTCGTGCGATTGCCCCACAGCTGCTGGCTCTGCTAGCGCTCCTTGGCTGGACTCGTGCACCTCGCGACACTCGCGCTAGTATGCAGCACCTGTAGCCTGGAAGACCGGGTGCCTGGAGCTTCGTGGGAGCTTCATCAGAGGTCGTCCATGGCGGCAGCGGCTCAAACCCTGTCATACACAAAACGTGCCTCTCGGCCCAATCAGAATAGCTAGAGACCTTCGTTGTGGCACGGCGAAGGCGGTGGGCAGTGCTGCAGGCTGCAGGTCGGCCTAGGCGTGCGTGCCTAGGTCAACCTGTAGCCGGAGATGGTGGGTTGGTCGGGGGGTGATTGTGGAGGGCTGGAGTGGCAGTGGTAGGGTGGAGTGTGTTCCTGGAGGTGAGGCGGAGCATTCGAGGTGGTTGGCGAGCCATGTGGAGGGCTGGAGTGGTGTGGGCGGCTCGTCGGAGTGCGATCGGAGGCGAAGACGATGGAGGTGGTTAGCGTCTGTCGAGGGTCGATCAAGGGAGATAACAGGGGGAAAAGAGAGAGGAGAGGATGGAGAGGAGTTATAACCTAACTGTAAGGACGAAAGGGGACGGAGGGCGAACAGTAGTACCTGTTGTCACCGGAGAAGATGACGCCCGGTGGGGGAGGACGACGGCGACGACGGGGCTGAGGCGGTGTGCGCTGGTACTGCGCGACGCGGAGGAAGGTCAGGAAGTTAACTCTGCCACTGGTTTTGTGGCAGAGCGAAGAGGGAGGGGAGGGGGCCTTGCCGGAGCCTGCTGGGAGTTTGGCCGGGCAGGAGGAGAGGAATTGGGGGTGGAACCTCGGCCAAACCAAGCTCCCCATGAGCGGCCGGGTCCGGGGGGTGTTTTATAGGTGCTGGCCGCTCCTATCAGTGCGTGAAAAATGCACAATTAGGTCAGCCGGCTTGCCGGAGTTGGAAGGAAGAAAGATACCCAAATCTCTCGTGCGTTCGCACGAGAGATTGGGTTCACGCCAGCGAATTTGATTGGCTTTAGAAGGAAGGGAATTCCTTAGAGAATTCTCCTTCCATTTCTGGGAGGGAATCTTTGAGGGATTAGAGAGCAATCCCTCTCCGAACCTCGCCGGATCTCGGTTTTGCCCTAGCAATGGCGGTATGACCGGTTTGCAAAGGAGGCGAAGAACCTAGGGGGTTCTCTGCAACGGTATTCAAAAGATAGGGACCAATTTGTGATTTGGGTGTACTAAATTGCAAAGTAGGTCAAGATGACCTCTCCTTAGGTCCAAATTTTGGTATAAACCTAATTTGCACCTAAGGAATCCAATGGAGAAGTTAGATTTCAGGTTTGACCTCGTTTGACTGGATATTTTGCGTAAAAACCCAAATTAGGTTAATTGAAGAGCTAGGACCCTAATCTAGGTCAAACTAGGTTCCAAAGGCCAAATTAAGTGTTCTAAACCCTAGAGTATGTTTTTCCATGATTTGTAGAGGGTTTACTTGCTTTTTGTTCTGACCGGAACCTTGTTAATTTAAGCGGGTCTGTTTTAGGGTTACCAAGTGTCTTTTAGTTCTTAGATTGCATCTGAACCCATTTCTGATTGACTCAACCCACTTTTTATCTCATTTAGACCATTTGACCTATGTTTTGCCTCTGAGAAATCCCGTTTATCTACTGCAATGGTAAAATTGCAGTTTTAACCTTTATTTCATGTTTTCTTCTCAGAGCACTTGTTCCTTCAGTTAAGCCTTCTTCTAGGTTATGTAGGAGCTTTTATCTTCTTTATTGGGTCAAAATGAGCTAGTTATGGCTCATGATGAGGCTCTCATCATACCCCCATGCCTAGCTTTTGCTAGTCCCTTAGCAAAATTTCAAAGTTTTAACTTCCATTCTAGACCCAAAGTGTCCTTAGTTATGATAAGTGCTTCTTTTGTGATTAGGTAGGAATGCCGACAATAGGCCTAGAGGTACTCAAGTACCAACCAAAATCTGGACCTGTTCTGCTTTAGCCTCAGTCCTTCGCAAAGGTTTCTACGGCCCACAAAAACTATCCTAGGGTTTGTTGGACTCTGCGGTTAAAGCACCCCTGCTTGAGACAATTTTAGCCTACGTTCAGTTTGCAGTGCGTTTTTTTTTTGTAAGAGAGAGATAGAGGATTTATTTGTTTGGAGAGCTTTTCTCTCTCTTTTCTTTTTATTTCTAGCTTCGGATTAGCTTCTCAACATGGTCTGTATCGGATTCCTCGTCCCCATCATCAATCCTCAAGGGTCCCTGGCTTTCGAGATTTCGGGATAATCCCGCCCATGGCAACCCCCGGAACCCTGGCTTTTGAGATTTCGTGATAATCCCGCCCATGGTGTTCCGTGGCCGAATCCAGACCCTGGCGATCGACATTTCGTGATAATGCCACCCATGGTATCTGAACCAGCAGAGTGCTTACATGCCCCCAGTAGGATATTTAAATATCCTAAGAGACAAGCACCGAGGAGACGATATGTTGTTACGCATCTTCGAGGGGAATTTCCTGCCTCTCCGCGCTGGGAACTTGTCCAAATCAACTTGTGTTGATTGGCCGCTCCTAATCTAGGTGACTTTTTCAGAACATTAAACGATCTTGCGTGTTTTGAATATTTATGCGCACTGAACCAGACTGTGTGTGAATTTGGGTGCTTAGGTTACCGAATCCCGCAAATCGGAGGTCAGTTAACGAGGTCGAATACTTCCTAAGCCTTAGACCTAATACTTAAGCTTCGCATTTTCCTCAACCTCTTGAGGATTATCCAGATTTTAACGGATACGTGAATTTTTAAGCTAAAAATCTAGCCCAAGAGGCCTAAGACCAGCGTTCCCGCTAATCTCTTATTATGTTTCCTTAGCACTTTTTCTTTTATTTCTTTTCTTGATCTGGTGTAGAACTTCAGTTAATTCCTTAATCTTTTACTAATGACTTTTTCTTTTTCTTTTCCTTTTGTGCTCCTTTCTTCATTTTTGCTCTTTTTCTCCTCCTTATGATTATATGGCTCACAACATTTCCTCCCTCCCAAATTTTTTTTGTAATTTTTCAATTTTTTTGTGTTTTTGACATATGTGAATTTTTTGTGAGAATCCTTCTGATTTTTTCTTGGTTTTGTATGTATGCACTTTATCACCCCCCCCATGCCTAAGTTTTGCAATGTCCTCATTGTAAACAGAGGGTGGGAATTAGTGTTGAGGTCAGGGGCTTAGAACAGGATATATCGGGTGGGTGAATGGGTCAGGAATGACTGATGCGAACGATTTTAAGCTCTGATACGTGTACCAGAGGTGGGATCAACTGTCTAAGGCTGAACTCAAGGTGCAATAGACGTGGAGTACAGACGGCTAATCAGACGGGTCTCTATTTTTGAGATGACGGGTTGCCTCCCGTTAAGCGCTAAATTTAATGCCTTCAGTCGAGCGAAAAATGGGGTGGAGAGGGAGTGGTCAAATCAATGGAGTTTTGGAAAACAAGCACCTTGATTAAGAGCCTGGTTGGTCCAACCAGGTACTTGCTCAAATCAGTGGGCTGATGATGCAGCCCAAACCCAATAAGTCTGGTGGGTTGATAGATGTAGATTAGCAGATGTGGGACCCACCAAATGCAGTGATGTTCTGATAGATATGGAAGTGAAAACTCGAGTTCGGGCTCAGTCAAATCAGCCTGGTGGGGGTAGGGTTCCGAAAAATAATCAATGTAAGGTGTGGAATCCCTACAGGGACGGTCAAAGGATGGAGGCTCCTGATTTGTGGTCTGATCAGTGTCCGATACCTGGTATAGATATGGAGTTGAATCATCTGCAATCGGCTCAGTGAGAGGTGAATCAGAATAGAAATTGAGTCCGGTTGTGGGTCGGGGTGGGGAACGGGTTTTGATTGGTTCTGTATCTGAGGAGCAAGTGGCTTCAAAGAAGATTGACATGTTATAATCAGGAGGCAGATTTTCTCCGATGTTATGGTCAGATTCGAGATCGTTGGAGAGTTTGCGAAAATCAAAGTTTGAATGAGATTCTAGATCATGAGTTCCACCATAGAATAAATCATATGTTGTATATTCAGCAGCCTGACTGGGATCTAGCCTAAATGTTAATTCTGAGCTTACAAAGGTGTCCCTATCTGGTAGAGGCTCAGGTTCAAGGTTAGTAGGGCAGAGCCAATCGAAACCCCACTCGTCCAAGTCCTCGGTTTCTGTATCGTAGATTGGCATGACTTCCGAAAACTCGGTTAGTTCTTCTGAGGAGGTTGACGAGGGATATTCATCAAATCGAGGCCCAGAATCATATTCTTCATTAAGAGATTGATTTTCTTCATATGGGGCCTTGAAATCTTCAATATAGGTTTCAGATCTAGGTTCTAGGCTTAGGATGTGGGTGGAATTAATAGAATCTAGGTCTGAATAACCTTCGAGGGCCACCTTATCAGAATAAGGGACGGAATTTACACCCTCGAGAGGTTCAGTTCTACTCTCATACTTGCAGGAGTCTTGGGATTCTAAAATGGGTTCATCATGGTCTTTTCCTGCATTTGGAGCTTCCCAACCTTCTTCAATATCAGGTGCATTATACTCCATCTGGGTTGGGAATCCACAACCATTTTGTGCCCCAAACCCGAGATCAGATTTATCCTCGATGTTGTCCCAAGATAGTTCATCCTCTGTTGGCGGTATGTACGGGTATTTCTGATCAATCACTTGTTTTATTAATCTCATTATCTCTTCCCATTTTTCAAGACTATCTTGGTGTTGCTTCCAAAGTCGAGGATTTGTCATACATTGAAGGTATTCACTATTGTGCAGTTTTTCTATCTCAATGTATGCAGTAATGAGCAAGTCACGGGTTGATCTTTTGTTGGCTTCTGCTAATAGTACTTGGACACAAGTTATGACAAAGGTTGTGGTTGTTGGGACATCAACCTGAATGTTTCCTACTGTTGTTGAGGTTTCTTCATTTTCATAAAATCTCATGGCATCCTCAATCATTTTATCTCTCATGGATCTCCGGTATTCAGGTTTCTCGACTGGTAGTCCTAGGTGGTTCGGCTGCATATTTGGATCAGGTGGTGGAATCACGATCAGAGTTTGACCCAAGATGTGTTATGAAGCGATCAGATCTGAATAACGAGTCCCACTGAAAATGAGTGTGTGTGCTCTATAGAGAAAAGATGCAGGACTGGAGATGTTCTTGACCCAATCAAGACACCCAAAAGATGTTTGGATGACTATGGAGGTTTGGGGTGGATGGACCCCTGGATCAGAAAGTCATCCACCTGAGAATTACCTGGGCAGCCAGAGAGGGAGAGTCCCGCAAAGACCCCTACACGGTAGAGCGTCCCTACGGGTTACAGGGTTTCCCCCACCCGACCTCTCTTGTCACTGAGATTCCAGGTAAACCAGAATGGGGACCTTGACCTCTTAAGTCTATCACTTTTTATTTCAAAGGTGCTTTTAGGGTTCTCACTTGAACTTTAGATGTTTTTGGTATTGTGACCTAATTTAGAGGTTGGTTGACCCAAGGGGTCAACTTCACCTGACCTGTCCTATAGATGGCAGAATGATTCTAAGCTCGGAGCCTAGAGATCACCCTGATTTGAATCCCAGGTTATTAGGTCAAAAGAAAATTTTAAGATTCAAGTGATTTTAGAGCTCAATTTTAGGGTTTGTCTTATTTAACTTTCTTCAATCAAGGGCTTGGGTAGCACACTGATGCGGGAGGGTTTATTTCCTTTTACACAGGCATGTGTGACTAGCGCTTCAAGACCCTAATGTGGAAACCCTAATTTGGTTCTATTTCCAATCCTCTTTTTCTTTTTCAAAAGTTCTCTTTGGACTTATAAACAAGAAGTGTGTGGTCCGCCGAGATTAAGCGTTTATTTTCAATTAGGCACAAGAATTTATGGGATGGGAAAAAAAATCACTCCAACTTCAAGAATATTTGCAGAAATTTTTGCAAAATCAAGAAATGTTTTGCCTTAGAGATGGTGATTACTATATAAGGAAGGCAATTGATTCCTAACTTGATTTTCTTCCTTTTGTCTTTCATAGATTAGGGGATGATTAAGGAAGAAAAGAAATTACCTGCCCTGGAGTGGTTGACTTGCGGGAGAGATTTTCTCATGAAGTACCTGCAAGATCACATCAAAGAAAAGTAGGGCAAGTTAGTGTTCAATATGATAAAAAGAATGTAGAGACTAGTGGTAAATTGTGCAGTGCTCCCCGGCAACGGCGCCAAAATGTTGTCAACGTTTTTGTGCAGATTTAAAGCGTATTATGTTGTAGTATAACCGACAAAACGTTCGAACAAATACAAAGTTTTTATTACTCGAAGACCGGAGTATCCGAGGTCGAACACAGGGAGCAAATGGAACTTACCACTAAATCAAAATGTAATTGAACACTCTAGTTTACTCAAAATATCAATTCAGGTATGAATGTATGCGATTAAAAGGAGTTAGGGCAAAAAATATGAAATTGGATGTCTGATCTTGTGATCAGACGTCTTAAAAGCATTTCTCCTTTTCTTCTTGATTATTCTTCTTCTTCTGCTGCAGTCTTTGCTCTTTCTTTTCTTCTTCTGATCTCTGCAAAGTATTCACTTGGCTTCTCTGTGCCTTTGCTTCTGGCTTGCTCTTTCCTTTCTTCTCCTGCGAGGGCTTCTTTCTTGCTTCTTCTTCTCTGCCTTGTTTCTTCCTCTTCTATTCTTCTCTGCCGTTCCTTCTTCTTTCTTTCTTTTCCTTCTCGCGGCCAAGTCCTTCTCCTCCTGCATTCAGCCTGCCTGCACAGGAGCAAAACCTAACCCTTCTCCCTCTACCCGCGCATCTCTCTCTCTCAAGCAATTCACTCAAACCGCTCTCCCAGAGCCACAGCCATAATCGGGTTGGATCGTACCCGGGACCAGGCGCACCTGCAGGTGTGTGATGCGCGAGGAGTGCGTAGGTCTAGGTCGGGTCGGATTCGCCAGGTCCGCGTGGTCAGGCCGCGGACGAGGCGGGTGTGGGGTCAGTGAGGGACCTCACCCCTGTGCTTACTGAGGCGATAAGAGTAATACACAAAAACAACTTATATGGTACTTGAGGGTTGCAATCCCACGATGTGGGACTATCTGGTCTCGCCTTCACGCGCGCCTGCAGAAGCCTCGTCGTGCGATTGCCCCGCAGCTGCTGGCTCTGCTAGCGCTCCTTGGCTGGACTCGTGCACCTCGCGACACTCGCGCTAGTATGCAGCACCTGTAGCCTGGAAGACCGGGTGCCTGGAGCTTCGTGGGAGCTTCATCAGAGGTCGTCCATGGCGGCAGCGGCTCAAACCCTGTCATACACAAAACGCGCCTCTCGGCCCAATCAGAATAGCTAGAGACCTTCGCCGTGGCACAGCGAAGGCGGTGGGCAGTGCTGCAGGCCGCAGGTCGGCCTAAGAGTGCGTGCCTAGGCCAACCTGTGGCCGGAGATGGTGGGTTGGTCGGGGGGTGATTGTGGAGGGCTGGAGTGGCAGTGGTAGGGTGGAGTGTGTTCCTGGAGGTGAGGCGGAGCTTTCGAGGTGGTTGGCGAGCCGTGTGGAGGGCTGGAGTGGTGTGGGCGGCTCGCCGGAGTGCGGTCGGAGGCGAAGACGATGGAGGTGGTTAGCGTCTGTCGAGGGTCGATCAAGGGAGATAACAGGGGGAAAAGAGAGAGGAGAGGATGGAGAAGAGTTATAACCTAACTGTAAGGACGAAAGGGGACGGAGGGCGAACAGCAGTACCTGTTGTCGCCGGAGAAGATGACGCCCAGTGGGGGAGGACGACGGCGACGACGGGGCTGAGGCGGCGTGCGCTGGTACTGCGCGACGCGGAGGAAGGTCAGGAAGTTAACTCTGCCACTGGTTTTGTGGCAGAGCGAAGAGGGAGGGGAGGGGGCCTCGCCGGAGCCTGCTGGGAGTTTGGCCGGGCAGGAGGAGAGGAATTGGGGGTGGAACCTCGGCCAAACCAAGCTCCCCATGAGCGGCCAGGTCCGGGGGGTGTTTTATAGGTGCTGGCCGCTCCTATCAGTGCGTGAGAAATGCGCAATTAGGTCAGCCGGCTCGCCGGAGTTGGAAGGAAGAAAGATACCCAAATCTCTCGTGCGTTCGCACGAGAGATTGGGTTCACGCCAGCGAATTTGATTGGCTTTAGAAGGAAGGGAATTACTCACAGAATTCTCCTTCCATTTCTGGGAGGGAATCTCTGAGGGATTAGAGAGCAATCCCTCTCCGAACCTCGCCTGAGCTCGGTTCTGCCCTAGCAATGGCGGCAGGACCGGTTTGCAAAGGAGGCGAAGAACCTAGGGGGTTCTCTGCAACGGTATTCAAAAGATAGGGACCAATTTGTGATTTGGGTGTACTAAATTGCAAAGTAGGTCAAGATGACCTCTCCTTAGGTCCAAATTTTGGCATAAACCTAATTTGGACCTAAGGAATCCAATGGAGAAGTTAGATTTCAGGTTTGACCTCGTTTGACTGGATATTTTGCGTAAAAACCCAAATTAGGTTAATTGAAGAGCTAGGACCCTAATCTAGGTCAAACTAGGTTCCAAAGGCCAAATTAAGTGTTCTAAACCCTAGAGTATGTTTTTCCATGATTTGTAGAGGGTTTACTTGCTTTTTGTTCTGACCGGAACCTTGTTAATTTAAGCGGGTCTGTTTTATGGTTACCAAGTGTCTTTTAGTTCTTAGATTGCACATGAACCCATTTCTGATTGACTCAACCCACTTTTTATCTCATTTAGACCATTTGACCTATGTTTTGCCTCTGAGAAATCCTGTTTATCTACTGCAATGGTAAAATTGTAGTTTTAACCTTTATTTCATGTTTTCTTCTCAGAGCACTTGTTCCTTCAGTTAAGCCTTCTTCTAGGTTATGTAGGAGCTTTTATCTTCTTTATTGGGTCAAAATGAGCTAGTTATGGCTCATGATGAGGCTCTCATCACCTGACTTTCATAGCCACCGGAGAAGACTTGCCCAAATCTTCTCCACTTGAAATCACCTCATCGGAAGAAGTTGCCCCCGTTCCACCCCTTACTTGACATGACAACCCTTCCACCCAGAGATCGAGAGTGCCCTTTCCAAAGCATTCATCCACCTCTAGGTAGACTTTTGTTGGTTCATTTGGAGCCAAAGATAGGATGGATGAGATCATGGAAACTTTCAAGCAAGTGCAGATTAACCTGCCATTACTTGAAGCTATCAGGCAGATTTCATCTTATGCCCGCTTCCTAAAGGACCTGTGCACGAAAAAGCAGCAATCGAGGAAATAGGTCCAATCAAAAGTTGTCCTGCCTGAATCTGATAGCTCAATTGTTCAACTTAGCACACCCCCGTAACTTAAGGACCCAGGAGCCCCGTACATCTCAGTGGTTATTGGTGACTTATAGATTGATGAGGCTCTACTTGATCTGGGTGCGAGGGTGAAAATCCTTCCATGCTACGTGTATGAACAACTCGGGGGAGGCAATCTCAAGCCTAGCCCACTAATCCTTCAAGTTGCTAATCGATCAATTAAGACACCACGGGGAATTTTGGAAGATGCCCTCGTAAGAGTGGAGGATTTCTTCTTCCCCGTTGACTTCTTAGTTTTGGACACTGACCCTACCAACAAGCCAACCAAACCCTGCATCATTTTGGGTCACCCCTTCCTTGCAACTTTGCATGCTTCAAACAATTGCAATACTGGGGCATTGAAAATGGGCTTTGGGAATAGGAAAATCCGGCTTAATGTGTTTGATGCTTACAAACAAGCCAGGCATGAGGATTGTTTTCAAGTTGAGGTGATAGATGACCAAATTGAAGAGGCAACCACTGCAATGTTATGTGATGACCCCCTTCAGCATGTCATGCTAAATGAGCATTCCCATCTCTTGGAGGAATGTGAAGGGGATATACTAGAACTTGAGGAGCTGCTGGGTTTTCTACTGAGTCTCTTCCCCGATCATCTCTGACCAAGGTAGATCTGCTACCTAAGATGGGGACATCTATTATGAAACCCTCAACCATACAAGCCCCCAACATTGAGTTGAAACCCCTCCCTGACACTCTCAAGTACGTCTTCTTTGGTGCTAATGATACGCTCCCTATTATCATTTCGACTGTGCTATCTGAAGCACAGGAGGGAGCCCTGATTGAATGCTTGTCTAGGCACAAGGAAGCTATTGCGTGGAGCATTGCTGACAATAAGGGTATAGACTCTACACTCTGCATGCACCACATTTATACTGACGATTCCATCAAGCCATTTAGGGACATGCAAAGATGTCTAAACCCTAATATATGGGAGGTGGCTAAAAAGGAAATCCTGAAGTGGTTGGACTCTGGGATCATATACCATTGCAGATAGTAAATGGGTAAGTCCTATTCATGTGGTGCCGAAGAAGGTAGGCTTTACTATGGAATTTAATGACCAAGGTGAACAAGTTGTCACTAGACCCCCAACTGGATGGAGGGTCTAAATTGATTATCGCAAGTTGAACACCGCTACCCAGAAGGATCACTTTCCCTTGCCTTTTATTGATCAAATTCTTGAGAAATTGGTAGGGAATAAGTACTATTGCTTTCCCGATGGATATTCTGGGTACAACCAGATTGCAGTCTTCCCTGATGACCTCGAGAAGGCGACATTCATGAGCCCTTACGGTACTTTTGCACTTAGGCGTATGTCAATGGAATTATGTATTGCCCTTGCAACCTTCCAGCGGTGTATGATGTCCATTTTTTCTGACATGATTGACGAGTGTGTTGAAGTGTTTATGGATGACTTCTCCATTTATGACTTGTCTTTCGACTAGTGTCTCCTGCTCCTGGAGAATGTGTTGAAGCGATGTAAGGAGACTAGTTTAGTCCTCAGCTGGGAGAAAAGCCATTTCATGGTACAGAAAGGAATTGTACTTGGGCATGTTGTGCCTGAGCGAGGTTTGGAAGTAGATAAAGCTAAGATTGATTCTATTTCCAAACTCCCATTGCCCACGAATGTCAAATAGATTAGATCTTTTCTAGGCCATGCCAACTTTTATAGGTGCTTTATTAAAAATTTCAGTAAAATTTCTAGGCCACTTTGTGACTTGTTGGCAAAGGAATCTTCCTTCAATTTTGATTCAGAGTGTGCCAAGGCCTTTCAAACTTTGAAGGAGGCCTTGATCTCAGTGCCTATTCCCTGAGCTCCTAATTGGACACTCCCATTTGAGCTGATTGTGATGCTTCGGATTATACAGTGGGAGCAGTCCTTGGACAAAGGGTTGAGGGAAGACCTCATGTGCGGCATTATGCCAGCAAGACTTTAACCGAACCGCATCAAAACTACACCATCACTAAAAAGGAATTACTTGCTGTAGCTTTTGCTCTGGGAAAGTTTAGGTCTTATCTTCTTGGGTTTAAGGTGGTTATTTTCACTGATCTTGTAGCAGTGAAACATCTCATTGCTAATAAAGATTCTAAGCCGCGTCTGATTAGGTGGATCCTACTCCTTCAAGAATTTGACTTGGAGATACGTGAAAAGAAAGGAGTAGAAAATGTTGTCGCTGACCACCTGTCTCGCCTTCCACTTAATGACTCTCTATCCGGAGACATCTGTGAGATATTTCCCGATGAAACCCTTGTGGCGGTAACACCAACTTCACCTTGGTTTGCTGATATCGTAAATTACTTGGCCACTGGAGAAACTCCTGGCTCTTAGGATGAGCAGAAAAGAAAGAGATTCATTTCCCAAGCAAAATACTTTCATTGGGAAGAGCCTGAATTATTTAGAATTGGACAAGACCAAGTATTGAGATGATGTGTACCTGAAGAGGAACAACAAGTGTGCTGAGTTTTTGCCATGAACTTCATTGTGGAGGACACTTTGGTGCTAAGAAAATTGCTTTTAAGGTTCTCCAGCCTGATTTTTGGTGGCCTTCGTTATTTAAGGATTCTTATAATTTTGTTAAGGCCTGTATTAGATGTCAACGAACTGGAACGATTGGGAAGAGGAATCAAATGCCTCAACACCCTCTTCAATCTGTTGAAATTTTTGATGTGTGGGGAATTGACTTTATGGGCCCCTTCCCTTTGTCCCATCGTTATGAATATATCTTTGTGGCAGTTGATTATGTCTCTAAATGGATAGAGGCCATTCCTACGGGCTCAAATGACCATTCTATGGTTTTGAAATTTGTGAAGGCCAATATCATATCTCGTTTCGGCTGCCCCAAGACCATTATAAGTGATGGGGGACCTCATTTCCGAAACCACCACTTCAATCGGATAATCAGGAGTCTGGGAGTGACTCACAAGGTCGCTACCCCTTACCATTTTAAGATGAGTGGCCAGGTTGAAGTGTCGAATAGGGAGATAAAAAATATTTTAGAAAAGACCGTTATACCTGATAGGAAAAACTGGTCCTAAAAGCTCGATGATGCTTTGTGGGCATATTGAATGGCCTATAAGACCCCTTTAGGTACATCTCCCTTTTAGATTGTGTATAGGAAAGCGTGCCATTTACCCATTGAGTTGGAACATAGGGCACTTTGGGCTATTCGAAGTGTTAACATGGATTAAGAAAAGGCGAGTATGGCACAACTTCTAAAATTAAGTGAGCATGAGGAGCTGAGGAATGATGCTTATGACACCTCTCAAGCTTATAAAGAGAGAACTAAGGTCTTGCATGATAAGTATATACCTCGAAAGACCTTTGAGCCCAACCAACAAGTTTGGCCTTTCAATTCCAGACTTAAGCTTTTTCCAGGGAAATTAAAATCTCGTTGGGATGGGCCTTACATAATCACTAAACTGCTTCCACATGGAGCTGCGGACCTTAAAAGCCCTTCCTCTTCAGCAACTCACTTTATCGTCAATGGTCAATGGTTAAAACCATACATTACTTTGGATGGCCATCTGATTGAGGAGGTCACTCTTGAGGAGCCTTAGCTCCTACCTTTCTTTGCCTTAGATAATATCTTCCTTTAACTTTTTTCTTTTTGAAACAAAAAGGAAAGCTATTGTCTTACGATAGCAATTTGGGAGGATAAATTATATAACTAAATAAGAGGATTTACAACCCAAATCCCCATGTATGTATGAGGGACCAGCACTCTCTTACAATTTGTTCACAATAGACCGGTCTCTCCTGAAAAAGCCTCTCATTTCTTACTTTCCACACACACTAGAGGGTTACAGCCATGCGCACATGCGACCTCTCTCTCACAACAAAATCATGCCAAATGGAATCCCACGTTGGTAGTGGCTCCTGGAAAGTCCTCCTCCATACAGCATCAGTGATCAGGCAAGACGAGAAAATGTGATTAATGCTGTCAGTGTGCATCCCACATAAGTGACATTCGTGAAGAGCAGCTCCCATTCTTCTGTGTTGTAAGTCACCTGTTATCAAGCCCTCCCTCCTTCACAACCAAAGGAAGATTTGTACTTTAAGGGGGATCTTCAAGAGCCAAATTTTCTTGTCAATGAAATCATAGCTCCCCCCACTACCATTCTCCATGATTTTGTTATATCAACAATGCACAGTGTAAATACCATCCCATATGTAACTATCATCCACTCCATTTCTTGGTTTAAAGCTTTCAAGGCCTGAGATCAAGTTTCTCCTTTCATCCCACAATCAGGTGCCCCTTCTGGTGGAGTCCTCTTCATTCAGCAGCCAGTTGCATCTACTGTAAGACCAAAAGTAGCTGACCATCCCCTCCTTATCAGAGGCTGCTACAAAATTCCTTAGATAGATCTCTTTCAAAACACCCAGTCGAGACCATCTTTCATTCCAAAAGCTGAAGGTCCTACCATCACCTAGAGTCGGCTGCAGTAGATGCAAGTTATCAGCTAAGGCTTTGATCATAGAGCTCCAAAAGGGTGAGGGTCTGCTGGGCTACAGTCTATTGAGCACACTATTTGAAGAACCATAGCTGTCCCTGATTATTTCAGTCCATGGCTTCATCTCTCCTTGAAGAATTTGATAGCCCACTTAAGCAGTAAGGCTTCATTGAACTGTTCCAGAGATTTGATCCCCAGACCTCCCTGTCATTTGGCTGGCAGAGATGCTCCCATTTCAATGGCTGCAGAAATCTACCCTCATGCTTGGATCCCCACCAAAAGAACCTCTTCCTTAATACATCCAACCACTTCCACACAGATTTAGGAGCTTTGAAGATAGAGTGGAAGAAAACTGGGATTGAGGTGATCACTGAATTGAGCAAGATGACTCTACCACCCATGGATAAGAAGCTGCTATGCCACCCAGCCAGCTTCACTGAGATTTTATCAAAGAGACAGTTCCAATCTCGTTTCTTCATTCTAGAGCACCTTGGGGGCTGACCCAGATATTTGATAGGGAGGCTGATGCGAGGAGTGCCGAAAGCAGTTGAGAGGACTCCTTGCTCAGCCTCAGGTAAGCCAAAACAGACCAAACTAGACTTTTCTCTGTTCAGCCTAAGGCCTAAGATGTCCCCAAAAATGTTGACCATATGACAAAGAGCCTGGGTTTCATCAATAAATCCTTCCATAAAAAAAACCGCATCATTCGCATATTGAAGTATAGTGGCCAAAGCACTCCTCCAAGAGAGGGAGTATCCTCTAATAAGACCTACTTCAGCAAGTTTACATGCATACCAAGCCAAGTTGTCAACAGCAAGATTGAAGACCAAAGGCGCTAAAGGACATCCTTACCTTTAATTGTTTTTGTTTCCAATGAGGACATTGTTTCAACCAGGCATGGGGGAGAGGACCTGAGGCATCTATTTATAGCATGTCTACATTTTGCATTCATTCATGCATATTACATTAAAAGAGAAAAAGTAAATAAAAAAAAAAATTTGAGCTTAACTAGCTGGGCCCTGCAATCTTAAGTAAATCAGAACTCTAGGTTAGACTAAGTTGATTCTAGGGTCGAACTTTAGAAGCTAAGTGAGCTACGAGCTTTAGACCTTTAGGGTCCTTTGTGGACTTAAAAACTTAAGTAGGAGTTAAGTTGCGGACCATTCCTCAAGAGGTTGAGGAAGGAAAGCTAGGAATTGATTTAAAAGGTGGGGTAGTACCTGGAGTTTTGTTCTACATTTTGATTTACGGGTCCTTGTAACCCAAGCATCCAAATTTCACACATTTGGTCTTGTGTAAGTAAGTGATCACCTTAATTCCTTTCTTAAAAGAAATTTGGTTCTCCTAGTTTTGACTTCGGAGAGGCTTGCAAACACAATTTGACTGGAAGAGTTCCTGCCGCAGGAGAGGCAGAGTATATACTCACCTTAAGGATGCGATGATAACATATTACCTCCTTGTCACTTGTCTCTTAGGATATCCATCATACTGGGGGCATGTAAGCGCATTGTGTGGTTCAGGTACCATGAGCGGCCCTATCTCGAAGTGCCGATTGCCACAGGCCTGAATTCACTTAAGAAATCCATGGGCGATACTATCTCGAAGTGTCGACTACCAAGTGTTCTTGGGGTCGCTATGGGCGGTGCTATCCTGAAGCATCGAAAGGCAGGCACCCTACGAGGTACGATGATGGAGTCAACGAATCCGACACAGACCTGTTGATAGCTGATCCGAGGTTAGACTTAGAGGAATCAAACAAAAAAATAATATATATATAAAAAATCCTTTTTCCTTTCTAGGTTGGCAATCATACCAACCTTAGATAACTCAGACCAATGCACATGCACGGATGGTTTAATCTTAGGGACCAGTAAACCTTAGGGTAGAGTCAGAAATCAGGGAAACTTGTGCCTGCAACTCGTCTTTAGCCTACCTAGTCTGTAACTTAGCAACTACTTGGGAACCTTAGGTCTAAAGTCTAAACTTAACATGTTTCTAAAGGAAGACTATTTGGGTTGGTTAGTCTGTAGGTTTCCAGCCCAACCAGGAGGGGGTGACGTAATAATTGCGGAATTGAAATATAATCTTACAAATAAGCAATCACACAAAGTACACAAGAATTTATAGGTGGAAACCCAAACCGGGTGAAAACCACCACCTAACCCTCTCGAGTTAGGATTTTCCGATCAACCAAGTTGATCAAAAACCACTAAACCGAATCACTTTAAACGAGGGTGATTCAACCTCAATACAACCACGCTACTTAGACGAGAGTAGCGTACCTCAACCCCTTCTCTCCACGAGAAGGATTTTGTCTCGCGAAGGAGAAGGGAATTCGCAAAGCGAATACCCAACCAAATAACAAAGATAAAATAAACAAGTAATCCTATAGAGCCAACAAAGTAATTATGAACCTAGCTTCTATAGGAATTAGGAAATTCCCCTTTGCAAGGAGTGCGTCGAGTTGATGACGCAGTGCGTGAGCCACGTGACGGCACAACTTCGCTCTCGTGAAGTACGGCGGGAGAGCGGGTGCGCGAAGCTTGATGCTCTCAAGATGAATGGAGCTTGAGCTTGGAGAGCAAGAGCTAGCTAGGACACAAGAGAGTGGAAAGTGTAATACAAATTGTTTATTGTGTATCTTGGTGTCTCTAGGTGTTTCTTAGTGTGTATCTGTGTAGCAAAGGTTCCCCTCTATTTATAGAGGCCTTAGGAAGGCTTTGGAAGGCTTAGGAAGGGTTCTATAGCCGTTGGGAACAAAGCCCAAGAGAATCAGCCCGAAATCAGGAGCAATCATTGTTCCGACAGGCTTATCAGACGTCTAATTCTGGCATCAGACATCTGGAAGTTCACTTTAAGATGTCTGATTCCAAGGTCAGACGTCTGATTTTGGGCGGGTCTCTTCCTGACTTGAATCAGATCTAAACAGGGTTCTTGCGCAAGTCCATCAGACGACATATAGGACGTCTGGCACTATGTCTAGACGTCTGGAAACCTACTTTTACTGTTGCAATGGATTTTCTAAACGTTGCAACGGCTAGAAAATCTCTGAGAAGAGATTTTGGGTCAGCCGAGGCAAAACGGTCATTTATCAGACGTCTGGACAGTCCTATGGACGTCTCATAAGGCTCTAACGATAATATTCTTGAGTGTATGCTAAGCCAGCCAATGGTCCACTAATTGGACGTCTGGCAAAGTCATCAGACGTCTCCTAAGACGTCTGGTCTAAGGTCTGGACGTCTGATTTCATCAAACAGAACTAGCTATGTCCAGCCTAACAGTTATCAGACGTCTGAAACAACAGTCAGACGTCTTAAAATACTTTATCAGACGTCTGATTTGGGAAGTAGACGTCTGGAAACTCTGTTTGAACCCTACATTGGTTTTCTAAGTGTTCTACAGAAAACCTAAGTATCCTAGGGTTGTGCAGGTGTTCCTAGGACTACTGTTAGGGTACTTTGAGGCTCTTTAACATAAATTATCTAAGGAAATAAAGAGCAACAAAAGAAATGAAAAATACAACAAGTACAAAAGAAGGAAATCTATCCTATTCTTCATTTCCTTCCATCTTTAATATATCGCTCCTCGCGAATCCCTTCTGTTCTCCATCAAGCTCCTCCAATCTGTCCTGGATGCGAGCTCGAACTCCATCTAATCACGTATCCATTTGCGATTGACCTAAAATCTAGGACTCAAAGTGCAAATGTTAAATAACACGTGTTTTGTTATCATCAAAACAAATGATCGTGGTGCTCTAGCACCAACAATCTCCCCCTTTTTGATGATGACAAAATCATAAATAGTAATGCAAAAAATCCTCCCCCTTTTTGACATTATCAAAAAGGTTTAATTGATTTTACATTTCCTATAACTCCCCCTTAAAACATGCTCTTCTATAAATTTCTTTTGACAAAGGTAATGCCTCCCCCCTTTTTTATAACAACAAGATAGCTATTATTTTTCTCCCCCTTTCTAAAGGAAATTTAGCTACCTTATATCTCCCCCTTAAAAATTGACAATTAGCTCATAAATTTTAGCTCCCCCTATCTAAATGCTACTGATAAACAAAGATAGGGTCAAGAATTTTTACCTCACCTACCATGGCCAATAAAATGGCCCGAATGGTGGTGGTTGCCACATCGGATGGGGCTCCCATTCGTAGCTTGGAGGTCCGGGCATTGGCGCCGGTCTCCAATCTGGCGGTCGACGTGCGGCGGGTCCGTCGTTTGTTCGCCGTCTCGTCGGTCTTCTTGTTCTCCTCCTTGGTCTACTCCTTGGTTCTCCCAACTTGAGTTGACCAGACTTGAGCTTGTAGGTCCAGTCCTTTGTGTTGTAATTATCCCTGAACCCTACAAAACAAGATTCCAATTCTTTTTTCGGTATCCAAGTGGGCTTGGATCCGGATCTGTTAGCGGGTCTCCTTGACGGAGATCCTTTCTCAACCTTAGGGCTATAAGGGTTATCTACTTTATTAATTAATCTTTTGGAGCTTTCCCTAAGACATGTGATTTCTTTTTCTATAGTTTGCATCTTAGTCTTTAAATCATAGATTTCTAACTTTAGACTATCATTTTCCTCAATCAATTTATTATTTTCATTGATGAGGTTATGATTTTCTAATAATAGGTTATCCTTTTTAGGACTAGCTTCTAAATCCTTAAGTTTTATTTCTAACCTATCATTTTCAGATTTAAGAAAACTAAGATTCTTTTTCATGCTTTTGTTTTCTATTTTTAATGATTTACTAAGCTGATACAACTCATTAAAAGCATCTTGTAAATCCGAGTTTACCTCATTGTCGCTGTCTTCGCTGTCGTTGCCACTTTCTTCGATTGCCATGAAACCAAGGCACACGGTTTCCTTCTCCTTGAGATCTTCTTCCGAGCTTGTCTCCTCATGAGTGCCTTCAACCTCCTCCATATCTCGTGGGCGGTGGTACACTCTTGGATTTTCTCAAACTCTTTCGGACTCAACGCACAATACAAGGCATTTATTGCCTTTGCATTGAGGTTGAGATTCCGAACCTGATCTTCTGAGTAACCTCTTGCGGGTTTCTTGGGAATCATAAATGCGGATTCGCATTTTTCCCACACCCGGAAGTCGTAGGCCTGCAACCACATAGTCATACGATTTTTCCAATAAACGAAATCCATACCTGCAAAGTATGGTGGTCGCGAGGTATCGTGTCCTTCGGTGCACACGAATGCTTTTCCCTCCATATCTAGATCCTCGCCTGTTTGTAACGCCGATTTCGCGAGACCTGCTCTGATACCAATTGAAAGTTTCCGGCCCAACCAGGAGGGGGTGACGTAATAATTGCGGAATTGAAATATAATCTTACAAATAAGCAATCACACAAAGTATACAAGAATTTATAGGTGGAAACCCAAACCGAGTGAAAACCACCATCTAACCCTCTCGAGTTAGGATTTTCCGATCAACCAAGTTGATCAAAAACCACTAAACCGAATCACTTTAAACGAGGGTGATTCAACCTCAATACAACCACGCTACTTAGACGAGGGTAGCGTACCTCAACCCCTTCTCTCCACGAGAAGGATTTTGTCTCACGAAGGAGACGGGAATTCGCAAAGCGAATACCCAACCAAATAACAAAGATAAAATAAACAAGTAATCCTATAGAGCCAACAAAGTAATTATGAACCTAGCTTCTATAGGAATTAGGAAACTCCCCTTTGCAAGGAGTGCATCGAGTTGATGACGTAGTGTGTGAGCCACGCGACGGCGCAACTTCGCTCTCGTGAAGTACGGCGGGAGAGCGGGTGTGCGAAGCTTGATGCTCTCAAGATGAATGGAGCTTGAGCTTGGAGAGCAAGAGCTAGCTAGGACACAAGAGAGTGGAAAGTGTAATACAAATTGTTTCTTGTGTATCTTGGTGTCTCTAGGTGTTTCTTAGTGTGTATCTGTGTTGCAAAGGTTCCCCTCTATTTATAGAGGCCTTAGGAAGGCTTTGGAAGGCTTAGGAAGGGTTTTATAGCCGTTGGGAACAAAGCCCAAGAGAATCAGCCCGAAATCAGGAACAATCATTGTTCTGGCAGGCTTATCAGACGTCTAATTCTGGCATCAGACATCTGGAAGTTCACTTTAAGACGTCTGATTCCAAGGTCAGACGTCTGATTTTGGGTGGGTCTCTTCCTGACTTGAATCAGATCTAAACAGGGTTCTTGCGCAAGTCCATCAGACGACATATAGGACATCTGGCACTATGTCTGGACGTCTGGAAACCTACTTTTACCGTGGGAATGGATTTTCCAAACGTTGCAACGGCTAGAAAATCTCTGAGAAGAGATTTTGGGTCAGCTGAGGCAAAACAGTCATTTATCAGACGTCTGGACAGTCCTATGGACGTCTGATAAGGCTCTAACGGTCATATTCTTGAGTGTATGCTAAGCCAGCCAACGGTCCACTAATTGGACGTCTGGCAAAGTCATCAGACGTCTCCTAAGACGTCTGGTCTAAGGTCTGGACGTCTGATTTCATCAGACAGAACTAGCTATGTCCAGCCTAACAGTTATCAGACATCTGAAATAACAGTCAGACGTCTTAAAATACTTTATCAGACCTTTGATTTGGGAATTAGACGTCTGGAAACTCTGTTTGAACCCTACATTGGTTTTCTAAGTGTTCTACAGAAAACCTAAGTATCCTAGGGTTGTGCAGGTGTTCCTAGGACTACTGTTAGGGTACTTTGTGGCTCTTTAACATGAATTATCTAAGGAAATAAAGAGCAACAAAAGAAACAAAAAATACAACAAGTACAAAAGAAGGAAATCTATCCTATTCTTCATTTCCTTCCATCTTTAATATATCGCTCCTCGCGAATCTCTTCTGTTCTCCATCAAGCTCCTCCAATCCATCCTGGATGCGAGCTCGAACTCCATCTAATCACGTATCCATTTGCGATTGACCTGAAATCTAGGACTCAAAGTGCAAATGTTAAATAACACATGTTTTGTTATCATCAAAACAAACGATCGTGGTGCTCTAGCACCAACATAGTCTACTTGGAGTGCAAGGTTTTTGCTTGGATTTGCTAACGACTCGCAAAAAACTAGGCATGGGGGTATTCGATTAGCCCATATTTGTAGGCTATTTAAGTATTTAAGTGTCTAGACATTAAGTTAATTTTAACATTTAGATAGCATACATTAGGATGAAAATAAATTAATTCATATTTTTAGCTTAAGTGCATAATTCATGCATTTAGAATTAACCTAGGATTGCATACAATCGATTAGTTAATTAATTAGGTGCATTACATACACTATTTTAAGTTAAGGAGTTATGTATAAATAATCCTAATTATTTTATACTTTTTTTTCTTCTCCTTTGCAGGTAACCGCTCCATCTCCGCCTCCTCCTCCTGCACATCAACATTGACTCGACGGTGGCCATTTGAATTTCAAATCTTTGTAGCTGTGGCTACAAAGGAGAGGGAAGTGCTGCCGTTCAGGAGGAGGCCACCACCCCTTTCCTCGCTACGTAGAGAGCTACGTTTCTCATCAACTCCACACCCTCGGCCTCAAATGCGGCAGTGCGACTCCACCACTGTGGCCGTGTGGTGTGACAGCCCACACCGCCAAGAGTCCCTGCATCACAGTGCTTCATCTTCCCTTCCACATGCAAATCCCTGCTACAGCACGCCCCAAGCACCCTCGCCACGCCTACTGTAGCACATAGGGCTGCAACCTCCTCCCTGCGCCTCAGCCCTGCTGAGCGTGCCACTGCGTGTGCCTCCTCTTGGTGCACTTCATCTTCTGTAGCAGACCTCCCTGCACACGTGTTGCACCTCCACCACAGTAGGCGCACGCGCCCACCTTAACCGCCGCCCGCACCTCCAACCAGCACCCTACCGTACCCAAAGTAGTTGGCGCATGCCTTCACTTCCACGCACCCTCGCCTCAGTGCCTACATGCCCCAGCACCCTGGCCTTAGTGCCTACACGCCCCCACACCAGCTCTTGCAGTGCCCTTGCCTCATCACCTGTAGCCGTGCGACCTCCAAAGCCTACGCATGTGCGTGCAGCCTGCAGCGCTCGCCCCCTCAGCGCACGTGGCTTCAGTGCTTGCAGCCCCCGCGCTCGTCTCCACACTCCCTCCAGCAAGCATAGCCAGCAACAATAGCACCAGAAACCACCCTTCGCCGAAGCTTCATTCGGCCGACTGTGGCAGTCTCGCAACTTGCCGCCACCATCATTGTGAAGCCCTCGCTCCAGCCAACCTACTCCCAGAAGAGTTCCTCGAACGAACCTCTCTCCCATGCACGAGGAGAGAGGTAGAAACCTTTGCTTTTACTCCCATTAATAATTACATTTGAATCCATTGCCAAGCTTTCATTTTTATTTTAATATTTGAAATATTGAGTGAAATTGCAACTTCATGCTTATCTTTTCTCATAATTGCTTGGTTTTGTTATTCACATCTTCTGACATTGGTTTTAGGCCAAGATGTTCATAAATTCTCTCTAATTCATGTCAATTAGAAATTGTAGAGATTAATCAAATATTTATTGAATATTTCAGTGATGAAAAATTACACATATAACCTTACATTTTTGAGTTATTGTGTGTCTTCTTTTCGTCGCATTTCATGTTAGATTTGATTATGGATTTCACACTTGATTGAACGAATACGAGAAAAATACTTGTGAATTTATTGCATCATTGTCTCCTTGTGGACATGACCGGCTCTTTTGTGAGTGGTTAATTTTTATTGTAATTGTTTTGTTAAGCGATTTTGCACCACTTTGTTACTAAAAAGACAAATCATCTTATTCACATTATTCGAAAGCGAAAATTGACTTATCAAATGACGCCGTTCCCGGGGAGGCAACAAACGCAATAATTTCACTTGATTTTTATTTCTGATTATTTCTTATTGCATAGTGATCTGACCATTTATTATCTTTTCTATGCGAGGAGAGAGGGAGAGAGGAGAAAGAGAGAGAGGTGACTGGTACATCTGGGAGACGACGTAGACCTTGAGCGATGCCTACACGCAGGGAAGATGCAGGAGACCTGGATCCCGCTTCCATAGGGGATTCTCCATTGTCACAAGCTTTATTTCTATTTTCTTGCCCTTGTAGTAATTGGGATTGATTTTTGGGAGCCTGTTCCCTTGTCTTTAGATCTAGGTTTTTAATTTATTTTGTGGATTGTTTATCCTTAATTTTATTGTGCATAAGTGGCTAAAAAAAAACACAAGCTACCTACTAGAAGTTGCCTGCCCTTAGGTCGAACCATTTAGTCTGAATGAGCAGCATCTAGATCTAATTCTTGTCTTGCATATTGCATGAAGAATGCTGGAATCAGGTATGCAATTCTAACTTTGCATTTCTACCAGTCATGCAAATGCATTTGAATTAATTTTTTGACCACATAATCTGTCCTGAAGAGATCTAATAAAGTGGTCACATTTAATTTTTGAAAAAGGACTAATTAAAGGAGGGACATTTAAAAATCAAGGACTTGATTTTCAAACGTGGCATGTGATTCAGAATTCAAAATCTTTTGCGGTGTATGCACACTTATATATTTTGCACCACAACACGCATTTAGACACTCCTAAGTCTTGGAACTACTAGGCAAGAGCCCTCCTACCATTGAATTCTAAAGTGTTCGGAACTTGTGATCAGAAGTTTTGTAAATCCAAAGAGGGGGATACCCTGTCACGAATTTTTGGGGGTAGTTGAGTGAAAGCATAACTTCAAAGGAAGGCTTAGGCCTACTTGCATCCTTCGATCTTCCTTCTTTGGAGTTGCTCTACCATTTGAGATTTAGGGAAGAACAACTAAGCTCCAACTAGGTCTTTCTAGGCATTTTGAAGGTCAACAATAGGCGAGTAATTGATTGGGCAACTTGCTTTGTCACCTACAATTTGAACTAAAGTCAAAAGCCTAAATTTGTAAAGACCGAGCAAGTCCTTTTGAATTGTGTTTGTAGTGCATGCTTGGTAGGTGTTCTCTTAGGAGACAACTTGTGCTTGGTCCGAAACCTTCCAAGGGAAGAAAAGGCTAGTCAAAGTAGCCTTAAGGAATATTTCATTCCAACCAATCAAGCTGGCCCTACACTATGTAGACCTGGAGGGGACAATCCTTATGAGATCAAAAGCAGTACCATATCCTTGCTGCCCTCCTTTTATTGTACTGCTAGGTAAGACCCTTACAAGCATATAGAGGAATTCACCGAGGTCTATTCCATGGTGAAGCTGCAGGGCATTACTGATGACACTCAAATGTGGACCTTCTTTCCCTTCTCCCTCAAGGACAAAGCCAAGTATTGGTATCACACCCTTGATGATATTAACACTTGGGATGCCCTGAAGAAGGAGTTTTTGAAGAAGTACTTCCCCATGCGCAAAATAAATCACTTTAGAAGGGAAATTATGAGTTTTGTTCAAAAGGATGTGGAAGCTTTCCATGATGCGTGGAAGCACTTTAATGACTTGTTGAGACTTTGCCCACATCACCAGGTGCCTAAGTGGAAACAGGTCGAAAGGTTCTACACTGGACTTAATGATTTGCATAGGAAAACTGTGGATGGTGCCTGTGCAGGAACCTTTCTATCTAAGACTGAGGATGAAGCGTGGAACCTTTTTGATACTTTGATTGAGAATTCTATTCACTTGAACTCTGCCTACATGGATAGAAAACTGTTGAACCGTTTTGCGAATCGCTACGCTTACGTGTTTGGTTTTGGAAAACCTGTCGTTGTAGTTCGAAAGCGAAGAATTCGTGTTCAACAAATAAAATTTATACCGAAAAGAATTCTGGGTCAAACACAGGGAGGCGGACGTTTGATTTAAAAACTTCATGTTTCTTTTTATTTGTCACAAAGTAATTCAATTTAAACTATCTAATTATTTACAATTAATAAAAGAGAGAGAGAGGGTAAGAGAGAGAGAGAGTATTACACATGGAAATCAAAATGAGATGTAAAATAAACAAAGAATTTATCATAGAAGAGACTGTTCATTAAAATTAGAAGGCATAAAACAGTTATACCAGAAAGCGATAAATTTACTCTAGAAAGCATTAAAAGAATGGAGGGAGAAATGTACTCCTCGACGGTCGCTTGGAGGATGAGTAGATTAATCTAGAAAGAAGTAAATCTATACTAGAAAGCAGTAAAAAGAATAGGGAGAGAGAAATCCTCCTCGACGGTTGCTTGGAGGACGAGCCGGACGGGACGATGCCTGGACAAAGGAGAACGAAGCAGGACGAAGGAGGATGAAGCAGAAGAACGGGAACGAAGCAGCACACCGTTGTCGTCGCGGGATCCACTTCCGAAGGGGAACGAAAATTGGACTTTATCTCACGAGAAGCATCCCGGGTGTGGGACAAGCTTCTCTTGGGCTTTGGAGGGGTAGAGAGGAGAAGGAAGGGATGAAAATTTCGTATGGAGGGGGTCTCCTTTTATAGTTGTAAGGAGTGGGGGCAAAATGGACATTACAAGTTCAAAATAATAAAAGAGGGGTCTTTAGTGACGAATAAATCCGTCACTAAAGCCCCTAACGTGGGCGTCGTGGGCGGCTCGCGCGCGCCTCCTCACTTGCTCGTGCGCTCAACGGCTTGTGCACATTCGTCGATTTTCAGCTGTCCGATCGCAAGATCGGACGACTTAAAATGCATCTCCACCCGCTGCGTTGCGCGCCTGCCTGCCCGCGCGTCTGATTGCCCGTCCGATTGCATGTCCAATTGCACATCGACGCTATCGGGCACGCGCGGCCGTCCGATCTCCATCTGACACTCCACCCATGCCCAATCGCCCGCGCCTGCCACTCGCGAAAGCGCGCTCGACCACTGCGCTGTGGGGCGCGGATGGTCGAGCGGATGCTTTTAAGCGCTAGCGACCATAGCGGTTGGATTAAGATCCAACGGTGGAGAGCAATCGGGCGCGGGGCCTTCACAAGATGCAAGCGGCCGTTTGGGCGACTGAGATGGCGCCACGTGGTGCTATCTTGGTCGTCCATCTTCTGGAAGTTGTAGATGGTGCCACGGATGTTGGATTGACTCGATTTTTGTGTCGTTGGGCTGCGATCGTCGATCCGAATTCATCCATGCGGTCGGATTTATCATCTGAAGTGCGGATTTACACCATCCTGGCCCTTGATCTTCTAGGGTTCTTGGGTCGCTATCTGATGCTACGGATGCCTGATTAGGGCGATCTTGGAGTCGTTGAACTCTAATCGTCGCCCTAATCACATCCATACGGTTGGATCTTTGATCCGAGACCCCGATAAAAATGTTTTCCCTGTCCAAGCACATAAAAGGAGACAATTAACCTCCATTTTATTCAAACTACTCTAAATGCAAAATGATGCATATTATGCAATATTTATATCATGAAATGCAATCCTATGCTTAAGAACATGCATAAATAGACATTTTAAGCAGTGTAAATGTGTTTACATCAAAACCCACTCTCATGTAAAGAAAGTTGGAGGCAAATGAGGCAAGGGACACCTAGAATTTAGCCTATTAGATTCAATTATTGAATCAAAACATGGAAAGGGTTATGACGAGCCCGAGCCAATTCATATCTAACACCTCCACATCCTAAGCTTTCGAATGCTCCATTTGCCAAGGCAATACACACGCCATTGTGGATTGCCACTTGGCCTCCCAATTCCCTGAGATTGTATAGGTGGATCTGAATGCCACTCAAGGGTACCGTCCTAGACCTCGTAATGACCCTTTTTCCAACACTTATAATGTGCGATGGAGGAGCCACCCAAACTTTTCATGCAGACAAGGAAATGTCTCCAATTCAGGGAATTATAAACCACAATCCTTTCAAAACCATCAAATGAACCAACCTTAGACCTTTGCCCAACCTAAGACCTCTGAGATGAATGAATTAAAGGCAATGCTGAGAACTATGCAAGAAAGTCAAAGAGCCACCATCCAATCTCATGACAAGGCTATACATGAGATGAAATCACTGATAGGACACCTTGTTGACGTCGTCAGACAGAGGGAAACTGGGAAGCTCTCTAGTGCTGCTGAGGAGAATCCTAAAGGAAAAGGGATTGTCTTTAGGGAGCATGCTCAGGCAGTGACTATTCTGAGGAGTGGGAAAGAGATTTCCTAACCCGATGTTCCTATAGTCTCACCCCCTGAAAAACCATCCACCCCGACTTTCACCCCCACCTGAGAAGACTTGCCTAAATCTTCTCCACTTGAAATCACCTTATTGGAAGAAATCGCCCCTATTCCACCCCTTACTTGACATGACAACCCTTCCACCCAAAGATTGAGAGTGCCCTTTCCAAAGCGCTTATCCACCTCTAGGCAGACTTCTGCTGGCTCATCTGGAACCACAGATAAGATAGATGAGATCATGGAAACTTTCAAGCATGTGCATATTAACCTGCCGTTGCTTGAAGCAATCAGGCATATTCTGTCTTATGCTCGCTTCTTAAAGAACCTGTTCACGAAAAAGCAGCAATCTAGGAAACAAGTCCAATCAAAAGTTGTCCTACCTGATTTTGTTTGCTCAATTGTTCAACATGGCACAGCCCCGAAACTTAAGGACCAAGGAGCCCCATACATCTCAGCGCTTATTGGTGACTTATAGAATGATGAGGCTCTACTTCATCTAGGTGCAGGGGTGAACATCCTTCCGAGCTACTTGTATAAAGAACTTGGGGGAGGCAATCTGAAGCCTAGCCCAGTAATCCTTCAAGTTCCTGATCCATCACTTAAGACACCACGAGGAATTTTGGAAGATGTCCTCGTAAGAGTGGAGGATTTCTTCTTCCCCGTTGACTTCTTACTTTTGAACATTAACCCTTCCAACAAGTCAACTAAACCCTCCATCATTTTTGGCCACCCCTTCCTTGCAACTTCACATGCTTCAATCAATTGCAATACTGGGGCATTGAAAATGGGCTTTAGGAACAGGAAAATTCGGCTTAATGTGTTTGATGCTTACAAACAAGCAGGGCTTGATGATTGTTTTCAAGTTGAGGTGATAGATGACATGATTGAAGAGGCAACCCCTGCAATGTTATATGATGACCCCCTTCAGCATGTCATGCTAAATGAGCATTCCCATCTCTTGGAGGAATGTGAAGGGGATTTACTAGAACTTGAGGAGTTGTTGGGTGTTTCTACTGAGTCTCTTCCCCCATCATCTCTGCCCAAGGTAGATCTCCTAGCTGAGATGGGGACATCTATTATGAAACCCTCAACCATACAAGCCCCTGACCTTGAGTTGAAACCCCTCCCTAACACTCTCAAGTACATTTTTTTGGGTGCCAGTGATACACTCCCTGTTATCATTTCGACTGTGCTATCTGAAGCACAGGAGGGAGCCCTTATTGAATGGTTGTCTAGGCACAAGGAAGCTATTACGTGGAGCATTGCTGACATTAAGGGTATAGACTCTACACTTTGCATGCACCACATTTATACTGACGATTCCATCAAGCCATTTGGGGGCATGCAGAGACATCTGAACCCTAATATGAGGGAGGTGGTTAAAAAGGAAATCCTGAAGTGGTTGGACACTGGGATCATATATCCCATTGCAGATAGTAAATGGGTAAGTCCTATTCATGTGGTGCCAAAGAAGGTAGGCTTTACTGTGGAATTTAATGACCAAGGTGAACAAGTTGTCACTAGACCCTCAACTGGATGGAGGGTCTGTATTGATTATCGCAAGCTAAACACCGCTACCCAGAAGGATCACTTTCCCTTGCCTTTTATTGATCAAATTATCGAGAAATTGGCAGGGAATAAGTACTATTGCTTTCTCGATGGATATTCTGGGTACAGCCAGATTGCAGTCTTCCCTGATGACCAGGAGAAGACAACATTCACGATTCCTTATGGTACTTTTGCATTCAGGCATATGCCATTTGGATTATGTAATGCCCCTGCAACCTTCCAGCGGTGTATGATGTCCATTTTTTCTGACATGATTGACGAGTGTGTTGAAGTGTTTATGGATGACTTCTACATTTATGGCTCGCCTTTCAACCAGTGTCTCCTGCACGTAGAGAATGTGTTGAAGCAATGTAAGGAGACTCGTTTAGTCCTCAGCTAGGAGAAAAGTCATTTCATGGTACAGAAAGGAATTGTACTTGGGCATGTTGTGTTTGAGTGAGGTTTGGAAGTAGATAAAGCCCAGATTGATTCTATTTCCAAACTCCCATTGCCCACGAATGTCAAAAAGATTAGATCCTTTCTTGGCCATGTCAGCTTTTATAGGCGCTTTATTAAAAATTTCAGTAAAATTTCTAGGCCACTTTGTGACTTGTTGGTGAAGGAATCTTCCTTCAATTTTGATTCAAAGTGTGCCGAGGCCTTTCAAACTGTAAAGGAGGCCTTGATCTCTGCACCTATTATCTGAGCACCTGATTGGACACTCCTATTTGAGCTGATGTGTGATGCTTCGGATTTGGTAGTGTGAGAAGTCCTTGGACAAAGTGTTGAGGGAAGACCTCATGTGCTACATTATGCCAGCAAGACTTTAACCGAACCACAGCAAAACTACACCGTCACTGAAAAGAATTACTTGCTGTAGTTTTTGCTCTGGATAATTTTAGGTCTTATCTTTTTGGGTCTAAGGTGGTTATTTTCATTGATCATGTGGCAGTGAAACATCTCATTGCTAGGAAAGATTCTAAGCCACATCTAATTTGGTAGATCCTACTCCTTCAAGAATTTGACTTGGAGATACGTGAAAAGAAAGGAGTAGAAAATGTTGTGGCTGACCACCTGTCTTGCCTTCCACTTAATGACTCTCTATCCGGAGACATCCGCGAGACAGTTCCCGATGAAACCCTTATGCTGATACCGTAAATTACTTGGTCATTGGCGAAACTCCTAGCTCTTGGGATGAGTAGAAAAGAAATAGATTGATTTCCCAAGCGTAATACTTTCTTTGGGAAGAGCCTGAATTATTTAGAATTGACAAGACCAAGTATTGAGACGATGTGTACCTGAAGAGGAACAACAAATTGTGTTGAGTTTTTGCCATGAACTTCATTGTGGAGGACACTTTGGCGCTAAGAAAACTGCTTTTAAGGTTCTCCAGTCTGATTTTTGGTGGCCTTCGTTATTTAAGGATTCTCATAATTTTGTTAAGGTCTGTATTAGATGTCAACTGACTGGAATGATTGGGAAGAGGAATCAAATGCCTCAACACCCTATTCAATTTGTTGAAATTTTTGATGTATGGGGAATTGACTTTATGGGCCCCTTCCCTTCGTCCCATGGTTATGAATATATCTTTGTGGCCGTTGATTATGTCTCTAAATGGATAGAGGCCATTCCTACATGCACAAATGACCACTTTGTGGTTTTGAAATTTGTGAAGGCCAATATCATATCCCGTTTCGGCTACCCCAAGACCATTATAAGTGATGGGGGACCTCAATTCCAAAACCACCACTTCAATCGGCTAATCAAGACTCTGGGAGTGACTCACAAGGTCACTACCCCTTACCATCCTCAGACGAGTGTCTAGGTTGAAGTGTCGAATAGGGAGATAAAAAATATTTTAGAAAAGACCATTAGCCTGATAGGAAAGGCTGGTCCGAAAAACTCGATGATACCTTATGGGTGTATCTAACGGCCTATAAGACCCCTTTGGGTACATCTCCCTTTCAGATTGTGTATGGGTAAGAGTGTCATTTACCTGTTGAGCTGGAACATTGGGCACTTTGGGCTATTCAAAGTGTTAACATGGATTTAGAAAAAGTGGGTAAGGCACGACTTGTAGAATTAAGTGAACTTGAGGAGTTGAGAAATGATGCTTATGACACCTCTCAAGCTTATAAAGAGAGAAATAAGGTCTTGCATGATAAGTATATACTTTGAAAGACCTTTGAGCCCAACCAACAAGTTTGGCTCTTCAATTCCAGACTTAAGCTTTTTCCAAGGAAATTAAAATCATCTCGTTGGGATGGGCCTTAATAACCACTAAGGTGTTTCCACATGGAGTTGTGGAGATTAAAAGCCCTTCCACTTTAGCAACTCCCTTTATCGTCAACGGTCAACGGTTAAAACCATACATTACTTTGGATGGCCATCTAGTTGATGAGGTCACTCTTGAGGAGCCTTAGCTCCAACCTTTCTCCACCTCAGGTAATATCTTCCTTTAACTGTTTTTGTTTCCAATGAGGACATTGTTTGAACCAGGCATGGGGGAGAGGACCTGAGGCATCTGTTTATAGCATGTCTACATTTTGCATTAATTCATGCATATTGCATTCAAAAAATAAAAATAAATAAAAAATAATAAAAAAATTTTGAGCTTAACTGGCTGGGCCTTGCATTTTTAAGCAAATCAGAACTCTCGGTTAGACTAAGTTGATTCTAGGGTCGAACTTTAGAAGCTAAGTGAGCTACTAGCTTTAGACCTTTAGGGTCCTTTGTGGACTTAAAAACTTAAGTAGGAGTTAAGTTGCGGACCATTCCTCAAGAGGTTGAGGAAGGAAAGCTAGGAATTGATTTAAAAGGTGGGGTAGTACCTGGAGTTTTGTTCTACATTTTGGTTTACGGGTCCTTGTAACCCAAGCATCCAAATTTCACACATTTGGTCTTGTGTAAGTAAGTGATCACCTTAATTCCTTTCTTAAAAGAAATTTGGTTCTCCTAGTTTTGACTTAGGAGAGGCTTGAAAACACAATTTGACTGGAAGAGTTCCTGTCGTAGGAGAGGTGGAGTATATACTCACCTTGAGGATGAGATGATAACATATTACCTCCTCGACGCATGTCTCTTAGGATATCCATCCTATTGGGGGCATGTAAGCACATTGTGCGGTTAAGGTACCATGGGCGGCCATATCTCGAAGTGCTGATTGCCACAAGCCTGAATTTGCTTAAGAAATCCATGGGCAATACTATTTTGAAGTGTCGACTTCCAGGAGTTCTTGGGGTCACTATGGGCGGTGCTATCCCGAAGCATCGAAAGCCAACAACCCTACGAGGCACAATGATGGGGACAACGAATCCAACACAGATCATGTTGATAGCTGATCCGAGGTTAGACTTAGAGGAATCAAACAAAAAAATAATATATATATATAAAATCCTTTTTCCTTTCTAGGTTGGCAATCATACCAACCTTAGATAACTCAGACCAATGCACATGTAAGGATGGTTTAATCTCAGGGACCAGTAAACATTAGGGTAGAGTCAGAAATCAGGGAAACTTGTGCCTGCAACTCATCTTTAGCCGACCTAGTCTGTAACTTAGCAACTACCTGGAACCTTAGGTCTAAAGTCTGAGCTTAACATGTTTCTAAAGGAAGACTATTTGGGTTGGTTAGTCTACTTGGAGTGCTAGGTTTTTTCTTGGATTTGCTAGGGACTAGCAGAAACTAGGCATGGGGGTATTCGATTGGCCTATATTTGTGGGCTATTTAAGTATTTAAGTGTCGGACATTAAGTTTATTTTAACATTTAGATAGCATACATTAGGATGTAAATAAATTAAATCATATTTTTAGCTTAAGTGCATAATTCATGCATTTAGAATTAACTTAGTATCGCATACATTCGATTAGTTAATTAATTAGGTGCATTACACACACTAATTTAATTAACATAGAAGTTAAGAAGTTATGTATAAATAATCTTAATTATTTTATTCTTTTTTTTCTTCTCCTTTATAGGTAACTACTCCATCTCCGCCTACTCCTCCTGCACATCAGCATTTACTCAACGGTGGCCTTTTGAATTTCAAATCTTTGTAGCTATGGCGACAAAGGAGAGGGAAGGGCTACCGTTAAGGAGGAGGCCACCACCCCTTTCCTCACTGTGTAGAGACCTATTTTTCTCATCCACTCCTCACCACCGGCCTCAACCGCGGTAGTGTGACTCCACCACCGTGGGCATGTGGTGTGATAACCCACACAGCCAAGAGTCCCTGCATCACCATGCTTCATCTTCCCTTCCACATGCAGATCCCAACTATTTCACACCCCAAGCACCCTCGCCATGCCCACTGCAGCACACAGAATTGCAACCGCCTCCCCACGCCTCAGCCTTGTCGAGCACGCCACCGCACGTGCCTCCCCTTGGCGCACTTCATCTTCTGCAACATACCTCCCTATGCACATGCACGTGCCCACCTCAACCGCCACCCGCACCACCAACCAGCACCCCACCGCACGCACAGCAGTTAGCACACGCCTTCACCTCCACGCGCCCTCGCCTCAGTGCCTGCACGCCCCCGCGCCTTCACCTGCACGCACCCTCGCCTCAACACCTGCATGCCCCCACGCCAGCACCTGCACCGCCCTCGCCTCAGCGCCTGCAGTACCTGCAGCCGTGTGACCTCCAGAGCCTGCATGCACGCATGCAACCAGTATCGCCCACCTCCTCAACGCGTGTCTCTTCAGTGCTTGCAGCACCTGCGCTCGCCTCCACACTCCCTCCAGCAAGTGCAGCCAGCAGCAAGAGCACTGGAAACCACCCTTCGCCGGAGCTCCATCCGGCCGACTCCGGCCGTCTCGCAACTTGCTGCCACCATCGTTGCGAAGCCATCGCTCCGACCAACCTATTCCCAGAAGAGTTCCTAGAACGAACCTCTCTCCCGTGCGCATGGAGGAGAGAGGTAGAATCCTCTTCTTTTACTCTCATTAATAATTACATTTGAATGCCATTGGTAAATTTCATTTTTTTTAATATTTAAAATATGGAGTGAAATTGCAACTTCATGCTCATCTTTTCTCATAATTGCTTGGCTTTTGTTAGTTACCTTTTTTGACATTGGTTTTAGGTTAAGATGTGCATAAATTCTCTCTAATGCATGTCAATTGGAAATTACAGAGATTAATCACATATTTATTGAATATTTTTGTGAGGAAAAATTAGACAAATAACCTTACATTTTCGAGTTATTGTGTGTCTTCTTTTCATCGAATTTCATGTCAAATTTGACTATGGATTTTGCACTTGATTGAATGAATACGAGAAAAATATTCGTGAATTTATTGCATCATTGTCTCCTTGTGGACACGATCCACTCTTCTGTGAGTGATTAATTTTTATTATAATTTTTTTGTTAGGTGGTTTTCCACCACTTTGTTATTAAAACGACAAATCATCTTATTTAAATTATTCGAAAGAGAAAATCGACTTATCAATGAGCTTTAGGTAGAGTATGAGAGGTATTTTGCTAGCCAAGGATGGGTTGTAATGTGGTGGGTGTTGGTATTTTTATAGGGTAGGATGAGAGGGTTAAGGTGGCTCTTGAGATGGATAGCTAAGATGGGAGAATGCAGGTGGTTAGGTGATCCTAGGGCTAAGGAGAGTTGGCACCAAGTAGGGGGTTGTGAAGGTGGTGGTTATGGTGGTGAAGGGCCACCTAAAGGTGGCGCCAACCATGTAGAGGACCCTTGGTTTTGGTACCACCTTGAAGGCTTCTAGAAGGGGGTTAGGTGGATGGTTAGGATAGGTTGTAGGGTATGTGTAGGGCCATGATATGGGGGTGTTTTGGCGCCAAAAGGGAGGGCTTCTAGAAGGGTTCTTTGGTGCCAAAACAAGGTGTCTTTTGGGTGTAGTTGAGGGACTAGGAGGTGCCCATCTTGGCGTCAAAATAGAGTAGAGGATAGGTAGCTTAGGTGGACTAGGTAAGCTTAGTTGGTGGAGCTAGCTAGGGTTAAGTTGAAGGTGGACAATGGCCAAGGAGCTGGATGTCAGCTAAGCTAAGCTAAGCTAGCTTAGCTAGCTATGGAGTAGAGGAGTATGCATGTGGAGCTTAGGGTTTGAGGAGAGGAGCTGGATATGCAGAGTCTGGAGCTGAATTGGAGCTGGCAGCTACTAAAGAGGTCAACATCAGGCTAATCTAGCTGGCTTAGCTTGCTAGTTCTTTACTAGCTGCTAAGCTAGGATAAATTGAGCTGGCTTTTGTTGAATGGAGCTGAGGTGAGTTGAGCCTGGTGCTTCCGGTGAGGATTGAGCTGGTTGAGACAACTAAGGTAGCTTAGCTCAACTAAGTTGAGCTAAGCTGAGTCCCTAAGAGCTGGACTTGAGCTTCCTGAGCTGGGATGAATTCATCATCAGCTGGCTGGAGTTGAGTGGAGCTGGATGTAGCTGGACCTGAGTTGGGGTGAACTCCAGTCAACTTAACTAAGCTCGTTAGAGCTCCCTTTGGATTAGTGGGAGTTGAGATGAGCTAGACTCAGCTAAGTTGAGCTGGATCTGAGCTGATCTGAGCTAGGGTGAGCTAAAATGAGCTCTCTTGAGCTACCATTCAGCAGAGATGATCTGAATGGAGTCAGGATGAGCTAACCCTAGTCTAAGTGAGCTAGATTCCAGCTGTGGTGAGCTGGATCAAGCTGAGTTCCAGCTAGTCTGAGCTCCTTCTTCTCCAGTTGCCTTCTTGAGTGCTGGGGTTTTAGGGATTTGTATATCTGTTCATCCCTAACACTCACAAAAACACATTAAAAAGATAAGAAAAATGCAATGCATGCCTAACCTAGTTAATGCATAAATGCAGCCCAAAAACCCATTTGCAGAGCAAAATCCTAAGAGTTAGGTTTGTTTTAATGCGTAAGAATGATGATAAACTGTCGTTTATCAGGTGGCAGGTCCACTAGAAAGGATTTGGGGGAAGAATGGTGAGGGGTGGGTGTACTTAGTGTGGAAGGGTGGGTTGAGAGAAGAGTAGGTGGGTTAGGGGAATGATCAGGGGGGTCATCAGGAATAGATTTTTGGTCAAGAAAAGTTTCCAAATCATAGATTTCGCTGATCACTAATTCTGAATCAGATTCTTCAAAAATTGTGTGGTTAGTTTGGGTATCAATCAACATTGTCTCCTCCACTATATTTGAAATTTTAGTATCTAAGTCCTCAAAAAAGTTATCATCATGGAATCTCCTTGAGAATTGAAAAATATCGAGAGTGATAGTTTGGCCTACATAGGTGATATTCATTTTGCCTATGTGGCAATTGATATTTGCCTTTGCAATGGCCAAAAAAGGTCATCCAAGGATTATTGGGGCATTCAGTAAATATTTGGGTACCTCAATGCCAAGAACCAGAAAGTCTGCATGAAAGACACAATTCTGGACCTTGACCAAAACATCCTCAACAATCCCACAAGGTTTGATTGTAGATCTATTGGCTAATTGCAGGGTTACCTCAATAGATTTTAGTACACCCATCTGAAATTCTTCAAATATTGTCGTGGGAATGATATTGACTGAGGCACCAAGATCCAAGAGGGTGCGATCAAAAGTAGTATCATCAGTAATCATTGAAATTAATGGCACCCCCAGATCTTTCATCTTGGCAGGCAGCTTGCTTTCTATAACGGAGCTTACTGTCTCCAAAAGATGTACCTATCCTAGATTTTTGTCCTGAATTTTAGGAGTACAGATCTTAAAAAATTTGGCATAGACAGGTATATATTTGATGGCATCTGGGAGAGGGATATTGATTTGAACTTGCTTGAATAGATCCATGAGTTCTTCTTTGGTGGGCTCAGATTTCTTTTTTCGATTGGTGGTGGTGTGGAGATCTTATGGAAAAGGAATAGGAGTCGTGTCTTGAGATTTTTGTGGTTCTTTTTCTTCCTAATGCGGTGGTTCAGAGTCAATTTGCACAGGGATTGGGAGTTCACCAGGTTTTTGTGAAGGCCCGGGATCAGTGGTGGTTTTCCTACTCCTCAACGTAATTGCATGTGCAATCAGAGAATTATTTGGAGGAGGTGGTGGGCCTGTTGTTGTGGAAACTTGGGAGGCTGCTGAAGTGGTGGATTAGTAAGTGGATGATTCAGGTAGTGCTGATTTCTGCCTAAATACTAGTTCCTCCGGTGATTAGGGTTGGGCATGGGTTGGGAGGGTAGATGTCCTACAGGTCTTTGAGTGGGAGTAACCCCAATCTGATTATTCAGATTTGTGATGGGGTGGGTTACTTCCGTCATTTTTCTCTGCATTTCCTGTAGGGTTCTAATCATCTAGGCATTGATGTCTTGTTGGAATGGCCTAGGATGAAAGGTCAGATTAGACCCATACCAATTAAATTGATTTGGTTGGGGAGGAACCTGATTATTCTAGGAGTGGTTTGGGTAATTCTTCCAATTGGAAGAATTTTTAAATGGCTCCTGGATGGTAGAAATATTTTGAGTGGGATTAAGATCTGGATAGTTGTAATTCCCCTGTGAATCATAGACAACCTCAGAATATTGGTTAATCAGCAGGAGTCGTGTTGAGATTGTGCAAATTTTCTCTTCTTGGGATGTGAGGTTGGGTTAGATGTGGAGCTTAGGTTGATGTGGTGAGTCTTTCCTCAATTTTCTTTTGATTAATGTGCATCTGGTCAAGTTTTTGCGCAATCATTTAAAGATCATCTTGGGTGACAGGGATACATTGAGTGCCAACTTCATGAACACTGAACTGTGGGTTTGGAGTTCTACAAAATGTGTTCATGGAAGCTTGATTAAATGAGTTTTCACTCATTTCTTCAAAAATGTCATAGGTACTCTCAGCATCCTTATTCAAGAAGTTTCCACCACACGAGGCATCAACGAAACATCAGATTTGATCTTCTAATCCATGATAGAAGATCTGCATGAGCTGCCATAAAGGAATCTCATGGTGCGGGCAACTTCTTAGGAGATCTTGAAATCTTTCCCGAGAATCATGGAAAGTCTCACCAGATTTTTGTTGAAAGATCATAATAGATCTTCGCAGGGAATTAGTACGACCTATGGGAAAAGAAATTTTGAGGAAGGTGCTCTTGAGCTGAGGCCATGTGGTGATGGGTCGACCAATGATCTTGAACCAGTAAACAACCTTATCTTTAAGAGATAATGGAAATAGACACATCAGCCATAGGTCCTCTTGCACATTTCGGGAATGGGTTGTTTGTGCAAGAAAAGTTAGCACTTCAAGGTGGTTAAATGGGTCTTCCCTAGAAAGGCCATGGAAGTGTTTAATCAGGTTCAGAACTGGCGGCTTGATCTTGAAGTCCCCTTTTGGTATGACCACCCCTGGTCATTCCCTATAATAAGAAGGATCATGAAAATCTTTTAGAGGAATAAAAGGCTACTGACGGGGTGGTGGGTTTGGCCTTTGATTGCCTAGGTTTTGGATGTTCCTAGTCAATGTTTGTTGATTGGCATTCAGTTGAGCAATCTGCTCAGCCATCATTGTCAAAAGATCAGGCGGGGAGGCCTGATGTTGTGATTGAGGCAAATTAGCATTAGGGAGCTCCAAGTGCGGGAAGTCAAAGGTAGGGGTGTTTTGGGTGGATGGGTCAGAATTAGGGTTAGTGGTGGGATTAGAGGGGGAAGTGGAGGGGTTGGTGGACCTGTTTTGTTGATTTTTCATATTTTTAAAAGAAGGAAAAAAAAAATCTTTTTGCGCATGGGGCGAAATCAAAAGGTCCCTCCAAGTGACGATTTTAAGACCATCGCTCGTGCATATAATGGAAGAATGGGACGAGAGGAGAAGAGATGGAGATGAGAGAAAGTGTGAAACCAATTAATCAATAATATAGACCTAACTTAATTGTGACTCCCTAAAAAAAATTAACCTAAGACTTGATCTATCTAGGAATGAGTAATCAATAGTGAATACCTGTTCTGTCAACAAATCTGGCCAAGTTGCTTAAGGGGAGGTTTGAGCCCAAGTATTTCCTGAGAAAATCCCTAGGTGCTTGTGCAAACCCAAGCCTGGTCATTTGATATGGCCCCTCAGACTGAACACTAGATATAGATGATAGAATTGATATTAAGTAAAGAAAACTTAAGACCTTGATAGCAAGCCTAAGTTGATGAAACATTAGGGGTCAATTGCTACATATTTTAATTAAGTTTAGGATACTAAAGTGCACACGGAATGTGAAGGACATTGTTTGGGTTATTGGCCAGTTATTTCAATTTTTTTCTATGTGTGAGAATTGAAAGATGATTCCAATGAAAAGCAAGTTGTCATACAATTTTATGTATTTCTGTCTTTTAAAATTGGATTTAAGTTAGTGTGTTTTAGGGTTTCCTTATTAAGAGTTCAAACAAGTTTTTGAGATTCATAATCAAAGGAAAACAAGTTGTATTGGTGAAGATTAATTTCCTTTAAAGTGAGTCTCTAACAAGAAGGAAAGAAACCCTAATCCAATTGGCCCAAAGATAGAAAATTACTACCAATGAATTTGTTTTAGGCTTTCTGTATTAAGTAGTGGTCCAAACAAATCAACAACACCACTACATTATGGAAAATCAAATACGGATTCCAGAAAAGACCGTTTTAGGATTTTAGGAATTTGTTTGATAATTTTAAAGAATTTTTCTTTGTGCTGGTGTAAAAGTCTATAAATGATATATGTGGATATTTTAGACTTTTTAATACCACCACCGACAACGAAAATTTTTGATGATTTTATGAGATGTGTATAATTTTACAAGAAATCCAGAAACCTAAATTTCACAAAAATTAGATGAGTATAAAAATTCTAAAAATTCATGGATAGTAGCAAAATAGGAAGATTAAAGGGTGTGACACCTCTGTAGTCCACGAATTTTAAAAAATTAAATACAAACCCAATTAGTATGAAATTTGGAATAAATGTTCCTTACTTGACTTGGAATCACTGGGTGAAATTTCAAGATTTTAGAAGACCTGTGGTGTTTGGAATTAATTTTTCAACTCCAGACAGAAGTGTGGACCCGAAGAACAGAACACCAACACTTGAAATGGAGTGGTGTTTAATGGTGCAAACAAGCAAACAATGAGTTTTAAATTGCACCTCTACACTTAATTAAGTTATTTAAGGTCTTGAAAGCCAAGTTTAGTATATTTTGGTAGTGTTTTAATGCTTTATGTGACAAGATAAAGGGAACCAACCTGAATCCACGGGAAGACAAGGTATTTGAGTTCTTTTGTCCAGAATTCCTGGTTGCTTCCTGTAGTTCTTGCACACACAAGATAGAAGAAAAGAGAAGGGGATGAGATCCACTTCAAGCAAGAGAAAAGTGATAAAAGTAAAGCTGTGCCTCCCCGGCAATGGTGCCAAAAAGTGTTAAGAAATTTAGCATGGTTTGTAATTAGGATTTTTAGAGTTGTAACACACGAAATTGCATACACTTTTAAAATTTGTAACCTAGATAGAGGAGTATCTAGGGTCATCCAAGGTGGTCAATTTGTTTGCTAAATCAAATCTCTTTCTTTAAAGGGAACTCAACTTTCTTTTTGATGTTTTATATATATGACTTTTATAAGTTTTGAAATAATAGGAATGCTTGATTTTTGTTGGTGAAAAGGACTAACCCTAATAGCTAATATCTACGTGTCAAAAATTGATTCTTTCTAAGTTCACCCTAGGCACGTGGAGGCCTAGGGTAATTAGAAATAAGGAGTGTTTGTGCACTAGGAATAATGCGACAAAAACAACAAAAGGAATTGCAACAAAAGCTATCCTAAAAAGAAGGAAACTTTAATTGAGAAAGAGTGTTTCACAAAAAACCCTAGTAGAGGAATGCTTCTACTAATAGAATAAATGTAACAAATAACAAAAGAAACACAAATCCTCCTAAAATGATGGTGAAGAGGGGAAGCTCCTTGCTACAAGTTTAGTGGCTCCTAGGCTTGAAAAGGGCTCCTCCTCCTTCCTTGAAATTGGTGTCCTCCAATGCAAGCCCACAAGGGGGGCGTGCACTATGCTCTTCCAAGGTGGAAGCTACCACCTTCAATGATCTCCTTCAAGGGTGGGCGTGCACCACCCTTGCTCCTCCTTGCTTGGCCGTCCTCCTAGTGGTGGAGTGCTCTTCCTCTTTGGTGTGGCACAAGGATGAAGAGAGAAGGGGAAGAAGGCACCAAGAGGGCAGGTAGGATGACCCCTTAATCTTCTTCTCTTCTTCTTCTTTGTTGGCCTTGAATTATGGTGGGTATAGGGTAGAATTAAAGCTAATGGACAATGATTTTTTTGGTGGAATATGATGGGTTTTTATAGGGGTTGAAGGGGTAGAGTTGGTGTGAATAGGTGGAGGGCTAGGATTGATTCTAGGGGTGGTTATGGGTGGTTAGGTTGATCCTAGGGCTAGGGTTGGATGGCACCAAATGATGGGGCACAAAGGGGGTAGTTACAGCTTTGGTGCCCCTTAGGGTTGGTGCCAAAATGGACCTTCTAGAAGCTTATTAGGTGGCACCATCTTAGGGTTCTAGAAGGGGGTATGTGGATGGCTAGGTTGGGTTATATGGGTAGGTGTAGGGTGGATAAGGGGGCCGAAAGTTGGAGCCAAAAGGGTGGTGGTTAGGTTAGTTTTGGCGTCAACTTTTGGTGTCTTTTGGTGGTTGGTTGAGGGGTGAAAGGTGGTGAAGGTTGTGGTTCCAAAGGGAGTAGGGTGGTGCTAGCTAAGGTGAGCTTATGTAGGGCTTAGTTGGTGGAGCTAGTTAGGTAGGGTTTTAAGGCGGTGAATGGCCAAGGGAGCTAGAGGAGTAGGTAATGGGAGCTAGGGTTTGAGGTGAGGAGCTAGACAGAAGAATTCTGGAGCTGAACTGGAGTTGGCAGTTGCTAAAGAGGTTGGCATGGAGTTACTCTAGCTGGCTTAGCTTGCTAGTTCTTTGCTAACTGCTAAGCCAAGCTAAAGTAAGCTAGCTTCTACCACAAGAATCTAAGGTGCGCTGGTGATGTGCATACATCTGATTAACCTAAAATGTCTATTAATGTATGTTCTTAGTGTCACATTAGCATCATACATTATAAATAATGCATAACATGCATAATTATGCATTTAGATCAAGTTCTATAAATTGTATAGTAATTGTCTCCCTTTTATGGTCAGGGATAGGGTGACTTTTTTTCGAGGCCTCGAATCAAAGATCCAACCATACGGATTTGATCAAGGTGACGATTGGAGTTCAACAACTCCAAAAATCGCCCTAATTGGACATTCGTAGCACCAGATAGAGATTGAGGAACCCTAAAGAGCAAGGGCCAAGATGGTGTTAATCTGCACTTTAGATGACAAATTCGACCGCACGGATGGGTTCGGATAGACAATCGCAGCCTAATGACGCAAAAATCATTCCAATCCGACACCCGTGGCACCATCTACAGCACTAAAAAGATGGATGGTCTGGATGGCGCCACATGGCACCATCATAGCTGCCTAACACTGGCCACAGGTCTTCTTCACCTGCTCGATAAATCTCAGCTGTTGGATGCCCATCCAACAACCGAGATCACGCCACACCATCGCTCATCCAACGCTCTCCTCTTTTGGAGGCACATGCAACATTTGATCTCAACTGTTGGGTTAAAACCAATGGACGAGATCGGTCGTGCGCTAAACACTCCGCGCGACACAAACGCAAGCACAGCGCAGCGGTCGAGCACATGACGTGCGTTCAATCTAGCATTCACTACGAGCAAGTGTGCGATTAGAGCTGTGCGATGAAGATCCAGCGGTGGAAATCGAACAATAGCACCTACGCATGATCAGACGCGCGACGCTTACACGTGATTGCATGCGGCCGTGCGGCGTGGACATAGGCTGCTTAAGCCGTCTGATCCCTTGATCGGACGGTTGAGAGCGCGCAAATGTGTGCGAGCGTTGAAGGGCATGGAGGTGAGGGGGCGCACGAGCGACGCACATCGGCCATGTTCAAGCCTTTAATGACAGATAAATCCATCTCTAAAGGTCCTGAATTAATGATTTTCAAGTTGTAATGTCCAAAATGCCCCCACTACTTGAAACTATAAAGGGAGGCCCCTTCCATAGGGATTTCCCATCCCTTCCTTCTCTTCTCTTCCTCTGCAAAGCTCAAGAGAAGCTTGTCCCACACCCGGGATGCTCCTCAAGAGCTAAAACCAAGTTTTCGGCCCCATTCCGAAAGTGGATCCCGTGATGACGATGACGTGCTGCCTCGTTCCCATTCCTCCTACTTCAGCCTCCTTCTTCCCGCTCCATTCCTTGTCTTCCAGGCATTGTCTCGTCCAGCTTGTCCTCCAAGTGATCATTGAGGAGGATAACTTCTCTCTCCCATTCTTCTTCCTACTTTCTAGTTATAATAATTTCTCGCTTTCTAGTGTAATCTTTTCTCACTTTCTTAGTTGTAAAAATATTTTGCAATATTATGTGAATGTTCTCTCTCTCTCTTTTTCTTCTTGTCTATATTGATTTCCTTCTGATTATTCCACTCTTTAAATAAAAACATAAAAAAATATAATTGCGAATTTTGATCGACGTAGCCTCCCTGAGTTCGACCCAGGATTTCATTACAAACTTTTCAATATAAATTTTATTTGTCGAATGATTTCTTTGCTACTCGAACTACAACGACAGGTTTTCAAAACCAATTTTGATAGCGTAGTCATCCACTGTTCAACATTTTGGCACCGTTGCCAGGGATGCAACGACTTTTCGATCTTCTTTTCGCATTTCACGCACTTTATTATTTTCTAACTTGCTTTCTCTCATGTCTATTATTTTGCAGAAACCCCTATCAGGGAATCGTCAAGCGGTAGATTGGAGTAAAGTGCAATTGAAGACAACTGTAAGTGCTCCCCATTGTTCCCCCTCCATAGATTTCATTTCATCACATTAAATTCAAATTCTAATTAACCTAGGTGTTTGCATAAATTCTAGGATTAGCTTGGTTGTTTGAATTTCCACTCACATTTATTTCATCCTCGTATATAAAAAGAAAATAAAAAGATATTTTAGTGCGGTAATTCAACATACACACAACATACACCCACATTTAAGGTGCTTAACCTAATTGATTTTCTTCTCAATGAGATTCTTATCTGTGGAACCGGTACGCACAAATCAACACATAAAAGAGTAGAAATCATTCTAGGTTAATCATTTTTGTGTGCCTAACTCAATGGTGCAATTGTGGCCAATTGTTTGAGTTGTTTAGGCCTCACCACTCAACATAAAATCAACTCACCAAGAAGCTTCCTTTTGGGGTTTTCAATCTAGGTTCATAACAGCCACTCCATTTTATTCCTGATTTTAAAGGAAAGCAATCTTCACCTGTGCTTGAAAACCTGGTTTGCCTCAAACTTGATTGGATTCAACCTAATTCTAAACTCTAAAAGCAACTTAGGCAAGATTTGAACATTAAAATCTACTCATCACAAATAATCTTGCTTGAAAACCCTGGTTGTGCATGCACTTACACATACCCAATTAATCATTAAGGGCACAACCCATTTTAAGGGCCTACCACATTCCATAAGCACTGCAATCCCATGCCTCAATAAAATCAAGTAGATGTTGGCCTTAAGGACTGATTTGCTCTTCAGAGCCTAGTCAGAGATTATTTTCGATTAACCTGCTTATACTGATCAAACTGATGTCTTGCTAGGGGAGTAGCGTCAAACGACACCGGCTGGGGGGTACATTAGGAACTAGAGGTGCAAGCCAAAGGAAGAACCTTCTCCCCAGTCCCTCCTTCTAACTGGTTGGATTGAGCAAACAAAACTAGAGTAAATTATTTATAATCTTAAGGTGGGTTCTGAGAGTCTGTGGATCCTTTGGCTACCCTACTTAAGGATAGGCTTGTTTTGTTGTGTTGCAGGGTTCTTATCCCTAGTCCTTTCGACCTTTTCCAAGTTTATGCTGGGAAGGTCATTAAATCCCCAATTGGAAGGACCATTAGAGTATTCTAGGAGGCCTAGATTGGATTTTGGCCAAATTGATCCCATGGCTGATCAACAACCTCCTCTGGCCCAGGATCCACAGGAGGTATTTCGAAGGCAGCTGGAACAAATGCAGAGAATGCAGGGCGCTCAACCCTTGAAGGATTTTATGATCCTTCAAATTACGGGGAACGTCTCGACGTCCAGATTCCTGCTGGGGACGTAGAAATCAAGCCCCAGGTGTTAAGCCTGATCAAACATTTCCATGGGCTTGGCTCTGAAGACCCGTTTCAGTACTTGGAAAACTTGACCACTTTGGTCCAGACCACCAAGGTGTGAAAGGTGAATGAGGAGCAAATGATCATGATGCTCTTCCCTCACTCTCTTAGGGATAAAACTGCTCATTGGTACATGACTATAGGAAGATCAATTGCAACTTGGAATGGTTGAAATTGGCCTTTCTGAAGAAATTCTTCCCTGTCGGACGTACCAATGCTTTGAGAAGGGCAATTACTACCTTTACCCAGCGACCGAGAGAGCAGTTTCATGTTGCCTGGGATCAATTCTAGGACCTATTGTGGAGGTTTCCACACCACGGGGTGTTGAAATGGCAACTCATGTAGATTTTCTACCACGGGTTGACTGAGCAACTTAAAAATCACATGGATGCCTCTTGCGGAGGCAATTTCCTCAACAAAGATACAGATAGTGCACACGATTTTTTTGAGGAGATGAGTGAGAATTCAATCAATCATGCCTCCATGGATACTTCTAATCGGTCCCAGCAACCCAGATTGAATGTTAATGAAGTACACGACTCTCATTCATTCGATATGGAATTGATTTGTAATAAACTTGATAAGGTGGATTTTGTTGCTAAGAGAATGGAGGAGTGGATGGCTGGAAACTCAATGAACAACTCTCGATCCACTCAATCCCAGAATTTGGGATTCCATTCATCGCAAGCTCCTTCTGGACGGGAGTTCGTGAATCAACTTGATGTGGCTCAACCTGCGAGCCAGCATTATTCAGAACCCCACGGGTTCCAAATTGGGGCATTCGATCCCAGTTTTTCTAATCCTTCCCTTTCTTTCTCTCCATCCTCATCCTATGAGGATGTTTGTGCTGTACAGGAGAATGTTAGATCCAACCCTTACTCCAATGCTTATAATCCAGGTTGGAGAAACTACCCTAACTTCTCCTGGAGAAACCCGGGGCAGTAGACCCAATTCCGACCCAGCAACTATGCTCCACAACGACCAATGGGTCAGGGTCATGTTTATACCCAGTTGCCCCTGAATTAGGTCAATCAGCCAGCTTGGAATGCCTGTCAACCTGTAGGGCAGGCTGATTTGAATCGACAAATGGTAGAGATGCAAGGATCTATGCTCCAGCTCATGCAGCAAATGAAAGCCTCACTGGACAACTTGCAAACTGGGCTCATAGCTAATTCTCGTCAACCCAGATCTCTACTGTTTCAACCAGTAGCCAACCCACGAAATATCCTGTATCCAGGAAATCAAGACCATGGGTACGGGAACCAGAGGGACCCACACGCACATGCTTAGGTGGTTAAGCAGGGTCCTTCCTCTTCTTCTTCTTCCAAAAATCAACGATTCTTGGCTAATGAAGCCCCTCCAATCTTTCCTAACCCTCCCCAAGACCCAAACTCGTATGCATATGCAAATTTTGTTACCTTGAGGAGTGGTAAACAAACTTAGGATCCACAACCACACTGCTATGATTTATCGAATCCTGAAGAACCTGAGGAGAGAAAGGAGAATTCTGGAGATGAAATCAAGGCCCAGGAACCTGATTCCGAAGATCCGACTCATGTTCCTTTCCTTGAGGCCTTGATCGGATCAAGGAAGAAGAAGTTTGTTGATAGTAATGAGGAGCTTCTGAATATTTTCAAGAATGTCGAGATCAATATCCTACTCCTTGACACTATCAAACATATACCAGCTTACGCGAGATTTTTAAACAATTTATGTACACAGAAGTGTAAGTTGAGAGAATCTGTTCCGAGGAAGGTGGTACTCTTCGAGTAGGCTAGTTCTGTTATCCTACACCACCTCCCTCAGAAAAAGAGAGATCCAAGTGCTCCTTTGATTTCTTGTGCCATCAGAGATTGCACTTTTGATAGAGCACTGCTGGATCTGGGTGCATCCATCAACCTAATTCTGACTTCTCTTTACGTGAAGTTTGATTAGGTGAACTTTAGCCGAGTTCAGTAATGCTGCAGTTAGCGGACCATTCGGTAACAAATCCGCATGGCATTATTGAAGATGTTATTGTTAAGGTTAAGGATTTCTATTTCACTGTAGATTTCCTTGTCCTTGAATGGATGTACTTGAAAATCTGAGGAACACGCCCATCATTCTGGGGCGTCCGTTCCTGGCTACCGCCAAGGCCAACATTAACTATAAAAGTGGTAGCATGGAAATCACCTTTGGGGATTTGATTGCGTAGCAATTATAGGTCTTAATTGACCTAAATTAGGCTAGGACTTAGCATAACTTAGGGTAATCCGTACATGCATAAGCATTATCTGCATCTTTACTGCTTTCTTTTAGCTACACATAAAATAATGCTATAATGTGTTGATTAAGTGCATTATGTCAATTGCAGGCAATAAGCTAATCAGAAGCTGGATCTAAAGTTAGATCTGAAGCTGGATCAGGAATAAGGGGTGTTGCAGCAGAGCTGGAGCAGAAGACTTAGATTAAATATAATGAATAATAATGTAAGAGAGTTGAGGTATGCTATTCTATTAGGTAGGAATAAAGCAGTAAACTGTGAAGAGCTTAGGTCCATCCTAGCCCTAGGATAGCCTAGAGACTCTCCCAAGCCTTAGCCACCATTAGATTAGGTCACCGCACCCTAGGAAACCTTAAAACCCTAATTCCAACCTTTATCTGGATGTCCAGATGAATTATAGGACATCCAGAACCCTTAGCCAACTCATGCACACCTTAAACCCACTTCTGTAGTATTATTGGACATCCAGACACTTGGTCAAACATCCGATTTCTACAGAGCACCCAAGACAGAACCTAGAAATCTTCCTGACTCTGATTGGACGTCTAGAGAATAAGTCTGGACTTCTAATTTTTGAGTATAAGACGTCTGATTCCATTTTTGGACATCTGGAACTGTTCTCCAGTTCCTGTTTTGAGATTCAAGCCTTGATCTTGGATCTCTAACTCCCTAAACCCAATTCCAACCCCATAGGAACCTAAATTAAGGTACCCTAACCCTAGTGAACCACCTCTAGACCTCCCAAAGGACCTAATTAGGTCCTTACCAAACCCAATTGACTTACATCATAGTCAATTACCATTACCTAAGTCAATTGGACTCATAGGGTCCAATTGAGCTTAGATCTCAACCCACACAAGTCCAATTGGACTTAGTGAGAGTCCAACTGATCTAAGCCCAACCTAATTGAGTTATTTTACTCTCAATTAGGTTCACACCCATTCAATTAAACTTTGGTTAATTTTAATTGCAATTTCCCCATAGCAATTAGGGTTTGCAACCTTAATTCAAGGCATACACCTACCTAAATCCCTTAGGGCCTAACCTATATCACTTAGACACCTAGGGCACGACCACACACACACACACACACACACACCCATTCACGCACTCCCACACAAGCTAGAGTGTTCTAGGTCCTTCCAATGGTGGTGCCACTCTTGGTTGCCAAAATTAGCAACCAAGAGCCATTCAAATTGAGATCCACATTTTGTGGATCTAAAAAGAACTTGACCGGCCACTCTTGGGACTCTCTCTAGAGAGTTCCACACTCCTCTAGAGAGTCTCCCTTAGGTCTATAAAAGACATAAGGGGTGGCCATTTGCACCCATCCACTCTTGTCGTAATCCCATTCTTGGCACTCATCCACTTAGGTTAGCTACATCTCCACCTCCATGAGGAGCATCACCATGGAGGCCACCATCTCCACACTAGGATGCTGGATCACTTCTCCAACCTCTTTCCAAGGGCCGGCCAAAGCACCATTGGCCACCCCTCCTTCTCTCAACCACTCAAAGGCCATCGAAGCTCACCTCCGAATGCCCTTCTTTTCTACTAGATTAGTAACTAGTTCTTCATATTTATATGCTTTCATTTAATGCTTAGTAGTGTAACCCTTATTCTCCCCCAATGATGCATGCAAAATCCCCCCAAAGTTTCCTTTATGCGATCATTTTCTGATAGCTAGTTTTATGTTTTCAAGCTTTCCTTTACAAGATTTCCTCTACATTCCATGTTGCAAACATCCTCTGAATGAATGAATAAAAGATATATTTTTATACATATCCCTATGTTTGAAATCACCATGAGCTTATTGGTTGCCATCTCTTTTGTGTGATTCAAGTTGCCTATTTTTCACTTATATATATATTTTGCAACAAGCATGTCGGTTCCAGAAAATATAGAAGATCTAACTATAAATGCATTTTCTATAAATAGCCACCACATCACTAGAATTGTGCACACTGAAACTCATACTTTCACTTTCGTTATCTAACACACACACATGTAATCAAAACTCAGAATAGAAGTGGCGAAACTTTAATCCGATGATTGGAAACCAGCATGTGATTCTAAATAAAGTAGAACGATACAAGATCGATCTTAGATTTGAACAAATGCCTCCTAGAGATGAATGACCAAGACATAAAGTCTCGTTATCTTTTTATAAATATTTTTGTTTGATCGTATTGTGCACTATACTACGACACTTTTCCTATCAAAATGCACTTTACGAGATACAATAGGATCAAAGAATGAAATTGGATATTTTTAAGGAGAATAATAAATTCAAGGATTGTGGATTTATTGTGGAACTTGAGGACAATAATAAGAATATTGAAACTTGTATGATGGTTTGTACATTTGAAAGTTCCTCCTCTGATGACGAATTGGACCCGCAACCCTCTACAGTAGACCCACCATCTTCTAAAGAGGTTATTGATTTTGTTCACTCTCAGCCTCTTCCTCTTGATGAGTTTTCATCAGCATCTTCCTTACCTTCAATCATCAACCCGCCCTGGCTTGAACTGAAACCATTGCTTGAGAATCTGAAATATCAGTTTTTAAGACCACATAAGATACTCCCTGTGATTATCAGTGCTAAATTAACAAAGGAGTTGGAGATTAAACTGATTAAGGTCTTGAAAAAACACAAGGAGGAAATTGGTTGGACCATTCATAACTGTAGGGGGATCGAGCTATCTTATTGCAATCACAGAATATTTTTGGAAGATGGATCCCACCCTTCTTGCCAGATGTAGAGGAGATTAAATCCAAATATGTGAGAAGTGGTCAAGAAGGAGATTATTAAGTGGCTTGCTGCAGGAATCACTTATTCAATCTCTGATAGTCCTTGGGTAAGTCCCGTGCACATTGTTCCCAAGAAAGCTGGGATTACCGTTGTGACTAATGAGAAAGGAGAATATGTCACAACTCTTTCAACTTCCTCTTGGAGGGTTTGTATCGATTATAGGAAGCTAAACACGGCCATGAAAAAGGATCATTTCCCTTTGCCTTTCATTGATCAAATCTTGGAAAGATTAGCCGGGCAGAAGTACTTCTGTTTTCTTGATGGCTACTCGGGATACAATCAAGTTCCTATCCATCCCAAGGATCAGGAAAAAACTACTTTCACCTATCCCTACGGAACCTTCACTTTCCGTAGGATGCCATTCGGCTTATGCGATGCACCAATGACTTTTCAAAGGTGTATGCTAGCCATATTCTCTGACAAGGTGGGAGAGTTTATGGAAGTCTTCATGGATGATTTCTCTATTTTTTGAGAGCGTTTGACTCTTGTCTTGCTAATCTTGAAATGATTCTTAAATGATGCATCAAAATAAGACTGGTCCTTAGCTAGGAAAAGAGTCATTTCATGACACAAGAAGGCATCATCTTGGGTCATGTAATCTCTGAACGAGGAGTCAAAGTGGATAAAACTAAGGTTGATGCTATCACCAAACTTCCTCTTCCCACATATGTTAAACAAATTCGATCATTTCTTGGTCATGTGGGATTCTACAGGAGATTCATCCAGGACTTTTCGAAGGTTGCTCATCCTCTGAGCAATCTTCTCGCCAAAGAAACACCATTTTATTTTGACGAATCATGCCATAAGGCATTTGATTTTCTTACAATGGCAGTCACTTGTGCTTCGGTGTTGCAACCACCGGTTTGGACAACCCCATTTGAGATCATTACCGACGCTTCTGATTACACGGTTGGGGCTATTTTGGGTCAGAAAGTTGATAGAAAGCCCTCTATTATCTACTACGCTAGTAAAACTCTGGACGAGGCCCAGAGGAATTACTAGCCGTAGTATTTGCTTTGGAGAAATTCAGGGCTTATCTCTTAGGGTCTCACGTCATTATATATACCGACCACTCGAATTTGAGACATCTCTTGGCCAAAATAGATGCCAAACCCTGGCTTATTCGTTGGATTCTTCTGCTTCAATACTTTGATCTTGAAATCAAGGATAAATCTGGGGTACAGAATGTGGTGGCGGATCATCTGTCGAGACTTCTAAGTGATTCTTCTCATCTAGACATTTCGACTGCTGATACGTTTCCAGACGAAACCATCCTTACAGTTTCAGGTGTCCAAACCCCATGGTTTGCTAACATCATTAATTATTTGGCTGTTGGTCAAATCCCCTAGGATTGGACTAAGCAACAACGAGATAGACTCAAATCTGAGGCCAAAAATTACTTTTGGGAGGACCCTGAACTATACCGCATAGCCTCTAATCAAATTATTTGCCGATGTGTTTTGGAGAACGAATTTAATAGTATACTTGAGTTTTGAAATGCATTTGCATGTGGTGGACACTTCGCCGAGAAAAAGACAGCTGCAAAAATTTTGCAATCTGGATTCTATTAGCCATCTTTATTCAAGGATGCCCATGAATTCTCAAGGTCATGTTCCCGATGCCAGACACTTGGGAGCATAACTAAGAGAGATATGATGCCCCTAAACCCGATTCTTCCTATCGAAATCTTCAACGTTTAGGGCATCAACTTCATGGGACCCTTCCTCCCTTCATTTGGACATCAGTACATTCTCGTCGCTATTGATTACGTGTTCAAATGGATCGAGGCGATTCCAACCCAAACCGATGATCACAAGGTGGTCATCGATTTTGTCAAGAAGAACATCTTCAGTAGGTTCGGGATTCCGAGGGCCATCATCAGCAATGGTGGTACTCATTTCAATAATGCCCAGTTCCATAATTTGCTGGCAAAATATGGGGTTAATCATCGAATCTCCACACCTTACCATCCCAAAAGAATGGACAGGCCGAGATCTCCAATCGGGAGATCAAGAATATTCTTTAGAAAATGGTTAGGCCTGATTGCAAAGACTACACTCAAAAGCTTAAGGACGCTCTTTGGGCCTACCGCACAACATACAAAACACCCACGCCCATCGGCATGTCTCCGTTTCGTCTGGTGTATGGAAAGGTGTGCCATTTACCCGTAGAAATTGAACATCGGGCATTCTGGGCAATCAAGCAGTGCAATTTAGATCTAAGTTTAGCCGGGAAGACTAGGAAACTGCAGCTATCTGAGTTGGAGGAGATTAGAAATCATGCGTATGAGAATGTCAAGATATGCAAGGCTCGGACCAAAGCTCAACATGACAAACTAATTTCCCGCAAGAGCTTTGAGCCGAACCAGAAGGTCTGGCTATTCGATTCTCGACTTAATCTCTTTCCCGGCAAACTTAGGTCAAAATGGAATGACCCATTCATTATCGACCAGATATTTCCAAATGGAGTTGTTCAGATTTCTGACCCGAAGATGGGTAATTCATTTAAAGTCAATGGTCAACGTCTGCAGCCTGTTATTGACCGTACTATTCCAAAACCCATCTCAGACACGGTTGCTCTAGCCATGTTGTGACTTCTTTGGCTAGACTTCACCTAGCTGATGGCATTAAACTCAACAGTTGTACAGTCTAACTCAGAGCCAACGTGAGCTTCATATTCAGGTGATATCTTTCGTACTCTACCCTTCCTTTCATGTCTTTTATTCTCAATGTGGACATTGCATCAGCTAGGCATGGGGGGGTGGATTCATTTCTGAATCATTTTGTCAGCTTTGTGAAATTCTTGTAAATTCTATTCTTATATATACCTTAAAAAAAAATGAATTAGGAAGGAATACTTTGGCCATTAGGACTTTTCAATCTTAGGAAATATTACAATAGGATCTGAACACTAAGACCGTTCAGGTCTTTGGGCTTAATCAGCCCGGGTATCCACTAAAATATGGATTTATTTTTTGAGTCCTCGCCATCCTGAATTCTATTTTAATTTAATTAAATAAGTTTGTGTGATAAGTACACGACTTATCAACCCACCCTCTGATTTTAGGGAACTTTAAGTCTAAGCATCTGCACACTATCTTGTCACTGCCTCGTTCGGTGGTTTTAACTGAAATTGGGTAGCTAATGAACCTTCTAGGGTGATATGGCTGGCAAGTTCTCATGGGTAACAGCCCATAGGTAGGTTGTCCAGAGCCCAATCACTAGACCACTCTGTTCTTGCAGCCTTTAGGTAAATCTTAGACCAGGGAAGCCACATACTTAAAAGAAAAAGAAAGTCAAAAAGAAAAGAAAAAGAAAAAGAAAAAGGAGAAAAGAAAGAAAAAAAATAAAACAAAAGAAATAAGCCACACTTTGCCACACGAATATGGCTAGCAAGTTGTCGGAAGTAACAGCTCATCGACCGATTATCCAGAACCCAACTCAAGAAATGCACTAAAAATTCCCAAAACACTTAGGAAGAAGCGGAGAAGTAGAATAAGCTGGGGAGATATACACTGGACTCACCCTTGTGTTGACCCCATAAAAATAAAAGTAGGGAGAAAGCTACCGATTGTAAAGATACACCTTTAGGCAGAACTCTCTTTTTAAGGTCACTTAGAGGCGTAGAAACTTGAAGTCCATTCTAATTGCCGATCAATGAGTCTATCACATTCACAATAAGATGCTTAGAACTTAGGGTTCTCATCAAATCTTGGGTGGGTTGAGTGGCCGTAGAAAGCGACTCTTTAACCCTAAACTCAAAAATCCAAAAAAATTAGAAAAGAAGAAAAGGAGTAAAAGAGATTTTTCTTTGAATAAGGTGAGGGCTTGAGGCGGTATGCATTTTGGCAGGTACCCAGGCGCTGTTGTGTCTTTGAAAGTTGAGATCCTAAGTAAAAAATTTTTAATGTTGAAAATGATTTTTTGCATGAGTAATCCAACCTAATTCCTTTATAAATAGCATGTAGTTTTTGCTAGGGACAAGTAAACGATAGGCATGGGGATGTGATGTGCATACGTCTAATTAACCTAAAATATTTATTAATGCATGTTCTTAGTGTCACATTAGCACCATTCATTGTAAATAGTGCATAACATGCATAATCATGCATTTAGATCAAGTTGTATAAATTGTATAGTAATTGTCTCCTTTTTATGGTCATGGATAGGGCGACTTTTTATTGGAGCCTTGGATCAAAGATCCAACGATACAGATCTGATTAGGGCGATGATTGGAGTTCAAAAACTCTAAAATCACCCTAATCGAACATCCGTAGCACCAGATAGAGACCGAGGAACCCTAAAGAGCAAGGGCCAAGATGGTGTTAATCTGCACTTCAGACTGCACGGATTGGTTTGGATCGACGATTGCAGCCTAACAATGCAAAAATCATTCCAATCCAACACCCGTGGCACCATCTACAACACTCAAAAGATGGACATCCTAGATGGTGCCACGTGGCACCATCATAGCCACCTAACACCGGTTGCAACTCTTTTTCTTCACTCACTCGACAAATCTCAACCGTCGAATGCCCATCCAACAGCCGAGATCGCGCCACGCCACCACTGGTCCAACACTCTCCTCTTCGGAAGGCACATGTAATGTTTGATCTCGACCATTGGATGAAGATCCAATGGCCAAGATCGGCCGTGCGCTAAACACTCCACGTGACAAAAACGCATGCTCAGCGCAGCGGTCGAGCATGCTATGTGAGCGCACGACACACGTTCGAGCTCACATTCGCTGCGAGTGGGCACGCGATTAGAGCCGCACGATGAAGATCCATTGGTAGAAATCGAGCGAAAGCGCCTCCACGCAATCAGACGAGCAGTGCATACGCGTGTTCACACACAGCCACGCGACACGAGCATATGTTGTTTAAGATGTTTGATCTCTTGATCGGACAACTGAGAGAGTGCAAATGTGTGCGAGCGTTGAAGGGCGCGAGGTAGGGGGCGCGTGAGCAGCGTGCATGTCAGCCACATGCAGGCCTTTAGTGATGGATAAATCCGTCACTAAAGGTCCTGAATTAATTTTTTCAAGTTGTAATGTCCAAAATGCCCCCACTCCTTGCACCTATACAAGGAGACCCCTTCAATACGGAATTCTCATCCCTTCCTTCTCTTCTCTCCCTCTCCAAAGCTCAAGAGAAGCTTGTCCCACACCCGGGATGCTCCTCAAGAGCTAAAACCAAGTTTTCGCCCTTGTTTAGGAAGCAGATCCCACGACGATGACTTGCTGCCTCATTCCCGTTCCTGTTGCTTCGACCTCCTTCTTCCCACTCTGTTACTCATCTTCCAGGCATTGTCTCATCCAGCTCATCCTTCAAGCGATTGTCGAGGAGGATAACTTCTCTCTCCCATTCTTTTTCCTACTTTCTAGACTAGAATTTTCTTGCTTTCTAGGTAATAATTTCTCACTTTCTAGTGTAATCTTTTCTCGCTTTCTTTGTTGTAAAAATATTTTTCCATATCAATTGAATGTTCTCTCTCTCTCGCTCTTTCTTCTTGTCTATACTGATTTCCTTGTGATTATTATGCTCTTTTAACAAAAACATAAAAAAAATATAATTGTAAATTTTGATTGATATAACCTCCCTGAGTTTGACTCGTGATTTCTTTACAGATTTTTTGGAATAAATTTTATTTGTTGAATGGATTTCTTCGCTACTCGAACTACAACGATAGGTTTTCGAAACCAATTCTGATAACGTAGTCGTCCGTAGTTCAATAGCTGGGTTTGGTGCTCCCGAGGAAAATCTAGTTGGTTGAGGTAGTTAAGGTAGCTTAGCTCAACTCTGTTGAGCTAAGTTGAGTCCCCAGGAGCTGGACTTGAGCTTCCTGAGCTAAAATGAAGTCATCTTTAGCTGGCTAGAGTTGAGTGGAGCTGGATGCAGTTGGTCCTGAGCTGAGGTGAACTCCAATCAACTCAGCTGAGATAGCTAGAGCTCTCTGTGAACTAATTGTAGCTGAGATGAGTAAGATTCTGCTAAGTTGAGCTGGATCTGAGCTGACCTGAGTTAGGGTGAGCTAATATGAGCTCTCTTAAGCTACCATTCAACTGAGATGAGCTCAATGGAGCTAGGATGAGCTAACCCTAGTCCAAGTGAGCTGAAATCTAGCTATCGTCAGTTGGATCTAGCTTAGTTCCAGCTGGTTTGGGCTTCTCCTTCACCAGTTGCCTTCCTGAGTGCTAGGGTTCTAGGGATATGCCAATATGGTTATCCTTAACACTCATAAAAACATATCAAAACAAAATAAAAAAAATGCAATGCATGCCTAACCTAATTAATGCCTTAATCCAACCCAAAAACCTACTTGCGGAGCAAAAGCATAAGAGCTAGGTTTATTTTAATGCATAAGAATGATGATAAACTAGTGTTTATCAGAACTATCCCAAGTAAGTGTGTAGATCCTCCTGTTGGCTCTAAGAGAGGTTTCCTTCCCTCACACTGAACATGGGAATCCTCCAGGAGCCTTCTTGCATGCTCTAATAATCCACAACACATGCCTCTCATGTCTCAAATTGGGAAAAAACCCTGGGGAACCTCTCCTGCAAGGTCCCTTATCCTGACCATTTGTGGTTCCAAAAAGAAAAGGGTCAGCCAACCCCAAGGTGGGGAGTAAAGTGCTCCCAGTGCTCCAGGAGGGTGTCGACAATAAAGTGCTAGGAACGGGACTCTCCCATTTGATGTTGACGATGACCAAGTGGAGGGATTGAATCCACATAGGCATCCTACACAAGATCTTGCCAAAGGCCCTGCTCTCCCTACAATAGTCGAACAACCCACTTCATCATGAGTGTATTAGCTACCTGATAAACCCAATTTATCATCATTCTTATGCCCTAAAATTTATTTGGCTCTTAAGGTTTTAAGTTCGCAAATGGGTTTTCGGGCTGCATTTAGCCATTTACTTAGGTTAAGCTTGCCTTACATCTTATTGTCTTTTTAATGCATTTACTTCTATGTCAGGGATAGGCAGATAGTCAGATCCCAGAAACATTGTCACTCTGGAAGGTAGAAAATAATAGAGAAGGCCACATCAATTGAATCTCAGTTAGATCCAGCTCATCCCAGCTGGATCCCAACTCCTTCTAGCTAGATCAATCATCATTAGCTCCTTTCAGCTCATCTCAGCTGAATAGTAGCTTAAGCTAAATCACCTCATCTACATTCAACTCACCTTAGCTACATGGCAGCTCAGACTAGCTCATGGCAATTGATCCCAGGTCCTCCAACTTAAAACAACTCACTTGAAGCTTTACCTAATTTGGACTAGCTACTCCCATCAACTAGCTAAGCCTAGTCAGTTGAAGAAGACCTTAAGTAGCTCAAGCCAACCCAAGTCCAACTCCCAGAGACTCAACCCAGCTCAACTTAGTTGTGCTCAGCTACCTGACCTAAGCTAGCTACTCTTGCTGGCTAGGTAATCTCCAAGAAGACTAGAACCAGCTCACCTCATCCCATACCAGCAGAGGCCAGCTCATCTTAGCTTGGCTTAGCAACTAGCAAAGAACTAGCTAGTTAATCTAGCTAAAGAGCTTACATGCAGCTCTCCTCAAAAGGCATCAACTCCGGTGCAGCTCAGATGCAACTCCTCTTCAACTCATCCTCAGCTCTACCTACTCTCTCCACTACTCATGTACTAGCTAAGCTAGCTTAGATAGCTTAGCTTAGCTAGTCCACCTCCTTGGTCACCAAAACCTAACCCTAAACCTAAGTCCACCACTACCCTAATCTACCTTAGCTAGCCTAGCTACCAACCTCCAGTCCAACATGGTGCCACCATTCACACACCCCTTCACACCACCACCTCTAAAAGCCACCAAAAAGTGGGGCTAACCACCCGCATAACCACCCTTGGTTGGTGCTACATTGATGATAACGTCATCATCAACCATATCTAGCTTTATTTAGTCATATCCCATCATTAAATGCTTTAACATAACCGCCAGAGGTCCATAAATCATTGCAAATCCATTCTGAGAGAGATACAAGAAACTAGGGTTAAAAGTACAATTTTACCATCATATCATGAATGCAGAATAACTGTAGGTTTCTCTAGGGGTTAATTAAGGGTCAAATGGTCTTAAGAGTCTAATAAGTGAGTTAGTACAAACAGAAAAGGATTTTCGTGTGTTTTGAGAATTAAATGACTTCCGAAATCCTAAAAATAGACCTCATTTAATCTACTGAGGTTCTGGTCTGGATAAAATTGAACTAAACTCTCTAAAATTCATATAAAAATATTCTCTAGGTTTTGACATCCTTGAATTGACTATCAGAACCTATTTTGACCTAAAACTGAGCCTTAGACAAACTTTTGCCCTAATTTAGGTTTTTGCATAAATTACCCAAAGCCTAAATCTAACTTCACCACTAGATTCCTTGGGTCTAATTAGGTTTGTACCAAAATTTGGGCCCAATCTAAGATTGTTTCGACCTACTTTGCACTTTGGTCCAAGATAAACTTTCTTTATCTCCAATAGTCCCTCAGCTTTTGAATTCCGCACAAAATGCCCCCCAACTTCTTTGTCTTCTTCACAAATAGGTCCTTGCTGCCCTCAACTCCTAATCCTAAAGCTCCGACGACCTTCAAATGGGAAGACCTCCCTGATTTCTCGCTCAATCCCTTCCAAAATTGGAAGGGAGATTCCTTGAGGAGTCCTCTTTCCAATGCACCCATCCTTGAACCCTACAACCTTCCTAATCTGTCATGCGAACGCATGAGAGATTTGGGTATCTTTCAAGTTTCCAACTCCGATGACCTTCTAAGCTTGGGAAGCTTGCTTCCTAGGCTCTAATCACCCTCTCATGGCCTATATAAGACTCCCGAGGGCAAAGCGTGCTTCCCATGCTCGAATTCTACCAGATTCACCTCTACTTTTGTCCCTCCTCATCCGGTCGAAGCTCCTCAACATTTGGCGAGCTCCTCTGACTCCTTCCTTCATTCACGTGCAATACTGACGGTGAATTTATCTTCCTCGTTCTCTTTCGCGTCGCGCCATACCAGCGGGCGCCTCTTTCTCCTTCATCCTCGCCATCCTACCAACGGAGCATTTTCTTCCCCGATGCCAGCCATGCCATAACTGGCACCACTTCGTCCCCTTCGTCCATTAGATTAGGATTAGTTTACTCCCTTAAAAACCTTGTTTCAACCCCCGACGCTGCCAATCACCTTCATCTTCCCCATCTCCGACAATCCCACCAGTGAGGCGTCTCCACCGCTTCACCCTTCCATCCGCCTCATCGAAACTTCCAAAAGCTTTGCCGTTCCACCACGAGAAAAAACCCTCTCCTACTTCTCCTTTTCAGCTACCCAAACCACCAACCGAGCAACCCACCTTTTCACTAGCTTTTTCTTCATCATCTGGCCACCATACCCACTAGTACGCAATGCCACCACCACCGTTACTTTCCACAACTTCCAGCGATCCACTTGAACTTGTTTGACAGGGCCAATAGGCCATTCTTGTGTTTTCAGGCCTCCAGGTCAAATTCGCCATTGAAGAGTGAGTTTGAGCTTGCTTGAAGCTTGCTCCAACACATGCTTGCTCTAGGTCTCAACTTCAACTGCTGTGGAAACCATCCAGGAAGGCACTCAGACCATTAATTCTGAGCATTGACTATTCCCTCACCATCAATTGAACTCACTTCGGCCAGTGCAGCAGCTGCTCTACGCAACGAGAAGAGAGTTGGGACATTTAGTCCCACCTCGGAAACAAGTGAAGAGGTGAGCACATATAAATTGATTTTATGCTATCCGCTTATCGCCTCAACTGACTTGGGGGGTAAGGTCCCCCGCACCCTTCACCTACCTTGCTCGTGACATGCACCACGTGGGCCTAGCTCTGACCTGACCCACCTAACTCGCGCACACCTCGGCTCCTACCCCATGTCAGTAGTATTGGTCTCGGGTGCACTCTAGACCCGATAACCCAGTATTTTGCATGGCTTCAGGAGAGTGGAACCAAGAGAAAGAAAGAAAGAGATAGAGGGGGAGGGTGGGTTTTGGTCTATTGTGGATTGGCTAACACTTAGCCAATTTCGTAAGGTTCCCCCTTGTGCATCAGAAGGGCCGAAGAAGAGGAGGAGAAGAACTGAGTCAAGGAAGAAAGAAAAGAGGAGTAAGGGCCTGTGCACACAAGGAAGAAGAGGACCGTGAAAGAAGAGAAAAGAAGAATAGAGAACCAAAGCAAAAAAGAAGAGGAATCACTGTAGCAACACATTAAGACGTCCAATCTATAGTCTGATTCATTAGTTGTTCACTTATTTCTATTTGAGTAAATGCTATATATGTTAGACTAATAATTGGTGATCAAATCACCATTATTTTGTCTAGATTTCTTTTTAACTCAATATATGCTCATGTGCTACGTCTATTAGATTTTGAGTAATATATTGTGCTCATTTACATTAATTGTTGAGATTAGCCCGTGAATTCCTATTTGCTCCAAGCGAACGGCCTCAAACTTTAATTCAAGTATAAATTTTTTCTATTTCAAGTGATTTTGTCCTATACTATGATGTATCTCTTAAATAATGACGATTCCGCTAGCAAACATTTTGGCACCGTTGCTGGGGAACAACGCGTAATTCACAGCTATTCTCTTGCTATATTTTTATATTTGAGCACTAACTTACCCTATTTGCTTTATTGTGATTTTGCGAGGTACTTCACGAGGAGATCTTCTGCACAATTCAACCACTACAGGGCAAGTAACTTCTCTATTCCTCCCTAATCAACCTCCTAATCTTGGGAAGACAAAAAGGAAACAAACATTTAGGAATCACCTGCCTTATTTTTCATAATAATTATCATCTAAAAGGCAACTTTCCTGATTTGCGAAAAATTTTTTTATATTTGATTGAAGTTGATGTGATTCTATTTAGAATTCCCTACCCAATTTACCTGTACCTATTAGGGACTATGCTTAATCAATTTAGGCTAACACATTTCTTGCTTGAAGCCTAAAGTGAACAAATGAAGATCAAATTGGACTTGAAATAGAACCAATTAGGGTTTGACATTAGGGTTTGGAGTGCTAATACACATTTCTGCCTGAATTAAAGGAAAGTTACCCTTCCACATTTGTGTGCTACCCAAGCCCTTGATTGAAAAGATCTAATCAGAAAAACCTTAAAATCAAGCTCTAAATTCACTTGAGCCCTAAAATCCTTGGACCTAATAACCCTAGAGTCAATCAAGGTGATTTCTAGGTCATGATCTAGATCTCATTCTGCAATCTTTAAGGCAGGTCAAGTGAAGTTGGTCTACATTGTAAGCCAACCAACCTCCAAATTAGGTCACAAGTTGAATTAACTTCTAATCAAGTGGAATTAAAGGCACAAATTAAGACTTAAAATTAGTAGACTTAAGAGGCCAAGTTATCCATTCTGGTCTACTTGGACCCTCAGTGACAAGGAAGGCCGAGTGGGGGAAACCTTGTAACCCGTGGGGATGTTCTACTGTGTAGGGGTCATTGCGGGGCTCTCCCTTCCTGGCTACCTAGGTAATTCTCAAGTGGACGACTTTCTGATCCAAGGGTATGATCCGCCCCAAACTATTATAGTCATCCAAAAATCTTTGGGTACCTTGATTGGGTCAAATTTCACATCCAGTCCCTCATCTTTTCTATTAAATCACACACACGGATCTTCTTGGGAATTTCTAATTTTATCTGATCAACTGCAATCTAATCTTGAGTTTTGATTCTATATATTGATTCTACCATTTGATTCAAAAATGCAACCTGGCTATATAGGAAGACTGTTTAGAAAACCTGAGTCCCAAATGAGCATAAAAGAAAAGATACTTGAGAATGCCTATAGAAATCATGAAGAATATTATAAAAGGGACATTGTTCAACATATACGAATTACTATGCTAACGTGTTCGGTTCTGGAAAACTTGTCGTAGTTCGAAAGCGAAGAATTCGTGTTCAACAAATAAAATTTATACCGAAATGAATTCCAGGTCGAACATAGGGAGGCTACGTTGATCTATATTCGCAATTATATTTTTTTAGGATTTTTGATAAGCAAGGCGATATAATTACAGTGGAGCTATCAGACTAAAAGAAAGAGAGAGAGAGAGAGGGAGAGAAAGAGAGAGAGAGAGAAAGAGAACATGCATTCAATATTTCAACTATTTATATAATTAAACTAAATAAAAGTTACACTAGAAAGCGGAAAATGAATTACACTATAAAGCAGGAAAATTCTACACTAGAAAAGTTGTAAATAAGAATGGGAGAGAGAAGCTATCCTCCTCGACGATTGCTTGGAGGACGAGCCAGACGGGACGACGCCTGGACGAAGGAGAACGAAGCAGGACAAAGGAGGACGAAGCAGAAGAACGGGAATGGAGCAGCACGCCGTCGTCGTCGCGGGATCCACTTCCGAAGGGGGACGAAAATTTAGACTTTATCTTGCGAGGAGCATCGTGGGTGTGGGACAAGCTTCTCTTGAGCTTTGGAGGGGTAGAGAAGAGAAGGAAGGGATGAGAATTTCGTATGGAGGGGGTCTCCTTTTATAGTTGCAAGGAGTGGGGGCAAAATGGACATTACAACTTCAAAAAAATAAATGAGGGGTCTTTAGTGATAGATAAATCCGTCACTAAAGCCCCAACGTGGGGTAGCTTCCGCTCCCACGTGCGCCTCCTCGACTGCCCGCGCACAACGCTCATGCACGTTCTTTGATTCTCAGCCATCCGATCGTGAGATCGGACGGCTTAAGACACATCTCCGCCCGCTGCTGTGCCTGCCTGGCGCGTGTGATCGCACGTGATGCCGCGAGTTCAATAGCGTGTAAACTCGATTGAGCGTTGACGGTCGTCCAATCGCGATCCAATGCCCACCATCACCCACACGCCCGCGCCTTCCTCACCTTCGCTACGGCTCGAACTCACGCCCGCCGCTCGCGTAAGCGCTGGACCACTGCGCTACGAGGCGCGGATGGTCGAGCGGACGCTTTTTAAGCGCGGCTGGCCACAGCCATTGGATCAAGATCCAACAGCGGAAAGCGAGCAGGTGCGGGGCCTTCGTAGAATGCGTGTGGCCGTTTGGGCGATGATAGCGAAAATACGCGGTTTGTTAAAATACGTCGTTGTAACGCGTAAATCCGCTTTCGCTCTTAAATTTATAATCCTAGATAGGGAAGTATCTAGGGTCGTCCAAGGAGGCAATATGGTTGCAAAATTGATTCTCTTGCTTGGAATATATCTCAACTTTCTTTTGGTAATTTTCAATATACCATTTTTTTTTTTGTTTTTGAACTAAGGCAACATGCGAAATTATGGTGGGAAAAGTGTTTACACTTCCAATTAAGTAAACTACTCTAAAGTGGCAAGTAAAGCCTCTCCCTAAGCTCACTCTAAGCAAGTGGAGGCCTAGAATAATTAGGGAGAGGAAGTGAAGAATGCTGAAAATAAGCAAATAGAAATGCAAACAAGATATGCGAAGAAGGCAACTAGATAATTGATAAAGTGTTTAACAAAAATGCCTAGTAGAGGAATGCTTCTACTACTAGATAATTGAAATAAAGAAAGAAAACACAAATCCTCTAAATAGATGGTGAAGAAGAGGGCTTCTTGCTCCAAGGTTGGTGGCTCCCAAGCTTGAAAAGAATCCTTCAACTCCTTCCTTGCAGTACTCCGCCAAAGTGATGACCTCCAAGGCAAGCCCTAAGGGGGCGTGCCCTAAGTTTCTCTCCAAGGGTGGACGTCCACCCTAAGCTTTTCTCCTTTGCCTGGCCGTCCTCCTTGAAGTGGGAGAGTCCTCCTCCTTGGCGTGGCCCAAGTTGAAGAGAGTAGGGAGAAGAAGGCACCAAAAGGGCTGGTGATGTGCCCCTTTAATCTCCTTCTCTACTCCTTCTTCTTGGCCGTAGGTATAGGTTGTTTAGGTAGAAAATATACTAAGGGAGGATAGGAATTATGTGGTGGTAGGGTAGGGTATTTATAGGATGGGAAGGGGGGGTGGTTATGGTGTTTTTGGAGGGAAATGAAGGGGTGCTTGGTTATTTTTGGAGGAAAAAATGGGAGGGAAATGAAGAGGTGCCTTGGTTTTCCCTCCAAAAATACCTTCTAGAAGGCAATTTTGGAGGGAAAAAATGGAGGGTGGAGATGGGCTTTGATGGTGGATGTAGGGTGGTGATGGAAGGGATAGTTGGCACCAAAATAAAGTAGGAGTAGGTGGTCTTTTTGCTGGAGCTTAGGTAGTAGGGTAATAGGTTTTGGTGCCATGGAGGTGGACTAGCTAAGTTAAGCAGCTTAGCTAGCTTAGCTAGTAGGGAGTAGAGTTGGAGGCATTTGGAGCTAGGGTTTTCAGGGAGAAGAGCTGAGGAGGAGAAGTCTGGAGCTGGAGCTAGAGCTGGCTGCTGCTGAAGAGGCTGGCATGGGGCTACTCTAGCTGGCTTAGCTTGCTAGTTCTTTGCTAGTTGCTAAGCCAAGCTAAAGTGAGCTAGCTTCTACCAAAATGAGCTGAGGTGAGCTAGGTCTGGTGCTCCCGAGGAGAATCAAGCTGGTTGAGGCAGCTAAGGTAGTTTAGCTCAACTGAGTTGAGCTAAGCTGAGTCCCCGGGAGCTGGACTTGAGCTTCCTGAGCTGAGATGAATTATTCTTCAGCTAGCTGGAGTTGAGTGGAGCTGAATGTAGCTGGATCTGAGCTGGGGTGAACTCCTGTCAACTCAGCTGAGCTAGCTAGAGCTCCCTGTGAACTAGTGGGAGCTGAGATGAGCTAGACTCAGCTAAGTTGAGCTGGATCTGAGCTGACTTGAGCTAGGGTGAGCTAAGGTGAACTCTCTTGAGCTGCCATCCAGCTGAGATTAGCTGAATGGAGCTGGGATGAGCTAACCCTAGTTCAAGTAAGCTAGGTTCCAGCTATGGTGAGCTGGATCAAGCTGAGGTGAGTTGGATCAAGCTGAGGTGAGCTGGATTAGGCTGAGTTCCAGCTAGTCTGGGCTTCTCCTTCACCATTTGCCTTCTTGAGTGCTAGGGTTTTAGGGATCTGTGCATCTGTACATCCCTAACACTCACAAAAACACATTAAAACGACAATAAAAAATGCAATGCATGCCTATCCTAATTTATGCCTAAATGCAGCCCAAAAACCCATTTGCGGAGTAAAATCCTAAGAGCTAGGTTAGTTTTAAAGCATAAAAATGATGATAAACTGGTGTTTATCAGGCGACCGAGATGGTGCCACATGGTGCCATCTTGGCCGTCCATCTTATGGAAGTTGTAGATGGTGCCATGGATGTCGGATTGACTCGATTTTTGCATCATTGGGCTGCGATCGTCGATCTGAATTCATCCGTGCGGTCAGATTTGTCATCTAAAGTGCGAATTTTCACCATCCTGGCCCTTGATCTTTTAGGGTTCCCTAGTTACTATTTGATGCTACGGATGCCTGATTAGGGCGATCTTGGAGTCGTTGAACTCCAATCGTTGCCCTAATCACATCCATACGGTTGGATCTTTGATCCGAGGCCCTGATAAAATGTTTGCCCTGTCCAAGCACATAAAAGGAGACAATTAACCTCCATTTTATTCAAACTACTCTAAATGCAAGATGATGCATGTTATGCAATATTTATATCATGAAATGCAATCCTATGCTTAAGAAAATGCATAAATAGACATCTTAAGTAGTGTAAATGTGTTTACATCATACCCCCATGCCTATCTTTTGCTAGTCCCTAGTAAAAACTATATGCTATTTATAAAAGAATTAGGTTGGATTATTTGGACCTGAGTTATTTTCAATCATTAAGAAATTGTCTACTTAGGAACTGAACTTTCAAAGACACAACAGTGCCTGGGTATCAGCTAAAATGCAGACCGCCTCAAGGCCTCGCCTTATTAAAAGAAAAATTTATTTTTCTCTTTTTCTCTTTTCTAATTTTTTTTGGATTTTCAAATTTTAGGGTTTAAGAGTGGCTTTCTACGGCCATTCAACTCACCCAAGATTTGATGAGAACCCTAAGTTTTAAGCATCTTATTGTGATTGTGATAGACTCGTTGACCGGCAATTAAAACGGATTTCGGATTTCTACGCCTCTAGGTGACCTCAAAAAGACTTCTGCCTAAAGGTGTATCTTTACAACCGGTAGCTTTCTCCCTACTTTTATTTTTTTACGAGGTCAACACAAGGGTGAATCCAGTGTATATATCCCCGGTTTATTCTACTTCTCTGCTTCTTCTTAAGTGTTTTGGAAATTTTAGTGCATTTACTGAGCTGGGTTCTAGACAACCGGTCGATGAGCTGTTACCACCGACAACTTGTCAGCCATACTCGTGCGGCGAAGTGTGGCTTATTTCTTTTTTTTGTTTATTCTTTTCTCCTTTTCTTTTTGATTTTTTTTTCTTCATTTTTTTCTTTTTCTTTAAGTAGGTGGCTTCCCTGGTCTAAGATTTACCTAAGGGCAGGAAAAAGAGAAAGGTCCAGTGACTGGGCTCTGGACAACCTACCTATGGGCTGTTACCCACGATAACTTGCCAGCCATATCACCCTAGAAGGTTCATTAGCTACCCAAATTCCGTTAGAATCGCTGAACAACTAGTCAGTGCAAAGAAAGTGTGTAGATGATTAAAACTCAGAAATTCCCTTAAATCAGAGGGTGGGTTGATAAGTTGTGTACTTATCACCCAAACTTATTTATTCCAATTATAATAGAATTAAGATGGCGAGGACTCAAAGACAAATCCACATTTTAGTGGATACACAGGCTGATTAAGTCCAAAGACCTGAAGGGTGTTTGTGTTCAGATCCTAATGTAAAATTTCTTAGGATTGAAAAGTCCTAATGTCCAACTAATCCTTCCTGAATTTTTTTTTTTTATAAGAAGAGAAAAACAATTTGTATAGATTTCACAAAGCTGACCAAATAATTCAAAAATGAATCCACCCCCTCATGCCTAGCTGATGCAATGTCCTCATTGAAAAAGGGACATGAAAGAAATGGTAGAATATGAAAGATGTCACCTGGATATGAAGCTCATATCAGCCTTGTGTTATATGTACAACTGCTGAGTTTAATGTCGTCAGCTAGGCGAAGTCCAGCCAAAGAAGTCACAGAATGGCTAGAGTGACAGAGTCTGAGATGGGTTCTGGAAGATTACGGTCAACAACAGGCTTCAAACGTTGACCGTTGACTTTAAAGGTGTTACCCGTCTTTGGGTCAGAAATCTGAATGGCACCATTTGAAAAAATCTGATCAATTATGAATGGGCCATTCCATTTAGATCTAAGTTTGCCAGGAAAGAGCTTAAGTTTAGAATCGAATAACCAGACCTTTTGGTTTGGCTCCAAGCTCTTGCGGGAAATCAATTGATCATGTGGAGCTTTGGTCCGAGCCTTGTAGATCTTGGCATTCTCATAAGCATCATTTCTATGCTCCTCCAACTCAGATAGTTGGAGTTTCCTTGTCTTCCCAGCTAGATTCAAATCTAAATTGCATTGTTTGATTGCTCAGAAAGCCCTGTGTTCTATCTCTACGGGTAGATGGCACGCCTTTCCATACACCAAACGGAATGGAGACATGTCGATGGGCATTTTATACGCCGTACGGTAGGCCCAAAGAGCATCCTCAAGCTTTTGAGTCCAATCCTTGCGATCAGGTCTAACCGTTTTTTGCAGAATGTTCTTGATCTCTCGATTGGAGATCTCGGCTTGTCCATTCGTCTGGGGATGATAAGGTGTGGAAATTCGATGATTAACCCCGTATTTGGCCAATAAATTCTGGAATTGGGCATTAGTAAAATGAGTGCCACCATCACTGATGATAGCCCTCGGAATCTCAAACCTACTGAAGATATTGTTCTTGACAAAATTAATGACCACCTTGTGGTCATTGGTTCTGGTGGGAATCGCCTCAATCCATTTGGACACATAATCAACAGTAACAAGAATGTACTGATGTCCAAATGAAGGGATAAAGGGTCCCATGAAATCGATGCCCCAAACATCGAAAATTTCTATAGGAAGAATAGGGTTTAGGGGCATCATGTCTCTCTTAGTTATGTTCCCGAGTGACTGACATTGAGAACATGAACTTGAGAAGTCCTGGGCATCCTTGAATAAAGATGGCCAATAGAAGCCAGATTGCAAGATTTTTGCAGCCGTCTTTCTCCCGGAGAAATGTCCACCACACCCAAATGCATGGCAGAACTCGAGTATACTGTTGAATTCATTCTCCGGTATGCATCGGTGAATAATCTGATCAGAGCTGATGCGATACAGTTCAGCGTCCTCCCAAAAGTAGTATTTGGCCTCAGATTTGAGTCTATCCCATTGTTGCTTGGTCCAATCCTGGGGGATTTGACCAACGGCCAAATAATTAACAATGCCAGCAAACCATGGGGTGTGGACACCTAAAATTGTAAGAATGGTTTCGTCCGGAAAAGTATCAGCAATTTTAATGTCCGGACAAGAAGAATCACCCAGGAGTCTCGACAAATGATCTGCCACCACATTTTGTACCCCAATTTTATCCTTGATTTCAAGATCAAATTCTTAAAGAAGAAGAATCCAATGAATAAGCCAGGGTTTAGCATCCTTTTTAGCCAAGAGATGTCTCAAGGCCGAGTGGTTGGTATAAATAATAACATGAGACCCCAAAAGATAAGCCCTGAATTTTTCCAAAGCAAATACTGCAGTTAGTAATTCCTTTTCAGTAACAGTGTAATTCCTCTGGGCTTCATCTAGAGTTTTACTAGAGTAGTAAATGATAGTGGGCTTTCAATCAATTTTTTGACCCAGGACAGCCCCAACCACGTAATCAGAAGCGTCGGTCATGATCTCAAATAGGGCTGTCCAAATTGGTGGTTGCAAAATTGGAACACAGGTGACTGCCATTTTCAGAAAATCAAATGCCTTTCGGCATGATTCGTCAAAAACAAACGACGTTTCTTTGGCAAGAAGATTGCTCAAAGGACGAGCAACCTTCGAGAAATCCTTGATGAATCTTCGATAAAATCCCACATGGCCAAGAAATGATCTAATTTGTTTAATAGATGTGGGAGGAGGAAGTTTAGCGATAGCATCAACCTTAGCTTTGTCCACTTCAATTCCCCATTCAGAGATTACATGACCCAAAATGATGCCCTCTTGGGTCATAAAATGACTCTTTTCCCATCTAAGGACCAGTCGTGTCTTGATACATCGCTTAAGAATCATTTCTAAATTAGCCAAACAATAGTCAAATGATTCTTCGAAAATAGAGAAATCATCCATGAAGACTTCCATAAACTCTCCCACCATGTCAGAGAATATAGCTAGCATACACCTTTGAAAAGTCGCAGGTGCATTGCATAACCCGAAAGGCATCCTACAAAAAGCAAAGGTTCCGTAGGGACAGGTGAAAGTAGCTTTTTCCTGATCCTCAGGATGGATAGGAACTTGGTTGTATCCCAAGTAGCCATCAAGAAAATAGAAGTACTTCTGCCCGGCTAATTTTTCCAAGATTTGATCAATGAAAGGCAGGGGAAAATGATCCTTTTTAGTGGCTGTGTTCAGCTTGCTGTAATCAATACAAACTCTCCAAGAGGAAGCTGAACGAGTTGTGATAGATTCTCCTCTCTCATTAGTCACAACAGTAATCCCGACTTTCTTTGGAACAATCTGAACGGGACTTACCCAGGGACTATAAGAGATTGGATAAATAATTCCTGCATCGAGCCACTTGATGATTTCCTTTTTGACCACTTCTCGCATATTTGGATTCAATCTCCTCTGCATTTGGCGAGAAGGGTGGGATCTATCTTCCAAAAATATTCTATGATTACAGGAAGGTGGCTCGATCCCCCTGAGGTCATGAATGGTCCAACCAATTGCCTCCGTATGTTCCTTTAGGACCTTAATCAATTTAATCTCTTGCTCCTTTTTCAATTTAGCACTAATAATCACAGGGAGCGTATTCTGAGGTCCTAAAAATTGATATTTTAAATTCTCATGCAATGGTTTCAATTCAAGCTGGGGTGGGGTGATGATTGATGGTAGGGTAGATGCTGAAGATTCAACAAGAGGAAGAGGCTTTGAGTGAACAAAATCAGTAACCTCTTCCGAAGATGTCAGGTCAGAGGGTTGTGGGTCAAATTCATCAACCAAAGAGGAACTTTCAATTGAAGAAACTGTCAAACAAGTTTCAATATTAACATTGTCCTCATCAAGTTCCTCAATAAATCCACAATCCTCAAATTTGTTGATCGCATTAAAAATATCCAATTTCATTCGTTGGTCCCCAAAGGCGATTTCCATGCTACTGCTTTCACAATTAATGTTGGCCTTTGCGGTAGCTAGGAACGGACGCCCTAGAATGATGGGCGTGTTCCTTAGATTATCTGGTACATCCATGTCAAGGACAAGGAAATCTACAGGAAAATAGAAACCCTTGACCTTAACTATAACATCTTCAATAACGCCTCGCGGGTTTGTGACCGAACGGTCTGCTAACTGTAGCGTTACTGAAGTTGGCCGAAGTTCACCTAACCCAAACTTCTCATAAAGAGAAGTCGGAATTAGGTTGATGGATGCACCGAGATCCAAAAGTGCTCTATCAAATGTGTAATCTCCGATAACACAAGAAATTAAAGGAGCACCAGGATCTCTCTTTTTCTGAGGGAGGTAGTGTAGGATAACAGAACTAGCCTACTCGAAGAGTACCACCTTCCTCGGAACAGATTCTCTCGACTTACGCTTTTGTGTACATAATTCCTTTAAAAATCTTGCGTAAGCCGGTATGTGCTTGATAGCATCAAGGAGTGGGATATTGATCTCAACATTCTTAAATAGATTCAGAAGTTCCTCATTGCTATCAACAGACTTCTTCTTTTTTGCTTTGGTTAAGGCTTCAGGAAAAGGAACATGAGTCAGATCTTTGGAATCAGGTTCCTAAGCCTTGATTTCACCTCTAGAATTCTCCTCTTTCTCCTCAAATTCTTCAGGATTCAAAAGATCATAATAGTGTGGTTGTGGATCCTGAGTCTTCTTACCACTCCTTAAAGTTATAGAATTTGCAAAAGCATAAGAATTTGGGTCTTGGGGAGGATTAGGAAAGATTGGAGGGGCTTGATTGACCATGAATTGTTGATTTGCAGAAGAAGAAGTTGAGGAACCCTGCTCAACCACCTAAGCATGTGTGTGCGGGTCCTCTGATTTCCGTACCCTTGGGCTTGATTGCCCAAATTTATAATGTTTCGCGGGTTGGGTACGGGTTGGGATGGTAGAGATCCAGGTTGACGAGAGTTAGCAATGAGCCCGGATTGCAAGTTGTCCAACGAGTTTTTCATTTGCTGCATGAGCTGGAGCATAGATCCTTGCATCTCTACCATTTGACGGTTCAAATCAGCCTGCCCTGCCGGTTGACGGGCATTCCAAGCTGGCTGATTGACCTGATTCGAAGGCAACTGAGTATATACTTGACCCTGACCCATTGGTTGTTGCGGAGCATAGTTGCCGGGTCGGAATTGGGTCTGTTGCACCGAATTTTTCCAAGAGAAGTTAGGGTGATTTCTCCAACCTGGATTATAGGCATTCATGTAGGGGTTGGATCTAACATTCTCTTGTACAGCATAGACATCCTCATAGGGTGAGGATGGAGAGAAAGAAAGGGAAGGATCAGAAAAATCGGGATCAAAGTCCCCAGTTGGGAACTCATGGGGTTTCAAAAAATGCTGACTCATAGGTTGAGTTGCATCGAGTTGATTCACGAACTCCCGTCCAGAAGGAGTTCGTGAGGAATGGAATCCCAAATTTTGGGATTGAGTGGATTGAGAGTTGTTCATAGAATTGCCAGCCATCCACTCTTCCATTCTTTTAGCAACGAAGTCCACCTTATCAAGTTTATTACAAATCAATTCCATATCAAATGAATGAGAGTCATGGACTTCATTGACATTTGATCTGGGTTGCTGGGACCGGTTAAAAGTATCCATGGAGGCATGATTAATTGAATTCTCACTCATTTCCTCAAATAAATCATGTGCACTATCTGCATCTTTATTGAGGAAATTGCCTCCGCAAGAAGCATCCACATGGTTTCTGAGTTGCTCATTCAACCCATGATAGAAGATCTGCATGAGTTGCCATTTCGGCACCTCGTGGTGTGGACACCTCCGCAATAAATCCTGGAATTACTCCCAGGCCACATGAAACTGCTCCCCCGGCCGCTGGGTAAAGGTAGTGATTGCCCATCTCAAAGCATTGGTACGATCGACTGGGAAGAATTTCTTCAGAAAGGCCGATTTCAACTCATTCCAAGTTGTAATTGGTCTTCCTATTGTCCTTTACCAATGCGCGGCCTTATCCCTAAGAGAGTGGGGGAAGAGCCTCATGATCATTTGCTCCTCGTTTACGTTTCGAGTCTTGGTGGTCTGGACCAAAGTGGTCAAATCTTCCAAGTGCTGAAACGGATCTTCGGATCCAAGCCCATGATAATGTTTAATCAGGCTTAACACCTGGGGCTTGATTTCTACATCACCGGCTGGAATCTGGATGCCGGGATGTTCCCCATAATTTGAAGGATCATAAAAATCCTTCAAGGGCTGAGCGCCCTGCATTCTCTGGAACCATTCCTGCATTCTCTACATTTGTTCCAGTTGCCTTCAAAATTCTTCCTGTGTATTTCCAAGCAGAGGAGGCTGTTGTTCGGCCATGGGATCAAATTGACCAAAATCTAACTTGCGCCTCCTAGAATGTTCTAACAGTCCTTCCAATCGGGGATTCAATGACCGTCTTCCCAGCATAAACTAGAAGAAGGTCGTAAGGACTGGGGATAGGAACCCTGCAGCACAACAAAACAAGGCTGTCCTTAAGTGGGGTAGCCTAAGGATCTACTGACTCCCAAAGCCCGCCTTAAGACTGTAAATGATTTACTCTACTTGCATCTATTTAATCCAACCAGTTAGAAGGAGGGACTGGGGAGAAGGTTCTTCCTTTGGCTTTTGCCTCCGGTTCCTAGTGTACCCCCCAGCCGCGGTCGTTTGATGCTACTCCCCTAGCTAGACATCAGATTAATTAGTACAAGTAGGTTAATCAAAAATAATCTCAGACAAGGCCCTGAAGAGCGAATCAAACCTTAAGGCCAACGTCTACTCAATTTTATTAAGGCCTGGGATTGTGGTGCTTATGGAATGTGATGGGCCCTTACAATGGGTTGTGTCCTTACTAATTGATTGAGATTTGTGTAAGTGCGTGCACAACCAGGGTTTTCAAGCAAGATTATTGATAATGCGTGAATTTTAGTGTTCAAATCTTGCTTAAGTAGCGTTTAGGGTTTCAAATTAGGTGAATTGCAATCAAGTTTCTAGGTAAACCAACTTGTAAAACACGGGTGAAGATTGTTTTCCTTTAAAATCAGAAAGAAAGTGGAGTGCCTGGAATATACCTAGATTGAAAACCCTAAGGAGGAGCTACTTGATGAGTTGGTTTTCAATAAAGTGGTGCGGCCCAAACAACTCAAATAATTGGCCACAAATGCACCACTAAGTTAGGCTCAAAAATGGTTAACCTAGAATAATTTCTACTCTGTTATGTGTTGCTTTGTGTGTACCGGTTCCACAGATCAGAACCCGATTGAGTAGAAAACAAATCGAGTTGATCAAGTGCCTTGAATGTGGGTGTTTTTGTGTGTTTATTGGAAATTACCCCACAAGATTATCTTTTTGTTTTTTTTGTTTTTTTATAAATGAGGGTGGAATGAATGTGAGTGGAAATCCAAATAACAAACTATTCCTAGGATTTATGCAAACACCAAGGTTAATTGGAATTTGGATTTAATGTAGCGAATGAAATCTATGGAGGGGGAAAGAATGGGGGAACACTTACAGTTGTCTTCAACTGCACTTTACTCCAGTCTACCGCTTGTTGATTCCTTGATGGAGGTCTCTGCAAAACAATAGATACAACAGAAAGCTAGTTAGAAAACAAATAAAGTGCAAGAAATGCGAAGGAAAGATCGGAAATCGTTGCCTCCCTGGCAACGGCGCCAAAATGTTGAACGTATATGAATCGCTACACTAACATGTTCGGTTTTGGAAAACCTGTCATTGTAGTTCGAAAGTGAAGAATTTGTGTTCAACAAATAAAATTTATACCGAAAAGAATTTCGGGTCGAACACAGGGAGGCTACGTTGATCTATATTTGCAATTATATTTTTTTAGGATTTTTGATAAGAAGGCGATATAATTACAATGGAGCTATCAGACTAAAAGAAAGAGAGAGAGAGAGGGAGAGAAAGAGAAAGAGAGAGAGAGAGAAAGAGAACATGCATTCAATATTTCAACTGTTTATATAATCAAACTAAATAAAAGTTACATTAGAAAGTGGAAAATCAATTGCACTATAAAGCTGGAAAATCTACACTAGAAAAGCTGTAAATAAGAATGGGAGAGAGAAGTTATCCTCCTCGACGATTGCTTGGAGGACGAGCCGGGCGGGATGACGCCTGGACGAAGGAGAACGAAGCAGGACGAAGCAGAAGAACGGGAATGGAGCAGCACGCCGTCGTCGTCGCGGGATCCACTTCCGAAGGGGGACGAAAATTTAGACTTTATCTCGCGAGGAGCATCCCTGGTGTGGGACAAGCTTCTCTTGAGCTTTGGAGGGGTAGAGAAGAGAAGGAAGGGATGAGAATTTCGTATGGAGGGGGTCTCCTTTTATAGTTGCAAGGAGTGGGGGCAAAATGGACATTACAACTTTAAAATAATAAATGAGGTGTCTTTAGTGACGGATAAATCCATCACTAAAGCCCCAACGTGGGTGTAGCTTCCGCACCCACGCGCGCCTCCTCGGCTGCCTGCACACAAAGCTCACGCACGTTCTTTGATTCTCAACCGTCCGATCGTGAGATCGGACGGCTTAAGATGCATCTTCGCCCGCTGCTGCGCCCGCCTGGCACATGCGATCGCGCATGACGCCGCTGATTGCGAATTCACGCGGTTTGTTAATTACATCGTTGTAATGCGCAAAACCAATCAACTCTTAAATTTATATTCCTAGATAGGGGAGTATCTAGGGTCGTCCGAGGAGGCCAAATGTTTGCAATAGTGATTCTCTTGCTTGGAATAAATCTCAACTTTCTTTTTGGTATTTTTCAATATATCATTTTTTTCGTTTTTCAATTAAGACAACATGTGAAATGGTGGCGGGAAGGTAATTTACACTTCAGTTTAACTACTACTTCTAAGTGGCAAGTAGATCCTCTCCCTAAGCTCACTCTAGGTAAGTGGAGGCCTAGAATAATTAGGTAGAGGGAGTGGAAAATGCTAAAAAAAAACAAAGCAAGTAGAAATGCAAAATAGAAAATTTCAAAGAAGGCAACTTAGATTGATGAAAAGTGTTTTACAAAAAAGTCTAGTAGAGGAATGCTTCTACTACTAGAAAATTTAAAATAAAGAAAAGTAAACACAAATCCTCTAGATAGATGGTGAAGAAGAGGGCTTCTTGCTCCAAGGTTGGTGGCTCCCAAGCTTGAAAAGAATCCTTCAACTCCTTCCTTGCAGTGCTCCACCAAGGTGATGTCCTCCAAGGCAAGCCCTAAGGGGACGTGCCCTAAGCTTCTCTCCAAGGGTGGACGTCCACCCTAGGTCCTTCTCCCTTGCCTGGCCGTCCTCCTTGAAGTGGAAGAGTCCTCCTCCTTGGCGTGGCCCAAGTTGAAGAGAGTGGGGAGAAGAAGGCACCAAAAGGGCTGGTGATGTGCCCCTTTAATCTCCTTCTCTACTCCTTCTTCTTGGCCGTAGGTATAGGTGGTTTAGGTAGTAAAATACACTAATGGAGGATGCCCCCAAAATGGTGGTAGGTGGTGGGTTTTTATAGAATAGGAAGGGGGCTAAGGTGTCCCTTGAAATGGAGGGCCAAGATGAAGAGATGGAGGTGGTTAAAGATCCTATGGCCAAGGTGAGTTGGCGCCACCTTAAGGGACACCAATGGGGTAGTTATGGGTGTTGACACCCCTTGATGTTGGCTCCAAAAAAGGTTCTAGAAGGTGGTCTAAGTTGGCACCAAGAGGGATTCTAGAAGGAGGGGTAGGTGGATGGCTAGGATGGCTTATGTGGGTAGGTGTAGGGTGGATTAAGGGCTGAAAGTTGGCGCCAATATAGAGGTGGTTAGAGGTAGTCTTTGGCGCCAACTTCAGGTGTCTTTTGGTGGTGATAATGGGGTGAAGGGATGGCTAGGAGGTGGCGCCACCTTGAGTAGGGTAGCTAGCTTAGGTAGGCTTAAGTTGGTGGAGCTAGCGAGGGTTGACTTTGAAGGTGGTGGATGGCCAAGGAGCTTGTTGCTAGCTAAGCTAAGCTAGCTTAGCTAATGGAGGAGTAGAGGAGAAGGTGTTGGAGCTAGGGTTTGGAGGGAGGAGCTGAGGAGGAAAAGTCAGGAGCTGAAACTGGAGCTGGCTGCTGCTGAAGAGGCTGGCATGGAGCTACTCTAGCTGGCTTAGCTTGCTAGTTCTTTGCTAGCTGCTAAGCCAAGCTAAAGTGAGCTGGCTTCTTCCACATTGAGCTAAGGTGAGCTGGGTCTGGTGCTCCCGGGGAGGGTCAAGCTGGTTGAGGCAGCTAAGGTAGCTTAGCTCAACTGAGTTGAGCTAAGCTGAGTCCCTGGGAGCTAGACTTGAGCTTCCTGAGCTGGGATGAGTTCTTCTTCAGCTGGCTGGAGTTGAGTGGAGCTGGATCTAAGCTGCGGTGAACTCCTGTCAACTTAGCTGAGCTAGCTAGAGCTCCCTATGGACTAGTGGGAGCTGAGATGAGCTAGACTCAGCTAAGTTGAGCTGGATCTGAGCTGACTTGAGCTAGGGTGAGCTAAGATGAACACTCTTGAGCTGCCATTCAGCTGAGATTAGCTGAATGGAGCTGGGATGAGCTAACCTTAGTTCAAGTGAGCTAGGTTCCAGCTGCGGTGAGCTGGATTAAGCTGAGGTGACCTGGATCAGGCTGAGTTCCAGCTAGTCTGGGCTTCTTCACCATTTGCCTTCTTGAGTGCTAGGGTTTTAGGGATCTATATATCTCTACATCCCTAACACTCACAAAAACATATTAAAAAGATAATAAAAATTGCAATGCATGCCTAACCTATTTTATGCCTAAATGCAGCCCAAAAACCCGTTTGCGGAGTAAAATCCTAAGAGCTAGGTTTGTTTTAATGCATAAGAATGATGATAAACTGGCATTTATTAGCCACGCGTTCAATAGCACGTAAACTCGATTGAGCGCTGACGGTCGTCCGATCGCGATCCAATGCCTGCCATCGCCCGCACACTCGCGCCTTCCTCACCTTCGCTGCAGCTCGAACTCGCACCCGCCGCTCGCGTAAGCACGCTCGACCGCTGTGCTACGAGGCGCGGATGGTCGAGCAGATGCTTTTTAAGTGCGGCTAGCCACAGTCGTTGGATCAAGATCCAACGGTGGAGAGCGAGCGGGTGCGGGGCCTTCGTAGAATGCGTGCGGCCATTTGGGCAGCCGAGATGGTGCCACGTGGCTCCATCTTGGCCGTCCATCTTCTGGAAGTTGTACATGGTGCCACAGATGTCGGATTGACTCGATTTTTGCGTCGTTGGGCTGCGATCGTCGATCCGAATTCATCCGTATGATTGGATTTTTCATCTGAAGTGTGGATTTTCACCATCCTGGCCCTTGATCTTCTATGGTTCCCCGATCACTATGTGATGCTACGGATGCCTGATTAGGGCGATCTTGGAGTAGTTGAACTCCAATCGTCGCCCTGATCACATCCATACGGTTGGATCTTTGATCAGAGGCCCCGATAAAATGTTTGCCCTGTCCAAGCACATAAAAGGAGACAATTAACCTCCATTTTATTCAAACTACTCTAAATTCAAGATGATGCATGTTATGCAATATTTATATCATGAAATGCAATCCTATGCTTAAGAACATGCATAAATAGACATCTTATGTAGTGTAAATATGTTTACATCAAACATTCAGGAGAGATTCAAGAAAATAATGTCCCACATTTTGAACCGTATGAAGATGGTATGGATACAACTAAACCATAGTTCAACCCAGGATGATCGCTTAGCAGAACACATGGAATTGGTGAAATTATACAACAATGATTGTTTGCAATATTGGTCAAATCCTTCAGTTCTGGAAGAACTCTAGAATTTTTTGAAAGAACGAGGAGAATTGATGAATGGGTTATATAGAACCATCGATCAAAAATACCCGTCAGAAGTTATGAAGACATCTTCGAGTAATTCCAGTAATCCATGTAATCTTCCAAATCTTAGGTGTGATGACCGAGGTTATTATGGATCCCCAACCCAAATGAATTCAGATTCAAATTATATACAGATTGGCATTCTTGATCTTGAGATGATTTGGGAGAATCCGATTGAAGGAGATAACAATTTCGAGCCAGCCCTAGAGATACAAAACCCTGGTTTACCATGCTTAGATTTCCCAGACACCTGTGATAATGAGATTATGTCAAAACCTCTCAAGGGTGTAAATTCTACTTCTTATTCTGATAAGGTGGTCCTCGAGGACAATTCTGACCTCCCTGTAGATTATAGCCTAGATTCTAGTAATCCAACCCACACCCTTAACCTAGAATCTGGATCTGAGCCTTATTGGGATGATTACAAGGCCCAATGTAATGGAAATCAGATTTTGAATTTTGATTAAGATTCTGGGCCTGTATTTGATAAGTGCACCTCTCCAACCTCCTCAAAGACACAGATCAATTTTTTGGAAGTCACGCTGATACAGAAATCGAGGAGTTAGAAGAGTTAGGAATCGATGGGGTCTACCCTACGAGCAAGGAACCCGAGCCCATGCCTAATAGGGACACCTTTTTGAGTTTAGATTCTGAGAATAGGCTAGATCAAAGTCAGGTTGCTGATTTTACACATCTTCATTTATTCTGTGGTGGAACCTCCGATACCGAATCAGATTCAGAACATGATTCTCTCAAGTTCTTCGATGATTTCAAATCTTACTCTGATTTTGGAGAAGTGTTATTTCCTTACGACTATGAGCCAATCTACGAGCTCAGCATACATGATCAATTCATCAACTCTGACTTTAAGGTCCTTGATCTCGAGATCATTTATTCAAAATCAAGTTTCGTTGATATGGAATCAGTCCTTTTTGATCCTCAGGAATCAGAAACAAAAATTGCCAAGAGTGTCTACAACCCAGGGTTCAAATCTTTTCTTGACTTAGATTTCCTTAATCCTATAAACACTCTTCAGGCATTTACCTTTGATTTTAATGGCTATTTTGAGGACTCTCTAAATGAACCCAACTTTAAAACCTTCCTAGAGGAGCCCTCACACACAATTATTCTTGAAGCCACCTCTTCTACACATGCAGAACCTTCCCAAACCTGTTTTCAACCCTGACCTGCAACCGGACTCAATGTTTACTTAGATTCTTCTCTTGATGATCTGGTTGCACATGATTCTCCTCCACATTTTTATCGGGTTTCAGACATCGATCAGACTACAAATCAAGCCCCATCCTTCTCGATCACCCTCGTAGGGATCTCACATCCTTCACTGATTCTTTTTCATTTGAGGATCCCTACTCTAATCAGGCTGATTCGACTCAGCCAAACCCTAGCAATACACTTCCACATCCTTTTGAGCTCCACAGTATCTGGTGGGCACCACATCTTTTGATCCACATCTATCAACCTGCCATATTGATTGGGTTTGGGCTGCATCATCAGCCTGCTGACCTGAACAAGCACCTAGTTGGACCAACCAAGCTTTTGATCAAAGTGCTTGTTCTACAAGACTCGTCTAATTTGACCACTCCTCCATACCATTTTCTGCTCGGCTAAAGGCATTAAATTTAGCGCTTAACGGGAGACAACCCGTCATTCAAAAACTCGAGATCCTTTTGTTTATCCTCTATACTTCACATCTATTGCACTCTAAGTTCAGTGTTAGAACAGTTGACTCAACCTCTGGTGCACATATCAGAGCTTGAAATCATCCACAACTGTCATCCCGACCCATTCGCCCACCCGCTTATCCTGTTCTAATCCATGAACCCTAACTATTTCATATCCTCTGTTTACAATGAGGACATTGCAAAACTTAGGCATAGGGTGTTGTTAAAGTGCAAACATACCAAAATTCAAAGTTTTGAAGGGTTCTAACAAAAAAAATTTACATTTTCCAAAATACCAAAAAAATAAAATTTTTGAAAAAAATAAAAAAAATGGGAGAAGGGAGGAAATTTTGAAAAATTGAATGCATATCATTCTTGAGAAGGAAGAGAGGAGGTGATTTAAATGTCAAAAAGGTGCAACAATTTGAAACAAAAAGCGATAGTCATTAGTAAAAGATTAAGGAATCTACTTAGTTCTAGACCAAATCAAAAGAAAGAAATAAAAGACAAAAGTGCTAAGAGATACAGAGATTAGTTTGAACATTGATCTTAGGCCTTTGGGCAATTTTTAAGCTTAAAAATTCAAGTATCCATTAAGATCTGGATAGTCCTCAAGAGGTTAAGGAAAATGCGAGGCTTAAGTATTAGGTCTAAGGATTAAGGATTATTCAGCCTCATTAACTGACTTCTGGTTTGCGAGACTCGGTAACCTAAGCACCCTAATCCGCACACTGTCTAGTTTAGTATGCTTAATTATCAAAATCACGCAAAAGTGTTAATTCTGTTCTGAAAAAGCTACCTAGATTAGGAGCGACTATCAACGCAAGTTGATTTAGATGAATTCCTGGCGTGGAGAGGAGGGAAATTCCCCTCAAAGATGTGTAATAACATACCGTCTCCTTAGTGCTTGTCTCCTAGGATATCTAAATATCTTACTGGGGGAATGTAAGCACCTTGTGGTAGTTTAGGTGCCATGGGCGGGATTATCCCGAAAAGTCGATTGCCAGGGCCAGAACTTAGCTACAGAATGCCATGTGCTACACTATCTCGAAGTGTCGAAAGCTAGGGTTCTGGGGGTTGCCATGGATAGTGCTACCTTGAAGCAATGAATGCTAGGGACCCTGCAAGGATTGATGGTGAGAGCTAGGAATATGATGCAAACCATGTTGTAAAGCCAATCCAAAGCTAGAAGTAAAGAAAAGAGAGAGAAAACTCTCCAAAAAATGTAAAAAAATCTTCTGTCTCTCTCTTATAAAAATGTACTGCAAACTGAACCGAGATTAAAAATGTTTTAAGCATAGGTGCTTTAACCACGGAGTTCAACAAACCTTATGTTAGTTCCTATGGGACTTAGAAACCTTCGTGGTTGACTGAGGCTAAAACTGGTCAGGTCTGGATCTTGGCTGGTACTTGAGTACCTCTAGGACTAATATTAGCATTCTGACCTAATCTGCACAAAAAAGCACACATAAGAGATCTGAACACATGGTCTAGAATTTGAGTTAATTCTATGAGATTTTGCTAAGGGACTAGTAAAAGTTAAGCATGGGAGTGTGATGATAATGTCATCATCCGCCATATCTATCTTTATTTAGTCATATTCCATCATTAAATGCTCCTACATAACCACTAGAGGACCATAATTCATTGCAAATCCATTCTGAGAGAAATATAAGAAACTGGGGTTAAAACTACAATTTTACCATCATATCATGAATGCAAAATAATTGTGGCTTTCTCCAAGGGTTAATTAAGGGTCAAATGGTTTTAAGAGTCTAACAAGTGGGTTAGTACAGATAGAAAAGGATTTTCACGTGTTTTGAGAATTAAATGACTTCCAAAATCCTAAAAATAGACCCGCTTAATCTACTAAGGTTTTAGTTAGGATAAAACTCACCTAAACCTTCTAAAATTCATATAAAAATATTATCTAGGGTTTGGCATCCTTGAATTGACCATTAGAACCTATTTTGACCTAAAATTAAGCCTTAGATCGACTTTTGCCCTAATTTAGGCTTTTGCATAAATTACCTAGTCAAACTTGGTCAAAACTAAAATAAAACTTCACCATTAGATTTACTGGGTAGAAATTAGGTTTGTACCAAAATTTGGGCCCAATCTGAGATTGTTTCAACATAGTTTGCACTTTGGTCCAAACCTGACTTTCTTTATCTCCAATAGCCCCTCAGCTTTTGATTTCCTTGCAAAAAGCACCTTAAATTCTTTGTATTCTTCACAAATAGGTCCCTTCCACCCTCAACTCCTAATCCTAAAGCTCCAGCGACCTTCAAATGGGAAGATCTCCCTGATTTGTTGCTCAATCCCTTCCAAAATTAGAAGGGAGATTCCTTAAGGGGTCCTTTTTCCAATGCACCTGTCCTTGAACCCTACAACCTTAAGAATCTCTCATGTGAACGTAAGAGAGATTCAGTTATCTTTCAAGTTTCCAACTCTTGTGTCCTAATCTTGGAAAGCTTGCTTCCCAAGCTCTAATCACCCTGTCACGATCTATATAAGTGTCCCCAGGGCAGACCGTGCTTCCCACTCTCGAATTCGATCGGATTCACCTCTAATTTCATCTCTCCTCATCCGGCCGAAGATCCTCAATGTCTGCGAGCTCCTCCAACTCCTTCCTTTGTCCTCGCGTAGTACTGGCGGTGAATTTATCTTCCTCGTTCTCTTTCGCATCGTGCCATACCAGCGGGCACCTCTATCTCCTTCATCCTCGCAGTCCTACCACCAGAGCATTTTCTTCCCCGATGCCAACCATACCATAATCGGCACTGCTTCGTACCCTTCATCCATTAGATTAGGATTAGTTTAGTTAGGTTAGCATCTTAGGTTAGTTTACTCCCTCAAAAACCTTATTACAACCCTCGACACTGCCAATCACCTCCATCTTCCTTGTCTCCAGTAAACCCTCCAGCGAGGCATCTCCACCACTACACCCTTCCATTTGCCTTGCCCAAACTTCCACAAGCTCCGCTGTTCAACCACGAGCAAAAGCCCTCTCCTATTTTTCCTTTTCACCTACCCAAACCACCTACTGGACAACCTACCTTTGCACCAGCTTTTCCGTCATCATCCGGCCACCATACCCACTCGCATGCAATGCCACCACCACTGTTACATTCCACAACATTCGATGATCCACCTGAACTTGTTTGATAGGGCCAATAGGCCATTTTTGTGTTTTCATGTCTCCAGGTACACTGTGCCATTGAAGGACGAGTTTGAGCTCACTTGAAGCTTGCTCCAGGTCTCGACTTCAACTGCTGTAGAAACCTTCCAGGAAGGCACTCAGACCATTAATTTAGAGCATTGCCTATTCCCTCACCGTTAGTTGAACTCACTTCGGCCACTACAGCAGCTACTCTACGCAACGAGAAGAGAGATGGGACATTTAGTCCAACCTCGGAAACAAGTGAAGAGGCGCACACATATAAATTTATTTTTTGTTATCCGATTATCACCTCAAGTAACTTGGGCGGTAAGGTCCCCTGCACCCTTCACCTACCTCTCCCGTGACATGCACCACGCGGGCCTGGCTCAAAACCGACCAGCCTAACCCACGCACACCTTGGCTGCCACCCCACGTAGGCAATCCTAGTCTCGAGTGCATTTTAGACCCGATAACCTGGTATTGTGCATGGCTCTGGGAGAGTGGAACCCAAAGAGAAAAAGAAAGAGAGAGAAGGGGAGGGTGGGTTTTACTCTGTTGTGGATTGGCTAACACTTAGCCAATTTCATAAGGTTCCCCCCTGTGCATCAGAAAGGTCAAAGAAGAAGAGGAGAAGAACTGAGCCAAGGAAGAAACAAAAGAGGAGTAAGGGCCTGTGCACGCAAGGAAGAAGGGGAGGACTGATGTGCATCATATTAATGCATGTTCTTAGTACCATATTAGCATCATGCATTGTAAATATTGCATAACACACATAATCATGCATTTAGGCCAAATTGTATAAATTGTATAGTAGTTGTCTCCTTTTATGGCCAAGGATTGGGTGATTTTAAATCAGGGCTTCGAACAAAAGATCCAACCATATGAATCTGACCAGGGTGATGATGGGGTTCAATGACTCTAAGATCGCCTAGATCAAACATCCGTAGCATCAGATATAGTCCAAGGAAGCATAGAGATCAAGGGTCAAGATGGTGTCAATCCACACTTCAGATGACAAATCTGACCACATAGATGGGTTCAGATAGATGATCGTAGCCTAACGGTGAGAAAATTGACTCAATCCGACATCTGTGGCACCTTCTACAAGTCACAGAAGATGGACGATCAAGATGGCACAACGTGATGCTATCTCGGCCGCCCAAACCGGCCCAGCCAATTCGCGAGGACCCACCACGTACTCTCTCTCTCCTAAAAGGAAGATCAGATTTGGGGCATTAGATCTTGATCCAATGGCCACGAGCGTGCGCCTTGGTTGGAAAGTCGACAAAGAGGAGTAAGAGCAGCGGTCGAGCGCCTTTGTGCAAGCACGAGGCGCGGGTTCGATTTGCAATCAAAGGCGCACGTGTGTTTTATCTCGATCGCACGATCAGCAACAAGCGATCTAGATCACCCAATTGGGCACATGCGCAATTGGATGCCTGACGTGCTGTTGTGCGTGTGTGTTAAGGAGTGTCGTTATAGTCACACTTGCAACGTTGGTTTTAAAATAATTAAACAGAGGTGAGTTAGAGTGTCAGTCTCAGGGAGGCGTGAAAATTTGATTTTTTCTTACCACTTGTTGTCACGGAAAGTGCGGAGCTTTGCTTGGGAAAGGTGTAGTTTTGAAAAGCGAGAAAGAGAGATAGAGAGAGAGAGAGAAGGTTTAGGGTTAGAAAGCTCTTTGTTTTGATCATGCAACTTGAACAGAAATTAAAATGACAACTGAATAGAAAATAACTTCATTAAACATGCACTTGTAGTTCATAACTTACAACATTAAATACATGCTTCAACAAAAGTAATAGAAAGCTTAAAAGAGAGAGAGAGAGAGAAAGTGTGTGGAGAGCGACGAGGCAGCCACAGCAGTGGAGGAGGCTCCGTCGGTGGCTCGTCATCTCCGGCGATTACAAGAGTGCTTAGAGCTAGCTAAGAGAGGGGTGGAGTAGTTGCAAGGAGGAGTGAATGCCTTGAATGGTGGTTGGAGGGGGTTTAAATAGAGTTAAGGGCTTCCTAAAAGAAGAAGGGGCTTTAGCGACATCCAGAGCGTCGCTAAAACCACTTCAAAAAGCATCGGTGAAGCCCTCCCACCGTTGGCCAGCCGCCCGCCTCGTTCCTTCTCCTCGCGTAATCTGCGGCCGCTGAACGAGAGTCGTCCGATGAAAGATCGAATGGCTGAGAGTCTTCCTCGCCTACGCTGGGATCGCGCCTTGGGCACGCGTGTGCACGCACGTCTCCGCTCAACGTGCGCGCACACGTGGACGCTCGTGAGCTGCGGTCACACCACGTGGCAAGATCCCGGCCACCCACTGCTGATCGGGCGTCCCAATTTCTCCACGCCCGTTGCCCATCTTCAAATCGCACTCCGCACCGCTCGAACCCGCATCGTGTGGGTGCGGGCATGCGCGCTCATCGTTGCGCCACCCCCGCTCATTGTCGCGGCGACCACGAGCAGGCGCGCTCTGATCTTGGCTTGATGAAGGCGCGGCACACGGTGGGGAGGGTTGACGTGGCGCAATCTGGGCCATTGATCTCCAGATCAACGGTCAGAACTTCTTGAACCCATTGTAGGACCTTCGGATGTTGAATTAGGCCATCTTGAGTCTGCTGGACTCCGTTCGTCATTCTGAATCCATCTGTGCAGTCCGATTGCTCATCTGAGGCCTGCTTTGACAAATGCTTACACAAATGGCCATTAATGCAGTTTATAAGCAATCTTGGTACATGATTCATGCAATGCTCCTATTGTACTTATGTTGTGCCTTTTATTCTAAAGATGGGCCATATTCAACATAATTATCACCCCCTTGTGTAGTGTTATCATACCCCCATGCTTACTCCTTGCTAGTCCCTAGCAAGGTTTATTCTAGCTTTTATTTCTTTTCAGAATTTAAGAAGTAATTGCTTAGACACTTCGTTACTTGTCAATAAGAGGAAATGTACGAAGATCTTAATCTACAAAGACTAAGCAGTGCCCGGGTGTCTGCCAAAATACGAATCGCCCGAATCCTTGCTTTAATGTATATAACTATACATATGTATATGTATATATATATTTTTTAGAATTTTTTCGGAATTCAGTGTGGGTTGGTAACTTTTTATGGCTACCCAACCCACCCAATACTTGGTCAAAACCCTAAGTGCTAAGCATCTTGGTGTAAATGTTGTGATAGACTCACTTAATGGTAATTGAGACAGACTTCGAGTTTCTACGCCTCTAGGTGACCGGAAAAGAAAATAAATTTTGCCTGAAGGTGTATTTGTTTGATTGGTAGCTCTCTCCCTACGTTTGTTTTAATTGGGGTCAACACGAGGATTTTTCCAGTGTATATCTCCCCGGCTTGTACTACTTCCCCGCTTCTTCCTTAGGTGTTTTGATCTTTTTTGTGCAATTATTGAGCTGGGCTCTGGACAACCGACCAATGGGCTGTTACCCATGATCACTTGCCAGCCATACTTGTGCGGTGAAGTGTGGTTTATTTTCTTTTCTTCTTCCTTCTTTCTTTTTTTTTTCGTAGGTGGCTTCCCTGATCTTAAATGTACCTAGAGGCAACGAAAAAGAAATGGCTTGTGGCTGGGTTCTGGACAACCTGCCAATGGGCTGTTACCCACGACAACTTGCCAGCCATACCACCCTAGAGAGTTAATTAGCTACCCAATTTCTGTCAAAATCTCCGAGAAGTGAATTTGTGCAAAAATGGGTGCAAATGGTTAGACTCAAAGTTTTCTTGAGTTAGAGGGTGAGTTGATAAGTCGTATACTTATTACCTTATTTAGTAGGTGGATTAGAATAGCTTAAGGTTGCAAGGATTCGCCGCTAAATCCATATTTTAACAGACACCAGGGCTTATTAAGCCTGAAGGCTTGAAAAGTCTAAGTGTTTAAGTTCTTTCTGTATTATTTTCCACTATTGACAAGTTTCTAATGCCAAAGTTTTCTTCCTAAATTCTTTTTTTTTTTAAATTAATTTATTCATTCAGACTGATTAATTGAGCTCAGGATTATACAATTTACCACCCCCCCATGCTTAAGTTGGACAATGTCCTCATTGGCAGATTCATGGATGCAAAAGGGTTAAAAAAGATAGTACCTGAGTGACGTAAACTACCATATTAGTCTTAATCCTCTGGGTTGCCTCCTAGGAAGCGCTGAGTTTAACGCCTTCAGCTGGGCGGTGCTCGGTGTCAGCCCTCAACGAGGGTGACACTTTCCTTGGGGGGTACTTGGGCCAGGAAATGCTTCAATCTTTGGCCATTAACTGTAAAAGTGTGCCCAGTGTTAAGATCAGCGATTTCAACCGTCCAATTAGAATAGGGCTTAACCACCCAAAATGGTCCTGTCCATTTGGACTTGAGTTTCCCTGGGAAGAGTTTCAGGCATGCATCAAACAACCAAACTTGCTGGTTAGGATCAAAGGTTTTTCAATGAATGAGTCGGTCATGGATGGCTTTCATTTTCTCCTTATACAGTCGACTATTGTCAAAGGCGTCCCGACGAATTTCTTCGAGCTCAGATATTTGAAGCATCCTCTGCGCACCGGCTAACTGGGGATCTATGTTACATTGCTTGACAGCCCAGTAAGCCCGATGTTCCAATTCGACAGGAAGATGGCAGGCCTTGCCAAAGACCAGGTGATAAGGCGACATGCCTATTAGGCTCTTGAAAGCGGTCCTGTATGCTCACAGGGCATCATCAAGTCGTGTGGACCAGTCTTTCCTGTCAGGTCTCACAGTCTTCTGTAAAATGTTCTTGATTTGTCTATTTGAGACCTCAGTCTGCCCATTTGTTTGTGGATGATACGGGGTGGCAATGCGGTGGTTTACCCCATATTTTCTAAGTAGGGCACGGAATTGGGAATGCATAAAATGGCTTCCACCATCACTAATCATGGCCTTGGGTATTCCAAACCGGGAAAAGATGTTCTTCTTCACAAAGTCCATGACAGTCTTGTGATCGCATCGTCGGGTGGCGACAGCTTCAATCCATTTGGAAACATAGTCTACTGAGACCAGGATGTACTCGAAGTCGTTGGATGGTGGAAAGGGGCCCATAAAATTGATACCCCAAACATCGAAGATTTCAACAATCACAATAGGCTGAAGGGGCATCATATCTTTCTTGGTCATGGTCCCTAGTGTTTGGCAGCGTGAGCAAGTCTTGGAAAAGATGTGTGCATCATTAAATAGGGACGACCAGTAAAATCCAGATTGCAAAACTTTTGCAGCTATTTTCTTTCCAGAGAAGTGGCTGCCACACGCTTGGTCATGACAAAAGGAAAGCACACTCTGAACTTTGTCTTCAGGGATACATCGTCTGATGATTTGATCCGCACAGAGGCGAAACAGCATGGGATCATCCCAGAAATAGTGCTTGGCCTCAGCCAAGAACCTGTCCCATTGCTGTCTGGACCAGCTGTGCGGAGTTTGTCCTAAAATCAAGTAATTGACGTAGTCATCATGCCATGGCATTTTCTTGTCTTGCATGGCTAGGATGTGTTCATCAGGGAAGGCATCAGAGAGAGGTAGGGAGGGTCCAATGTGGTTTGGATGAAGTCTCGACAAGTAGTCAACCACCACATTTTTCGATCTGGCCTTGTCTCGGATTTCCAAGTCAAATTCCTGCAAAAGTAGGATCCATCTGATGAGCCAGGGTTTTGCGTCCTTTTTGGCCAACAGGTGCCGGATGGCTAAATGGTCAGTGTAAATAGTCATGTGGGATTCCAGTAAGTATGAGCGGAATTTTTCAAGTCTAAAGACTACAGCGAGCAACTCTTTCTCTGTGACGGTATAATTACGTTGGGCCTCGTCCAACGTTTTACTCGCGTAGTAGATCACCACGGGCTTCTTGTCTTGCCTTTGTCCCAGGACAGCTCCTATGGTAAAATCTGATGCATCACACATAATCTCAAAGTCCTGGGACAAGTCTGGGGGTTGAAGCACAGGTGCGGTGGAGACTAAGTCCCGGAGGGTGTGATAAGCCTGGATGCAATCAGGAGACATGTGGAATATGGCGTCGTTGGCTAGAAGGTCGGTCAAGGGTTTGGAAAGCTTGGAAAAGTCTTTGATGAACCTTCGGTAAAAGCCAAAACGTCCTAGGAAGGAGCGAATCTACCGGACCAAACTAGGTGGAGGAAGTTTGGAAATTAAATCAACCTTAGCTCGATCTACCTCGATGCCCCTATGCGAAATGATGTGACCGAGGACAATTCCTTCTTGAACCATAAAATGGCTCTTTTCCCAACTTAACACCAAGTTAACCTTGATACATCGTTTCAGGATTTTCTCCAAGTTGCTCAAATAATGGTCGAATGAATTCTCGAATACAGAGAAATCATCCATAAAGACCTCCAAGTATTCACCCACAATTTCTGAAAAAATGGCTACCATGCAACGCTGGAAGGTCGCAGGTGCGTTGCATAACCTGAACAGCATTCGACGGAATGCAAACGTGCCATACGGGCAACTGAATGTGGTCTTTTCCTAATCTTCCGGAGAAATTGCGACTTGGTTATATCCTAAATATCCATCCAGGAAGCAAAAATACTTCTGCCCTACCAATCTTTCAAGGATTTGGTCAATGAATGGAAAGGGGAAGTGGTCCTTCTTAGTGGCTTCATTAAGCTTCCTATAATCAATACACACCCGCCATGCGGTGGTGGTGCGGGTGGGGATGGATTCGCCATGATCATTGGTGACAACGGTGAGCCCAGCCTTCTTGGGAACCACTTGAGTGGGGCTCACCCAGGAGCTATCGGAGATAGGGTAGATGATGTCGGCGTCGAGCCACTTGATGATTTCTTTTTTAACGACCTCCTGCATGTTTGGGTTTAAACGTCTCTGCATCTGGCGGGAAGGTCGGGCCTCGTCTTCCAGGTAAATCTTGTGGGTGCAATAGGTGGGGCTAATTCCTCTTAAATCCGAAATGGTCCAACCAATGGCGGCCCGATGTTCTGAAAGGGTCGCAGTCAACCTGAGTTCCTGATCCTTGGTTAGATGAGAATTAATAATCACGGGGAAGGTCTGGTCAGGTCCCAAGAAGACGTACTTGAGATTTTCGGGCAGTGGTTTAAGTTCAGGTGCGGGTGGGACCACAGTCGATGGGAAGGGAAAGGGAGGGAGTTGATCAACATCGATATCTTCAAATGGTGTCATGTGATGATACTCAGCCTTACAGAGGTCCACGAGTAATGATGGTGACAGGTCAGAACAGTCACTACGGGTTTGGTGGTCTGAGACAGAACTGAGGGTGAGGCATTCCTCGATTAAAGTTTCCACGGGATCATGTTCCTCAATGTAATCACAATCAAAAGACTTTGTCGCCTGGAAGATATCCAATTGCATTTTCCTATCACCGAAGGAAATCATCAATGTTTGCTTTAACCATTGCTAAGAAAGGTCTACCTAAGATTATGGGTGCGTTCTGTAATTTTTCAGGGACTTCCATGTCGAGCACCAAAAAGTCGATTGGAAAATAGAAGTCCTTGACCCTTACAATTACATCCTCGACAACCCCCTTTGGGGTTTTCACTGATCTATCAGCCAACTGGATGGTGATAGGGGTTGGTGTCAGCTCCCCAAAACAAAATTGGTGGTACAGGGTTGTTGGAATTAGGTTGATAGAAGCACCTAGGTCCAGGAGCGCTCTATCAAACATCATGTCCCCGATATTGCAGGAAATCAGGTGCGCTCCTGGGTCAGTTAGCTTGAGTGGAAGGTTGCTTGATATCACTAAACTTGCTTTCTCAGAAAGTACAACCTTCCTAGGTGCTTGCGGTCTCGGCTTACGCTTGGGTGTACAGGCATCCTTTAAAAACTTGGCGTAAGCAGGGATGTGTTTGATGGCTTCTAGGAGCGGAATATTAATCTGTACTTGCTTAAAAATTTCCAACAGCTCCTCAGTTTCCACAGTATTCTTCTTTTTCTTGATTGTTTCCAAGGCCTTAGGGTAGGGTGTCTAAATGTGGATTGGTTCCATGTCTGGGTCCTTGGTTGGTGCCTCTTCAGAGTTGGGTATTTCAACAGGTAAAGTCTCGGGGAGAGTCGGCCATTTGGGATCCTGGGTTTTGGTGTGCTTCTCAAGGTCACCACATTTGCAGAGGCATTGGGGCCATGGGGTGATCCTTGAGAAGACGAGGACGAAGAAGCGCCAAACCCAGGAGGTGTTTGTGGGGCTAGCTGGACCATGTGAGCCTGCCCGAGGTTGCTTTGTAACCCTTACGAATTGGGGCCTCTGTTAATTATGTTTCACGGGTTCTGTTGTGGTTGAGAAGGTAGGGATCCTTGTTGTTTACAGTCCAAGAGTTGGCTTAACTGTCCCTTTACCAAGGCCATTTCCTCTTGATGTTTCTGGTTCATGTCAGCCATCATCTTTATTAGGGTATCCATTTGGTTTTGTGGGGTAGGGGCCACCCTATTCTGGTTATATTGGGGTCTAACTGGTGGTCCTTGCTGATAGGGGGCAAGTGTGGCTACTGGTTTGGCCTGGGCTGGTTTTGGAATTGCGGTGGTTTCTGGTTTGTCCAGCCAACGTTGGGGTGGTTACACCAGCCAGTGTTGTAAGTGTTGGAGAAAGGGTCAGGTTTCGCATAACCTTGGACAGCTTGCACATCTTCTAAGATAGTCGATGTTGATGAAGAGGGGAGTAATCAAGGGTCGAGGGAGCAAAGGTCCCTCACTGGAACGTGGTCAGGGGTCGTTCCAAGTTCAGTTGGGTGAAGGGCTGGACCAGGTCAACATTATGTGCTCCCTTTGCTAGGGAGAAAGTCTGCAAAGGGTTCCTGGTCTGATTCAGTAGCTCATCAATCTTTTTGTCCACCAATTCCACTCGATCCAACTTTTTGGCAATGATGTCCATGTCAACCATTCCAGAATTTGCTTGCACCTCATAAATCCTGCCACGGGGTTTACTGGACCTATTAAACTGGTTCATGGAGACATTGTTGAGCGAATTCTCGCTCATAGACTCAAAGACCTCAAACGTGCTCTCCTCGTCTTTGTTTAGGATGTTTCCCCCGCATGAGGCATCGACGAAGTTCCGTAGGTTGCTGTCCAGACTATGGTAAAAGATCAGGTCCAAATGCCACCTTGGAACTTTGTGGTGTGGGCATTTCCTCAAAAGTTCATTAAATCTTTCCCACGCCTCATGAAATTGTTCACCACCCTGGAGTGTGAAGGTAGTGATAGCTCTTCTGAGGGCATTGGTCTTTCCTATGGGGAAGAATTTCTTTAAAAATGCATGCCTCAGTTCTTCCCAGGTGGTGATGGGTCTACCTAGGGTTCTAAGCCAATGAGAAGCCTTGTCTCTTAATGAGAAAGGGAACATCTTGATTAGAACAATGTCAAAGCTAATGTTCCTAGGTTTCATCGTTCGTGCTATGCGGTCGAGATCCTCTAGGTTCTAAAAGGGGTCCTCATTTGAGCTTCCATGAAAGTGGCTCCGGATCAGACTTAAGACATTCGATTTTAGCTGGAAATCATCTCCCCCCTCGGGGATCCTAAGGTGTGGCTCGACTCTAATAGCAGAAGCGTTATAGAAATCACAGAGGGGTCTTGGCTGGTCTTGAAATGGCAGTAAATCATGTGGTGGTTGCCCTGGTATGTCGTGGATAGGTGGTGGTGGTTGTTCTTGTGGGTTCTGTAATCGTTGTATGGCTTGCATGATGGTGTGGATTTGTTGTTGCTGAAGCCAATGGTTAGCATTGATTTGAGCTTGGATAATTGCCATAGCATCTGGTGGGGGTTGATCTTCAGCCTCATCTACCCTAGGTTCAGCCATGTTTTCAACAGAATTACGTCGCCTAGATTTCTGCCCCAAAACACACAACTCGTGATGCAGTGAGCGCTTCCCGTGCATACACTAGAGAAGAATAGGAGGGGATGCGGAGGGCGACAGATGCGGGAAATGTGTTTCAATCAAGTACACAAGCCTAGTCCTTATGGTGTATTCCTTAGGAGACCTAGAAATCTCACAAAGGGTGATTAAGTCCGTAAGCACTGGACTCCCCTTCCCAAGGCTAATCTGGCCAGGTTGATTATGAGGGGATTGCAGGGAAGGTTTTTCCTTTGGCTTGCGCCTCCGGTTCCAGACCCCACAACCGCAGTCATTTGACACTGCCCCGCAGCCTAGTCACTAGATTCTACCAAGGGAATGAAAGCCAAGTGCCTAGCGAACAAAACCTCACCTTTTGAGACTTAACTCAGTCTTGCCTAGGGCACGTCTACTCAGTTTTAAAGGGTTAGGATAGTGCTTGTGCTTAGGGTGATGTGATGAGGCGTTGATTGGGGTGGTGCCTCTTAATTTTCCACTTTCAAAGTGTGCGCTTCTAGCAAAACATGGTTTTCAAGCAAGGATTTGTTAAGATGTGGTGTCTTTTAGTGTTTCATGCTTACTTTAGGGTTGACGTGTCTTAACGTTTTTAAACAAGTTTCAGTGGGCACGTCAAGTTCTGCACACAACTTGGTGAAAGTAGATTTCCTTTCATTTTGTAGAGGCTCTAAAACCCTAGTGTACTCATCCTAATGATCATGCAGCTTCTATTAAATGAGTCAGTTTTAGAGTTGAGTGGTGCAGCCCAGGTCAACTCATGGTGGCTTCGCAAACACCACTCAAGAAAAAGAAAAGAACACTCCAAGAATTTATTCAGAATGTTAGAGTGTACATTTTTTTGTGCGGTGATGTGTTATGTGGTTCAAGCAATCATACACCACACCAACTTTTTTCAGTTTTTACAATTTTTTTAGCTTTTTCACGCAAGCAAACAATGAGAGATAGGTTACTCACTATTGGTCCTTGAGGCGCCTACTCCCTTGCTACCATCGTGGGATGCATTGCTTCGCCGTCCATGCACCGAATTCCTCGTAACCATCAAGTAAAAAGGAAAATAGGGCATTAGACGATGTGAGAATGAATGTGGAATGGCGGTGATAAAACAAATCTGTTGCCTCCCCGGCAACGGCGCCAAAAATTGACGTGTGTTTATGCGTGTGTGTTAAGGAGTATTGTTATAGTCGCACTTACAATGTCGGTTTTAAAATAATTAAACGGAGGTGAGTCCGAGTATCAGTCTCAGGGAGACGTGAAAATTTGATTTTTACTTACCACTTGTTGTCACGGAAAGTGCAGAGTTTTACTTGCAAAAGGTGCAGTTTTGAAAAGCGAGAGAGAGAGATAGAGAGAGAGAAAAGGCTTAGGGTTAGAAAGCTCTTTGTTTTGATCATGCAACTTGAATAGAAATTAAAATGGCAACTGAACGAAAAATAACTTCATTAAACATACACTTGTAGTTCATAACTTACAACATTAAATACATGCTTCAACAAAAGTAATAGAAAGTTTAAAAGAGAGAGAGAGAAAGTGTGTGGAGAGCGACGAGGCAGCCACGGTGGTGGAGGAGGCTCCATTGGCGGCTCGTTGTCTCCGGTGATTACAAGAGTGCCTAGAGCTAGCTAAGAGAGGGGTGGAGTAGTTGCAAGGAGTGAATGCCTTGAATGGTGGTTGGAGGGGGTTTAAATAGAGTTAAGGGCTTCATAAAAGAAGAAAGGGCTTTAGCGACATCCAGAGCGTTGCTAAAACCGCTTCCAAAAGCGTCGGTGAAGCCCTCCTACCGCTGGTCAGCCGCCCGCCTCGTTCCTTCTCCTTACGCAATCCGCGGCCGCTAAACGAGAGTCATCCGATCTAAGATCGGGCGACTGAGAGTCTTCCTCACCTGCACTGGGATCGCGCCTCGGGTGCGTGTGTGCGTGCACGTCTCCGCCCGGCGTGCGGGCACGCGTAGACGCTCGTGAGCTGCGGTCGCGCCGCGTGGCAAGATCCCAGCCTCCTGCTGCTGATCGGGCGACCCAATTTCTCCATGCCTGTTGCTCATCTTCAAATCCCAGTCCGCGCAGCTCGAACCCGTGTAGCGTGGGTGCGGGCGTGCGCGCTCACTGTTGCACCACGCCCGCGCTTTGTCGCGGCGACCGCAGGCGGGTGCGCGGGTCTCAGCCATTCGATCGAAGATTGACGGTAGAGATCTGATCTTGGCTTGATGAATGCGCGGCGCACGGTGGGGCCGGCCGACGTGGCGCAATCTGGGCCTTTGATCTCCAGATCAACGGTCAGAACTTCTTGGGCCCATTGTAGGAGCTTCGGATGTCGGATTTGGTCGATCTTGAGTCCGTTGGACTCCGTTCGTCGTTCTGAATCCATCCATGCGGTCCGATTGCTCATCTGAGGCCTGCTTTGACAAATGCTTACACAAATGGCCATTAATGCAGTATATAAGCAATCTTGGTACATGATGCATGCTATGCTCCTATTCTACTGTTGTTGTGCCTTTTATTCTAAAGATGGGCCATATTCAACATAATTATCACCCCGTTGTGTAGTGTTATCAATGCCCCACCTCACGCCCGATCATACACGCAAGCACGCGAAGTTGAAGCAGGCGAGGAGCGATCTGAGCCGTCCGATCTCATGATCGGATGACTGCAATTTCTTGGATGTGCACTTGTCGTCAAGGCGCGAAAGAGGAGGCACACGCAACGTGCGCACGTCATCCACGATCAGGCTTTTAGTGACGAATAAATTCATCACTAAAGACGTGATTTTAATGTTTCTTAATATGGAATGACCAAATTGCTCCCAATCCATGTAACTATAAAAGGAGACCCCTACCTTACGAAATTCTCATCCCTTCCTTCCCCTCTCTCCCTCTCCAAAGCTCAAGAGAAGCATGTCCCACACCCAGGATGCTACTCTAGTGCTAAATCCAACTTTTCTCACCCTCGTTCCAGAAGTGGATCCGGCGACGATGACGACGTGCTGCCTCGTTCCTACTTTCTGCTTCATCCTCCTTCCTGCTCCATCCTCTACCTTCCAGGCATCGCTCCGTTCGGCTCCTCTTCTAAGCATTCGTCAAGGAGGATAACATCTCTCTCCCATCTTTTTATCGCTTTCTAGAATGGAATTTCCTGCTTTCTAGTTGTAATCATTTCCACTTTTTGGTTGTAAAAATAATATTATTTTATCAAGTGATTGTTCTCCCTCTCTCTCTCTTATTGTTTATATCAATTCGATTGTAATTATCTCACTTTCAAACAAAAATACCAAAAAAATATAATCCTAGATTTTAGATCGATGTAGCCTCCTTGTGTTCGACCTAGAATATCTTTACAAATTTCAGTTAATTTATCTATTTATGGATTGCTTCGTTAATCATACTATAATGACGGGTTTTCAAAATCCAATTCTGATCACGTAGTTTTCTGCTCTCAACATTTTGGCACCGTTGTTGGGGAGGCGACGCTCTTTGATTCTTCGTGTTTTCCTTCATTACTTATCTTTTACCTCACTTCTCTCCTTTCTTATTGTGATTGCAGGTACTCTCACGAGGCAAGCAAAAGTGGTAGATTGGAGTAAAGTGTGATTGAAGGGTTTGTAAGTTTACCCCCACCTCCCCACCCATTAGATTTCATTCCATCACATAATAACACAAACTCTAATTAACCTTGGAGTTCTCTTAAACCCTAAGGGTAGTTTTGATTGTTTAATTGTCACCTCCACCCACCTCACCCTCCACATATAAAAGAAAAATTAAAAAAAAGGATCTCACAGAGGTACACAACCTCTTCTGATTTTCAAACTCAACCGGTAAATCGATTTTTGGAACCGGTACACATGCCAAAAGACATAATTAAGTAGAAATCATATTAGGTAATCATTTGTGTGCCTAGCTAAGTGGTGCATCAAGCCAATTGTTTGAGTTATTGGGCCGCACCACTTCAATTAAAATCAACTCATCAAGTAGCTGCCACAAAGGTTCATCTTTTAGGGATTTACCAGGCACTCCACATTCTCTGAAGCCTTAAAGGAAAACATCTTCACCTGTGCTTCCAAAACCAGGTTTGCGAACTGAACTTGATTGAATATATATAAAGTTGAATCCTAAAAGCTACTACGCAAGACTTAAACCCTAAAATTCACCACATCCAAAAATAATCTTGCTTGAAAACCATTGGTTGTGCACGCACACACATATCAATCAATCATTAAGGGCACAATCCAGATAAAGGGCCCATCACATTCCGAAGCACATTCAAACCTAACCCTAATTAAACTAGAGTAGATGTTGGCCCTAAGGATTGGACTCGCTCTTCGAAGCCCAGACCGAGATTATTTTCTATTAGTATGTTTCTACCATTCAATCTGATGTCTAGCTAGGGGAGCAGAATCAAAAGATCACAGCTGGGGGTTACACTAAGAACCTAAGGCGCAAGCCAAAGGAAGAAGCTTCTCCCCAGTCTCTCCCTCTAACTGGTTGGATTGATCGGAAAGAAGTAGATCAAATTGTTTATTAATCTCAAGATGGGTTCTGGGAATCTATAGGTCATTAGGCTAGCCCACTTAAGGACAAGTTTGTTTGTTTGTATTGTACGACACCTTTCTTCCTTCTATTCTACCATAGATCCTTCCACATCTTATTCTCACTTCCACTCCTACCATTCTACTACTACTTATTTTCAAAATGATTATTATTCCAACCAGACTTATTCTCATCCAACTTCTAGTTGGGATAATCCTGATCGGGAATATAGTTCCGGACCTCCGTGTCCAAGGTTTAATCCTGGACACCATGATCTCAATTCATATCCTTCTTTGAGCTACAATGATTATAGATCATCACCCTCATTTGGACAACCTAATATGATCTACAATCAAGAAGGATACACTGATCCTTATCCCTCCCCTGAATACACTGCCTTTAGGTCATCACCACCTTTTGAATAACCTGAAATGACCTATTATCAGGTAGGGTATCAAGATCCTTAATTCGCTGATTCCCTTGCACTGAACCTAAACCCACCCAACCCTGAACCAAACCATTTGGTTCAGGTTAACCAGGTCCAAGAGAAGGTGTTGGCTTACTTAAGGAGTACTATACTATCTTTAGAAGCTCAGCCAACACCTTGTACTGAAGAATTGGAGCCCCTAATTGAAATGATTGATGATCTTAATAAGTATCTATTGGATTGGCTCTAGGATGTTAAGGATAAGGGCCTGGGTGAGCTTTTACTTGGTAAGTTATCGAAATTGAGGATGAGATTTGTGATTGCTTCAGTCCAATCTTGGGAGGATTCTGAAGATGAACCCCTGATAGGAGAGCCAATGTCAAAACCTGCTCAGGCACCTTTTGGGGGACACATGTTATAAGATCGGGATTGACTAGATTGATCTAGAGCAATCAACTAAGGATGAATTGATTACTTCACTTGCAATCCTTGAGCCGCGGTATGAGGAAACGTATGTCTCCATGGATCAGAAAGTGATTGATAATTTTGAGACATATATTAATAAGGATTCATATTTCTTTGATTCTAAGGTGAAGAATCATTATGAGAAGTCTAACATGAGTTTACAGAACATGATTTTAGTGAGACAATTGGGCTTGAGGAATCTGATGAATATTATGATGGCCCGATCGCATGGCAGATTCAGATCCTATTTTGAAGGATTCAATTCATAGACCCGATCCTCAATCACACCCCATAGAGTTTACTAAGCCAAGTCCATTCTGATTCAGTCATATCTTTTTGACATGGAAAATTCAGACAAGGTGATTAATATGCAGGAGGTCCCAGAATTTGAAATTCTGATTGCGGAGGATAGAAAGTGGGAAATGATGATATGGGAAGTCGATTCTGGAGGAACCAGAAAACCAAGTCTAAGGGTTCCAATTTGGCTAAAACTCCCAACCTTCTACCAGGACCCTTATGACATAGTTTCAAAGGATGTCCAACCCAAGCACACATTCATTATTATCCTTTTGAGCTTGATTTCTCTGTAACCTGACTTTTTGGTCTTTGGTTTCATCCTCACAAATCGCAGGCCCGACCCTACTTGCATACTGATTTCAGGTTTTGGATAAATTTTATCCAGAACCTTAGATATACTCGACCATGGGATATGGGTCTACATCATCATCTGGTCCATATCTGTGGACATCTACTGGCAAGTCCTGAGGTGAATCTTTTTATTCTGATTCTGACCTACACCTGTGAATTCTTTGTTTCTTCTCGGAGCCGACCCGTTATTAATATATATGTGTGATTGATAATTTGTATAGTGTGCCCAGCTGAAGGCACTAACTTCAGCACATATATAGGTTCTTTTCATCTCGGAGCCGACCCATTATTCACACAATTCAGGTGCTTTCTACTCTACTCCACTCTATTCACGTCTTTTTAATACAATGGGGACATTGCATTAGATAGGCATAGGGAGGTGGATATTCATTTCTGAATCATCTTGTTAGCTCCATTGATTCTTTTTATTTTTTTCTTTATTTTTGAAAAAAAAATTGCATTAGGAAAGAATATTTGGGCATTAGGACTTTTCAATCTTCAGAAATAATACAGTAGGATCTGAACACTAAGACCCTTCAGGTCTCTAGACTTAATCAGCCTGGGTATCCACTAAAATGCTGATTTATTTATCGAGTCCTTGCCATCCTGAATTCTATTTCAATTTTATTAAATAAGTTGGGGTGATAAGTACACGACTTATCAACTCGCCCACTGATTTGAGGGAATTTTAAGTCTAAGCATCTACACACTATTCGTCACTGACTCATTGTGCTGCGATTTTAATGGAAATTGGGTAGCTAATGAACCTTCTAGGGTGGTATGGCTAGCAAGTTATCGTAGGTAACAGCCCATAGGTAGGTTGTCTAGAGCCTAGCCACTGGACCATTATTTTCTTGCTGCCTTTAGGTAAATCTTAGACCAGGGAAGCCACCTACTTAAAAAAAGAGAGAAAAAAAAAGTCCAAAAAAAAAATAAAGAAAAGAAAAAGAAAAATAAAAGGAGAACAGAAAAAATAATAAGCCAAACTTCACCGCACGGGTATGGCTGGTAAGTTATCATGGGTAACAACCCATTGGTAGGTTGTTTAGATCCCAGCTCAAGAAATGCATGTAAAAATCCTAAAACACTTAGGAAGAAGTGGAGAAGTAGAAAAAGCTGGGGAGATATGCACTAGATTCACCCTTGTGTTGACCCCATAAAAAAATAAAAGTAGGGAGAAAGCTACCGGTCGTATAGATACACCTTTAGGCAGAACTTTTTCAAGTTCACCTAGGGGCGTAGAAACATGAAGTCCATTCTGATTGCTGATCAATAAGTCTATCACATTCACAAAAAGATGCTAAGAACTTAGGATTCTCATCAAGTCTTGGGTGGGTTGAGTGGCCGTAGAAAGCCACTCTGTAACCCTAAACTAAAAAATAAAAAAAAATTAGAAAAGAAGAAAAAGGAGAAAAAGAGATCCTTCTTTGAATAAGGCAAGGGCTTGAGGCGGTCTGCATTTTGGCTGATACATAGGTGTTGTTTGTGTCTTAGAAAGTTCAGGTCCAAAGTAAAAAGTTTCTTAATGTTGAGAATGATTTTTCCCATAATCCAATCCTAATTCTTTTATAAATAGCATGTAGTCTTTGCTAGGGACTAACAAAAGATAGGCATGGGGGTGTGAAGCATATACATCTAAATATACAAAAATGTCTATTAATGCATGTTCTTAGTACCATATTAGCATCATGCATTGTAAATATTGCATAACATGCATAATCATGCATTTAGATCAAATTGTATAAATTGTATAGTAATTATCTCCTTTTATAGCCAGGGACTGAGCGATTTTTAATCAGAACTTCGGATAGAAGATCCAACCATATGGATCTGATCAGGGCGACGACGGGAGTTCAACGACTCCAAGATCAACCTGATCGGACATCCGTAGCATTAGATATTGTCCGAGGAAGCCTAGAGATCCAAGGTTAAGATGGTGTCAATCCGCACTTCAGATGACAAATCTGACCACACCGATGGGTTCAGATCGATGATCGTTGCCTAACAGCCTGAAAATCTAATCAATCTGACATCTGTGGCACCTTCTACAAGTAACTGAAGATGGACGGTCAAGATGGAGCCACGTGGCGCCATCTCAGCTACCCAAACTGGCCTAGACAATTCATGCGGACTCGGAGCACTCTCTCTCTCTCCTCAATGCAAGATCAAATTTGAGTTGTTGGTTCTTGATCCAACAGCCACTAGAGTGCGTGCCGCGATTGGAAAGTCAACAAAGAGGAGGAGGTAGCGCAGCGGTAGAGCGCCCTTGCGTGAGCATGAGGTACGCGTTCGATTCTCAATCAGAGGCGTACGCATGTTTTATATCAACCGTGCGATCATCAGCGAGCGTCCTAGATTGCCCAATCGGGTGCACGTGCAATTGGCACCCCGCCTCACGCCCGATCGCATAGACACGCGAAGTTGAAGTAGGCGAGGAGCGATCTGAGTTGTTCGATCTCGCGATCGGACGGCTGAGATTGCTTGGACGTGCACTTGGCGTTAAGTCGCAGGAGAGGAGGAGGTGCATGCAACGCATGCATGTCACCCACGATCAGGCCATTAGTGACGGATAAATCCGTCACTAAAGACTTGATTTTAGTGTTTTTGAATATGGAATGACCAAATTGCCCCCAATCCTTGCAACTATAAAAGGAGACCCCTACCCTACGAAATTTTTATGCTTTCCTTCACCTCTCTCCCTCTCTAAAGCTCAAGAGAAGCTTGTCTCACACCCGGGATGCCACTCTAGAGCCAAATCCAAGTTTTCTCATGCACGTTTCGGAAGTGGATCCCGCGACGACGACGACGTGCTACTTCATTCCTACTTCTTTCTGCTTCGTCCTCCTTCTTCCCACTCCATCCTCCATCTTCTAGGCATCGCTCTGTCTGGCTCATCCTCCAAGCATTCGTCGAGGAAAATAACATCTCTTCCTTATTTTTATCGCTTTCTAGAATAAAATTTTCTGCTTTCTAATTGTAAAAATAGTATTATTTTATCAAGTGATTATTCTCTCTCTCTTTTATTGTTTATTTCAATTCCATTGTAATTATCTCGCTTTCAAACAAAAATACCAAAAAAATATAATCGCGGATTTTGGATCGACGTAGCCTCCCTGTGTTCGACCCGAAATTTTTTTACAAATTTCACTTAAATTTATCTATTGACTGATTGCTTCGCAAATCAAACTACAACAATGAGTTTTCAAAATCCAATTCCGATCAAGTAGTTTTCCACTCTCAAGAAGGACCGTGAAAGAAGAGAAAAGAAGAGGAGAGTACCAAAGCAAAAGAGAAGAGGAATCACTGTAGCAACACATTAAGGCATCTGATTTATAGTCTGATTCATTAGTTGTTCACTTAGTTCTATTTGAGTAAATGCTATATATGTTAGACTAATAATTGGTGGTCCAAATCACAATTATTTTGTCTAGATTTCTTTTTAGCTCATCTTATGCTCATGTGCTACATTGTCTACTAGATTTTCAGTAATATATTGTGCTCATTTACATTAATTGATGAGATTAGCACGTGAATTCCTACTTGCTCCCAGCAAACGACTTTGGACTTTCATTCGAGTATAAATTTTATTTGTTTTAAGTAATTTTGTCCTATACTATGATGCATCTCTTAAATAACGACGATTCCACTCGCAAACACACATTTCCCCCAAAATTTCCCCTTTGTTAACCCTGCACATACCACTTCAATCCATCTCCACCATACGCCTAACCCCCCTTCTAGAACCTACCCTATTTGGCACCAAAATAGGTGGATAACCACCATTTTGGACGTCCACCAAGGGGTGGTTCCTCCACAAAATGACCCCCCTCCCAACTCTTCACTTGGTGCCAACATATCTCCATCCTTATATCACCTAACTATCTCCACCATCCAATCCTAACCCTACAACCAAAAGCCATGCCAACAAACCCTCTCCCTTCCTATATATATCCCATCTAACTACCACATTAGGATCACCCTCCTGTAGTTCTAATTCTGCCTACACCACCTACATCTCATGACCAAGGAAGAAGAAGAAGAGAAGAAGATCAAGGGGGAAACCAACCTGCCCCCTTGGTGCCTTCTTCCTCTTTCTTCCTCTCCCTTGTGCCACACCATGGAGGAGGAAATCTTCATCTTGAGGGGACAGCCAGGCTAGTGAAGGAGCAAGGTGGTTGATGCCCACCTTGGAGGAAAACTTGGAGGAGGACTACTTGAAGAAGATAGCCAAGTAGAACCCTTTTTAAGTGCGGGGCAATTGCAGTTGAAGCAAGGGCCATCCAAAGCTTCTACCAGAGGATCCCTTCTTTTTATCTTTATATCTTCTTATAATAGCTAGAGTGTTTTTTTTTTCCTTCCATTTAACAAGCATTCCACTACACTTCATCTAGTTAATAGTAATACAAGTTTTCAACTTTGCCTTCCAATTTCATGTTTTATGTTTAGTATGTTTTTCATGCTATTAGTAATTTAGTGCACCACACTCTCCTCTTCTAATTACCCTAAGCACACTTGGCTAGGGTGAGCTTAGAAGAGAGGGTTTCATTCCTGTCACATTAGAATAGTTGATAGGAATAGTTTTAGCATAGTTCATCTTCGCTTTCAAATACCCGACTATATTTGAAAACCTTAAAAACAACAAAATTGAAAATACAAAAAGACAAGTGCAGATTTGAGAGAGGAGAGAGAGAACCAACTTTTGTGATTAACAAATTGGCCTCCATGGATGACCCTAGATACATACCCTATCTAGGTATTATAAATTTAAGACTTGATCAATTTTAGGCATTTCAACGACAAAAACCTGCATTTACAAAATTCCGTAAAATCCGTATCACTTTTTGGCGCCATTGCTAAGGAGGCACAGCTTACTCACATTACTTATCTCTCTCTTCATTTATTAGGTCTTCACGAATTTTGTGTTTTGTTTTGTTTAGGTGAGAACCAAGAGCGACAGTAGGATTCAGCTTCTCTTGAAGCGGGAAAACTTCAAGTGAACTTATCTTCCCCCTACTTCAAGTTAGTACCCTAGGCAATCTCTTTCATCATAAAAAAATTTCTTTAAAAAATATTTAAATTATCAAAAAAATAAAAAATAAGAAAATTTGAGGGTGGTGGAACCTTAAAATTCACTTTGTTGCTTGTTTGCCTCATTTTTACACCACCTTAGTCCTATTGGTGTTTGATTTTTAAAATTCCAAACTTCTATCTTGATTTTCAAAAATCAAGTTCGGGCACCTAGGAGCTTCCTAAAATCACCAAATTTTACCCATAGAAGCCCCTTTCATTTAGAAAACTTGAGTCCAATTTTTAAACAATTTACCTAAGTAGAAAAAATAAAAAATTCACAAAATGAACAGGGGCTAGACCTTGTTTCCTTACTATGTTCTTACAATTTGTGAATTTTATAAATTTTTATACTCATCAAATTTAGGAGAACTTTATATTTCTAGAAACCTTGAAGAATTATCTACATCATAGAAAATTGGGAAAAAATTTTGAGGCCATTTGAGGTTTCTACAGAATCAATTTTCCGAATCTATCAATTCTAACTCTTGACACTAGTAAAAAGGAAAATTCCAAACAAATATCCAAAAATTTCCTAAAATCACAAAAAAAATCATTTTTGGATTCCTTGTTTGATTTTCTATCAAGTGGTTGTGTCATTTGTCTTGTTTAGACCACCACTTAAAAATATTTTGAAAAGAGATTCATTTTTAGGACCTGCATACATAGGATTTCCACATTAAGGTTTTTAATTTTCTCTCTTAGTCACATCAATTTTTAAAGGAATTGTCCTCCACCAACAACAATATGATTGATATTATTGTGTGGAACTTCAAAACCTTGATTGAATCATTAACAAGAGTGAATCTTTAAAGACAGTAAATCTTGATTAAAACCCTAAAACACTTCAACAAAAAAATCCTTGTTTGCAAAGCCTATTTGATTTGGCGTAGGCATCACTAACCACCCAATTCGCACACACCAAAAAAAAAAAAAAAAAGAAATAATTAGGGATTACTCCAATTAACACCCATCACATTCCTTGTGCACTTAAGTTCATAAGCCTAAATTAAAATTGGTAGTCATTTGACCACTAAGTACTTCATTTCATCTTAGGCTTGATATTTGACATTTAAGTTACCTTTAATTGTCCCAATCCCCTTAATTAAATGTGGTGTCAGACTAGGAGGGAAGTCAAATGATGGGATGAGTTTACACAAGTCCCTGGTGATTTTCCCAAGACATGCTTGGGCCCAAGCTACCTCTCTAGTCTAACCAGGTTGATTTTGGGAAGTTGGTTTAAGTCATTTCTTACTTTTCTAGGTTCCCAAGTCTTAGGTTTTTAAGGAGTCAACCTTAAGATTAAGTCTAAAATTTTATTGGTTAATTGTACACTTCTTCTCATCTTTCCCTCCTCTCCTCCCTATTCCTCTATTGTATGCACGAGCGACAGTCTCGAATTCCACACTTAGATGAAGCACTTGATTCTACCCTTCGCACAAAAAGATCCTCTTCTTTTCATTCATAAAAAATGGAAAACCAAAATATGTCCACTACCGCTTCCACCTTTCACCCACAAAATCCGTCTAACCCCACTTCTAATCCTGCCTCAACCCTTCCACCCAAAACACATAGGCTAATTTTCCCATCCTTGACCTTCCTTGGAGCATCCTGAAAAAAATGAGTTGCCACCTAATCAAAATCAACCTCCCCTACCTAATCCGTTGTTGATGATGGTTGAATAATTGGCTCAACTTCACACAATCAACAGTGGTTGGCTAGGACTGTGACGAACCTAGCCAATGAACAAGGTAATTTACCACCACAAAATCCCATCGCTCCTCTAAAGGATTTTTATGATCCTTCCAACTATGAAGAAAGACCAAAAGTGGTAATTCCAGTGGGAGACTATGAGATTAAGCTAGCTATCTTGAACTTCATTAATCTTTTTCATGGCCTTCCCGAAGAGGACCCTTTTAGCCATTTGGAGGAACTAATAGTTCTCGCCTAAACCACTCACTCCTGCAATGTGCAGGAGGACCTTAAGCTCATGAAATTATTTCCTCTCAACCTTAACGATAAGGCTGCTTACTGGTTCAGGATTGTCGGCCGACCTATAACCACATGGCCGCAACTCAAAAGCGCCTTCCTCAGAAAGTTTTTCCCAATCAGTCATACAAATGCATTACGAAGATCAATTATGACCTTTCAACAAAAGCATGCTGAATCTTTACACAAGTCATGGGAGCGATTTCAAGACTTATTACGGAGTTGCCCTCATCATGAAATCCTGCTTTGGTAGCTAGTGCAGATCTTCTATCATGGATTAGAAGATCAATTACGAAAATTTATGGATGGTTCATGTAGGGGAAACTTCCTGAATAAAAATGCCAAAGGAGCTTACCAATTGTTTGAGGAAATGAGTGAAAACTCATTTATCCATGCCTCAATTGATACTTTCAATAGAAATTCTAATCCCATACTCAGCTTAAATGAAATTAATTCTAGATCCACATCTATTCTAGTAACTCAAGATGATATTCAGATGATTGCAGAAAGACTAGATCATATGCAAATTCACCAAAAGAAACTTGAGGAAAAATTCGATCAAAAATAAGCTCCCCATCCTATAACCTTGCTACTGAGAACGTCTCTGCTCTTGAGGATAATTTTAGAAATTCTTCCAATTTGAACAATCCTAATTGGAGGAACAACCTGAATTTTTCTTGCAAAGCCCCTACTTAAGTTCTTTTCCGTCAACAAAATCAGTATGGACTTTATGGGCAAAGCCAATAATCTTATGGGCCATCCTAAAATGATATTAATGCCCAATTGTTGAAAACCCTATAGGGTATGCAAAATCACATGTCTGAAGTAACCTGCATGGTAACCACCTTGAAAAGTCAAGTTGGAGTTACATCAAACCAAAGACCTGTAGGCCATTTGCCTTCCCAGCCCATGCCTAATCTAGATAACCAAAGGAACCACAACCAAGTTTCAAATCCCAATCATTATCAACCTCCTATATAGCCAGCCCCATAGTACCCCTCGGGTTTCCATCAACATCAGCCCCCCCACCCTCCTCCCATGAACAACTACACTACAAATGCAGTCCAATTGAGGAGCGAGAAAATAACTAAAGATCTTCTGCAATCTTATCCAACACAAGAAACCCACCCATCCCAAATGCAAGTTGACTGATGTAGACACATTTAATTAGGTTGAAATGCCTATTCATGCATGTTCCTATGCTTAGATTTGCATTTTATATTATAAATATTGCTTAGTATGCATCATTTTGCATTTAGAATAGTTGTGTATATTTTAGGTTAATTGCATCCTTTTTATGGCCAAGAGGGAAGGAGATTTATTTCGGGGCCTCGCATTGACAACCTGAATGTATAGATCTGATCAGGATGATGATCAGAGTCCAACTCCTTCGAGATTGTCCTAATCAGAATCACGTATCACCTTATGTGATCCGAGGAAGATCAATGGCTAGGGGGCAATGTGACATCCTTACGGGCTTCGAATGAAAAATCTAACTGTACAAATGGATCCGGAGTGACGATTGCAGTTCAACAGCGTGAAAATCATCTCAATCCGAGCATCGTGGCGCCCTCTGCAATAGAAAGAAGATGGACAACCTAGATGGTGCCACATGGTGCCATCTAGACAGCCCAACACTGGCCAGTAGTAGCCGCTCCTCAAAGGCGTCTCCCCTTGCAAGATCTGGGCCATTGGATGCCCATCCAACGACTCTTGTGAAGCCACATCGCTTGCCCTTCTTCAAGAGAGCCTCCATCGTACGATCTTAGCCATTGGATGAAAATCCAATGACTAGGATCGCTTAACCACCGGTTGTTGTTAATTCAAAATCGTAACATATTTCGCGCATGGTGCAGCAGCCTCAAGATGAGCTCGTACAGCCGTAGCGTGGGTTCGACTCTCCCAAGATCCTCTAATTGGCCACAGAAGAGAAGCACCTTAATTTCGATCGCCCGATCGCGCATGAGCGACTGAGATGAGACTATGTAGGTGCACGGATGAGTGCAGATGCAGCACGCAACGTCGACAAATGTCATCAAAACACGTTACGTTAAATCCATCGTTATAGCATGCATTTGCGACATCAATTTTAAATGAAGATTTAGATTAGGTGAGTCCAAGTGTCGAACCTGAGGTGGCATGAAATCGGATTAGTTGGTCACTTTAGGGTGTCACAAAAATCTTTGCTTTGTTTTCTTGCAAGAAAATGAGAGAGAGAGAGAGAGAGAGTAGGGTTAGAGACTTGAGATTATAGCATGGTGATTACTTGTGTAAGCATGAAACATGATATAATTAAACAAATGGAAATATATTGCATATGTAAAATTGTTTCACAAGTATAATGCTAGAGGAAAGCTTCAAAAAACATAAACATTAAACTAGGGTAGGGAAGTGCGAAATGGAGAGGTGAGGCAGTCACGGTAGTGGATGGTCATTCGTCGATGGCTCTGCAACTCTGAGAGAGTGTGAAAGGCATGCTAGGTAGAGCTAAGGAGAAGCTAGGAAGGGATGAACATAAAAGGAGTGGGTGTGGGGGTTTTTATAGAGAAGGTAGGGTTTCTAAATTAGGCAGGGGTTTTAGCGATGTCCAGGGTTGACCGGGACATCGCTAGACCCATTCCAAAAGTGTCCGTGAAGGCCTCGTTATTAAATAGTGAAATCATGGTTATAAAAGCTACGTCGTAGTATAGGTCGAAATCACTTGAAAACAAACAAGATTTATACTTGAATGGAAGTCCAAGGTCGAACACAGGGAGCAATTGGCAAAATGATTCTCAAGATTGCAATTCAAGCACAATATAAGCAATTTATAATAGATCTCCAAACAATAACGATATATAAATGATAGCAAATGTCAAATAGTGCAAAAAAAATGGGGTAAAATGATGATTTGAGTCACCGATTACCCCTCACAATAATATCAAATATCTTAATAGTATTAATCAAATAAAGCCACGTAGGATAAGTGCACAGTGCACTTCTGTTGAACCTCGGACATCTACTTAGCCAATCAGATGGGTTAACCTGCTCAAACTGCTATAGTGCCAAGAAGGCACCCTTCCTCTTCTCTCTTCTTCTACCTCAAGCCCCAAAGAAGGCACAGCATAGGGCTCAGCAATGCTAATAGAGGCAAAGGCCACCCTCAGAGATCATAAGTGTTGAGAGGAGGGCGACAGAGTAAAACCCCCCTCCCTCTCTCTTTTCTCTTCTTTCCCTCTCAAAAGCAGGCAAACCAGAATAGACCCAAGTAACCAGGTAAACGGTCCGAGGCCCAGACCTGTGAGGCGTGAGCGCGGGCGAGGGCGAGCGAGGGGCATGCATGTGGGGACCTCACCCCCTATGCGTGCTGAGGTGATAAGCCACCAGCATAAATTCAATTTATATGTTGTGGAGGCTTCATCTATTTCCGATGTGGCACTAATTTGTCCCCCTATTCTACATGCAGCCGGTAGTGGACCTCCCTCACCGAATTGGAGCAGCTGTTGAGCTTCGAATCTTCAATTAGGGACCTGGGCATCTGGAGATCGTAGTTGCGCACCACCTAGAGGTGATGCCTGGAGCGTCTAACACAAGAACACCTTCGTCAAGGTGTTCGTGGAGCTTCATCAATGGTTGTGGGATGGGCGATACCTGAAAACACGAACAAGGCTTTTCGACTGCGTCAAATATGCTTGGTAGGATCGCCAAACCACGACGAGTGCAACGGTGGCCATGGTTTGGTGTGTACATGTGTGTGGAGGGTTGACAGTGATGAGAATGAGGGTGGAAGGTGGGTGTGTTTGACGGGGGTGTAGAGAGTGTTAAACCCTAAATTTCTCTAGGGATTTTGGAGGGTGAGTCGTGGAGTATCTTTTGGAGTTGGTGGCGAAGTGGGATGGAGGTGTTGAGCGATGGAGATGCTTTGCCGGAGATGTGGCCGGAGCGGAAGAAGGTGAAGGTGTAGGAGGGCGGTGAGATGGAGGTAGTTTAAATCCTCAACACAGTTTATTAAGTTATTTAGGCTTAATTAATCACATGAGAAAGTAACTTAGGTTAACTCGAATTAATGTCGATTGTGTAGTATGCGGTCAAGTTAACCTAAAATTTTAGATTTTTAAATTCTTTTTAACTGGTTGAGTCTAGGTCGTTCACTGGGAGGCATAAGTTAATCTTAATTCACCATTAATTGATAAGGAATAATTAAGATCTAATTAATTAACTAACTATTAAATTAGAATACTTTAAGTCAATGAACATTGCACAAGAATTAGTCAAATTAACACATACAACATTCCATGAATATAGAACATATTTTACACATGTGATTTGTCATTAAAATCAAATAAACATGTTTATTGCAACCATTACATCTTATTACAAAAGATTAAGGCAAGAAAATGCTATACAATTGAGTACAAATGCCTTCTTACATCATTTAAAGCTCAAAATATCAAAAGAGAATATGAGATTACATTATTAAGGCAAATCAACATCTAAAAAATAAAAGTCAAATGACAAAAAAATAAGCAAGACATCTGATTTTCTTCTTTCTATTTCTTTTCTTTATTCTTTCTTCAACCCTTTTCTTCTTGTTATTTCCTCTCTTCTCTATTGCTGCTCTCTCTCTCAGTCCCTCTCTTTTCCTTTACTCTCTGTCGTTGTTTACTCTTCCTTTCTTTCTTTATCTTTACCTCTTTACTGTGCTTAATGGATTCAACACTTAGACAAAAATTTTGTTTTCTAATTGGTGGCTCAGACTGGTCGGGGATACATAGCACCCCCTAGAGGGTGGGACCAGACCCTACTGGGTCCAAGCCTAGTTTTACTTAGGTGTTTTATTTTCCAATTCAAGCCCATGCATAGTATCTGGCCTCCCAGGCCACGCCCACTCGGAGGCTCACGCTCACGCCCACAGGCACACGCACACACACATGTGCAGGTACATGCAACGCATGTACCTGTGCCCAAGCTTAAGTTTCATTTCGCTGCCTGCGTTGACGACCGAGAAGGCTAATGCAGTTTTTCGTAATATACCAATGCCAGCGCTCAATAGTTCCTGAGGTGGGACTATCTGTCTTCACTCCAAGCTGAACTTCGGGTAGGCGTTCCAAAGCTCGATTGAGAGCTCTTGATGTGCTCTACAAGATTGGAACACCAATTTGTTATCCAAGTGAGGTTAAGCCCTTCGATTTGAAGAAAGAAGGTGGAAGGTTTACCATGGCCATTAAGGCCTGCAGAAGGTAATTCCAAGTCTAAGGACCTACAGGAGAGTGTCTAACCTCTAGATGAGGTCAGAATCATTTTCCGTTAATGATTCTGCATCTAATGGCTATTTAGAAAGAGCAAGAAGCTCATGAGCTTCGTTTAGGAGCTTTAGAGCTCCATTTTGTGCTCTAAACAACTTGACAGAGAGCTAAAGACCTTACAAAGAGAATTAAACAACCTTGGCAGGTTGTAAAGATTGTATCTGGGCAGATTTGGCATCCAAATCTCACCAAAAACACAGTAAAAGTAGTTTGGGTTAAAAAATAACCCAAACTAGACAGCGATCTAATTCACACCAAATCCGCAATAAAACTCAATCAAAATAGCTCCAACTCACTCTAAATCATCCCAGAAAGAATTTCAACCTTTTAATTCACATAATTAAATGCTTAATCCTCAAATTGAACCTAAGGTTTGACCATGGTGAGCTCAGAGTTGACTTTCGGAATTCGAGCTTCTCTAAACAAATTAAAGACCTGCAGGAACTCTAATTCACCTCAGAAATCATTCCAGACCTTAAAACTAAGTTTTGAAGCTCCTAAAGCCTTCTCAGACACTATCGCCTGAGCTCAAAAGCGGAGGTGTTCAGTGGAATAATCTAAGGAATTTCAGAGCAATCAAAGATCAAATATGACCCCTACAGGTTTTGCTTGAGCTTACTGTCCTATTTTCAGAGCCTAAAAGCATTACAGCTTCTCCAACTCCACCAGAATTGGAGAAGACAGAGGTTGTTACTGAGCTCCAGGAATTAAATCAACAAAATAAACACTAAATCAAAGTCCATAGAACTCAGTTGTGCATTCTGGAGCTAGTCAGAGCCTATCAAGGGCTAAAGATCAATTTAGACTTGCTGGTGCTGCAGTGAATCCAGAGAATGTCTAGCAATGTACAAAACTCTATCAGACAGACCATTAAAAGGCTTAAGAGCTTCCTGAGGTCACAAGGAACCTCAGGAACTCATCAATTTGTCCAATTGATGATAGAATTAAAGATTCAACAGGGAATTTAGAAATCTTAATCTCTGAGTTTGTATGAACTTAGAGTCAACTGTCTCACTCAATTGAGTGAGGGCTAAGGTTCAACAGAACCTTCCAATGCTCTCTGGGGTTTTAATTAGGTGGAGTAACTCTTTCGAGCTCTCCATTGATAGAGAGGTAGAAAGTTGGAATGGAATTAGGTGTTTATTTTCTATGAGTTATTTATACTAAGTAGGTATAGGATCAGGGCCCTTAGATTATGAAGAGGTGATGGAGGGCCCCAGCGAGTGTGTTCTAATCTCGGAGGCCTCCACCGTGGACAACGGAGGTCACCGGTGAATGTGAAGATGAACTAGGCGATTCAACTGCTAAGAGTGAGGGAAAAGTAGTCCTATGAAATCATGATAAGGAGAGGAAGATGATCGGTGTGTAGGAATGGCAGAAGAGTGGCTCAGACGAGCTCAAAGAGCTCACCGAAGCTGAGGAAGACAGCATACAACTTGAACAATTAGAACTAACTAACTACCTAATCTACTGAACTAAGCTACGCTACACTTACCTAAACCTAATCCTATTGTTACCTGGACGAAGGAGGTTGAGGTGTCTCCATCGAAGGTTCTTAATGGAGGATGAAATCAGAAGGTTGGAGGAAGAGCTCCAGCGAGCGATTTCATGGCGTGGAAGCGGAGTTCGGCAGCACTTCGTCAGAGGACGTAGTGGACGATGGTAGAGATTGGAAGCGAGTGGAGATGATCGGAGGAATAGAACGGAAATAGGAAATGGTCCCTGGAGTAGGAAGAATAGACTATCAGTTAGCTGCGGTTGTGGAAGAGAGTAGGGACCTAACTACTCAAATCGAAGGGATCGAGGGTATTTATAGGGCTCGGCGATGGGCAAAGGGCTTGAATCCGGATAGGTTTACGTCTAGGTATAGCTTAACCTCCGGCATTGTCTCCGATGCTAGAGAGGTTAATGCCTATGCCTAATTAGGATTTATGAATAATCCGGACTGGTGGATGGATTTGAGGTGGTGAGCATAAGCTCCAGGAGCTTTGCGAGGGCGGAATGGCCTCAGATGAGTGGTCATCGGAGGGTGACACCACCGTCGAACGTCAGTTGTTCAAGCAACTGAAGAGGAAATGAAGAAGAAGAAGTGTACATAGGGAGATAAATGCAAGGAAAGATAAGGACCTATTTGAAAGGAAAGGACTCAAATGCAATGAATTCCAAGGATCGAAATGCAAAAAGAGGCTTTTAAGGTTAATTTAAATTATTTTCTTTTCTAAGATTTTATATACATTTATAATTTAGCTAATTATTATACTAAAGCCTTGTATTCACATTTTTGACCCATTTATTTATATTTATTTACTTATTAACTTACTTATGTTATTTAAGAACTTAGGTCTTAAGTTATACTTAAGTTAAATAAGATATTAATTAGGTAACTAATTAATGGTATTTCGACTCCATTTATTAATTAAGTTACTAATAATATTATTTGACTGATAATTTAGCATTTTTAACTTATTTTAACATCCTTTAATGATTTATCCCTTATTACATAATCAACCCTTATATGTACATATTTCTAGCTATTTAACTAAGGAAACTAGCTAATTAGGGGTAATTAGAAGCTATGATAAGCCTCTCATCATACCCCCAAGACAAAGTTTTGCTAGTCTCTAGTAAAATTAACTAGAAATATGATGATTTAAACACCAGGGTTTAAATTATTATAAATAAAAACTAAGTAGAGGAATGGTTAGGTCAGAATTTTGGATATTCAATTTTTTTAGATTTTTATGTATATATAAATAAGTATCCATAAATATGCAGAGCATTCTGTGGAAATCTCTTTACCTAGACTTAAAAACTCAAATACCCTTCTCAAACAAACTCTATTAAAAATAGAGTTTTTGACGGGAATTTATCAAAAATCAGAATCCCAAAAACCCACTTGTTCTCTGTAATCACTCTAAACCCTAGAAACTCAGAATTCAAAGTGTTTAAGAAAGCAAAACTCAAGAGTTGGAAATTAAATTTTATCTCAAAAACTCAATAGACATAAGTTAATCCTTAAGTTTATGAAATTTGATTTTTATCAACCTGAGTTTTAGCAAATTAGCGAGACACTCATTATTAACCAAACTCAGAGTGGTAAAACCCTAATCTGCCAGCCCATAACACCAAGGGTAGACTTCTAGACCTAGGGTTTTTTCAATCTTTCTCCTTTAGGCCTCAACTGCAAGTCCTCAAAACCCGATTTCTTAGACTTCACTGCCCACTACAATGGTTCAGTAGCTATGATTTTAAAGCATCCGTGCTTGTGAAGAGAATTGTCCTAAAGGCCTCCAAAGTTGCAAAAATCTAGATCTTAAGACACCAATTTCCAATCCAGGCTATCCCAATTCAAGCCTTTGGCTTGGCCTTAGTTAGATTTGGTTACTTTCTGATTAAACAACAAAAATACACCAATAAATATGCCATCTTGTGTTATTTCCTAGCACTGCCATTGCATATTAGGTAGCTATAGTTGCATTTGTAAAAAAAGACACTTGCATGCATTTATTTGAGAGGGGGGATAATGCAAATAATTGGCCATGTAATTAACGTCTTCATCAAGGGTTGCATCGAATTTTCACCTTCTTCATTTTTTTATTTTGACTGTGCAATCGTCTCCCTCACGCAGCTCAGGGCATGGGGCATCCACCTGTCCATGCCATTCCTCTGCCCAACTGCATGGCGGGCTTGCTCTGCCTACAGCATGGCTGTGGCAGGTGTCTCCTTTAAAAATCCTGGCCATCTTCCTTGCGAGAGGAGCCTGGAACACACAACCCACAGACAGCTTCATCCAGGCCATCTTCCTCCCCTCTTCCCCTCCATACGCAATAGCTCTTCCACTGAAGAGACACACCACAGGCAGGAGCAAGCTCACAGTGGTCCCATGACCACCACTGTGAGTTCCACCACCACCCAGCTCCTCCGAGAGCAGGTGCGCGTGGTGGTTTCATTCTCTATTTCCATCGTTAAAGCCCTTGGCGCCATTACCGAAGCTCCAAGCTCCAGAGCTCCAGCAGCAACGCAGCGGCCTCCAGCAGCCGCGTAGGCCACCACGTGCACGCCTACGACGTCTGTAGGCTCTCCCTGCACGCACAGGTGCCTTCCAGTGCGCCCGCGCATGCAGAACCAGCCGCAACCGGTTGTCCATCAGCGCGACACTGTAGCTACAGTGCGGTGATTGGGTTATTTCTCACTTATCAGGTCACTGCGTACTCTCTCTCCTCGCCACGACCACCTCCAACCAGTCACCCGTGTCAGCACCAGCGCCCGCATCTGCGGCCGCACCCGCGTCTGCGTCCTCTCCCATTCTCGCCTGCAGCGCAGTGCGTTGCGTTGCCCTCTCTCTCACACTTCCGCTCCCGCCCGCGCACGAAGGCAACATGCACGCCCACTTCAGCGCCCACGCGTAGCCTTATGCGCCTACGCGTGCCCACGCATCAGATGACGCTCTCACCCTCCGGACAACTTAACTCAACCGCTCTCTCTCACACTCCTCCAGCGTGCACTCCTCACTCATAGACACGCCACACTCGTACACGCACACACTTGTATGCTCACACACTCACTTGTACACACATATACATACTTATATATATATACATATATATATTTATATATATATATATACATATTCAAACCTATACAACTATATATAAGTAGATATACATACATACATATATATATAAATATATATATATGTATATATTTATACATATATACATATATACATACATATATACATATATATCTATAGATATAAATACATATATATATTTACACATATACAAATACATATATTACTATATATATATATCTATATAGTTAAATATATATACATATATATCTAGTTATAAATATATATATACCTATATATATATTTACATATCTATATATATATATACATAACTACATACACACACTCCACCGCGCATTATATCGCAGGAATATCTGCACCAGTTGCTGATATTCCCCGATACCCGTGTAAAGAAAGTGCCTCCGCTCACACTCCCACACATCCATCCTACACTGTACGCGGCACTTTGTCCTGTTGGTTGCATCTTACTAGACGTGGACCAACTCGACACTATGCTACATGCCATTTCCACATCCACCCGCACCCCTATACATATGATATATACATATCTATCTATATATAGACTATATTTATTTCTTTACAAGGAACCTATCTTGTTTTTATGCCTCTTTTGTTTCCTGCTATGAAAAGGATAAGAAAAAAGAGCAAAAAAGAAAAGATAATCCTTGTCTTTCAGGTACACAATCTTGCGAATAGTAGGACCAGTTCTTTTGGAAACCCTAAGTTGGCTCAAAGTCAAGAACAATTTGGCTCAAAGCCAAGGACCTGATTTTGAGGGTGTGCCTTAAGGATAATATTATCAACAAAAAAATCTTAAATAGAAAAGAACCAAAAACATAATAAATGCACGGAAGAGATAAATTTTAGGAAAGGCGTAGAAACTTCCTCACCATTAATCCCTGCCTCCCTGAGATCAACCGTGGGCCTAAAAGTGACCAAGATAAAATTAAGTAGGCCAGGTAAAAAAATTTTGTGAAAGATGGTTAGGCTCGATTTAGGTTAACCACTATACACACTTCAACGATAATTTCACCATATTAGCGCAACCTATTCGAGTCCTAACACACCTTTTTCTGGCGCCGTTGGCGGGGAGGTGCGCATTGAGGTAAGTTTCTACTCCATTCCTTTGATTTTCTCTTCTCACACCCTTTTCTTCGTGGATGTTTTTGTTTGTTGGTGTGCAGGTAAACCAATTGCAAGAAGAAGGCAAGCAGAAGATGTGGGCAGATCCAAGGTAGGAACGAGAGCGTGAAGTCGCCGGCGCCACACTGGAGCCTCGCCCACATTGCTGAAAAAGTAGGTCTCTCTCTCTTAGAAACTTAGGTTAACTTGTCACCTAAATAAAAAAAAAGAAAACCCTAAAAACACTTCTTGGGATTTCTTGGGGCAAGTGGATTAAAAATCACTTGCTTGATTGTCTGCTATCACCTCCACTGCCCCAGGATTTCCCACCAAACTTCGCATAGCGAAGATCCAAGAATCTTGATTCTTGAATCTTTTGTCGTGTGAAGTATTCTTTGAGGCAAGATTAAATAGATTGATTGCCATCCCTCCTTGCCTCATTTATCCACAATTCGGGATCACATTTTTTGGTGGGGAGACTTAGAATTGAGTTGATTCCAACTCCACCATGACCTTTCATGTGCCTTAGATTTGATCCCGAATATTTCATCCCCAACACTTTGATTTTCTTTACATTATTCTGTGGTTGAGCCTTGTGTGTGGAACATCATTTTGGTGATTGGGAGTACTTGAATTGAAGTGCTTTGGCTCCCTTTTACACTAACTTAAAATTGACTCGTGCATCCACACATAGAAATTTTCGCCTAAGGAAGCCCATTGCATCTTTAGCATGCATTAACCAACTCACATTGAAGAAGGGTTTTTTGGGCATAGAAGAACTTGTATTTTCTCAAAACCTGGAGATTGGTTGAATTGGTAACTCAGCGAAATCTTAAAAGCCATACTACTTAAGGCTGAAATACTAAAAGCAATTCACCAACTAAAATTCTATTTGGGGAGATTTCCCCATTGCATGCTTGATTTACACACTTTCTAAAAATAACTCACTTGGGCATTACCCGTATACAATGCCCTTCACATTCCTGAAGCACTTGATTCTAAGCCTCTAATTAAAACTGGTAGCAACTTGACCCTTATTAAGGATTGGAGGTCTAACTACCTGCATGTAGCGCCTACATGCTGGTGTGGGTTCCTGCATGCTATCGGGTGTCTAAGACTATGGAAAACGGCCTTTCAATCTGGCCCGGTGGTTCCGCGGTGCTCGCATTTGGTTCCGTAGGTTGTGATAATAGGTAACTTAGATCTTTAGGTCTAAGGGAACATTGTAGAGGTTAGGACTTTGATTGCCTTGATTTTTCATCAAGTGTAACTTTGTGGTGTCATTTCTCTCATCCCCTTTTCCCTTCTTATCTCCCCAATTCTTCCTGCGGTAGTGAATGTTTGGGAGGAGGTCACAAAACCCTGAATTGTTTAAATTGTCTGATAATTTTAGGAAAGAAGCTGAATCGTCATTCTCCACAAACATGGCTGCACGCCCACCCCCAAATCGCGAGGGAGGAAACAACCCTCAAAACCAACTAGGTGGTGGAGCCATGGACCCCATAACCCACCTCCAAGCCCAAATGGAAATGTTTAATGAGCAGATTGAAGCCATTGGGGAAACCTTGGAGGAAATGCAGAACCCTCCCGAATGGGAGGAGCCTAGGTCTCTTAGCTCTTATCAAAATCCCACTGCTACAGAGACCAATGGACAAATTCGGGTCCCCATGGGTGAGGACGATTTTGAATTAAAACCCAATATAATTGGCATGATTAACTTTCACTTCCATGGTCTTGCAAGTGAAGATCCTTTTCTCCATTTGGAAGACCTAACCCGATTGGCTGAAATGGTTAAACCAAGAAACATCGGGTTATCAATTGTCCTCACGAAAATGTTTCCATTTTCGTTGCAGGATAAAGTGTCGCAATGGTTACGCACCCTTGGGAAAGCCATCCATTCATGGGAAGAGATGCGAATAGCATTTCTCAAGAAATTCTTCGCAATCAGGTGAACCAATGTGCTTTACCGTGTTATAACTTCCTTTACACAATAAAAAGGCAAACAATTTCATGAGGCTTGGGAGAGGTATAATGACCTCCTCCGGAAGTGTCCGCACCATGGTCTGCCTAAGTGGCATATAGCCTAGATTTTCTATTATGGGCTAAATGAGACTTTGAAGCAGATTGCAGACGCTTCCTGCGGAAGGAATTTCATGAATAAAGACGAGAATGGAGCATTCGAATTATTTGAAAACATGAGCGAAAACTCAATGAACAATGCCTCCATTGTTGCCCTTAATCGTACCAGCCTGCCCCGTAATGTTCACGAAGTTGACACGGGACCCTCCCATTCATCCACTGATCTTATCCTTATCGCACAGAAATTGGATGAAGTCTTCATCGTGCACAAGAAGCTGGATGAGCTTCTGGCTAATCTCGCCCGTTCTGTGGCAAACAACCCCACCTCACCACTTCGTCACAATCCCAATCCTTCCAACACCAGGCTTATCTCCAGAAACCCCGTGAGATCTTCCTTACCCAGCATCGCGCCGAGCGATTCGGTAAGTCATGTGGATCTGGCTTCTGCAAGCTAGTATTTTGACACGGAGGACCAAGCCTCCGTGTGCTCGGAAGCATATTTACTTGTGGACTCGTCTTCTGGCTTAGAAGACGTTTGTGCCCAGGGGAACAACCCGTTCTCTGCCATGTATAACCCAGGGTGGCGAAATCATTTAAACTTCTCATGGTCCAGCAACCTGCAACACCAAAACCCCGCGGGTGGGCCAATGCGATCGTCTGCACCCATCATCCCAAGGGCCCAGTCTAATCCTGTGGCAAATCCACCATCGAGTCCTTCCATACTGCAAATAGAACACGCATCAAGTCCTCTTGATAAACTGATGCGAATGATTACAGAAATGTCTAAGTGCCATGAAGAGAACATGACCTCTCTTCAGCACCAATTGGCGCAGCAGAATGCTAAGATTAGTCAACTACATATGGTGACTCGATCTCAGGGCACTCTTCCAGCCCAACCTGTTCCCAACCTGCAAAATTTCATACCCCATGGTCCTCAACCACAGGTACGACCTTCTCAAGGGCAGGTTCATCAGATTCTGCAGGCTTCGAGCATTCCACCGGGATATTAGGCTAATCCCGCAGCAACTACACCTCACCCTTATGTCCCTATTGTGAACCCTCCTCCGCCTTATGATCCCACTGGACCCGTGACGTCCAATGCGATTACTACGAGGAGCGGTAAGCAAACCATCGATCCGCCTCAACCTGATCCTGGCCCATCTTTTTCATCTCCCTCTCATTCGGGATGCGCACTGCATTCGCGAGAGGACGATACACCTAAACTAGCACTAGAATCGGTCCCATTCCCTGAGGCTCTACTGAGGGAGCCAAAAGGCAAGAAAAAGGATATGCAGGCCTTCGATAACCTGTGTAATTTATTCAGGGATGTTGAAATCAAGGTACCCCTACTAGAGGATATCGACCACATACCTACTGTCGCTCGATTTTTCAAAGACTACACTACACCCAGGCGACAGTCAAAGAAAATGAAGAATTCGGTGGTTCTCTCGCCTCATGCAAGTTGTGCTATACTGTCAAATCTACCACCAAAGAAGAAAGATCCGGGCACACCGCTTATTTCTTGTAGCATCCAAGGCTGCAATTTTAACCATGCCCTGCTTAATCTAGGATCTTCCATCAATCTTATAGCAACCATCATGCTTGAGAAATTTGCCTTAGGAAATCTGAAACCCACCCCTATCACGTTACAGTTGGCTGACCGTTTTGTCAAAATACCAAAGGGTGTGGTGGAAGACGTGGTGGTTAAGGTCAATAGTCTTTGTTTTCCTGTTGACTTTCTTGTTTTGGATATGGAAGTTCCTAACTCACTTTCTGATTGTCCGATCATCCTTGGTCGACCTTTCTTAGCCACAGTCCGTGCCCATATCGATTGCGAGTTGGGCTGTACTGAGATTGCCATTAGATCTGAGAAGCTCAAGCTTAACATCTTCAAGGTAGCCAAGAACTTTGATTGCGATTGCATCGAGGATGACACGTCTGACGAGGACATGGCCGTCAGTGCGTGTATCGGACTAATAGGGACCTATTCTGACTACTGTGGATTGCCTTTAAACATAGACGATTGCCTGACCGACACATATTGTGATGATCCCCCATCCCTCCCTTTTCCCGTACCTTCTTCTGACCAGACTTCTGACGAGGTTTTCTCTGCTTCCCATACCTCGTGGTCTGAGTCATATTCAGGCTACTTACCGCCGATCCACACTCTTGAAGACCGGATTGCCCTTTCTTTCCAGCCAAATCAAGCGGAATTGCAACTCCACACTGGGACCTTGAGGTCACATACTGCTCACTAGGGCTATCCCTTTTTGTATCCATCAATCCAAGATGCCCCTCTTCTTCGCCAAACTAAGGGCCAACTTCTTCCTTCATGCCTCATTCTGAGTCCAGCTGGGGACGTTAAATTCAGCACTCGTTGGGAGGCACCCCAGCAACACTCCTCCACTGTCATGTACACTTCACTTCGCACCTTTTCACTTCACCACCCACCCTACCACCCTGCTATATACCTTGCACTTCAGCTCTCGCTCCCCGATCTTTGGACCTTCCTCTACCCTGCATGCATATGAGGACATAGCATCGTTTGCATGGGGGGGTGGATAGGCATCCATAGGATCTGGGTATTATATGGTATCATGCAACTTCCATCCATCTATAATTATGTAGATAGCATAAAAAAAAAAAGGTGTTTAGTAATGATCCAAAAGCTGAAACTAAAATACAATAAGTGTTTATGGATATTCAACCAATATTTTGAAGACTTTCCAGGCCACAGAAGCTTGATTCGCTCAGGCTCAGCTTAATTCACTTGAGCATTAACAAGATAGACCAGAATCTCTCCTAACTAAGGATGTATTCATGTACCTAAGACATCAGTACAGGATCCGTTGGTTTGCTTCTACTCGAGAGCCTAAGTAATCTTGGTTCACACTACACATATCAAGAAAGACCAGGTGAATATAAGATCCAACCTTAGTGTTCATTAAGGAAGGTGGAGTCCTTACCTGTGCGCACAGGTAGACTTTTTATCCCAGGCTTTAGTCTTGTGTCTAAGAGAAACTCTTTCCACCAAAAAGGAACTCTCCCACCAAAAGAAAAGTGTGCTCCTCCAAATAAAGTTGTAAGAGATATACTAACACTTGTTTCAAAAAAAAAAAACTGTGCAAATAAGTTAGTATATCTCGCAAATACCTATAAAGTCTTTTTCCTAAAAAGTTTTTCAAGGCAAGTTACAAATACGCTGTTTCTACCATATATTCTTTGAGCCACAAATGCAATAAAATGAGAGTTGAGTTTTCCATCATCTTTTTAAGGGCCAATCTGAAGACACGAGCTGAAACTGGGACCAACCTGCACTTAAAGATTTGTGAAACCCTGGGCTTGAGTCTTAATGTTCATCTGGTCAGTCTTGATCCTTCACTATGCACAAGCCACAATCTCTTGAGCTCTCGAGTACGGAAAAAACCTTCTAAGTCCTGGAAATCGTACTTAAGGTTTAAATATCAAGAGTCCAGGTTAGTTAAGAGATGCTCTCTGTAACATAAGACTTAAAGTACTGGTAGTCTTCTCTGTTATTGGTTCTCACAATATCCAACAAATAAACACACCCATGTCGCCTCAGAAGAAAATCTTCAACTTAAGATCATTTCTAAATACAATACAAAATGCTTTGCTAGGGACTAGCAAAAGATAGGCATGGGGGTATGATTGCACAGCAAAAATGCACCAATAAATATGCCATCTTATGTTATTTCCTAGCACTACCATTGCATATTAGGTAGCTATAGTTGCATTTGTAAAAAAAGACACTTGCATGCATTTATTTGAGAGGGGAGGATAATGCAAATAATTGGCCATGTAATTAGCATCTTCATCAAGGGTTGCATCGCAATTTCACCTTCTTCATTTCTTCATTTTGACTTTGAAATCGTCTCCCTCACGTGGCTTAGGGCATGGGGCATCCACTTGTTTGCGCCATTCCTCTGCCCAACTGCATGGCAGGGATTGCTCTGCCTACAGCATGGCTGTGGCAGGCGTCTCCTTCTTTAAAAAGCCTGGCCATCTTCCTTGCGAGAGGAGCCTGGAACACACAACCTGCAGACACCTTCATCCAGGCCATCTTCCTCCCCTCTTCCCCTCCATACGCAGTAGCTCTTCCACTGAAGAGACACACTGCGGGTAGGAGCAAGCTCACAGCAGTCCCATGACCACCACTGTGAGTTCCACCACTGCCCAGCTCCTCCAAGAGTAGGTGGGCGTGGTGGTTTCATTCTCTATTTCCATCGCTGAAGCCCTTGCCGCCATTGTCGATGCTCCAAGCTCTGGAGCTCCAGCAGCAGCGCAGCAGCCTCCAACAGCCGTGCAGGCCACCGCGGGCACGCCTGCGATGTTTGCAGGCTCTCCCCACACGTGCAGGTGACTTCCAATGCGCCTGCGCACGCAGAACAGGCCGTAACTGGTTGTCCATCCCGTGCGGCACTGTAGCTACTGTTCACGCCTCTCAGCGTGACACTATAGCTACAGTGCAGTGACTGGGTTGTTTCTCACTTATTCGATCACCGCACGCTCTCTCTCCTCACCGTGACCGCCTCCAGCCAGTCGCCTACGTCAGTGCCAGTGCCTGCATCTATGCCCGCAGCCGCATCTGCATCCGTTCCCGTTCTCGCCCGCAGCGTAGTGGGTTGCGCTACGCAGTGCGCTGTGTTGCCCTATCTTTCACACTTTCGCTCCCACCTATGTGCGAAGGTAGCACTCACACCCACTCTAGAGCCCGCGTGCTGCCTTGTGCGCTTGCACGTGCCCGCACATCCAAATGACGTTCTCATCCTCTAGAAGACTTAACTCAACCACTCTCTCTCACACTCCTCCAACGTGCACCCCTCACTCATACACAAACCACACTCGTACACACACACTTGTACACTCACACACTCACTTGTACACACCTATACATACTTATATATATATATTTATATACATATTCATACCTATACGACTATATATAAGTACATATATATACATACATATATATATATGCCTATATATTCATACATATATACATTTATACATACATATATACATATATATCTATAGCTATAAATACATATATATATTTACACATATACACATACATATATTACTATATATATATATCTATATAGTTAAATATATATACATATATATCTAGTTATAAATATATATATATCTACCTATATATTTATTTACATATCTATATATATACATAACTACATATACACACTCCACCGTGCATTATATCATAGGAATATTTGCACTAGTTGCTGATATTCCCCAATACCCGCATAAAGAAAGCGCCTCCGCTCACACTCCCACACATCCATCCTACACTCTACGTGACACTTCGTCCTGTTGGTTGCGTCTTACTAGACGTGGACCAACTCGACACTATGCTACATGCCATTTCCACTTCCATCCCCACCCCTATATATATAATATATACATATCTATATATATATAGACTATTTATTTCTTTACAAGGAACCTATCTTGTTTTTATGTCTCTTTTGTTTCCTGCTATTAAAAAGATAAAAAAAAAGAGTAAAAGAGAAAAGATAATCCTTGTCTTGCAGGTACTCGATCTTGTGAATAGCAGGACCAATTCTTTTGGAAACCCTAAGTTGGCTCAAAGCCAAGAACAATTTGGCTCAAAGCCAAGGACCTGATTTTGAGGGTGTGCCTCAAGGACAATATTATCAACAAAAAAATCTTAAACAGAAAAGAACCAAAAACAAATAAATGCACGGAAGAGATACGTTTTAGGAAAGGTGTAGAAACTTCTTCACCTTTAATCCCCACCCCCCTGAGATCCACCCTGGGCCTAAAAGTGACCAAGATAAAATTAAGTAGGCCAGGTATAGAAATTTTGTGAAAGATGGTTAGACTCGATTTAGGTTAACCACTATACACACTTCAACGATAATTTCACCATATTAACACAACCTAATCGAGTCTTAACACTTTCTCCTCACCAATTTTCTATCCCGAGGTCAATACTTTTGTGTATATCTCCCCGGTGGACCACTGGGTCTCTTATTCCTAATTTTTATCTCCATATTTTTCTTCAACTCTTTTCTATAGGATAGAACACCCATATGTAGCGAGGTGCTCTTTTATTTGATGGAATGAAGGGTAGCATCCATTTGTACTGAGATGCTTTATTTGGTGGATAAACTGCATAAGCACCCATTTGTAGCGAGGTGCTTAACTGCAGGGTGTTTTATTCCCTTCTTATATTTTTTTTTCTTTTCTCCTCCTCACTTTTCTTACTAACATAATGCTCCAATTCTTTTTTCTAGGTGAGTGGCACATCCTTCACCCTTTCAAGAGCCGCCCTGTAGAAATCCTTATACTAAAGGGGATTTAGAAACGATCTCTTAACCTCTGTGTTTTCGCGATCTCAGATGCAAAAAGATAACTCTATGTGTGTGAAGTTTGGACGCTTAGGTTACTTAGCTCTCAAACCAGAGTTTGGATAGCAAAGCCATTCACTCTCAGGTCCTTTAAACTCTTAGTTTCCTCTCGCAGGATCTGTCAAGACACAATTTGCCAAGTCTAGATGAATGTCCTTAGTTGATTAAGCTAACTATAGCCTGATAGAACTTAAGACTAAGATTCTACCAACTCTTTATTTAATTAACTCTAAATATCTAGCCTTTTTACTTAACTTGGTGGTAAAAACATATGTTCAAGAAGTGAAAGGACTTAGTCTAATTGACCAAGAAAGTTACAATTTAATTCCAAACTCAAGTTTTAAACTTAATACATCTTAGTTACTTTATTTAAGGGTAAAGAGCAGGAAAAACAGATCCTTAGGGTTTCAGATTCTAACTTAAACAAAATCCCATTCCAAATTTGGCAAACAGATGCACATTTTGAAAAGATTATTTAAGTGAAAATCTAAATGAGGGGAAACATAGATCTTCAATAGCCATGAAAACATGAGAGAGAGAGGAAGAGAGAGCGATCGGCATCGGGCAGCGGGTGTGGTGTTGCGGAGGCATCTAGGGCTGGAGATGTAGGTGAGTGGAGGATGTGGAGGTCGAGGAACTGGAGGAGAAGGGAGCGGGTCTGGCAGGAGAGGGTTGGTAGGATGTCTGAAAACTTTCCAAGAAGGCCCTGGAGGAGGTTGAACAGCAACGTTCTTTGTTTCATATGTCGACAAAGGGGGCATTTGGCGGCGATATGCAGAAACCCTTTGATTTGCTTGGCGTGCAGGGGCGAAGAGCACAAACACGATTCCTGCCCAGGGAGGAAGCCGCTGCAGACAAAGATGGAATTCTCGCGCCCTGTTTGGATGGTGAAGAAAGAGGCCCAACTGCCACCGCCACCGACGTTTGGCAGGCATTCAATTGACGTGGAGATCCCGATTTCTGAAGAGATCTCATCTGCAAAGATCATGCTGAGGGGCGCTCTAATTGGCGAGATTATGGCAGGCAAACCATCGATAGAAAGGCTTCAAGACCTGGTATGTTCCCTAAATCCTTTGTCTGCTGGCTGGAAGGTAGCTATGCTTTCCAAATCTTGCCTTCTGGTATATGGTTTGGGCATGATGGATGTTGAGTGACTAAGATTTTGTTCGAGCTCATTTGAAGAGTTTATTGTGATTTGGAGAATGGTGTCCCCCTTTGATGGGGCTCTCCCTGATCAGCCTCCTCAAAGAGTGGGTTCTAAGAGGATTCTTCTTGAGATTAATGGAGCAAAGAGGTGGTTATATGGAGGTTGCTGAGAATTCTGTGATAGAATCAGAGGCGCTTAGCAGCAAAGTGGAGGGCAGGATAGGAAGGGAGCTGGTACTCAGAAATGGCAGCAGAGCTCTCAAAGAGGTGAACCAAGTGCAGTTCTCAATTCCTACTGGTCTGAAATATGGCAGTGGATCCAATCAGAAAAGAGGTGTGGGTAGATCTTCTTATATGCTTAGAAGGAAAAGGAAGGAGAACTTGCCCCCTATTGAGGAGCAGACTATTGCAAGCTCAATTATAGTTGAGTTTGTTGGCTGTGTGGCTCAAGGGGATCAATCTGGCAAGGAATGAGAGTGATGACTTAGAATGTGCGTGGTTGCGCAATAAGATGAGAAGGACTTCCTTGTGTAGATATCTCTCTAAGTGGGAGATTGATTATGCTCTCCTTCAAGAGACACATTTAGAGATGGAGAATGGTCAAGAATGGGATTGCTTTAAGCTATCTAGTCGCAGTGATGATGTGGTAAAGATTGCATCTGGAAGGTTAGGTGGAATGGCCTTTTGTTGGAGAAAGTCTTGCCTTTTGGTAACTAAAGTCATTCATGACAGGCACATGCTTACTTGCAGATGCCAATCTCCCTAAGGAGATTTGGAATGGTTTGTGTCATGCATTTATGGCCCTTGTGTGGCTGTAGACAAGGCTGGTCTTTAGGAAGATCTCTTTGCAATGCGCCAAAGAGTGCAGGAGGTCCCTTGGCTGCTAGGGGCTGACTTCAATTGTCATATCTCAAGTGATGACAATCCTGATGGGAGGTTGAACAGCTCAATGGTAGGCTTTCAAATGGTTGTGCAGAATATGGGTTTTACAGAATACCCTATTAGTGGAGTGGAGTTTACTTGGAGAAATGGCAGTGGACAAATTTCTAAATTGGACAGGTTTTTTGGCAGTCCTAGCTTATTGGAGAGGCATCAGTTATCAGCAGTTTTGAGCCTTGATAGTCCTTTCTCTGATCATACTCCGCTTGTATGGGACAGTGGGACGAATTCAAACATTGGATCCTATTTCAAACTCAAGAGATCTTGGTTTAGGGAGGAAGGTTTTGTGTAAATGGTATCTCAGTGGTGGCAGAACAAGGCTGTGCAAGGGTCTGCTACACAGCAGCTAGCTGTAAAACTGTCAGGCCTACGTGACATGCTAAAAGAATATGGGCAGGCAGTGGCTTTGATCAGAGAACATAAGAGGAGGGAGGATCTAGCAGTGATCAGAGATTTGGATCTAAGGGAATGCAGGCAGTCTTTGAACCTCCAGGAGTAGCAGCAAAGGCAGCAGATGTAGTCTGTAGTGCGGGAGGAGGACCTGAAAATAGAAATGGACTGGCGTGAAAGATCTAGACAACTATGGCTCAAAGAGGGTGATGTGAACATGAAGTTTTTCATCTTGCAGCCAATGTTAGGAGGAGATTCAGTCTTATCTCATCAGTTAAACTAGAAGAGAGAACTGTTACTTCTGTTAGTGAAATCAGAACTGAAGCAGGTAAATATTTTAAAGAACTATCCAAGGCTACTCCAAGAGGCTCTTGCAGGATGGCATCGGTGGATTTCCCTTGTGTCTGTTGTGATCAGAGAGACATGTTAGTTACTCCTATATCTGAATAAGAAGTACTAAAAGCAATTAAAGATTTAAATAATGAAGGGGCCCCTGGTCCGGATGGGATTCAGGTTTTCTTCTACAGAGAACTGTGGAGTGTTGTCAAGGTGGATGTATTGATGGTTATTCATGAATTTGAACTGGGCAACTTTGGTTTTGAGAGGTTGAATTGATCCTATCTGTTTCTACTTGCTAAAAAATCAGGTGTGGAGAGGTTTTCTGACTACAAACCCATTGCACTGTCTAATTCCATTTACCTTATTATCAGTAAGATTATAGCCAACAGACTGTGGGAGGTTTTGAAGGACTTGATAATGCCAGTCTAGTCTGCTTTTCTTCCTGGGAGATCACTACAGGAGTATTTCGTTATAGTGCAAGAGTTGGTAATGGGTTGGCACAGGAGAATGGCCAAGTCCTTTTTATGGAAAGTAGATTTCTCCAAGGCTTATGATTCAGTCTTCGGGTCGTATTTGTGGGAAATTCTTAAAAGGAGGAAATTTCCACCTTTGTTGATACAGTGGGTGAAGAGATGCATCACGACAGCCTCCTTTTCCCCATTGATAAATGGGAAACCATGTTGTTCTTGGATTCAACCCCAGTGTGGAGTTAGGCAAGGATGCCCACTTGCCCCTCTGACTTTCAATCTCACGGTGGATACTTTGGCAAGATACACCTGCAAACTGGCAGTGGATGGATTCATTACGGGGTATTCAATGTCGAATAATAGGGCTTTAGCTCCCATACTCCAATATGCAGACGACACTATTTTTTTTGTGGAAGGGGGGAAGAGGGAAGTGCAAGTGCTTTTACATATGGTAAATATTTTTGGGGAGATTTCTGGTCTCAAACTTAATGGAAACAAATCCTCCCTGGTCTGTTTTAGGATGAATGGAATGATACAGAATGACATTTCTACCATTCTGGGTACACTTGTGGTCTCACTACCTATCAAATATCTGGGTTTACCTTTGAAATGCACTAAAATGAGGAAAGCAGATTGGTCTTTCCTATATGAAAAGGTCGCTACGAAATTAGAGGGCTGGAGCAGTAGATACCTATCGAAAGGGGGGAGGTATATATTACTGAATTCTGTCAACACTTCAATTCTAGTTTTCTTTTTCTTTATTCTCAAAGCCCCAAAGTCAATCTATAAAAAACTTGATGTGATGCGCAAAAGATTCTTTTGGAAAGGGGCCTCTCACCAAGGGGCTTTTCTTCAACATTTGAAGTGGGATTCAATCTGCAAGCCAAAAAAGATTGGTGGCATGGGTGTTAGATCCCTTAAGGAATTTAATGATGCTTTACTGTTGAAGTGGGCTGTTCGGTTACTACAAGGGAAAAAAATGTGGACAGAAATAATTCAGGACAGCTATGGGCTGCCAATGATGAGAAGAATCGTCTAAACCCCCATAAACCATCTCCCTTTTGGTCTTCAGTGGTGCGTGCCCTGAGGGACAATTAGAATTTTTTCTAATTTGTATTAGGTGATGGGAAAAGCTTCAAATTCTGGTTAGAGAATTGGGTACCTGGGGGGTGTTTAAAGACAGGTTCCCCCTCACTTATGCAGTGGCTTCGGATAAAAATGCTGTGGTGCCTGATTATTGGGATGTGGAATCTGAGCAGTAGTCTTTTAATAATGTTATGTGCAATTGATTGCACCGCAAAATATGCCTGCAATAATGCATTCTTGTGCTATTTCCTAGCATTACCTATGCATATTAGGATTCTATAGTTGCATTTTGTAAAAATACATGCATTCATGCATTTAATTAAGAGAGGAGGAGAAATGAATAAGTGGCCTTGCATTTTACATTTTCCTAAAGTGCATCCTTGCAAAATCCACATCTTTTTATTTTTTCCACTTGATTTTTCCCTACGGCTGCTGCAACTTCTCCTCATGCCCTCTCGCTGCCCTTCCCATTCCCTGCGGCTGCCATTCCTTCCCTCTCCCTAAAGCATCCATGCATGAAGCCATGCCTTCTCCCCTTATAAAATAGCCACATCATCTTCTTCTTCAGGAGGTCTGTCGGCAGCAGCAGGAAAAAGAACTCCACCAGCAAGCCACCGCCGTCCTCCCCTCCATTCCCCTCCATACGCCGGTCCTCCTCCGAGGAGAAACCCGGTGGGCAGGAGCTCACTGTGGTGCACACCACCATAGTGAGACCACCACCGCCCAACTCTTCAAAGAGCCGGTGGGCATGGTGGCTCTTCTTTCATTTTATTTTCCATTCCCGCAACTTCCCGCCATTGGAGCTGCTTCAAGCTTCGCAGCTCAGCGAAGGCAGCAGCAACAGCAGCAGCCCCAGTAGCTTCCTCGCATGTCTGCAGGTGCCCCAGGCCCTCTGCGCATGCCTGCAGGCCTTCCCCGCTTTTGCTTCTCCGCTCTGTCGCACACCCTCTGCGCCCGCAACCGGCCACTGCGCGCCTCTGCAGCGGCCGGCCAAGCCTCTCCCTGCCCCCCTGCCGCAAAAGCAAGCTTTCGCGCAAGCTGTAGGCGCCCTCGCCCTCCAGCCCCGCATGCTCAGTCGCGAGTTCTCGACTCTCGCAACCGGCAAACGCAGGCCTTCTCCTCTGCGCGAAGGCGCGCCCACTAGCGTAGAAGCTCCAGACGACGGGCCTGTAGCGCAAACGACTTAACTCTCCTCCTGCAGTGTGGCTGCGCTCCGTTCTCTCCTCTCTTGCCCGCCCTCTCCTACCCTCTCTCTCGCTCTCTCCCTCTCTCTCTCACTCTCACTCACAACACTCTCTCACACTCTGCACCGACTCACACACAGACCTACACTCACACTTACACACACCCACACACACATAAACACTACTATAAACATATATATATATACATATATATATATATTTATATACATATATATATATTTTTTTTTTTCTTATATTTATACATATAGTAGTATCTATATACTTATGTATTAGTATACATATATATATATATATTTATATATATACACATATATACATATACTTATATAAATATACATATATCTATATATATATTACCTATATAACTAAGTATAGATACATATATATATATATATATATATACATATATACACACCTATATATATACATACATAGACATATATACATATCTACATATACTACTATGCATATACATATATATATATATATACTTACTTACATCTATCTATATAGTAGTATTAGTATACTTATATACATATATATATATATATATCTATATACTTATATATATAGTTATATATATATATATACATATATATACATATCTAGATACATATACCTATATACCTATATATATACATCTATATAGTATTATATACATACATACATATATATATATATATACATCTATACATATATATATCTATAACTATATATATACATACATATATATATATATATATATACTTAGCTACATATATTACTATATACTTATACATACATAAATATATACCTCTATATAGTTATATATACATACACATATATATATGTATACATATACACCTATATATATATACATATATATATCTACCTATATATATATACCTATACATTTATAACTATATATATATGCATATAGATATATTTACTTATATACCTATATATATATTTTCACATTATTTACCATACGCTGTATCGCAGGAATATCTGCACCAGTTGCTGATATTCCCCGATACACGCGTACAAAAAGCGTGGTCGCATACATCATCCACCATCCATCCCACACTCCACGCGGCACCTAGTCCTGTTGGTTGCATCTCTCTAGACGACGACCAACTCGACACCGTGCTACACTCCATCGCCGCCTCCACCCTCACCCCTTTATATACATAATATATACATATATACATATTGTATTTACTTTATTTCTGTTTCGCTTTTCTATTAGTAAAAAGATAAAAAAAAAACATATAAAAGAGAAAAGATAATCTTTGACTTGCAGGTACTCCATCTTCCGAGTAGCAAGACTAGTTTTAGGAACCCTGTTTTGGTTCAAAGCTAAGAACTCAATTTTGAGGGTGTGCCTCAAGGACAAAAATTACCAAAAAAAAATCTAAATAAGGAAAACACCAAAAACACAATAAACGAATGGAAGAGACTCGTTGTAGGAAAGGCGTAGAAACTTAACTTGTACCCCACTTCCCTGAGTTCGACCCTGGGCCTAAAAGTGACAAGATAAAATCAAGTAGGCCAGGTTAAAAATTTTTGTAAAGAGATGGTTAGGTCCGATTTAGGTTAACCACTATACACATTTCAACGATAAAATCATCATATTAACAACCTATCCGGGCTCGACCATATAGCAATACTCATGAAATATGAACACGAGCAGAGAATGAATGTCTCATGCAAGAACTTACTACCTTCAAACCCATGCCTCATGAATATGACACATACAAATGGGAGGGTAAGTTTTCTGCTGCGGCTGCTTATGACAAGCTAATTAATTCTTCCAGGATGGCAGAATTTGATGAGGTGGGGAAGAAGTTATGGAATTAAAAATACCATTGAAGATACAAATTTTTTTCTGGCTCTGTAGAAGGGATGGTCTGATTACAAGAGATCTGAGGCATAGGAGAATGGGTACTCCCACTCAGTTTTTCCACCTATGCAGGATGCATAATGATTCTAGCATTCATATTTTTTCTTCATGTGTGATCACTGATTATGTCTAGAGGAGAGTCTGTAATGATTCTCTCCCCACATGGAAGAATCTGTGGTGGTATCTTGTGGATGGGAATAAGCCATGTTTACATATGGTGGCTATGTTATGGTCTATATGGAGGGCTAGGAATGAGTGTATTTTTCAGGAGACCCCAGAGTATGTGGATAAGATTGTAAATTGTTGCTGGAGTCTCATATAGCATTGGGGTTTGATTATGTAACTGTTTCATTTTTATTAATAAAAGCTCTAATGGTTTGCTATCGGTGAATCGATAGCATTCCTTTCTTTCTCAAAAAGAAAAAAAATCTCAATAAGGATTCCATGCTCTTATAAAATACTATTTAAAATATATATATATATATATTTGGTTTCTGACCTAAAAGCAAAATTAAGCTCTTAATTACTAATATAATTAAGTTTAAATGTATTTTTGGTATCTTCTTTTTCTTCTTTATTATAAATGCAAAACCCCTTTGTTATCTTTATGATTTTTTAATTTTTAAATTTTTATATTTATATATTTTTGTTTTTATGTTTTATAAAATTTTCAAATTTTTATGAATTTTTCAAAAATTTTTAAATTTTTTAGGGTATTTTTTCTTTTCTAATTTTTTAATTTTTGGTATTTCTATTTTTTTAAATTTTATGAGTATTTAATTTTTTTTGTTTTTGTATTTTCCCTTTTATCTACAAATACACTTGAAGTGAAAATTGTCGCTTCACACCCCCAAGCCAAAATATTACAATGTCCTCATTGTAAGAAGGGTGGAAAAAAAATATTATACTTCACTTAGTGTAGGGTGACGGAAGGAGTCGGATAGAGGAGATCAAAGATCTCTGTGCGGAAGATTTCTATTCTAACCAAAGGTCAGAGTTGTTAGTCAGACTAAGTAAAGGTAGTCAGTGTAAAATAAGTAACAATTCAAGTACCGATTCGAGTGTGTGTGTAGAGAAAAGTGTAAAAAATGGGAAACAGCTATATACCGAATGAGCGGTGGAATGATGGATGTAAACCCTAGTGGAGCATGTAACAGTCTCTAATAAGACCCAAAACATGTGGTTCCAAGAAAGGTTTTAAGCATTGACCATTAACTTTGAAGGCTTGATCTTTGTTGGGTTCAGTGATTTCGATAGCTCCATTGTCGAAGACTCTAACTAAAATAAATGGACCTTGCGATTTAGAACTAAGTTTCCCAAGGAAGAGCTTTAGACAGGCATCAAAGAGCAACACCTTCTAACCAGGTGCGAAAGATTTACGGAAAATGTGTTTATCATGGAAGGCTTTAAGTTTTTCCTTATACAGCTTTGAACTTTCATAGGAATCATGATGTAATTCCTCAAGTTCACTAAGTTGCAACCTACGGTGCTCACCAGCCTTCGTGAGGTCCAAATTATAGGCTTTAATTGCCCAATAGGCCTTGTGTTCAATTTCTACAGGAAGATGATAGGGTTTCCCATAAATAAGTCTGTACAGTGACATGCCTATTGGTGTTTTGTGGGTGGTCCTATAAACCCACAAAGCCTCGTCTAATCATAAAGACCAATCCTTCCTATCAGGTCGGATTGTCATTTGAAGGATCTTTTTGATCTCCCGATTAGAGACCTCGGTTTGCCCATTGGTTTGATGATGATAAGGTGTAGAAATACAATGTGTAACCTCATACTTTCTAAGTAGGTTCCTAAATTGGGCGTTGTTAAAATGGGATCCGCCGTCAGAAATGATAGCATGAGGTACCCCAAAATGAGCAATAATATGACTTTGTATGAAAGGAATGACAACTCGGTGATCATTTGTGTGTGTGGGTATGGCTTCGATCCAACGAGATACATAATCAACTGCAAGTAAAATATACTTGAAGCCAGAAGAGGACGAAAACGGACCCATGAAATCTATGCCCCAGATATCAAAGATCTCATAGACTACAATTGGGTTCAAAGCCGTCATGTCTTTTTTGGACATGCTTCCAAGAGTTTGGCAACAGCTACATGCCTTACAAAATGTTTATGAATCTGCAAATAAAGTGGGCCAATAAAACTTGCATTGCAAAACTTTTGTGGCGGTCTTATGACCAGAAAAATGATCGCCACAAGCCTGGTCATGACAAAAGGAAATAATAGAATCAATCTCAAAAGAGGAAACACAACGCCTGATGATTTGATTGTTGCAGAGTCCAAACAGATACGTATCTTCCTAGAAATTGTATTTGGCTTCTAATCTGAGTTGTGATTTTTGATTCCCATCCCAATCAGGTGGGAATTGATGTGTAACCAAATAATTGACGATGTTTGCATATAAAGGAAGATCTGACGATATAGCCAAAAGATGTTCATCAGGGAAGTGCTCAATGATTGAAGGAGATGATTTAATAAACTCCGAAGGAAGGGGGGAAAGGCGGTTGGCAACAACATTCTGTCATCTCGCCTTATCACGAATATCTAGGTCAAATTCTTGCAAAAGCTAGATCCATCTGATCAACCTAAGTTTTGTGTCCTTTTTGGATAGGTGTTTGATAGCAGAGTAATCAGAGTACGCAATGATTTGAGATTCAAGTATATAAGATTTGAACTTTTCTAATCCAGGTACTATCATTAGTAATTCCTTTTCTGTAACCGTGTAGTTCCTTTGTTGTCAACGTTTCTGTGCAGATTTAAAGGCGTATTACGTTGCAGTAGAACCGACAAAACGTTTAAACAAATAATTTTATTACTCGAACAACTAGAGTATCCGAGGTCGAACACAGGGAGCAAACTCAGTACTTTGTAAAACCCAAGAATACAACTGTTAAAGGCAAATATAATTGATTCAAAGAGTTTTTAAGAAAGATGTAAAAAAAAAATAGAATTAGACGTCTGATTTATGTGTCAGACGTCTTAAATGTGATCTTTCTTTCTCTTTTTCTTCTTCTGCTTTGCCTTTCGGATCTCTTTGCAATCTTCCCTTGTCCTTCTTCTTCTTCTCCTGCGAAGACTTCTAACCTTTCTGCTTTCCTTCTTCTCTCGCGAAGACTTCTTTCTTTCTTCTTCTTCTGTCTTGCTTCTCCTTTCTTCGTTGCCTTCTTCTTCTTTGTCTTGCTTCTCCTTCTTCTGCAATCAGCCTGCCTGCACAGGGAACAAAACCTAACCCTTCTCCCTCTACCCGCGCGTGTCTCTCTCTCAAGCAATTCACTCTAACCGCTCTACCAGAGCCAGTCTCAATCGGGTCGGATCGTACCCGGGACCAGGCGCACCTGCAGGTGTGTGATGCACGAGGAGTGCGTAGGTCTAGGTCGGGTCGGATCCGCCAGGTCCGCGTGGTCAGGCCGCGGACGAGGCGGGTGGGGAGGGACCTCACCCCTGTGCTTACTGAGGCGATAAGAATAAAACGTAAAAACAACTTATACGGTACCTGCCGGTTGCAATCCCACGATGTGGGACTATCTGGTCTCGCCTTCACGCGCGCCTGCAGAAACCTCGTCGTGCGATTGCCCCGCAGCTGCTGGCTCTGCTAGCGCTCCTCGGCTGGATTCGTTCACCTCGCGACACTTGCGTTAGTATGCAGCACCTGTAGTCTGGAAGACCGGGTGCCTGGAGCTTCGCGGGAGCTTCATCAGAGGTCGTCCATGGCGGCAGCAGCTCGAATCCTGTCGTACACAAAACGCGCCTCTCGGCCAAATCAGAATAGATAGAGACCTTCGCCGTGGCACGGCGAAGGCGGTGGGCAGTGCAGCAGGCCGCAGGTCGGCCTAGGCGTGCGTGCCTAGGTCAACCTGTGGCCGGAGATGGTGGGTTGGTCGGGGGGTGGTTGTGGAGGGCTGGAGTGGCAGTGGGAGGGTGGAGTGTGTTCCTGGAGGTGAGGCGGAGCTTCCGAGGTGGTTGGCGAGCCGTGTGGAGGGCTGGAGTGGTGTGGGCGGCTCGCCGGAGTGCGGTCGGAGGCGAAGACGATGGAGGTGGTTAGCGTCTGTCGAGGGTCGATCAAGGGAGATAACAGGGGGAAAAGAGAGAGGAGAGGATGGAGAACGTATCTGGGGTTGTCTGGAGTGAAGGGAGGCAGTGGAGAGGACGGCTCGTGACTGCCGTCGTCGGGGAAGAAAGACCCTGGGGGAGGAAGCGGCGACGAAGATGAGGTCAGGAGCTTGCGCGCAGGGTACAGCGCGCCGCGGGAGGAAGAGGCGGAGAGGACTCTGCTGCTGGTATGGCAGCAGAGTGACGAGAAGGAGGGAAAGCGGTCGCCGGAGCTTGTGGGTCGTTTGGCCGGAGATGGGAGAGAAGAAATTTGGAGGGGATCTCCGTCAAAATCAAGCTTAAGATGAGTGGCCGGGTCCGAGGGGTGTTTTATAGGTGCTGGCCGCTCCTATCAGAGCGTGAAAGACGCGCAATTAGGTCAGCCGGTTCGCCGGAGTTGGAAGGAAGAAAGATACCCACATCTCTCGTGCGTTCGCACGAGAGATTGGGTTCACACTAGCGAATTTGATTGGCTTTAGAAGGAAGGGAATTCCTCAGAGAATCTCCCTTCCATTTCTGGGAGAGAATCTCTGAGGAATTAGAGAGCCATCTCTCTCGAAACTTCGTCGGAGCTCGGTTCTGCCCTAGCAATGGCGGCAGGACCGGTTTGCAAAGAAGGCGAGGAACCTAGGGGGCTCTCTGCAAGGATATTCAAAAGATAGGGACCTCTTTGTGATTTGGGTGTACTAACTTGTAAAGTAGGTCAAGATGACCTCCCCTTAGGTCCAAATTTTGGTACAAACCTAATTTGGCCCTAAAGAATCCAATGGTGAAGTTGGATTTTAGGTTTGACCTCTTTTGACTGGACATTTTGTGTAAAAACCCAAATTAGGTTAATTGAAGAGCTAAGACCCTAATCTAGGTCAAACTAGGTTCCAAAGGCCAAATTAAGTGTTCTAAACCCCAGAGGATGTTTTTCTATGATTTTTAGAGGGTTTGCTTGATTTTTATTCTGACTGGAACCTTGTTAATTTAAGCGGGTCTGTTTTAGGGTTACCAAGTGTCATTTAATTCTTAGATTGCACATAAACCCATTTCTGATTAATTCAACCCACTTTGGACTATTTGACCTATGTTTTGCTTCTGAGAAATCCCGTTTATGTACTGCAATGGTAAAATTGCAGTTTTAACCTTTATTTCATGTTTTCTTCTCAGAGCACTTGTTCCTTCAGTTAAGCCTTCTTGTAGGTTATGTAGGAGCTTTTGTCTTCTTTATTAGGTCAAAATGAGCTAGTTATGGCTCATGATGAGGCTCTCATCATACCCCCATGCCTAGCTTTTGCTAGTCCCTTAGCAAAATTTCAAAGTTTTAACTTCCATTCTAGACCCAAAGTGTCCTTAGTTATGATAAGTGCTTCTTTTGTGATTAGGTAGGAATGCCGACAATAGGCCTAGAGGTACTCAAGTACCAACCAAAATCTGGACCTGTTCTGCTTTAGCCTCAGTCCTTCGCAAAGGTTTCTACGGCCCACAAAAACTATCCTAGGGTTTGTTGGACTCTGTGGTTAAAGCACCCGTGCTTGAGACATTTTTAGCCTACGCTCAATTTGCAGTGCATTTTTTTTTTTGTAAGAGAGAGATAGAGGATTTATTTGTTTGGAGAGCTTTTCTCTCTCTTTTCTTTTTATTTCTAGCTTCGGATTAGCTTCTCAACACGATCTGTATCGGATTCCTTGTCCCCATCATCAATCCTCAAGGGTCCCTGGCTTTCGAGATTTCGAGATAATCCCACCCATGGCAACCCCCGGAACCCTGGCTTTCGAGATTTCGAGATAATCCCGCCCATGGCGTTCCGTGGCCGAATTCAGACCCTGGCGATCGACATTTCGTGATAATGCCACCCATGGTATCTGAACCAGCAGAGTGCTTACATGCCCCCAGTAGGATATTTAAATATCCTAAGAGACAAGCACCGAGGAGACGATATGTTGTTACACATCTTCGAGGGGAATTTCCCGCCTCTCCGCGCTGGGAACTTGTCCAAATCAACTTGTGTTGATTGGCCGCTCCTAATCTAGGTGACTTTTTCAGAATATTAAACGCTCTTGCGTGTTTTGAATATTTATGCGCACTGAACCAGACTGTGTGTGAATTTGGGTACTTAGGTTACCGAATCCCGCAAACCGGAGGTCAGTTAACGAGGCCGAATACTTCCTAAGCCTTAGACCTAATACTTAAGCTTCGCATTTTCCTCAACCTCTTGAGGATTGTCCAGATTTTAACGGATACGTGAATTTTTAAGCTAAAAATCTAGCCCAAGAGGCCTAAGACCAGCGTTCCCGCTAATCTCTTGTTATATCTCTATAGCATTTTTCTTTTCTTTTTCTTGACTCGGTCTAGAACTTCAGTTAACCCCTTAATCTTTTACTAATGACTTTTTCTTTTTCTTTTCCTTTTGTGCTCCTTTCTTTATTTTTGCTCTTTTTGTCATTTTTCTTTCTTTTCCTCCTCTCATTTGTATGACCCTGAATTGTTCCTCCCCTCTATCAAGTCCTTTTTTTTTTTTTTTTTTTTTTTTTTTTTTATGAATGAAACCCTTTCTTGATATGAATTTTCTGACATTTTGCACTTTCATACCCCCCCATGCCTAAGATTTGCAATGTCCCCATTGTAAATTAGGTGAGTTCGAATTCAGCTTAGTTCATGTGTTAGGACAGGTGTGTGGTGAGTGAATGGGTCGAAGCGACTTGTTGCGAACGATTTCTAATCTCGGGTAGGTATACCTGAGGTGAAGTCGGCTGTTCTAATGGATGAACCCTAAAGTGCAATATGAGTTCCGCATAGCGATGTTAGAAATGGTTTCAGGTTTTTCAAAGAATGACGGGTTGCCTCCCGTTAAGCGCTGAGTTTTACGCCATCGGCTGGGCGTAATGAGCTCAAGAGGAAAGGAGGGTAAAGGATGACTCAGTCAAATCTATATCGGTCATGTCAATGAACGGCTTGAGTCTCTGCCCATTCACGACAAATGGTTCAGAATCGTGGCTGAGTGGGCTGATTTCAATAGCTCCATTTCCGAAGATTTGGCGGACTAGGTAGGGTCCGACCCACTTGGATCTTAGCTTTCCTGGGAATAGTTTGAGTCGAGCATCAAAGAGTAAAACTTTTTGACCAGGATGAAAGACCTTTCTAGAAATGTGTTTGTCGTGAAAAGCTTTAACCCGTTCTTTGTAAATTCGCGAGTTCTCATATGCGTCGTGGCGTAATTCATCGATCTCGCTTATTTGAAATCTTCTGTGGGTTCCAGCCTTAGAAAGGTCGAGATTACAGGTCCGCACTGCCCAATAGGCTTTATGCTCCAATTCGACGGGGAGGTGACATGCCTTCCCGTACACTAGTCTGAAGGGAGACATTCCTAATTGGGTCTTGTGGGCGGTCCTATAGGCCCACAATGCTTCCGGAAGCCGAGAAGACCAATCTTTTCTATCAGGTCGAACAGTAACCTGAAGGATCTTCTTGATCTCTCGGTTAGATAGCTCAGCTAGACCATTAGTTTGGGGGTGGTAAGGAGTAGAGATTCGGTGTGACACCCCGTATTTGATCATCAGTGACCTGAACTGAGCGTTTGTAAAATGGGTCCCTCCGTCGGAAATTATAGCACGCGGAATCCCGAATCTTGAGAAAATGTTTTGATGAAGGAATTTTATAACGACTTTATGATTGTTGGTTCGGGTCGGAATGGCTTCTATCCACTTGGAAACATAATCAACTGCGAGTAAAATGTATTCGAAGCCATCCGAGGCAGGAAAGGGTCCCATGAAATCAATCCCCCCAATATCAAAAATTTCGCATACCAAGATCGGCTGTAGAGGCATCATGTCTCTATGGCTCATGTTGCCTAGAGTCTGGCAACGGGAACATGCCTTACAGTGATTGTATGCATCTTTGAAAATTGTGGGCCAGTAGAAACCACACTGGAGGACTTTCGATGCGGTTTTATGTCCCGAAAAATGTCCACCGCATGCCTGGTCATGGCAAAATGAGAGTATGTCTTTGATTTCCACTTCCGTGACGCATCGTCGGATTATCTGATCAGCACCAATGCGGAAGAGATACGGGTCTTCCCATAGGTAATACTTGGCATCGGAACGCAATTTGTCCTTTTTGGCCTTCGACCAATCGGGCGGAATCTGATGTGATGGCAGGTAATTAACAATATCGGCGAACCATGGAAGACTTGTACTGATAGTCAGGAGGTGCTCATCAGGAAAATGTTCTGTAATAGGTTCGGACGGATCAATAATTTCAGGAGGAAGGCGGGATAAATGATCAGCTACCACATTGTGCTTTCCCGCCTTGTCGCGAATCTCGATGTCAAATTCTTGCAACAGCAAGATCCAGCGGATTAATCGAGGTTTCGCGTCCTTCTTGGCTAGGAGATGCCTCACAGCTGTGTGATCCGAGTATATGATAACACGGGAACCCAGAAGGTATGATCTGAATTTTTCCAGGGCAAATACTACGGCCAGCAGCTCTTTCTCAGTAACCGTATAGTTACGCTGAGCCTCATCCAGTGTTTTGCTGGCGTAGTAAATGACCACAGGTTTCCCGTCAATTTTCTGCCCCAAAACCGCTCCTACAGCGAAGTCAGATGCATCGCACATGATCTCAAAGGGTTGAGACCAATCAGGGGACTGTAGGATTGGGGCTTGGGTGACTCGGTCACGTAAGATCTCAAATGCTTGAGTTCATTCTTTGGAAATTCCGAAAGGCACATCCTTGGAAAGCAGATTGGTCAGGGGGCGCGCGATTTTGGAGAAATCAGGGATGAATCGACGGTAGAAACCGACGTGCCCCAAAAAAGATCGGATGTCCTTAATCGAGCTAGGCATAGGGAGCTTGGAAATCAGGTTAACCTTAGCTCGATCCACTTGGATGCCTTTCTCTGAGATTAAATGTCCCAGGACAATTCCCTCAGGCACCATGAAATGGCTCTTTTCCCAGGAAAGAACCAAATTCACCTCGATGCACCGCCTGAGTATATGGACCAAGTGTTGTAGGCAATCGTCAAATGATTGTCCAAAAACTAAAAAGTCATCCATGAAGACTTCCAGATAGTCACCTACCATATCTGAGAATATGGCAAGCATGCACCGCTGAAAAGTTGCAGGTGCATTGCAGAGACCGAACGGCATCCTTCGAAACGCGTACGTCCCGAAGGGGCAGGTGAATGTGGTCTTTTCTTGGTCCTCTGGATGGATTGCCACCTGATTGTAACCGGAGTACCCGTCAAGAAAGCAGAAGAATCTATTTCCCGCTAATTTCTCGAGGATCTGATCAATAAACGGTAGTGGGAAATGATCCTTCTTCGTGGAGGAATTTAGTCTTCTGTAATCAATGCAGACTCTCCACGAATTAGCTATTCGGGTAGGAATGACTTCCCCGGTTTCTGTCGTGATGATGGTAAGTCCTGCCTTCTTAGGTACCACTTGTGTTGGACTCACCCAACGACTGTCGGAGATCGGGTAGATGATCCCTGCATCTAACCACTTAATGATCTCCTTTTTCACGACCTCCTGTAGGTTAGGGTTTAGTCGCCTTTGCATTTCTCTTGAAGGTCGTGAGCCTTCTTCTGTATGGATTCGATGCGTGCAGTATGAAGGGCTTATACCAGTCAAATCATCTAGAGTCCATCCAATGGCTCTACGATGTTGCTGGAGAACAGAAATCAAACGGAGTTCCTGGTCAAGTGTGAGTCGAGAATTGATAATCACAGGAAACGTTTGATTTGAATCCAAAAAGACATATTTTAGATGTTCAGGAAGGGGCTTGAGTTTCATGACAGGATTGTCAGCAGCAGCGGGTGGTTCAGGGTTTGTATCGGGAGCAATGGTAGGAGTCATAGGTGTGTCTAGATTGTGTTCGCACTCCTCTGTTAGCGGTTTTTGATTTTCTAGTGGTTGATCAGGAATAATCAGGTTGTCCTCTATGTGCAGTTCATCAACCACGGCTTTGACATCACAAATTTCCTCTATAACCCCACAATTAATCCCTTGTTGGGTTTTGAAAATGTCGATCTTCAGATTTTGATTCCCAAATTTTAATTCTATCTGGCCCTCTTCGCAGTTTATATTGGCCCTAGCAGTGGCCAGAAAGGGTCTCCCTAATATGATTGGTGTGTCCCTTGGGTTCTTAGGTGCATCCATGTCCAGTACTATGAAGTCCACTGGGAAATAAAAATCTCGTACCCTAACAATGACATCCTCGAGTATACCTTTGGGTGACTTGATGGATCGATCAGCTAACTGCAATGTCACCTCAGTGGGTTTAAGTTCAGATTCTTCAAGGTGGTCAAGGAGGGATGTAGGTATTAAATTTATGGAGGCACCTAGGTCTAGTAGGGCTCTATCAAGTTGGGTTTCACCAATTTTACAAGAAATCAAGGGGGTTCCTGGGTCTTTAGCCTTGGGTGGGAGTTTGCTCAGGATGACAGAGCTGGCTTGCTCTGACAGTACAATCGGATTCCCATCCTTGGTTCGCGGCTTACGTTTATGTGTACATATGTCTTTCAAGAATCTTGCGTAAGCCGGTATGTGGCGGATTGCATCCATCAACGGAATGTTTATCTGGACCTGTTCAAAGAGCTTGACCAGATCCTCCTCAGGAGCCACAGGTTTGGTTGCCCTTTTTCCTTTGGTCAAGGCCTCAGGAAATGGGATCCTAGCTGGTTCCTCTAGGATAGGTCCAGGTTCTTAATCTGGGACAGTAGTATCTTGGATGACTACCCTAGGGTCTTGGCGATTATCAGGCTTGGAGTGGTTCAGATAATGTGGGTCTTGTGTTGTTTTACCACTACGTGTTGTTACAGAGTTTAATCCAGCCTGACTTTGGTTTGGGTTAGGTAGGAGAGGTGGCTGCTGCTGAAATTCTGCATAAGATGTAGAAGCCTCCATCCTGTCTGGTGATGGAGTAGCAGGGGCCTGATAAATCAAATGTGCGTGGCCTGGATTTGGATTCATAATGCGCCTCTGGGTCGGCACATTATTTGGGTTGGGCAGAGGTTGCGAAGGAAGGGTGCCAGGTTGGCGAGAATTTGCCATCTGGGCCAGTTGGTTGCGAACCTCTGTGATCTCGTCCTTGTGCTGTTTTTGCATTGCCGCATTCGTTTTTTGAATGTCAGCCAGCGTTTGAAGGATAAGAGTCAGTTGATCCTGATTTTGCCCAGATTGGTAGGTGGGATTGGGCCGAGGCTGAGGCGGCTGATATGGACGAGGAGCTTGTGGGCGGGGTTGATATGGTGGTTTTTGAGAGTTTCCCGCCCACTGAAAGTTAGGATGATTTCGCCATCCAGGGTTGTAGGTATTGGAGTATGGGTCGTTCTGGATGGCGTTGAGGTCCTCGCAGTTCTGAGAAACCTCAGGAAAGTCAGAATACGAGGGTTCAGAGTTCCCCCAACTCGAGTAGACGGGATCGGAGGTCACTCCGGTCTGGGAGGTAGACGGGGGTGGATAGGGGCCCATCCCCTTGGCAGGTTGGTGATAGATGTTTTGCACTGTTTCCCTTGCCAGAGGAGGTCGTGCAAAAGAGTTTTGTGCAGAGGTAGCTTGCTGCAAATGTCGAGTTAGCTCGTCCACCTTCTTTTCTATGATAGAGACCTTGTCCAACCGACTGGCCATCAATTCCAGGTCAACAGAAGTGGACAGGTCCTGCGTCTCATGTGTCCCTCTTAGATTCGTCGATGCGCGGGCATTCGTCCTGTCGAATAAGCCCAAGGAGTCATTGTTTATGGAGTTCTCGCACATATTTTCGAGAATCTCCCACACCGTCTCCTCGTGTTGGCCCATGATGTTTCCTCCACATGTTGCATTGACGATTAGACGAATATCCTCACGGAGTCCCTGGTAAAAAGACTGGACTTGTTCCCACTTAGGAACTCCGTGATGGGGACACTTTCGCATGAGATCTAGGAATCGATCCCAAGCTTCGTGAAGAGGTTCTCCCTGTTGTTGAGTGAAATGAGTGATCTGGTGGCGCAAGGCATTCGTCCGGCCAACAGGGAAGAATTTTTTCAAAAATTCGGACTGTAATTCCTCCCAAGTGTTGATCGGGCGGGTCTGAGTCTGATACCAGTGCGCGGCCTTGTCCAAGAGGGAGAACGAAAACATTTTCATGAGTAGGATATCCCGGTTTTGTACATCTGACCCGAAAGTTTGGGCCAGATGCTTGAGTTGTTTAATGTGTTGGAATGGATCCTCAGAGTTAAGCCCATGGAACTTTGGTATGGCATGAATCATATTGGGCTTTAGATCAGAATCGGGTCCTCCAATTGGGATTCGTACTCGGGGTTCAATTGCCACCGCAGCGGGATTATAGTGATCTCGCATCATAGGTCGCTGTGGTGGGTTTACAAAGTTCTGAAAGAGATCGTTCAAGCGTTGAAGTTGGTGTTCAAGGTTATTCTCCTCTTCAATGGGTTGTGCCATGATGGGAGAAGGAGAATCAGGGTCTGAATCAGATGAAAGATTTATGTGGTGGGGTTGCTGCACAAACAAGGGCGTCGAGGCTTGGCCTCGGCGAGAATGAATTTCTAGAGGAGGTCTTAAAGGTGGTCTTAAGGACCTCCTACCAAACATGCACCGGAAGATGTGATGAGATTAGAAGGTGCTAGACCCAATCAAGACACCCAAGAATTGTTGGGTGACTATAGAGGTTCGGGGCAGATGGACCCCTGGATCAGAAGATCGTCCACCTGAGAAATACCTGGGCAGCCAGAGAGGGAGAGTCCCGCAAAGACCCCTACACGGTAGAGCGTCCCCATGGGTTACAGGGTTTCCCCCACCCGACCTCTCTTGTCACTGCGGTTCCAGGTAGACCAGAATGGGGATCTTGACCTCTTAAGTCTACCTTTTTTTTTTATTTTAAGATCAAGGTGCTTAATGTTCCACTTGAACTTTTAAGTATTTTGAGTGCAAAAAGTGACCTAATATTAAGGTTGGTTGACTCGAGGGATCAACTTCACCTCTTGTTCCTTTGAGAGCTTTTAGGTCCTTCCTTTTATGATTCAAATGGATTATCAGCCTGATTTGCTTAGGGTTCCTCTTGTATAAATATTTTCAAACACGGTTTAGGCACACTTCTTTTTGGAAAGTTTGTTTCTTTGTTTTAGAGAAGATGTGTCTCTAAAAACCCTAGCTTTGCAATCCTAACTTGGCTCTAATGGGTCCAATTTAGTTGCCTTAGAATTTAGCACCTAGGGCTCAATCAAGAAAGTTTTAGCCCTAGTTGCCTTAGTTGGATGACGGACAAAAATATGTTGAAATGAAAATCAGGCAACTTGATGAGTTACTAAATATAAGACAGGTAGCCCTAAGTTGACTTCTCCCCTTTTTTTTTTTTTTTTTAGATTGTGAGAGGGTTAAGGGAGAGGGCTTATGGAGATTACCTGCTCCAGTCTGTTGTGCAGTTGCTATTCTTTCCTTTTTGTTTTGCTTTCCCTGATTGAACACAACAAAAGAGAAGTTAAGTCAGATATTAAATAGAAGAGTTGTACTCAAAAGCTTTGCAAGTGCCCGTTGCTCCCCGGCAGCGGCGCCAAAATGTTGTCAACGTTTCTGTGCGGATTTAAAGGCGTATTACGTTGCAGTAGAACCGACAAAACGTTTAAACAAATAATTTTATTACTCGAACAACTAGAGTATCCGAGGTCGAACACAGGGAGCAAACTCAGTACTTTGTAAAACCCAAGAATACAACTGTTAAATGCAAATATAATTGATTCAAAGAGTTTTTAAGAAAGATGTAAAAAAAAAATAGAATTAGACGTCTGATTTATGTGTCAGACGTCTTAAATGTGATCTTTCTTTCTCTTTTTCTTCTTCTGCTTTGCCTTTCGGATCTCTTTGCAATCTTCCCTTGTCCTTCTTCTTCTTCTCCTGCGAAGACTTCTAACCTTTCTGCTTTCCTTCTTCTCCTGCGAAGACTTCTTTCTTTCTTCTTCTTCTGTCTTGCTTCTCCTTTCTTCGTTGCCTTCTTCTTCTTTGTCTTGCTTCTCCTTCTTCTGCAATCAGCCTGCCTGCACAGGGAACAAAACCTAACCCTTCTCCCTCTACCCGCGCGTGTCTCTCTCTCAAGCAATTCACTCTAACCGCTCTACCAGAGCCAGTCTCAATCGGGTCGGATCGTACCCGGGACCAGGCGCACCTGCAGGTGTGTGATGCGTGAGGAGTGCGTAGGTCTAGGTCGGGTCGGATCCGCCAGGTCCGCGTGGTCAGGCCGCGGACGAGGCGGGTGGGGAGGGACCTCACCCCTGTGCTTACTGAGGCGATAAGAATAAAACGTAAAAACAACTTATACGGTACCTGCCGGTTGCAATCCCACGATGTGGGACTATCTGGTCTCGCCTTCACGCGCGCCTGCAGAAACCTCGTCGTGCGATTGCCCCGCAGCTGCTGGCTCTGCTAGCGCTCCTCGGCTGGATTCGTTCACCTCGCGACACTTGCGTTAGTATGCAGCACCTGTAGTCTGGAAGACCGGGTGCCTGGAGCTTCGCGGGAGCTTCATCAGAGGTCGTCCATGGCGGCAGCAGCTCGAATCCTGTCGTACACAAAACGCACCTCTCGGCCAAATCAGAATAGATAGAGACCTTCGCCGTGGCACGGCGAAGGCGGTGGGCAGTGCAGCAGGCCGCAGGTCGGCCTAGGCGTGCGTGCCTAGGTCAACCTGTGGCCGGAGATGGTGGGTTGGTCGGGGGGTGGTTGTGGAGGGCTGGAGTGGCAGTGGGAGGGTGGAGTGTGTTCCTGGAGGTGAGGCGGAGCTTCCGAGGTGGTTGGCGAGCCGTGTGGAGGGCTGGAGTGGTGTGGGCGGCTCGCCGGAGTGCGGTCGGAGGCGAAGACGATGGAGGTGGTTAGCGTCTGTCGAGGGTCGATCAAGGGAGATAACAGGGGGAAAAGAGAGAGGAGAGGATGGAGAACGTATCTGGGGTTGTCTGGAGTGAAGGGAGGCAGTGGAGAGGACGGCTCGTGACTGCCGTCGTCGGGGAAGAAAGACCCTGGGGGAGGAAGCGGCGACGAAGATGAGGTCAGGAGCTTGCGCGCAGGGTACAGCGCGCTGCGGGAGGAAGAGGCGGAGAGGACTCTGCTGCTGGTATGGCAGTAGAGTGACGAGAAGGAGGGAAAGCGGTCGCCGGAGCTTGTGGGTCGTTTGGCCAGAGATGGGAGAGAAGAAATTTGGAGGGGATCTCCGTCAAAATCAAGCTTAAGATGAGTGGCCGGGTCCGAGGGGTGTTTTATAGGTGCTGGCCGCTCCTATCAGAGCGTGAAAGACGCGCAATTAGGTCAGCCGGTTCGCCGGAGTTGGAAGGAAGAAAGATACCCACATCTCTCGTGCGTTCGCACGAGAGATTGGATTCACACTAGCGAATTTGATTGGCATTAGAAGGAAGGGAATTCCTCAGAGAATCTCCCTTCCATTTCTGGGAGAGAATCTCTGAGGAATTAGAGAGCCATCTCTCTCGAAACTTCGTCGGAGCTCGGTTCTGCCCTAGCAATGGCGGCAGGACCGGTTTGCAAAGAATGCGAGGAACCTAGGGGGCTCTCTGCAAGGATATTCAAAAGATAGGGACCTCTTTGTGATTTGGGTGTACTAACTTGCAAAGTAGGTCAAGATGACCTCCCCTTAGGTCCAAATTTTGGTACAAACCTAATTTGGCCCTAAAGAATCCAATGGTGAAGTTGGATTTTAGGTTTGACCTCTTTTGACTGGACATTTTGCGTAAAAACCCAAATTAGGTTAATTGAAGAGCTAAGACCCTAATCTAGGTCAAACTAGGTTCCAAAGGCCAAATTAAGTGTTCTAAACCCCAGAGGATGTTTTTCTATGATTTTTAGAGGGTTTGCTTGATTTTTATTCTGACTGGAACCTTGTTAATTTAAGCGGGTCTGTTTTAGGGTTACCAAGTGTCATTTAATTCTTAGATTGCACATAAACCCATTTCTGATTAATTCAACCCACTTTGGACTATTTGACCTATGTTTTGCTTCTGAGAAATCCCGTTTATGTACTGCAATGGTAAAATTGCAATTTTAACCTTTATTTCATGTTTTCTTCTCAGAGCACTTGTTCCTTTAGTTAAGCCTTCTTCTAGGTTATGTAGGAGCTTTTGTCTTCTTTATTAGGTCAAAATGAGCTAGTTATCGCTCATGATGAGGCTCTCATCAGTGCCTCATTCAAAGTCTTACTAGAGTAGTAAATCACTATCGGATTTTTCTCTATTTTCTATCCCAAAACAACTCCAACTGCATAATCTGATGTGTCACACATGATTTCCAATGGTAAATCTCAATTAGGTGGGATTGGAGCCTGTGTAACTCTGTCTCTCAATGTCTCAAATGTAGATATACACTCCTCACTCATCTCAAAAGTCGTATCCTTTGTGAGGAGGTTTGTGAGTGGTTGGGCAATCTTCGAAAAGTTGAGTATAAATCTTCTGTAGAAACCCACATGCCCAAGAAAAGATTTGATGCCTTCGATCGAGTCAGGAATTATAAGATTTGAGATTTGATTGATCTTGGCTCAATCTACTTGTATACTTCGCTCAGATACAAGGTGGTCAAGTACAATGCCCTCTGGAACCATAAAATGGCTCTTCTCCCAATTGAGGACAAGATTCACTTCAATACAACTCTTAAGAATCTTCAACAAATTATCCAGAAAAATATCAAATGTTTTCCCAAAGACTAAAAAATCATCCATGAATACTTCCATACATTCCCCCACCATTTTAGTAAAAATGGCTAACATGCAATGCTGAAAAGTTACGAGTGATTGCAAAGCCCAAATTTCATTCTTCAAAAAGCAAAAGCTTCAAAGGGGAAGGTGAAAGTCATTTTCTCTTGATCTTCGGGATAAATAATGACCTGATTGTATCCAGAATAGCCATCCAAGAAGCAAAAGGACCTATTACTAGCTAATCTCTTAAGGATCTGATCAATGAATGGCAAGGGAAAGTAGTCCTTCTTTGTAACCGTGTTGAGTTTGTGATAATCGAAATTCATGAATTCGCAATTCATGTGGGAATGGTTTCTCCAGATTCGGTCTTGACTATGGTGAGCCCTACTTTTTTAGGTACCACTTGAATTGGACTCAACCAAGGGCTATCGGATATAGGATATATAATGTCAGCATCTAGCCACTTGATTATTTCCTTCTTTAAAACCTCCTTCAGATTTGGATTTAAATGTCTTTGAGCTTCTCTTGAAGGTCGTGCCCCATCTTCTATATTGATGCGATGAGTACAATAATTAGGGCTAATCCTTGTGAGATCGTGTAGAGTCCTCCCAATTGCCTTCTTATGATCTCGTAAAACCTTGATAATTTTGATTCTTGTGATTCAGATAGATTGGAATTGATGATTACAGGATATGTTTGATTTGGTTCGAGATAGACATATTTAAGAGTATTAGGCAATGGCTTCAATTCTAGTGCAGAAGTCGAATCAACTATAGGCTTTTGGGCAGGATTTTCGATTACAAAAAGTGGCTGAAATGAGTCATGTGATTCAGATTCAGGATTGAGTATAGATTTTGATGGTAGATTGTCGATTTGAGGGTACAAGATATCAAAAGATGTGTTTTCTAGTTCTAAGGAACTAGGGTCATCCTCAAAAACTGAAATAGATCTAATTTCCTCAATCCATTTGCAATCTAATCCTCGAGAAACTCTAAATATATCCAATTTTATTATCTTCTCCCGAAATTTTAACTTAATCTTTCCGGACTCACAATCTATGTTGGCCTTTGCAGTGGCCAAAAAGGGTCTCCCTGAAATAATTGGGGTATCTCTAATGCGTTAGGGTACTTCCATATCAAGTGCAATGAAATCCACAAGAAAATAAAAGTCTCGAACTCTTATAATAATATCCTCCAACATTCCCTTAGGTGACTCAATAGATCAATCAACTAATTTTAAAGTCACATTAGTAGGCTTAATATTTTCTATTTGGAAATGGTCTACTAAGGATTAATGAATGAGATTAATAGATGCTCCAAAATCTTGGAGAGCTCTATCAGAGCACTGGTCCCAATTATACAAGAAATAAATGGAGAACCTGGGTCTTTCTTTTTCAAAGGAAGCGTACTCGAAATAATAGAGCTCACTTGCTTTGAGAGTACCACAGTGCTTCCTTTCTTCGGCTTATGGTTAGGAGTACACAACTCCTTGAGAAATTTCGCGTAAGTCCGAATGTGTTTGATAGCATCTAGGAGTGGGATATTAATATGTACCTGATCAAAAATTTTAACTAAATCCTCATCTAATGTAATAGGTTGCTTTTGTTTCCTAGTCTTCTTCAAAGCTTCTAGGAATGGGACTTGGATTTCCTGTTCTACTGAGATATTACCCTGATCTGGCGAATAAGAGGAAATTGCGGGATCAGGTGCATCACCTCTCACGGGTGCAGAAACAGGGACCGTTCTAGATGCATTAGGCTCTTAGGATAGGTTTCATGGATCTATTAGATCCCTAGTGGAAGTCCCACGGTGGGTTGTAACAGAGTTAATACCTGCATGCAAAGAAGAAGCTGGTGAAGAAGAAGATGCTTGATTCTGGAAAGACGGATTAGAGGGTAGAGGTTGGTTGCCTTGAGTCGAAAAAGATTGCTGCTGATTTTGATACTCATAATCATAAGTAGCAGAAGGTGGATTCTAATTTGGATTTTGATTCAGGGGTATTTGATTTAGGAAATGGACTTGTCCCTGATTTGGATGTTGAAATCCCAGGTGTGATCTCTACTGGATATTCCTAGGGTTTGGAATTGGCTGGGATGGAAGGGCCCCTAGCTGACGTGACTCAGCTAACTGCATGATTTGGCCCCTGAGATTAGCCAGTTCTACCGAACATTGCCATTGTACCTCAGCAAGAGCTTCAGCATTCTATCGCTGGCTCTTAGTCACAGCTCGAAAAATCTAATTGAGTTGCAAGTCTCTATTTGGCCCTGCGAAGTTCTATGAACCCGTGTAAAATGTCCTCACATTTGGTTGCTGAAACAGCAATGTAGGTGGGTTTTTCCTGGTCTGAGTCGAATATGATGGTCTTTGTGAATGGTTAGACCAACAAAAATTAGGGTGATTATGACATCCAAAATTATAGGTATTAGAATATGGGTTTGATCTCGGTGCGTATCCCTGAATGGCATTCAAATCAGAAGGATAAGGCGTGTTTTCTATAGAAATAGGAAGTGGGGATAGAGGTGCGAAAGATGTGGGAACAAAGGTCCCTCCTTGGGTTGGTGCAGGAGTAGATAGAAAACCCAAGGAAGATGGATCTCTCAAATCCAGATTATTCGCAAACTCCCTCCCCGCGGGGATTTACGAAACATGTAAATGCATGGGATTCTACGTAGCAAGAGGAGGCATAAGAGATTTCATTGTGTTTCAGACTTTGTTGAGATGCTTCGCTACGATATCGACTTTGTCCAGTTTCTCTGCTATGATCTCTAAATCCTTGGAACTGGATAGATTCTCGATCTCATGAGTGCCCTTATGTGGGTTTTTATTCACTGCATTGGTTCCCCGCATGAATTGCAACATTGATGCATTGTTGATCAAGTTTTCCATCATCCCTTCAAGCAGTTCTGAGGCGGATTCTGCGTCGCGATTCAAGAAATCCCCTCCACAAGAGGAATCGACTAGATTGTGAATGCCCTCTTGCAATCCATAGTAAAAAATGTGCATTAGTTGCCAGCGAGGGATGTCATGATGTGGTCATTTCCTTTGCAATTCATGGAAGTGTTTCCATGCTTCATGAATTGGTTCTCCTTGGTTTTGAGAGAAAGTAGTGATGGCTCACCTTAATGCATTGGTGCGACCAATAGGGAAGAATTTCTTCAAAAATGTGAATTCGAATTCAGCCCAAGTTGAGATTGGTCATTCTATAGTTCTATACCAATAGGCAGCCTTTCCATAGGGCTGAAGGCAAACATCTTCATCAATAGGATCTCTTGGCTTTGATTTTGAGGACCAAGAGTTTGAGATAGATTTTTTAGATCTTCAATATGTTGGAATGGATCCTCGGATGCAAATTTGAGAAAGTGTGAAATTATACCTATAATATTTGGCTTTAATTCAAGGTCATTTTTCCCAATGGGAATCCTAACATTAGGCTCTACCTGTGCATTAAATGGATTATAATAGTCGCAGAGTAGAGGCCTAGGATGAGGGATCGGTAAATCAGGGTTTTCAAAACTCACCTCAGGTCGAGGTGGAGGATGGGTTTGTAGGTTTTGTAAACTCTGAAGAGTAGCTGTCAACATATTGGTTTGACATTTCTGCTCAAGCATCTGAAGATTCTAGTTCAGGAGTGCCTCATGGACATCAAAAGGAGACATCTCCCCCTGACCAGAAGAGGAAGGGATCTCGGGATTCTGGTTCTACATTTGGTCCATAGGATCAAATGCAGAAAAAGCAGATGTATCTGACGAAAAAATTATTGGTTGCTTTAGTGCAATCGGCTTAGGAATACTTGTCAACGGAGATACGAGGGGTGGTTTCAAGGATTGCCTCCTGTGCATAAATCCAAAGAATGTGTAAAGGCACACTCACACTGTTGAAAACAGTGACAAACAAGACCTGAAAATAGCATAAAAAGCAAGTTTTTCTCCTCTTTCAAAGGAAAGAAGAGAGTCCTAGAATACGCAAAAATAATTTGGACACAAACAAGTATAATATCAGTATCAAAATACGCATCCTAAACCCATGTCTACGCAAGTGCATATCCTTAAGGCTCAAACGTCTAAGGTCTAGGATCAAGACAGCTCACTACAAGCTCCATGAGGCTTAGTAGTAAGACAGACTTATTGATCTTCGACCAAAGCCCTAAGAGGTGAAAAGACGAGAGGTAGAAAAATTAAACTCGTGTGACTCTAGTGATCGCGTTGTGTACATGATAGCATGCAACAGACATGAGTGTAAAAGCCCACATGCATTCTGCAAATAGATTGAATCACAAATTTTAGTTATCCTCTTTTTTTACTTAGTCTTTTCAAAAAAAATTAGAGAAAGAAGTAACGTGACCTCTTTTTAGGTATTTTCAAACAAAAATATGGTCTTCTTTATTATTCAATGACAGGGATCTATGTAGGTTTTGTGCGTGTTTCCCACTGATGCACGAAAAATAGTAGAAAAGTCCTGAGTCAAATTTCGTATACTAGTAGATAATGCACTCCTAAGAGTATATGCCTAGAACATGTGCTACTAGTTAGATAGCTATGCGTATTTTTGTATTTTTTAAATTTTCTCTAACCTAAAGGAAACAAACAAACTACAGTAAAGACTAAGTAAAGAATACTCACAATAGATATGTATAATGGTCGAAAAAAAATAGAAAAGGAAAACCCGCCTCCTTTCCTGAGAATACCCGCAAAGGTAACCCTGAAAAGAAGACAAAAAGCAAAACAAAGCTAATTAGTAAAAAGAGATGTACAAAACAAAAACAATAATGGTGTTGAGCGAGAATCTACGCTAACGTGTTTGGTTTTGGAAAACCCGTCGTTGTAGTTCGAAAGCGAAGGATTCGTGTTCAACAAATAAAATTTATATCGAAATAAGAATTCCGGGTCGAACACAGGGAGGCGAACGTTTGATTTAAAAACTCAGCGTTTCTTTTTATTTTGTCACAAAGAAATTCAATTTAAAGTATCTAAGTATCTACAACAAATAAAAGAGAGAGAGGGAGTAAGAGAGAGAGAAGGAATACTATACATGGAAATCAAAATGAGATGTAGAATAGACAAGGAATTTATCATAAAAGAGTTCTTTCATTACAACTAGAAAACATAAAACAATTACTCTAGAAAGCATTAAAAGAATGGAGGGAGAAATGTCCTCCTCGACGATCGCTCGGAGGACGAATAGACTACTCTAGAAAGCAGTAAATCTAGACTAGAAAGCAGCAAAAAGAATAGGGAGAGAGAAATCCTCCTCGACGGTCGCTTGGAGGACGAGCCGGACGGGACGACGCCTGGACGAAGGAGAACGAGGCGGGACGAAGGAGGACGAAGCAGAAGAACGGGAACGAAGCAGCACGCCGTCGTCGTCGCGGGATCCACTTCCGAAGGGGGACGAAAATTTGGACTTTATCTCGCGAGAAGCATCCCGGGTGTGGGACAAGCTTCTCTTGAGCTTTGGAGAGGTAGAGAGGAGAAGGAAGGGATGAAAATTTCGTATGGAGGGGGTCTCCTTTTATAGTTGCAAGGAGTGGGGGCAAAATGGACATTACATCTTCAAAATAATAAATAAGGGGTCTTTAGTGACGGATAAAACCGTCGCTAAAGCCCCGCCGTCGCCGTCGCCGCCGCGCCCACGCGCGCCCGCTCGGCTGGCCTGCACGTGTAACGCAGACGCACGTCCGCGTCGTCTCAGCCGTCCGATCGTGAGATCGGACGGCTTAGATCGCGTCCGCGCCCGCTGCGTAGCGCGCCCGCCCGCGTGCGATCGAGCGTCCACCAGAGCGTCCAATTGCGTGTCGGCGCTATCGGGCGCGCGCGGCCGTTGGATCTTCATCCGACGCTCGTGCGCGCCCGCTCGCCCGCGCCTTCGCCCCCCTCACCGCGGCTCGAACCCGCGACCTCCGCTTCGCCCGCAGCTGCGTCGCCGCTGCGCTACGCGGGCGAAATGGTCGCGCGGACGTTTTTAAATGCGAGCGACCGCAGCCGTTGGATCGAGATCCAACGGCGGAGAGGAGACGGTGCGCGGTCTTCACAGGACTCCTGCGGCCGATTGGGCGGCTGGGATGGCACCACGTGGCGCTATCTTGGCCGTCCATCTTCTGGAAGTTGTAGATGGTGCCACGGATGTCGGATTGACTCGATTTTTGTGCCGTTCGGCTGCGATCGTCGATCCGAATTCATCCGTGTGGTCGGATTTTCCATCTGAAGTGCGGATTTACACCATCCTGGCCCTTGATCTTCTAGGGTTCCCCGGTCTCTATCTGATGCTACGGATGCCTGATTAGGGCGATCTTGGAGTCGTTGAACTCCAATCGTCGCCCTGATCATATCCATACGGTTGGATCTTTGATCCGAGGCCCCGATAAAATATTTGCCCTATCCATGCACATAAAAAGAGACAATTAACCTCCATTTTATTCAAGCTACTCTAAATGCAAGATGATGCATGTAATGCAATATTTATATCATGAAATGCAATCCTATGCTCAAGAACATACATAAATAGACATTTTAAGTAGTGTAAATGTGTTTACATCAAATGGCGAATATAAATTACGGTTACCTCCCCGGCAACGACGCCTTTAAAATGGTAGTTTAAATTCTCAACACAGTTAATTATGATATTTAGACTTAATTAATCACATGAGAAAGTAACTTAGGTTAACTCGAATTAATGATGGTTATGTAGTATAGGGTCAAGTTAAAGTAACATTTTAGATTTTTAAATTCCTTTTAACTAGTTGAGTCCAGGTCGTTCACTAGGAGGCATAACTTAATCTTAATTCACCATTAATTGCTAAGGAATAATTAAGATCTAATTAATTAGCTAACTATTAAATTAGAATACTTTAAGTCTATGAACATTGCACAAGAATTAGTCAAATTAACACATACAATATTCCATGAATAGAGAACAAATTTACACATGTGATTTGTCATTAAAATAAAGTAAACATGTTTATTGCGACCATTACATCTTATTACAAAGGATTAAGGCAATAAAAGGCTATACAATTGAGTACAAATGCCTTCTTTCATCATTTAAAGCTTAAAATACCAAAAGAGAATATGAGATTACATTATTAAGGCAAATCAGACATCTTAAAAATAAAAGTCAAATGACTAAAAATTAAGCAAGACATCTGATTTTCTTCTTTCTATTTCTTCTCTTAATTCTTTCATCAGCCCTTTTCTTCTTCTTGTTATTTCCTCTCTTCTCTGTTGTTGCTCTCTCTCTCATTCCCTCTCTTTTCCTTTACTCTATCGTTGTTTACTCTTCCTTTCTTTCTTTATCTTTACCTCTTTACTGTGCTTAATGGATTCAACACTTAGACAAAAATTTTGTTTTCTATTTGGCAGCTCAGACCAGTTAGGGATACACAACATCCCCTAGAGGGTGGGACCAAACCCTATTGGGTCCAAGCCTAGTTTTACTTAAGTGTTTTATTTTCCAATTCAAGCCCATGCACTGTATCCGGCCTCCTAGGTCCACAGACGCCCACTCGAGGGCCCACGCTCACGCCCACAGGTGCACGCACACACACATGCACAGGCACATGCAACGCACGCACCTGCGCCCAAGCTCAAGTTTCATTTCGCGCCCTGCACTGACGATCGAGAAGGCCAATGCAGTTTTTCATAATAAACCAATGCCAGTTCTCAATAGTTCCCGGGGTTGGACTATCTATGTTCACTCCAAGCTAAACTTCGGTCGGCAATTCCAGGTGATTGGCTGATGTAGACACATCTATTTAGGTTATAATGCCTATTCATTCATGTTCCTAGGGGTAGATTTGCATTTCATTTTATAAATATTGCATAGCATGCATTATTCTGCATTTAGAGTAATTGTATATAATTTATGTTAATTGCATCCTTTTTATGGTCAGGAGAGAAGGATACTTATTTTGGAGCCTCAGATTGATGATCTGACCATATGGATCTGATCAAGATGACGATCATAGTCCAACGCCTCCAAAATTGCCTCTATCGGAGTCCCGTAGCACCATATGTAATCCAAGGATGATCAACGGTCGAGGGACTAGGAGACGTAATCTAGAGCGTCAAATGACAAATCCAACCGCACGGATGGGTTCAGGTCGACGATCGCAGCCCAACGATGCAAAAATTGACTCAATCTAACCTCTGTAGCATCCCTACAAAGGAAAGAAGATGGATGACAAAGGTCCGTTTTCGCGCATTTGAAAGTTGTCGAAAATCATAGTATAGTCGCGTAAAAACGTTCGTCAAAAATATTGTTTTGTAAAATAACGAGACTTGAGTCCCGGTCGTTCGTCTCTGGGAGGCGTGTTTCTATTTTTGAAATCAATCTTAAAGCCGCTCTACTTAGTATTCAGGTGTACAATATATAGGCGGTTAAAGAACAGGCACTTAAATCACACAAATAAAATAATCATTCAGCTCATGGTGATTTCAAACACATAAAGAGAGAGAGATATATATAAATGCATTTTTCATTCATTCATTAGGGGAGAGTTGTTTGTATAGGAAATCTAGAGGAAAGATTATACAGGAATGCTTTAAATTAAACCTAGCTACCAGAAAACGATTGCATACAAGAATCGACGGGGGGATTTTGCATGCATCATTGGGGGAGAAGAGAAACTACTCTACTAAGCAGTAAATGAAAGCAGTAAAACTTATGAAAAGCATGATCTAGAGCTAAAAGAGTAGAGGGCATTCAGGGGTGGTCCCCGATGGCCTTGGAGTGGTTGAGAAGAGAATGAGGGGCGGCCAATGTAGCTTAGGCCGACCCTTGGAGAGAGGTAGGGTTGATCCAGCATCCTGGCATGGTGTCCTCCATGGTGGTGGTAGAGAGCTCGTGGAGGTGGAGTGAGTGGCTAAGTGGAGGTGGCGTGAATGGCACCAATGGAGTGAATGGGTGCCAATGGCCACCCATGGGGTCTTTTTATAGACCCAATGGAAGCTCTCTAGAGAATTATGGAATTCTCTAGAGAGGCCTATCGTGGGAGCTCGTGGGAGAGTGAGAGAGGGTGGATGGTGGCTTTTAGATCCACCAAATGTGGATCTAAAAATTGAATGGCTCTTGGTTGCTATTTTTGGCAACCAAGGCAACCAAACATGGTAGAGAGTTCTAGAGAACTCTAGGCTAGATATTTTCGTGTGGATGGTGTGTGTGGGTGTGTGTGGGTTGAAACTTAGGTGGCTAGGTTGATTAGGTTGGGTTGTAGTGGGTTTAGGTCAAGGTAGGTCTCAAATTAGGGTTATAAACCCTAATTCACTAAGGTAAAGTGCAATTAAACTTAATAAAAGTTTAATTGGGTGTGTGGAAACTTAATTTAGAGTAAAAAAACTCAATTAATTAAGGTCTAGGTCAATTGGACTCTCACTGAGTCCAATTGGACAGTGTGTGCTGAGATCAGGGCTCAATTTTACTCAATGAGTCCAATTGAATAGGCTAATGGAATTGACTAAGATCCAAGTCAATTAGGTTTAGTGAGGACCTAATTAGGTCCTTAGGGAGGTCTAGAGGTGATGTACTAGGGTTAGGGCACCTTAATTTAGGTTCCTATGGCGTTGGAATTGGGTTTAGTGACCTAGAGATCCAAGATCAAGGCTTAAATCTCAAAACAGGAATTGGAGAGCAGTATCAGACGTCTTATACTCAAAAATCAGAAGTCCAGACTTGTTGTCTGGATGTCCAATCAGAGTCAGGAAGGGTTTCGGGTTCTGTTTTGGGTATTCTACAGAAATTGGATGTCTAACAAAGTGTATGGACATCCAATAACACTGCAGAAGTGGGTTTGAAGTGTGCGGGAGTTGGCTAAGGGTCCTGGACGTCTTAAAACTTATCTGGACGTCCAGAGAAGGGTTGGAACTAGGGTTTAGGGCTTCCTATGGTGTTGTGACCTAATCTAAGGGTGGCTAAGGCTTGGGGAAGTCTCTAGGCTATCCTTGGGCTAGGATGGACCTAAGCTCTTCACATTTTACTGCTTTATTTCTACTTAATAGAATAGAAAACCTTTAACCCCCTTACATTATTATTCCTACATCTAAACTAGTCCTTCTGCTCCAGCTCTGCTACAACTCCCATTATTCCTGATCCAGCTTCAGATCCAGCTCCTGATCAGCTTATTCCCTGTAATCGACATGATGCACTTAATCAGCACATTATAGCATTATTTTATGCATAGCTAAAGGAAAGCAGTAAAGATGCAGATAATGCGTATGCATGCATGAATAACCCTAACTTATGCTAAGTTCTAGCTTAATCTAGGTCAATTAAGACCTATGATTGCTGTGCAATCAATGGACGACCCAGATTGCACCACATGGTGCAACCTAGGCCTCCCATGCACATGCACATGCCACTGCACACACAAAACAGTGCAGATGCGCACACGCACGTGGAGGCATGCACGCGCAAGCATAGCGACGCGTATCGTGCAAGCACGCAACGGTGGGTGGGGACGTAGGCTGTCCTCAGCAGTGTTTACGGTAGATCTTCAACAATGTGTATGACCGTCACTAAATGTCCTGTATACGAATTTGATTCTTTCCTCCACTATAAAAGAATCCCTACCTGTCCCATTTTTCTTCATCTCTTCCTATCTTCCTCTCACCACCTCCAAGGCTCTGGAGAGAGCTTGTCCCAAGACCGGGATGCTCCTCTAGAGTAGAAAACCAAATAGTTTTCCAACCTCTCATCCCCATTCGTGGAGCATCCCGTGGCCGTCCTCTCACTGCCCTTCGGGAAGAAGATCCTTGCCGCGACGCCATCCTGCCCCATCCTCCATCCTCTAGCTCCGTCCTCCTTCATCTCGCTCCTCACCACCTTCCTCCAGGAGACATTAAAGTGAGTCGTCCTCCGAGCAACCGTCAAGAGGGATTTCTCTCACCTCTTTCTATCCTTTTATGTTTTAATAGTGTAGTTTTCTTGCTTTCATAGTTGTAACAAATGGTTGTTCATGATAGATCATTGTTTCTCTCTCTCTCTCTCTCCCTCTCACTCTTATATTTTTGCAGCTAGATAAAGTTTTCATCGACCTAATCTCTTGCTTGTTAAAAATATAAAAAAAAATAGAAAAGATAAACATTACAAAAAGAAATAAAAGTGAAGCACGGATTTCATAAAACCAAACGTTCGCCTTCTCGTGTTCGACCCAGGACTTACTTTTCGAGTTTCGGTATAAATTTTATTTGACCTCGTGTTTTGCAACTACGACGACTGGTTCCTTGTAACCCTGATTTCAAACTCGAGAAACACGTGCGATCATTTTGGTGTCGTTGTTGGGGAGGCAACGGAATTTACTTTATTGTTTTCAGCACTTCTTTGCATTTACATAACAATAACCTCGCTTATCTCTGATCTATTGTCTTGAAGGTACCCTAGCATGGAGATCCAAGTGTGGTAGACCAGAGTAATGTGCGGGTAGAGTGTTTTGTAAGTGTCCCCCACACCACTCCCACCTTAGTTTTCATTCCATAACCTAATAACTCAAACCCAAATCAACTTAGGTGCTTCTTATAACCCTAGGATAGATTTGGTTATTTGTTTTCCACCTCCACTCACCTCGCAATCCACATAAATAAAAAAAAATAAACAAGTGTTATCTGATTGTGGGATTTTCTGAAAGAGACACACCTTAACACCCATAACTTCTCACCCTAAGGCGCACAATCACATCGATTCTACCACTTAACCAAGATCTGACCTGTGGACTCGATACACTTAATTCAACACACAAATAAGTGAGTAGAAATCTAAATAGGTCAAACATTTCTTTTTGCTTTAACTAAGTGGTGCAATAGGCCAATTGATTGAACTATTTAGGCTGCATCACTTAAGATAAAAGCGATTCATCAAGTAGCTTGTGATAATGCTACATTTTATGATGATAATTCTACTAATCGGGGTTTATCTTAAGGGTAACATGCACAAATAACACATCATAAATGGGCATGGCAGCATTACATGCATTGCACAATGAGATTGCTTATAATTAGTGTTAATGGCCATTTGTACAAGTTCATGTCAAAACAAGCCTTAGATGAGCGATCAGACCACATAGATGGATTCAGAACGATGAACGGAGTCCAACGGACTCAAAATCGATCAAATTCGACATCCGGAGCTCCCGCAACTAGCCCAAGAAGTTCTGGCTATTGAACTGATGATCAAGGACCCACAGGCAGCCACGTGGTGGCATCTGGTGCACCCTTACTTGTGGCACATCTCATCATCGTGCCAAGCATTCTAAGCCATCTAATCTGATGATCAAACAACTGAGAGGCCACCGCATCGCCCTCACTCTCTACCCAGCATGAAGATCCGACCGTTGTATCTTCATCCAACGGTCGGCAGCAGCCGAGCAAAAATCCATCGTCGCGACCATCTGTGGGTCACAGCGCAGTGGTCGACGCTCTTTCTCCGTGCACCCGACATAAGATCGAGCCGCTCTGCGCATCAAATCCAAGGCAAAGGTGCACGTGGAAGAAATTGAACTATCAATGAGCACGCGGACAGAGTGGATGAAGGCATGTGGCGGGATCGTGAGCATTCATTCCAGACATGCACGATGACACTCGAGGAGTGCACTATGCAAGCATGATCTGCGAGCGCACCCTCCACATAATCTCAACCATCCGATCTTTGATCGGACGACCCTCAAGGCGCACACATGGATTGCGAAGGAGAAGAAGAGCAGGTGCGCATGTTGGACCGGCGGGCAGGGGTATACACCGATGCTTTCGTCATGGTTTCAGCGATGTCCTAGATGTCGCTAAAGCCCCTACCTAAATTAGAAACCCCTTCTTCCTATATAAATCCCCTCTAACTACCCATGTAAAGCATTCATTGCACTTACAAGCCTTCTACCTTACTCCAAGCTACCCTTAGCACCTTTTTGTACTCGTCGGAGTCGACGAGCTACCGGCAGAGCCCTCCTCCACTGCCGTGGCCGCCTCGCCATCTCCTTTCTCTTTTTCTCTCTCTCTTTATCCTAGCATTACTTTACTTTTAAGCATTTGTCTATTGTTGTATTTATGAAAACTCAAGTTGCATGTTAAATTATGTTGGCTCTCTTTTTATCGAGTTTTCTCTCAAAGTGATTTGCGTGAACGCTATGAGCAAAAGATTCTAACCCGACTCTCTCTCTCTCTCGCTTTTCTCTCGCACATTTTCTCGCATGCAAGCAAAAGCCCACCATTTCCGTGACAACTAAGTGACAAAAAAAAACCCGCTTTCACGCCTCCCTGTGTTCGACACTCGGACTCACGTCCACTCTTATATTTAAAACCGACGTTGCGAACACGAAGCTACAATGACCTAGTTAAACAAACGTGTCCATACCACATCAGCTTGCCACTTAGGGTTGATTTTTAGGATTGAACCAGGCACTCCACATTTTATTTCTGATTTTTAAAGTAATATATCTAGACCAGTGCTTTCAAAACTTGGAGTGTTCTACTAAACCTTGATTGAATATACCTAAAGATTAAACCCTAAAAGCTACTAAACAAGCTTGAACCCTAAAAGACACATAATCAAATAACCTTGTTTGTAAACCTTGGTTGTGCACGCACACACAATTTAACTGATCATTAAGGGCACTACCCATCTAAAGGGCCCATCACATTCCCGAAGCACCAATGTCTCAAGCCTAATTAAAATTAAATAGATGTTGGCCCTAAGGATTGGTTCACTCGTCGGGATCCAGATTGAGATTGTTCATTATTAACCTGCTTATACTAGTCAATCTGTTGTCTAGCTAGGGGAGTAGCGTCAAACGACCGCGGCTGGGGGGTACACTAGGAATCAGAGGCACAAACCAAAGGAAGAACCTTCTCCCTAGTCCCTCCTAACTGGTTCGATTGCCTGAACATAAGTGGAGTAAATCGTCCATAATCTTAGGACAGATTCTGAGAGTTTGTAGACCTTTAGGCTACCCAACCTAAGGACAAGCTTGTATTTTTTTATTGCAAGGTTGCTTCTTTCTCTTCTAATTTCCCTTCTTACTTCACCACGTACCCTTCCACATCTTACACACATTTCCAATCCTATCCTCCTACCACCACTTATCCCTATGATGATTACTATCCCAACTTAACTTGTAATTACCCATCCACTAGCCGGGATAACTTTGATTGGGGATACGAATCCGAACCTTAGTGTCCAGGGTGTAACCCTGAACAACAAGAATATGATTACTATCCTTCCCAAAGCTACAATGATTATAGATCTCCACCCATTGATGATCAACCTAACCAGATCTACAACCATGAAGGATATGCTGATTATAACACTTACCCTCCCTAGAATTGTGCGGAATATAGGTCACCACCTTTCTTTGAACAACTAGAGATGACCTATACTATCAGGGAGGAACTTGAGAACCTCAATATCTTGACTCCCCTAGAATGAACCCAAACCCACCCAACCCTGAATCGAACCAATCAGTTCAGGTGAACCAAATCCAATATAGGGTGTTAGCCAACTTTAGGAACACCATACAATCTTTAGAAGCCCAACCAACACCATGCACTGAAGCATTGGAGCCTATGATAAAAGTGATCGATGAACTGAATAGCTCTTTATTGGATTTGCTCCAAAATGTTAGGGATAGGGACCTGGGTGAGTTTCCTCTTGGGAAATTGTCGAGGTTGAGGATGAAATTTGTGGTTGCCATAGTCAAATCTTGGGATGATTCTCAAGATGAACCCCCTTCTAGAGAGCTAATGTCTGAACCCGCTCAGGCGCCTATCGGGGGGGATACATTTTCTAAGACCGGGGATGACCAGGTTGGGCTAAGGCAACACATTGAGGATGAACCGATTGATTCACCCGAGATCCCCAAGCCAGGGAGTGAGGAAAAATATGTCCCTTTGAACCAGGAAATGACAATCGATTTTAGGACATATATAAATGAGGATCATGGATTCTTTGATTCTGAGGGTGAAGAATCTCTTAGTGAAGTCTCACTTGAGCATAAGGAAGATGATTTTAGTGAGACAAACGGTCTTGAGGAATCTGACGAACCATTTGATAGCCCAATTATTGAAGATTTAGATTCAGTTGGGGCTAACTTGGAAGATTTAAATCCTCATTTGCTTGAAGATTCAATCAATAGCCCCATTCCTCAACCACACCCCAAAGGGATTGATTTTGATTTGGAAATTGTTGTACCCAAGTCAATTCTGAGTTAGCCACGATTTCTGAACTTGGGTAAATCTTATGGGCTGAATGATATGATAGATGTCCTGGAACCTGAGCACTTGACGTTGAAGGATAGGAATGTTGAAATGAAATTTTGGGAGGTTAATTTTGAGGGAAAAACAAGTTTGTATGTAAGGGTTCCTATTGACCTAAAGCCAACTACTTTCTACCAGGACCCTTACGATATCTTTCACGTGCAACCCAAGCTCAAAATAACTGATTATTTTTCTGAGCATGATGTTAAGTGGACAACCACACCTATTGAGCCAACTTTACCCATTGTTCGACACTTTGGTCTTGGGTTTCACACCACTAAACCGCAGGCTCGGCCTCACAAACTCAACAACCTTTCGTTCTGGGTAATTTTCATCCAGAACCTGAGAACCACATGACCCTGGGGCATGGGTCTGCACCATAATCTGGTCCACATCTATGGTCATCTTCTGCTGGCAAGTTTCAGGATCAATATTTTTATTTTGATTCTAACCCGCACTTGTGAATTTTCAATTTCTTCTTTGTATGTATCTTATGCCTAGCTGACGGCATTAAACTTAGTGCGGGTATATACATTCTTCTCTCTACAGAGCTGACCTGATTTTCACGACACTAAGGTGATATTCTATTTACTCCGCCCTTTTCATATCTTTATTTTTACAATGAGGACATTGCATCATTTAGGCATGGGGAGGTGGATACTTAATCCGGAAATCATTTTGTTAACTTTGTAGAATTTCTTTTAGTTTCTCTAAAAAAAATTAAAAATTCAAAAAGATAAAAAAAAGAAGAATTAGGAAAAGAGAACTTAGGCATTTGGAAGTTATTAACTTTAGGAAATGATATGAGAGGTGTTGGTCGACGTTTTGTGCGGATTTAAAGGATGTCATGTTGTAGTATAACCGACAAAACGTCTAAACAAATATAAAGAATTTTATTACTCGAAAATCGGAGTACCCGAGGTCGAACACAGGGAGCAAATAGAATTTGCTACTAGTCAAAATGTAATTGAACACTCTAATTTACTCAAAATATCAATTCAAATGTGAATGTATGCAATTAAAAGTAATTAGGACAAAAATATGAAATTGGACGTCTGATCACAAGATCAGACGTCTTAAAAGGTATTTTCCCTTTTCTTCTTGATTATCCTTCTTCTTTCTGCCTTGCGAAGCCCCTTTCTTTCCTTCCTTCTTTTGATCTCCCGTGTCTTTTGCTTCTGCCTTGCTCTTTCTTTTCTTCTTCTCTACCTTGCTTCTTACTCTTCTCTGTTCTTCCTGCCTTTCCTTCTGCTTTCTTTCTTCTCCTTCTCGCAGCCAAGTCTTTCTTCTCCTGCGTTCAGCCTGTGCCTACACAGAACAAAACCTACCTTCCTCCCTCTACCCGCGCGTCTCTCTCTCTCAAGCAATTCACTCACGGACGCTCTCCCAGAGCCACAACCATAATCGGGTCGGATCGTACCCGAGACCAGGCGCACCTGTAGGTGGTGTGATGCGCGAGGAGTGCGTAGGCTTAGGTCGGGTCGGATCCGCCAGATCCGCGTGGTCAAGCCGCGGACGAGGCGAGTGTGGGGTCAGTGAGGGACCTCACCCCTGTGCTTACTGAGGCGATAAGAGTACATCACAAAAACAATTTGTAGTGTACCTGAGGTTTGTAATCCCGCGATGTGGGACTAAAGGTTCCGCCCTTCCTTTGCGTGCGCCCGCAGACTCTCGTATGCAATTGCCCACGCTGAAGGCCCTGCTGGTGCTCCTCGCTGAACTCAGTCACCTCGCGACACTTGCGAGAGTCTGCTGCACCTGCCGCCTGGGAAGCCTGATGCCTGGAGCTTCGTTGGAGCTTCACCGGAGGTCGTCCATGGCCACACTGTCATACACAAAACAAGCCTCTCGGCCCAATCAGATCAGCTAGAGACCTTCACCGTGGCATGACGAAGGCGGTGGACGATGCTGCAGGTTGCCGGTCGGCCTAGGCGTGCGTGCCTAGGTCAACCTGTGGCCGGAGATGGTGGGTTGTTCGGGGGGTGATTATAGAGGTCTGGAGTGGCAATTGTGGGGTGGAGCGAGTTCCTGGTGGTGAGGCGGAGCTCTCGAGGGGGTTGGCGAGCCGGGTGGGGGGCTGGAATGGTGGAAGCGGCTCGCCAGAGATCGGTCGGTGATGTGGAAGATGAGGGTGGTCAGCGTCGGTCGAGGGGTAATCAGATGAGATAACAGGGGGAAAAGAGAGAGGATAGGATGGAGAGGATTTCTAACCTAATTGTAAGGACGAAAGGGGACGGAAGGCGGACAACAGTACATGCTGTCACCGGAGAAGATGACGCCCAGTGGGGGGAGAACGACGACGACGACGGGGCTGAGGCGGCGTGCGCTGGTACTGCGCGACGCGGAGGGAAGTCAGGAAGCTAACTCTGCCACTGGTTTTGTGGAAGAGCGAAGATGGAGGGGAGGGGGGCTCGCCGGAGCTTGCTGGGGGTTTTTGGCCGGGCAGGAGGAGAGGAATTGAAGGGGGAAACTCGGCCAAATCAAGCTAAGCCTCTTCGGCCGGAGTTGTGGGTTCTTATATAGGCGCTGGACTGGGTGTGCAGGGCGTGAAGGGCACGTAATTGCCTGAGGTTGGTCGCCGGAGATGGAAAGGAGTTAGGATACCCAAATCTCTCGTGCGTTCGCACGAGATATTGGGTTCACACCAGGGATCGAGATCGATCGTAAATGGAAGGGAATTCCTCAGAGAATCTTCCTTCCATTTCTGGGAGAGAATTTCTGAGGAATTAGAGAGCAATCTCTCTCTGAACCTCGTCGGAGCTCGGTTCTGCCCTAGCAATGGCGGCAGGACCGGTTTGCAAAGGGGGCGAAGAACCTAGGGGGCTATCTGCACAGGTATTCAAAAGATAGGGATCAATTTGTGATTTAGGTGTACTAAATTGCAAGGTAGGTCAAGATGACTTCTCATTAGGTCCAAATTTTGGTACAAACCTAATTTGGACCTAAGGAATCCAATGGTGAAGTTGGATTTTAGGTTTGACCTCCTTTGATTGGACATTTTGCGTAAAAACCCAAATTAGGTTAATTGAAGAGCTAGGACCCTAATCTAGGTCAAACTAGGTTCCAAAGGATAAATTAAATGTTATAAACCCTAGAGGATGTTTTTCTATGATTTTTAGAGGGTTTACTTGATCTTTATCCTGATCGAAACCTTGTTAATTAATGCGGGTCTGTTTTAGGGTTACCAGGTGTCATTTAATTCCTAGATTGCACATGAACCTATTTCTGATTGACTCAACCCACTTTTTATCTCATTTAGACCATTTGACCTATGTTTTGCCTCTGAGAAATCCCATTTATGTACTGTAATGGTAAAATTGCAGTTTTAACCTTTATTTCATGTTTTCTTCTCAGAGCACTTGTTCCTTCAGTTAGGCCTTCTTCTAGGTTATGTAGGAGCCTTTATCTTCTTTATTGGGTCAAAATGAGCTAGTTATGGCTCATGATGAGGCTCTCATCAAGAGGACCTAAACACATAGATTATTTAGGTCTTCAGGCTTAATTAGCTCGGGTGTCCACTCGAATGTGGACTTAGTCTTGAGTCCTCACCAATTCAAATTCATTTTTAATTTGGCTAATAAATTGGGATGATAAGTATGCAACTTATCAACTTACCCTCTGATTTTGGGGGACTTTAAGCCTAAGCATCTACACACATTTTTTTGCATTGACTCACTTTTCGGTGGTTTCTTTGGAAATTGGGTAGCTAATGAACTATCTAGGGTGGTATGGCTGGCAAGGTGTCGGTGGTAACAACTCATCAGTCGGTTATCCAAAGCCTAGTCACAAGACCATTTTCATTATACTGCCTTTAGGTAAATCATAGATCAGGGAAGCCACCTACTTAAAGAAAGAAAAAACAATCAAAAAGGAAAAGAAAAGAAATAGAAAAAGGAGAAAAAAAAAAAAATAAATAAAACTACACTTCACCGCACGAGTATGGCTGGCAAGTTGCCATCAGTAATAGCCCATTGGTTGATTGTCCAGAACCTAGCTCACAAAAAAATGCACAATAATTCCCAAAACTCTTAGGGAAGAAGCGAGGAAGTAGAATAAACCGGGGAGATATACACTGGGTTCGCCCTTGTGTTGACCCCATAAATAAAATTAGGGAGAAAGCTACCAGTCGAAAAGATAAACCATTAGGCAAGGTCACCTAGGGTCGTAGAAACTCGAAGTTTGTTTTAACGGCCGCCTAGTGAGTCTTTCACTATTTTCACAAGATGCTTAGCATTTAGAGTCCTTTTCGAGTCTTGGGCTGGTTGGGTAGTCGTAAAAAGTTATCCTGGAACTCTCAAACTCCAAAAGTACAAAAAAATTAGAAAAGAAGAAAAATAAAAAAATATATATCTTTCGTTCTCAAATATGGCGAGGACTTAGGCGGTCTGCATTCTGGCAGGCACCCTGGCACTGTTGAGTTTTCGTTGTTTAGGACCTTAGTTGAAATTTTTTATTATTAATAAACCACTTAGGCCTAAGTGATCTAATCCTAATTTTGATTTTATACTTAGCATGTAGCTTAATTTTGCTAGGGACTAGCAAAAGATAGGCATGGGGGTATGATGTAGACACATCTATTTAGGTTAAAATGCCTATTCATGTATGTTCCAAGGCTTAGATTTGCATTACATGTTATAAATATTGCATAGCAGGCATCATTCTGCATTTAGAGTAGTTGTATATAATTTAGGTTAATTGCATCCTTTTTGTGATCATAAGAGAAGGATTTTATTTCGGAGCCTCGAATTGACGATCAGACCATACGGATCTGATCAAGACCATGATCGGAGTCCAACGTCTCTGAAATTGCCTCGATCAGAGTCCCACAACACCATATGCAATCCAAGGAAGATCAACGACCGAGGGACAAGGTGATGCAATCTGGAGCATCAAACGACAAATCTGACCGCATGGATGGATTTGGGTCGACAATCGCAGCCCAACGGCGTGAAAATCAACTTAATCCTTCCTTTGTAGAAACCCCAATAAAGGAAAGAAGATTGACGGCCCAGATTACACCACGTGCACAACCTAGGCTGCCCATGCACACGTACGTGCCATCGCATGCACACAGCAGCGCAGGTGCACATGTGCTCGCAGAGGCACGCATGCGCAAGCGCAGCGGCGCGTGAAGTAGCGCAACGCGTGCACAGAGGCAACGACGCATATCGAGCATGCGCTCATGACACGGGCACGCAGAGCGCGCGCTAGCATAGTGGCAGGTGGACGCATGGGCTGTCTTTAGCGACATTTACGGTGGATCTTCAGCGACGTTTATGACCGTCACTAAATGTCATGTATACAAATTTGATTCCTTCCTCCACTATAAAAGGAGCCCTACCCCTCCCATTTTTCTTCATCTCTTCCTTTCTTCCTCTCACCACCTCCAAGGCTCTAAAGAGAGCCTGTCCCAAGCCCGGGATGCTCCTCTAGAGTACAAAACCAAATAGTTTTCCCACCTCTCATCCCCATTCGTGAAGCATCCCACGGTTGTCCTCTCACCGCCCTTCGAGAAGAAGATCCTTGCCGCGATGCAGTCCTGCCCCATCCTCCGTCCTCCGGCTACATCATCCTTCATCCCGCTCCTCACCACCTTCCTTCAGGCAACGTCAGAGTGAGTCATCCTCCAAGCAACTGTCGAGGGGGACTTCTCTCACCTCTTTCTATCTTTTTACGCTTTCGTAGTGTAGTTTTCCTGCTTTCATAGTTGTAACAAACAGTTGTTCATGAATAGATGATTGTTTCTCTCTCTCTCTCCCTCTCTCTCTTATATTTTTCCATGTACATAAAGTTTTCATCAACCTAATCTCTTTCTTGTTAAAAATACAAAAAAAAATAGAAACAATAAAAATTACCAAAAAGAAATAAAAGTGAAGCGTGGATTTCATAAAACCAAATGTTCACCTCCACGTGTTCGACCCGGGACTCACTTTTCTAGTTTCAGTATAAATTTTATTTGGCCACATATTTTTCAACTCGATGACAGGTTCCTTGTAACCCTAATTTCAAACTTGCAAAACACGTGTGATCATTGGCTAAGTCAAATTAGGCATTCCAAAGCTCGATCGAGAGCTCTTGATGTGCTCTACAAGATTGAAACACCAATTTGGTGTTCAAGTGAGGTTAAGCCCTTCGATTCAAAGGACGAAGGTGGAAGGTTTGCCATGGCCATTAGGGTTTGTAGAAGGTAATTCCAGGTCTAAGGGCCTATAGGAGAGTGTTTGACCTCCAAATGAGGTTATAATCATCTTCAGTTGATGATTCCGCATTTAATGGTTATTCAGGAAGAGGAAGAAGCTCATGAGCTTCATTTTGGAGCTTTAGAGCTCCAAATGTGCTCTGAACAGCTCAATAGATAGCTAAAGAGCTTACAAATAGAATTGAACAACCTATGCAGGTTGCAAAGATTCTATCTGGGCAAATTTAGCATCCAAATCTTACCAAAAACACAGTGAAAGCAGTTTGGGTTAAAAAATGACCCAAATTAGACAGTGATTTAATTCATACCAAATCCTCAATAAACTGAATCAAAACAACTCCAACTCACTCTAAATCATCCCGGAAAGAATTTCAACCTTTTAATTCATAGAATTAAATGCTTAATCCTCAAATTGAACTTGAGGTTTGACTACGGTGAGTTCAAAGGTTACTTTTAGAATTAGAGCTTCTCTAAAAAAATTAAAGACCAGGAGGAACTCTAATTCACCTCATAAATCATTCCAGACCATAAAACTAAGTTGTGAAGCTTCTTAAGGCCCTCTTAGACACTATCGCCTGAACTCAAAAGCAGAGGTCTTCGATGGAATAATCTAAGGAATTTCAGAGCAATCAAAGATCAAATATGACCCCTATAGGTTCTACTTAAGCTTACTATCCTATTTCTCGAGCCTAAAACCTAACAGGTCAGCTTCTCCAACTCCACCTGAATTGGAGAAGACAGAGGTTGTTACTGAGCTCCAAGCATTAAATCAACAAAATAAACACCAAATCAAAGTCCATAGGCTTCAGTTGTGCATTATGGAGCTCCTCAGAGCCTATCAAGGGATGAAGATCAATTTCGACTCGTTGGAGCTCACCGGAGCTCTGGTGAATCCAGAGAATGTCTAGTAATGTACAAAACTCTATCAGATAGACCATTAAAAGTCTTAAGATCTTCCTGAGGTCATAAGGAACCTCAAGAACTCATCAATTTGTCCAATTGATGATTGAATTAAGGATTCAACACGGAATTGTGAAATCTTAATCTCTGAGTTTGTGCGAACTCAGAGTTAACTGTCTCACTCAATTGAGTGAGGGCTAAGGTTCAACAGAACCTTTCGATACTCTCTAGGGGGTTAAATAGTAGAGTAAGTCTTTCGAGCTCTCCATTGATAGAGAGCTAGAAAGTTGGAATGGAATTAGGTGTTTATTTTCTATGAGTTAATTATACTAATTAGGCATAGGATCGGGGCCCTTAGATTATGAAGAGGTTATAGAGGGCCCCAGCAAGTGTGTCCTAATCTTGGAGGCCTCCATCGTGGACAGCGGAGGTCATCGGTGAATGTGAAGATGAACTAGGTGATTCAGCTGCTAAGAGTGAGGGAAAAATAATGCTATGAAATCATGGTAAGGAGAAGAAGATGATCGATGCATAAGAATGGAGAAAGAGTGGCTCGGACGAGCTCAAAGAGATCCCCTGAGCTGAGGAAGATGACAGACAACTTGAACAATTAGAACTAACTAACTACCTAATCTACTAAACTAAACTATGGTACACTTACCTAAGCCTAATCCTATTGTTACTTGGACGAAGGCGGTTGAGGAGTCTCCATCGAAGGTTCTTAACGGAGGATGAAATTAGAAGGTTGGAGGAAGAGCTCCGACGGGTGGTTTCGTGGCATGGAAGAGGAGTCTGGCATCGGCACTTTGTCAGAGGACATAGCGGACGACGGCAGAGATCGGAAGCAAGTGGAGATGATCGGACAAATAGAACAGAAATGGGAAATGGTCGTTGAAGTAGGAGGAATAGCCTATTAGTTAGTTGCGGTTGGGGAAGAGGGTAGGGAGCTAACCGATCAAATCGAAGGGATCGAGGGTTATTTATAGGGTTCGGTGATGGCTAAAGGGCTTGAATCTGGACGGGTTTATGTCTAGGTACAGCTTAACCTCCAACGTCGTCTCCAACACTAGAGAGGTTAACGCCTATACCTAATTAGGATTTATGAATAATCTGGACCGGTGGATGGATTTAAGGTGGTGAGCGCAAGCTCCAGGAGTTTCGCGAGGGCGAAATGGTGTCAGATGAGTGGTCATCGTAGGGTGACATCATCGTCGAATGTCAGCCGTTCAAGAAGTTGAAGAAATAAAGAAGAAGGTTTTCACAGGGAGCTAAATGCAAAGAAAGATAAGGACCTAGGTGAAAGGAAAGGACTCAAATGCAATGAATTCCAACGGCCGAAATGCAAACAGAGGCTTTTAAGGTTAATTTAAATTATTTTTTTTCTAACTTTTTATATACATTGATAATTTAGCTAAATATTATATAAAAGCCTTGTATTCACATTTTTGACCTATTTATTTGTATTTATTTACTTATTAACTTAAGTTATTTAAGAACTTAGGTCTTAAGTTAAATAAGATATTAATTAGGTAACTAATTAATGGTATTTCGAGTCCATTTATTAATTAAGTTATTAATAACATTATTTGACTAATAATTTAACATTTTAAACTTATTTTATGGTACTTTAATGATTTGTCCCTTATTACATAATTAACCCTTATATAAACATATTCCTACGTAATTAACTGGTGAAACTAGTTAATTAGGGGTAATTAGAAGCCATGATGAGCCTCTCATCAGGTGGCCGGAGGTGTGATGTGAGTGCGGGAAAAGCATGTAGAGAGATAGAGAAAGAGATAGGGATACCTAGCGACAAGGTAGTGAGGCGGAGGCAGCCGGTTGTGGTAGATCGACGCCAGAGAAGGAGGAGACGACGGCGAGATGGTGACGATGAAGTAGGTGGAGCTATGCCCTCCCTTTGGCCAAGGAGGGCCGTGAAAAAGAGAGGAATATGGTAAGTCGACTAATTTCGTTGTTGGACGGCCGGAGGAGAATCGAGGAGGTTGCCGAAGCAGCGATCGTTGGCAATCAGAGGAAGGGATTTAGGGGCTTATGGCTTGCCAAGACTTGCTGAAAAGCTTGGCCATGCGATAGGGGTTCTTTTATAGGCCATAGGAAGCCCTTCCAAGCTTGGAAAGAAGCTTCCATGCTCGGAAGGTCTTTGCGAAATAGGATACCTGAACCTTTGAAAGGTTCACATGCCATTTTGGGAAAAAATTGGAGCCCAAGATAAGTCTTAAGTGGAAGGAAATTCCACAATGAATCTCCGGTTCAATTTTTGGAAGGTTTGATTAAGAATTGAGCAAGAAATGTTTATCAAAAGCGAAATCAGGTTAAAATAATGCATCGTAATATAGTTGAAATCGCTTTGAAAACAAATAGATTTTTATTACTCAAAGTTTAATTCTGAGGTCGAACACAGGGAGCAAATGGAATTCACGCACTAAACTCAATGAATACAAATTGAACACATAAAACTACTCAAAATTTAATTCAGAATGTAAAGCATGAGTATATAGAGCATAAAAATAATTGTACCTACAACTAATAAAGATCTGATGAAAAATTAGATGTTTGATTATAAAATCAAACGTCTTATAAGTGTGGTGCTACAATGTCTTCCTCTTATTTTTTTCCTTCTTCTTCTGCCTTCTATTTCTTCTTCTTTCTTCTATTCCTTTCCTTGTCATTGGCTTCTTTCTTCTTTGTCTTCTTCTTCTTCCTTCCTTCTTCTTCTTTCTTTCTTTTCTTTCTTCTCTGTTCTTTGCCTTGCGAGCCTCAACTGCTTTCTTCTTCCCTTCTTCTTCTTCTTTCCTTAGCTTCTCTGCAACTCTTCAGCTCTCTTCTGCCTTCAGCCTTGCAGTTTCTTCTTCCTTTGCTTCACCTTCGACTTCCTCCTTTTTTCCTTGGCTTTGCCCTTGGTTTCTTCTTCTTTTCCTTTCCCTGCAAGAGCAAAACCTACCCCTACCCTCCCCTGTGAACTCTCTCTTTCTTCTCTCTTAGGCTCGCTCTCCCATAGCCTTCTCGGGTTAACGGGTTAGGTCAGCACGCCTGAGACCAGGCCCACCGGCGTGGGTGGTGGGTGAGGAGTACATGGGTAGTTGTGTCGAGAACCAGGTCCATGGAGGTGTGGGTCGCAGATGAGGCATATGAGATGAGTGGGACCTCACCCCGTGTCAGGAGGAGCTAAGCCCCTGGCACTTTTTCCACTTATATCGTTTGCCTGCTCGAAAACTTCCGAGGTGGGACTAAATGTCCCACCTTCTTCTCACATGCACCTGCAGCAGGTGACGCACTCGATTGCAGCAGATGCGGGGACTTATCCTCTAATCGCTGGGTTGGAGTTATCCACAAAGGAAGCTCGTGTGTCTTGGACCTGAAAACCTGAAGCCCGAAGCCTTGGATGAAGCTTGCAAGCTTCTTCGAGCTTGCTCCAATGGCGGCCAAGACCTGAACTTGTCCACAAGAAAAATGGCCTCATGGCGTCATCAAATCGTACAGAAAGCTTCACCGTGACACAGGAAAGGTGGCCCAGTGGTCCTCGTGGTGCGGGGAGGCCTAGGCGTGCGTGCCTAAGTCGTTCTGTGGCTGTGGAGATGGGTGTGTTTGGGGGAAGTGTGTGGAGTATGTGGCAGCTAATGGAAAGAGGGAAGATGATTAGTGGGATGTGGCGAAGCTTTTGAGATGGCTGGCGAGGGGGGTGGGTGCATGGAATGGCTGATGCACCTCGCCGGTGGTCTGCTGGAGGTGAAGGTGAGGTGGCGTGTGAGCGTCGGGGCATGATAATAGAAATAGATGAGGTGAAAATAAAGAGCAGAGGGAGAGGACCTATCTACGAGGGGATAGATGAAGGAGGAAGCGAAGGAGGCAGATGGCTCATATATGTCATCGCCAGAGACGAAGGTCCCAATAGGAGGGGGACGGTGACGTGGAGGAGGAGGCAGGTGCATGCACTGGTATGGCGTGATGTGGATGAAGGAGGAAAGGACAACTCTGCCACTGGTATTGTGGTAGAACGACGAGAGGTGGAGGTGGAGGCTGCCGGAGCTCGCTGGGAGTTTGGCTGGAGGAGAAGATAGGAAATTGGTGGTTATCTCCAGCCAAACCAAGCTTGAGAGGAGCAGGAGGATCTGGGGTCCCTTCTATAGCACCTAGCAAAGGGCCTTGTGCTTGGAAGGCAAGCTTCCAAGCACAGCAACCTCGTCGGACTTGGAAGGTCAGAGAAGACCCAAATCTCTCATGCATTCACATGAGAGATTGAGTGGAAATTGAAGCTCAAGATTGGGTTCACATGAACGGGACTTCCTCAGAGAATCTCCCTTTCAAATTTGAGAGGGATTCTCTGAGCAATCAAGGAGATATTTCCCTCGAATCCTTGCTGGAGTAGAATTCCTCCACAGTATTGCCGGAGGGACCTAATTGCAAAGAACGACGAGGAAGCTAGGGGGGTGTCTGCAAGAGTTTTCAAAAGCTAGTTGTATAAATGTAATTGGGTTGGACTGTTTTGCAAAGTAGGTCAAGGTGAACTCCCCTTAGGTCTAAATTTTGGTATAAACCTAATTTGGAACTATGAAATTCAATGGTGAAGTTGGATTTTAGGTTTAACCACATTTGACTGGTCATATACACAAAAACCCAATTTAGGGTAAACATTTGACTGGTTCCCCTATTTTGGTCAAAATAGGTTCTAAATGCCAAATTGAAGGTTCTAAACCCTAGAGGATATTTTTCCATGAATATTAGAGGGTTTAGGTGAACTTTATCCTGACCAGAACCTTTTTAAATTAAGTGAGTCTATTTTAGCATTATAAGAAGTCATTTAATTCCTAGATTTCACATTAACCCTTTTCTGTTTGAACCAATACACTTTTTATCTTGTTAAGATCATTTGACCTATGTTTAGCCCCTGAGAAATCCCGTTGTTGCACTGCAATGGTAAAATTGTAGTTTGACCCTTTATTCTTATTTTTCTTTCAAACTAGTTATTCCTTGAGTTAGGCCCTTCATTTGGTTATGTAGGAGCTTTTATTCTCTTTCCTAGGTCAAAATGAGCTAGTTAGGGCTCATGATGGTGTTCCCATCAAGAAATCTCTGCTTCAATCTTGCCGGAGCAAGGTGCGTTCAGACCAATGGTGGTAGGGACCAGCTTGAAAAGAAGATGACAAAAGCTAGGGGCCCAAATGTAGAATTTTGAAAGTTAGGGGCACGGGTGTGAGAAAAATAGCCAGATAGGACCAATATGCAAACATAGTCAATATGACTTAAGATTGGGCTCAAATTTTGGTACAAACCTAATTTGGATCCAAAGAATCCAATGGTGAAATTAGATTTAGGTTTCGACCATGTTTGATTAGAGAAATTGCATTATTACCCAAATTAGGGCAAAAGTCTATTTGTGGCTCTATTTTAGGTCAAGACGAGTTCTGATGGTGAAATTGAAGGTACGAAAGCCTGGAGAATATTTTTCTATGAATTTTAGAGGGTTTAGGTGAATTTTATCCTAATCGAAATCTCAGTTAATTAAGTGGGTCTGTTTTTAGGGTTTCAAATGTCCATTAATTTCTATAATGCATGAAAACCCATTTTATTTTGTATGAACCATCTTTATAGACTCTAAAGCACATTTGATCGTTGTTTAACCCCTGAGAAAACCCGTAGATATTTTATTTTTGTGATAGAATGGTAAATTTGTAGAAATAACCTTGTTTTCTTATTTTCATCTCTGAAAGGATTTACAATGAATTATGGCGTTCTGATGGTTATGTAGGAGCATTTAGTGACTTAATCAGATCAAATTGAGCTAGTTATGGCTCATGATGGTGTTCTCATCATACCCCCATGCCTAACTTTTGCTAGTCCCTTAGCAAAACCATCTGAATTGAACCAGTTTTCTAGGTCGGATTTAACCGTCAGGATGCCTTACTAGGTCGTATCTCTAGGAATCAGATCTTAATACCAATAATCGGCCTAGAGGTACTCAAGTACCAAACCAGATCCAGACCTAGCTAGTTTTTGCCTCAATCTGTCGTAAAGGTTTCTAAGGCCTGCAGAAACTATCCTGAGGTTTGTTGGACCCAGCGATTAAAGCACCCGTGCTTGAAACATGGTTAGTCAGGTTTAGTTTGCTAGTGCATTTTGAGAGAGTTATAGAAGGAGAATTTGATTTGTGGAGAGCTTTCTCTCTCTTTTCTTTTCATTATATTTTTCCTTAGATCCATCCTTGGATTGGCCCTAAACACGATTTGTATCGGGTTCCTTGTTCCCACCATCAATCCTCGCAGGGTCCCTAGCAATCGATGCTTCGAGATAGCACTGCCCATGGCAACCCCCAAAACCCTAGCTTTCAAGATTTCGAGATAATCCCACCTATGGCGTTCTGTAGCTAAATCTAGACCCTGGCAATCGACATTTCTTGATAATGCCGCCCACGGCATCTGAACCAGCATAAGGTGCTTACATGCCCCAGTAGGATATTTAGATATCCTAGGAGACAAGCACCGAGGAGACGATATGTCATTATGTATCTTTGAGGGGAATTTCCTACCTCTCCACGTTGGGAACTCATTCAAATTAACTTGTGTTTTTAAGCCGCTCCTACTCTAGATCTTAGGACCTTTTTTAGAACAAATTAAATGCCTTTTTGGCATGGTTTTAACTTTAAAGCACATTGAACCATACTGTGTGTGATTTAGGTTGCTTATGTTACTGAGTCTCGTAAACCAGAGGTTAGTTAACGGGGTCGAATACTCCCTAAGCCTTAGACCTAATACATAGGCTTTGTATTTTCCCCAACCTCTTGAGGATTAATCCGGATCTTGGCAAGTACATGAATGTTTAAACCCAATATAGATCCATGATGCCTAAGGTTGGTATTCGCCACTAATCCCTTGAGTTTTAGTCTTTCAGGCCTTAGTTCATCATTTGTTAAAACCTAGAAGGTAGGTAGGTTCCAAATTGTTTCTAAGGGACTCAATTTTCTTTTCTTTTTCTTTGTGCTTCTTTCTTCTCTTTTCAATTTTCTTCCCCCCTTTTCAAAAATGGCTCCTCTTCAACCTCCTTTTTTTTAGAATATGTAATATTTTTGATGAAACCCTTTCTTATAAAGTGATTCTCACAGTGTTTTGCACTTTAGTACCCCCCCATTCCTACGATTTGCAATGTCCTCATTGTAAATTAGGTGGATTCGAGTCCAGCTTAGATCGTACATTAGAATAGGTTTACGCAGGCAAACGGGTCGAGGTGACTGTTGCGGACGATTTCAAGCTCTGGTACAGGTACCAGAGGTGGAGTTGGCTGTTTTAATTGATGAACCCTAAAGTGCAATATGAGTTCAGCACAGGATGTGTCAAGAAGGGTTTTGGGTCTTTTCAAAAAGATGATGGGTTGGCTCCCGTTAAGTGCTAAGTTTAACGACATCAGCCGGGTGCATTATGCTCAGGGAGAATGGAGATCAAAAGAGATAGCAGCTAAGTTTGAGTCAGTGAGTTCGATGAACAGTTCGAATCTCTGACCGTTCACGACAAAGGGTTCTGAATCAAGGTTGAGTTCACTAATTTCAACTGCTCCATTTCCAAAGATTCATCTCACCAAGAATGGTCCAATCATCTAAGTTTTCCTGGGAGCAGTTTGAGTTTGGCATCAACAAGTAAAACTTTTTGACCAAGGTAGAAAGATTTTCGCACAATGTGCCTGTCATGGAAGGGTTTGACCCATTCTTTGTAGATACGAGAGTTCTCATACGCATCATTGTGTAATTCCTAGATCTCACTCAATTGCAATCGACGGTGTATTCCAACCTTCATCAGATCCAGATTACACTTCCGTGCTGCCCAATAAGCCTTGTGCTCCATCTCATCAGGAAGTTGACATGCCTTTTCGTACACTAATATGAAGGGAGACATGCCTAATTGGGTCTTGTGGGCAATCCTATAGGCCCACAAGTCTTCTGGAAGGTGAGTAGACCAATCCTTCCTGTCAGGCCGAACAATGATCTAAAGGATCTTTTTGATCTCATGATTTGACAATTCTACCAGTCCATTAGTTTGGGGGTGGTAAGGAGTCGAGATATGATGTGATACCGTACCTTTTCATTAGGGGCTAGAAGTGTACATTGTTAAAATGAGACCCGCCATCGCTAATGATGGCCTTAGGAATGCTAAATCTACTAAAGATGTTCTCCTGGATAAATCGAAGGATAACTTTATGATTACTAGTTCTTGTAGGGATGGCTTTGATCCATTTGGAGAAATAATCAACAATGAGTAGAATGTATTCGAAGCTGTTGGATATGAGAATGGGTCCTATGAAATCGATTCCCTATATGTCAAAGATTTTGCACACAATAATCGAGTTTAAGGGCATCATATCTCGTGGGCCCATGTTGCCGAGGGTCTGATAACGACTACATGACCTAAAATACGTCTATGCATCTTTGAACAAAGTGGGCGAAAAGAACCCACATTGGAGAATTTTCGCTACGGTTTTACGCCTAGAGAATTGGCCACTGCAGGCCTGGTCGTTACAGAATGATACCACGTCATTGACCTCATCGTCAGGGATGCATCTCTGAATCACCTGATCATTGCCAATGTGGAAAAGGTATGGTTCCTCCCAAATACAGTACTTGGACTCAGAAATCAATTTGTCCCACTTGGAAGTCGCCTAATCTGGCAGGGCTTTCCCCGTAACCAAGTAGTTTACATATCAGCAAACCAAGGGAGACTATGGATGGCTAGCAGGTGTTCTTTCAAAAAATGCTCAGTGATAGGACTAGACGAGTGGATGACTGAAGAAGGAGGACGGGACAAATAATTAGCTACCACGTTCTGCTTTCCCACCTTATCATGAATCTCGAGATTGAATTCTTGCAACAGTAAAATCCAGTGCATTAGTCGAGGTTTCGCATCCTTCTTCGTGAGGAGGTGCCTCACTGCAGTGTGATCCGAGTATATGATAACATGGGAACCCAGAAGATAAGATCTGAATTTCTCTAGGGCAAATACTACGGCTAGTAGCTCTTTCTCAGTAACTGTGTAGTTATGTTGAGCCTCATCAATTGTCTTGCTAGCATAGTAGATGACCACGGGTTTCCCGTCTATTTCTTGGCCAAGTACCGCACCCACAGCATAATCAGATGCATCGCACATGATCTCAAAGGGTTGAGACCAATAAGGGGATTGTAGGATAGGTGCTTCGGTAACTCGATCAAGTAGGATCTCAAATGCCAGACTGCACTCCTCGATAATTTCGAAGGGGACATCCTTGGATAGAAGATTAGTCAATGGGCACGCGATTTTCGAAAAATCGGGAATGAATTGATGGTAAAAACTGACATGCCCCAGAAAGGATTAGATGTCATTGGTCGAGCTAGGCATAGGGATTTTGGAAATTAGATTCACCTTGGCTCGATCAACCTGGATGCCTTTTTCAAAGATGAGATGTCCCAGGATAATTCCCTCAAGTACCATGAAGTGGCTCTTTTCCTAGGAAAGAACCAAATTCACGTCAATGCACCGCCTGAGGTTTTGGACCAAGTGCCAAAGGTAATCATCAAAAGATTCTCCAAATACCGGGAAGTCATCCATGAAGACCTCAAGGTATTCACTTACCATACCAGAGAATATGGCAAGCATGCAGCGTTGAAAAGTAGTTGGAGCATTGTAGAGACCGAACGCCAACCTTCGGAATGCATACGTCCCAAAGAGGCAGGTGAAGGTAGTCTTTTCTTGGTCCTCAGGATGGATTGCAACCTGGTTATAACTGGAGTACCTATCCAAGAAGCAGAAGAATTGATTTCTTGCTAGTTTCTTGAGGATCAGATCAATGAATGGTAGTGGGAAATGATCCTTCTTCGTAGAGGTATTGAGTCTTCTGAAATCATTGCTAACTCTCCATGAGTTTGCTATATGAGTCGGTATGGTTTCTTCAATTTCAGTCGTGATCATAATGAGTCATGCTTTCTTAGGGACAACTTGGATTGGACTTACCCACCGACTATCAGAGATTGGGTAGATGATCCCTGCATCTAACCACTTGATGTTCTCCTTTATCACGACATCCTGCAGATTTGGATTTAGGCATCTCTGCATTTCACGGGATGGTCTTGAACCCTCTTCGGTATAGATGTGATGTGTGCAATATGAGGTGCTGATGCCAGTGAGATCATTGAGAGCCCATCCAATGTCTCTCTGATGCTACTGGAGGACAGTAATCAGGCATGTTTCCTGATCAGATGTGAGTCGGGAGTTGATAATCATAGGAAACGTCTGATTGTAACCCAAAAAGACATATTTGAGATGGTCAGGGAGGGGTTTCAATTCCATAATAAGATTATTAGCAGCAGCAGGTGGTTCAGGATGGGTGTCGAGAGCAAAGGGAGGAGTTATGGGTGTGTCTAGGTTAGGTTAAGGCCCCTCAAATTACGGGTTTTGATCTTCTTGTGGTTGATCAGAAATATTCAGGTTTTCCTCGATACATAGGTCGTCAACTATGACCTTGATATCATAATTTGTTCAATAACTCCGTAATTAATTCCTTGTTGGGCCTTAAAGATGTCGATCTTTAGTGTCTTGCTCCCAAATTTTAACTTAATTTGGGCTTCCTCACATTAATATTGGCCCTAGCTGTGGGCAGAAAAGGTCTTCCTAATATGATTGGTGCATTCTTCAAGTTCTCAAGGGCATCCATGTCTAAGACAATGAAATCCATGGGAAATAGAAATCATGTATCCTAACTATGACATCCTTGAGTACTCCTTTTGGTGACTTAATAGATCGACCAGCTAACTGTAAAGTCATCTCTATCGGTTTACACTCAGATTCCTCAATGTGGTCTAGTAGGGATGTGGGTATCTAATTGATGGAAGCTCCTAGGTCCAATAAGGCTCTGTCAAAATGTATATCACTGATAGCATAGGAGATTAGAGGGTTTTCTGGGTCTTTTGCCTTAGGCGGGAGTTTACTCAAAATGATGGAGCTGGCTTGCTCCAACAGTATGATTAGGTTCTCACCTTTGGTTCATGGCTTACGCTTCGGTGTACACACGTCATTTAGGAATCATGTGTAAGTTGGTACATGGCGAATCACATCCATCAAGGGGATGTTTATATGGACCTACTCAAAGAGCTTGACCAGGTCCTCCTCAGGTGACATGGGTTTGGTTGTCTTCTTTCCCTTGGTCAAGGCCTTGGGAAATGGAACCTTAGATGGTTCCTTTAGAATTGGCTCAGGCTTTTTATCAGGAATGGGCATGTCTCGGATGACCAATCTAGGTTTAGGGTCCACAAGCTCAAGCATGTCATGGCTAGGGAAAGGTGGGTCTCGTGTTGTTTTGAAACTACGGGTGGTGACGGAATTTAATCCTGCCTGATTTTGGTTTGGATTAGGCAAAATAGGTGTCTGCTGCTGAAATCCCGAGTATGAAGTTGAAGCATCCATCCCATCAGGTGATGGAGCAGAAGGGGCCTGATAAACAAAGTGAGTTTGGCCTTGATTTAGGTTCATAATGTGCCTCTGGTTCGGTACATTATTCGAGTTTGGAAGAGGCTGAGAAGAAAGTGCACCAGGCTGGCGAGCACTTGGTAGCTGGGCCAATTGATTTCACAACTCAGAGATCTTTTCTTTGTGTTATTTTTGCATGTCAACCAAGGTCTCGAGAATTAAAGATGTCTGATCTTCTTTAGGTGGTCCAAATTGGAAATTTTGATTAGGCCTTGGTTGAGTGGGTTGATATGGTCACTGGTTTTGTGGTCGGGGTTGGAATTGGGATCTCATATTCGAGTTATTTTCAGACCACACAAAGTTAGGATGATTCCACCATCAAGGGTTGTAAGTGTTGGAGAAAGGATTATTCTTGATGGTGTGGAGATCCTTGCAAGTTTGAGGAGCTCCGAGATAATCGGGGTACGGGGGTTCAAAGTTCCCCTAACTGTGGTGTGTTGACCTGAAGTTGCCTCCGAAGCCGTAATCTGATGGGGGTGGATATGCATCCATCCCCAGGGAGTGGTAGATGTTGTGCGTAGCCTCCCTTTCAGTAGGCGGGTGCGTGTATGTGCTTTGAGGTGCAGAGGTGGATTTGTGTAGATGACAAGTGATGTTGTCCACCTTCTTTTCAAGAATGGAGACCTTATCCAATTGATTGGCTACCAACTCCAGATCAATGGATGCGGAAACACCTCAGGATTCATGTACCCCTGATTGTTTGTCAATGCGTGGGTGGACGTCCAATTGTACGCACCCAATGACTCATTATTAAGGGAGTTCTCGCACATGTTCTCAGGAATTTCCCAGATCGTGTCCTCATGTTGACCCATGAAGCTACCACCATAGGTTGCATTGACAAAGAGCTTGATGTCTTCATAGAGTCTGTGGTAAAAGGATTAGACTTGTTCCCACTTCGGAACTCCATGATGGGGGCACTTACGCATGAGATCCAGAAAATGATCCCATGCCTCATGTAGAGATTCTCCCGCTCCTTGGGAGAAGTGCGTGATTTAGTGCCGCATTGTGTTTGTGCGACCAACGGGGTAGAATTTTTGCAGGAAGGTGGTTTGAAGTTCTCCTCATGTGTTGATCATGTGTGGTTGAGTTTGAAACCAGTGAGTGGCTTTTTTAGCCAAAGAGAATGTGAAGAGTTTTAAGAGTAATCCATCCCAATTCTGTACATCTGCCCCAAAAGTGTGGGCTAGATGTTTTAGGTTTTTGATGTGCTGGAAAGGATCCTCGGAGTTCAAGCCATGAAATTTTGTGGTCATATGAAGCATGCTAGGCTTGAGATCCACCTCGGGTCCTCGCATAGGAATGTTGATTCGAGGTTCGATCCCCACACTGCAGGATTATAGTGATCTCACATTCATGGACGCAACGGTGGGTTGATGATGGCATTGATTTGGTTTCAGAAATCATTTAATTGTTGCTCAATGTTAGGTTGATCTTCTTGGTGATCCATAGCTGATAAGGGCGAAGTAGGTTCTGAATTAGAAGATATGTCAATGTGATCAAGTTGTTGCATAAACATGGAAGTCAAGGCTCGACCTTCACGAGAGTGAATAGCTAATGGAGACCTCAGGGATGGTCTTAATGACCTCCTCCCGAACATGCACTAATGGAGTATATGAGGGATAGCAGGTGATGGATCCAATCAAGACACCCAAAAATTTTGGATGACTATAGAGGTTCAAGGCGGATCATACCCCTTAGTCAGAAAGTCATCCACCTAAGAATTACCTGGGCAGCCAGAAAGGGAGAGTCTCGCGAAGACCCTACATGGTAGAGCACTCCTACAAGTTACGGTGCTTACCCCACCTGACCTTTCTTGTCATTAAGGGTCTAGGTAGACCAAAACGAGGACTTGACCTCCTAAGTCTACCAATTTTAAGTTAAGAGCAAAGGTGCTTATGATTTCACTTGAACTTTAAGATGTTTTTGTGCAAAGTGACCTAATTTGAAGATTGGTTAACCAAACATGGTGGGTCAACTTCACCTGTTTTGAACTTTGAGAAATTTAGGTCCCTCTTTTAGTGTTCAAATGGAATTAAGAGCCTGATTTTTATGATTTGCTTGAATAGATCAATTCAACCAAGGATTAGGCACACACTGTTTGGGAAGGTTAATTCTTGATTAAGCAAGTGTCTCTAAAACCCTATACTGGAAACCCTAATTTGCTCTAATTGGTCCAACTTAATTCATCCAAATGTGGTACCTAGGGCTCAAGCAAGAAGGTGATAGCCCTAGATACCTTAAAACCCTAAGTAGGTGCACAAATCAGGGTTTGGATGCTCTCTAAATAGAATGTATCAAATCAGGCAACATGATGATTAATCTAAGAATAGAATGCAAGTTGAACCTAATTGATTTCTTTTTTCAGCTTTTCAGAATCAGGGGCTTTAGGAAAGATTGGATTTGTATTTTACCTGCCCCTGGAGTGGTTGATGTGCGGTTGATCTTCCTTAAATGAATCCCCCCGGCAATGGCCCCAAAATGTTAACTAGCAAAATCAAGGTTATAAAAGCTGCTTCATAGTATAGGTCGAAATCACTTGAAAATAAATAAGATTTATACTTGAAAGGAAGTTCGAGGTCAAACATAGGGAGCAATTGGTAAAATGATTCTCAAGATTACAATTCAAGGACAATATCAGCAATTTATAATAAAACTCCAAATAAAAATGATATATAAATGAAAGCAAATGTCAAATAATGCAAAAGGAATGAGGTAAAATGGCGATTTGAATCACCAATTACCCCACTCAATAATATTAAATATCACAATAGTATTAATCAAATAAAACCACATAGGATAAGTGCACAGTGCACTTCTGTTGAATCTCAGACATCTGCTCAACCAATCAGATGGCTTAACCCACTCAAACTACTATAGTGCTAATAGCGAATTTTACATGATTTGTTAATTAGGTCGTTGTAACGCGTAAAATCGATCAACTCTTAAATTTATATTCCTAGATAGGGGAGTATCTAGGGTCGTCCAAGGAGGCCAAATGTTTGCAAAATTGATTCTCTTGCCTGGAATACAAATCTCAACTTTATTTTTTTGGTATTTTTCAATATATCATTTTTTTTTGTTTTTGAATTAAGACAACATGCGAAATGGTGGCGGGAAGGTGATTTACACTTCAAATTCAAATACTATTTCTAAGTGGAAAGTAGAGCCTCTCCTTAAGCTCACTCTAGGCAAGTGGAGGCCTAGAATAATTAGGGAGAGGGAGTGAAGAATGCTAAAAACAAAGCAAGTAGAAATGCAAATAAGAAATTTTAAAGAAGGCAACTAGATTAATGAAAAAGTTTTTTACAAAAAGGCCTAGTAGAGGAATGCTTTTACTATTAGAAAAATTGAAATAAAGAAAAGCAAACACAAATCCTCTAGATAGATGGTGAAGAAGAGGGCTTCTTGCTCTAAGGTTGGTAGCTCCCAATCTTGAAAAGAGTCCTCCAACTCCATTGCTGTGCTCTGCCAAGGTGATGTCCTCCAAGCCAAGCCCTAAGGGGGCATGCCCTAAGCTTCTCTCCAAGGGTGGACGTCCACCCTAGGTCCTTCTCCTTTGCCTGGCCATCCTCCTTGAAGTGGAAGAGTCCTCCTCCTTGGCGTGGCCCAAGTTGAAGAGAGTAGGGAGAAGAAGGCACCAAAAGGGCTGGTGATGTGCCCCTTTAATCTCCTTCTCTACTCCTTCTTCTTGGCCGTAGGTATAGGTGGTATAAGTAGCAAAATACACTAATGGAGGATGCCCCAAGGTGGTGGTAGGTGGTGGGTTTTTATAGAATAGGAAGGGGTCTAAGGTGACTCTTGGAATGGAGGGCTAAGATGAAGAGATGGAGGTGGTTAAAGATCCAATGGCCAAGGTCAATTGGCACCACCTTAAGGGACACCTAGGGGGTGGTTATGGGTGTTAACACCCCTTGATGTTGGTGCCAAAATGTCATCTTAGAAGGGGGTCTAAGTTGGTGCCAAGAAGGATTCTAGAAGGAGGGGTAGGTGGATGGCTAGGATGGGTTATGTGGGTAGGTGTAGGGTGGATGAAGGACTGAAAGTTGGCGCCGAAAGAGAGGTGGTTAGGGGTAGTTTTGGTGCCAACTTTTTGTGTCTTTTGGTGGTTAATTGAGGGGTGAAAGGCGGTGAAGAAGTGGCACCAAAATGAGTAGGGTAGCTAGCTTAGGTAGGGCCTAAGTTGGTGGAGCTAGCTAGGGTTAAATTGAAGGTGGCGGATGGCCAAGGAGCTGGTTGTTAGCTGAGCTAAGCTAAGCTAAGCTAAGATAAGCAAGCTTAGCTGAAGGAGGAGTAGAGGAGAAGGTGTTGGAGCTAGGGTTTGGAGGGAGGAGTTGAGGAGGAGAAGTCTGGAGCTGAAATTGGAGCTAGCTACTGCTGAAGAGGCTAGCATGGAGCTACTCTAGCTGGCTTAGCTTGCTAGTTCTTTGCTAGCTGCTAAGCCAAGCTAAAGTAAGCTAGCTTTCACCATAATGAGATGAGGTGAGCTAGGTCTGGTGCTCCCGAGGAGAATCAAGATGGTTGAGGCAGCTAAGGTAGCTTAGCTCAACTGAGTTGAGCTAAGCTAAGTCCTCGGGAGTTGGAGTTGAGCTTCCTGAGCTGGGATGTGTTCTTCTTCAGCTGGCTAGAGTTGAGTGGAGCTGGATGTAGCTGGATCTGAGATGGGGTGAACTCCTGTCAACTCAGCTAAGCTAGCTAGAGCTCCCTGTGGACTAATAGGAGTTGAGATGAGCTAGACAGCTATGTTGAGTTTGATCTGAGCTGACTTGAGCTAGGGTGAGCTAAGATGAACTCTCCTAAGCTGCCATTCAGCTGAGATTAGATGAATGGAGCTGGGATGAGCTAACCCTAGTTCAAGTGAGCTAGGTTCCAGCTATGGTGAGCTGGATCAAGCTGAGTTCCAGCTAGTCTGGGCTTCTCCTTCACCATTTGCCTTCTTGAGTGCTAGGGTTTTAGGGATCTATATATCTGTACATCCCTAACACTCACAAAAACATATTAAAAAGATAATAAAAAATGCATTGCATGCCTAACCTAATTTATGCCTAAATGCAGCCCAAAAACCCGTTTGCGGAGTAAAATCCTAAGAGCTAGGTTTGTTTAAATGCATAAAAATGATGATAAATTGGCGTTTATCACACCCCTATGCTTATCTTTTGCTAGTCTCTTAGCAAAACTTCAATTTTTTTGAAAACGAAATTTTTGGGAAATCTAATTTTTTTTACTTTTGAGGAGAAAAAGAGATTAAGGGGCCTTGGTAGATTAAAACACAGGAGGTACGGGATTTGTTAAAGATAAATATCAGGATTTATTTTTGGATCCAACCATTAGACAAAATGGGATCAATATATCCTCCAGAAAATTCACAAATTAACCCTTTGTTAATTCATATGACTTGAAATTTTTATTTTTAGGATTTTTCTGGCTTATGAATCTGATTCGCAACTTGCAAAATCCTTCAAAACCTTGTGTCTGTGCTTGTGAAAAGCCAACATTTATAAGGACGTGTTATTATTATTATTATTTCCTCCCCCATGCTTATTTTTAGCGTAGTCTTACAACAGATGTGTTGGGATCATCATTCCCATTACCATTCCTCGAGGGGGCTCTGACACCAGTACTTCAGGATAGCACTATCCATGACACCACCCAGGAGCTCACAACCCCAAAACACAATGCGGTGTAAAGAGGCGCTCCAAGCAAACTCAAGCTCTTACTTCGACACTATAGGTAGAGCACCGTCCAAGACATTTGAGCTGCTAAAATGCACTTTAATGCTCCGTCTAAAGATATGAAATATAGATATGGAGCAGCGCCGAGGTGGTAACATGTTGACATCACACCCTCAAAGGAGGTATTTTCCTCCTCGGTGGTGGGAACTCAAACCAATGATCTGCTTCAGACTTGTACTAAGTCCAAACAAGGGAGTTTTTCAAATTTTTAATTATTTTTAAGTGTTAGCTTATGTGTGAAAATTGACACAAGAAGTTTCTCAAGACACGCAAGTTTTTGAATCAGAAACTAAGTCAAATACTTTCCGTATTACAAAATAGGATCAAATCACTTGAACTATCATGAGTTTAGGTGGAATTTTAGAGAAGGATATCTGATCTAGTCTAAAATAGACCCTGGAATTCCAATAATTAGATCCATATCCTCATCCTTAGTTTGTTAAAGATTAAATCCCATTGTACCAAAAGTGAAATTTTCGATCTTAGTCCTGATTTTAAAATTTTTCCTCAAAAAGTTTTTCCTCATTTATTATTTTTTTTTTGGGTATGCAAGCAGGAAATAAATTAAAGAAAATTGCATGTTTTTGGGTTTTGAACATCCTAAATCGATCCTCAAAATTTAAAAACACCCCCCCATGCTTAAGATATGCCATGTCCTCATGTATTAGGAGGGAAAAGGGATCACCTTAGTGAAGAACGGTTGGGTTTAGGATGAACAAAACCTAGAAAAAGAAGAAAAAGGGAAAGCAAGAAAAAATGATGGGTTACCACCCATCCAGTGTTATCTTTTACGCCATTCAGCCGGGTGCGGAGGTATGCACGGAAGACATAAAATCATGTAAATAATTGGACACTTGGATGCCCGTAAAAAAGGTGTCTTCTTCTAGATCCCTAGAAAATTGATTAGAAGTAATATTGGTATCAAAGTTGGATGGAAAATGATAAGTGTAGCCTGAGTCTGGCCATGGTTTTAAATTAGGTTGGATGCCAAACTCGGGCGGGATTGGTGGCAAGTCTATAAGAAAGGAGTCGGGGAAGGAATGGTGAGGATTGGGTGAAGTTAGTGTGGAAAAATTAGGTGCGTGAATAGTGGGTGGGTTAGGGTGCTTAGGGAGTGTATCAGGAATAAATTTAGGGTCAAGACAAGTCTCCAGATCACAGATTTCACCGACCATTGATTCTGAATCAGAGTCCTCAAAATAATTGTGTTCGATAAGGTATCTATTAACATTCTCTACTCCACCATATTGGAAATTTCTGTATCTGAGTCTTCAAAAAAGTTATCATCTAGGAATCTCCTGGAGGATTTGAAAATATCTAAAGTGATAGTTTGGCCTGCACAGTTGATATCCATTTTGCCTGTGTGGTAATTGATATTTGCCTTTGCAGTGGCCAAAAAAGGGCGTCCAAGGATTATTGGGGAGTCCAGTAATGATTCCGGTACCTCAATGTCAAGAACCAGAAAGTCTGCAGGGAAGACACAATTCTGGACCTTGACTAAAACATCCTCGACAATCCCATGAGGTTTGATTGTAGATCGGTCGACTAATTGCAGGGTAACCTCAACGGGTTTTAATTCACTGATCTGAAATTATTCGAATAAACTCGTGGGAATAATATTAACTGAGGCACTAAGATTAAGGAGGGTGCGATTAAATGTAGTGTCATCAATAATTACAGAAATTAAAGGCACCCCTGGATCTTTCATCTTAGGAGGTAGCTTACTCTGTATGACAGAGCATATTGTCTCTGAAAGATGCACCTGTCCTAGATTTTTGGCCTGCCTTTTAGGAGTACAAATCTCCTTCAAAAATTTAGCATAAGCAGGTATATATTTGATGGCATCTAGGAGAGGAATATTGATATGAACTTGCCCAAATAGATCCATGAGTTCTTCTATAGTGGGCTCAGATTTCTTTTTTTTGTTGGTGGTGGGGAGGAGAGCTTGTGGAAAAGAGGTAGGAATCTTGTCTTGAGATTTTGGTATTTCTTTTTCTTCCTGATGGGGAGGTGGGGAGTCAATTTTCACAGGTATTTCACCAGGTTTGTGTGAAGGCCCAGGGTCAGTGGTGGTTTTCCCACTCCTCAAAGTAACTGCATGTGCAGTCGGATTATTTGGAGGAGGTGGGGGGGCCTATGATTGCGGAAACCTGGGTGGCTGCTGAGGTGGTGGATTAGGAGGAGGCTGATTCGGATAGTGTGGAGTTCTACCTGTATAATGGTTCCCTTGGTGATTAGGGTTGGGCATGGGTTGGGACGGAAGATGTCCTGCAGGTCTTTGCATGGGAGTAACCTCAATCTGATTGTTCAGATTTGTGATGGTGAGGGTTACTTCCGTCATTTTTGTTTGCATTTCCTGCAGGGTTCGCATCATTTGGGCATTAATGTCTTGTTGGGATGGCCCAGGATGGAAGTTTGGATTCGGCCCATACCCATTAAAATGATATGGTTGGGAGGAAACTTGATTATTCCAGGAGTAATTCGGGTAATTTTTCCCATTGGAAGAATTTTTAAAGGACTCCTAGATGGCAGAAATATTTTGAGTGGGGTTAAGATCTGGATAGTTGTAATTCCCCAGTGAATCATGGGCAACCTCAGAATAATCAGCAGGAGTAGTGTTGAGATTGTGCAAATTTTCTCTTCGTGGAAAGTTAGGTTGGGTTAGGTGTGGGTGTGGAGCTTGAGTTGATGTGGCCAATTTTTCCTCAATTTTCTTTTGATTAATATGCATCTGGTCGAGTTTTTGAGCGATCAATTGAAGATTGTCTTAGGTGACAGGGATAGATTGAGTGCCTATTTCATGAACACCGAACTGCGGGTTTTGGGTTCTGCAAAATGTGTTCATGGAAGCTTGATTAAATGAGTTTCACTCATTTCTTCAAACAGGTCGTAGGCACTTTCACCATCTTTATTTAAGAAGTTGCCGCCACACGAGGCATCGACAAAATGTCGGATTTGATCTTCTAATCCATAATAGAAGATTTGCACAAGTTGCCATAAAGGAATCTCGTGGTGCGGGCAACTTCTTAAAAGATCTTGAAATCTTTCCCCAGAATCATGGAATGTCTCACCAGATTTTTGGTGAAAGGTCGTAATAGATCTTCACAAGGAATTGGTACGACCCATGGGAAATAATTTCTTGAGGAAGGCGCTCTTGAGTTGAGGCCAAGTTGTGATGGGTCGGCCAATGGTCCTGAACCAATAAGCGACCTTATCTTTAAGAGATAATGGAAAAAGCCGCATCAGCCATATGTCTTCTTGCACATTTCGGGAACGGGTTGTTTGTGCAAGAAGAGTTAGCTCTTCAAGGTGGTTGAAAGGGTCTTCCCTAGGAAGGCCATTAAAGTGTTTAATTAGGTTCAGGACAACAGGATTGATCTCAAAGTCCCCCTCCAGTATGACCACCACTGGTCGTTCCTCATAATAAGACGGATCATAGAAATCTTTTAGAGGAACAACAGGCTGTTGACGGGGTGGTTGGTGTGGCCTTGGATTGGCTTGGTTTTGAATGTTCCTAGTCAATGTTTGTTGATTGGAATTTAATTTATTAATCTACTGAGCCATCAACTTTAAAAGATCAGGTAGGGGGTCTTGATGTTGTGTTTGGGGCAACTCAAGATTAGGGAGCTCCAAGTGTGGGAAGTTAATGGTTGGTGGGTTTTGGGTGGAAGGGTTAGAATTAGGGTTAGTGGTGGGGTTAGAGGTGGAAGTGGAAGGGTCAATGGACCTATTTTGTTGTGTTTCTATTTTTTCAGGAGAAGAAGACAGAAAAAGTGGTCTTTTTGTGCGGGGGGCGAAATCAAATGGTCCTTCCAAGTGCGGATTTTGAGACCGTCGCTCGTGCATAAAATGGAAGAACAGGAGGGGAGGAGAAGAGAAAGAGATAAGAGAAAGTGTGCAATTCAAACAAATAAAACTAGACCTAACTTAAATGTGACTCCCTAATAAGAACCTAAGACTTGGCCTATATAGGAAATAAGTAGTCAATAGTGAATACCCATTCTATCAACAAATCTAGCCAAGTTGCTTAAGGGGAGGGTTGGGCCCAAACGTTTCTCATGGAAAACCCTAGGTGCTTTTACAAACCTACGCCTGGTCGTTTGACACGGCCCCTCAGCCTGAACACCAGATAGAGATGACAGAATTGGTACTAACTAAAGAAAACTTAAGACTTAAATAGCAAGCCTAAGTTGATAAAGCCTTAGGGGTCAAATTGCTACAAATTTTAATTAGGTCTAGGATGCTATAGTGCACACGGAATGTGGAGGGCGTTTATTGGGTTGTTGCCCTGTTATTTTGATTTTTTTGTGTGTGTGTAGGAATTGGAAAGTGGCTCCAATGAAAATCAAGTTGTCACACAATTTTTTTTGTATTTTTGTCTTTTAGGATTTGATTTAATTAAATGTGTTTTAGGGTTTTTCTCTTTAAATTTTCAAACAAGTTTGAAATTTCACAATCGAAGGAAAGACAAGTTGTATTGGTGATGGTTAATTTCCTTTAATGTGAGTCTTTAAAAAGAAAGAAAGAAACCCTAAGTCAATTATCCCTAAGATAGAAAATTACTACCAATGAATTAATTTTAGGCTTTCTATATTAAGAAGTGGTCCAAACAAGTCAAACAACACCACTGCTTTGAATAAAATCAAATAAGGATTCCAAAAAATATTTTTGTAAGATTTTAGGAATTTTTTTGATAATTATTTTAAATTTTTAATTGTATAGGTGTTAAAGTCCAGAAATGATACCTGTAGGTATTTGGACTTTCCAGTATTACCACCGACCTCAAAAAATTTTTGTGATTTTATATGATGTGTAAAATTTTACAAGGATTCTAGAAAGATAAATTTCAAAAAAATTGGATGAGTATAAAAATTCTAGAAATTCACGGACAGTAGCAAAATAGAAAGATGAGAGGGTGTGACCCGTCTGTAGTCCATGAATTTTTGAAAATTAAATACAAATCTAATTAATCTGAAATTTGGAACAGATGTTCCTAACTTAATTGGGAATCATTGTATGAAATTTTATGATTTTAGGAGGCCTGTGGTGTTAGGAATCAATTTTTCAAGTCCAGACAGAAATTTAGACCCGAAAAATAGAACACCAATACTTGCAATGGAGTGGTGCTAAAGAAGCATTCATGCAAATAATGGATTTTAAAATGCACCACTCCACTTAATCAAGTTGTTTGGGATACTGAAAGCCAAGTTCATTATTTTTTTGGTAGTTTTAATCAATTATGTGACCAGAAAGAGGAACCAACCTGAATTTCGCAGGAAGAAAAGGAACTTTGAGCTCTCGCTTCCAGATTCCCGCTTTCTTCCTACAATAGTTCCTGCACACACGAAAAATAAGAAAGAGAAGAGGATGAGATCTACTTCAAGCAAGAGGAGAAAGAATAGCAAAGCCGTGCCTCCCCGGCAACGGTGCCAAAAGTGACAGCGAATTTTATGTGGTTTGTTAATTAAGTCATTATAACGCGCAAAATCGATCAACTCTTAAATTTATATTCCTAGATAGGGGAGTATCTAGGGTCATCCAAGGAGGCCAAATGTTTCCAAAATTGATTCTCTTGCTTGGAATACAAATCTCAACTTTCTTTTTTGGTATTTTTCAATATATCATTTTTTTTTGTTTTTGAATTAAGACAACATGCGAAATGGTGGCGGGAAGGTGATTTACACTTCAAATTCAAATACTTCTTCTAAGTGACAAGTAGAGCCTCTCCATATGCTCACTCTAGGCAAGTGGAGGCCTAGAATAATTAGGGAGAGGGAGTGAAGAATGCTAAAAACAAAGCAAGTAGAAATGCAAACAAGAAATTGCAAAGAAGGCAACTAGATTAATGAAAAAGTGTTTTACAAAAAGGCCTAGTAGAGGAATGCCTTCACTACTAGGAAAATTGAAATAAAAAAAAGCAAACACAAATCCTCTAGATAGATGGTGAAGAAGAGGGCTTCTTGCTCCAAGGTTGGTAGCTCCCAATCTTGAAAAGAGTCCTCCAACTCCTTCCTTGTTGTGCTCCGCCAAGGTGATGTCCTCCAAGGCAAGCCCTAAGGGGGTGTGCCCTAAGCTTCTCTCCAAGGGTGGACGTCCACCCTAGGTCCTTCTCCTTTGCCTGGCCGTCCTCCTTGAAGTGGAAGAGTCCTCCTCCTTGGCGTCGCCCAAGTTGAAGGAGTGGGGAGAAGAAGGCACCAAAAGGACTGGTGATGTGCCCCTTTAATCTCCTTCTCTACTCCTTCTTATTGGCCATAGGTATAGGTGGTATAGGTAGCAAAATACACTAATGGAGGATGCCCCAAAATGGTGGTAGGTGGTGGGTTTTTATAGAATAGGAATGGGGCTAAGGTGACTCTTGGAATGGAGGGCTAAGATGAAGAGATGGAGGTGGTTAAGGATCCAATGGCCAAGGTCAATTGGCACCACCTTAAGGGACACCTAGGGGGTGGTTATGGGTGTTAACTCCCCTTGATGTTGGCACCAAAATGGCTTCTTAGAAGGGGGTCTAAGTTGGTGCCAAGAAGGATTCTAGAAGGAGGGGTTGGTGGATGGCTGGGATGGGTTATGTGGGTAGGTGTAGGGTGGATGAAGGGCTGAAAGTTGATGTCAAAATAGAGGTGGTTAGGGGTAGTTTTGGCACCAACTTTTGGTGTATTTTGGTGGTTAGTTGAGGGGTGAAAGGTGGTGAAGAAGTGGTGCCAAAATGACTAGGGTGGCTTAAGTTGGTGGAGCTAGCTAGGATTAAATTGAAGGTGGTGGATGGCCAAGGAGCTGGTTGCTAGCTGAGCTAAGCTAAGCTAAGCTAGCTTAGCTAAAGGAGGAGTAGAGGAGAAGGTGTTGGAGCTAGGGTTTGGAGGGAGGAGCTGAGGAGGAGAAGTCTAGAGTTGAAATTAGAGCTGACTGCTGCTGAAGAGGCTGGCATGGAGCTACTATAGCTGGCTTAGCTTGCTAGTTCTTTGCTAACTGATAAGCCAAGCTAAAGTAAGCTAGCTTTTACCATAATGAGCTGAGGTGAGCTAGGTCTGGTGCTCCCGGGGAGAATCAAGCTGGTTGAGGCAGCTAAGGTAGCTTAGCTCAACTGAGTTGAGCTAACTTAAGTCTTCGGGAGTTGAAGTTGAGCTTCCTGAGCTAGGATGTGTTCTTCAGCTGGCTGGAGTTGAGTGGAGCTGGATGTAGCTGGATCTAAGCTGGGGTGAACTCCTATCAACTCGGCTAAGCTAGCTAGAGCTCCCTGTGGACTAGTAGGAGTTGAGATGAGCTAGACTCAGCTAAGTTGAGTTGGATCTGAGCTGACTTGAGCTAGGGTGAGCTAGGATGAACTCTCTTGAGCTGCCATTCAGCTGAGATTAGCTGAATAGAGCTGGGATGAGCTAACCCTAGTTCAAGTGAGCTAGGTTCCAACTGTGGTGAGCTGGATCAAGCTGAGTTCTAGCTAATCTGGGCTTCTCCTTCACCATTTGCCTTCTTGAGTGCTAGGGCTTTTGGGATCTGTATATCTGTACATCCCTAACACTCACAAAAACATATTAAAAAGACAATAAAAAATGCACTGCATGCCTAACCTAATTTATGCCTAAATGTAGCCCAAAAACCCGTTTGCGGAGTAAAATCCTAAGAGCTAGGTTTGTTTAAATGCATAAAAATGATGATAAACTGGCGTTTATCAAGTGCCAAGAGGGCACCCTTCCTTTTTCTCTTCTTCTGCCTCCTTAAGCCCCTGAGAATGCACAGCACAGGGCTCAGCAATGCTAGCAGAAGCAAAGGCCTCCCTCAGAGATCCCAAGTGTTGAGAGGAGGGCGACAGAGCAAAAGCCCCCCTCTCTCTCTCTTTTCTCTTCTTTCTCTCTTAAAACCAGGCAAACCAGAATAGACCCAGGTAACCGGATAAATAGACCGAGGCCTAAACCAACGAGGCATGAGTGCGAGTAAGGGCATGCGAGGGGCGTGTGTGTGGGGACCTCACCCTCTGTGCGTGCTAAGGTGATAAGCCACTAGAACAAATTCAATTTGTATGCTGCGAAGGCTTCATCTATTTCCGATGTGGGAATAAGTTGTCCCCCTGTTTTACACGTAGCCGGTAGTGAACCTCCATCGCCGAATTAGAGGAGTTGCTGAGCTTGGGATCTTCAATCAAGGACCAGGGCATCTGGAGCTCGTATTTCCGCACCACTTGGAGGTGATGCTTGGGGCGTCTGATGCAAAAACACCTTCGTCAAGGTGTTCATGGAGCTTTGTTAATGGCGGTGGCAAGGGCAATACCTGAAACATGAAGAAGGCCTTTCGACTACGTCAAATATGCTCAATAGGATCATCGGACCACGGTGAGTGCAACTGTGGTCGTGGTTTGGTGTGTACCTGTGTGTGGAGGGCTGATAATGATGAGAACGAGGGCAGAAGGTGGGTGTGTACGACGGGGGTTAGAGAGTGTTAAACCCTAAATTTGTTTAGGGCTTTTGGAGGGTGAGTCGTGGCAGATCTTTTGGAGTTGGTGGCGAAGCAGATGGTGGTGTGGAGTGGTGGAGATGCTTCGCCGGAGATGTGGCTAGAGCGAAAGAAGGTGAAGGTGAAGGTGCAGGTGGGCGATGCGATGGTGGAAGGTGCGATGTGACTGCAGGAAAAGGATGTAGAGAGATAGAGAAAGAAATAGGGATACTTAGCTGTGAGGTAGAGAGGTGGAGGCGGCCAGTTGTGGTAAATCGGTGCTAGAGAAGGAGAAGATGGCGAGACTGCAATGATGTAGTAGGCAAAGGTATGCCCTCCCTTTGGCCTGGGAGGGTCACGATGAAGAAAGGAGTACAGTAAGTCGACCAATTTGGTCGTTGGATGGCTAGAGGTGCAGAATCAAGGAGGTCGCCGAAGTAGCAGTCGTTGGCTGTTGAAGGAAGGGATTTAGAGGCTTATGGCTTGCCAAGACTTTCTGAAAAGCTTTGTCGTGAGACAGGGGTTCTTTTATAGGCCATAGGAAGCCCTTCAAGCTTGGAAAGAAGCTTCCAAGCTTAGAAGGTTTTTGCAAAATAGGATACTCGAACCTTTGAAAGGTTCGCATGACCTTTCTGGAAAGAATTGGAGCCCAAGATTGGTCTCTTGTGGAAGGAAATTCCACAAAGAATCTTCAGTTCAATTTTTCGAAGGTTTGATTGAGAATCAAGCAAGAAATCTCCGCTCGAATCTCGTCGGAGAAAGGTGTGTTCACAACAATGCTAGGAGGGACCGACTTACAAAGAAGATGACAGAAGTTAGTGACCCAAATGCAGATGTTTCAAAAGTTAGGGGCAAGGGTGCAAGAAAAAATAGCCAGACTAGACCAAAATGAAAACTTGGTCAAGGAATCCAATGGTACAAATTTTGGACATGTTTGACTAGAGAAATTGCACTATTACTCAAATTAGGGCAAAAGTCTGTCTATGGCTCTATTTTTGGTCAAGACGGGTTCTGATGGTCAAATTGAAGGCACTAAGCCCTAGAGAATATTTTTCTATGAATTTTAGAGGGTTTAGGTGAATTTTATCTTGACCGAAACCTCAGTTAATTAAGCGGGTCTATTTTTGGGTTTCAGATGTCCATTAATTCCTGTAACGCATGAAAACCTGTTTCATTCTGTATGAACCCTCTTAATAGACTCTAAAGCATATTTGACCTTTGTTCAACCCCTGAGAAAACCTACGAATATTCTATTTTTGTGATAGAATAGTAAATTTACAGAAATAACCTAGTTTTATTATTTTCTTCTCTGAAAGGATTTGAAATGAATATGGCCTTCTAATGGTTATGTAGGAGCATTTAGTGACTTAATCGGATCAAATTGAGCTAGTTATGGCTCATGATGGTGTTCCCATCACTCCTCTCACCGGTCCATCACGCGCGTGCATGCTTCTTCCCTCATGCAATCCGTGTGCATGCAACGTAGGTTGGTCGATCCTCGATCGATTGCCCAGATTGCACATATCATGCACTCAGATTGTGCCTCAAGCACGCGTGTGATCGGCATAGCACTACCTGGACCACTCGATGGCAATCGGGCTATCCAATTTGGATGTGCGCTTGATCTCCATGCATGAAGTGTAATGAGGGCCTTGAACCTGCACCTTCTGCACGTGAAGTGGAGGCGCCACCATCAAGCTATGCTCACGAAATGGTTGCGTTTCTTCATGGCCCCTTAGCTGTCCAATCAAAGATCGGAGGGTCATGGTCGATCCTGCATGCGATGAAGAGGAGCAGGGCTGGTGCGGGTGCCACATGGCATGACGAGGGCCGTTGCTCATCAGATTAATGACCAGAACTTATCGGGCTTGTCATGGGGGCTACAGAGGTCGGATTGAGATGATTTTGAGTTTGTTGGACTCCGTTCGTCGATCCGGATCCATTCGTATGGTTCGATTGCTCATCTAGGACCTATTTTAATATGCACTTGCACAAATGGTTGTTAAACATGAATTATAAGCAATCTTAACACAATATGCATGCCTTCCTCTCAAGCCCATTATGATATGTCATTAATGCACATGTGCCCTCAAAATGACTTTAATTGATATAGTTAACGCTAATAATTGTAGAGTCATCATACCTGCATGCTCATCCCTTGCTAGTCCCTAGCAAGGTTATCCTAAATGTTTTCTTAGATAGAATTAATAATCGATTGCTCAAGCATGCGTTACTTGTCAACAAGAGGAAATTTACACTAAGATCCTAATTCACAGAGACTAAACAGTGCTCGGGTATCTACCAAAATGCAGACCGCTCAAGTCCTTGCTTTAAATTTAAGCACACAAATATGCATATATATATTTTTTCATTTTCATCTTTTCTAATTTTTTAGGATTTTGGAGTTGAGAGTGTTTGGGTAACTTTTTACGGCTACCCAACCCACCCATAACTCAAAAAAGGACTCTAAGTGCTAAGCATCTTAGTGTGAAAATTGTGATAGACTCACTCTACGATAATTAAAATAAACTTTGGGATTCTACGCCCCTAGGTTACCTGAGAAGAAGATGTTGCCTAAAGCTATGTCTGTCCGACTGGTAGCTTTCTCCCTACTTTTATTTTGTGTGGGGTCAACACAAGGGTGTTTCAGTGCATATCTCCCTAAATTGTTCTACTTCCCCGCTTCTTCCTTAAGTGTTTTGGAATTTTCTTATGCATTTTCGGAGCTGGGAGCTGGACAAACGGCTAATGTGTTGTTACCCAGGACAACTTGTTAGCCATACTCGTGCGGTGAAGTGTAGCTTATTTCTTTTTTTTGTTCTCTTCCTTTTCTCTTGTAGGTGGCTTTCCTGATCTAAGATTTAACTAAAGGCAATAGTAAAAGAGAAAGGTCCTGTGGCTGGGTTCTAGACAACTGGTCAATGGGTTGTTGCTGATGATAACATCATCATTAGCCATATCTAGCTTTATTTAGTCATATTCCATCATTAAATGCTCCTACATAATAGCTAGAGGACCGTAATTCATTTCATAATCATTCTGAGAGAAAGACAGGAAAATAGGGGTAAAACTACAATTTTAGCGACATATCTCAATTGCAGAATAGTCAAGGGATTTATTAGGGGTTAATTAAAGGTCAAATGGTCTTAAATGTCTAACAAGTAAATCTATTCAGACAGAAATGGATTTTCACGTGTTTAGAGAATTAAATGAAATCTGAAACCCTAGAAACGACCTACTTGATTCATTGAGGTTATGGTTAAGATAAAATTCACCTCAATCCTCTAAAAATCATAGAAAATGTTCTTTAGGGTTTGGTATCTTCAATTTGACCATTGGAACCCAATTTGACATAAAATAGAGTCAGATAGATAGTTGTCCTAATTTGGTTTTTTGCATAAATTACCTAGTAAAACTTGGTCAAACCTAAATCTAACTTCACCATTAGATTCCTTGGGTCCAAATTAGGTTTCTACCAAAATTTGGACCCAATTAGAGATTATTTTGACCAAGTTTGCAATTTGGTCCAATTTGAATCTTTTCTCTCACATACATGCCCCTAACTTTTGAATTCCTTACTAACATGCCCCTATCTTTGTCGTCACTCTTTGCAAATAGGTCCCTCCACCATTATTGTGATGGAATCCTTCTCCGACGACCTTTGATTGAAGAGAATGCCTTCTCTGATCAATGAATCCCTTCCAAAATTGGAAGGGAGATTCCTTGAGAAGTTCTCCTTCCAATAGATGAAGTTTCAATCTCCATCACCTTCCCAACCTCTCATGCGATCGCATGAGAAATTCAGGTATCTTATGAGTTTCCAACTACGGCGAGCTTTCCAAGCTCGTAAAGCTTGATTCCCAAGCTAAACCGACTCCCTGAGGCCTATATAAGGATCCCCATGACAAACCGCTTTCCTTACGCTTGAATTTGGCTTGGAATCCCTCTACTTCATCTCTCCTCTCCAACTGAATAGCTCCTCGACATTCGGTGATCTTCTTCGACCTCTCCTGTCGTTCGCCTGCAATACCAACGGTAGGTTCTCCTTCCTTGTCTTCCTCCGCGTTGTGTCGTACTAGCCAGCGCCTCTCCTTTGGTCATCTTCGCCGTCTTACCCTCATCGAAGCACCTTCTTCCCCGGCACCAGCCATTCAAAGCTGGCATTACTCTCCCCCCTTCGTCCATTAGGTTAAGGCTAGCTTAGTTAGTTTAGCATCTTAGGTTAGTTTTATACCCCAAGAACCTAAAAAGACCCCTTGACGTGAATCACCCTCATCTTCTCCATCTCTAACTGAACCTCTAGCGAGGCGTCCTCGCTGTACACCCCTCCATCTACCTCGCCACCATGCCCTACACCTTCACCTCGACTTCACAAACAAAAGCCCTCTCTTTATTTCGCCATTCACGCTCTCACTACCGGCCCCGAACACACCCATCATTGACTTCCATATCCGCCTCTGTCCAACCACCACACTCACTCTCACACCACAAAACCACCATTGCCACGTTCGCCATGCTCCAGTGAACCTTTTGAACTGATTTAATGTGTTCAAAAGACTGTCTTCTTGATTTCAGTTACAGGACCTATCGTGCCACTTTTGGAACTTCTTCGCGAAGCTCCAGGCCCTGTTCTTGAGGTCCTCACGCCAGGCCTCCAGGAGATGCAGACACCTTCCAGGAAGTGACCCAGATCTCTAATTGGAAGCTTTGTATGCTCCTTCAACTTCAATTGGAAGACCACTACTACTGCCAGCCGCGCAAAGAAGAGCGTGGGATTTAGCCCCTCCTCGTGAAGTGAAGAGGCGGTGTGCATGCATAAAAGGAATTTCTGCTTCAGGCTTATCACCTCAACTAACACTACGGGCGAGGTCCCCGCACACCCCACACTCCTCCCCCGTGACGACTCCATGCATGCCTGGCTCCGAACCCGATTACCTGCCTAAGCTATACTCACACCTCGGCTGCGACCCACGCTCGTAGCCCTGGTCTTGGGTATGTGTTCACCCAATCTGATTACCTGGAAGAGAAGAGGAAGGAAAGAGAGAGAAGGAGAGAGTGGGGAACATGAGGGTTTTGCACGTGAAACCTTCCAAGACTTAGCCAAAATCTAAGATCTCCTCCCTTGTGCGTGAAGAGGCAAGAAAGGCAGAAGAAGGAAGAAGAAAGGCAGAAGAAGAGGAAGACTGTAGAAGAAGAAGAGAAAGAGAAGGGCAAGACAGAAGAAGACTCATTGAACACTGTAGCTTCTAAGCACTTAAGCCATCTGGTTGAAAGTTCTGTCGTCTGATAGTGCATTGTGCACTAAGGCTTGCGTGGACTTAAAGTGGTTGATACTGTTCATTTATTTAGATCATTAAGTAATTATTATATGTGTATCTAAGCTAACAATTGGTTATTCAAATCACAATTATTTTGCCTTAGATGTGTTTTTGCCTCTCGATATACTCATGTGCTGCATTGATTATTAGTTTTGAGTAATTATTTTTGCTCATTTATATATTCATTGTGATTAGCACTTAAATTCCTATTTGCCCCCTGTGTTCGACCTCTTTCTTCAATTTGAGTAATAAAGTATATCAGTTTTCACGATTTATTTGCTATACTACAGTGCAACAACTTTTCAAATACCGATTTATCGCGACAACAGTTACCCACTGCAACTTTCCAGCCATACCACCCTAGAAGGTTCATTAGCTACCCAATTTTTGTTAGAATCACTGAGGAGTGAGTTAGTACAAAATGTGTGCAAATGCTTAGACTAAAAGTCCCCCTGAATCAGAGGGTTGGTTGATAAGTAGTATACTTATCATCCTACTTTATTGATCAGATTAATATAAATTGAGGTAGCGAGGACTCGAGATCAAATCCATATTTTATTGGACACCTGTGCTGATTAAGCCTAACGAACTGAAGAGTCTAAGTGTTTAGGTCCTTAACGTATTATTTCCTATAGTTGACAAACTTTTCATGTCTAAGTTTTTATTTTCCCAATTCTCTCTCTCTATTTTTTTCCTTATCATACTATAACTAAAAAATTCAAGCTGATGGTATGGACTCAGAGAATACGAATTTACCCCCCCAATGCTTAAGTCGGACAATGTCCTCATTGGAACATAAATGTATGTAAGGGAGTAAAGAAAGAAATTACCTGAGTTTAGCTGCGTCTGGTCAGCTAGAATATTATGGTTTGCATCCTAGGAAGTGCTGAGTTTATTGCCTCTGACAAGTCGATTGTTCGCTTTAAAGTCATTTATAGTTTTATGTGGTGGAAAAATCGACTAATCAATATTTAAAAAAATAACCACAAGTAGAAGAGCGGGTCGTATCCACAGGTAGGTAATGATGTATTTAAATTCACATCGGTTAAAAACGTTTGTACGTAGTTAGTTTAGACGAGAATCAAGCCAAATTTGCCTTCAGATTAAGGTCAAATCAAGAAAACATGCTGAAATAGCAATTCTTAATAACTAGAGGATATTTTTTGCAATGTAGATTCAATAAAATATCATTAAAATATGACAATGGTAGAAAATGTAATTATTAATGGGGTGAGTACTGTAGCAAAACAGGGGATTTATTCCCCTTGGTCGTGTGTGAAGAGAAATGGACGGTCGGAGGCGGGAAGCTCAGAGGAAGTTCTTTGGTCAGAGGGCTTCGCAGTGGTGGTGGCAGCGAGTCACGGGGTGGCCGAAGCCGGCTAGACGGAGCTCCGACGAAGATGGCTGTCGACGGTGGTTGCAGCTGCTGGAGGGGCAGATGTGTGCGGGAGTTGAGCGCTGCTGCAGGTGGTGCGCGTGCACACTGCTGTTGCGGATGCGCGGGAGCTGAGCACTGCTACAGGTGGTGTGTGCACTCTGGTGGAGGTGCTGCAGACAGCGGCGGGGGGCGCTGCAGACGGTAGGGGCACGTTGGAGCGGGCGTGCGCTGAAGGTTGTTGGCGAGCGCAGGCTTGGCGGTGCAGATGAGCATACTGAAGCGCTGGCAAACGTGCGCCTGCTGGAGGCGGATGCTGCTGTAGGCTTGAGTGCTTGAGTAGATGCAGTGCATGGTGAGGAGTGAGCGGGCGCACTGCAGGGAGCGGGCACAGGCTTGAAGGCAGTCTTGCACAGTAGGATGCGCGCGAGACTGCAAGGCGGTTGGCACTGGAGGTGATGCGGGCGAGGGCTAGTGGTTGGCTCTGGAGGTGAAGTGCAGCAAGGGTGGTTGCTGCTGGAGTGGGGGGGGGGTCGAAGCTTCAGACTTTCGGGAAACTTCCCGGACGTCTAAAGTGACTAAGGAGTGAAATTGCAATAGCTGCGATGGTGGTTGTTGGTGACGACGGCGAGGGAGGTGCACGCTGAGCTGCTCACGATAATGCAGACGAGCTTTAGATGGCGGTGTGGCCTGTCACACCACACGCCCACGGTGGTTGAGGCTTGTCGCCGTGGTTGAGGCCGACGGTGGTGAAATGGACGAGATGGACTCTCTGCACAGTGTGGATTGTTGGGGTGGAGGCCTCCTGAGCTCGACTGCCTCCTCCTTTCTTTTGAAATCAACTGCCCCAACCAGATCCAACACATCCGCTCCACCTTGATTGGGTTCTTCACTGCGGCAGCTGGAGGAAGAAATGCAGCCGTTGCACGTAGAAGAAGAATAAAAAAATAATGATAAAATATTATGGTTATTTATATACAAACCCTCAACTTTTATGTTAATTTAAATCAATGTATGCAATGCACCTCATTGGTTAACTAATTAAATGAATGCAATTCTAAGTTAATTCTAAATACATTTAGATATGAATGCAATGCATGAATTATGTAATTTAATTAGAAATATGAATTAACCTATTTACATCCTAATGTACGCTAAATAAACATTAGAATTAACTTAATGTCTAGGCACTTAAATATTTAAATACCCCACAAATATCTGCTAATCAAATACCCCCATGCCTAGTTTTTGCTAGTCCCTAACAAATCCAAGCAAAACCTAGCACTCCAAGTAGACTAGTCAACCCAATCGGTCTTCCTTCAGAAACATATTAAGTTCAGACTCTAGATTTAAGGTTCCCAAGTAGTTGTTAAGTTACAGACTAGGTCGGCTAAAGACAAGTTGAAGGCATAGGTTTCCCTGATTTCTGACTCTACCCTAAGGTTTATTGATCCCTGAGATTAAAGCATCCGTGCATGTGCGTTGGTTTGAGTTATTTGAGTTAAAGGAAAAAGGATTTTTTTTTTTAATATATATATATTTTTTACTTTTGTTTGATTCCCCTAAGTCTAACCTCGGGCCAGCTATCAATAAGGTCTGTGTCGGATTCATTGTCCCCATTACCGTACCTCGAAGGGTGCCTGGCTTTCAATGCTTCGAGATAGCACCACCCATAGCGACCCCAAGAACTCCTGCAGTCGACACTTCGAGATAGTATTGCCCATGGATTTCTTAAGCGAATTCAGGCCCATGGCAATCGGCACTTCGAGATAGGGCTACCCATGGTACCTGAACTGCACAGTGCGCTTACATGCCCCCAGTAGGATGGATATCCTAAGAGACAAGCACCGAGGAGGTAATATGTTATCATCGCATCCTCAAGGTGAGTATATACTCCACCTCTCCTGCGGCGGGAACTCTTCCAATCAAAATGTGTTTTCAAGACTCTCTTAAGTCAAAACTAAGAGAACCAAATCTCTTTTCAGAAAGAAAGAAATTAAGTTAATTACCAGACCAAGTGTGTGAAATTTGGATGCTTGAGTTACAAGGACCCATAAACCAAAAGGTAGAACAAGACTCTAGGTACTACCCCACCTTTTAAATCAAACCCTAGCTTCCCTTCCTCAACCTCTTGAGGAATGGTTCGCAACTTAACTCCTACTTAAGTTTTTAAGTCCACAAAGGACCCTAAAGGTCTAAAGCTAGTAGCTCATTTAGCTTCTAAAGTTTGACCCTAGAATTAACTTAGTCTACCCTAGAGTTCTGATTTGCTTAAGACTGCAAGATCTAGCCAGTTAACCTCAAAACTTTTTTCTTTTTTTTATGCAAATATATGCAATGAATGCACTATGCTATGTACATTCCCAAGTACATCCCCCCATGCCTAAAATCTGCAATGTCCTCATTGCATAGAAGGATATTACCTAGGTCAGAGCTGGGCTGCCATTCTTTTGTTAGCAGCCGAATAGCCAACAAACCTGAAAATTAGGTTCAAGGATTGCAGAAATAAGCCCTAAAAATGAGCAAAGCAATGTTGGCCTAGAAAATAGGTAACCTAGGATGTTGGCAAGCTGATGATGAATCCCGATAGCAAATGCTCGCCCAACTAAGATGGGAATGAAATCTTCCCAGGTCAGTAGAGGAGGTTCTAAAGGATAAACAGGTATAACAACCTCCAAAGGGATAGGGGGAGGATGACAAGGATCCTCCAAAAGGGATGGGGAAGGAATGGTGCAGAGATAAACCCCCAGGGCAATGGACTGACTAAAGAAATCATCAATCCATACTCGATACTCCATTATGGGAAATATTAGTCTGTTAAGCCCCCCGGCCAGAACAAAAGTGAGCAATTCTCTAAGGCAAGGATCGTTTAGGGTGTCCAAGTTACGAGGTTGCGGGATGGCCATAAGATGTAGGTTGTGTTTAATCAGCTCAGTGTCCATCCCTAACACTCTTTCTTTATCCTCAATTTCATCCCTAGCATTCCTTGCACTATCACATGTATCTTCATGCTCTTCATCAGGAGTCACAATTTCGCTTTCAGATATAAGCGAATCAGAGGGTGACTTCGAAATGAATGAAGGCAGGTTGGAAGCAACTGATCTAGGGATTATCCTATCAATGTCATCCCCGGGTTTTTGTTATTTACACAAATCTTCCCCGGAGTCTATATGTGAATCCACATAAATCTTAGAAATTGCTTCCAAATTTTCCATCATTTTATCATGAGGAGAAATATCATCAATGGGTGTGCTAAGGAAACCTAATTTGGTCAAATTTGTGACATCCTCAGGGGCTAACTCTTCAAATAAGACATAATCACCCTTAGTGTCACTCCAAATTTTGAATGCAGGTTCCTCATATAATTCTTCTTTCTCCTCATCACACAATTCATCTTGTACCCGAGGCCTAGAATCATCTAATATCTCAGCAGATCCCCTAGGGTGCTCTATCTGAGGTAACTGGTCTACACTGGTAACATTGGCTCCTCAGATAGGTTAATTTCTTCAGGGTTAGGTTCCCTAAGGGTGGGTTTGAGTTCCATCTCGTGATCAGAAGGGAGGGTAGGATTAACAACTTGACTTCGACCCACTTCATCAAATGTTACAAAAATACTTTCTTCTAGGTCGAGGTCTTCCAGTGGTACCATCATTCCCTTCTTTTGACTCCATTATAATTCAGGTGGATACTCAACCTTATCATCATCTTGCTCTGGTTGCCACCTTTCTTCATCCAATGCATAACTACTTTCATGTGTATCTTCCTCCCACCTAAGGCGTGGATCTCTCAAGGAAGTGTCATCTAATGGGGAGGTTTCAAAATCAATCCTCGAAAAGTAGCTATTCTCCCCAGAATTTTCCTCCAACTTAAAGTGTAGTTCTCCCACGGGAGATGCATCTATTGTAGAGGGGTGTACGTCATCCTCCATGGGGTAGATTAGGTGGCTAATTTCATCTCTTTCTTGTTGGCCTGCTCTCGAAGATTCTCCTAACAATTTAATCATTTCGTTTTTCATTTTCTGTATTTTCATCTTCAAAGTGGAGAGGTCATTTCTATCATGAGAGAAGTCAGGCTTGGGCTTATAGTACCCAGGAGTGTCTGTCCAACCAGAATAATTTTTCAGGGAGAGTGGGTTGGGTATTTCTATGGTGTGTGGAATATTGGGCAAAGCAAATCTCACTCCTAGGTTTTGCTCATAGATTTGGGGCTTAACCAAGCCAATACTCCTATAATAGGAGTAAAACGGATCCCAATGATTGTCATTATGTCCATCAAGGGATGGACCATCTCGGCGTCTGGGATCGAAGGATGCCGAATGGGGGTGAGGGTGTGGGCAAAATGTGAAAGGATGAAAATCAATGTGGTCCATTCTAACTCACACCTCAATCAGAATTCCCCAAGCAAAACACAATTCAAACATGACTTTTTAGGTCTTTCCCAATTTAGGCTTTTGATTTAAGTCAGATTGCAGGTGACAATACAATTTGTTCAATCAATTTACGTGCCTATTGTTGACCTACAGTTTGCCTAAGAAGACCTAGTTGGAGCTTAGGTGTTCTTTTCTAAATCTCAAATGGTAGAGTAACTCCAAAGACGGAAGATTGAGGGCTGCAAGTAGCCTAAGCCTTCCTTTGAAGCTGTGCTTTCGCGATGCTTCTCAACTACCCCAAAAATCCGTGATAGGGTATCCCCCTCTTTTGATTTACAAAACCTTTGATCTCAAGTTTCGAACACTTCAGAATCCAACGATAGGAGGGCTCTTATCCTAGTATTTCCAAACCTAAGGAGTGTCTAAAAGCGTGCCGTGGTGCAAGCAAAATAAGTGTGCATACACCGAAAAAGATTTTGAATTTTGAATCGCATGCCAAGTTTGAAAATCAAATCCTTGGTTTTTAAAATGTCCCTCCTTTAATTAGTCCTTTTTCTAGAAAATATGTGACCACTTGTTAGATTTATTCAATGCAGATTATGTGGTCTTCGAGTTAAGTCCCAAATGCAATGCATGATCAAGAATAGGATGCAAAGTAAGAGAATGTGTACCTTGCTTCCAGCAATCAACGATGCAAGAATGCATGAATGTAGAGAAATAAATCTAGAGGTTGCTCAAACAAACCTAAATGGTTCGTCCTAAGGGCAAGTAGCTTCTAGTAGGCAGGTCATTTTTTTTTTTTTATTATTTTTTTAAACTACTTATGCACAAGCAAATAAAAGTAATCAATAAACTAAAAACCTAAATCTAAAGAAAAGGGAACATGCTCCTAAAAATTACCCAACACGGGCCTAAAATAAAATCGGGGAACAAACCCCTCAAAATATACCCCAAAACAAGGGTTTCAAACCAAATGCAATGAAAAATTAAATCTAAAGTCTTAATTCTACTCTAATCAGATTAGCAACTAAATGTACAATGATGACCGTCGCGTCCTCGTCCTTCTCCTCCTTTTCAAAGTAACTCGACCAATTCTCCTCTGGCGACATCAAGGGTCGCCTCTCACTATGGCTGATTCCTCGCACAGGAAAAAATAATAAATGGTCAAATCACTATGCAATTGAGAAATAATCAAAATAAAATATGGTGAAATTATTGCATCTGTTGCCTCCACGGCAACTACACCATTTTGACAAGTCGATTGTTCGCTTTAAAGTCGTTTGTAGTTTTATGTGGTGGAAAAATCGACTAATCAATATTTCTAAAAATAACCACTCACAGAAGAGCGAGTCCTATCCACAGGGAGGCAATGACATATTTAAATTCGCACCGGTTAAAAATGTTTGTTCGTAGTTAGCTTAGATGAGAATCAAGCCAAATTTGCCTTCAGATTAAGGTTGAATCAAGAAAACAGGCTGAAATAGCAATTCTTAATAATTAGAGGATATTTTTTGCAATGCAGATTCAATAAAATATCATTAAAGGAAGACAATGGCAGGAAATGTAATTATTAATGGGATGAGTACTGTAGCAAAACAGGGGGTTTATTCCCCTTGGCCGTGTGTGAAGAGGAATGGACAGCCAGAGGCGGGAAGCTCGGAGGAAGTTCTTTTGACAGAGGGCTTCGTAGTGGTGGTGGCGGCGAGTCGCGCGATGGCCGGAGCCGGCCAAACAGAGCTTCGACGATGGTTGCAGCTGCTGGAGGGGCGATTGTGTGTGGGAGTTGAGTGCTACTGCAGGTGGTCTGCACGCACACTGCTGTTGTGGACGCATGGGAGTTGAGCGCTGCTGCAGGTGGTGTGCGCGCTTTGGTGGAGGCGCTGCAAATAGCGGCGGGGGGCGCTGCAGACGGTAAGGGCACGCTGGAGCAGGTGCACGCTGAAGATTGCTGGCAGGTGCGCTGCAAGGAGTGGGCATGGGCTTGGCAATGCAGATGAGGGCGCTGAAGAGATGGCGAACAGGCGTCTACTAGAGGCGGATGCTGCTGCAGGCTTGCGTGCTTGAGTAGATGCAGTGCGCGGCGAGGAGTGAGCGGGCGCACTGTAGGGAGCGGGTGCGGGCTTGAAGGCGGTCTTGCGCAGCCGGATGCGTGCGAGACTACAAGGCGGTTGGCGCTAGAGGTGATGCTGGCGAGGGTTGGTGGTTGGCACTGGAGGTGAAGTGCAGCAAGGGTGGTTGCTGCTAGAGTGGAAGGGGTCGAAGCTTCAGACATCCAGGAAACTTCCCGGACGTCTTAAGTGACTGAGGAGTGAAATTGCAGTAGCTGCGACGGTGGTTGTTGGTGACAACGGTGAGGGAGGTGCACACTGTGGTGCTCACGGTAATGTGAATGAGCTTCGGATGGCGGTGTGGCCTGTCACACCACACGCCCATGGTGGTGGAGGCTCATCGCCGCAGTTGAGACCGGCGGTGGTGAAATGGACGAGATGGACTCTTTGCGCAGTGTGGATTGTTGGGGTGGAGGCCTCCTGAGCTCGGTTGCCTCCTCCTCTCTTTTGAAATTAGCTGCCCCGACCAGATCCAACACATCTGCTCCTCCTTGATTGGGTTCTTCACTGCGGCAGCTGACGGAAGAAATGCAGCCGTTGCATGTTGAAGAAGAATAAAAAAATAATGTTAAAATATTATGGTTATTTGTGTACAAACCCTCAACTTTTATGTTAATTTAAATCAATGTATGCAATGCACCTCATTGGTTAACTAATTAAATGAATGTAATTCTAAGTTAATTCTAAATACATTTAAATATGAATGCATTGCATGAATTATGTAATTAAATTAGAAATATGAATTAACCTATTTACATCCTAATTTATGCTAAATAAATATTAGAATTAACTTAACGTCTAGGCACTTAAATATTTAAATAGCCCACAAATATCTGCTAATCGGCCTCTAGCTGGGTGTAGCTCTGGTTTAACCCTCAATGAGGACTACAACTTCCTTTGGGGGGACCTAGGGAAGAAAGTGTTTTAATCTTTGGCCATTGAATGTGAAGGTTTTCCCAGTTTTAGGATATGCAATTTCTACCGCCCCGTATGAGAATGGTCTGACCACCTGGCAAGGTCCCGTCCACTTTGATCTTAACTTCCCGGGGAAGAGTTTAAGTCACGCATCAAAGAGCCGGTGATAAGTCCAATTTATTGGACATTTATTTGGCTTAAGTACATATGGAATACATTTCCTTATAGTTTAATGACCTAAGCTAAGATGTAATTAATCTTAGCTTATGAATATTTTTGTATCTGCTTTGTATTCTAATACATACATTCTTATTTGATATGTGCATGCAACAGATGAAAGTGTAATAGGTGGCAGGACATAATTAGTATTTGAAGGACATGGCCATAATTGTCCTCCTCCCACCGTCGTTCCCTCCATCGGCATTCAAATCCAACAGTTATGCATACGAAGGGTGAGGCGGAGGTTGTGGAACTAGAGAGGGATAAGAGCTACGGGAATTCATTGGATGGGAGGGACCTCCAACCGCACCACCATGGACCTTGTGCACACCATGAAGCAGAGCCTGCACTGTGGCCCTCTCACCAGAGCCAGACCACGTGCGAGGTAGCCGCCCCTCGCACAATAGCCCCACCGCATGCACCCTCCCAGCGTGCACATGCATCCACCCAACGATAGCCTGTGCGTGCGCTCCCTCAAGGCCAACAAGCCTCTCCAAGTGCTGTAGCAACTGAGCAGCCTATTACTGGCTCCTCCTTCCCCGCCAGCAGCACTCATGCTGCGCACCCCCTCACGCGGTCATAGTAGCGCAATCTCCTCTCCACGCTTCTCCATCCCCCGCGCGACCTTCCTGTTCAGCCATGCCAAGTCCGCACGACACCTGCACGTAGACGCCCACGTGCCATGGCCTCTCCATCTTCTTCTTCCTTTGCTTCCTTCAAGCCGCCTACAACCAAACTGAAGGAACCCACCATAGCCGCGTGCAACCAACCATCTCGCCGGCCATGCCCGATGTAGCCGTGCCCGCAGGCAGCCACTCCCTTATGCGCGCGCAACACCTCTGTGTGCAGCAACAACCCACGTGCAGCTCCAGTCCCTACCGTTCCTCTCCGCGGCCACCTGCTGTCTGTCCGTCTGTCCACCGCAGGCTATCCCGATCCTCACCGCGACCACCATCGGGTGTGGCCCCGTCCCGTCAACCTCCAGTGAAGGTTTGGCTAGTAGCCTCGCCTTCGTCCGTGAGTGGAAGCCCCTCCACGGAGCTCCCCTGTTTTACTACAGTGAAACTCCCTATTAAAATTTACATTTGCATGTAATTGGAAGTGTGGGATTTTGATTATTTGATTATTATATTCTACTGGATTTGCAGGAATGCACTTATATTTCAACATATTTGATTGGTTCTTGCTATACATGTCAATTCACATCGAAATTTGATTCATAGTTTCAAGCAATTAAGTACTTTCTCTGCTACTACACTTGTGTCATTTAGAGATTTTGGAAGCTTGAGATTTGATGAAAAATTTACATAAATAGTCCATAATTTTTCATAAAATCTCAAGTATATTCAGAGCAGCATATCCATTGATTCATTTGGCGAATATTTCTGCAAACATGATGGTTGCTTAATTATGATTTATTGTAGTTGTTCCACCCTGTGGATACGACATCCTTTTTGTGGTTTAAATTGATATATATTTTAATCTTTGATTGGGAGAATTTCACCACATAAATTACAATGACATATCATTCTATTATCTTCCTAATCAAGTAAAATTCTCTTGATCAAATGGTGTCGTTACCGGGGAGGTAACAGACGTAATAATTTCACCTAATTTTATTTCTGATTATTTATCATTGCCTAGTGATCTGACAAGTTGTGATCTTTTCTATGCAAGCAATCTGTCAAAGTAACAGGCGTAGTTGGGAGACGACGTCGACCTTAAGCGATGCCCGCCCGTGGGGAAGACGCAAGAGATCTGGAGCCCACTTTCACAGTGGATTCTCCTTCATCACAAATTTTATTTTTGTCTTCTTGCCCTTGTAGTAATTGGGGCTGAATGTTTGGGGGTCTGTCCCCACATTTTTTAGCTACTAGGGTTTACATTTTTCTGCGTGCATGATTCATTTTTCTGCTTGCTTGCCTTTTTAATAAAAAAATAAAATAAAATACTGAGCAGCCTGTTAGGAGTTGCATGCCCCAAGGTGCATGCATTTAGGGGTGTTTAAGCAGCACATTAGATCGCATTTTTGCATTGCGAGCATAATTGCATGAAGATTGCTGGAGGCAGGTATGCCTTTCTAACTTTTTACATCTAGCTCTTGTTCATGCATTTGCATTAGGGTTAAAATTCAAGACCACAAAGTTGAGTGAAATTACTTAATCCAGTGGTCACCTAACTACAATTGGGACTGATAATCAGATTTGACCTTAAAACCAAATCACACTTGACCAGATTCAAAGGGACTTGTCTGCGTTTGCAAAATAAAAATGATTTGCAGTGTGATGCATGCATCTGGCACTGAACACGCACATTAGGCACCGCATTAAGGCTCAATCCCTTAAGGCTATAGGCACTGATCTCTTTATCGGTGCAGACCCTCCTATCGTGCTTTGTGATGGTGGTACTATCTTTTGACCAAGTGTTTTGATACTTCACGGAGGGGGACACCACTTAAAGGAACAAAAGGGTAGTTAAGAGGCACCACATACGCATCACCTCAAAGGAAAGGTTCACCCTACTTGCATCCCTTTGTTCGTCCTAGGAGTAACTTCTCACTTGATCACCTGGGAGTATCATCTAAGCAAAGTATAGGTCCTAGGGCACTCGAAGGTTGAATTAGGTCACGTTTGCAATGAATAACTTGTTTGGCCATCTATATCGACCAATTCTACCTTTGTAACAAATAAGGTTAAGATCTTAAGTCATCACCCTTCTTATACCACTTATGTGGGAACGGAGGGATAAGCCTTGACCTTTTGACCTATCTTTGGAGTGGAAGTTTCACTTACTCAATCAACAAGAACCTGAATTGTGATTGTACGCTTGGTAGATGCTCTCTTGAGGGCAGTCTAGTGTTCGATCCTGAGCCCGAGAGAATTCTTAAGAGTGCCCACCAAGGAGAGAAAAGAGAAGACATGGCTGATCAAGGAGCAACTCAACAAAGGACCCTGAGGGACTACTTTATTCCAACCAACCAACCCGCTCAAGCACTAATACGACTGGCAAGGGATAATCCATATGAGATCAAGAGCAGTACCATGTCTTTGTTGCCCTCCTTTTATGGTACTACTAGGGAGGACCCCTATTGGCATTTGGAGGAATTCATCGAGGTCTATTTCATGGTGAAGCTCCAGGGCTTTACTGATGAGGCCCTGATGATCACTTTATTTCCATTCTCCCTAAAGGATAAGGCCAAGCACTGGTATCATACCCTCAATGTAAGGGTAAATGATTGGGACACCCTTAAGGGAGAATTCTTGAAAAAGTATTTTCCTATGAGTAAGACCGACCATTATAAAAGAGAGATTATGGGTTTTACTCAACAGGAAGGAGAGCAATTTCATGAGACTTGGGAGCACTTTAATGACCTTCTTAGGTTATGCCCCCACCATCAGGTGCCAAGATGGCAGTTGGTCGAAAGGTTCTATAATGGATTATCTGAAAGGCATAGGCAAACCATTGATGCAGCCTGTGCAGGAACCTTCATGACAAAAACTGAGGATGAAGCCTGGCCATTATTTGAAACATTAAGTGACAACTCCACACATTTGTCCTCTGCCTATCAAGAAAGAAAACCATCAATATTGCAGGGGAAGATAGAGGCCCATGAAATTGAGGCTTATCAGATTCAATTATTGAATAAAAACCTTGATAGGCTTTTAGCAAACCCTGGCATGAACCCACAAGCAGCCTCTATCTTTCAAGCTTCAAGTGAATGCACCATTTGCAAAGCACAACACATACCACTGCGGAGTGCCACCAGGAAAATCAATTCTTTGAGTTGATTCAAGCTGACTGGAATGCAACCCAAGGATTCTGCCCACCTCCTCACAATAACCCTTATTCCAATACCTATAATATGAGGTGGCAGAACCATCGAAACTTCTCTTGAAAGCAAGGAGATGCTTCTAACTCAGGGAATACAAGACCCTTACCTCCCCAACCCATATACCAACCATCCTATGAAAACCCTTCTCAGAATAAGCCCTCTGAGATGGATGAACTTAAAGCCATGATTAAAGCGATGCAAGAGCATCAGAATATGGTCATTCAATCTCAAAATAAGATGATTATTGATATGCAATTCCCAAATTGGTCATCTTACTGAGGCAATTAGGCAACGTGATCTGGGGAAGCTACCTAGCTCTTCTATGGAGAACACTAAGGGTAAGGGGGTCATATTCAGGGAGCACGCCCAAGCTGTGACCATGCTGAGGAGTGGAAAGAAGATTGACAAGCTTGATAACACTCCTAAGGTCACGTATCAGAATTCCCCTTCTACACCAAACCCAACTTCCATCTCCACCGAGGAAGAGCCACACTACTCTCCCTTGCTTGAAATCACCCACAATGTGGTTGTCATCCTTCCACCACCCTTCTCCAGCCATGACGACCCCTCTACCCAGAAGCCGACGGTGCCCTATCCAGAGTGCCTATCTGCTCCTGGGGAATCTTCTGTTGGCTCGCCTAGAGCTAAGGATAGGATAGAGGAGATTATGGACACTTTTAGGCAAGTCCAGATCAACTTGCCTATGTTGGAAGCTATCAAATAGATCCCATCCTATGCCAAGTTTCTAATGGACCTGTGCACCCAGAAGCACCGATCTAGGAGACATGTCCAAGCCAAAATCATCCTGCCTGACCATGTTAGCTCGGTTCTCCAACATGGAACACCCCCCAAAATGAAAGACCCAGGGGCCTTGTATATTTTAGTGGTTCTAGGTAACCAACACATTGATGAGGCTCTGCTCAATCTGGGGTTGGGGGTGAACATTTTACCGAGCTCTGTCTACAACCTTTTGGGAGGAGCTGAGTTAAAACCTAGTCCAGTCATCCTCCAAGTTGCAGACAGATTGCTTAAGACACCTCGGTGATTACTGGAAGATGTCCTCGTGAGAGTGGAGGACTTCTTCTTCCCTGTTGACTTTCTTGTGCTAGATACTGACCCTTCTAATAAGCCCACCAAGCCATCCATTATTTTAGGATGCCCCTTCTTAGCCAAAGCCAACACCTCTATCAATTGTAGATCAGGGGCACTTAAAATGGGCATTGGGAACAAGAAGATCTGGTTGAATGCTTTTGATACCTACAAGTAATCTGGATTTGAAGATTGTTCTCAGATTAAGGTTGTTGATGAAATAATTGAGGAGACTACTCCAGCACTCTTATGTAGAGATCCCCTTCAAAAGGCCATATCTAAGGACTATCCTCCGACTATTGAAGAAACTAAAGGGGAAATACCAGAATTAGAAGAGTTGCTGGGGATACGCATGGAGTCTTTGTCCCCACCCTGACCGTGAAGGTGGACCCGCTACCTGAGGCGGGGACGTATCAACTTAAACCCTCAATCCAAAAGGCTCCTGAGTTGGAGTTGAAACCCCTCTTGAGCACATTGAAATATGCTTTCCTTGGACCTAATGACACACACACCATTATTATCTCATCTGCATTATCTGAATCACAGGAGGGAGCTCTGCTTGAATGTTTACAAAGGCATAAGCAGGCAATTTCCTGGTCAATTGCTGATATTAAGGGTGTTGATCCCTTCCATTGCATGCATCATATATACATGGACGAGTCCGTGAAACCTTTTCGAGACATGCAGAGAAGGCTCAACCCCAATATACGGGAGGTTGTTAAAAAGGAGATTCTGAAATGGCTGGATGCATGGATTATTTATCCCATTTCAGATAGTAAATGGGTCAGTCCTATACATGTGGTGCCCAAGAAGGCAAGAATCACTGTGGAAGAGAATGAACAAGGAGAGTTGGTGACCACTAGACCCTTAACTGGTTGGAGGGTCTGCATTGATTACTGCCATTTGAACACGGCTACCTAGAAAGACCATTTCCTGTTGCCGTTTATCGATCAGATTTTGGAACAACTGTCGGGGAACAAGTACTTCTATTTTCTTGACCGCTACTCTAGGTATAATCAAATAGCCATTTTTCCTGATGATCAGGAGTATACCACCTTCACGAGTCCATATGGCACATTTGTGTTCCTCCAAATGCCATTTGGGTTATATAATGCTCCTGCCACTTTCCAACATTGTATGATGGCTATCTTTTCTGATATGATCAACGAGTTCGTTGAAATTTTCATGGATGACTTCTCCATTTATGGCTCGCAATTTAACCTATGCCTTTCGCACCTTGATAAAGTCTTAACCCATTATGTAGAGGCAAAGCTAGTGCTTAGCTAGGAGAAAGGCCACTTTATGGTCCAGCAGGGCATTGTGTTAGGGCATATAGTTTCCAAGAGAGGATTAGAGGTGGACATCGCAAAAATTGATTCCATCTCTAAGCTTCCATTACCTGCCAATGTTTGTCAAATTAGATCTTTCCTTGGACATGCTGGATTTTATAGGTGCTTCATTAGAGATTTCAGTAAAATCTCTAAGTCACTCTGCGACCTATTAGCGAAGGATGTCTCCTTCGATTTTTGTGATAGATGTGGTGAGGCTTTCCAAGTCTTGAAGAAAGCCCTTATTACTGCATCGATTCTCCAAGCACCAGATTGGACCCTCCCATTTGAGCTAATGTGCAATGCTTCTGATTTTGCAGTGGGAGCGATCTTAGGTCAACGGGTTGATGGCAAACCTCATGTGCTGCATTATGCCAGCAAGACCCTTACGGATCCTCAGCAAAACTACACGTTCACTGAAAAGAAACTTCTTGTTGTAGTATTTGCTTTGGAAAAGTTTCGATCTTATCTTTTGGGATCCAAGGTTGTGATGTTCACTGATCATTCTACCTTAAAGCATCTTCTTGCTAAAAAAGACACCAAACCTCGCCTAATTCGTTGGATTCTACTACTCCAGGAATTTGACTTGGAAATCAAAGATAAGAAAGGAGTTGAGAATGTGGTAGCAGATCATCTGTCTAGGATCCCTATTGAGGCATCAAGCCCTGCTAGCGGTATTCAAGAGACTTTCCCTGATGAGTCTCTAATGGCCGTGGAGGCAAAAACTCCTTAGTTCACTGACATAGTGAACTATCTGGTCGCAAGCATTACCCCAGTACTTGGGACAAGTAGAAGCGAGACAGGTTTCTTGCTAATGCTAAATTTTATCACTAGGAGGAACCCGAGCTTTTTAGAGTAGGCCGTGACCAGCTTTTTCACTATTGCATCCCTGATGAAGAACAAAGAAGTGTTTTGAGTTTCTGCCATGACCTCCATTGTGCGATACATTTTAGTGGGAAGAAGACTGCCCATAAGGTTCTTCAGTCTGGCTTTTGGTGACCCACTGAAACGTTGTGCTCGAGAGATAACCGGGTTTTATTGTTATAGCGTTGTAGTATAGCCAGTTATTACCAACATTTCAAATATATAAATTTTTTTACTCGGAAAATAAAAGAGTTCCCGAGGTCGAACTCAGGGAGCAAGTTGTATTCTTAGGGCTACAAGTTTCTTTTACAAAAATAAAGAAAGAGAGAGAAAGAATTTGTTGTCTTTTCTTCTTTTCTCTTTGCTTCTCCTCGTCTCAGATCTTCTGTTATCTTCTTCTTCTTTATCTTCAATGGTGATGTTCTTCTTCTTTTTCCTTTCTTTCTTCTTTTCCTTTCTTCAGATCTTCTTCTCGTGCTCTTCTTCTTTCAGTTCTTCCCTTGTTCTTTTGTGTTCTCTTCTGCCTCACCTTCTTCTGTTGTTTTTCAGATCTCCTTCTTTCTTCTTTTCTTTTTTCCTGTCAGGACGTCGTCTGATTTTCCAATCAGACGACTTAAACTGCTTGTTGCTACAGTGTCTCCCTCAGCTTCCTTCTTCTTCCGCGGTCCTTCTTCTTCACCTGTGCCTGCACACTTCAGAGTTTACGTCAGAGGACAAAACCTACTCTACCCTCCCCCCCCCGCGTCTCTCTCTCTCAGAAACCACTCATGGGATAGCTCTCCCAGAGCTGCCGGGTAGTCGGGTACGGGTCACGCCTGGGTCCAGGCCCACCGGCGTGCGTGGTGGGCGAGGAGTGCAGATCAGTCTAAGTCGGGTCGGGTCAGGTCCACGGGGCGTGAGCGCGGACGAGACCGGGTAACCGGGCGGGTGTAGGGGACCTCATTCCGTGTGCTGAGGCAGTAAGCCTCCAGCACTTTTGCGCCTTATACCGCTGCGCCTCTTCAGACTTTTCCGAGGTGGGACTAAATGTCCCACCCTAATTGAGCGCCCACAGCGGAGAAAGCAGCGGGCGATCGTGGCTTCACGCGAGGCCTTCGCCCCAGCTGCGAGCCTGATGCTTTGTCGAAACGCCTTGCAAGGTCTGGGAGTCGAATCTGGGCGTGGGGCACCTGCAGCTGTAGGCGGAAGCAGCTCCTTCTGCACGGCAATGGCGGTGGAGGTCGGGTGGCCTGTTCACAGCAAAACGGCCTCTTGGCCTAATCAGAAGGTGCCGGGAGCTTCGCCAGAGTGCGGCGAAGCTCGTGTGGGTGGTGGCGAGGCGTGGGGCGGCGTGCAGGGGCTGCCCTAGGTCGGACTGTGGGTCGGAAGATGGGTTTGTTCGGTGGGGTTGCAGAGGGTGATGTGGGGGAAGTGGAAGGGCGGGGGTTGATCAGGATGAGGAGGCGGAGGTTCTGCGGTGGTCGGCGAGCCGTGTGGGTTGCTGAGGTGATGGGAGCGGCTAGCCGGAGGATGGCCGGAGGCGGAGAAGGTGAGGGTGAACAGGAGCGGTCGAGGGTTTAATCAAATAAAAGACAGTGAGGAAAAGAAAGAGGGGGAGATGGGGAGGAGTTCTGACCTAGCTACGGAGACGAAAGGGGCCGGGGCAGGGCGATAGTCGTATCGACTGTCGCCGGAGAAGAAGATGCCCAGGGGAAGGGGCGGCGGCGAGCAGAGAGCCGGAGAGGCGCCAGCTGGGTACGGCGTGGTGCGGGAAGAGTAGGGGAGGAAGTTTCTGCTGCTGGTATTGCGGCAGAGCGAAGAGGAGGAGGAGGAAGAACCGCCGGAGCTGGTGGGCGTCTGCCGGAGTGAGAGGAGAGGAAAGTTGGGGGTTTTCTCCATCAGATCCGAGCTGCCGAGGTCGGTGGAGCGATAGGGGTATTTATAGGGATCAAAATAGGGAGGAAGGCGGAGGGAGACGACGTGTCTCCCTCGCCGGAGGACGCCGGAGATGGAAACCCATACCGTCCGTGCGTTCGCACGGCCGGTATGGTGGGTTACAGCGACCAGGGGGGTGTCCCTGCGACGGCTGACGACGCAGGGCACCCCCGGTTTACTTGCCAGGCTCTCACCCTCACCCTGCGCGGCGCCATGCTCCGCGCAAGGTCGCCGGAGCATGGTGCTGGCAGGTTTTGCAGGGGGGACCTGAACGCAAAGAACGAAGGAGAGTTAGGGGCCAAAATGCGAGGGTTCAAAAGTTGAGGGCCAAAAAGTAAATATATGAGGACCAAAGTGTAAAGTTGGTCAAGGAGGTTTCTTCTTAGGCTCAAGTTTTTATACATGACTAATTAGGACCTAAGGAATCTGATGGTGAATTTCATTTCTATATTAAACCTTGTTTGACCGGTCAATTTATGCGAAAATCCAAATTAAGTTATTAATTGGGCATGGTTCTCAATGTAGGTCAAAATGGGTTCTGAAGGCCAAATTGAAGGTTCTAAACCCTAGAAATTATTTTTCTATGAATTTTAGAGGGTTTATTCTATTTTTACTTTGCCTCGAACCTCATGAATTGAAGTGGGTTGTTTTAGGGTTACAGATTATCATTTAGTTTCTTGGAATTGCTGTAGCCCTTGCTAGATCATCTCATCCCACTTTTATTCTTATTAAGTTGCTTTGACCTATGTTTGGGCCCTGAATTACCCTGTATGCAGATTATACTGGTAAAATTACATTTTTACCCCTTATGACTTGTTTTCTCCTTAAACTCAGACTTCTCTGAGTTAAGCCTTTCCTTGAGTTATGTAGGAGCTTTTATCCTTTGTATTAGGTCAAAATGAGCTAGTTATGACTCATGATGAGGTTCTCATCATACCCCCATGCCTAGCCTTTGCTAGTCCCTTAGCAAAAACTTAAGGTTTCAACCCTTGTTCTAGACCATGAAGTTTTTAATAGTTTTAGATAAGTGCCTTTTTTATTTGAGCATAGATTAGGTTAGAATGCTGACCATAGGCCTAAAAGGTACTCTAGTACCAATCAAGATCCAAATCTGTCTAGCCTTAGCCTCAGTCTTTAGCAAAGGTTTTTAAGGTCCACAAGAACTAACCTAAGGTTTATTGGACTTTGTGGTTAAATCACCCGTGCTTGAAATGATTTTAGCCCTGGCTCAGTTCGCAGTGCGTTTTGTAAGAGAGAGATAGAAAGTTTTTCAGTTTGGAGAGTTTTCTCTCTCTTTTTCTTTTTAGTTCTAGCCTAGGATTGGCTTTTCAACACGGTCTGTATCAGATTCCTTGCTCCCATCATCAATCCTCAAGGGTTCCTGGCGATCGATGCTTCGAGATAGCACCGCCCATGGCAACCCCTGGAACCCTGGCTATTGAGATTTCGAGATAATCCCATCCATGGTGTTCCGTGGCCGAATCCAGACCCTGGCAATTGACACTTCGAGATAATGCCATCCATGGAATCTGAACCAGCAGAGTGCTTACATGCCCCCAGTAGGATATGTAAATATCCTAAGAGACAAGCACCGAGGAGATGATATTTTGTTACACATCTTCGAGGGGATTTCCCGCCTCTCCGCGCTGGGAACTCGTCCAAATCAACTTGTGTTGATCGGCCGCTCCTATTTTAGGTGTTCTTTTCAGAATTTTGCGATGCTTCTGCGTGATTCTGATTTTTACGCTTACTGAACCAGGCTGTGTGTGAGGTTAGGGTGCTTAGGTTACTGAGTCCCGTAAACCAAAAATTAGTTAACGAGGCCAAATACTCCCTAAGCCTTAGACCTAATACTTCAGCTTTTCATTTTCCTCAACCTCTTAAGGAGTGTCCAGATCTTAATGGGTACTAAGAGTCTATTCAAGAATGCCTAAGGTTTGCATTCTTACTAATCTCATTGTGCACTTTTCAGTTATTTTCTTGAATGAGGTCTAGAACTTAGGTTAATTCCTTAGTTCCTTACTAATGACTATCACCTTTTCTCATAATTTTGTGCTCCTTTTTCATTTTGTTTCTTTTCTCCTTCACAAAATTTCCTTCTCCTTTTATTCTTTTTCGAAATTTTTTTTTTAATTTTTATGGTGTTTTTGGCATATGTGAATTTCTTTGTTTGAAACCTTTTCTTACAAGTTTTGCACTTTCATACCCCCCCATGCCTAAGATTTGCAATGTCCTCATTGTAACCTAGGGGGTTTTTATTTAACTTAGTTCATTCCTTAAGACAGAAATTTGGATGAGTGAATGGGTCGGGGTGACTGTTGCGGACGATTTCTAATCTCAGATGCACGCACCTGAGGTGGAGTCGGCTGTCTTAAAGTGTGAACTTCAAGTGCAAAAAGGTGTCAGAACAAGTTTCAGGTTTTCAAAGAGAATGACGGGCTGCCTCCCGTTAAGCGCTGAGTTTTACGCCATCGGCTGGGCGCAATAAGCTCAAGGGGAAAAGAGGATATAAGATGCTTCAGCCAAATCAGTAGAAGTTACATCAATGAACGGCTTGAGTCTCTGACCGTTCACGATGAAAGGTTCAGAATCGTGGCTGAGTGGATTGATTTCGATTGCTCCATTTCCAAAAACCTGTCGGACCAAATATGGTCCGACCCACTTGGATCTCAGTTTTCCTGGGAAGAGTTTTAGTCGGGCATCAAAGAGTAGGACCTTTTGACCAGGATGAAAGATCTTTCTCGAGATGTGTTTGTCGTGGAAGGCTTTAACCCGCTCCTTGTAGATTTGCGAGTTCTCGTACGCGTCTAGGCGTAATTCATCGATCTCGCTGATTTGGAGTTTTCTGTGGGTCCCAGCCTTGGAAAGATCTAGATTACAGTTCCGTACTGCCCAATAGGCTTTATGCTCCAGTTCTACGGGAAGGTGGCATGCCTTTCCGTACACCAGTCTAAAGGGAGACATGCCCAATTGGGTCTTGTGGGCGGTCCTATAGGCCCACAAGGCTTCCGGAAGTCGGGACGACCAGTCCTTCCTGTCAGGTCGAACAGTGACTTGCAGGATTTTCTTGATCTCCCGATTAGACAGCTCAGCTAGACCATTAGTTTGGGGGTGGTAAGGAGTAGAGATTCAGTGAGACACCCCGTATTTGGTCAACAATGACCTAAACTGAGCATTTGTGAAATGGGTCCCCCCATCAGAGATTATTGCACGAGGAATCCCGAACCTTGAGAAAATGTGTTGATGAATGAATTTGAGAACGATTTTGTGATCACAGGTTCGGGTCGGTATGGCTTCGATCCATTTGGACATGTAGTCCACAGCCAACAGAATGTATTCGAAACCATCCGAAACAGGAAAGGGGCCCATAAAATCAATCCCCCAAACATCAAAGATTTCGCATACTAGAATCGGTTGCATAGGCATCATGTCGCGATGGCTCATGTTGCCCAAAGTCTGGCAACGACTGCATGCCTTGCAGTGATTGTATGCGTCTTTGAACAGTGTGGGCCAGTAAAAGCCGCACTGGAGGACTTTTGATGTGGTTTTATGCCTGGCAAAATGTCCACCGCATGCCTGGTCATGGCAGAAAGAGAGGATATTGTTGAATTCCCCTTCCGGGACACATCTCCGGATGATCTGATCGGCACCTATGCGGAAGAGGTACGGGTCTTCCCAAATGTAATACTTGGCATCGAAGCGTAATTTGTCTTTCTTGGCCTTCGGCCAATCGGACGGGATCTGATGAGATGCCAAGTAATTTACTACATTAGCAAACCATGGAAGGCTAGTACCAATAGTCAGCAGGTGCTCATCGGGAAAATGCTCAGTGATGGGTCCGGAAGGGTCAATTATTTCAGAAGGAAGACGGGACAAGTGATCAGCTACCACGTTCTGCTTTCCCGCTTTGTCGCGAATCTCAAGGTCAAATTCTTGCAACAGCAAGATCCATCAGATTAATCGAGGTTTCGCGTCCTTCTTTGCAAGGAGATGCCTCACAGCTGAGTGATCCGAGTATATGATGACACGGGAACCCAGAAGGTACGATCTGAACTTTTCTAGGGCAAATACTACAGCTAGCAGCTCTTTCTCAGTAACCGTATAGTTACGCTGAGCCTCATCGAGTGTTTTACTGGCGTAGTAAATGGCCACAGGTTTCCTGTCAATTTTCTGCCCCAAAACCGCTCCTACAGCAAAGTCGGATGCATCGCACATGATCTCAAAGGGTTGAGACCAATCAGGGGACTGTAGGATCGGGGCTTGGGTGACTCGGTTACGCAGGATTTCAAATGCTTGAGTGCATTCCTTGGAAATTTCGAAAGGAACATCCTTGGAGAGAAGAGTGGTCAGGGGGCGCGCGATTTTTGAAAAATCAGGGATAAATCGTCGATAAAAATCGACATGCCCTAAAAAGGAACGGATGTCCCTGATCGAGCTAGGCATAGGAAGGTGAGAAATCAGATTAACCTTAGCTCGATCCACTTGGATACCTTTCTCCGAAATTGAGTGTCCCAGGACAATTCCCTCAGGCACCACGAAATGGCTCTTTTCCCAGGAAAGAACCAAATTCACATCGATGCATCGCCTGAGTATCTGGACCAAGTGTTGGAGGCAATCGTCGAATGATGCTCCGAAAATTGAAAAGTCATCCATGAAGACTTCCAGATAATCACCTACCATATCTGAGAATATGGCAAGCATGCATCGCTGAAAAGTAGCAGGTGCATTGCAAAGACCGAAAGGCATCCTTCGGAAAGCGTATGTTCCGAAGGGGCAGGTGAACGTGGTCTTTTCTTGGTCCTCAGGATGGATTGCCACCTGGTTATAACCGGAGTACCCATCAAGAAAGCAGAAGAACCTATTTCCCGCAAGTTTTTCGAGAATTTGATACATGAAGGGTAGTGGGAAATGATCCTTCTTTGTGGAGGAATTTAGTCGGCGGTAATCTATACAGACTCTCCACGAGTTGGCTAATCGGGTAGGAATGATTTCTCCGGTCTCAGTCGTTATAGTGGTGAGTCCTGCCTTCTTGGGCACGACCTGAATTGGGCTCACCCAACGACTATCGGAGATCGGGTAGATGATCCTGGCATCTAACCACTTGATGATCTCCTTTTTCACGACCTCCTGCAGATTGGGGTTTAAGCGTCTCTGCATTTCACGAGAAGGTCGTGTGCCCTCTTCTGAATAGATATGATGAGTACAATAAGAGGGACTTATTCCAGTCAAATCATCGAGAGTCCATCCGATGGCTCTGCGATGTTGCTGGAGGACAACAATCAGACGGGATTCCTATTCAGGACTGAGGTTGGAATTGATAATCACAGGAAGGGTCTGATTAGAACCCAAAAAGACGTATTTCAAGTGAGCAGGAAGGGGTTTCAGTTCGAGGATGGGGTTTTCAGCAGCAGCCGGTGGTTCAGTATAGATGTGAGGTTCAAGGGTGGGAGTTACAGGGTTGTTCATATCTGGATTCGACTCCTCTGTTTGCGGGTCAAGATCCTTCTGTGGTTGATGAGGCATAATCGAGTCATTCTGGAGGTGTGATTCATCAACCAAAGTCTTGATGTCACAAATTTGTTCGATGACGCCGCAATTAATTCCTTGTTGGGCCTTAAATATATCAATTTTTAGTGTTTGATCTCCAAACTTAAGCTCTATTTGGCCCTCCTCACAGCTGATGTTGGCTCTAGCAGTAGCCAAGAAAGGTCTCCCTAGAATGATTGGTGTATCCCTATGGTTCTCAGGTGCATCCATATCTAAGACAATAAAGTCCACTGGAAAATAGAAATCCCGCACTCTTACGATAACATCCTCGAGAATCCCTTTTGGTGACTTTATAGATCGATCTGCTAATTGTAATGTCACCTCGGTTGGTTTTAGCTCAGATTCTTCTAGATGGTCAAGTAAGGATGTGGGTATCAGGTTTATGGATGCACCCAAGTCTAACAATGCTCTATCAAATTGGGTACCACCTATCTTACAGGAAATCAGGGGAGTCCCAGGATCTTTTGCCTTGGGTGGGAACCTACTAAGGATTACAGAGTTGGGTTGCTCTGACAGAACAATTGGGCTCCCTCCCTTGGTTCGCGGCTTACGCTGGGGTGTACATATATTCTTTAGAAATCGTGCGTAAGCTGGTACGTGGCGGATTGCATCCATCAAGGGGATGTTTATGTGGACCTGCTCAAAGAGCTTGACCAGGTCCTCCTCAGGGGCCACGGGTTTGGTGGTCTTCTTTCCCTTGGTCAGGGCCTCGGGAAACGGGATCTTGGTTGGTTCTTCTAGGATAGGTCCAGGTTGTGGATCCGGAACAGCGGTATCTTGGATAACTATCCTAGGGTCATGGTTATCAGGCTTGGAGTGGTTTGGATAATGCGGGTCTTGAGTTGTTTTACCACTACGTGTTGTTACAGAATTTAATCCGGCCTGATTTTGGTTTGGGTTTGCTAAGAGGGGTGGCTGCTGCTGAAATCCCGCATAAGAAGTTGAGGCTTCCATCTCGTCTGGAGATGGCGCAGTAGGGGCCTGATAAATCCATTGAGCGTGGCCTAAATTTGGATTCATAACGCGCTTCTGGGTTGGCACGTTATTTGGGTTAGGAAGAGGTTGGGAAGGGAGTGTGCCTGGCTGGCGAGAATTTGCCAACTGGGCCAGTTGAGTTTTAACTTCTGTAAGCTCGTCCTTGTGCTGTTTTTGAATAGCCGCATTCATTTTTTGAATGTCAGCCAGAGTCTGAAGGATTAGGGACATTTGATCCTGATTTGGCCCTGATGGATAAGTAGGGTTGGGCCGAGGCTGAGGCGGCTGGTAATGACGAGAGGGCTGTGGGCGGGACTGAAAAGGTGGTCTTTGGGTTTGGGAATTTCCCGCCCACTGAAAATTGGGATGGTTTCGCCATCCAGGATTGTAAGTGTTGGAGAATGGGTCGTTCTGGATGGCGTTGAGGTCCTCGCAGGTCTGAGGAACCTCCTGAGAATCAGGGAAAGGGGGAATGGAGTTCCCCCGGCTGGTGTAGAAAGGATCGGATGATCCTCCGATCCAAGAATCAGATGGGGATGGATATGGGTCCATCCCAGGGGAAGATCGGTGGAGGATGTTTTGCACAGTCTCCTGTGTGGAAGAAGGTTGTGCAAAGGAGTTACGCGCGGAGGTGGCTCGCTGCAAGTGCTGAGTCAGCTCATCCACCTTCTTTTCAATGATTGAGACCTTGTCCAATCGACTGGCCATTAATTCCAGGTCAACTGATGCGGACAGACCCTGCGTCTCATGTGCTCCCTTAAGATTCGTCGCTGCGCGGGTATTCGTCCTGTCGAATAATCCCATGGAGTCATTGTTGATGGAGTTCTCGCACATGTTTTCGAGAATCTCCCATACGGTGTCTTCATGTTGACCCATGATGTTTCCTCCGCAAGTTGCATTGACGAAAAGGCGGATGTCCTCACGGAGTCCCTGGTAAAAAGATTGGACTTGCTCCCATTTAGGAACTCCGTGATGGGGGCACTTTCTCATGAGATCCTGAAAACGATCCCATGCCTCATGGAGAGGTTCTCCTGATTGTTGAGTGAAGTGTGTAATCTGATGGCCCAAGGCGTTGGTACGACCAACGGGAAAAAACTTTTTCAAAAACTCGGATTGAAGTTCTTCCCAAGTGTTGATCGGCCGGGTCTGAGTTTGATACCAATGGGCGGCCTTGTCCATAAGAGAAAAGGAGAACATCTTCATGAGAAGAATATCCCGATTTTGCGCATCTGATCCAAAAGTGTGGGCCAGATGCTTTAGCTGTTTGATGTGTTGGAAGGGATCTTCAGAATTAAGCCCATGGAATTTAGGTATAGCATGAATCATGTTGGGCTTTAATTCGGAATCAGGTCCTCCAGTCGGGATTCTGACTCAAGGCTCAATGGCCACCGCAGCAGGATTGTAGTGGTCCCGCATCATAGGACGCTGTGGTGGGTGCACGAAGTTTTGGAAGAGGTCATTGAGTCGCTGGAGCTGGTGTTCCAGATTATTTTCTTCCTCAACTGGCTGAGCCATGATGGGGGAAGAAGAAGAACTTGGTTCTGAATCAGAAGAGAGAATAATGTGAGGGTGTTGCTGCACAAACACGGGCGTCGAGGCTTGGCCTTGACGAGAGCGAATTTCTAAAGGAGGTCTTAAGGGTGGTCTTAGGGACCTCCTTCCGTACATGCACTGTTCGAAGAGGTAAGTTTAGAAGGTGCTGGACCCAATCAAGACACCCAAAAATGTGTTGGGTGACTATAGAGGTGCGGGGCAGATGGACCCCTTGATCAGAAAGATCGTCCACCTGAGAATTACCTGGGCAGCCAGAGAGGGAGAGTCCCGCGAAGACCCCTACACGGTAGAGCGTCCCCACGGGTTACAGGGTTTCCCCCACCCGACCTCTCTTGTCACTGCGGTTCCAGGTAGACCAGAATGGGGATCTTGACCTCTTAAGTCTACCAATTTAAAGATCAGGGTGCTTAAGGTTTCACTTGAACTTTAGTCTTTTAAGTGCAGAGAGTGACCTAATTTAAGGTTGGTTGACCCAAGGGGTCAACTTTACCTCTTGTTTTCTTTGAGAGCTTTTAGGTCTTGTCTTTTAGGGTTCAAGTGTTTAGAGAGCCAATTGTTTTAGGTTTTCTTTTGAATAGGTATTTTCAATCAATGGTTTAGGCACACTTCTTTTGGATTTTCTCCATTCTTGATTTAAGTAGTGTGTCTCTAAAACCCTAATGTTGAATCTTATGTTGGCTCTACTTGGTCCAGTTAGTTCTTTGTTGGGTAATTAGGGCTCAAGCAAGAATGTGTTAGCCCTTAAATACCCTTAATAGTGTGCAGGACTAATGAGTTGAAAACATGCAACTTTTATGGTTACTAAGTATGGAAGACAGGTTAGCCCTATATTGCTTGTTCTTTTCTTTTCTTCCTCTTTAGAGTTTAGGGGTTAATAGCGAGAGGAAAAATTTACCTGTCCTCGGAGTGGTTGTCGTGCGGTTGCTTGTCTTCTTGATTTCCTGTAGTTTTCTGCACAAAAGAGAGGAGATTATCATAAATTAAAACGAAACAGGAATGTTTACCTCTAGAATAGCCATTGCTCCCCGGCAACGGCGCCAAAATGAAACGTTGTGCTCGAGAGATAACCGGGTTTTATTGTTATAGCGTTGTAGTATAGCCAGTTATTACCAACATTTCAAATATATAAATTTTTTTACTCGGAAAATAAAAGAGTTCCCGAGGTCGAACTCAGGGAGCAAGTTGTATTCTTAGGGGTACAAGTTTCTTTTACAAAAATAAAGAAAGAGAGAGAAAGAATTTGTTGTCTTTTCTTCTTTTCTCTTTGCTTCTCCTCGTCTCAGATCTTCTGTTATCTTCTTCTTCTTTATCTGCAGTGGTGATGTTCTTCTTCTTTTTCCTTTCTTTCTTCTTTTCCTTTCTTCAGATCTTCTTCTCGTGCTCTTCTTCTTTCAGTTCTTCCCTTGTTCTTTTGTGTTCTCTTCTGCCTCGCCTTCTTCTGTTGTTCTTCCGATCTCCTTCTTTCTTCTTTTCTTTTTTCCTGTCAGGACGTCGTCTGATTTTCCAATCAGACGACTTAAACTGCTTGTTGCTACAGTGTCTCCCTCAGCTTCCTTCTTCTTCCGCGGTCCTTCTTCTTCACCTGTGCCTGCACACTTCAGAGTTTACGTCAGAGGACAAAACCTACTCTACCCTCCCCCCCCGCGTCTCTCTCTCTCAGAAACCGCTCATGGGATAGCTCTCCCAGAGCTGCCGGGTAGTCGGGTACGGGTCGCGCCTGGGTCCAGGCCAACCGGCGTGCGTGGTGGGCGAGGAGTGCAGGTCAGTCTAAGTCGGGTCGGGTCAGGTCCGCGGTGCGTGAGCGCGGACGAGACCGGGTAACCGGGCGGGTGTAGGGGACCTCACCCCGTGTGCTGAGGCAGTAAACCTCCAGCACTTTTGCGCCTTATACCGCTGCGCCTCTTCAGACTTTTCCGAGGTGGGACTAAATGTCCCACCCTAATTGAGCGCCCGCAGCGGAGAAAGCAGCTGGCGATCGCGGCTTCACGCAAGGCCTTCGCCCCAGCTGCGAGCCTGATGCTTTGTCGAAACGCCTCGCAAGGTCTGGGAGTCGAATCTGGGCGTGGGGCACCTGCAGCTGCAGGCGGAAGCAGCTCCTTCTGCACGGCAATGGCGGCGGAGGTCGGGTAGCCTGTTCATAGCAAAACGGCCTCTCGGCCTAATCAGAAGGTGCCGGGAGCTTCGCCAGAGTGCGGCGAAGCTCGTGTGGGTGGTGGCGAGGCGTGGGGCGGCGTGCAGGGGCTGCCCTAGGTCGGACTGTGGGTCGGAAGATGGGTTTGTTCGGTGGGGTTGCAGAGGGTGATGTGGGGGAAGTGGAAGGGCGGGGGTTGATCAAGATGAGGAGGCGGAGGTTCTGCGGTGGTCGGCGAGCCGTGTGGGTTGCTGAGGTGATGGGAGCGGCTTGCCGGAGGATGGCCGGAGGCGGAGAAGGTGAGGGTGAACAGGAGCGGTCGAGGGTTTAATCAAATAAAAGACAGTGAGGAAAAGAAAGAGGGGGAGATGGGGAGGAGTTCTGACCTAGCTACGGAGACGAAAGGGGCCGGGGCAGGGCGACAGTCGTATCGACTGTCGTCGGAGAAGAAGATGCCCAGGGGAAGGGGCGGCGGCGAGCAGAGAGCCGGAGAGGCGCCAGCTGGGTACGGCGTGGCGCGGGAAGAGCAGGGGAGGAAGTTTCTGCTGCTGGTATTGCGGCAGAGCGAAGAGGAGGAGGAGGAAGAACCGCCGGAGCTGGTGGGCGTCTGCCGGAGTGAGAGGAGAGGAAAGTTGGGGGTTTTCTCCGTCAGATCCGAGCTGCCGAGGTCGGTGGAGCGACGGGGGTATTTATAGGGATCAAAACAGGGAGGAAGGCGGAGGGAGACGACGTGTCTCCCTCGCCAGAGGACGCTGGAGATGGAAACCCATACCGTCCGTGCGTTCGCACGGCCGGTATAGTGGGTTACAGCGACCAGGGGGGTGTCCCTGCGACGGCTGACGACGCAGGGCACCCCCGGTTTACTTGCCAGGCTCTCCCCCTCACCCTGCACGGCGCCATGCTCCGCGCAAGGTCGCCGGAGCATGGTGCTGATAGGTTTTGCAGGGGGGACCTGAACGCAAAGAACGAAGGAGAGTTAGGGGCCAAAATGTGAGGGTTCAAAAGTTGAGGGCCAAAAGTAAATATATGAGGACCAAAGTGTAAAGTTGGTCAAGGAGGTTTCTTCTTAGGCTCAAGTTTTTATACATGACTAATTAGGACCTAAGGAATCTGATGGTGAATTTCATTTCTATATTAAACCTTGTTTGACCGGTCTATTTATGCGAAAACCCAAATTAAGTTATTAATTGGGCATGGTTCTCAATGTAGGTCAAAATGGGTTCTGAAGGCCAAATTGAAGGTTCTAAACCCTAGAAATTATTTTTCTATGAATTTTAGAGGGTTTATTCTATTTTTACTTTGCCTCGAACCTCATGAATTGAAGTGGGTTGTTTTAGGGTTACAGGTTATCATTTAGTTTCTTGGAATTGCTGTAGCCCTTGCTAGATCATCTCATCCCACTTTTATTCTTATTAAGTTGCTTTGACCTATGTTTGGTCCCTTAATTTCCCCTATTCAGATTATACTGGTAAAATTGCATTTTTACCCCTTATGACTTGTTTTCTCCTTAAACTCAGAATTCTCTAAGTTAAGCATTTCCTTGAGTTATGTAGGAGCTTTTATCCTTTGTATTAGGTCAAAATGAGCTAGTTATGGCTCATGATGAGGTTCTCATCACCCACATTATTCCAAGATGCACATACGTATGTGGGCGCATGTCTACGTTGCCAACAGATGGGAACCATCGGAAAAAGGGATGAGATGCCCCAGCAACCTATCCTCCCTGTTGAGGTCTTTGATATTTGGGGCATCGACTTCATGGGTCCCTTTCTTGTGTCCTTCTGATATCAGTACATCCTTATGGCTATGGACTATGTATCGAAATGGATAGAAGCCATACCCACGCAAACCAATGACCATTCTGTGGTCTTGGATTTTGTTAAGGCTAATATCATTTCTTAATATGGGTGCTCAAGGACGATCATAAGTGATGGAGGGCCTCACTTCAAGAACGTACACTTCACTAGACTACTCCAAAATTTGGGAGTTAATCACATGATAGCCATACCTTACCTTCCCAAAACGAGTGGACAAGTTGAAGTGTCTAACAGGGAGATTAAATGAGTTTTAGAGAAAACTGTCAGGCTTGACCATAAAGATTGGTCTAAAAAACTAAATGATGCTCTTTGGGCCTACAGAACTGCTTATAAGACTCCCTTAGGCATGTCTCCTCTCTGTCTTGTCTACGGAAAGGCATGCCATCTTCCTGTTAAAATCCAACATAAAGCCTATTGGGCTATTAAAAATGTTAACTTGAATCTGGATAAAGCAAGAAAGGCACGTATGTTAGAGTTAAGTGAGCTTGAGGAGCTTCGTAATGAAGCCTATGAAACTTCTTAAGCTTACAAGCAACGTACAAAGGTCTTCCATGATAAGCACATCGTTAGAAAGACTTTTGAGCCCAACCAGTGGGTCTGGCTTTTCAATTCCAGATTTAAATTATTTCCAGGAAAGCTCAAGTCCTACTGGGATGGGCCATACGTTGTTATCAATACTTTCCCTCATGGAGCTGTAGAAATTCGGAACCCTACTTCTGGTACGACTTTTAAGGTAAATGGCTAGTGACTTAAACCTTATCTTACTCTTTCAGATGGCCAGGTTTTAGATGCACTTCGGCTTGAGGAGCCTTAGCTCCTCCCACTCCCCTCCTCAAGTGATATTCTTCTATGTCTACATTTTTTCAATGAGGACATTGTCAATCTTAGGCATGGGGAGGTATAACCTGAGAATGTTTATATCATTTATAAATATTTGCATACATTTAGGATAGTTATATAAAAAAAAATCTTTTATTTTCTTGAGCTGAATTGGTTAGTAGTTAGCAAAATATCTTTGTCATGGAGGTGTCATTAAAGATTTTTCTTCTTTAATTGTTTCTTAAGTTTAGAATCCAGTACATTTACTTTACTTGCATGTAGATTGGGTAATGGATCTTTGAAGAAAACCAATAAGCATTTTTAGCCTACTGAACCCTTGGATAGTTAATAGGGAGTTAGACATATTAACTTCTAGTAAATCCACCTCATATTTGTGAGAAGAAAGTAGAGAGATTACTAGTGTGCTAAGTCTAGTGCAAGGACTCTTAAGTTTTGGACAATTAGATAATGACACCTCAGAGTTAGGCATAGTTTTCGCTCTCTATTCCTGTGTGCGTACATTGTGTGAATTCCTGAGAGTCACCAAATAAGATAGATACACAGAGATTGAGTCTTAATAAAACTATGACTATGGTGGATGGTTACGACTGTTCTTCATAGAGTCCTCGGCTGAAGGAGGGCAGTAATGGCAAAGGTCAGAAATATGCTCGTCCTATCCATTCCTTCCTGGTGCTGAGAATAGACACTTCTACCAAATAAGCCACATAATATCATGTTGACCATTGTCATCACTAATTATGCCTCATGAATAATAGTATGTGTCATTTTGTGTTACTGATAAAAAAAAGCAACAAAAAAAAAGGAATACTTATATTTAGAACAAAAAAAAAAGAGAAGAAAAAGAAAAGAGTCCAAGTTTGGGGCTTATCTTCATGTCATTTTTCTCATTATATGTCAATGTTTTTGAGCCAACCACAAAAACATCCATTGTGATCCAATAAATATGACCCTTACCTACTTTTTAGCATTTCTGACCACCCGAATACTGGTTGAGGTCTTCTAACTTAGTTGTAGGGTTATTAGAACTTTAATTGAAGTGTGAATGCCATGTGAGGCCACCGAACAGTGAGTATATTTACAAAATCTTGTGAGATTGGTGAATCACAGAAATAAAAGAAGGAAAAGAGTGAGCACAAAGGAACATCAAGAGAGCACAATTGTTTAGCCTCTCTCTGAGTTGACTTGTTTGATAGTCTAGAGATTTAGAGTCTGTAGTACTAGATTACGTGCAACACCAGATGAGTGTGTGCCACTAAATACAAATCCATTCAACTCGATATCACCTACCTAAGCCAAAAAGCCAAGGTCAAATTACAGATTATCTTTTGCTTTATCCCCGAGGGAAGTAGTTGCCTATCCCGATAGAATTTTATCAAGGGTTAACTGTGAACTTCAATTGTAGGTTGGCTTTTCACTTGAATACGTTACCTAGGCTATTATTATTATCACTTCACATTTGTCTGGATCTATAATTTTGTGGAATAAAGAAAGAAGAATTCTCTTGATTACTTCCATTATTTTCACTTTTGCTTGGGACTAGCAAAACCTAGGCATGGGGGCATTTGATAAGTCTAATTTATTGGACATTTATTTGGCTTAAGTACATATGGAATACATTTCCTTATAGTTTAATGACCTAAGCTAAGAAGTAATTAATCTTAGCATATGAATATTTTTGTATCTACTTTGTATTGTAATGCATACATTCTTTTTTGATATGTGCATGCGGAAAATATAAGTGTAATAGGTGGCTGGACATAATTAGTATTTGAAGAAGGACAAGGACATGGCCATAATTGTCCACCTCCCACTGCCGTTCCCTCCGCTGGCATTCAAATCTAGCAGTTGTGCATGCAAAGAGCGAGGCGGAGGTTGTGGATCTAGAGAGGGATAAGAGCTACGGGACTTCCTTGCACGGGGGGACCTCCAACCGCACCATCGTGGACCCTACGCACACTATGAAGCAGAGCCTGCATTGTGGCCCTGTCACCCTTCTCACTGCAGCCAGACCGCACACGAGGAAGCCGCTCCTCGCACAATAGCCCCATAGCACACAACCTCCCAGCATGAGCGTGCATCCACCCAGCGATAGCCTGTGCACGCACTCCCTAAAGGCCAGCAAGCCTCTCAAAGTGCTGTAGCAACAGAGCAGCCTATCGTCGGCTCCTCCTTCCCTGCCAGCAGCACTCACACCACGCAGCCCCTTACGCACTCGCAGTAGCGCAATCTCCTCTCCGCACATCTCCAACCCCCATGCAACCTTCCTGTTCAGCCATGCCAGGCACACACGACACCCGCACATAGACGCTCGCGTGCCACGGCCTCTCCGTCTTCTTCTTCGTTTGCTTCCTTCAACCCACTTACAACTAAATCGAAGGAACCCACCACAGCTGCACGCAGCCATCCATCTCGCCAACCACGCCCGCGTGCAACCTTGCCGTATGCAACACCTCTACGTGAAGTAACTACCCCCGTGTGGCTGCAGTCCCTGCCGCTCCTCTTCACCGCCACCTGTTGTCCGTCCGTCTGCCGCCTGCCGCCTTGATCCTCTCCACGACCACCACCAGGTCCGGCCCCATCCCGTCAACCTCCGGTGAAGGTCTTGCCAGCAGCCTCGCCTCCGTCCGTGCATGGAAGCCCCACCACGGAGCTCCCCTATTTTGCTACAATGAACGTCCCTATTAAACTTTACATTTGCATGCCATTGGAAGTGTGGGATTTTGATTATTTGATTATTATATTCTGGTGGATTTCCAAGCATGCACTTATATTTTCGCATATTTGATTGGTTCTTGCTATACATGTCAATTCACATTGAAATTTGATTCATAGTCACTTGCAAATAAGTGCTTCCTCAGCCACTACACTTGTGTCATGTAGATATTTTAGAAGCTTGATCTTTGATGCGAAATTTACATAAATAGTCCATAATTTTTCATAAAATTGCAAGTATATTCAGAGCAGCATATCCATTGATTCATTTGGCGAATATTTCTGCAAACATGATGGTTGCTTAACTATGATTTATTGTAGTTGTTCCTCCCTATGGATACGACATCCTTTTTGTGGTTTAAATTGATATCTATTTTAATCTTTGATTGAGAGAAGTCCACCACATAAATTACAACGACATATCATTCAATTATCTTCTTAATCAAGTGAAATTCTCTCGATCAGCCAGACTTGATGATTTGTCTCGAAGGTTTTCCTAGGGAAATGCCGGTCATGGACAGCTTTCATCTTCTACTTGTAAAGTCTACTATTCACATAAGCATCCTGACAAATTTCTTCAAGCTTAGAGAGTTGGAGCTTCCTTTGAGCTCCAGCCAAATGGGAATCCATGTTGCATTATTTGACAACCCAGTATGCCCGGTGCTCTAACTCAACTGGAAGGTGGAAAGCTTTTCCAAAGACCAATCGGTATGGTGACATGCCAATCGGGGTCTTAAACGCAATCCTATATGCCCATAGGGAATCATCCAATCGTGTTGACCAATCCTTCCGGTCAAGTCTCATAGTCTTTTGCAAAATATTCTTGATTTGTCTACTTGAGACCTCAGTTTGCCCATTCATTTGTGGGTGATATGGGGTAGCAATGCGATGAGTAACCCCAAATTTCTTAAGCAAAGCACAAAATTGGGCATTGATGAAGTGGCTCCCACCATCGTTGATCATGGCCTTGGGTATCCCAAAACAGGAAAAGATGTTCTTCTTCACAAAGTCCATGACGACCTTATGATCACATTTCCAAGTAGGTATGGCTTCATCCATTTCGAGATGTAGTCAACTGAGACCAGTATATATTCGAAGACGTTTGATGGTGGGAAGGGACCTATGAAATCAATGCCCTAAACATTGAATATTTCAATGACAAGAATGGGTTGTAGAGGCATCATATCCTTTCTGGTCATGGTCCCTAAAGTCTGGCATCTAGCATAGATTTTAGCAAAGCTATTTGTGTCCTTGAGTAGCGATGGCTAGTAAAAACCAGATTTCAAAGTCTTGACAACCATCTATTTCCCAGAGAAGTGGCCACCACAAGCTTGGTCATGACAGAAGGACAACACACTTTGGACCTCCACCTTAGGTATGCATCTCCTAATGATCTAATCAGAATAGATTCTAAATAGCAAAGGGTCATCCCAAAGATAGTGTTTGGCCTCAGCCAAAAACTTGTCCTATTACTGTCTAGACCAGCCGTGTGGAATCTGGCCTACCACTAGGTAATTAACCAAGTCTTCATACCAGGGAGACTTTTGGCTTGCATGTCCAGAATTTGCTCTTTGGGAAATGTATCAGTCAAAGGTAGTGAGGGTCAAATGTGTTCCAAGTGAAGTCAGGATAAATGGTCTACTACAACATTTTTGGATCCAGCCTTGTCACGTATTTCCAGGTTAAATTCTTGCAGGAGAAAGATCCATCTGATTAGCCTGGGTTTAGCATCCTTTTTGGCTAACAAGTGCCGAATAGCCGAGTGGTTAGTATAAATGATGACGTGGGATCCAAACAGGTATGATCCAAACTTTTTTAGTTTGAAATCTACAGTGAGCATCTCCTTCTTTGTTACAATGCAGTTCCGTTGAGCATCATCTAAGGTTTTTCTTGCGTAGTAGAGCACCATAGGTTTCTTTTCTTGCCTCTATCCTAGGATGACCCCAACAACAACGTTTGATGCATCACATATTATCTTAAAATCCTGGGACCAATCTGGGGCTGTAAGATAGGTGCAGTCAAGATTGTGTCCCTTAGAGTACTGTAGGCTTTGATGCACTCAGGTGTCATTTTAAAGGGCACATTGTTGGCTAGAAGGTTAATTAAGGGCTTGGAGACCTTGGAGAAGTCTTTTATGAATCTTCTGTAGAAGCCAACATGTCCTAGGAAAGATTTGATCTGCTTAACCGAGCTCGGGGGTGGAAGTTTGGAGATTAAGTCAACTTTAGCTCGGTCAACATCTATGCCCCAATGCAAGATGATGTGACCGAGGACAATCCCTTCTTAAACCATAAAATAGCTCTTTTCCCAACTTAAAACAAGGTTGACCTCGATACATCGCTTCTAGATTTTCTCCAGGTTGTTAAGGCAATGGTCAAATGAGTCTCCAAAGATAGACAAATCATCCATAAAGACCTCTAAATATTCACCCACCATCTCAGAAAGGATGGCCAACATGCAACGCTAAAAGGTAGCAAGTGTGTTACCTAACCTGAATGGCATACGACAGAATGCAAACGTGCCATATGGGTAATTGAATATGGTCTTCTCTTGGTCTTCGAGTGCAATAGCAACCTGGTTATATCCTAAATATCCATCCAGGAGGGAGAAGTATTTCTTCCCTACCAACTGTTCGAGAATCTGGTCAATGAATGGCAGAGGGAAATGATCCTTCTTGGTGGCTTCATTAAGCTTCCTATAGTCAATGAATACCCACCATGCGGTGATGGTGCGAGTTGGGATGGATTCACCATGGTCATTTATGGTAATGGTGGGCCCATCCTTCTTTAGTGCCACTTGAATAGGGCTCACCCAGGGGCTGTCGGAAATTGGGTAGATAATCCCTGCGTCAACCCATTTAATGATCTCTTTTTAGTGACCTCCCTCATGTTTGGATTTAGTCGCCTTTGCATCTGGCAAGAAGGTCAAGCCCCATCTTCCACATAGATTTTATGTGCGCAATAGCTAGGGTTAATTCCTCTTAGTTTAGAAATTGTCCACCTAATTGCTGCCTGATATTCAGAAAGAGTTGTAGTCAACCTAAGCTCTTGGTCCCTAGTCAAATGTGCATTGATAATCGCAGGGAAGGTGTGATCGGGTCCTAGGAAGACATACTTGTGGTTAACTGGCAGAGGTTTCAATTCAGGTGCAGGTGGTACAAAATTTGATGGGTAAGGGAAAGGGGGAAGTTGAGTGACATCAATCTCCTCAAATGGGGGTTGCTGGTGGAAATCAACTCAGCAAAGTTTTGCTCCAGAGATTGGGATGGGTTAGGGTAGCCTAAAGCTGGTTGAGTTAGACGGTCATCTAGAGAGCTTGCTATCAGGCATTCCTCAACCAGAGTTTCCATGGGATCTCATTCCTCGACCCAACTGCAATCAAAAGACCTTGTTGCCTTGAAGATATCCAATTGCATCTTCCTATCTCCAAAGGAAATTTCCATACATCTTGTTTCACAATCAATGTTAGCCTTGTTCGTGGCCAAAAAAGGTCTGCCTAGGATGATGGGTGTGTTTTGTAACTGTTCGGGGACCTCCATGTCAAGGACTAAGAAGTCAAGTAGGAAGTAGAAGTCCTTAACACAAACAATTACATCCTCAACTACCCCTTTTGAGGTTTTCACAAATCGATCGGTGATAAACACACATGAATTCATGATAAAATGCTTATTTATGATAGTTCCTAGGCTTAGCATTGCATATCATGTTATAAATACTGCATAGCATCCATTACATGGCATTTAATATAGTTGCATTTTATGTACATTAATTCTTCCATTTTACATGGCTAAGAGGAAGTGTGACATCTTTACAAGCTTCGGATGAAGAATCCGACCGTACGGATGAATCTGGAGCGATGATCACAGTCTGTCAACGGGAAAATCACCCCGATCAGAGCTCTATAGCACCCTCTACAAGAAGAAGATGGACGGTCTAGATGGCACCACATGTCACCATCTAGACCACCCAACACGATCCGTAGCCGCCCCAACACTCACACATGGAGAGATCTCAGCCATTGGACCTCAATCCAATGACTACGGGGCGCCTAATTGCATAACAGCAGCGTCCACCACTTGACCAAAAGAGTGCCTTGGCCAAATCGTGAGGTACTCTCTTCGCAGATGCAAGACGTGAGTTTGACTCCTGATCCGCCACACCTGCGCCCACCTCAGCAAATTAGACTACTCAATCTTGATCGAGCGATCAGCATCGCTCCGCAGGCAAGGCGTGCGATTCAAATTTCAAGAGAGGTGTCGACCTTCAGCAACAGCCTGGTGGGCCTTTAGTGACTCTTACAACTGTAACTAATTGCTCGTAGGCGCAAGGCCAGTTGTGCGCATGAGCGGGTGTGAGCTGGCTACAGCGATAGCTACAACGCTGTCCTGGAGGTCGCTATTGGTCTTATACCTATTCTAGCCTCCTCTCATCAAATATATAAAGACCTACACCCCTTCCTTTCCAAGACATCACTACCTACTCTACTCCCACCTACTCCTAAGCTCTAGCAAGCCTACCAATGCTTCGTTAAAGCTTACTCTCAAGCTTGCAAGGCTCCTATTAGTGTAATGAACCTCGGCCCCACCAAATATTCCTCCATCTTCCCATCACTATTCATAGGTCGCCTTGGAGCCCTCCTCTCACCACCATTTCGGTAGCAGATCATCTCCACCTCCTCACCTCCATTCCGGTGCCATGCTGAAGCTTTCCTCTACTCGACGTCCTCTTGAAACTCACCTCCATCATCCCGCTTCCCAACTCCTACCAAGCTTCCACCAGGCGTCGTCGTCTTGCCGAATAGCCGATTCGGGATATTCTTTCTCACCTCTCTCTTTTTTATGCTTTCTAGATTATTGTAATAAACATTTGTGCAATATATATCATATTTGGTTCTATCTCCATTGTGATCCATATTATTTTCTTGCTTTATAAAAACAAACGAAAAATAATAATAATACCCCAAAACACCAAAAACAAACAAAATGAAGCACGATTTTCAAATAAAGTGAACATCGCCTCTTTGTGTTCAACCTAGGACTCCCTTGGAGTTTCGATAAAATTTTATTTGATTACGAGTTTTGCAACAACAACGACAAGTTCCTTCAAAGCCTAATTTCTACCATGCGAACACGTCCATCAGTCAGCCAGTTGGATAGTCACAGGTGTAGGCTTTACCTCTCCAAATCCAAACTGGTGGTAAAGGGTAGTCGGGATCAGGTTTATCAAAGCACCTAGGTCTAGGAGAGCTCGATCGAAAGTCCAATCCCCAATATTACATGCCATCAAAGGTGCTCCAGGGTCAGTCCTTTTTGGTGGTAGGCTACTCAATATCACCGAACTAGCCTACTCAGATAGCACTACCTTGCTAGGTGCTTGGGTTCTTAGCTTATGCTTGGGTGTGCAAACATCCTTCAGAAACTTTACCTAAGCTGGGATATGTTTGATTGCATCAAGAAGGGGTATATCGATTTGTACCTGTTTGAATATTTCTAACAACTCCTCATTCTCAGCCATGTTTCTTTTCTTCTTGGCCTTATCAAAGGCTTTAGAGTATGGGAGTTGGATTTGAACTGGGTTAGGTTCCCGATCCTTGGGTTCCTCTCGCTCATCTTCAAAATCCACTACCTTGGGTAGTGTAGTCACAGGAGGAGTCGGCCATTTGGGATCCTGGGTTTCAGTGCCACTTCTCAAGGTAACCGCATTAGCTGAGGCGTTGGGACTAGGGTTTGGTCCTTGAGAAGAACAAGAAGCAGCAAACCCAGGGGGTGTCTGTGGGACTTGTAAAATCACATGGGCTTGCCCTTGATTTTTTTGGAACCCTTGAGGACTGTGGCCTCTGTTCATGACATTCCTTGGGTTTGGCTATGGCTGAGATGGAAAGGATCCCTATTGTTTGTTATCCCGTAGCTGACACAATTGTCCCTTCACTAAAGCCATCTCCTCCTTATCTTTCTAATTCATATCAGCCATCATCTTGATCAGGGTGTCCAATTGGTTTTGTTGTGTAGGAGCTGCCCTATTTTGGTTGTAGGGTGCTCTAGTAGGTGGACCTTGCTGATTGGAGGGAGGGTTTGGCCTGGGTTGGTTTTGGAATTGGTTCGATTTTTGGTTTGTCCAAGCAAAATTTGGGTGATTGCACCATCCATCATTGTAAGTGTTAGAGAAGGGGTTAGGTTTTGAGTGAACCTTAGATGGCATTGGCATCTTCCAAGGTGGGCGATGCCGAAGGGGAGGGGAAAGAATAGTCAAGGTATGAGGAAGCAAAGGTCCCCCACTGGAACATAGGCAGGGGTTGTTCCAGATGTGTTTGGTTCATAGATTGAACCAAGTCAACATTGTGAGATCCCTTTGCTAGGGAGAAGGTTTACAAGGGTATCCGGGATTGATTCAAAAGCTCATCAATTTTCTTGTCTACCATCTCAACTCAATCCAACTTCTTTGCTATGATATCCATGTCAACCGTCCCCAAATTAGTTTGTACTTCATAAATACAATCACGGGGTTGACTTGACCTATTGAATTGGGTCGTGGAGGCATTATTAAGTGAATTTTCACTCATGGACTCAAAGAGTTTGAATGGGCTTTCCTCATCTTTGTTCAGAAAATTGCCTCCACAGGAGGCATCAACAAAATTCCTAAGGTTGCTATCCAAACCATGGTAGAAGATTTGGGCCAATTATCACCTTGGAACCTCATGGTGTGGGCTTTCCTCAGTAATTCATTAAATCTTTCCCACACCTCATGAAATTGTTCCCCACCTTGTAGTGCGAATGTGGTAATGGCTCTTTTGAGGGCATTTGTTTCACCTATGGGGAAAAATTTCTTCAAGAATGCATGCCTCAGTTCCTCCCAGGTGGAGATGGGTCTCCTTAAGGTTCTAAGCCAGTGAGAAGCTTTGTCTTTTAGGGAGAAAGGGAATATCTTAATTAAATAATATCTAAGTTGATGTTCCTTGGCTTCACGATCCGAGCGATCTAGTATAAGTCCTCTAGGTGTTGGAAAGGGTCCTCATTTGAGCTCCCATGAAAGTGGCTTTGAATTAAGCTAAGGACATTAGGTTTTATCTTAAAATCATCTCCCCCTTCGGGGAATCTAAGATGTGGCTCGATCCGGATAGTAGGTGGATCATAAAAATCATGGAGAGGCCTTGGTTGGCCCTCGGGAGGTTGTGGTGGGTTAGGTGGGTTCAATGGGGGTTTCCCTTGAGAGTTCTGCAATCGGTGTATGGCTTGCATGATGGTTTGGATCTGTTTTTGTTGGAGTTGATGGTTGGCTGAGATTTGAGCCTAAATGATGGCCATAGCATTGGGTTGAGGTTGGTCCTCATTCTCCTCAATTCCTGGGTCAGCCATTTGCTCAATCCTTCCCTTGAAAAATCAAGTCTCCTCCTGATGTCCCTTTTTAAAATAGACAACTTGGGATGAAGCGATCTTCTTCCATGCATACATTAGAGAAGAATAGGGAGGGGTGCGGAGAGAGACAGGTGCGAGAAAAGTGTGTGCATAATTGAGCAAACAAGTCTAGTCCATATAGTGTAAACCTAGGTGACCTAAAAGCTTTGGAAAGAGTAATCAAGTCTTCAAGCACTTAAACATCCCTTCTCAAAGTGAATCCAACCAGGTTGATTACGAGGGGATTGAGGGGAAGGTTCTTCCTCTGGCTTGTGTCGCCGGTTCCTTTGTACCCCACAACCGCGGTCATTTGACACTTCCCCGCAGCTTAGACACCAGATTTCACCATGGGAATTAAGGCCAAGCACTTGACAAACCCAATCACTCTTCCTAGACTTAGATTAATCCTACCTAGGGCATGTCTACTCCATTTTAATATGGGGCTAGCTTAGTGCTTGTGCTCAAGATATGTGATGAAGTGTTGTTGGGGGTTGTGCCTCATAGTTAATTGATGTACGTGTTTCACGTTTTTGAAATTGGGGTTAAGAGTAACACGCTGTTGTAGTAGCAAAACTCGTTATCAAATAAAATTTTACCGAAACTCCAAGGGAGTCCTAGGACGAACACCGAGAGGTGACAATTACTTAATTCAAAAATGACGCTTTCTTTTGTTTGTTTTTGGTGTTTTAGTTCTATTTTTTTGTTTGTTTTCATAAAGCAAGAAAACAATATGGATCAAATTGGAGATAGAAGCAAATATGATATATATTGCACAAATGTTTATTACCATAATGTAGAAAGCATAAAGAAGAGAGGTGAGAAAGAATCTACTGAATCAGCTGTTCGGTAAGACGACAGCACCTGGCAGAAGCTTGGAAGGAGTTGGGAAGCAGGATGATGGAGGTGAGAGCGAGAGGACGTCTGGTAGAGGAAAGCTTCAGCGTGGCTTCAGAATGGAGGTAAGGAGGCAAAGACGATCTGCCACCGGAATGGAGGTGGGAGGATGGCTCCAAGGCGACTTATGAATGGTGATGGGAGGAGTGTTGAACGTACGAGTTACTACGCTAACGTGTTTGGTTTTGAAAAGCCTATCATTGTAGTTTGAAAGCGAAGAACTTGTGTTCAACAAATAAAATTTATACCAGAATGGAAATCCCAGGTCAAACTCAGGGAGGCTACATTGATCGACATTCATAATTATATTTTTTTTCGAATTTTTCTTGAATAGTGAGGCGTTGTAATTACAATGAAGTCATAAAAACAATCCGACTAAACAAAAGGGATAGAGAGAGAAAACATGCATTCAATAATTCAAAATGTTTATACAATAAAACCAAATAAGAATTACACTAGAAAGCATGAAATCGCTACACTAGAAAGTAGGAAAATTCTACACTAGAAAGCTGTAAAGAAGAACGAGAGAGAGAAGTTATCCTCCTCGACGATTGCTTGGAGAACGAGCCGGATGGGATGACGCCTAGACGAAGGAGGACAGAGCAGGACGAAGGAGGATGAAGCAAAAGAACGGGAACGGGGCAGCACGCCATCGTCGTCGCGGGATTCGCTTCCGAACGGGGGATGAAAATTTGACTTTATCTCGCGAGAAGCATCCTGGGTGTGGGACAAGCTTCTCTTGAGCTTTGGAGAGGGAGAGAAGAGAAGGACGGGATGACAATTTCATGTGGAGGGGGTCTCCTTTTATAGTTGCAAGGAGTGGGGGCACTTTGGCCATTACAACTCTTAAAGCATTAATTCAAGACCTTTAGTGACGGATAAAACCGTTGCTAAAGGTTTGAACGTGGGCGTAGTGGGCGACGCACGCGTGCTCGCTCGCTTGCCCGTGCATTCAATGCCCGCGCACGTCCAACCATTCTCAGTCGTCCGATTGCGAGATCGGACGGCTTAAATCGCACCTTCACCCACCTGCTCTGCATACCCGCCCGCATGAGATCCCGCGTTACACGCGGGCATGCGTGGGCGCGTCATCTTGATTGAGCATGTGCGGCCATTGGATCGCGATTGTGCGGTCGATCGAAGGCGCGCCTCCACTCCAATTTCAGCGTGGCGAGGCTCGAACGTGCACCTACACTTCACGTTAGAGCAATCGACCAACGCGTTGGGGGCACGTTTGTGTCGAGCACCTAACTTCAGCATGGGCGCATCGCAGCCGTTGGATCTTGATCCAACGGCAGGGAAGGGCAGATGCAAAAGCCTTCAGCAGGTGCGTGTGAGCGATTGGGTGGTCGAGATGGCACCACGTGGCGCCATCTTGGCCGTCCATCTTCTGGATGATGTAGATGGTGCCACAGGTGTCGGATTGACTCAATTTTCGCACCATTAGGCTACAATTGTCGATCCGAATCCATTAGTGTGGTCGGATTTGTCGTTTGAAGTGCGGATTTGCACCATCTTGGCCCTTGATCTTCTAGGATTCCTCGATCTCTATCTGATGCTACAGATGCCTGATTAGGGCGATCTTGGAGTTGTTGAACTCCAATCGTTGCCCTGATCACATCTGTATGGTTGGATCTTCGATTCGAGGCCCCTGATAAAAAGTTTGCCCTGTCCATGAACATAAAAGGAGACAATTAACCACCATTTTATTCAAACTACTCTAAATGCAAGATGATGCATGTTATGCAATATTTATAGCATGTAATGCAATCCTATGCTTAAGAGCATGCATAAATAGACATCTTAAGTAGTGTAAACATGTTTACATCATACCCCCATGCGTATCCTTTTCTAGTCCCTAGCAAAAACTATTTTCTATTTATAAAATAATCAGGTTCGATTATTTGGGCATGAGTTATTTTCAATCATTAAGAAAATGTCTACCTAGGATTTGAACTTTCAAAGACACAACAGTGCCCAAGTATCTACCAAAATGCAGACCGCCTCAAGCCCTAGCCTTATTCAAAGACAAATTTCTTTTTCTCTTTTTCCTCTTTTATAATTTTTTTGGATTTTCAAGTTTTAGGGTTTAAGAGTCGCTTTCTACGGCCATTCAACTCACCCAAGATTTGATGAGAACCTTAAGTTCTAAGCATCTTATTGTGAATGTGATAGACTCGTTGACTGGCAGTTAAAATGGACTTCGGATTTCCACCCCTCTAGGTGACTGTTGAACGGTATTTTTTGCGAATTGCTACGCTTACGTATTTGGTTTTGGAAAACCTGTCGTTGTAGTTCAAAAGTGAAGACTTCGTGTTCAACAAATAAAATTTATACCGAAAAGAATTCTAGGTCGAACACAGGGAGGCTACGTTGATCTATATTTGCAATTATATTTTCTTAGGGTTTTTGTTAAGCAAGGTAATATAATTACAATGGAGCTATCAAACTAAGAGAGAGAGAGAAAGAGGACATGCATTCAATATTTCACTTGTTTATAAAAGTTACACTAGAAAGCGGAAAATCAATTACACTATAAAGCAGGAAAATTCTACACTAGAAAAGCTGTAAATAAGAATGGGAGAGAGAAGTTATCCTCCTCGACGATTGCTTGGAGGATGAGCTGGACGAGATGACGCCTGGATGAAGGAGAACAAAGTAGGACGAAGGAGGACGAAGCAGAAGAACGGGAACGGAGCAGCATGCCATCGTCGTCACGGGATCCACTTCCGAAGGGGAACGAAAATTGGACTTTATCTCGCAAGAAGCATCCCGGGTGTGGGACAAGCTTCTCTTGAGCTTTGGAGGGGTAGAGAGGAGAAAGAAGGGATTGGAATTTCGTATGGAGGGGGTCTCCTTTTATAGTTGCAAGGAGTGCGGGCAAAATGGACATTACAACTTCAAAACAATAAATAAGGGGTCTTTAGTGACGGATAAATCCGTCACTAAAGCCCCAACGTGGGCGTAGTGGCCGGCTCGCGCGCTCAATGGCCACGCACGTTCGCCGCTTTCAGCTGTCCGATCGCGAGATCGGACGACTTAAGATGTGTCCGCGCCCGCTGCATTGCACGCCCCCGTGCGTCTGATTGCGCATCCGATTACGCGTCCAATCGCGCGTCGACGCTATCAGGCGCGCAGGGCCGTCCGATCTTCATTCGACGCTCCACGTGCCACAATTGATCGTGCCCTCCAGCCCCTCGCCGTGGATCGAACCCGCGCCCCGCGCTCGCGATAGCGCACTCGACCGCTGCGCTATGGGGCGCGGATGGACGAGCGGGCGCTTTTAAATGTGAGCGCCCACAGCCGTTGGATTAAGGTCCAATGGTGGAGAGCGATCAGGCGTGGGGCCTTCACAAGATGAAGCGACCATTTGGGCAGCTGAGATGGCACCACGTGGCGCTATCTTGGCCGTCCATCTTCTGGAAGTTGTAGATGGTGCCACGGATGTCGGATTGACTCGATTTTTGTGTCGTTGGGTTGCGATCGTCGATCCGAATTCATCTGTGCGATCAGATTTATCATTTGATGTGCAGATTTACACCATCCTGGCACTTGATCTTCTAGGGTTCCCGGGTCACTATCTGATGCTACGGATGCCTGATCAGGGCGATCTTGGAGTCGTTGAACTCCAATCGTCGCCCTGATCACATCCTTACGGTTGGATCTTTGATCCAAGGCCCGATAAAAATGTTTTCCCTGTCCAAGCACATAAGAGGAGACAATTAACCTCCATTTTATTCAAACTACTCTAAATGCAAGATGATGCATGTTATGCAATATTTATATCATGAAATGCAATCCTATGCTTAAGAACATGCATAAATAGACATTTTAAGTAGTGTAAATGTGTTTACATCATACCTCTATGCCTATCTTTTGCTAGTCCCTAGCAAAAACTATATGCTATTTATAAAAGAATTAGGTTAGATTATTTGGACTTGAGTTATTTTTCAATCATTAAGAAATTGTCTACTTAGGAACTGAACTTTCAAAGACACAACAGTGCTCGGGTATGAGCCAAAATGCATACCACTTCAAGTCCTCGCCTTATTAAAAGAAAAATTTCTTTTTCTCTTTTTCTCTTTTCTAATTTTTTTGATTTTCAAATTTTCGGGTTTAAGAGTGGCTTTCTACAGCCATTCAACTCACCCAAAATTTGATGAGAACCCTAAGCTTTAAGCATCTTATTGTGATTGTGATAGACTCGTTGACCGGCAGTTAGAATAGACTTCGGATTTCTACGCCTCTAGGTGACCTAACCAGAATTCTACCTAAAAGTGTATCTTTACAACCGGTAGCTTCCTCCCTACTTTTATTTTTATTTTTTTCTTTTTTTACGGGGTCAACACAAGGGTGAATCCAGTGTATATCTCCCCGGTTTATTCTACATCTCCACTTCTTCCTAAGTGTTTTGGGAATTTTTAGTGCATTTTCTGAGCTGGATTCTGGACAACCGGTCGATGAGCTATTACCACCAACAACTTGCCAGCCATACTCGTGTGGCGAAGTGTGGCTTATTTCTTTTTGTTCTTTTCTCCTTTTTTTTTTTTTTTTTAAAGTAGGTGGCTTCCCTAGTCTAAGATTTACCTAAAGGCAGCAAACTAAGAAAGGTCCAGTGACTGGGCTCTGGACAACCTACCTATGGGTTGTTACCCACGATAACTTGCCAGCCATATCACCCTAGAAGGTTTATTAGCTACCCAATTTCCGTTAAAATCGTCGAACAACAAGTCAGTGCAAAGAAAGTGTGTAGATGCTTAAGACTTAAAATTCCCTCAAATCAGAGGGCGGGTTGATAAGTCGTGTACTTATCACCCAAACTTATTTACTTCAATTATGAGAGAATTAAGATGGCGAGGACTCAAAAACAAATCCACATTTTAGTGGATACACAGGCTAATTAAGTCCAAAGACCTGAGGGGTCTTTGTGTTCAGATCCTAATGTAAAATTTCTTAGGATTGAAAAGTCCTAATGTCCAACTAATCCTTCCTAATTTTTTTATTTTTTTTTAACAAGAGAGACAATTTACATGGATTTCATAAGGCTGACCAAATAATTCAAGAATGAATCCACCCCCCCATGCCTAGCTGATGCAATGTCCTCATTGAAAAAGAGACATGAAAGAAATAGTAGAATATGAAAGATGTCACCTGGATATGAAGCTCGTATTAGCCTTGTGTCATATGTACAACTGCTGAGTTTAATGCCATCAGCTAGGCAATGTCCAGCCAAAGAAGTCACAGAATGGCTAGAGCAACAGAGTCTGAGATGGGTTCTGGAAGATTACGGTCAACAACAGGCTTCAAACGTTGACCGTTGACTTTAAAGGTGTTACCCATCTTTGGGTTAGAAATCTGAACGGCACCATTAGGAAAAATCTGATCAATTATGAATGGGCCATTCCATTTAGATCTAAGTTTACCAGGAAAGAGCTTAAGTTTAGAATCAAATAACCAGACCTTCTGGTTTGGCTCAAAGCTCTTGCGGGAAATCAATTGATCGTGTAGAGCTTTGGTCCGAGCCTTGTAGATCTTGGCATTCTCATAAGCATCATTTCTAAGCTCCTCCAACTCAGATAGTTGGAGTTTCCTAGTCTTTCCAGCTAGATTCAGATCTAAATTGCATTATTTGATTGCCCAGAATGCCCTGTGTTCAATCTCTACGGGTAGATGGCATGCCTTTCCATACACCAAACGGAATGGAGACATGCCGATGGACATTTTATACGCCGTACGGTAGGCCCAAAGAGTGTCCTCAAGCTTTTGAGTCCAATCCTTGCGATCAGGCCTAACCATTTTTTGCAAAATGTTCTTGATCTCTTGATTGGAGATCTCGGCTTGTCCATTCGTTTGGGGATGGTAAGGTGTGGAAATTCGATGATTAACCCCGTATTTAGCCAATAAATTCCAAAATTGGGCATTAGTAAAATGAGTGCCACCATCACTGATGATAGCCCTCGGAATCCCAAACCTACTGAAGATATTTTTCTTGACAAAATTGATGACCACCTTGTGGTCATTGGTTCGGGTGGGAATTGCCTCAATCCATTTGGACACATAATCAACAGCAACAAGAATGTACTGATGTCCAAATGAAGGGATAAAGGGTCCCATGAAATCGATGCCCCAAACATCAAAAATTTCTACAGGAAGAATAGGGTTTAGAGGCATCATGTCTCTCTTAGTTATGTTCCCGAGTGACTGACATCGAGAACAAGACCTTGAGAAATCCTGGGCATCCTTGAATAAAGACGGCCAATAGAAGCCAGATTGCAAGATTTTTGCAGCCGTCTTTCTTCTGGAGAAATGTCCACCACACCCAGATGCATGGCAGAACTCGAGTATACTGTTGAATTCATTCTCCGGTATGCATCGGCGAATAATCTGATCAGAGCCGATGCGATACAATTCAGGGTCCTCCCAAAAGTAGTATTTGGCCTCAGATTTGAGTCTATCCTGTTGTTGCTTGGTCCAATCATGGGGGATTTGACCAACGGCCAAATAGTTAACAATGTCAGCAAACCATGGGGAGTGGACACCTAAAACTGTAAGAATGGTTTCGTCCGGAAAAGTGTCAACAATCGGAATTTCCGAACAAGAAGAATCATCTAGGAGTCTCGACAAATGATCCGCCACCACATTTTGCACCCTGGCTTTATCCTTGATTTCAAGATCAAATTCTTGAAGAAGAAGAATCCAACGAATAAGCCGGGGTTTAGCATCCTTTTTAGCCAAGAGATGTCTCAAGGCCGAGTGGTCGGTATAAACAATAACATGAGACCCCAAGAGATAAGCCCTGAATTTTTCCAAAGCAAATACTACAGCTAGTAATTCCTTCTCAGTAACAATGTAATTCCTCTGGGCTTCATCCAGAGTTTTACTAGCGTAGTAAATGACAGAGGGCTTTCGATCAATTTTCTAACCCAGGACAGCCCCGACCGCGTAATCAGAAGCGTCGGTCATGATCCCAAAAGGGGCTGTCCAAATTGGTGGTTGCAAAATTGGAGCACAGGTGACTGCCGTTTTCAAAAAATCAAATGCCTTTCGGCATGATTCGTCAAAAACAAATAGCGTTTCTTTGGCAAGAAGATTGCTCAAAGGACGAGCAACCTTCAAGAAATCCTTGATGAATCTTCGATAAAATCCCACATGGCCAAGAAATGATCTGATTTGTTTAACAGATGTGGGGATGAGGAAGTTTAGCGATAACATCAACCTTAGCTTTGTCCACTTCAATTCACCGTTCAGAGATTACATGACCCAAAATGATGCCTTCTTGGGTCATGAAATGACTCTTTTGCCAGCTAAGGACCAGTTGTGTCTTGATACATCGCTTAAGAATCATTTCCAAATTAGCCAAACATGAGTCAAATGATTCTCCGAAAATAGAGATATCAGCCATTAAGACTTCCATAAACTCTCCCACCATGTCGAAAAATATGGCTAGCATACACCTTTGAAAAGTCGCAGGTGCATTGCATAACCCAAAAGGCATCCTACGAAAAGCAAAAGTTCTGTAGGGACAGGTGAAAGTAGTTTTTTCCTGATCCTCGGGATGGATAGGAACTTGGTTATATCCCGAGTAGCCATCAAGAAAACAGAAGTACTTCTGCCCAGCTAATTTTTCCAAGATTTGATCAATGAAGGGCAGGGAAAAATGATCCTTTTTAGTGGCTGTGTTCAGCTTCCTGTAATCAATACAAACTCTCCAAGAGGAAGCTGAACGAGTTGTGACAGATTCACCTCTCTCATTGGTCACAACAGTAATCCTAGCTTTCTGTGGAACAATCTGAATGGGACTTACCCAGGGATTGTCAGAAATTGGATAAATAATTCTTGCATCAAGCCACTTGATGATTTCCTTTTTTACCACTTCTCGCATATTTGGATTCAATCTCCTCTGCATCTGGCGAGAAGGGCGGGATCCATCTTCCAAAAATATTCTATGATTACAGTAAGATGGCTCGATCCCCCTGAGGTCATGAATGGTCCAACCAATTGCCTCCTTATGTTCCTTCAGAACCTTAATCAATTTAATCTCATGCTCCTTTGTCAATTTAGCACTAATAATCACAGGGAGTGTATTCTGCGGTCCTAAGAATTGATATTTTAAATTCTTAGGCAATGGTTTCAATTCAAGCTGGGGTGGGGTAATGATTGATGGTAGGGTAGATGCTGAAGATTCAACAAGAGGAAGAGGTTTTGAGTGAACAAATTCAGTAATCTCTTCCGAAGATGTCAGGTCAGAGGGTTGCGGGTCAAATTCATCAACCAAAGAGGAACTTTCAATTGAAGAAACTGTCAAACAAGTTTCAATATTAACATTATCCTCATCAAGTTCCTCAATAAATCCACAATCCTTAAATTTGTTTATCGCCTTAAAAATATCCAATTTCATTCGTTGGTCCCCAAAGGTGATTTCCATGCTACCGCTTTCACAATTAATGTTGGCCTTTGCAGTAGGCAGGAACGGATGCCCCAGAATGATGGGCGTGTTCCTCAGATTATCTGGTACATCCATGTCAAGGATAAGGAAATCTACAGGAAAATAGAAATCCTTGACCTTAACTATAACATCTTCAATAACACCTCGCGGGTTTGTGACCGAACGGTCCGCTAACTGTAGCGTTACCGAAGTTGGCTGAAGTTCACCTAACCCAAACTTCTCGTAGAGTGAAGTAGGAATTAGGTTAATGGATGCACCGAGATCCAAAAGTGCTCTATCAAATGTGTAATCTCCGATAACGCAAGAAATCAAAGGAGCACCAGGATCTCTCTTTTTCTAAGGGAGGTAGTGCAGGATAACAGAGCTAGCCTGCTCGGAGAGTACCACCTTCCTCGGAATAGATTCTCTCGACTTACGCTTATGTGTACATAATTCCTTTAAAAATTTTGCGTAAGCCGGTATGTGCTTGAGAGCATCAAGGAGCGGAATATTGATCTCAACATTCTTAAATAAATTTAGAAGCTCCTCATTGCTATCAACAGACTTCTTTGCTTTGGCTAAGGCTTCAGGAAAAGGAACATGAGTCAGATCTTTGGAATCAGGTTCCTGAGCCTTGATTTCTCCTCTAGAATTCTCCTCTCTCTCCTTAGATTCTTCAGGATTCAAACGATCAGAATAGTATGGTTGTGGATCCTGAGTGTTCTTACCACACCTCAAAGTGACAGAATTTGCATAAGCGTAAGAATTTGGGTCTTGGGGAGGGTTAAGAAAGATTGGAGGGGTTTGATTGACCATGAATTGTTGATTAGCAGAAGAAGAAGACGAGGAACCCTGCTCAGCCACCTGAGCATGTGCGTGCGGGTCCCTCTGATTTTCATACCCTTGGGCTTGATTGCCTGAATTTATAATGTTTCGCGGGTTGGGTACTGGTTGGGATGGTAGAGATCCGGGTTGACGAGAGTAAACAATGAGCCCGGATTGCAAGTTGTCCAGTGAGTTTTTCATTTGCTGCATAAGCTGGAGCATAGATCCTTGCATCTCTACCATTTGACGGTTTAAATCAGCCTACCCTGCGGGTTGACGGGCATTCCAAGCTGGCTGATTGACCTGATTCGGAGGCAACTGAGTATATTCTTGACCCTGACCCATTGGACGTTGCGGAGCATAGTTGCTGGGTCAGAATTGGGTCTGTTGCCCCGGATTTTTCCAGGAGAAGTTAGGGTGGTTTCTCCAACCTGGATTATAGGCATTCGAGTAGGGGTTGGATCTAACTTTCTCTTGTACAGCACAGACATCCTCATAGGGTTAGGATGGAGAGAAAGAATGGGAAGGATCAGAAAAACTGGGATCAAAGGCCCCAGTTGGGACCCATGGGGTTCCGAGAAATGCTGACTCATAGATTGAGTTGCATCGAGTTGATTCACGAACTCCCGTCCAGAAGGAGCTCGTGAGGAATGGAATCCCGAATTTTGGGATTGAGTGGATTGAGAGTTGTTCATAGAATTGTCAGCCATCCACTCTTCCATTCTTTTAGCAACCAAGTCCACCTTATCAAGTTTATTACAAATCAATTCCATATCAAATGAATGAGAGTCATGGACTTCATTGACATTTGATCTGGGTTGCTGGGACCAATTAAAAGTATCCATAGAGGCATGATTAATTGAATTCTCACTCATTTCCTCAAATAAATCATGTGCACTATCTGCATCTTTATTGAGGAAATTGCCTCCGCAAGAAGCATCCACATGGTTTCTGAGTTGCTCATTCAACCCATGATAGAAGATCTACATGAGTTGCCATTTTGGCACCTCGTGGTGTGGACACCTCTGCAATAAGTCCTGGAATCGCTCCCAGGCCATATGAAACTGCTCCCTCAGCCGCTGGGTAAAGGTAGTGATTGTCCGTCTCAAAGCATTGGTACGACCGACTGGAAAGAATTTCTTCAGAAAGGCCGATTTCAACTCATTCCAAGTTGTAATTGGTCTTCCTATTGTCTTATGCCAATGCGCGGCTTTATCCCTAAGAGAGTGAGGGAAGAGCATCATGATCATTTTCTCCTCGTTAAGGTTTCGAGCCTTGGTGGTCTGGACCAAAGTGGTCAAATCTTCCAAATGCTGAAACGGATCTTCGGAGCCAAGCCCATGATAATGTTTAATCAAGCTTAATACCTGGGGCTTGATTTCTACGTCACCGGCTGGAATCTGGACGCCGAGACGTTCCCCATAATTTGAAGGATCATAAAAATCCTTCAAGGGCTGAGCACCCTGCATTCTCTGGAACCATTCCTGCATTCTCTGCATTTGTTCCAGCTACCTTCGAAATTCTTCCTGTGGATTTTCAAGCAGAGGAGGCTGTTGTTCGGCCATGGGATCAAATTGACCAAAATCTAACTTGCGCCTCCTAGAATGTTCTAACGGTCCTTCCAATCGAGGATTCAATGACCGTCTACCCAGCATAAACTAGGAGAAGGTTGGAAGGACTGGGGATAGGGACCCTGCAACACAACAAAACAAGGGTGTCCTTAAGTGGGGTAGCCTAAGGATCTACTGACTCCCAAAACCAACCTTAAGACTGTAAGTGATTTACTCTACTTGCGTCTGTTTAATCCAACTAGTTAGAAGGAGGGACTGGGGAGAAGGTTCTTCCTTTGGCTTTCGCCTCCGGTTCCTAGTGTACCCCCCAACCATGATCGTTTGACTCTGCTCCCCTAGCTAGACATCAGATTAATCAGTACAAGTAGGTTAATCAAAAATAATCTCAAACTAGGCCCTGAAGAGCGAATCAAACCTTAAGGCCAACGTCTACTCAATTTTATTAAGCCCTGGGATTGTGGTGCTTATGGAATGTGATGGGCCCTTACAATGGGTTGTGCCCTCAATGATTGATTGAAATTTGTGTAAGTGCGTGCACAACCATGGTTTTCAAGCAAGATTATTGATAATGCGTGAATTTTAATGTTCAAATCTTGCTTAAGTAGCTTTTAGGATTTCAAATTAGGTGAATTGCAATCAAGTTTCTAGGCAAACCAAGTTGTAAAACACGGGTGAAGATTGTTTTCCTTTAAAATCAGAAAGAAAATGGAGTGCCTGGAATATACCTAGATTGAAAACCCTAAGGAGGAGCTACTTGATGAGTTGGTTTTAAAATAAAGTGGTGCAGCCCAAACAACTCAAACAACTGGCCACAAATGCACCACTAAGTTAGGCACTCAAAGATGATTAAACTAGAATAATTTCTACTCTGTTATGTGTTGCTTTGTATGTACCGGTTCCACAGATCAGAACTCAGTTGAGTAGAAAACAAATCAAGTTGATCAAGTGCCTTGAATGTGGGTGTGTGTTGTGTGTTTGTTGAAAATTACCCCACAAGATTATCTTTTTGTTATTATTATTTTTTTTTTTTTATGGATGAGAGTGTGAGTGAAAATCCAAACAACCAAACTATTCCTAGGATTTATGCAAACACCTAGGTTAATTGGGATTTGGATTTAATGTGGCGAATGAAATCTATGTAGGGGGAAAGAATGGGGGAGCACTTACAGTTGTCCTCAACTGCACTTTACTCCAGTCTACCGCTTGTTGATTCCTTGATGGAGGTCTCTGCAAAACAATAGACACAAAAGAAAGCTAGTTAGAAAACAAATAAAGTGCAAGAAATGCAAAGAAAAGATCGAAAATCGTTGCCTCCCCGGCAACGGTGCCAAAATGTTCAACAGGTTTTTTTGTGAATTACTATGCTTACGTATTTGGTTTTGGAAAACCTGTCGTTGTAGTTCTAAAGCGAAGAATTCGTGTTCAACAAATAAAATTTATACCAAAAAGAATTCCGAGTCGAACACAGGGAGGCTACGTTGATCTATATTCGCAATTATATTTTCTTAGGATTTTTGTTAAGCAAGGTAATATAATTACAATGGAGCTATCAAACTAAGAGAGAGAGAGAAAGAGGACATGCATTCAATATTTCACTTGTTTATAAAAGTTACACTAGAAAGCGGAAAATCAATTACACTATAAGGCAGGAAAATTCTACACTAGAAAAGCTGTAAATAAGAATGGGAGAGAGAAGTTATCCTCCTTGACGATTGCTTGGAGGACGAGCCGGACGGGATGACCCCTGGATGAAGGAGAACGAAGCAGAACGAAGGAGGACGAAGCAGAAGAACGGGAACGGAGTGGCACGCCGTCGTCATCACGAGATCCACTTCCGAAGGGGAACGAAAATTGGACTTTATCTTGCAAGAAGCATCCCGGGTGTGGGACAAGCTTCTCTTGAGCTTTGGAGGGGTAGAGAGGAGAAAGAAGGGATGAGAATTTCTTATGGAGGGGGTCTCCTTTTATAGTTGCAAGGAGTGGGGGCAAAATGGACATTACAACTTCAAAACAATAAATAAGGGATCTTTAGTGACAGATAAATCCGTCACTAAAGCCCCAATGTGGGCGTAGTGGCCGGCTCGCGCACGCCTCCTCGCCTGCTCGAGCGCTCAACGACCACGCACGTTCGTCGCTTTTCAGCCATCCGATCGCAAGATCGGACGACTTAAGATGCATCCATGCCCGCTGCATTGCGCGCGCCCCTCGCGTCTGATTGCGCGTCCGATTGCGCGTCCAATCGCGCGTCGACTCTATCGGGCATGCGCGGCCGTCCGATCTTCATCCGACGCTCCACGCGTCTCAATTGATCGCGCCCTCCAGCCCCTCGCCACGGATCGAACCCCCGCCCCGTGCTCGCGATAACGCACTCGACCACTGCGCTATGGGGCGCGGATGGTCGAGCGGGTGCTTTTAAATGCAAGCGCCCACAGCCGTTCGATTAAGATCCAATGGCGGAGAGCGATCGGACGTGGGGCCTTCACAAGATGAAGCGGCCATTTGGGCGGCTGAGATGGCGCGACGTGGTGCTATCTTGGCCGTCCATCTTCTGGAAGTTGTAGATGGTGCCACGGATGTCGGATTGACTCAATTTTTGTGTCGTTGGGCTGCAATCGTCGATCTGAATTCATCTGTGCGGTCAGATTTATCATCTGAAAGGCAGATTTACACCATCCTGGCCCTTGATCTTCTAGGGTTCCTGGGTCACTATCTGATGCTACGGATGCCTGATTAGGGCGATCTTGGAGTCATTGAACTCCAATCGTCGCCCTGATCACATCGATACGGTTGATCTTTGATCTGAGGCCCCGATAAAAATGTTTGCCCTGTCCAAGCACATAAAAGGAGACAATTAACCTCCATTTTATTCAAACTACTCTAAATGCAAGATGATGCATGTTATGCAATATTTATATCATGAAATGCAATCCTATACTTAATAACATGCATAAATAGACATTTTAAGTAGTGTAAATGTGTTTACATCAGTGACCTAAAAAGAATTCTACCTAAAGGTGTATCTTTACAACCGGTAGCTTTCTCCCTACCTTTATTTTTTTACGGGGTCAACACAAGGGTGAATCCAGTGTATATCTCCCCAGTTTATTCTACTTCTCTACTTCTTCCTAAGTGTTTTGGGAATTTTTAGTGCATTTATTGAGCTGGGTTATGGACAACCATTCGTTGAGCTGTTACCACCGACAACTTACCAGCCATACTCATGCGGCGAAGTGTGGTTTATTTCTTTTTTTCTTTTCTCTTTGATTTGTTTTTTTTTCTAAGTAGGTGTCTTCCCTAGTCTAAGATTTACCTAAAGGCAGCAAAAAGAGAAAGGTCTAGTGACTGGGCTCTAGACAACCTACCTATTGGCTGTTACCCACGATAACTTGCTAGCCATATCACCCTAGAAGGTTCATTAGCTACCCAATTTTCATTAGAATCACCGAACAATGAGTCAGTGCAAAGAAAGTTTGTAGATGCTTAAAACTCAAAAATTCCCTCAAATCAGAGGGTGGGTTGATAAGTCATGTACTTATCACCCAAACTTATTTTCTCCAATTACGATAGAATTAAGATGGCGAGGACTCGAAAGGCAAATCAACATTTTAGTGGATACACGGGCTGATTAAGTCCAAAGACCTGAAGGGTCTTTGTGTTCAGATCCTAATGTAAAATTTCCTAAGATTGAAAAGTCCTAATGTCCAACTATTCCTTCCTAATTTTGATTTTTTATTTTATTTATTTTTTTATGTATAAATAAGAGGATAAAAATAGTTTACATGAATTTCACAAAGTTGACCAAATGATTCAAAAATGAATCCACCCCCCCATGCCTTGCTGATGTAATGTCCACATTGAAAAAGAGATATGAAAGAAAGGGTAGAATATGAAAGATGTCACCTAAATATGAAGCTCATATCAGCTTTGTGTCATATGTACAACTGCTGAGTTTAATGCTGTCAGCTAGGCGAGGTCCGGCCAAAGAAGTCATAGAATGGCTAGGGCAACCGTATCTGAGATGGGTTATGGAAGAATACGGTCAATAACAGGCTTCAGACATTGACCGTTGACTTTAAATGTGTTACCTGTTTTTGGGTCAGAAATCTGAACGGCTCCATTTGGAAAAATCTTGTCAATTATGAATGGGCCATTCCATTTAGATCTAACTTTGCCAGGAAATAGCTTAAGTTTAGAATCGAATAACCAAACCTTCTGGTTTGGCTCAAAGCTCTTGCGGGAAATCAGTTGATCATGTAGAGCTTTGGTCTGAGCCTTATTGATCTTGGTATTCTCATATGCATCATTTCTAAGCTCCTCCAACTCAGATAGTAGGAGTTTCCTGGTCTTCCTAGCTAAATTCATATCTAAATTACATTGTTTGATCACCTAGAATGCCCTGTGTTCAATCTCTATGGGTAGATGGCATGCCTTTCCATATACCAAATGGAACGGAGACATGCCAATGGGCATTTTATACGCCGTACGGTAGGCCCAAAGAGTGTCCTGAAGCTTATGAGTCCAATCCTTGCGATCAGGCCTAACCGTTTTCTGCAGAATGTTCTTGATCTCTCGATTAGAGATCTTGGCTTGTCCATTCGTCTAGGGATGGTAAGGTGTGGAAATTCGGTGATTAACCCCGTATTTGGCCAACAAATTTTGGAATTGGGCATTAGTAAAATGAGTGCCACCATCACTGATGATAGCCCTTGAAATCCCGAACCTACTGAAGATATTTTTCTTGACAAAATCGATGACCACCATGTGGTCATTGGTTAGGGTGGGAATCGCCTCAATCCATTTGGGCACATAATCAATAGTAACAATAATGTATTGATGTCCAAATGAAGGGAGAAAGGGTCCCATGAAATCAATGCCCCAAACATCCAAAATTTCGACAGGAAGAATTGGGTTTAGGGGCATCATATCTCTCTTAGTTATGCTCTCGAGTGCCTGACATCGAGAACATGACCTTGAGAAATTCTGGGCATCATTGAATAAAGATGGCCAATAGAATCTAGATTGTAAGATTTTTCCAGCCGTCCTTTTCCCGGAGAAATGTCCACCACACGCAGATGCATGGCAGAACTCGAGTATACTGTTGAATTCATTCTCCGGTATACATCTGTGAATAATCTGATTAGAGCCGATGCAGTACAGCTCAGGGTCCTCCCAGAAGTAGTATTTAGCCTCAAATTTGAGTCTATCCCGTTGTTGCTTGGTCCAATACTGGGGGATTTGACCAACGGCCAAATAGTTAACAATGTCAACAAACCATGGGGTGTGGACACCTAAAACTGTAAGAATAGTTTCATCTGAAAAAGTGTCAGCAATCAAAATGTCCAGACGAGAGGAATCACCTAGGAGTCTTGACAAATGATCCGCTACCACATTTTGTACCTCGATTTTATCCTTGATTTCAAGATCAAATTCTTGAAGCAGAAGAATCCAATGAATAAGCCGGGGTTTAGCATCCTTTTTGGCCAAGGGATGTCTCAAGGCCAAATAGTCGGTATAGATGATAACATGAGACCCTAAGAGATAAGCCCTGAATTTTTCCAAAGCGAACACTACAACTAGTAATTCCTTTTCAGTAACAGTGTAATTCCTCTGGGCTTCATCCAGAGTTTTACAAGCATAGTAGATGACAGAGGGCTTTCTATCAATTTTCTGACCCAAGACAGCCCTGACCGCGTAATCAGAAGCATCGATCATGATCTCAAAAGGGGCTATCCAAATTGGTGGTTGCAAAACTGGAGCACAGGTGACTACCATTTTCAAGAAATCAAATGCCTTTCGGCATGATTCGTCAAAAACAAACGGCGTTTCTTTGGAAAGAAGATTGCTCAATGGACGAGCAACCTTCGAGAAATCCTTGATGAATCTTTGATAGAATCCCACATGGCCAAGAAATGATCGAATTTGTTTAACAGATGTGGGAGGAGGAAGTTTAGAGATAGCATCAACCTTAGCTTTATCCACTTCAATTCTCCGTTCAGAGATTACATGACCCAAAACAATGCCTTCTTGGTTCATGAAATGACTCTTTTCCCAGCTAAGGACCAATCGTGTTTTGATACATCGCTTAAGAATCATTTCCAGATTAGCCAAACAAGAGTCAACTGATTCTCCGAAAATAGAGAAATCAACCATGAAGACTTCCATAAACTCTCCCACTATGTTAGAAAATACAACAAGCATAAATCTTTGAAAAGTTGTAGGTGTATTGCATAACCCGAAAGGCATCCTACGAAAAGCAAAGGTTCCGTAGGGATAGGTGAAAGTTGTTTTTTCCTGATCCTCGGGATGGATAGGAACTTGGTTGTATCCCGAGTAGCCATCAAGAAAATAGAAGTTCTTCTGCCCGGCTAATCTTTCTAAGATTTGATCGATGAAGGGCAGGCAAAAATGATCCTTTTTAGTGGCTGTGTTCAGCTTCCTATAATCAATACAAAACCTCCAAGAGGAAGCTGAACAAGTTGTGACAGATTCTCCTCTCTCGCTAGTCACAACGGTAATCCCGGCTTTCTTCGGAAAAATCTGTACGGGGCTTACCCAAGGACTATCAGAGATTGGATAAATAATTCCTATATCAAGCCACTTGATGATTTCCGTTTTGACCACTTCTCGCATATTTGGATTCAATCTCCTCTGCAACTGGCGAGAAGGGCGGGATCCATCTTCAAAAAATATTCTATGAGTACAGTAAGATGGCTCGATCCCCCTGAGGTCATGAATAGTCCAACCAATTGCCTCTTTATGTTCCTTCAGGATCTTGATCAATTTAATCTCTCGCTCCTTTGTCAATTTAGCACTGATAATCACAATGAGCGTCTTCTGAGGTCCTAAAAATTGATATTTCAAATTCTCAGGCAATGGTTTAAGTTCAAGCCAGGGCTGGTTGATGATTGATGGTAGGGTAGATGCTGAAGATTCAACAAGAGGAAGAGGTTGTGAGTGAACAAAATCAATAACCTCTTCAGAAGATGGCAGGTCATCCATAGAGGGCTGCGGGTCGAATTTGTCATCAAAGGAGGAACTTTCAATTGAAGAAACAATCAAACAAGTTTCAATGTTTTCATTATCATCATCAAGTTCCTCAATAAATCCACAATCCTCAAATTTATTGATCGCCTTAAAAATATCCAATTTCATTCGTTGATCCCTAAAGGTGATTTCCATACTACCGCTTTCACAATTAATGTTGTCCTTAGCGGTAGCCAGGAATGGATGCCCCAGAATGATGGGCGTGTTCCTCAGATTATCAGGTACATCCATGTCAAGGACAAGGAAATCTAAAGGAAAATAGAAATCCTTGACCTTAACTATAACATCTTCAATAATGCCTTGTGGATTTGTGACTGAGCGGTCCACTAACTGTAGCATTACTGAAGTTGGTCGAAGTTCACCTAATCCAAACTTCTCGTAAAGAGAAGTCGGAATTAGGTTGATGGATGCACCCAGATCCAAAAGTGCTCTATCAAATGTATAATCTCCGATGATGCAAGAAATCAATGGAGCACCTGGATCTCTCTTTTTCTGACGGAGGTGGTGCAGGATAACAGAACTAGCCTACTCGGAGAGTACCACCTTCCTCGAAACAGATTCTCTCGACTTACGCTTTTGTGTACATAATTCCTTTAAAAATCTTGCGTAAGCTGGTATGTGCTTGATAGCATCAAGGAGTAGGATATTGATCTCAACATTCTTAAATAGATTCAGAAGCTCCTCATTGCTATCAACAGACTTCCTCTTCTTTGATTTGATCAAGGCTTCAAGAAAAGGAACATGAGTCAGATCTTTGGAATCAGGTTCCTGAGCTTTGATTTCTCCTCTAGAATTCTCCTCTCGCTCCTCAGGTTCTTCAGGATTCAGAAGATCGGAATAGTGTGGTTGTGGATCCTGAGTCTGCTTACCACTCCTCAAGGTGACAGAATTTGTAGATGCATAAGAATTTAGGTCTTGAGAAGGGTTAGGAAAGATTAGAGGGGCTTGATTAGCCAGGAATTGTTGATTTGCAGAAGAATAAGAAGAAGAGGATGAGGAGCCCTGCTCAACCACCTGAGCATGCGCATGTGGGTCCCTCTGATTTCCATATGCATGGGCTTGATTGCTCGAATTCATAATATTTCATGGGTTGGGTACGAGTTGGGATGGTAGAGATCTCGGTTGATAAGAGTTAGCAATGAACCCGGACTGCAAGTTGTCCAACGAGGTTTTCATTTGCTGCATGAGCTGGAGCATGGATCCTTGCATCTCTACCATTTGTTGGTTCAAATCAGCCTGCCCTGCTGGTTGACGGGCATTTCAAGCTGACTGATTTACCTGATTTGGAGGCAACTGAGTATATACATGACCCTGACTGATTGGTCGTTGTGGAGAATAGTTGCTGGGTCGGAATTAGGTCTATTACCCCAGGTTTTTCCAAGAGAAGTTAGGGTGGTTTCTCCAACCTGGATTATAAGCATTAGAGTAGGGGTTGGATTTAACATTCTCTTGTACAGCACAAACATCCTCATAGGGTGAGGATGGAGAGAAAGAAAAGGAAGGATCAAAAAAACTGGGATCAAAGGCCCCAGTTTGGAACCCGTGGTGTTCCGAAAAATGCTGACTCATAGGTTGAGCCGCATCGAGTTGATTCACGAACTCCCATCCAGAAGGAGCTCGTGAAGAATGAAATCCTAAATTTTGGGATTGAGTGGATTGAGAGCTGTTCATAGAATTGCCAGCCATCCACTCCCATTCTCTTATTAACCAATTCCATCTTATCAAGTTTGTTACAAATCAATTCCATATCAAATGAATGAGAGTCATAGACTTCATTGACATTTGATCTGGGCTACTGAGACCGGTTAAATGTATCCACGGAGGCATGATTGATTGAATTCTCACTCATTTCCTCAAATAAATCATGTGCACTATCTACATCTTTATTGAGGAAATTGCCTCCGCAAGAAGCATCCACATGATTTCTAAGTTGCTCAGTCAACCCATGATAGAAGATCTGCACGAGTTGCCATTTCGGCACCTCGTGGTGTGGACACTTTCGCAATAGGTCTTGGAATCACTCCCAGGCCACATGAAACTGCTCCCCCGGCTACTAGGTAAAGGTAGTGGTTGCCCGTCTCAAAGCATTGGTACATCCAACTGGGAAGAATTTCTTCAGAAAGGCCGATTTCAACTCATTCCAAGTTGTAATTGGTCTTCCTATTGTCCTATACCAATGCATGACCTTATCCGTAAGAGAGTGGGGGAAGAGCCTCATGATCATTTGCTCCTCGTTTACGTTTCGTGCCTTAGTGGTCTGGACCAAAATGGTCAAGTCCTCCAAGTGCTGAACCGGATCTTTAGAGCCAAGCCCATGATAATGTTTAATCAGGCTTAACACCTGGGGCTTGATTTCTATGTCACTGGTTGGAATCTGGACGCCGGGACATTCCACGTAATTTGAAGGATCATAAAAATCCTTCAAGGGCTGAGTGCCATGCATTCTCTGGAACCATTCCTACATTCTCTACATTTGTTCTAGCTGCCTTCGAAATTCTTCCTGTGGATTTCCAAGTAGAGGAGGCTGTTAGTCGGCCATGGTATCAATTTGATCAAAATCCAATTTGCTCCTCCTAGAATACTCTAATGGTCCTTCCAATCAGGGATTCAATGATCGTCTTCCCAGCATAAACTAGGAGCAGGTCGGAAGGATTGGGGATAGGGACCCTGCAGCACAACAAAACAAGGCTGTCATTAAGTGGGGTAGCCTAAGGATCGACTGACTCCCAAAGCCTGCCTTAAGACTGTAAATGATTTACTCTACTTGCAACTGTTCAATCCAACAAGTTAGAAGGAGGGACTGGGGAGAAGGTTCTTCCTTCGGCTTTCACCTCCGATTCCTAGTGTACCCCCCAACCACAGTCGTTTGACGCTACGCCCCTAGCTAGACATCAGATTAATCAGTACAAGTAGGTTAATCAAAGGTAATCTCAGACTAGGCCCTGAAGAGCAAATCAGACCTTAAGGCCAACGTCTACTCAATTTTATTAAGGCCTGGGATTGTGGTGCTTATGGAATGTGATGGGCCCTTAAAATGGGTTGTGCCCTTAATGATTGATTGAGATTTGTGTAAGTGCATGTACAAGCAGGGTTTCCAAGCAAGATTATTTGTGATGCATGGATTTTAATGTTCAAATCTTGCTTAAGTAGCCTTTAGGGTTTCAAATTAGGTGGATTGCAATCAAGTTTCTAGGCAAACCAGGTTGTCAAACATGGGTGAAGATTGTTTTAATTTAAAACCAGAAAGAAAGTGGAGTGCCTGGAATAGACCAAGATTGAAAACCTTAAGGAGGAGCTACTTGATGAGTTGATTTTAATTGAATAGTGCGGCACAAACAACTCAAACAATTGGCCACAAATGCATCAATAAGTTAGGCACACAAAGATGGTTAACCTAGAATGATTTCTACTCTTTTATGTGTTGCTTTGTGTGTGCCGGTTCCACAGATCAGAACCCAGTTGAGTAGAAACAAATCAATTCGGTTAAGTGCCTTGAATGTGGGTGTACGTTGTGTGTTTGTTGAAAATTACCCCACAAGATTATCTTTTTGTTGTTTTTCTTTTATAAATGAGGGTGGAATGAATGTGAGTGAAAATCCAAACAACCCAACTATTCCAAGGATTTATGCAAACACCTAGGTTAATTGGAATTTGGATTTAATGTGGCGAATGAAATCTGTGGAGGGGGGAAGAATGGGGAGCACTTACAGTTGTCTTCAACTGCACTTTACTCCAGTCTACCGCTTGATGATTCCATGATAGAGGTCTCTGCAAAACAATAGGCACAAGAGAAAGCAAGTTAGAAAATAATAAAGTGCAAGAAATGCAGAAAGAAGATCGAAAATCATTGCCTCCCCGGCAACGGCTCCAAAATGTTGAACCGTTCGACAATGGCGCCAAAATGTCGAATCCCTGGCAACGGTGCCAAAATGTTGAACGTATGAGTTACTATGCTAACGTGTTTGGTTTTGAAAAACCTGACATTGTAGTTTGAAAGCGAAGAACTCGTGTTCAACAAATAAAATTTATACCCGAGTGGAAATCTCGGGTCGAACTCAGGGAGGCTGCGTTGATCTATATTTGCAATTATATTTTTTTTAGAATTTTTCTGGAAAAGCGAGGTGATGTAATTACAATGAAGTCATAATAACAATCAGACTAAACAAAAGGGATAGAGAGAGAGAGAGAAAACATGCATTCAATAATTCAAAATGTTTATATAATAAAACCAAATAAGAATTACACTACAAAGCTGGAAATCAGCTACACTAAAAAGGAGGAAAATTCTACACTAGAAAGCTGTAAAGAAGAATGGGAGAGAGAAGTTTTCCTCCTCGACGATTGCTTGGAGGACGAACCGGATGAGACGATGCCTGGATGAAGGAGGATGGAGTAGGACGAAGGAGGACGAAACAGAAGAATGGGAACAGTGCAGCACGTCATCGTCGTCGTGGGATTCGCTTCCAAACGAGGGACGACAATTTGACTTTATCTCGCGAGAAGCATCTCGAGTGTGGGACAAGCTTCTCTTGAGCTTTGGAGAGGGAGGGAAGAGAAGGAAGGGATGAGAATTTCGTGTGGAGGGGGTCTCCTTTTATAGTTACAAGGAGTGGGGGCAATTTGGTCATTACAACTCTGAAAGCAATAATTCAGGACCTTTAGTGACGGATAAAACCATCACTAAAGGTCTGAACGTGGGCATAGTGGGTGGCGCACGCATGCCCGCTCGCCTGCCCGCGCGTTCAACACTCGCGCATGTCTATCCGATCTCAGCCATCTGATCGTGAGATTGAGCGGCTTAAATCGTGTCTTCGCTCGCCTGCGCTGTGCGCCCATCCACGTGCGATCCCGCGTTACGCATGGGCGTGTGTAGGCACGTCATCTTGATTGAGCACGAGCCACCGTTGGATCACGATCGTGTAGTCGAACAAAGGCACACCTCTACTCCAATTTATGCGTGGCGAGGCTCGAACGCACGCCTGCGCTTCACGTTAGAGCAATCGACCAATGAGTTGGGGGCGCGTTTGTGTCGAGCGCCTAACTTCAGCGCGGGCGCATCACAGCCATTTGATCTTGATCCAACGGTAGGGAAGGGCGGATGCGGAAGCCTTCAGCAGGTGTGTGCGGACGATTGGGCGGTTGAGATGGCGCCACATGGAGCCATCTTGGCCGTCCATCTTCTGGATGATGTAAATGGTGCCATGGGTGTCGGATTGACTCGATTTTCACATTGTTAGGCTGCAATCGTCGATTCGAATCCATCCGTGTGGTTGGATTTGTTGTTTGAAGTGTGGATTCACACCATCTTGGCCCTTGATCTTCTAGGGTTCCCTGATTTATAACTGATGCTACAGATGCCTGATTAGGGCGATCTTAGAGTTGTTGAACTCCAATCGTCGCCCTGATCACATCGTACGGTTGGATCTTCGATCCGAGGCCCCTGATAAAAAGCTTACCCTATCCATGAACATAAAAGGAGACAATTAACCTCCATTTTATTCAAACTACTCTAAATGCAAGATGATGCATGTTATTCAATATTTATAGCATGTAATGCAATCCAATGCTTAAGAACATGCATAAATATCTTAAGTAGTGTAAACATGTTTACATCAAAGAGCGAGGAATATTTGGTGGGGCAGAGGTTCGTTACACTAATAGGAGCCTTAGGAGCTTGAGAGTAAGCTCTAACGAAGTGTTGGTAGGATTGCTAGAGCTTGAGAATAGGTGGGAGTAGAGTAGGTAGAGATGTAGAGGAATGGGGGGTGTAGGGGTGTTTATATAGTGATGGGAGGAAGAGTATCCCGTGCATAGACATTCAGCGATAGCTACAAGCATCACTAAAGGCCGCTCGAGCTATCGTCGAAGATCCACGCTTCTTCATTGCCTTGGCTGGCGCACGCACTACACAGGCCATTTAGTGACTGCTACAATTGTCACTAAAGGCCCACTCTTTTTTCGTTGCAAATCCCGTGCCCGCCGCTTATGCCCTCCTACTGTCGCTGAGGTTGGATGCACTGCGACCATTTGATTCAGAAGTGAACAGCTGAGATAGCGCGGAGATCATGCCTCTTGATCACGCCTGAGATCGCGCATTCTCGAGGTGCATCGATGGCCATGTGCTGCTTCCGCGCCCATCGAGTGGTGCCACGTGGTGATGCCTCTGCCGCTTTATGACATTCAATGGCTGCAATTGAATCGCGCCTTCTCTTCGTTGAATTTGAGTGCAACAGCTGAGCTTCGAATGCGTGCCCATAGACAAGAGAAAGAGCTCCTCCTGTTGTGCTGAGGGCAGCACTGTGTCATGCTTTGGATTTGAGGCTACGCACCCACGATCGTTAAATGTAGGATGTAGCGGTTGGGATCTGATCTTTCAACGAGCTTGGGGATGCCTTGGCTCAAGTGGGGGTGGCCTGGATGGCACCACGTGGCACCATCCGAATCGTCCATCTTCTTCTTCCTGTAGAGGGCGCTACAAAGCTCTGATCGGGGTGATTCTCGTGTCGGCGAACTGCGATCGATGCTTTGAATCCATCTGTATAGTTGAATTCTTTATCCGAAGCCCGTAAAGATGTCGAACTACCTCCTGGCCATGTAAAATGATGGAATTAATGTACATAATATTCAACTATTCTAAATGCAATGCAATGGATATTTATGTATTATTTATATCATGATATGCAATGCTAAGCCTAGGAACTATCGTAAATAAGCATTTTACGATGAATTTATGAGTGTTTATCATACCACCATGCTTACATTTTGCTAGTCCCTAACAAAATTAACCTAGATGCTATTTACAAAAGTAGAATTAGGATTTGAGCTCTTAGGCATAATTTGTTAGTTATTTTAGGAACTTTCAACCCAAGCCTGGTTACAAAGACTCAATAGTGCCTGGGTGTCTGCCAGAATGTAGACCGCCTAAGTCCTCGCTTTATTTGCAAAGGGAAGATACATTTTTTTCTATTTTTCTTCTTTTCTTATATTTTTTTTGAACTTTTTGGAGTTTAAGAGTGTTGGGATAACTTTTTACAGCTACCCAACCCACCCAAGACCCGGAAAGGACTCTAAGTGCTACGCATCATGTGAAAATAGTGATAGACTCACTAGGCGACCGTTAAAATGGACTTCGGATATCTACGACCCTAGGTGACATTGCCTAAAGGTTTATCTTTTCGAACGGTAGCTTTCTCCCTACTTCTTTTATTTGTGGCATCAACACAAGGGCAAACCTAGTGTATATCTCCCCAGTTTATTTTACTTCACTTCTTCCCTAAGTGTTTTGGGAATTATTTTGCATTTTTATGAGCTGGGCTCTGGACAACCGACCAATGGGCTGTTACCCACGGCAACTTGCTAGTCATACTAGTGTGGTGAAGTGTGGTTTTATTTTTATTTTTTTTTTCTCCTTTTCTCCTTTTTTTTATTATTTTTTTAAGTAGGTGGCTTCCCAAATCTAAGATTTACCTAAAGGCAGTACGACAAAAATGGTCCTGTGGCTAGGCTCTGGACAACCGACCGGTGAGCTATTACCACTGACAACTTGCCATACATACCACCCTAGATAGTTCATTAGCTAGCCAATTTTCGAAGAAACTGCCGAAAAGTGAATCAATGCAAAAAGTGTGTAGATGCTTAGGCTTAAAGTCCCCTTAAATCAGAGGATGGGTTCATAAGGCGTATACGTATCACCCCAATTTATTGACCAACTAAAATAGAATTACTTGGCAAGGACTCGAGACTAAGTCCACATATGAGTGAACACCTGGGCTAATTAAGCTCGAAGACCTGAAGAGTCTGAGTATTCAGGTCTCAAAGTATCAATTTCTAAAGTTTGCAACTCCTAATGCGCAAGCTCTCATCTCTTAATTCTATTTTTTTTTTAAACTAAAATAATAGGAAATTACTGTTACAGCTGACAAAAAGATTATAAGATATATCCACCCCCCATGCTTAGCTATTGTAATATCCTCATAGTTAAAAATGTAGGCATGCAGGAGAGTAGAAGTGGAAGAATAGCATCTAGTTTCCTTGGGATTCTGGTCAGCTTGGAACAGCCTTTACATGTACTGAGCTTAGTGCCTTCAGCTAGGCGATGATTGACTCATGATGGTTAAGGCAAGGTAAGAGCAACTTTGTCCGAGACGGGTTCAGGGAGCATATGGTCAACAAAGGGTTTGAGACGCTGTCCATTGACCTTGAAGATATTACCCATCTATCGGTCAGAGATTTCAACAACCCCGTTAGGGAAAATCCACACAATAATGAATGGGTCATCCCACTTAGACCTAAGTTTGTGAAGGAAAAGCATCAATCGAGAATCGAAAAGCCAGACCTTCTGGTTTGGCTCAAAGCTCTTACGTGAAATATCTGGTCATGGTGAGCTTTGGTCCTTTCCTTATAGATTCTAGTATTTTCATAAGCATCATTTCGAAGCTCCTCCAACTCAGATAGTTGGAGTTTCCTAGTTTTCCCAGCCAACCCTAGGTCAAAATTACATTTCCTGATGGCCCAAAATGCCCGGTGTTCAAGTTCTACGGGTAAGTGACACACCTTACCAAACACCAGACGAAATGGAGACCTATTGATAGGTGTTTTGTACATTGTATGGTAGGCCCAAAGAGCATCATCTAGCTTTTGGGTCCAATCCTTCCTATCAGGCCAAATAGTTTTCTACAAAATGTTTTTGATCTCCCGATTGGAGACCTTGGCTTGTCCATTCATCTGAGGGTGGTAAGGTGTGGAAATCCATTGATTCACCATGTATTTCCCAAGTAAATTTCAAAATTGGGCATGAGTGAAATGTTTGCCACCATCACTGATAATTTCCTAAGGAACCCCAAATGGACTGAAGATATTTTTCTTCAAAAAATTAATGAGCACGTTGTGGTCACTGGTCAAGGGGTGGGAATTGCCTCAATCCATTTGGACACATAATAAACAACGACCAGAATATACTGGTGTCCAAATGAACGAGGGAATGGTCCCATAAAGTTGATGCCCTAAATGTCGAAACTTTCGACGGAAAGTATTAGGTTCAGGGGCATCATATCTCTCTTAGGCATGTTCCCAAGTGTTTGGCATCGGGCGCATGACTTTGAGAATTCTTGGGCATCCTTAGATAGAATCTAGATTGCAAGATTTTAGTTGCCGTCTTTCTCCCGAAAAAGTGTCCACCACACGCAGATGTGTGGCAAAACTCAAGTATGCTTTGGAACTCAATTTCCAAGACACATCGACAAATAATCTGGCCTATGCCGATGCAGTATAGCTCGGGATCGTCCCGAAAATAATACTTGGCCTCAAACAGAAGTCTATTCCATTGTTTGGTCCAATCCTAGGGGATTTGACCGACAGCCAAATAATTGACGATATCCGCAAACCAAGGGGTTTGGATACCTGAGACTATAACGATAGACTCATTCAGAAAATTATCAGAGATCGAGACATCCAGATGAGGAGAATCAATTAGGATTCTCGAGACGTGATCCTCCACTACATTTTGTGCCCCGGCTTTATCCTGGATTTCAAGATCAAATTTTTGAAGTAATAGAATCCAACAGATAAGCTGGGGCTTGGCATCCTTTTTGGCCAAGAGATGTTTCAAGGCCGAGTGGTCAGTATAAATGATAACACAAGAACATAAAAGCTAAGCCCTGAATTTTTCCAAAGCAAAAACTGCAACTAGCAATTGTTTTTCAGTAACAGTGTAGTTCCTCTAGGCCTCGTCTAGAGTCTTGCTAGCATAGTAAATCACAGAGGGCTTTTTCTCAATCTTCTAACCTAAGACAGGCCCGACGGAATAATGATGCGTCAGCCATAATCTCAAATGGGGTTGTCCAGACCAGTGGTTGCAACACCAAGGCACAGGTGACTGCCGTTTTTAATAAATCAAATGCCTTGTGGCATGATTCATAGAACTTGAATGACGTGTCTTCGGTTAAAAGGTTACTCAAGGGCCGAGCAACCTTCGAGAAGTCCTTGATGAATCTTCTGTAAAAACCCACATGCCCAAGGAAAGAGCAGATCTGTTTTATAGATGTGGGTGGAGGAAGTCAAGAGATAGCATCCACCTTAGCTTTATCAACCTCAATACCCCGACTAGAAACCACATGAACCAGGACAATGCCTTCCTGAGTCACAAAGTGGCTCTTTTCCCAGCTAAGGTCCAGCCACGTCTTGATGCATCTCTGAAGGATCAATTCTAGGTTAGCTAGGCAAGACTCAAAAGAATCTCCGGAAATGGAGAAATCATCCATGAACACCTCAAGACAATCTCCCACCATGTTAGAAAAGATGTCCAGCATGCACCTTTGAAAAGTCACAAGTGCATTGCAAAGCCCGAATGGCATGCTACGGAATGCAAAGGTTCCATATGGACATGTGAAGGTTGTCTTTTCCTGGTCTTCGGGATGGATAGGGACTTGGTTATATCCCGAATAACCATCCAGGAAGCAAAAGTATTTTTGCCCAGCTAACCTTTCAAGGATTTGATCAATGAATCGAAAGGGAAAGTGATCCTTTTTAGTGGCTGTGTTCAGCTTACTATAGTCAATACATATTCTCCAAGCAGAAGCTGAACGAGTGGTGAAGGTTTCCCCTTTCTCGTTAGCCGTAACAGTTATTCCAACCTTCTTGGGTGCAATCTGAATGGGGCTAACCCATGGACTATCCGAGATTGGGTATATAATTCTAGCATCGAGTCACTTTATTATCTCCTGCTTGACAACTTCTCACATATTCGAGTTTAGTCTCCTTTGCATTTCGTGAGAAGGGCAAGATCCATCTTCCATGAAAATACGATGACTACAATAAGATGGCTCGATCCCCCTAAGGTTGTGGATGGTCCAACCAATTGCCTCCTTATTGTTCTTAAGGACCTTAATCAACCTCAATTCTTGCTCCTTAGTTAAATCAGTAATAATAATCACATGAAGCGTGTTCTCAGGTCCTAAGAACTTGTATTTCAAATTTTTAGGCAATGGTTTCAATTCAAGCTGAGGTGGGTTTAGTATAGAAGGTAGGGAGGACACCGATGAAGATTCACTAGGACGATCTAGTGGAAGAGGTTGGGAATGAACAAAATCAATAGCCTCTTCAAGATATGGTAGGTCTGCCACAGAGGGTTGTGAGTTGGGCTCACTAAAGCTGGTGGAGCCCTCGACTGCACTGATTGTCATACAAGTCTCAAGATCTTGATCCTCGAGCTCCTCAATGAATCTTCAATCCTTAAATCCTCTTATCACCTTAAAAATATCTAGAGTTAGCTTCTTATCCCCAATGGCGATCTCCATACTACCGCTTTCACAGTTTATGTTGGCCTTGGCGGTAGCTAGTAACGAACGCCCCAGAATGATGGGTGTGTTCCTTAAATCATTAGGTACATCCATGTTAACGACAAGGAAATCTACAGGAAAATAGAAATCTTGACCTGGACAATTACATCCTCAATAATGCCCCTCGGTTTAGTGACTGAACAGTCCGCTAATTGTAGCGTTACTAAGGTTGGCCTGAGTTCACCTAACCCAAACCTCTTGTAAAGAGAAGTCGGGATTAGGTTGATGGATACACCTAGATGCAATAGTGCTCTATCAAAAGTGTATTCCCTAATAAGACATGAGATCAAGGGGGCACCTGGACCTTTCTTCTTTTGAGGAAGGTGATGCAGGATGACAGAACATGCCTGCTTAGAGAGAATCACCTTCTCGGAGTGGGTTCTCTCACCTTATGCTTTTGGGTACAAAGTTCTTTCAAAAATTTAGCATAAGCCAAGATGTGCTTAATAGCATCGAGGAGCAGAATATTGATCTCTACACTCTTGAATAAATTTAGGAGCTCCTCGTTGCTTTCTAAGGTTTTCTTCTTAGTTTTCAATAGGTCTTCAGGGAATGGGATATGGGTGGTATTTTCAATTTTCGATCCCTGGGCCTTATTGTCTTCTTCAATCTCCTCCTCTCTCTCAAGCTCTCGAGGGTTTTGGCATCTAGAAGGTAATTCAGGATTCTGGGTCTACTTTCCACTTCTCAAGGTGACGGAGTTTGCAAAGGCATATGGGTTTGGGTCTTGAGGTGGGTTAGTGAAGATTGGAGGGCCTTGATTTGTCATGTAAGAAGAAGATGATGATGAGGGACCGTTCTCAACCACCAAAGCATGTGGGTGTGGGTCCCTTTGATTTCCGTACCCTTAGGCTCTATTACCCTGATTTTGCACATTGCGTGGGTTAGGTATGGGTTGGGATGCTAGAGATCCAGGTTGTCGGGTGTTAGCAATAAACCTGAATTGCAAGTTGTCCAATGATGTCTTCATTTGCTGCATAAGCTAAAGCATGGACCTGTGCATTTCAACCATCTACCGGTTTAGATCAGCCTGCCCTAAAAATTGTTGGGCATTCCAAGATGGCTGAGTAACCGGTCTCAGGGGCAACTGGGTGTATACTTGACCTTGACCCATAGGTCTTTGAGATGCATAGTTGCTAGGTCGTGTTTAGGTTTGTTTCCCCTGACTTTTCCAAGAAAAGTTAGGGTGGTTTTACCGATCCAAGTTATAAGTGTCGGAATACAGGTTGGACCTAACATCTTCCTACATTGCATACGCATCGTCATAAGGCGATGATGGAGAGAAGGAAGTATCAGAAAAATTGGCATCAAAGGCCCTAGTTTGGAACCCATAAGGTTCTGAGAAATTCTAGATTATAGGTTGAGACGATTCAAGTTGGTTCATGAACTCCCACCCTGTGGGAGCTCGTGAGGAATGGAATCCCGAATTCTGGGATTGAGTAGGTGTAGAAGTGTTTCCCGAATTCCCAGACATCCATTCTTCCATTCTCTTAGCAACCAAGTCCATTTTATCTAGTTTATTACAAATCAATTCCATGTCATATGAATGAGAATCCTGGATCTCATTAGCACTTGACCTGGGTTGTTGGGACCGGTTGAATGCATCCACGGAGGCATGATTAATTAAGTTCTCACTCATTTCCTCAAATAGGTCGTATGCACTATTTGCATCCCTATTGAGGAAATTGCCTCCGCAGGAGGTGACCACTTGATTACGGAGTTGTTCAACCAACCCGTGATAGAAAGTCTACACGAGTTGCCATTTCGGCACCTCATGGTGTGGACACTTCCTCAAAAGTTCCTGGAATCGCTCACAGGCACCATGAAACGGTTCCCCCGGCCACTGGGCAAAAGTGGTAATCGTTCATCGCAAGGCATTGGTCCTTCTGATAGGTAAGAATTTGTTCAAGAAAGCTGACTTAAGAGTAGCCCAAGTTTCCATTGGCCTTCCTAAGGTCTGATACCAATGTGCGGCCTTATCCCTGAGAGAGCGGGGGAAGAGCCTCATGATCATTTGCTCTTCATTCACATTCCTTGCTCTGGTGGTCTAAACCAAAGTTATCAGATCCTCTAGATGCTAGAATGGGTCCTCCGAGCCAAGCCTATGAAAATGTTTAATCAGACTTAAGACTTGGGGCTTGATTTCTATGTTCCAGTGGGAATCATAATGCTGGGACGTTCCCCATAGTTTGAAGGATTATAAAAATCTTTCAAGGACTGAGCGACTTGACCATGCATACATTGGAACCATTGCTGCATCTGCTGCAATTCATCCAACTGCCTCTGAATCAGCACCTACTGGTTCAGGAGCAGGGGAGGTGGTTGTTGATCAGCCATGGGATCTGCTTGTCTATAGCTCAACCTCCGCCTCCAAGAATGGTCTAAAGTTCCTTCCAATCTAGGGTTCAATGACCTCCTTCCAAGCATACACTAGACAGAAGTCGGAAGGATGGGGAAGAGAGGGAACCTTGCAGCACAGAAATACATGCCAGTCCTTAGGTAGGGCAGCCTAAAGGTCTACAAACTCTCAGAATCCATCCTAAGAATACGGATGATTTACTCTACTTATATCTAGGCAATCAACCAGTTAGGAGGAGGGACTAGGGAGAAGGTTCTTCCTTTGGCTTGCGCCTCCGGCTCCTAATGTACCCCTCAGCCGCGGTCGTTTGATGCTACTCCCCTAGCTAGACATTCGATCGACAAGTATAAGCTGGTTAATCATGAATAATCTCAATCTGGATCCCGACGAGCGAATGAGTCCTTAGGGCCAACGTCTAATTGATTTTAGTTAGGCATGGGAAATTGGTGCTTCCGAAATGTGATGGGCCCTTAATGGGTTATGCCCTTAATGATTAGTTTGATAATGTTTGAATGTGCACAACCAAGAAGTTTTCAAGCGAGATTATTAATGATGAGGTGAGCTTTAGGGATCGAATCTTACTTAGTAGCTTTTAGGATTTAAATGTTAGGTGTATTCAACAAAGTTGTGTGAGGCAAACCAAGTTTTGAAAGCACGTGTTCAAGTATTTTCCTTTATAAATTGAGAAAATATGGAGTGTCTGGCTTGACCTAAATATTGAATCTTATGGAGTAGCTACAAATGAGTTTCTTTTAAATTCGATGGTGTGGTCCAAACAATTCAACCAATCGGCTTAAATGCACCACCGATTAAGGCAAATAGAAAGGTGATTAACCTAATATGATTTCTACTATTTTATGTGTTGAATTGGGGTATCGGGTCCACAGGTCAGAATCCTGGTTGAGTAGATGAAAATCAAGTCATGTTATGTGCCTAAAATGTGGGTGTATAAAGTGTGTAAAATGATTTGTCCCACAGAAAGTATCTTTTTGTTTTTTTTTATAAAATGCGATCGTGAGATGGGTGAAGGTAGCAAATAGGACACACAAAGTCTATCCTAGGGTTTAGGAAAACACCTAAGTAGATTAAGCTTAGTTATGGGTATGGTGAAATGAAACTAGTGGGGGGGATGTGGGGGACACCTACAAAGTACTCTACCTGCACTTTACTCCGGTCTACTGATGTGCATACATCTGATTACCCTAAAATGTTTATTAATCCATGTTCTTAGTGTCACATTAACATCATACATTGTAAATAGTGCATAACATGCATAATCATGCATTTACATCAAAGTGTATAAATTTTATAGTAATTGTCTCCTTTTATGGTCAGGGACAGGGTGACTTTTTATTGAGGCCTCAGATCAAAGATCCAACTGTACAGATCTGATCAGAGCGACAATTGGAGTTCAATGACTGTAAGATCGCCCTAATCGAATATCTGTAGAACCAGATAGAGATCGAGGAACCGTAAAGATCAAGGGCCAAGAAGGTGTTAATCCACACCTCAGATGACAAATCTGACGACACGGATGGATTCGGATAGATGATCGCAACCTAACAGTGCAAAAATCGATCCAATCCGACACCCGTGGCACCATCTATAATACTCAGAAGATGGACGGCCAAGATGGCACCATGTGGTGCCATCTCAGCCGCCCAACCGGCCACAAGGATCCGCAGTTGCCTTTCCTCTTCACCTGATCAATGCTTCTCCACCGTTGGATGCTCATCCAATGGCTGCAGGCCCACGCACTCGAAACCGTCGCACGGCACAAAGCCTCGCATAGTGCAGCGGTCGAGTGCACTATGCAAGATGCAAGGCGTGCATTTGAGCCTCAAATTGAAGAGCAGGTAACTGAGCATGCGAGGAGTGGAGCCGTGCAATGAAGATTGTGCGGTGCTGAGTGGCCGATAGTGCCCACACACGATCAAATGTGCGGCGCTGACAAGTGATCATACGCGGGCATGCGGCGCAAGCGTAGGTGATCTTAAGCCGTCCGATCTCTTGATCGGGTGGCTGTAAGCGCATGAACATGCACATGCATTGCACGACGCAGAGGAGAGGAGGCATGCGGCGTGCGCACACAAAGGCCACATTCAGGCCTTTAGTGACGGATTTATGTCACTAAAGGTCCCATATTAATGATTTTCAAATTTAAATGTCCAAAATGCCCCTACTCCTTGCAACTATACCCCTCCATACGAACTTCTCATCCCTTCCTTCTCTTCTCTCCCTCTCCAAAGCTCAAGAGAAGCTTGTCCCACACTCAGGATGCTCCTCAAGAGATGAAATCAATTTTTTGCCCCCATTTTGGAAGTGGATCCTGCGACAACGACGTGCTGCCTCGTTCCCATTCCTTCTGCTTTGTCCTCCTTCTTCCCTCTCCATTCCTCATCTTCCAGGCATCGTCTCGTTCGGCTTGTCCTCCAAGCGATCGTCGAGGAGGATAATTTCTCTCTCCCATTCCTTTTTCCTACTTTCTAGAGTAGAATTTTCCTGCTTTCTAGTTGTAATAGTTTTCCCACTTTCTTAGTAGTACAAACATTTTACAACTTCAAGTGGTTGTTTTCTCTCTCTCTCTCTTATATTGTCTATAGTTATTTCATTTCATTGTAATTACTCTGCTCTTCAAACAAAAATAAAAAAAATATAATTGCGAATTTGATTGACGTAGCCTCCCTGAGTTCGACCTAGGATTTCTATTCAGGTATAAATTTTATTTGTTGAACCCGAGTTCTTCGCTATTCAAACTACAATCATAGGTTTTCAAAACCAAATCTGATAGCATAGTCCTCCGACATTTCAACATTTTGGCGCCGTTGCCGAGGAGGCAACGATTTTTTGATCTTCTTTTCGCATTTCACTCACTTTACTGTCTTCTAACTTGCTTTCTCTCATGTCTACTATTTTGTAAAGACCTCTATCAAGGAATCGTCAAGCGGTAGATCAGAGTAAAGTGCAGTTGAAGATGGCTGTAAGTGTTCCCCATTCTTCCCCTTCCATAGATTTCATTTCATCACATTAAATTCAAATTCCAATTAACCTAGGTGTTTGCATAAATCCTAGGATTAGTTTGGTTATTTGAATTTCCTCTCACACTCACATTTCACCCTCGCATATAAAAAAAAACAAAAAGACAATTTTGTGGGTAATTCAACATACACACAATATACACCCACATTCAAGGCACTCAACCTAATTGATTTTCTTCTACTCAACTGGATTCTGATCTGTGGAACCGATACACAATTCAACACATAAAAGAGTAGAAATCATTCTAGGTTAATCATTTTTGTGTGCCTAACTCAATAGTGCAACTGTGGCCAATTATTTGATTTGTTTGGGTCACACCACTCAACATAAAATCAACTCATTAAGTAGCTGCATCATAGGTTCAACTCTTAGGGATTTACCAGGCACTCCACATTCTTTTAAGCTTTAAAGGAAAACATCTTCACTTATGCTTTCAAAACCTGGTGTGCCAACAAAATTTGTTTGAAAATACCTAAAGTTGAATCCTAGAAGCTACTAAGCAATATTTGAATCCTAAAATTCACCGCATCAAAAAAAAATCTTGCTTGAAAACCATTGGTTGTGCATGCACACACACATCAATCAATCATTAAGGGCACAACCCAGGTAAAGAGCCCATCACATTCCAAAGCACATTCAAACCTAGCCCTAAATAAAATAGAGTAGGTGTTGGCCTTAAGGATTCGACTCACTCTTCGAAGCACAAAAAGAGATTATTTTCGATTAGTCTATTTCTACTGTTCAATCTATTGTCCAGTTAGGGGAGCAGAATCAAACGATCGCGGCTGTGGGGTACACTAGGAACCGGAGGCGCAAGCCAAAGGAAGAACCTTCTCCCCAGTCCCTCCCTCTAACTGGTTGGATTGAACGGATAGAAGTAGATCAAATCATTTCCTTGTCTCAAGACGGGTTCTGGGGGTCTGTAGGTCTTTATGCTAGCCCACTTAAGGACAGGTTTGATTGTTTGTATTGCAGGGTGCCTTTCTTCCTCCTGTCTATCATGAATCCTTCCACATTTTATATGCATTCTCACTCTTTCCCTCCTATTATGAGTTATCCTCAACATGACGATTATCCCGACTTGTACTGTAACCAACCATCGGTTAGTCGGGACAACTTGGATTAAAGATACAGTTCTGGACCTTTGTGTTTAGGGTCTAACCCTGAACACTTTGATTGTGATTTCTATCCTTCTCAGAGCCACATCGATTATAGATTGCCACCCTTTCATGAACAACCTAATACGATCTACAATTGAGGATATGTTGATCCTTACCCATTCCCTGAACACACTGCCTTTAGGTCATCACCACCTTTTGAATAATCTGAAATGACCTATTATCAGGAAGGGTATTACGAATCTCAATTCATTAACTCCTCTACACTAATCCCAAACTCGCCCAACCCTGAAACAAGTCATTTGCTTTAGAGTAACCAGGTTCAATACAAGGTTTTTGCTAACTTGGGGAATAGCATACAATCTTTAGAAGTTCAGCCAATACCTTGCATTGAAGAATTTGAGCCCCTGATTGAAATGATTGATGATCTGAACAAGTATTTGTTGGATTGGCACCAGGATGTTAAGGATAAGAATCAGAGTGAGTTTCTACTTGGGAAGTTAAGTGAAGTTGAGAATGAGATTTGTGGTTGCCTTAGTTCAATCGTGGGATGATTCTTAGGATGAACCCCCTTCAGGAGGGCCAATGTCAGAACCTGCTCAGGCACCTGGTGGGGGGACACGTGTTACGAGGTTGACCAGATTGAATTAGAGCAACAAATTAAGGATGATCTTATTTCATCACTTGAGATCCCTGAGCCAGGGTACGAGGAAACGTATGTCTCCATGGATCAGAAAGTGACAAATGATTTAAGGATGTACATTAATACGGATTTTGATTTCTTTGACTCTGATGGTGAAGATTCAATTTACAAAGTCTCACGTGAGTTTACAGAACATGATTTCTGCGAGACTATTGGGCCTGAGGAATCCAATAGATCGTTTGATGGCCCAATAACTAAGGAAACTGATCTTATTGGGGCTCACATGACGGATTTAGAATTGTATTTTCTGAAGGATTCAATCCAATGACATGATTGTCAGTTACACCCCATTGAGCTTACTGACTATTATGTTTTTGAGATAATTAGACCTAGGTCAATTCTGATTCAGCCACATCTTTTAGAGTTGGAAATTTTAGATGGGGTGATTAATATGTAGGAGGACCCTAAATTTGATATTCTAAAGGAGGATAGGAGTTGGGAAATTTTGATTTGGGAAGCAAACTCCGGAGGAAGTAGAAGACCAAGTCTAAGGGTTCCAATTAAGCTGAAACCATCAAACCAGGACCCTTACGACATTTGTTCTGAGGATGTCCAACCCAAGCACACATTCATTGATTATCCTTTTGATCTCGAGTTCTCTATAACCTGACTTTTTGGTCGTGGGTTGCATCCTCATAAATCGCAAGCCCAACTCCGCTTGCATACTGATTTTAGGTTCTGGATAATTTTATCCAAAACCTTAGATATTTTCGATCATGGGGTATAAGTCTGCACCACAATCTGGTCCACATTTGTGGAAATCTACTAGCAGGTCAGTGGTTTCATCTTTTTGTTCTGATTCTAACCTGCACCTGTGAATTCTTTATTTCTCTTCTTTTATAGTGTGCCTAGCTAGAGGCATTAAATTCATCATGTATATAGTTTCTCTTTATCTCAGAGTGAACTCGTTATTCACGCAATTCAGGTGCTTTCTACTCTATTCCACTCTATTTTATGTCGTTTTAATACAATGAGGACATTGCATTAGATAGGCATGGGGGTGGATATTCATCTCTGAATTATTTCATCAACTCCGTAGATTCATTTTATTTTCTTTTATTTATATACATTAAAAAAAATTGAATTCGGAAAGAATACTTAGACATTATGACTTTTCAATCTTAGGAAATATTATATTAGGATCTGAACACAAAGACCCTTTAGGTCTTTGGGGTTAATGAACCTGGGTATCCACTAAAATGTGGATTTATTTTTTGAGTCCTCACCATCTTGAATTTTATTGTAATGTGATTAAATAAGTTTGGGTGATAAGTATACAACTTATCAACCCGCCCTCTGATTTGAGGGAACTTTAAGTCTAAAGCATCTACACACTATCTTTTCACTGACTTGTTGATTAGCAATTTTAACGGAAATTGGATAGCTAATGAACCTTCTAGGGTGTTATGGCTAGCAAGTTATCGTGGGTAACAGCCCATAGGTAGGTTGTTCAGAGCCCAGTCACTGGACCATTCTGTTCCTGTAGCCTTTAGGTAAATCTTAGACTAGGGAAGCCACCTACTTAAAAAAAAAAGAGAAAAAAAAAGAAAGTCAAAAAAAAAGAGAAAGAAAAGAAAAGGAGAAAAGAAAGAAAAAAGGAAAGCAAAAGAAATAAGCCACACTTCGCCTCACGAGTATGGCTGGCAAGTTGTCAATGGTAACAACTCATCGACCGGTTGTCCAGAACCTAGCTCAAGAAATGCACTAAAAATTCCCAAAACACTTAGAAAGAAGTGGAGAAGTAGAATAAGCTAGGGAGATATACACTGGATTCACCCTTGTGTTGACCCTATAAAAATAAAAGTAAGGAGAAAGCTGTCGGTCGTAAAGATACACCTTTAGGCAGAACTCTCTTTTTAAGGTCACCTAGAGGTGTAGAAACCCAAAGTTCGTTCTAATTGCCAATCAATGAGTCTATTACAGTCACAATAAGATGCTTAGAACTTAGGGTTCTCATCAAATCTTGGGTGGGTTGAATGGCTGTAGAAAGCCACTCTTTAACCCTAAACTCAAAAATCCAAAAAAATTAGAAAAGAAGAACAAAAAGAAAAAGAAAATTTTCTTTGAATAAGGCGAGGGCTTGAGGCAGTCAGCATTTTGGTAGATATCCGGGCACTGTTGTGTCTTTGAAAGTTTAAATTTTGGGTAAAAGAATTTCTTAATGTTGAAAATAACTTATGCCCAAGTAATCCAACCTATTTCTTCTATAAATATCATGTAGTTTTTGCTAGGGACTAACAAAAGATAGGCATGGGGGTGTGATGTGCATACATTTGATTAACCAAAAATGTCTATTAATGTATGTTCTTAGCATCACATTAGCATCATACATTTTAAATAGTGCATAACATGCATAATCATGCATTTAGATCAAAGTGTATAAATTGTACAGTAATTGTCTCCATTTTATGGTCAGGGACAGGGAAACTTTTTATTGGGGCCTTAGATCGAAGATCCAACCATACAGATCTGATCAGGGTGACAATTGAAGTTCAACGACTCCAAGATTGCCCTAATCGGATATCCATAGCACCAGATAGAGACCAAGGAATCCTAAAGATCAAGGGCGAAGATGGTGTTAATATGCACCTCAGACGAAAAATCCAACCACACAGATGGATTCAGAACGAAGATTGTAGCCTAACAGAGCAAAAATCGATCCAATCCGACATCCATGGCACCATCTACAATACTCAGAAGATGGACGGCCAAGATGGTGCCACGTGGTGCCATCTCAGCCACCCAACTGACCTCAAAGATCCACAGTTGCCTTTCCTCTTCATTTGATCAATGCTTCTCCACCGTTGGATGCTCATCCAATGGCTGCAGACCCGCGCACTCGAAACCGCCGCGCAACAGAAAGCCTCGCATAGCACAACGGTCGAGCGCGCTATGCAAGGCGCAAGGAGCGTGTTTGAGCCCAAAATTGAAGAGCATGTGAGCGGGCACGCGAGGAGAGGAGCCATGTGATGAAGATTTTGCGGCGCTGAGCAGCCGATAGTGCCCACACGTGATAAGACGTGAGGCATTGATGCGTGATCCCACATGGGCGCGTGGCGCAAGAGTAGGCGATCTTAAGTTGTCCGATCTCTTGATCGGATGGTTGTAAGTGCGCGGACGTGCATGTGCGCTACACGACGCAAAGGCGAGGAGGCATGCGGTGCGTGCACATGAAGGCCACATTCAGGCCTTTAGTGACGGATTTATCCGTCACTAAAGGTCCCATATTAACGATTTTCCAATTTAAATGTCCAAAATGCCCCCACTCTTTGAAACTATAAAAGGAGACTCCTCCATATGAATTTCTCATCCCTTCCTTCTCTTTTCTCCCTCGCCAAACCTCAAGAGAAGCTTGTCCCACACCCAGGATGCTCCTCAAGAGATAAATCAATTTTTCGCCCCTATTTTGGAAGCAGATCCCACAATGACGACGACGTGCTGTCTTGTTCCCGTTCCTCTTGCTTTGTCCTCCTTCCCACTCTGTTCCTCGTCTTCCAAGCATCGTCTCGTCCGGCTCATCCTCCAAGCGATCGTCAAGGAGGATAACTTCTCTCTCCCATTCCTTTTTCCTGCTTTCTAGAGTAGATTTTTCCTGCTTTCTAGTTGTAATTCCTGCTTTCTAGTGTAATTTCTTGCTTTCTTAGATGTACAAACATTTTGCAACTTCAAGTGGATGTTTTCCCTCTCTCTCTCTTATTGTCTATAGTTATTTCATTTCATTGTAATTACTCTACTCTCTAAACAAAAATAAAAAAAATATATAATTGTGATTGTTGATCGACGTAGCCTCCCTGAGTTCGACCCAGGATTTCTATTCCAGTATAAATTTTATTTGTTGAACCTAAGTTCTTCGCTATTCAAACTACAATGATAGGTTATCAAAACCAAATCCGATAGCGTAGTCCTCCAACGTTTTAACATCTACCACACTTGGAACTCCATGCTGTGGTACCTACAAGACAATAGATGAGAGATAAGTGGGGTAAGTACTATGGAAATGCAAAGAAGTGTAGAAAATAGTAAAGTAAATTTCGTTGCCTCCCCGGTAACGGTGCCAAAATGATGTACGTGTTTCGCATCTTTGAAATCGGGTTTAAGAATAACTCGTCGTTGTAGTTGCAGAAGTCATTATCAAATAAAATTTTACCGAAACTCCAAGGGAGTGCCAGGTCGAACATAGGGAGGCGATGTTTACTTAATTCAAAAATCATGCTTTATTTAGTTTCTTTTTGGTGTTTTACTTTTGTTATTTTTTTTCGTTTGTTTTTATAAAGCAAGAAAATAATATGGATCACAATGGAGATAGAAGCAAATATGATATATATTGCTCAAATGTTTATTACAATAATCTATAAAGCATAAAAAAGAGAGAGGTGAGAAAGAATCTCCCGAATCGGTTATTCGGCGAGACAACAGTGCCTGGTGGAAGCTTGGAAGGAGTTGGAAAGTGAAACGATGGAGGTGACATGCGAGAGGATGTCGGGTAGAGGAAAGCTTCAGCGTGGCTCTGGAATGGAGGTGAGGAGGCGGAGATGATCTACTACCAGAATGGAGGTGGGAGGACGGCTCCAAGGCAACCTATGAATGGTGATGGGAAGAGGGAGGAATATTTGGTGGGGCAGAGGTTCATTACACTAATAAGAGCCTTAGGAGCTTGAGAGTAAGCTCTAATGGAGAGTTGGTGGGCTTGCTAGAGCTTAGGAGAAGGTGGGAGTAGAGTTTGTAGAGATGAAGAGGAATGGGGGGTGTAGGGATGTTTATATAGTGATGGGAGGAAGAGCATCCTGTGCACAGACATTTAGCAACAACTACAAGTGTCACTAAAGGCCGCTCGAGCTGCAACCGAAGATCCGCACCTCTTCATTGCCTTGGCTAGCACACGCATTGCAGAGGCCATTTAGTGACAACTGCAAGTGTCACTAAAGGCCCACTCAACTTATCGCACCTATACTTAGGCCAATCCATGGGTAATCTTCCGATTGCCAAATAGTTGATGTTGTCCGCAAACCAAGGTAGTTTACAAACAATCAGAAGAGTCTCATTGGGGAATGAATCAGAAAATTGAGTTGTAGATTCTACAAGGATTCTAAAGAGATGATCTGCTATTATATTTGGGGCACCAGATTTGTCTTTGATTTCTAAATCAAATTCTTATTGAAGAAGGATTCATCTGATTAATCTGGGTTTTCCATCATTCTTGGATGTCAAGTGCCTTAATGCAGTATGATCAGTGAAAATTGTGACATGAGATCCAAGTAGGTATGGTCTAAACTTCTCTAGAGCAAAACCTACTGCTTGCAACTCTTTTTCTGTAGTGGTGTAATTCCGTTGAGCCTCATCAAGAGTTTTACTAGCGTAGTAAATCACGAAAGGTTTCTTGTCAATCTTTTGTCCCAAGATCGTTCCAATAGCAAAATCAAAAGCATCAATCATGATTTCAAACGGATGATCCCAATTGGGAGGTTGCAGGATGGGTGATTGTGTAATAGCCTCCTTTAGTAGATTGAAAGCCCTTAAGCAACTCGAATAAAAAACAAAGGTTTGATCTTTTACCAGTAAGTTGCTTAAGGGCCTTGCCACCTTAGAAAAGTCCTTAATGAATCGATGGTAAAATCCCACATGTGTAAGGAATGATCTAACTTGTTTAACCATCGAAGGTGGAAAGAGTTTAATGCTAGTGTCCACCTTGTCTTTATCCACTTCAATTCCTCTTTTAGATACAACATGGCCAAGGACTATGCCTTCCCTATTCATGAAGTGGCTCTTTTCACAAGATAGAACAAGATTCACTTCTATGCACTTTTGTAAAATTTTCTTCAGATTGATCAAGCATGATTCAAAAGAGTCCCCAAACACAGAAAAATCATCCATAAAGATTTCCATAAAATCACCCACCATGTTTGAAAAGATTGCAAGCATGCTCCTTTGAAAAGTTGCTGGTGCATTGCATAATCCGAAAGGCATCCTACGGAAGGCAAATGTTCTGTAAGGACATGTGAAGGTGGTTTTCCCTTGATCATTGAGATGAATAGTGATGATAGCATCATCATCAGCCATAACTAGCTTTAATTAGTCAGAATCAATTGACAACTGCTCCTGCATAATCGCCAGAGAGTTGTAATTCATTGCATATCGTTTCTAAGAAGAATACATTAAAATAGGGATAAATCTGCAGTTTTAACATCATACCCTAAATGCATTGCAATCACGGGCTTTTCCAGGGGTTAAATAAAGGTTAAATGAGCATTAATGACTAATAAGAGGGTTCATCTAGACAGAAACGAGTTTTCAGGCATTTCAAGAATTAATGGACATCTAAAACCCTAATTTAAAACCAACTTAAGTAACTTATGTTATGCTCAAAATAAAATTCACCTAAACCTTCTAAAAATCATAGAAAAATATTTTATAAGGTTTGGTACCTTTGATTTGACCTTTGGAACCCATTTTGCCCTGAAACAATGTTAGACGAAAGGTTACCGTTGGGTTTCAATGCAAACTATCTAGTCAAAAATGGTCAAAACAAAAATCTAACTTTACCATCAAATTCATTGGGTCCAAATTAGATTTGTACCAAAATTTGGTCCCAATCAAATATCATCTAGACCTATTTTGCATTTTGATCCAATCTGACTCTTTTTCTCTCAAATAGCCCCTCTGCTTTTGAAATCTATTACAAGGAGCCCCCTAACTTTGTCATCACCTTCACAAAGAGGCCTCTGGCACCCTTAGGAGTAAGTTGCAGCTCACCGTTGAGATTTGAGTGAGATTTCTCGCTCAATTCTCAATCAATCAGTCCTAAAATTGAAAGAGAGATTTCTTAAGGAATTCTCTACCAATTGAGATTGGCCATGAATCCTATTACCTTCCCAATCTCCCATGCGAACGCATGGGAGATTTGGGTATCCCTTGTGCGTGAAGTAGCTAAAGCTTGAAATGCTTCTTTCCTTGCTTGGGAGCATCCCCTAAGGCCTATGAAAACACCCCTGAGGCAAACCTTCTCAACTTAGCTTGGTTTGGAGGCTAGACTCTCCTTCCCTTCTCCCTGACCTCCATCTCCGCCAACTTCGCTGACTCTCTACATCTGACCTCTTCCCCGTCCACCACGTACAATAGGCAGAGGTACCATCTTCGTCAGACTCCTCTACGCATTGCAATACCAGCGAGCATCGCCTACCTCCCCTCATCGTCGCCACTTCTCTCCCCCAGAGGCTTCGTCTTCTCCGAGTCCGGCATACCCCCGGAAAGGACCTTTCCCCCCTTTTGTCTAATTAGGTTAGCGTAGTTAGGTTCCCCTTTCCCTCTACTCTCTTTCCCTCTCTTTAAACCTTGCTTCGACCCCTCAACTCCACCACATGCCCTCTTCTTCTCCATCTCTAGCAGTCCTCCTTTGAGGTTTCCCTATCGCTCCACCACACCACACGCCTCACCAACACTTCCACCACCTCTTCCTCATCCACCCAAACCAAATCCCCATCCTTATTCACCATTTCATCTACTCACAACCTCTATAGAACTCACCCACCTTCACGCTCCTCCTCCGACTCCGCCACATGCACTCACAAGCCACGAAACTACCACCACCACATTTGCCAACACCTGGAGAAGCTCCTAAGGTATTCTAATGTGGCCGTGAGGCCTTATTCAGTGTTTTAGGTGCTTGTCGTCGCCCTTCGCTGCTGCCACAAAACGTAGTACTTCGACCATCTTCAACCAAATCTCCAGCTCCAGGTCATGCGGTTTGACTCTAGGTTGACGCCCAGATCCTCAATCAGAGGTCCCAGCTGCAAGCTTACACCAATTGAATGAAGATCCCTTCAACAGCTACTACAGTCTTGCGCGAAGAGAGGAAGAGTGGGATTTAGTCCCACATCGGTGGAATACGAGCACCCGCAAGCCCATATATTGTTTTTGTGCTATCATCTAACTACCCATGACACTTTCATCCAGCTTCCTGCCTATGCCTCACTACTTCCCTGCAACACCAAGCACATAGGCCTAGACCCAATACTGCTTACCCCAGATCCCCGATTACCCGATTGGCTGCCTGGATATTTGAGAAAAAGAGAGGGCAAATTGTGAGAGAGAGAGGGAGCGTTTTGCTCCCTAAAGTATACCCTTGTGTGTGCACTCTCAACACTTAGCCACTTGAAGGAGATTGGTTCCCTTGAGCTATGAAGGAAAAAAAGGAGAAGAGGTTCTGAAGAAGAAAGAAGCTCTGAAGGAAGGAAGAAGGAGAAGACTTGAGAGGAAGAAGGAAAGTAGAAGAAGAGAAGCAGAGCACCAGAAGAGAGGCTTAGCTTTGAGAAGCCTGATCATTTAAGTCATCTGATGATAAATGCCTGACGTCTGATGTTGCATTGAAGCTTTATAACGTTACATTTCTAATTGATGATATTGTTCACTTATTGAGTAGTTGATATATATGTGTAATTAAAATAATTGGTGATCTAAATCACCATTATTTTTTCTTGATCTCCTTTTATTATAGTGAACACTTTAAATACTTTTTCTTAGTATCAAATATCATTTGAGTAGATTGTTATTCATTGAATATCTTGTATCTTGCTTCATTTATTGTGCTCATTTATATGAAATTAAAGATTAGCACATGAATTCCATATTTGCTCCCTATGTTTGACCTCGGACTTCAATTTAGATTTCGAGTAATAAATTTTATCTGTTAATTGAGCTATTTAGGAGGCTTTGCTACAACGAAATGACATTAAAAAACTCCTTGATAGCCTGTTTAACAAATAGCTACTTGATTGTAGTCGGAGTAGCCACCCAAGAATAAAAGAACTTTTGGTTGACTAGTCTTTCAAGAATTTGAACAACGTAGGGAAGTGGAAAGTGGTCTTTCTTAGTTGCATTATTTAGCTTTATGTAATCAATACAGACTGATGTAGCGGAAATTCATCTCAAAAGGATTTGAGTTTTGGTCTCCCCCTTCCCTCCCCTTTATTAAAGTTTCAAAAAAAAAGATTTAAGTTCTGAAAACCCGTTGTCGTAGTGTAATTTGCGAGAAAATTTGAACAATCAAATAATTTTCACCGAACTCAAAAGGAGTCCCAGGTCGAACATAGGGAGGTTATGCCAATTCGAAATCCATAATTATATTTTTTTGTAATTTTTATTTAAAGACGAGCTAATCACAATTATTATATTCTACTTGCAATATAAACACTATAATTAAAGAGAGAGAGAAGAAAGAAAGACTTTTATAATCAAAATAATGTTATTACAACTATAACTAGAAAGTAGGAAATCAAATCTAGAAAGCGATAAAGAGAAGGGGCAGAGAAGTTATTCTCCTTGACGACTGCTTGGAGGATGAGTTGGACGGATGTCGCTGGGAAGAAGGAGAGCGAAGATGGATGATGGAGGACAGATCGAGAAGAATTGGGGGCGAGCCAGGGCATTGTCGTAGCAGGATCCACTTCCGGAATAGGGGCAAGAAGATGACCACGGGTACTCCACGAATGAGGTGAGAAGTGGATAAAATTTTGATTTTTACTCTAGATGAGCATCCTGGGTTTGGGATAAGCTTCTTTAGAGCTTAGGAGAGGGAAAGAGATGAAGGATGAGAAGAATGTGGAGGTGGTAGAGCCTTTTCATAGGTGTAGAGGTTGGGGGCAAAAAATGACTTTTAAGGTTTAGAATATTAAATGCATTAGCCTTTAATGATAGATAGAAACGTCACTAAAGGCTGAACGTGGGTGTAACACATGCGCATGCCCCTGCCTCCTCACCTTTTGCTGCTTCAACGCTTCTCCATGTCTAGGCAACCTCAGCCGTCAGATCACAAGATCAGACGGCTTAGGATGCATCCACGTCCGTGCCTTCATCGCGTGCCTGATGCATGTGCATGCAATCGCGGGTTCGATCGTGCATCTGATCACGACATTTGAGCATGCCACATAGAACTTGCATCTGCCACCCGTTTGAGATCCAACGACGCGATTTCAGCCGTGCCGACCTACACCTTCGATTTGAGGTGCACAAAAGCCCAACCCCGTGACCTCTGCTTCGCGAGCATGCGCGAGACCAACGTGCCAAGCCTTCATTTGAGGCGCATTCTCAACTGAGGTGTGCATGCTTATGGCCGTTAGATCAAGATCCAACGGCCCAAATCTGATGGCCAATTGAGGAGAGGAGGCACAGTAGTGATCCTTGGACGGTTTGGGTGGTTGAGATGGTGCCACGTGGGGCATCTTGCTGTCCATTTTCTCTAACTTGTAGATGGTGCCATAGATGTTGGATTGGATTGATTTTCATGTCGTTGGTTATGATCATTGATTCAAACCCATCTGTGCAGTCTGATTTGTATCTGAGGTATGAATTTACACCACCTGGCCCCTCAATCTCAGATCTTTCTCGGACTACATCTGATGCTACGAAAGTCCAATCGGGACGATCTTATAGTCGTTAAACTCTAGTCATCACCCTGATCAGATCCATATGGTTGGATCTTTAATCTGAGGCCCCGATTAAATATCACCCTGACCCTGGCCGCCAGAAAGGGTAAATTACTATACAATTTGTACAATTTGACCTAAATGCATGATGATGCATGTTATGCAATATTTACAATGCATGACGCTTCTACGGCACTAAGAACATGCATAAATAGACATTTTAGGCTACTTAGATGCATACACATCACAAACTCTCCAAGAGGAAGCTGTGAGGGTTGGAATCAACTCCCCATTATCATTAGTAATCACAGTCAGCCCAGCTTTCTTGGGAACCACTTGTACAGGACTGAACCATGGGTTGTCAAACATGGGGTAGAGTATTCCCACATCTAACCACTTAATCATTTCCTTTCTCACAACCTCCTACATATTAGGATTCAATCGTCTATGCATTTCCCAGGAGGGTTTAGATCCACCCTCAACATAGATTCTATGGGTGCAGTAAGTAGGACTGATACCCTTCAAATCATCCAATGTGCAACCAATTGCTCTACTGTTTCTTCCCAAAGCTTAAATTAATTGGATTTCTTCATTTTAGGTTAGATAAGAGCTAATGATTACTGGGTAAGTTTGATCAGATCCCAAGAAAACATACTTTAGATAATCAGGAAGAGGTTTTAGGTCAAGTTTGGATTGAGCCTGAGCCACATCTCCCTTCACAAAGAAAATGGTGTCATCATCATACTATAATACGGGAGTGAGGTTTCTCCACTTCAGTCCCACAGTAAAGCCCCTAACTAGACCAGCATCTACCACCTTGAAGGTCAATCTGGCAAGAGTATCAATTGTCAAGATGAAAGAAGAGGTGCAAGAGGGTACCCCTGCAGCACCCCCTTATGGGGCTGGATCGACATGCCTGTTGTATTCGGAAAACTACAAGATCGAAGTTAGATTCGAAAAACCCGTCGTTGTAGTTTGATTTGCGAAGTAATGCATCAACAGATAAAATTTAACCAAAATTCGTAAAGAAATTTTTGGTCGAACACAGGGAAGCTACGTTGATCTAAAATCTGCGACTATATTTTTTTGGAATTTTTGTTTGAAAGTGAGATAATTACAATGGAATTGATATTAACACTAAGAGAGAGAGAACAATCACTTGATATAAGAATACTATTTCTACAACTAGAAAGTGGGAAGTGATTACAGCTAGAAAGTAGGAAATTCTATTCTAGAAAGTGATAAAAAGAAGGGAGAGAGATGTTATCCTCCTTGACGATTGCTTGGAGGATAAGCTAGACGGAACGACGATTGGAAGACGGAGGATGGAGTGGGAAGAAGGAGGACGAAGTAGGAGAAAGTACGAATGAGGTAGCACGTTGTCGTTGTCGTAGGATCCACTTCCAGAATGGGGGTGGGAAAACTTTGGATTTGGTTCTAAAGGAGCATCCGGGGTGTGGGATAAGCTTCTCTAGAGCTTTCGAGAGGGAGAGAGGTGAAGAAAGGGATGAGAATTTCGTAGGGTAGGGGTCTCCTTTTATAGTTGCAAGGATTAGGGGCAATTTGGTCATTACATATTCAAAACATTAAATAAGGGGGCCTTTACTGATGAAATTAAGCGTCACTAAAGACCCCATGTCGTTACAGCTTCATGCATCCCTACCCCCTCCTCTACTCCCATGCACCTAATGCATGCCCACGTTCTCTCAAGATCGGACGACTTAAAATCGTTCCTCGCCTGCTTCATCTTCAGTTGTAGCGCCCCCACGCCTCTTCTCAGCCGTCCGATCTCACATCCAACGGCTCAGAATGCATCGCACCCCCTGTGCCTGATTGGGCGTTTGCATCTGCGTAGAATTACGCGTGCGTGAACCTCACGCATCCGTTGCGCCACATCTCCCACTCCTCGGCCACACAATCTAACATCAAACGGCTAAATTGATTGTGCTCCTACTCTTGCATCCTGATTTGAGGTGCAACGGCGATCGAACCCTCGCCTCTACCTCATAAAGAGATGCTCGCCTACTACGTTGTGCGTGCTGTTGAGGCGCATGAATGGTTTTTCGCTCAAGTGACCATCACCATTGGATCAAGATCCAACGGCCCAGATCGTCTACGCCTTTTGCCTTATGAAGATGAGAGCAGGCCCGTCTGAGTAAATCTTGGCCATTGGATCAAGATCCAACGGCTAGGATCATGCGATGAAGAGTCCTTTGAAATGCAGTGGCGAGTCTTTGTGCTGATTGGGCAGCTGAGATGGAGCCACGTGGCACCATCTTAGCCGTCCATCTTCTGTGTGTTGTCAACGGTGCCATGGATGTCGGATTGCACTGATTCTCATGCCGTTAGACTACGATCATCAATCCGAATCCATCCGTGCAGTCAGATGTGTCGTCTGAAGTGTGTATTGACACCATCATCCTAGCCCTTGATCTCTTATCTTCCTCGAACTATATTTGGTGCTACAGATGTTCGATCGTGACGATCTTGGAGTTGTTGAACTCCAATCGTCACTTTGATCAGATCCGTATGATTGGATCTTCTGTCCGAGGCCCCAATTAAAAGTCGCCCTATCCCTGGCCATAAAAGGAGACAATTACTATACAATTCATAGAATTCGACCAAAATTCATGATGCGTGTTATACAATATTTACAATGCATGATGCTAATATGGTACTAAGAACATGCATTAATAGACATTTTTAATTATTTAGATGTATGCACATCACACCCCCATGCCTATCTTTTGCTAGTCCTTAGCAAAAGCTACATGCTATTTATAAAAGAATTAGGATTAGATTACTCGGGCAGAAGTCAATTTCATCATTAAGAAATTTTTACTTAGGGCCTGAACTTCAAAGACACAACAGCGCTCAGGTATCTGCCAAAATGCAGACCGCCTCAAGCCCTCGCCTTGTTCAAAGAAGGATCTCGTTTTCTCTTTTTCTTCTTTTCTAATTTTTTGGATTTTTGAGTTTAGGGTTTCTGACCGGCTTTCTACGACCACTCAACCCACCCAAGACTTGATGAGGATCCTAAGATCTAAGCATCTTTTTGTGAATGTGATAGACTCCTTGATCGGCAATCGGAATGGACTTCGAGTTTCTACACCCCTAGGTGACCTTAAAAAGAATTCTGCCTAAAGGTGTATCTATACGACCGGTAGCTTTCTCCCTACTTCTATTTTTTATGGGGTCAGCATAAGGGTGAATCCAGTATATATCTCCCTAGCTTATTCTACTTCTTCGCTTCTTCCTAAGTGTTTTAGGAATTAAACGTGCATTTCTTGAGTTGGGATCTGGACAACCTACCAATGGGATGTTACCCACGATAACTTACCAGCCATATTCGTGCGGTGAAGTGTAGCTTATTTCTTTTGTTTTCTTTTTTTTCTTTTCTCCTTTTCTTTTTCTTTTCTTTTCTTTTTGGACTTTTTTTTTCTTTTCTTTATGTAGGTGGCTTCCTTGGTCTAAGATTTACCTAAAGGCAGTAGTAAAAGAATGGTCCAGTGGTTGGGCTCTGGACAACCTACCTATGGGCTGTTACCCACGATAAATTGCCAGCCATACCACCCTAGAAGGTTCATTAGCTACCCAATTCCTATTAAAACTACCGAACAACAAGTTAGTGCAAATAGTGTGTAGATGCTTAGACTTAAAGTTCCCTCAAATCAGAGGGCTGGTTGATAAGTCATGTACTTATCACCCCAACTTATTTAACAAATTGAAATAGAATCCAGGATGGCGAAGACTTGATAAAGAATTCCACATTTCAGTGGATACCGTGGCTAACTAAGCCCAAAGACCTAAAGGGCCTTAGTGTTCAAATCCGACTGTATTATTTCCTAAGATTGAAAAGTCCTAATGCCTAAGTATTCCTTCCTAATTCAATTATTTTTATTTTTTTTAAGAAAAACAAGTAGAATATACAAGAATTCCATAGAGCTGAAAAAATGATTCAGAAATGAATCCACCCCCATTACTAGTTGATGCAATGTCTGCATTGAGAATAAAAGACATGAAATGAAGGATAGAATGCAGAAGATGTCACCTGAATATGTTGCTCGGGTTAGCTCTGGGTTAGACTGTACAACTGCGGACTTTAATGCCATCAGCTAAGCAAAGTGCAACCAAAGAAATCATAATGTGATTAGAGCAACCATGTCTGAGACGGGTTCTAGAATAATACGGTCAGTAAAAGTCTTCAGACGTTGATCGTTGACTTTAAATGATTTACCTATCTTTGGGTTAGAGATCTGAATGGCTCCATTTGAAAATATCTGATCGATGATGAACGGGTCATTCCATTTTGACCTAAGTTTGCTGGGAAAGAGCTTAAGTTGAGAATCAAAGAGCTAGACCTTCTGGTTTGGCTCAAAGCTCTTGCGGGATATCAATTGGTCATGAAGAGCTTTGGTCCAAGCCTTGTAGATCTTGGCATTCTTGTATGCGTTGTTTCTAAGCTCCTCCAACTCAGATAGTTGGAGTTTCCTGGTCTTTTCGACTAAACTCAAATCAAAATTACACTGCTTGATTGCCCAGAATGCCCTATGTTCAATTTCTATGGGTAAATGGCACGCCTTTCCATACACCAGACGAAATGGTGAAATGCCAATAGGCATTTTATATGTCGTATGGTAAGCCCAAAGAGTGTCCTCAAGATTTTGAGTCCAGTCTTTACGATCAGGCCTAACCATTTTCTGAAGAATATTCTTGATCTCGCGATTGGAGATCTTCGCCTGTCCATCCATCTGGGGATGGTAAGGTGTGGAGATTCTGTGATTTACCCCATATTTTGCAAGTAAATTACGAAACTGGGCATTACTGAAGTGAGTACCACCATCGCTAATGATGGCCCTCGGAATCCCGAACCAACTAAAGATGTTCTTCTTGACGAAATCGATGACCACCTTGTGGAATAGCCTTAATCCACTTGGACACGTAATCAACAGCGATGAGAATGTACTGGTGTCCAAATGAAGGAAGGGTCCCATGAAATCGATGCCCCAAACGTCGAAGATTTCAATAGGAAGAATCGGGTTTAGAGGCATCATGTCTCTCTTGGTTGTGCTCCCAAGTGCCTGGCATCCGGAACACGACCTTGAGAATTCTTGAGCACACTTGAATAAAGATGGCCAATAGAATCCAGATTGCAAAATCTTTGCAGCCGTCTTTTTCCTGGAGAAATGTCCACCACACGTAGATGCATGGCAGAACTCGAGTATACTTTTGAATTCATTCTTTGAAACACATCGGCGAATAATCTGATCAGAGCCGATGGGGTACAATTCAGGGTCCTCCTAGAAGTAATATTTGGCTTTAGATTTAAGTCTATCTCGTCGTTGCTTGTCCAATCCTGGGGGATTTGACCAACGGCCAAATAATTTACAATGTCAGCAAACCACGGGGATTGGACACCTGAAATTGCAAGGATAGTCTCGTCTGGAAAAGTATCAGCAATCAAAATATCTGGACAAGAAGAATCACTCAAAAGTCTCGAAAGATGATCCACCACCACATTCTATGCCCTAGATTTATCTTTGATTTCAAGATCAAATTCTTGAAGCAGAAGAATCCATCGAATAAGCTAGGGTTTGGCATCCTTTTTGGCCAAGAGACGTCTCAAGGATGAGTGGTCGGTATATACTACAACATTAGACCCTATGAGATAAGCCCTAAATTTCTCCAAAGCAAATACTACTGCTAGCAATTCCTTCCTAGTAATAGTGTAAATCCTCTAGGCCTCATCCAGAGTTTTGCCAGCATAGTAGATGACAGAGGGCTTCCTATCGATCTTCTGACCCAAAACAGCCCCAACCATGTAATCAGAAGAGTCAGTATGATCTCGAATGGGGTTGTCCAAACCGGTGGTTGCAACACCAAGGCACAACTGATTGCCATTTTAAGAAAATCAAATGCCTTATGGCATGATTTATTGAAATCAAATGACGTATCTTTGGTGAGAAGGTTGCTCAGAGGGAGAGCAACCTTAGAGAAGTCCTTAATGAACCTCCTATGGAATCCCACATGACTAAGAAATGATCGAATTTGTTCAACAGATGTGGGAGGAGGAAGTTTAGAGATAGCGTCAACCTTAGCTTTGTCAACTTCAATTCCCTATTCAGAGATTACATGACCTAAGACGATGCCTTCTTGTGTCATGAAATGACTCTTTTCCCAACTAAAGACCAGTCTTGTTTTGATGAATCTTTTAAGGATCACTTCAAGATTAGCCATGCAAGAATCAAATGATTCTCTGAAAATAGAGAAATCGCCCATGAAGACTTCCATAAACTCTCCGACCATGTCAGAGAATATGGTTAGCATACACCTTTGAAAGTCGTGGGTGCATTGCATAACCTGAATGGCATCCTACGGAAAGCAAAGTTTTCGTAGGGAAAGGTGAAAGTCGATTTTTCCTGATCCTCGCGATGGATAGAGACTTGATTGTATCTTGAGTAACCATCTAGGAAACAGAAGTACTTCTGCCTAGCTAGTCTTTCAAGGACTTGATCGAAAAAGGGCAAAGAGAAATGATCCTTTTTTGTGGCTGTGTTCAGCTTCCTATAATCAATACAGACCCTCCAAGAGGAATGTTGAAAGCAGAAAACTACGTGATCGAAGTTGGTTTCGAAAAAACCTGTCGTTGTAGTTCGATTTGCGAAGAAATCGGTCAACAGCTAAATTTATACTAAAATTCTAAGAATTCTGGGTCGAACATAGGGAGGCTACATCAATCTTAAATCTGTGATTATATTTTTTTGTATTTTTGTTTGAAAATAAGATAATTACAATGGAATCAATATAAATAATAAGAGAGAGAAAGAGAGAGAGCGATAGAGAGAACAATCACTTGATATAATTAGAATGTTTTTACAACTAGAAAGAGGGAAATGATTACAACTAGAAAGTGGGAAATTCTATTCTAGAAAGCAATTAACAAGAAGGGAGAGAGTTGTTATCCTCCTCGACGAATGCTTGGAGGAGAAGCCAAACGGAGCAATGCCTAGAAGACAGAGGATGGAAAGGGAAGGAGGACAAAGTAGGAAGAAGTGGGAATGAGGCAACAAGTCATTGTCGTCGTCGCGGAATCCACTTCTAGAACAAGGGCAAGAAAATTGGATTTAGCTCTAGAATAGCATCCCGGATGTGGGACAAGCTTCTCTTGAGCTTTGGAGAGGGAGAGAAGGAAGGGATGAGGATTTCATAGGGTTGGGGTCTCCATTTATAGTTGCAAGTATAGGGGTAATTTATTCATTTCATAATTAAAACATTAACGAGGGGATCTTTATGATGGTGGAGGACAACGGAGTCTCGGATTCACAGGTTTGTTGGCGAAAATTTGAATTCTCTTTTGGGTGGGAAATTCCAGCGAGGATGGCTGGCCTCCTGAGGGGGCCCAGCAGCCACGCCACTGGCTCTGATGGATGGATGGTATGGCATTCGTGGTCTTGGAGAAGGAAAGAGCGAGGTGCCCAGGCGTCTGACGGGGATGGGGCTGTGGAGAAGAGGGTTCTCATGATGGGTGGGCTCAGAACCATAGGGAAGTGATCTGCTTTAGATATCGACTTCGTGGGCACATGGCGGCGATGTCCCGTCGGTTGGTGCTACATTTGGCATGCAAGGGCTATGGTCACAAGTGGGACTCCTGTTTGACTTCTCATGGTGGATCTAGGGCCAGGATGCGCACTGCACCATGGAAGCCTAAGGGTGAGGAGCAGCTGCCACTTCCACGCCCCCATCAAATTTCGGGGGGCACACACTGGATGTGGAGATTCCCCTGAGAGAGGACGTTAAGGTGGAGGAATTGGTTTTGCATGGGTCCTTGATTGGGGAAGTGATGATGGGCACTTTATCCCTGGAGAGAGCTCGGCAACTGGTAAACTCTCTTTCCCTCTTGACTGATGCTTGGAAATTTGTAGTTATCTCCCCTTTGCGGTTTATGCTCTTTGATTTGGGGGTGGCGGACTTCGAGCATCTGTATTTTCAGTCCAGTAATTTGTGTGGATTGACAGTGTTGTGGCATTTGGTATCTCCTTTTGATGGATCCTTGCCTGAGTGACCACCTCAGAGAGCAATCCCTAGATCAAGTTTTCTTGAGATCAAAGGTCTGCCTCTGCACCTGAGGTCTAGGGCGGTGGTGGAAAATATGGTTGCTGGGTTTGCATCTATGGCAAAGGATGCTGAAGTTGGTCTGACTGAAGGAGATGCTAGTGTTCTAAAGGTGAGGGTGGATGCCTTCAGGGCTAGATCTGTTCCAGATAAACTGATTCTCCGATGTGGGGGAAGCTCTTTGATGTTACTCTTGAAGTTTCATGTGGCAAACAGGGGTGTGGAGTCGAGTCATCACCTCCCCTCTTATGCTGAGGTGCTGCAAGCCAAAGTAGGCTCTTTAAAACCAAATTGTGCAAGTCAAGAGATGGTGGCCAAACCCATTAAAAGTGTGGAACTGGAAGTTGAGGTGGGGGGCTTGAGGGTAGAGGAGGTGATGACTGAAACTCTGGAGGATGGGGGTAGGGTATCTTTGATCCAAGCTGATTCTGCTGTGGTGTTTAAAGAACGGGAGAAGGTAACTATGATGAATGTGTTGGACCCTAGTTCCATTTCTCTTGTGTGTTTTGATGTTAATAAAACTATTTTAAATTCTAATATGTTTTTGAAGTAATTACAGGTCAAAAGAATCGGTGGATGCAAGCAAAAAGATTGCACATGAAGGAAGAAGTTTTGAAGACTTTAGTTTTTATTGTATCTTAGAATTTTTGTATGTCTCCAAACAAGTAAAACATAATCTAGGTGTTAAAATCAAAGTAGAGATAACTAGGATTCAGAATATCGTTCATTTACTCGGTTCTCAACTCAAAATCGACTCTTTCAAAACAAAGTCGCCTAGAGTAGATTGGATTTCTCTAATTGATTTACACTAATGATCTTTGGTACTTGCTCGGCACAGGTTTGGACCTAAGTTCCAAACTGTGAACATCAAGTACCGGTACTCATCATGAGTACCAGTATCAAGTGGTCACAATTTGTGAACTGGGTTTTTGCCTGGACCTTACAAGTACTGGTACTCATCATGAGTACCGGTACATGTAGGTCACAGGACCCAAGTCTGTGTGTTACAAGTACCGGTACTCACCATGAGTACCGGTACATGTAGATCACAGGACCCAAGACTGTGCGTCACAGGTACCGGTACTCACAATGAGTACCGATACCCAGTGATTTGGCTGTACTAACTGTATGTAGTCAATACTAGTACCAAGAGTTCAGTACCGGTACCAACTAACCGTTGTGACCAGTCTGAATGGCTAGTTTGCAATTAATCATATTTCTAATGTTCCTAATAAACCCCTAACGGCTAGAATTCATGGGAGAGGTGATTAATGGCCTATATAAGCACTCCTTGAGTGTTGTTTTAAACACATCTCTAAAAAAAGAATTATACTCTTGCCTACACCTTCAATTCTCAATTTTCAAGCTGAAAGAGAGTTTGTTTTGTTGCATACATTTCAAGGCATCTCACCATTTGCAACAAATCATCAAAGGGGATCGTATTTTTCTGTATTCAATTGATTGTTTTACGCCTTAGTTTTTCTCGTTAGATTTGGTTATACTTGTTATAAGATATATTCTTGTTGGAGACTTAGGAAATATTTGTAAGATTCTATTTACATTTTGCTTACACCTGTATCTTTATCTTTTTTTTATTTCTTGTAATTAGGTTGAGGTAACCAGTTAATTATCTCTAATATTAGTAAATTGATTCCCTCTGAGTTGAGGGAATCAGGTTAAAAATCCTAAGTCAGGAGACTTAGGTAGTGGAGTACCCAGGTGTGGGGAGCCACTATATATCTTGCGCCTTTGTTTTTGTGGTTTGTTTTGTCTTGCAATTTTTATTTCCCACACTATTCATCCCCCCTTCTAGTGTGCTTGTGATTTATAGATTCTACAGGTGGTATCAGAGCAGGTTGCAAGAAGAAGTGAAAATTCTCTTTCGCAATGGCATCTCCAGTAAAGCGCACCGAAGGATAGTCATCCACACGTCCTCCCTACTTTAATGGGACGGACTATGGATACTGGAAGAGGAGGATGCAAATCTTCCTCAATGCCATGGATGAGAACTCATGGATGTTTATCCAAGAGAAGTACATGGATCAGGAGCCATAAGAAGGAGTGGCATGGACGACCGAACAAAAGAAAAGGATCGTGGGAAATGCGAAAGTGATGAACGCACTCTATTGTGCATTATCAAGGGAAGAATTTAACCGTATCTCCGCATGCGAGTCAGTATATGAGATATGGAACACATTGCAAGTTACCTATGATGGTACGAGTAAAGTCAAAGAAACACATATTTCTATTCTAACAGAAAGCTATGAGTGTTTCAGGATGCAGAAAGGTGAAACAATCAAAGGGATGTACATAAGATTTGGAGAGATCGTGAATCCAATGAAGAATCTTGGAGTCAAGCTGAAGGAGGAACAGCTTGTAAGGAAAATCTTAAGGTCCCTTACAAGTGATTGGTCTCCAAAGACCACAGCCATCCAAGAGGCAAAAGATCTTTCTACTCTCTCCTTAGATGAGTTAATTGGAAGCCTCATGGCATATGAAGTTCAATTCGAAAATATGAAGAACAATGAAGAAAAATCCATAAGCAAGAAAAAGGAGCTTGCTTTCAAAGCTTTAAAGGAGGTATAAGACTTTGATGACTCAAATTCTGACGAAGAAGAAGTGCTTGCTCTTCTAACAAGAAGATTCGGAAGATTCATCCGAAAACAAGGTAAGAAAGTCAATAAATTTTCAAATGACTATTTGTTTTGAGTGCAAGAAGGGGCACGTACGAAAAGATTGTCCAATGATCAAGAAGAAGGAAGAAAAGAAGGACAAAGAACTTGATCGAAAGAAAAAGAAGATTTCAAGAAAGGCATACAAGGCAACCTGGGATGATAGTGATTCCGACATGGAATCGTCTTCCGAAAAATCTAAAGAAACAGAAGTTGCACATCTTTGCTTGATGGCAAACAACAACAACTCGGAAAATGAGGTAGATTCTAAAGTCACCTTTAATGAATTAGTACAAGCATATGAAGATTTATATAATAAGGCTAGAATGATTAAAAAGGAAAATAAGGTTTTGCATGGTAGTTATAGAACTCTAGAAATAGAGAAATCTTGTTTGGAAATAGAATTAGATATGTCCAAAGAAACTATCAATTACATGCAAAAATAGTAGAATTAGAAGATAGAACACTTTGAGGACACTTTGAATAATTTAAAAACAACAACTAGACTGAATACAGAATTTTGTAATAATTTAAAAGCTAAGTTTAATAATAAAAAGAATACACAAAATAAATCACATGCACCAAGACATGCATGGATTTATCAAAAGGTCAAGAATCCTAAGAATTATAGATCTAACACTAAAGTGATCTATAAACCTAAGGATTTGAAAGGTACTAACCATCAAGGACCCAAAAGAAAATGGGTACCTAAAATAGATTTAATAAATTGCCTTACAGGTGAAAAAGGACAAATGGATCCTAGACAGTGGGTGGTCCAAGCACATGACGGGACACTCCGACCTCTTTATCAAATGGACCAAAATCGAAGATGGAGGACACATCAGGCTGGGTGACAACAACCGTTGTCGCATTATTGGTGAAGGTACAATAGGAAATTCTTCTAAGCAGGTACGTAATGTTCTTTTAGTAGAAAACTTAAAACATAACCTGGTTAGTATTAGTCAAATATGTGATAATGGATGTGATGTTTTGTTCACTAAAGTTGGATTTAAAATATTAAAAGAAGGAACAAATATGGTTTTAATTGAAGGATTTAGATATGAAAATATCTATGCTCTTCACTTTTCAAAAGAGAAATATGTAAAATGTCTGCTTGCCTCCCATATTGAAGTAGATCTTTGGAACCATAAGTTCGGTCACATTAATCACAAACATCTTAATAGGATAGCCAAAAATGAGTTAGTAAGGGGCTTACCTAAACTAACTTATGAGAAGGATGTTTTGTGCAAGTTGTGATAACTTGAAAAAATGCACAAAGCCTCTTTTAAACCTAAAGACTTAGTTTCAACAACACGACCTTTAGAGTTGTTACACCTTGATCTATTTGGACCAACACGATTTGAAAGTCTAAATGGATCAAAATTTTTCCTAGTTATTGTTGATGACTTCTCTGGGTTCACTTGGGTCATCTTCTTGAAACATAAGGTTGACTCATTTAATTCCTTCGTAAGTCTTACTCGAAGACTTCAAAAGGAAAAATCATCCTCTATTCTTAGATTTAAGACTGATCATGGGGGTGAATTTGAAAATGAAAAATTTTCAAGTTTTTGTTTCAATTCTGGCATAGCCCATGAATTTTCATTTCCTCAGGCTCCATCTCAAAATGGTGTTGTAGAGCGCAAGAATTGCACTCTACAAGAATGCGCCCGAACTTTGCTCTTGGAGTTTGGGCTTCAAAAATATTTCTGGGCAGAAGCCATTAATACGGCATGTTATGTTCTAAATAGAACACTTTTAAGGCCTATTATTAAGGAAACTCCATATGAGCTTTATTATGAGAAGTCTCCTAGGATATCATATTTTAGGTCATTTGGAAGTAGATGTTATTTATTAAACACTCATGACCGGCTTGATAAGTTTGATGCTAAAGGTGATGAAGGCATTTTTATTGGCTATTCAACAAGAAGCAAAGCTTATCGAGTCTTTAATTAAAGGACTTTTGTCATTGAAGAATCCCTACATGTTTCATTTGATGAAACAAACTTAGGTGAACTGGAATAGGATCATTTAGATTCTGATGATGAAGATACTCCCTTCATTGATATATCAAAAATAGAAGATTCATGAAATGTACATGATCGTCCAAAAAAATGGGTATACCATAAGGATCACCCTCAAGAATAGATTATTGGTGATATTGAACAAGGTGTAAAAACCCAATCTCACTTTAGAGCTGATTTTGTCCTTAATGCTTTTGTTTCACAACTTGAACCCAAGAAAGTTGATGAGGCATTAAAGGATGAATCATGGGTTGTAGCTTTGTAGGAGGAGCTACTCCAATTTACTAGGAACAATGTATGGAACTTGGTACCTGCTCTTGAGGGTAATTCCATCATTGGAACCAAGTGAGTGTTCCGAAATAAATTGGATGAATCTGGTTCAGTGATCAGGAATAAAGCCAAACTTGTAGCTCAAGGCTATATCCAACAGGACGGTATTGACTTTGATGAGACATATGCTCCTGTTGCTCGCTTGGAGTCCATACAGATGCTACTTGCCTTTGCAAGTGCAAAGGACTTTAAGTTATATCAAATGAATGTCAAGAGCACTTTTCTTAATGGTTATATTAAGGAAGAAGTTTACGTTCATCAGCCTCCTGGGTCCGAGGACCCAGCACACCTAGAGCATGTATACAAGCTCAAGAAGGCATTATATGGACTTAAGCAAGCTCCCAGGGCCTGGTATGATAGGCTTAGGACCTTTCTTCTTCAGTACGATTTTAGAATTGGAGTTGTTGATTCAACTCTTTTTGTAAAAGAAGAAGGTAATGACATCTTATTGGTTCAAATATATGTCGACGATATTATATTTGGATCAAATAAGGAGTCCCTATGTCAACATTTCTGTGCGACTATGAAGACTGAGTTTGAAATGAGTATGATGAGTGAACTTAGATTCTTTTTAGGACTCCAAATTCAACAATTAACAAGAATTTACATTAGTTAAACAAAATATGTTCTTGAAATTCTCAAGAAATTTGACTTTGAAAATGTAAATGGCAAAGAGACTCCGATTGCTCTATCTACTTCTCTTGGTGAAGATTTATCCGGCAAGAGGGTAGATGAAAAGAAATACCGGGGAATGATAGGTTCACTACTGTATTTCACAACTTCTAGACCTGATATTCTTTTTGCTACATGTTTATGTGAGAGATTCCAGTCCGAACCCAAGGAATCTCATTTTAATGCAGTAAAAAGAATATTTAGATACCTAAGCAACACAAAAGACCTTGATCTTTTCTATCCTAAAGCATAATCGTTAGATCTATTATCCTATAGTGATGCAAACTATGCAGGGAGTCGGACAGACCGAAAGAGTACTAGCAGCACATGTCATTTTATTGGAGAATCTCAAGTCTCATGGTTCTCTAAGAAGCAGACTTGTGTTTCACTTTCTACGACTGAAGTAGAGTATATTGCAGCTTCACTTGCTTGCTCTTAGGTCATTTGGATGTGACAGACTTTGTTTGACTTTGGATTGATTTTTGCATAATCCAAGATATTATGTGATAATACAAGTGCAATAAATCTATCCCAAAATCTGATACATCATTCACGCACCAAACATATAGACATTAGACATCATTTCCTCAGAGATAATGTTCTTCAAGGCTCCATTCAATTAGAATTCATTGACACTCAAAATCAATTGCCAGACATCTTTACAAAACCTCTTGCAGCAGAGAGATTCTGCTTTATAAGGAGAAAATTAGAACTTTGTAGAATAAAAGAGATTCTAATCTAACATTTTGTTTGATATAAACTTTGTTTGTATTTATGAAATTCTTAAGGGCTTTCTTGCAAATTACCCATGCTTACTAAAAGAGGGGTAAATTGTAATATTTCCATATGTATAGAAATACCAGGGTGTTATTTGCAATTTGATTGGTTAACTTATGTTGTTGATCACATTATTTTTTCAACACCTAAGTTGTCAATTTTTCTTCTCTCAACCACTTAAGTGGTCATGTGAGAAGCACATGACCCATCCCATATAAAAGAGGTCAAGTGCAAACACTTGCCTCATTTCTTCACAACCAAACCCTAGTTCCACCATAAGTCTCTCAAGACCTTGCAAAGAAGAAGAATCATCTCCAATCTTCATACCCTAGGTACATTCTTCTCTTCTCATCAAATCTTATTTCCTTGAGTCGTTCTACATCATGATTTTTTGTTTCCTTGACGTCATTTCTGTCTGCTGCAATATGTTTTCATCGGGTACCAGATGGTACCGGTACCCATCATTGGTACTGATATTCGCTGGGCGCAGCAGTGCCTGCTTTAGAGAGCAGGTATCAGTACTGAAGATGAGTACCGATACTAGCTCGTATTTCTGGTTGGGACAAAAACCAACTAGTACCGGCACCAATCACCGATACCAGTACATGCAGGCTTAATGTGTTGTTACTTGAACACATGATCTTTATCTCTAATTGGATTTCTATTTCATGTTGTTGTATGTTTTTAGATGGCACCAAAATCTAAAAGTAAGGGAAAAGCACCTCAAGATGCATTCCTCAAGTTTTGCATCAATGAGGATGCTAAATCAAAATTTGATTGGTATAAAGGCCAAAAACTTCATCACTGTAGGCCTATTGAGTGGAAAGATTTTTCTCTACAAATCTATGAGTTCACTACCTATCTTTCCAAACAGCATCTTATGCATTTCTTTGATGAGTCACTTTTTGCTGATGTTCCTGGAGTTTACCCTAACGTTAATTGTCTATTTTTTTGCTAATCTCCAAGAACAAGAAAATCGCGGCCATCTTGTCTTAACATCCAAAGCCTTTGGTCAAAAAATCACCATTACTCCTAAATTTTTATCAACCATCACCCAATGCCCCAATGAAGGTCATCCTTTTAACACACTTAAGGAGCAATTTCCTACTCACAAAATTCATGAAACTCTATTGCTTCCCAATTGCCAGGGCAAAGCATTGGTTGCCCCCAACATGAATCTTTTTGCTCGTTTTCTTTCCGTATCTTAGCATGGAATTTAAGGGCTAAAAATTTGGATTTTGACAAAATTCCCGTTGACATTTTACCCTTAATCTATGCTATCATTACAGGATTTCTGATCAATTGGAACACAGTTTTCATTCACTTTCTTAGACCTCATTACCATGCATTGGCTTTACCTCTAGATATCTTGGTGTCTCACATATTTCATAAAAATAAAATTGACCTTTCTAATTTCATTCCTCTTAGCAAAGTTTCTATTTCAAATGGACCACTATCTGGAAAATGGGAGTGAAACCCGCTAAAGAGGAATCTACTAGTGATGATGAAGAAGATGAAGTTGATCCAACTGCTCAATCTTCTTCTCATCCACCTCCTGAATCATCTTCGGCTTTTGTCCCCATTACCTATCCCTTTCTAGAAATCGAAACTCCTTGGAGGAACCTATCTCATGAGTCTGGCACTGATCCTTACATGATCAACACTTTCTATTACATTTGCCAAAATTTAACCAATTTGAATTTTGCCTTCTGACACATGGAACACAAATTTCATGATCTTTCTATGTCTCTTGAGTCTTCCTATGATGCATCTTCCACTCAACAAACCAAACAAAGGAAGCGGACTCAACCAAAAGTGTCGAGTCGATTGTTCGCTTTTAAAGTCATTTGTAGTTTTATGTGGTTGAAAAATCGACTAATCAACAATTAATATAACCACTCAATTAGGAGTGGGTCGTATCCACAGGGAGGCAATGATGCAATAATATCTCAATTATTTCATATTCGTTCAAACTCGTGAGAAATCCGTAGTCAAATCTGACATGAAATGCAACGGAAAGAAGATGCTCAATATCTTGAAAAAATAGGGGTAGATGTGCAATTTTTCCTCACTGAAATATTCAATAAACATGTGATGATTTAATGCAATTTTCCATTGACATGTATTAAAGAAAATTTGTGCACATTTAAATCCCAAAACCAATGTCAAACAATGTTAATTACAAAAGCCACGCAATTGTAAGAGAGCTTGAGTATGAAGTTCTAAATTTTACCATAATAAAATATTCATAAACCAAAATTATTTTTCTTGGCAATGGCATGAAATGTAATAACTAATTAAGTCCAAAATAGAGGATTTTACCTCTCTCCTCCTCGTGATCGGGAGAGAGGTTCAATCAAGGAGAGGTTCACATAGGCGGTTGGCTGAAGTGAGGCTGTCGTGGTGGTGGCAGCCGCACGTCGAGCGGTGGCCGGAGCCAGCCTGCCGGAGCTCCTGTGAGGTGGGTTGCGCCGGTGGCTGCACCTGCTGGAGGAAGCACAGATGGGCGTGTGTGGAGGTTGCTGCAGGTGGTGCGCGCGGAGGTTGCCATTACGCGCACTGAGCCCGCACGCACTGCTGGAGGCACTGCAAATGGCGGGGGGCACTGCAGGCGGAAAGCGGAAAGAAGAATGCACGTCAGAGTGGGCGTATTGTAGGCTGGAGGCGGGTGTGTGCTGAAGTGCTGGCGGGCTTGGCGTTGCAGGTGGTGCGCACGCAGAGAAGAACACACGCCTGCTGGAGGCGGTGTGTACGCTCGCAGGTGAGGAGTTGGTGGCTGGTGCTGTAGGGTGCGCGTGTGGAGGCGGATGCTACTGCAGGCGATGCACGGTCTGCAGGCACGTTGGAAGTGAAGCGCAGCAAGGGTGGTTACTGCTGCAGGCTCGATAGGCGTTGGAAGCTGGAGGTGATGCGGGTGTGAGGTGGAGGTGAGGTGCAAGTATGCACGCGGAAGGTGCTAGAGGTGAAGTGCATGCGTGGGTTGGCGGTCTTGTGCAGCTGGAGGGGATGCTGCAGGAGGTAGTTGATAGTGAAATACGAGTGATTTGTAAAAGCGGGTTTTTAACATCGTTGTAACACACGAATCCGCTTTTGCTTTTAAATTTATATCCTAGATAGGGGAGTATCTAGGGTCGTCCAAGGCGGCAAAAATTGCAATTCAATTCTCTTGCTAAAAACTCATCTCAACTTTCTTTTTGGTATTTTAAATATGTAATTTTTTTTTGTTTTGAAAAGACGAGGGCAAAATGCGAATTGTAACGGAAAGTACTAACACCTACAATTGCTTAACTAAAACTTAAAAGATAGAAATATCTTCTTCCTAAGCTCACTCTAGGCAAGTGGAGGCCAAGAGTAATTAGGAAGAAGAGATGAAACAAGTGCTAGAACCAAAAGTAACAATTGCAATAAAATGCTAAAAGAAGGCAATTTAATTGACTAGAATTAGCGTTCTTTTCAAGGACAAGTAGAGGAATGCTTCTACTAGAACTAAACAAATTTAAAAGCAATAAAAGAAACACTAATCCTCTTGCAAAAATGGTGAAGAAGGGAGTCTTCTTGCTCCAAGCCTAGCTGCTCCTTGGCTTGAAAAGAGGGCCTCCTTCTTCTCCTTCCTTGAGAGCTCCTCCAAGGTGGAAGCTACCACCTTCAATGTTCTTTCCAAGGGGTGGGCATGCACCACCCTCAAAGGCTCCTCCAAGGTGGCATGGACCACCTTCAAAATCTCCTCCAAAGATCTTCCTTGCCTGGCTTCTCCTGTGGCTGGCGTGACTCAAAAGAGAAGGGAAGAGGGGAAGGCACCAAGGGGATAGAATATCCCCTTAATCTTCTTCTTCTTCTTCTTCTCTCTCGGATGTGGGATTCTAGGTGGAATATGAGAGTAAATTTGCTAGCCAAGGATGCCTTGAATGGTGGTGGGTAGTGGTCATTTTATAGGGTAGGATGGGGGGTTAAGGTGCCCTTGAAATGGACGGCTAGGATGGAATGATGGAGGTGGTTGGTGATCCTATGGCCAACGGTATTTGGCGCCAACCCAAGGGGTGTTAAAGGGGGTGGTTACGGTGGTGTTGGTGGCTTTTGGTGGTGGAGAGACACCACCAATTTGGCACCAACCTAGGGTCTTCTAGAAGGGGGGTTAGGTGGATGGTGGAGATGGATTTAAGGAAAGGTGTATGGTGGAGATGAAGGGGGTTTTTGGAGGGAAAAGTGGCGCCATCAAGGGGGTGGTTAGGGTGGTTTTGGCACCACTTTTAGGTGTCTTTTGGAGGTGGTGGGTAGGCTAGGTTGGTGCCAAGTAGGTTAGCTTATGTGGAGCTTAGGTGGAGCTGGTTGGCTGGAGTTGTTAAGTGGGTTTTTGGGGTGGTACAAGCCAAGGAAGTTGGAGCATAGCTAAGCTAAGCTAGCTTAGCTAATGGAGGAGTGGAGGAGAAGGTGTTGGAGCTAGGGTTTGGAGGGAGGAGCTGAGGAGGAGAAGTCTGGAGCTGAAACTGGAGCTGGCTGCTGCTGAAGAGGCTGGCATGGAGCTACTCTAGCTGGCTTAGATTGCTTGTTCTTTGCTAGCTGCTAGGCCAAGCTAAAGTGTGCTAGCTTCTACCATATTGAGCTGAGGTGAGCTAGGTCTATTGCTCCCGGGGAGGATCAAGCTAGTTGAGGCAACTAAGGTAGCTTCGCTCAACTGAGTTGAGCTAAGCTGAGTCCCCGGGAGCTGGACTTGAGCTTCCTAAGCTGGGATGAGTCCTTCTTCAGCTGGATGGAGTTGAGTGGAGCTGGATGTAGCTAGATCTGAGCTGGGGTGAACTCCTGTCAACTCAGCTGAGCTAGCTAGAGCTCCCTTTGGACTAGTAGGAGATGAGATAAGCTAGACTCAGCTAAGTTGAGCTGGATCTGAGCTATCTTAAGCTAGGGTGAGCTAAGATGAACTCTCTTGAGCTGCCATTTAGCTGAGATTAGCTAAATGGAGCTGGGATGAGCTAACCCTAGTTCAAGTGAGCTAGGTTCCAGCTGTGGCGAGCTGGATCAAGCTGAGTTCCAGCTAGTCTGAGCTTCTCCTTCACCATTTGCCTTGTTGAGTGCTAGGGTTTTAGGGATCTGTATATCTGTTCATCCCTAACACTCACAAAAACATATCAAAAAGATAATAAAAAATGCATTGCATGCCTAACCTATTTTATGCCTGGATGCAACCCAAGAACCCATTTGCAGAGTAAAATCCTAAGAGCTAGGTTTGTTTTAATGCATAAGAATGATGATAAACTGGCGTTTATCACACCCCCATGGTTATCTTTTGCTAGTCTCTTAGCAAAACTTTAATTTTTTGGTAAACGGAATTTTTGGGAAATCTATTTTTTTCGCCTTTTGAGGAGAAAAAGAGATTAAGGGACCTTGGTAGATTAAAACACAGGAGGTACGGGATTTGTTAAAGATAAACATTGGGATTTATTTTTGGATCCAACCATTAGACAGAACAGGATCAATATATCCTCCAGAAAATTCGCAGATTAGCCCCTTGTTAATTCAGATGACTTGAAATGTTTGTTTTTAGGATTTTTCTGGCTCATGAATCTGATTCGCAACTTGCAAAATCCTTTAAAACCTTGTGTCTGTGCTTGTGAAAAGCCAACATTTATAAGGGCGTGTTAATTTATTTATTATTACTTTTTTTTCTCCCCCATGCTTATTTTTAGCTTAGTCTTACAACAGATGTGTCGGGATCATCAATCACGTTACCATTCCTCGAAGGGGCTCTGGCACCAGTACTTTGGGATAACACTGTCCATGACACCACCCAGGAGCTCACAACCCCAAAACACGATGCGGTGTAAAGGGGCGCTCCAAGCAAACTCAAGCTCTTGCTCCAACACTATAGGTAGAGCACCGTCCAAGACACTTGAGCTGCTAAAATGCACTTTAATGCTCCATCTAAAGATATGAAATATAGATATGGAGCAGCGTCGAGGTGGTAACATGTTGACATCGCATCCTAAAAGGAGACATTTTCCTCCTTCTCGGCGGTGGGAACTCAAACCAATGATTTGCTTCAGACTTTTACTAAGTCCAAACAAGGGAGTTTTTTAAATTTTTAGTTATTTTTAAGTGTTAGCTTGTGTGTGAAGAGTGACACAAGAAGTTTCTCAAGACATACAAGTTTTTGAACTAGAAGCTAAGTCAAATACTTTCCACATTACAAAATAGGATTAAGTCACCTGAACTATCATGAGTTCAGGTGGAATTTTAGAGAAGGATATCTGATCTAGTCTAAAATAGACTCTGAAATTCTAATGATCAAATCTGCATCCTCATCCTTTGTTTGTTAAAGATTAAATCCCATTGTACCAAAAGAGAGTTTTTCAACCTTAGTCCTGAAAAAAATTTTTTCCTCAAAAAGTTTTTCATCAATTTTTTTTTTGGGTATGCAAGTAGGAAATAATTAAAGAAAAATGCATGTTTTAGGTTTTGAACATCCTAAGTCGATCGTTAAAATTAAAAACACCCCCCCATACTTAAAATATGCCATGTCCTCATGCATTAGGAGGGAAAAGGGATCACCTTAGTGAAGAATGGTCGGGTTTAGGAAGATCAAAACCTGGCAAAAGAAAGAAAAAGAAAAAGAAAAGAAAGCAGGAAAAAATGATGGGTTACCTCCCATCCAGTGCTATCTTTTACGCCATTCAGCCGGGCGTGATGTGCATTAGTGATCAAGGGTGGCTGGCTCAGTAAAATTAAAAGATTCAGACGGAATTTTAGGTGTATGATCAAAATAGGCCTTTAAACGTTGGCCATTGACTTGAAATGTCAAATTAGTTTTCGAATCAGAAAGGTCAACAGCACCGTATGGATATGTTTTATGGACAATAAAGGGGCCGGTCCATTTAGATTTTAATTTGCCAGGAAAAAGATGTAATCTTGCATCGAAAAGCCAAACACGCTGATTAACGTCAAAGTGTTTCCGAACAATATATTTATCGTGAAATTTCTTTGTTCGGTCTTTATAAATCCTTGCATTTTCATAGGAAAAATTACATAATTCTTCCAATTCAGTTAATTGTAATTTTCTATGGTTACCGACGTCAGATAAATCCATATTGAGTTATTTTATTACCCAAAAAGCCCTATGTTCTAATTCTACTGGGAGATGGCATTCCTTCCCAAAAATCAGACGAAAGGGAGACATGCCAAGCGGAGTTTCAAAAGTGGTACGGTAGCCCATAAAGCGTCATCCAATTTGGTGGACCAATCTTTACGGTTGGGCCTAACCGTCTTTTGTAAAATATTTTTAATTTCCTGATTAGAAACTTCAGCCTGACCATTTGTTTGGGGGTGATAGGGTGTGGAAATTTTATGATTAACCCCATATTTAGAAAGAAGGTGACAGAATTGTGAGTGGGTGAAATGTGAGCCTCCATCACTGATAATGGCTTTTGGTATGCTGAATCTTGAGAAAACATTTTTCTTAAGAAATTCGACAACCACACGGTGATCACTAGTACAGGTGGGTATTACTTCTATCCATTTAGAAACATAGTCGACTGTGACTAATATATATAAATACCCACCAGAGTTGATGAACGGTCCCATGAAGTCGATGCCCCAAACATCAAAAATTTCAACCTCTAAAATAGGATTAAGGGGCATCATATCCTTCCGAGTCATGTTGCCGATGCTCTGGCAACACACACAGGACCGAACAAAGTCATGAGCATCTTTGTGCAAGCTGAGCCAATAAAATCCCGAATTAAGGATTTTAGCTGTAGTTTTCTTGCCCGAAAAATGTCTGCCACAAGCCATTGAGTGACAATGTGTCAAGATATCATGGATTTCAAAATCGGGGACACATCGTCGAATGACCTGATCGGCACAAATGCGGAAAAGGTCGAGCTCCTCCTAAAAATAATATTTAATATCAGCAAAGAACTTATCCCATTTTGTTTTTGGCCAATCAGCGGGGATTTGTTCTGTTGCTAAGTAGTTTGCGATGGGTGCAAACCAAGGGAGGGTTGTAGCAGCTAAAATGCTTTCATTGGGGAACTGATCTGGTGGGGTCATTATGTCATTCGTCATAAGACGAGAGAGATGGTCGGCACTACATTATGCAATCCCACCTTATCCTTGATTTCTAGGTCAAATTCCTGGAGCAGTAGAATCCAACGGATAAGGTGGGGTTTTGCATCTTTCTTTGTTAGCAAATATTTAATTGCTCAGTGGTCGGTATAAATAGTGACATGTGACCGCAACAGATAAGATCTAAATTTTTCTAAGGCAAATACAATGGCAAGAAGTTCCTTTTCAGTAACCGTGTAATTCCATCATCAAGGGTTTTGCTAGCATAATAGATCACAACGGGCTTCTTGCCAATTCTTTGCCCTAGAATGGCCCCTACAACAAAATCTGAGGCATCTGTCATTAATTCAAAGGGACTATTCCAATCAGGTCCCTACAATATTGGTGCCTCAGTAACCTCTTTCTTCAACCTCAAAAAACTCTCCAGGCACTTATTATTAAAATTAAATGGCTGGTCTTTAGTGAGAAGTTGACTTAAGGGCTTGGAGATTTGGGAAAAATTTTGTATGAATCAACGGTAGAAACCCACATGACCCAAAAAGGATTTGATCTGTTTGAGAGTAGTGGGCGGTGGGAGCTTAGATATAGCATCTATTTTTGCTTTATCTACCGTGATTCCTTGTTTTGAAATAACATGACCCAAGACAATACCTTCTTGGACCATGAAATGAATTTTTTCCCAGCTGAGGACCAGATTAACTTCTATGCACTTTTGGAGAGTTCTTTCAAGATTTTTGAGACAATGGTCAAAAGAATCTCCAAAAATAGAGAAGTCATCCATAAAGACTTCTAAACATTCACCTACCAGGTCTAAAAAAATTGCAAGCATGCACCTTTGAAAAGTCACAGGTGCGTTGCAAAGATCGAAGGGCATTCTTTGGAAAGCAAAGGTTCCGAAGGGGTAGGTGAAAGTTGTTTTGTCCTGGTCCTCAGGATGAACCGCTACTTGATTATAGTCGGAATAACCATCCAAAAAATAATAAAAATCCCATTCGACTAACCGCTCCAAGATTTGATCAATAAAAGGGAGCGGGAAATGATCCTTCTTGGTGGCGGTGTTTAATTTTCGGTAATCGATACACACGCGCCAAGAAGAAGCAGTTCAAGTGGCTACATTTTCCCCATTATCATTAGTGACAACTATTAGTCCAGGCTTTTTGCGGACAACTTGTGTTGGACTAACCCAGGAGCTGTCAGAAATGGGGTGGATGATATCAGCATCCAACCACTTAATAATCTCCTTTTTTACCACCTCTTGCATAATAGGATTCAAGTGCCTTTGTGGTTGGCGGGAGGGGCGAGAATTGTCCTCTAAATATATACGATGCGTACAATAGCATGGATGAATACCTTTAAGATCAGAAAGGGTCCAGCCAATTGCTTTCCGATATTTACTCAAAACCTAGAGGAGTTTGTGCTCTTGTGCCCTGGTGAGTCCAGAATTTATAATCAAGGGCAGGGTCTGATTTGGACCCAGGAAGATGTATTTAAGGGAGTCGGGCAAAGGTTTTAATTCCAATTGTGGGCTCAGCTCTAAAAGATTTTCTGCTTTGTGGGTTAGAGGTGAGGTTAGAGTGAAAGGGTCAGCTGGAATGTTAGCTGGATGTGTGGTTGGGGTGGAAGGGTGAGAAAAAGTAGATTGTTCAGGAACCATATTTACAGCAAAACAGGAACCTAAATGGGAAATTTGCAAAGTTTCCTCCACAATGTTTTCTATTTCTGAATCCGAATCATTAAAGAAATCTGGTTCTTGGAACCGCCTAGAAGCTTGAAAAATGTCTAGGGTTATAGATTCACCGCCACACATGATCTTCATCTTTCCAGAATCACAATCAATATTGGCGCGAGCGGTGGCTAAGAATGGTCTTCCAAGAATAATGGGGGCAAACTTAAGTGCTTCAGGTACCTCTATGTCCAAGACTAAAAAGTCTACTGCAAATGGACAATTTTTTACCCAGACAAGAACATCTTCAACAATTCCCCTTGGTTTAATCGTAGATCGGTCGACTAATTGGAGAGTAACCTCAATAGGCTTCAATTCACTGATCTTAAATTCCTCAAAAACAACTGTGGGGATAAGATTAATTGAGGCACCAAGATCCAACAAAACATGATCAAATGAGGTATCATTAATGATAACTTGGATTAGGGGGGTGCCGGGATCTTTTCTCTTAAGAGGCAGTCGGCTCTGCACAACTAAGCTGACTGTCTCTGGAAGAATTACCTTTCCTAAATTTTTGGGCTGCCTTTTCGGAGTACATAAATCTTTTAAAAATTTTGCATAGGCAGGGATATACTTAATGGCATCTAGGAGAGGGATATTAATTTCTACTTGCCCAAATAAATCCATTAGTTCCTTCTTAGTGGGCTGTGATTTTGTCTTTTTCTTTTTTGAAGAGTGGAGGGCTTGTGGAATGGAGCAGGGTTGCCCTGTTTTGCATGAATTGGTTCCTGAACAATAGGAGGGGAAGAGTTAATCTGTGTGTCATTAGAGCAGGTTTCTTTAATAGGAAGGGTATTGTGAGTGGTTTTCCCATTCCTCAAGGTAACTGCATTTGCAGTCTGGTTGTTTCTAGGATGAGGATGGGGGGCCTGGCTGTTATTGAAACCTGGCAGATACTGAGGTGCTGCCTGAATGGGTTGACTGGGATATCCACCTTGGAATTGATTCCTTTGATTATTTGGGTTGGGCATGGGTTGGAAGGTAAATTCCCAATAGGTCGATGATCAGGAGTAACCTTAACTTGGTGTTGCAAGTTGGTAATCATGCGGGTTACTTCTGTCATTTGAGTCTGCATTCCTTGCAGGGTTTTCATGACCTGATTATTAATATCATCCTGGGATGGTCCAAGTTGATACATAGGTTTCCCATAATTCCCAAAATAGTTTTGTTTGGGAAAAGGAATCGGATTCGGGTTTTTCTATGAGTGATTCGGGTTAGTCATCCAGTTTTGATTGGAAGTGTTGGAGGGGTTTCTAAATTGCTCCTGGAGAGCATAAATATTTTCGGAGGTGGGATCAAAAATATTTTGATCAAAATTCCCAGTCAAATCTTGTAGGAAATCAGCTAGAAATTGCTGGCCAGCAGATGTGGCATCAATATTGTGTAGATTTTCTCTTCGGAGAATGTGTGGGGGGTTAGTGTGTGGAGAGTGGTGATTAGCCCATAGTTGTGGGCTATTTAAGTATTTAAGTGCCTAGACATTAGGTTAATTCTAACATTTATTTAGCATAAATTAGGATGTAAATAGATTAATTCATATTTTTAATTTAATTACATAATCCATGCATTGCATTCATATTGTAAATGTATTTAGAATTAGCTTAGAATGGCATTCATTTAATTAGTTAACCAATTAGGTACATTGTTTTAGTTAACATAAAAGTTGAGGGTTTGTATATAAATAACCATAATATTTTAATAATATCCTTTATTCTTCTTCTCAGCATCGGCTTGGCTGCCGCTGCAATGCCTTCGATCGCACTAAAAGCACATTCATCGATCAATGGAGAAGGTGGATCTGTTCTCGCCTCTCCATTCAAATTTGTGTAGGCAGCAACAAAAGGGGGAGAGAGGATGCTGAGCGGGAGAGGCCGCCACCACCGACCCACCAATGTGCAGAGAGTTCTCTCTTCCATTCCACACCGCCGGCCTCAACCGCGGCGACAACCCTCCATCACCGTGGGCATGTGGTGTGATAGGCCACACCGCCATCCCGAGGTCGTTCACATTACCGTGAGCACCTCGCCGTGCACCTTCCTTGCCGTCGTCATCAACAACCACCGTCGTTGCAATCATCTTCTCAGTCAGTTAAGACGTCCGGGAAATTTTTCGGATGTTTGAAGCCCACCCCCTACTCCAGCAGCAACCATCGTCCGCCCACTTCACCTCCAGCACCTGAACCGCAACCCTTTCCCGCTCACTCCACGTCCACTCGCACGCCCTCCAGCCGCACGCAAGGCGGGCACAACCTCCACCGCACCTACACCTCCTGCGCCTGAGTGTCTCACCGCTCACGCCCGCAGCACCACCCCCGCGCCTGCAGCCTTCATCCGTGTGCCCTTCAGCCTTCGTTCACACCCACGCTCACCACCAACAGAGCGTGCACCCACGCCTGCAGCAACCGCGTGCACCGCCAAGAGTGTGCACCCACGCCTCCAGCCAACGTATAGTACCAGCTGCAGTGCGCACCCACGCCTGTAGCAGTCCTCTCGTGCCCTCCAGCAAGCACACAGCAGTCCTCCCGTGCCCTCTCGCCAGCGCGCACCCACCTGCAACGCGCGCACCGCCCGCCAACAATAGCTGCAGCACCGCTTGCAACCATCTCCGTCGGAGCTCCGTCCGGCCAGCTCTAGCCATCGAGCGACACGTCGCCACCACCGCTTCGAAGCCCTCGGTCCGAGGAACTTCCTCCGAGCTTCCCGCGTCCGGCCATCCACTCCTCGTCGTGCACAGCCAAGGGGAATAAATCCCCTATTTTGCTACAGTAACATGGCCATTAATAATTACATTTTCTACCATTGTCAATTTTTAATGATATTTTATTGATTCTGCATTGCGACAAATATCCTCTAGTTATTCAGAATTGCAATTTCAGCATGATTTCTTGATTCAACCTTAATCTGAAGGCAATTTTGACTTGATTCTTGTCGAAACTAACTACGAACAAATGTTTTCAACTGGTGCGAATTTAAATAAATTATTGCCTCCCTGTGGATACGACCCGCTCTTCTACGAGTGGTTATTTCTTTTGAAATATTGATTAGTCGATTTTTCCACCACATAAAACTGCAAATGACTTTAAAGCGAACAATCGACTCATCAAGTGGACGTGTGGAGCTTGTTTGTTTATGAGCTTTTCTTCCATTTTCTTTTGGTGAATTTACATTTGGTCCAGTCGTTGAGCTAACATATATAAATCATCATGCGTGACTGGAACAGAGGTGGATTTGGAGTCAATTTCATGGACTCCGTGTTTAGGGTTTTGTGATCTGCCAAAAGTGTACATTGAAGTCATGTTAATTGAATTTTCACTCATTTATTCAAAGAGAAGATATGCACTTTCGACGTCTTTGTTAAGAAAATTGCCCCCACATGAGGCATCCACAAGTCGTTTCAATTGATCTTCTAATCCATGATAGAAGATCTGCACTAACTGCCATTGTGGAATTTCATGGTGGGGACAACTTCTTAGAAGTTCCTGAAATCTTTCCCAGGCTTCGTGGAGGGGTTCACTAATTTTTTGTTGAAAGGTCGTTATGGATCTTCTTAATGCATTCGTTCGACCGATCAGAAAATTTTTTTTAAGAAAAGCTCTTTTGAATTGGGGCCAGGTGGTAATAGGGCACCCAACCGTTCTAAACCAATGTGATGCTTTGCCTTTAAGAGAGAGAGGAAAGAGTCTCATTACCACACGTCTTCCTGCACATTGCAGGAACGAGTGGTTTGAGCGAGGATAGTTAATTCCTCGAGATGACAAAAAGGGTCCTCTCTTGGAAGACCATGAAAATGCTTGATAAGGCTTAGAATGGCTGGTTTGATCTCGAAATCCCCTTGTGGTATGACCACCCCTAGTCTTTCCTCATAATTGGAAGGATCATAGAAATCCTTAAGAGTTACGACAAGCTGTTGGCTGGGTGGTGGATTTTGTCCTTGATTAGCTAGGTTCGTGACAGTCTTAGCTAGATCTTCTTGATTTTGTTGTAGTCAAGCCAAATGGTCGACCATTAATAAAAAGGGATTTGTATTTTGGGTTATAATTGGAAGGCCACCTGGCCCTGCTGGTATTTCTGGTTGCTCCAAGTTAGGAAGGTGAGGGAGGCTGAAGTCAGCTTGTGGGTCAGCTGATGGGTTAGAAGTGGAAGTAGAATTTTTTTGACGGCTTCCTGGGTTTTCCATTTTTTTAGAAGAGGAGGGGGAAGAAAACAATGATTTCCTGCTACAGGGGGCGAAATCAGATGGTCCCTCAAGGTGTGATTTTTGGGACCGTCGCCCGTGCATGCACTACTTGGAAGAATTGGAGGGGAGGAGAAGAGAAAGAGATGAGAGAAAGTGTGCAATTCAAACAAACAAAACTAGACCTAACTTAAATGCGACTCCCTAATAATAAACCTAAGACTTGGTCTATGTAGGAAATAAGTAGTCAATAGTGAATAGCTGTTCTGTCAACAAATCTAGCCAAGTTGCTTAAAGGGAGGTTTGGGCCCAAATGTTTCCCAGGGAAAACCCCAGGTGCTTGTACAAACTCACGCCTGGTCGTTTGACATGGCCCCTCAGCATGAACACCAGATATAGATGACAAAATTGGTACTAACTAAAGAAAACTTAAGACCTAGATAGCAAGCCAAAGTTGATGAAGCCTTAGGGGTCAAGTTGCTACAAGTTTTAATTAGGTCTAGGATACTACAGTGCACACGGAATGTGGAGGGCATTAATTGGGTTGTTGCCCTGTTATTTCAATTTTTTGTGTGTGTGAAGGAATTGGAGAGTGGCTCCAATGAAAATAAAGTTGTCACACAATTTTTTTTTGTATTTATGTCTTTTAGGATTCAATTTAATTGAATGTGTTTTAGGGTTTCTCTAGTTAAATTTTAAAACAAGTTTGGAAATCCACAATCAAAGGAAAGCAAGTTGTATGGGTGATTGTATATTTCCTTTAAATTGAGTCTTTGAAAAGAAAGAAGGAAACCCTAAGCCAATTGTCCCTAAGATAGAAATTTAACTACCAATGAGTTATTTTTAGGCTTTCTGAATAGATAGTGGTCCAATCAATGCAACCAACACCACTACCTTGAGTGAAATCAAACAAGGATTATAGAAAAGATTTTTGTAAGATTTTAGGAATTTGTTTGATAATTGTTTCGAATTTTTAATTGTACTGGTGTCAAAGTCCAGAAATGATACCTGTGGGTATTGTGGACTTTTCAGTATTACCACCGACCTCAGAAAATTTTTGTGATTTTATGTAATGTGTAAAATTTCACAAGGATTCCAGCAAGCTAAATTTCACAAAAATTGGATGAGTATAAAAATTGTAAAAATTCGTGGACAGTAGCAAAATAGGAAGATTAAAGGGTGTGACCCCTCTGCAATCCATGAACTTTTAAAAATTAAATACAAATCCATTGTTCTGAAATTTGGAACAGATGTTCCTAACTTAATTGGAAATAACTGTATGAAATTTTATGATTTTAGGAGGCCTGTGGTATTAGGAATTGATTTTTCAAGTCTGGATAGAAATTTGGACCCGAAAAATAGAACACCAATACTTGCAATGGAGTGGTGCTAAAGAAGCATTCAAGCAAACAATGGATTTTAAAATGCACCACTCCACTTAATCAAGTTGTTTGGGATCATGAAAGCCAAGTTTAATATGTTTTTGGTAGTTTTAATTAATTATGTGACCAGAAAGAGGAACTAACCTGAATTTTGTGAGAAGAAAAGGAACTTTGAGCTCTCGCTTCTAGATTCCCACTTTCTTCCTGCAATAGCTCCTACACACACGAAAAAGAAGAAAGAGAAGATGATGAGATCTACTTCAAGCAAGAGGAGAAAGAATAGCAAAGCCGTGCCTCCCCGGCAATGGCGCCAAAAAGTGATAGCGAAATATGCGTGATTTGTAAAAGCGGGTTTTTAAGGCCGTTGTAACATGCGAATCCGCTTTCGCTTTTAAATTTATATCCTAGATAGGGGAGTATCTAGGGTCGTCCAAGGAGGCAAAAATTACAATTCAATTCTCTTGTTAAAAAAACTGCTCAACTTTCTTTTTGGTATTTTAAATATGCAATTTTTTTTTGTTTTGAAAAGACAAGGGCAAAATGCGAATTGTAACAGAAAGTACTAACACCTACAATTGCTTAACTAAAACTTAAAAGATAGAAATATCTTCTTCTCAAGCTCACTCTAGGCAAGTGGAGGCCAAGAGTAATTAGGAAGAAGAGATGAAACAAGTGCTAGAACCAAAAGTAACAATTGCAATAAAAGGCTAAAAGAAGGCAATTTAATTGACCAGAATTAGTGTTCTTTTCAATGACAAGTAGAGGAATGCTTCTACTAGAACTAAATAAAATTTAAAAGCAATAAAAGAAACACTAATCCTCTTGCAAAAATGGTGAAGAAGGGAGTCTTCTTGCTCCAAGCCTAGCTGCTCCTTGGCTTGAAATGAGGGCCTCCTTCTCCTTCCTTGAGAGCTCCTCCATGGTGGAAGCTACCACCTTCAATGCTCTCTACAAGGGGTGGGCGTGCACCACCCTCAAAGGCTCCTCCAAGGTGGCGTGGACCACCTTCAAAATCTCCTCCAAAGATCTTCCTTTCCTGGCTTCTCCTGTGGCTGGCGTTACTCAAGAGAGATGGGAAGAGGGGAAGGCACCAAGGGGACAGAATATCCCCTTAATCTTCTTCTTCTTCTCTCTTGGTCGTGGACTTCTAGGTGGAATATGAGAGTGAATTTGCTAGCCAAGGATGCCTTGAATGGTGGTGGGTAGTGGTCATTTTATAGGGTAGGATGGGGGGTTAAGGTGCCCCTTGAAATGGAGGGCTAGGATGGAAGGATGGAGGTGGTTGGTGATCCTATGGCCAAGGGTATTTGGCGCCAACCCAAGGGCTGTTAAAGGGGGTGGTTATGGTGGTGTTGGTGGCTTTTGGTGGTGGAGAGACACCACCAATTTGGCATCAACCTAGGGTCTTCTAGAAGGGGGTTACGTGGATGGTGGAGATGGATTTAAGGAGAGGTGTATGGTGGAGATGAAGGGGGTTTTTGGAGGGAAAAGTGGTGCCATAAATAGGGTGGTTAGGGTGGTTTTTGCACCACTTTTAGGTGTCTTTTGGAGGTGGTGGGTAGGCTAGGTTGGTGCTAAGTAGGTTACCTTATGTGGAGCTTAGGTGGAGCTAGTTGGCTGGAGTTGTTAGGTGGGTTTTTGGAGTGGCACAAGCCAAGGAAGTTGGAGCATAGCTAAGCTAAGCTAAGCTAAGCTAGCTTAGCTAATGGAGGAGTAGAGGAGAAGGTGTTGGAGCTAGGGTTTGGAGGGAGGAGTTGAGGGGGAGAAGTCTGGAGCTGAAACTGGAGCTGACTGCTGTTGAAGAGGCTGGCATGGAGCTACTCTAGCTGGCTTAGCTTGCTAGTTCTTTGCTAGCTGCTAAGCCAAGCTAAAGTGAGCTAGATTCTACCATAATGAGCTGGGGTGAGCTAGGTCTGGTGCTCCTGGGGAGGATCAAGCAGGTTGAGGCAACTAGGGTAGCTTAGCTCAACTGAGTTGAGCTAAGCTGAGTCCCCGGGAGCTGGACTTGAGCTTCCTGAGCTGGGATGAGTTCTTCTTCGGCTGGCTAGAGTTGAGTGGAGTTGGATGTAGCTGGATCTGAGCTGAGGTGAACTCTTATCAACTCAGCTGATCTAGCTAGAGCTCCCTTTGTACTAATTGGAGCTGAGATCAGCTAGACTCAGCTAAGTTGAGCTGGATCTGAGCTAACTTGAGCTAGGGTGAGCTAAGGTGAACTCTCTTGAGCTGCCATTCAACTGAGATTAGCAGAATGGAGCTGGGATGAGCTAACCATAGTTCACGTGAGCTAGGTTCCAGCTGTGGTGAGCTGGATCAAGCTGAGTTCCAGCTAGTCTGAGCTTCTCCTTCACCATCTGCCTTGTTGAGTGCTAGGGTTTTAGGGATCTGTATATCTGTTCATCCCTAACACTCACAAAAACATATCAAAAAGACAATAAAAAATGCAATGCATGCCTAACCTATTTTATGCCTAGATGCAGACCAAAAACCCATTTGCGGAGTAAAATCCTAAGAGCTAGGTTTGTTTTAATGCATAAGAATGATGATAAATTGGCGTTTATCAGTAGTTCAAGTGTGCAACTGGATGGGTGCGGGCGTGGAGTGAGCGACCGGTTGTTGCTGGAGTGTGGATCGAAGCTTCAGACGTCCGGGAAATTTCTCGGACGTCTTAACTGACTGAGGAGTGAAATTGCAGTAGCTGCGACGGTGGTTGTTGGTGACGATGGCGAGGGAGGTGCACACTGAGGTGCTCACGGTAATGCGAACGAGCTTCGATGGCAGTGTGGCCTATCACACCACACGCCCACTGTGGTGGAGACTCGTTGCCACGGTTGAGGCCGGCGGTGTGGAATGGAAGAGAGACGAACTCTCTGCACAGTGGTGGGTCGGTGGTGGAGGCCTCACAAGCTCTTCTGCCTCTTCCTCTTTTTGTAGTGCCTGCATGAATTTGAATGGAGAGGCAGGAGTAGATCCACCTTCTCCGGTAGCCTTTGAATGCAGATTTTAGTGCGGCAGCTGGTGGAGTTGCAGCCGTTGTTGAAAGAAGAAGAACAAAAATAATAATAAAAATATTATGGTTATTTATATACAAACCCTCAACTTTTATATTAACTTAAATTAATGCATACAATGCTCTTAATTGCTTAAGTAATTAAATGAATGCAATTCTAAGTTAATTCTAAATGCATTTAAAATTTGAATGCAATGCATTAATTATATAATTAAATTAGAAATATGAATTAATATATTTACATCCTAATTTATGCTAAATAAATGTTAGAATCAACTTAATGTCTAGGCACTTAAATACTTAAATAGTCCACAAATATGGGCTAATCAAATATGGGCTAATCAAAGAACCTACAAATCAAGTTCAAGGATTTCAGAAATAGGCCCTAAAAATGAGCAAAGTAATGTTGGCCTAGAAAATAGGTAACCTAGGATGTTGGCGAGCTGATGATGAATCCTGATAGCAAATGCTCGCCCAACAAAGATGGGAATGAAATCATCCCAGGTCACCAGAGGTGGTTCTAAAGGATAAACAGGTATGACAACCTATAAAGGGGTAGGGGGAGGATGACAAGGATCCTCCAAAAAGAATGGGGAAGGAATGGTGCAAAGATAAACCCCCAGGGCAATGGACTAACTAAAGAAATCATCAATCCATACCCGATACTCCATTACGGGAAATATTGGTCTGTTAAGCCCCCCTGTCAGAACAAAAGTGAGCAATTCTCTAAGGCAAGGATCGTCTAAGGTGTCCAAGTTATGAGGTTGCGGGATGGCAATAAGATCTGGGTCGGGTTTAATCAGCTCAGTGTCCATCCCTAACACTCTTTCTAAATCCTCAATTGCATCCCTAGCATTCCTTGCACCATCACATGTATCTTCCTGCTCTTCATCAGGAATCACAATTTCGCTTTCAGATATAAGCAAATCAGAGGGTGACTTCAAAATGAATGAAGGTAGGTTGGAAGCAACAGATCTAGGGATTATCCTATCAATGTCATCCCTAGGTTTTTGTTCTTTACTCAAATCTTCTCCAGAGTCTATATGTGAATCCACATAAATCTTAGAAGCTGCTTCCAAATTTTCTATCATTTCATCATGAGGAGAAATATCATCAATGGGTGTGCTAAGGAAACCTAATTTGGTCAAATTTGTGACATCCTCAGGGGATAACTCTTCAAATAAGACATAATTACCCTTAGTGTCACTCCAAATCTTGAATGTAGGTTCCTCATATAATTCGTCTTTCTCCTCATCACACAATTCATCATATACCTGACGCCTAGAATCATCTAATATCTTAGCAGATCCCCTAGGGTGCTCTATCTGAGGTAAATGGTTTACACTGGTAACGTTGGACTCCTCAGATAAGTCAATTTCTTCAGGGTTAGGTTCCCCAAGGGTGGGTTTGAGTTCCATCTCGTGATCAGAAGGGAGGGTAGGATTAACAACTTGACTTCGACCCACTTCATCAAATGTCACGAAAATACTATCATCTGGGTCGAGGTCTTCCAATGGTACCATCATTCCCTTCTTTTGACTCCAATATAATTCACGTGGATACTTAACCTTATCATCATCTTCCTCAGGTTGCCACCTTTCTTCATCCAATGCATAGCTACTTTCATATGTATCTTCCTCCCACTTAAGGCGTGGATCTCTCAAGGAACTGTCATCTAATGGGGAGGTTTCAAAATTGAACCTCGAAAAGTAGCTATTCTCCCCAAAATTTACCTCCAACTTAAAGTATAGCTTTTCCACGGGAGAAGCATCTATTATAGATGGGTGTACGTCTTCCTCAATGGGGTAGATTGGGTGGCTAATTTCATTTCTTTCTTGTTGGCCTATTCTCGAAGATTCTCCTAACAATTCAATCATTTCATTTTGCATTTTCTGTATTTCCATCTTCAAAAAGGAGAGGTCATTTCAATCATTAGAGAATTCAGGCTCAGGCTTATAGTACCTAGGAGTGTCTGTCCAACCATTACAATTATTCAGGGAGGGTGGGTTGGGTATTTCCATGGTGTGTGGGATATTAGGCAAAGCAAATCTCGCTCCTGGGTTCTGCTCACTAATTTGGGGCTTAACCAGGCCAATACCCCTATAATAGGAGTAAAACGGATCCCAATGATTGTCATTATATCAATCAAGGGATGGACCATCTCAGCGTATGGGATCGAAGAATGCAGAGTGGGGGTGAGGGTGTGGGCAAGATGTGAAAGGATGAAAATCAATGTGGTCCATTCTAACTCACACCTCAATCAGAATTCCCCAAGCAAAACACAATTCAAAAAGGACTTTTTAGGTCTTTCCCAATTTAGGCTTTTGATTTAAGTCAGATTGTAGGTGACAATACAATTTGTTCAATCAATTTACATGCTTATTGTCGACCTATGGCTCACCTAAGAAGACCTAGTTGGAGCTTAGGTGTTCTTCCCTAAATCTCAAATGGTAGAGCAACTCCAAAGATGGAAGATTGAGGGATGCAAGTAGGCCTAAGCCTTCCTTTGAAGCTGTGCTTTCGCGGTGCTTCTCAACTATCCCCAAAAATCCTTGACAGGGTATCCCCCTCTTTGGATTTACAAAACCTTTGATCTCAAGTTCCGAACACTTTAGAATCCAACGGTAGGAGGGCTCTTATCCTAGTATTTCCAAACCTAGGGAGTGTCTAAAAGCGTGCCGTGGTGCAAGTGAAATAAGTGTGCATACATCGCAAAAGATTTTGAATTTTGAATCGCATGCCAAGTTTGCAAATGAAATCCTTGGTTTTTAAAATGTCCCTCCTTTAATTAGTACTTTTTCAAGAAAATATGTGACCACTTGTTTAATTTATTCAATACATATTAGGTGGTCTTTGCATTAAGTCCAAATGAAATGCATGATCAAGAATAGGATGCAAAGTAAGAGAATGCATACCTTGCTTCCAACAATCAACGATGCGAGAATGCATGCAATGCAGAGAAGTAAATCTAGAGGCCTAAGGGCAGGAAGCTTCTAGCAGGCAGTTCATTTTTTTTTTTTTTAACTACTTATGCACAGGAAAATAAAAGTAAACAATTAACAAAATAAACTAAAAACCTAAATCTAAAGAAAAAGGGAACAGGCTCCCAAAAATTACTCAACACGGGCCTAAAACAAAATCAGGGAACAAACCCCTCAAAATATACCCCAGAACAAGGGTTTCAAACCAAATGCACGCAATGAAAAATTAAATCTAAAGTCTTAATCCTACTTTAATTAAATTAGCGACTAGCTGTATAAAGATGATCGTCGCGTCCTCGTCCTTGCCCTCCTTTTCAAAGTAGCTCGACCAATTCTCCTCTGGCGACGTCAAGGGTCGCCTCTCACGATGGCTGATTCCTCACATAAATTTCTCGCACAGAAAAAAATGGTCAAATCACTGTGCAATTGAGAAATAATCAAAATAAAATTAGGTGAAATTATTGCGTTTGGTGCCTCCCCAGCAACGGTGCCATTTGATAATTCGATTGTTTGCTTTTAAAGTCATTTCTAGTTTTATGTGGTGAAAAAATCGACTAATCAACAATTAATATAACCACTCAATTAGGAGCAGGTCGTATCCACAGGGAGGCAATGACGCAATAATATCTCAATTATTTCGTATTCGTTCAATCTCATGAGAAATTTGTAGTCAAATCTAAAATGAAATGCAACGGAAAGAAGATGCACAATACCTTGAAAACATAAGGGTAGATGTGCAATTTTTCCTCACTGAAATATTCAATAAACATGTGATGATTTTATGCAATTTTCCCTTGACATGTATTAAAGAATATTTGTGCACATTTAAATCCCAAAACCAATGTCAAACAATGTTAATTACAAAAGCCACGCAATTGTAAGAGAGCTTGAGTATGAAGTTGTAAATTTTACCATAATAAAATATTCAAAAACCAAAATTCTTTCTCCTGGCAATGGCATGAAATGTAATAACTAATTACGTCCAAAATAGAGGATTTTACCTCTCTCCTCCTCGCGATCGGGAGAGAGGTTCAATCGAGGAGAGGTTCGCACAGGTGGTTGGCCGAAGTGAGGCCGTCATGGTGGTGGCAGCCGCATGTCGAGCGGTGGCTGAAGCCGGCCTGCCTGAGCTCCGGTGAGGTGGGTTGTGCCGGTGGCAGCACCTGCTGGACGAAGCGCAGATGGGCTCGTGCGGAGGTTGCTGTAGGTGGTGCACGTGGAGGCTGCCATTGCGCGCACTGAGCCCGCACGCACTGCTGGAGGCGCTGCAGATGGCGGGGGGCGCTGCAAGCAGAAGGCGCGGAGAAGAACATGTGCTGGAGTGGGCAAACTGCAGGGTGGAGGCGGGTCTGTGCTGAAGTGCTGGCGGGATTGGCGCTGCAAGTGGTGCACGCACAGAGAAGAACGTGTGCCTACTGGAGGCTGTGTGTACATGCGCAGGTGAGGAGTTGGTGGCCGGTGCTTTAGGGTGCGCGTGTGGAGGCAGATGCTGCTGCAGGCAGTGCATGGTCTGCAGGCACGATGGAAGTGAAGTGCAGCAAGGGTGGTTACTGTTATAGGCTGGATAGGCGTTGGAAGCTGGAGGTGATGTGGGTGTGAAGTGGAGGTGAGGTGCAAGTGTGTGCGTGGAAGGTGCTGGAGGTGAAGTGCGTGCTTGGGCTGGAGGTCTTGTGCAGCTGGAGGGGATGCTATAGGAGGTAGCTCAAGTGTGCAACTGGAGGGGTGCAGGCTTGGAGTGAGCGGCCGGTTGCTGCTGGAGTGTGGGTTAAAGCTTCAGATGTCCGAGAAATTTCCCAGACATCTCAACTTACTGAGGAGTGAAATTGCAATAGCTGCGGCGGTGGTTGTTGGTAACGACGGTGAGGGAGGTGCACGCTAAGGTGCTCACGGTAATGCAGACAAGCTCCGGATGGCGGTGTGGCCTATCACACCATACGCCCACGGTAGTGGAGACTCGTCGCCACGGTTGAGGCCAGCGGTGTGGAATGGAGGAGAGACGAACTCTCTGCACAGTGGTGGGTCGGTGGTGGAGGCCTCACGAGCTCGGCTGCCTCTTCCTCTTTTTGTAGTTGCCTGCATGAATTTGAATGGAGAGGCGAGAGCAGATCCACCTTCTCCGCTAGCCTTTGAATGCGAATTTTAGTGTGGCAGCCGGTGGCGTTGCAGCTGTCACTGAAAGAAGAGCAAAAATAATAATAAAAATATTATGGTTATTTATATACAAACCCTCAACTTTTATGTTAACTTAAATTAATGCATGTAATGCACCTAATTGGTTAACTAATTAAATGAATGCAATTCTAAGTTAATTCTAAATGCATTTAAAATTTGAATGCAATGCATGAATTATGTAATTAAATTAGAAATATGAATTAATCTATTTACATCCTAATTTATGCTAAATAAATGTTAGAATCAACTTAACGTCTAGGCACTTAAATACTTAAATAGCCCACAAATATGGGCTAATCAAAAAGCACCTCCGGAATACAGTGAAAGAAGACAGAAGCACTTTCAAGATCAATCTTTTGTAGCAGAGAAAGTACCTATTATCAATGAAGATGAGGAAGAAGAAGACACAGAAGATGAAGAAAATGATTCATATGAAGAAGACGATGATGATGATGACGACGACAACGACGATGATGATAATGGTGACAACAATGATGATAATGACGACGACGATGATGAGGATGAACAACCACTTATTAGAAAACATCGTAGAAATTAGTTTAGTTTTCTTTAAGTATGTAAGCTTGTTGTTGCTTGTATGACTTTTAAGATTGTTAAACTTCTATGGCTGTTAATATTTCTTTTGTGTAATGAACTTTATCATGTTATGAAAGTTGATGCTTTATTTGATGATGTGAGTTTGTTTGATAATGTCATGCTTTATGGTATTTACTCATTTTTTTTGCTTGCTTGACAAAAAGGGGGAGAAATGAAATGAATGAATACTTCATATCTAAAATAAGGAGAGCTTAATTTGAGGGGGAGGTTTTTCACTCACTTGTGGAGTTTTTTATTCTTCTCTTATTAAGTCTCTGTTTATTTTTAATATGAGTATCTTATTTATTTTGTCAACATCAAAAAGGGGGAGATTGTTGGACCCTAGTTCCATTTCTCTTCTGTGTTTTGATGTTAACAAAATCGTTTTAAATTCTAATATGTTTTCGAAGTAATTACAGGTCAAAAGAATCTGTGAATGCAAGCAAAAAGATTGCACATGAAGGAAGAAGTTTTGAATACTTTAGCTTTTATTGTATCTTAGAATTTTTGTATGTGTTCAAACAAGTAAAACATAATCTAGGTGTTAAAATCAAAGTAGAGATAAATAGGATTCAGAATATCATTCATTTACTCGGTTCTCAACTGAAAATTGACTCTTTCAAAATAAAGTCGCCTAGAGTAGATTGGATTTCTCTAATTGATTTACACTAATGATCTTTGGTACTTGCTCGGCACAGGTTTAGACCTAACTTCCAAACTGTGAACATCAAGTATCGGTACTCATCATGAGTATCAGTATCAAGTAGTCACAGTTTGTGAACTGGGTTTTTGCCTGGATCTTACAAGTACCGGTACTCATCATGAGTACCGGTACATGTAGGTCATAGGACGCAAGTCTGTGTGTTACAAGTACCGGTACTCATGATGAGTACCGGTACATGTAGGTCACAGGACCCAAGAATGTGCGTCATAGGTACCAGTACTCACAATGAGTACAGATACCCAGTGATTTGGCTATACTGACTATGTAGTCAATACTGGTACCAAGAGTTCAGTACCGGTACCAACTAACCGTTGTGACCAGTCTGAACGGCTAGTTTGCAATTAATCATATTTCTAATGTTCCTAATAAGCCCCTAACGGCTAGAATTCGTGGGAGAGGTTATTAGTGGCCTATATAAGCACTCCTTGAGTGTTGTTTTAAACACATCTCTAAAAAAAGAATTATACTCTTGCCTACACCTTCAATTCTCAATTTTCAAGCTAAAAGAGAGTTTGTTTTGTTGCATACATTTCAAGGCGTCTCACCATTTGCAACAAATCATCAAAGGCGATCGTATTTTTCTATATTCAATCGATTATTTTACGCCTTAGTTTTTCTCGTTAGATTTGGTTATAATTGTTATAAGATATTTTGTTGTTGGAGACTTAGGAAATAGTTGTAAGCTTCTATTTACATTTTGCTTACACCTGTATCTTTATCTTTTTTTTATTTCTTGTAATTAGGTTGAGGTAATCAGTTAATTACCTCTGATATTAGAAATTGATTCCCTCTGAGTTGAGGGAATCCGGTTAAAAATCCTAAGTCAGGAGACTTAGGTAGTGGAGTATCCAGGTGTGAGCAACCACTATATATCTTGTGCCTTTGTTTTTGTGGTTTGTTTCGTCTTGCAATTTTTATTTCCCATACTATTCATCGCCCCATTCTAGTGTGCTTGTGATTTACAGATCCTATAGAATGAAGCTGTGGCTGAGGACTTGAAAGCTGTGACTTCCCCCGCCAGTGCTCTTGTTTGTTCTGATATGGAAAATCCCCCTATGAATTCTTTTGATATACAATGTAGTTCTTCTGTGGCTGATGACCTGCACCTGGAGTCTAAAACTCCTTCTACCTCTGGTCTTGGGAAACGTCCTTAAAAGCTGAGGTTGAGAAGACATAATCCTACACAAAACATTGATGAGTGTGCCGTTGCAGCTGTGATGAAGGTTAGCAAATCCTCTGCAGCAAAAAAGGGGATAGATCAGACGGCCAAATGTGGATTCTTACTTGGAATGTGCATGGGTTGCGCGATAGAAGTCGAAGGGCATCTTTGCTTAGATATTTGTGAGAACAGGAGATTGATTGTGCCATCCTCCAAGAGACGCATATTGATAGTGAGTCTGACAAGGCTTGGGTAGAGATGAAATCTAGTCTTACAAATGACATTGTGATGATCAATTCTAATGGCAGATCTGGGGGTACTGCCATCTGGTGGAAGAAGCATGTGCTACACTTGGAGGAGGCATCTCTGGCTAGGTACATACTGACTTGATGGTTCAAAAGAGACCAGGGGGACCGTGACTTCTTTGTGACAGGTGTGTATGGACCTAGTGATCCTAGTAGAAGATAGGAGCTTTAGGAGGATTGGAACTTGGCTGCGGATTTGGTGAATGGGGCGGTCTGGCTTGTTGGAGGGGACTTCAATTGTGTGTTGGTGGGGAGTAACAGACCCAATGGTGTGGTGGATAGCTCTGCCACTGGCTTCCAGCTGATGGTCCAAGCTTTAGGCTTGAGTGAATTTCCCTCGGGTTTTGAATTTACTTGGAGGAATGGTAATGGTCTAATGTCCAAGATTGATAGGTTCTTTGGCAATGCTGGGCTGCTCGACCTCTTCCATTTGTCTTTTGTTTGTGGCCTTGAACATCCCTTCTCTGACCATACACCCCTGGTCTGGGACAATGGGGAACAGGTGCTGGCTGGATCCTACTTCAAATTTAGGAAGTCATGGCTGAGGAAGCTGGGTTTCAGAGAAATGCTTACTGGTTGGTGGAGGGGTCAGTATGTTGAGGGCACGGCTACCTTCAGGTTGGCTTCCAAGATTTTGGCTTTGAAAGTTATGTTAAAGGAATATGGTGATGTTTCTGTCCTAAGACATTAGAGATGTCAAGAGGCCTTGATGAAGATTCAGGAACTGGATGCCAAGGAAGCCAATGTTCAGCTGTCTGAGCAGGATAATGCTGATAGAAAGAAATGGCAGGGGGTGGTGGCTGAAGAAGACCTGAACCTGGAGATGGATTGAAGGGAACGGTCAAGGCAGCTGTGGTTAAGTGAGGGGGATGCAAACACTAAATTTTTCCACTTGGCTGCTAGCTCTCGGAGAAGAGTCAATCTAATCTCATCTATTGTTAAAGAGGGGTAGAGAATTACCTCCATCTTTGATATCAGAGCTAAGGCTATCAGGTACTTTAAGGAGTCTTCAAGAGCAGCTGATAGGGGCTATTGGATGATGGCAGCTAGTGATATTCCTAGAATTACAGAGATTCAGGGGTCCAGCCTGATTTCTACTGTGTCTGAAGCTGAAGTCTTGAAGGCCATCAAGGATCTCAATTGTGAAGGGTCACCTGGCCCCAATGGGATTCAAGTTTTCTTCTACAAAGAGTTGAAGGATATTGTGGGCTCTGAGGTGATGGAAGTGATCAAAGAATTTGAGATTGGCAACCTTGGCTTTGAAAGAATCAATAGATCCTTTCTCTTTCATTTGCCAGAGAATCCAGGAGCTTGATCTTTTCAGGAGTTTAGACCTATTGCCCTCTCTAACTCTATTTATTTGGTGATTAGCAAGGTCTTGGCCAATAGATTGAGGCCTATTTTGCAAGAGCTGATCCACCCTGTTCAATCTACCTTCTTTCCTAGCAGATCTCTACAAGAATCCTTTATCATGGCCCAGGAGATGGTTTGTGGTTGGCACAAGAGGAAGTGTAAAGCTTTTTTATGGAAGGTTGATTTCCGCAAAGCTTATGACTCCATCAGTTGGCCCTATCTTTGGGAATTGCTTAAAAGAAGAGGCTTTCCCCCTGCTTGGATTCAATGGGTGAAAAGGTGTGTCACAACTGCCTCTTTCACCCCTTTGATAAATGGGAAACCCTGTGTTTCTTGGATTCAGCCCCAATGTGGGATCAGACAAGGATGTCCTCTGGCACCTTTGGTTTTCAACCTGGAAGTTGACAATTTGGCCAGGTATTCTTGTAAACTTGCTGAAGTAGGTCATATTAGAGGGTACTTCTTATCTTCCAGGAGTAATTTACTCCTATTCTTCAATATGCGGATGATACGATTTTTTTTTGTGGAGGGTTCTATGGATGAAGCACTAGCTTTATATCATATGGTCAACATCTTTGGTGAGCTCTCAGGCCTTAGGCTGAATAGGGATAAATCTAGTTTGGTCTGTTTTGGCCTACCTGAGGATGAGTAAGGTGCTATTGCTACTGTTTTGGGGACCCCCTACATCAGCCTTCCTATTAAATACTTGGGGCTGCCATTGAGATGTTCTAGAATGAAAAAAAAAGATTGGAGCTACCTCTTTGACAAAATTTCAATGAAATTGGATGGATGGCATAGCAGTTTCCTCTCCAAGGGTGGAAGACTTGTCTTGCTCAATTCAGTGATCACCTCTATCCCTGTTATCTACTTTTCCATCGTTAAAGCACCTAATTACATTTGGAAACGGTTGGATGTATTGAGAAAAAGGTTCTTTTGGAGGGGAGCAAAGCATGAGGGTAGATTCTTGCAGCCACTGAAGCGGGAGCAGATTTGCCAACCAAAGGATAGGGGTGGACTTGGGATTAAGTCTCTGAAACACTTCAATGATGCTTTGTTGCTTAAGTGATTAATTAAGCTCTTGTAAGGAGATTTGAAACCATGGACTGCTCTGATTAGGGATAGTTATGGAGCTTCAAACAGTATGCTATCTATTCTACAACCTAGTAGACCATCACCATTCTGGAATTCAGCAACCAGAGCTTTGGCTAATCACTTGCACCTGCTACAGCTGGCTCTTGGAGACGGCAAGACCTTCAACTTCTGGAAGGAAGGGTGGTCACTGTTTGGTGTCCTAAAGGAGATCTATCCAAGGGCCTTTGCTGTAGCATCTGATAAGGAGGGAACTGTCAGCAGATTCTGGTCTTGCAGCAGTTGCAGCTGGAATTTGAATGAAGAGGACTCCACCAAGAGGGGCACTCGGCTGTGGGAATAAAGGAGGAAGCTGCTCTCAGATCTTGAAAGCTTTAGGCCAAGGATTGGAGTGGAGGATAAATACATTTGGGAGGGGATTTACACTATGCAATGTGGCTACAATAGAATCTTAGATTATGGAAGTGGGTGGAGTTGCGATTTCATTGACAAGAAAATTTGGCTTCTAAAAATCCCCTTAAGGTACAAATATTTCTTTGCCTATGTAGGAGAGATCGTTTGATCACAGGTGATCTACGACACAAAAGGATGGGAGTTGCTCATCATGAATGCTACTTATGTGGGATGCACACTGACAATGTGAACCATATCTTCTCATCTTGCCTGGCCACTGATGCTATTTGGAGGAGGACTTGTCAGGAGCCACTACCAGCTTGGGATTCCATCTAGCATGGGTTTGGTATGAGAGAGAAGCCTCATGTACGTATGCCTGTCACTCTCTGGTGTGCTTGGAAGGCAAGAAATGAGAGGCTTTTTCAGGAGAGACCGGTGTTCTGTGAAAAAATTGTGAGTGCTGGTCCCTCATACATACGTGGGGATCTGTTTTGTAATTCCTCTTACTTGTTTATATAATATACCTCTCTAGATTGCTATCGTAAGACGATAGCTTTCTTTTTGTTTCAAAAACAAAATGAGGGGGTCTTTAGTGATGAATTTAAGTGTCACTAAAGACCCCACGTTGCTGCAGCCTCATTCGTGTGCCCACCTCCTCACCTGCCACAGGCAAAATGCTCACCCACGTTCCTGAAATCTCAGCCATCCGATCGTGAGATCGAACGGCTCAGATTGCTCCTCGCTCGCCCTTTCTTCTGCACATAACCACGCCTCCGCGTGCGATGGGGTGTGCCGAAGTGCGTCTGATCGCACATGCGCCGGATTGGGCGAAATGGACCGTTTGTAGCCGATCGCGCGGTCGAAATTAATCATGCATGCACCGTAGATCCTGAGTCGAACGTGCGCCCTACTCTCGCATAGCGTCGCTCGACCACCGTGCTAGCGGCACTTCTTTGTCACGCTTACGATTTAAGCACACGAACTTCATGGCTGGTGGATCAGGATCCAATGGCCCAGATCTCACCTCGCTGCACCTTCAGAAGATGGGGAGCGATGCTACTGTCGATTTGGGCGGCTGTGATGGCGCTGCGTGGCGCCATCATGGTCGCCCATCTTCTATAACATGTAGAAGGTGCCACGGATGTCAAATTGGGCCAATATTTGCGTCGTTAGGCTGCAATCATCGATTTGAACCCATCCATGCAGGCGGATTTGCCATCTGAAGTATGGTTTGGCACCATCTTGACCCTTGATCAATAGGCTTCCTTGATCTGTATCTAGTGCTACGGATGTCTGATCAAGGCGATCTTAGAGTTGTTGAACTCTAATCGTCAACTTAATTTGATATGTATGGTTGGATCTTCATTCTGAGGCCCCGATTAAAAGTCACCCTATCCCTAATCATAAAAGGAGACAATTACTATACAATTTATACAATTTGACATAAATTCTTGATTATTCATGTTATGCAATATTTACAATGTATGATGCAAATATGACACTAAAAACATGCATTAATAGACATTTTTGTCTATTTAGATGTATGCACATCACACCCCCATGCCTATCTTTTGCTAGCCCTAGCAAAAACTACATGCTATTTATAAAAGAATTAGGGTTGGATTACTTAAGCAAAAGTCATCAACATTACGAAATTTTTACTTAGGACCTGGACTTTCAAAGACACAACAGTACCCTAGGTATCTGCCAAAATGCAGACCACCTCAATCCCTCGCTTTATTCAAAGAAGGAAAGAAGGATCTGTTCTTCTCATTTTTCTTCTTTTTTAATTTTTTTGGATTTTTGAGTTTAGGGTTACAGAGTGGCTTTCTACAGCCACTCAACCCACCCAAGACTTGATAAGAAACCTAAGTTCTAAGCATCTTTTTGTGAATGTGATAGACTCATTGATCGACAATCAGAATTGACTTCAGGTTTCTACACCCCTAGGTGACCTAAAAAAGAATTCTGCCTAAAGGTATATCTATACGACCGGTAGCATTCTCCCTACTTTTCTTCTTTTGGGGTCAACATAAGGGTGAATCCAGTGTATATCTCCCCGGCTTATTCTACTTCTCCGCTTCTTCCTAAGTGTTTTAGGAAATTTTACATGCATTTCTTGAGCTGAGTTTTGTACAACCAACCAATGGGCTGCTACCCACGATAACTTGCCAGCCATACTCGTGCAGTGAAGTGTAGCTTATTATTATTTTTTTTTTCTTTTCTCCTTTTCTTTTTCTTTTCTTTTTTTCTTTTTGGACTTTCTTTTTCTTTTTCTAAGTAGTTGGCTTCCCTGGCCTAAGATTTACCTAAAGGCAGCAGGAAAAGAATGGTCCAGTGGCTGGGCTCTGCACAACCTACCTATGGGTTGTAACCCACGATACTTGCTAGCTATACCAACCTAGAAGGTTCATTAGCCACCCAATTTCCATTAAAACCTCCAAACAACAAGTCAGTGCAAATAGTGTGTAGATGCTTAGGCTTAAAGTTCCCTCAAATAGGGGGGCAGGTTGATAAGTCATGTACTTATCACCCAAGCTTATTTAATAAAATTGAAATAGAATTCAGGATGGTGAGGACTTGATAAACAAATCCACATTTTAGTAGATACCTGGACTGATTAAGCCCTAAGACCTAAAGTGTCTTAGTGTTCAGATCCTACTGTAACATTTCCTAAGATTGAAAAGTCCTAATGCCCAAGTATTCATTCCTAATTCAATTATATATATACATAAGAAAATAGGTATAATTTACAAGAATTACACAGAGCAGACAAATTGATTCAGAAATGAATCCACCCGCCCATGCCTAGGTGATGCAATGTCCGCATTGAGAATAAAAGACATGAAAGGAAGGTAGAATGTAGAAGATATCACTTGAATATGAGGCTCGGGTCAGCTCTGAGTCAGACTGTACAACTATTGAGTTTAATGCCATCAGCTAGGCGAAGTCCAGCCAAAGAAATCACAACATTATGAGAGCAATTGTGTCTGAGACGGGTTATGGAACAATACGGCCAATAAAAGGCTTCAGACGTTGACTGTTGACTTTAAATGAATTACCCGTCTTTAGGTCAGAAATCTAAATGGCCCCATTTGGAAAAATCTTATTGATGATGAATGGGCCATTCCATTTTGATCTAAGTTTGCCGAGAAAGAGCTTAAGTCAAGAATCAAAGAGCTAGACCTTCTGGTTCAACTCAAAGCTTTTGCAGGATATCAATTGGTCATGAAGAGCATTGGTCCGAGCCTTATCAATCTTGGCATTCCCGTATGTGTCATTTTTAAGCTCCTCCAACTCTGATAGTTGGAGTTTCCTAGTCTTTTCGGCTGAACTCAAATCCAGATTGCACTGCTTGATTGCCCAAAATGCTCAATGTTCAATTTCTACAGGTAAATGGCATGCTTTTCCACACACCAGAAGAAATGGTGACATGCTGATAGGCGTTTTGTATGCCGTACGGTAGGCCCAAAGACCATCCTCAAGCTTTTGAGTCCAGTCTTTACAATCAAGCCTAACCATCTTCAGAAGAATATTCTTGATCTCCCGATTGGAGATCTCGGCTTGTCCATTTGTCTAGGGATGGTAAGGTGTGGAGATTCTGTGATTTACCTCATATTTTGCCAGTAAATTATGGAACTGGGGATTAGTGAAGTGAGAACCACCATCGTTGTTGATTTTTGCTGGTGGGCAGTAAGGGGGATACTCCCCTTAGTCCTATCCAGAGTAGTGATGGCCTCTAGAGCCAAACTGTGTCGACACTCCCGGTTCTCCTTAATCTTCCTCTTGTACTGCTGTAACCCCTGTCTAAGGTGTTGAAGTTGAGAGTCAAGCATCCTCGTGGCCAAGGGCACACTAGGGCAACAAGATCTCTAAATCTATCCTATTGCAACTAGGACCTCTTGAATCTAAAGTAGGAGCCCCTGCAGAAGCCTTCTCTGCAATCCCAAAGGATGGGTGTATGATCAGAGAATGGTCTAGGCATAGTTGAGACCCCAACAAGCTGATGGGCCTCCACTAAGTGGACATTGCACAGGAATCTATCCAACCTGGAAACAACTCCATTCCCACTTTGCCACGTGTATGTGATCCTTGAAGTGGGAATCTCCTCCAACTCTAGATCATCCACCATCTCATTGAAGCCAAAAGTTGATGAATCACCTCGCCCCTCAAGCCTATCTTCATGACTGAGTCTGGCATTGAAGTCACCACCAATCTGCTAGGGACCACCATCAGCAAAAGTAGACACCTGCCGTAACTCTTTCGAAAGGTAGGTTTTATCCTCTGGTGTGTAGGAGCCATACATACAGGAGAGATAGAAGGTAGCCGCATCCTCCGCTCTCATGAACTGTCTAGAGATGATGAATTCCCCTACTCCAGACCCCTCCAGGCTAAGATGCGAACTCCACCACAAACTAGCCATACCTCCCAAGTGGCCAATTGACTCCTTGATTAGCAAACCCTCCTCAGGTGGATGCCCTAAGGCCCCCCAGCATCGGGGATCCACGCTATCGATGTCAATCTTTTGGATGAAGGCAACATCTACCCTCCATTCTTGGAGATAGCATCTTAGTGTGGACTTCCACTCTCTGTCATGAAGGCCATGAACATTCCAAGAAAGCACATGCATCATGGGGGAACAACATTTTTACCCTTTCTTGGTTTGGTACGTCTCTGAACCTTAAGAAGATGAGAAAACATATCTCCATCCATCGTCATGACCTAGCCACTTCCTCTCGCTTTGCAAGTTCCCACACTATACATACATGGAATCACAACAAACAAATCATCACATTTGTCCTTGCCCAGTGGAGGGCATCCCCTCCTAAGAGTGGGCTTCACTGGCATCGTCTCCTTCACATGTGTCAAAGTCTCATCTTGCCCATCATCCGGTTCACATGGGCCAAGCATGACACTATCCGGTTTAGTCACCATGAACTAAGCCAAACTACAAGCACTTGGCCAAGTACAACACGGATCCTCCAGTCGAGTCAGCTCCATCATGGAACAAACCAAATCCACCTTCATCTTCTCAGAACACACGAATGAAAGTGCCTTGCCCCCTCACCATTATCAGCCTCCATGGGGTGAGGTGAACACCATGCTTTAGCCAACAACGTCACCTTTGCCGATTTGGATTGGGTTCGCCACATGAGAAGCTTTGTTCCCACTGAATCTCCTTCTCACCATGATCATCCATGCCCAGCCACAAGAGTGTAGCACAATCACTTTTGGAACAACCTGATAAATGCCAGTTTATCATCATTCTTATACCAGAAAACTAACCTAGCTCTTAGGGTTTTAACTCTGCAAATAGGTTTTTGGGTTGCATTTAGGCATTTACCAAGGATAGGCATGCATTGCATCTTAATGTATTTTTGATGCATTTATTTGAGTGTTAGGATTAAGAAGAATGTTAGATCTCACACATCTTGGCACTCAGGAAGGTAGAGGATGAATCAGAAGCTCCTATCAGCTGGATCGTAACTAGATCAAGCTCCTTTCAGCAGGATTCTAGCTAGATCCAGCTCATCCCAGGTGGATCCCAGCTCATTCTAGCTGGATCAACTCATCTTTAGCTCCATTCAGCTCATCTTAGCTGAATGGTAGCTCTAGCTAGTTCACTTCAGCTCCATTCAGCTCACCCTAGCTGAATGGCAACTCAAACTAGCTCAAGTCAATTGATCCCAGCTCCATTCCAGCTCCTCCAACTAGGAAGAGTTCGTTGGAAGTTCCACCTCACTAGGACTAGCTACAAGCTAAACCTAGTCAGCTGAAGATGACCTTAACCAGCTCAAGCCAGCTCAACTCCAGCTCCTAGAGGCTCAACTTAGCTCAATTTAGTTGAACTGAGCTACTTGACCTAAGCTAGCTAGCTCAGTAATCTCCGGGAAGACCAAACCCAGCTTACTTTAGCTTACATTAGCAGAAGCCAGCTCATGTTAGCTTGGCTTAGCAGCTAGCAAAGAACTCGCAAGCTAAGCTAGCGAAGGTAGCTCCTTGCAGCTCTCTTCAGCAGCCATCAGCTCCAGTGCAGCTCAAGACAACTTCCTCCAACTCATCACCTACAAAACCCTAGCTCCCTCACCGCTCCCCCCAACTCCCTACCAGCTAAACTAGCTTAGCTTAGCTAGTCCACCTCCATGGCATCCCAGCCTAACCCTAAAACCCACCTAACAAGCTCTACCAAATAAGCCTACCTAAGCTCCACCTAAGCTACCTCCACTTCCACCTCATGTTGGCACCAATACCACACATCCCTTCACCCCTCAACCACCACCAAAAGCTACCAGTAAAAGTGGTGCCAACCCACCATAACTACCCCTTGTTTTGGCACCAAAACAATGGGACAATCCTAGCCCTACACATCACCTTCCAAGCCATCTCCACCATCCCTTTTCCCTCCAAAACTAATCCTTCTAGAACCCACTCTCCTTTTGTGCCACATGCACACATCACTACACCCATGGATGTCCACCAAAGGTAGCCTTCAACCTATAACCACCAACCCTAGCATCCCTTTTGGTGGCACCACCTAAATCTAGCCATTCATCCCATAACCACCTCCGTAAACCTAATCCCAACCCTACACCAATCCACTCCAACCAACCCCCTCTCCATTCCTATTAATACCCCATCTAACCACCACCATATCATCATCTCTTCCATTAGTTAGGTTCCACCCATACCACCTTCATCCACTCCAAGGAAGAAGAAGAAGAGAGGAAGATCAAGGGGGCAACCTACCCAGCCCTTTGTTGCCTTCTTCCTCTTCTTCCTCCACCTTATGCCATGCCAAGGAGGAGATCATCTTCAATATCAAGGGGACAGCTAGGCAAGATGACAAGCAAGGAGGTTGACACCCACCTTGGAGGATAGCTTGGAGGAGGACTACATCAAGGAAGAAGGAAGACCCTTTTCAAGTGCGGGGCAATTGCACTTGGAGCAAGGCCCATCCTAACTTCAACTAGAGGATCGCCCTTTCTTCTTCTTTATCTTCCACTCTACTTTTTGTATTAGCTAGTAGTTTAATGTTCTTGTAGAAGCATTCCTCTACCTTTATTTGACTTTACTAGTTAAATAGAAGTTATTTGCTTCCAATTTTCATGTTGTAGTTAGTGTGTTTTTCCATGTTGTTTTTGTAGGTGTATTGCATACACTCTCCTCTTCTAATTATCCTAGGCGCACTTGCCTAGGGTAAGCTTAGAAGAGAGGACTCCATTCTTGTCACCTAGGGCTAGTTGTAGTATAATTAAGTCTTCGCATTCCGTTGCCTCAAACCTAATTGTTTCTGAAAAATATGAAAACAACAAAATCAAAATCACAAAACGAAAATGCAAATTTGAGAGGTGAGAGAGAGAACCACTCATGTGATTAACAATTTGGCCTCATTAGACGACCCTAGCTACTTCCACTATCTAGGTTACAAATTTTAAAAGCGAATTGATTTTTGCATGTTACGACTTATAAAACCTGCATATTACGAATCGCATAAGAACTTGATCACTTTTTGGCACTGTTGCCAGGGAGGCATGGCTTAGTGACATTTTTATCTATCTTTTGCATTCTTGATCTTCACAAAATTTTGATTCTTTTGATTTTAGGTGCGAATCAGGAGCAGGAGAGAGATTTGCAGCACTTAGAGTAGAAGCTTCAAGTTTCTTTTCTTCCCACGTACTTCAGGTTGGTACCCTAGGCCTTTTCTCATCAGAAACAAAGATAAAATCTCTTAAAAATTATTTAAATTATAAAAAAAATCAAAAACTTGAAAAATTCAGGGTGGTGGAACCCTAAAATTCACTTTGTTGCTTGTTTGCTTCACCTTTCCACCACCTTCACCTTAGTAGTGTATGATTTTTGAAAATCCAGACTTCTGTCTTGACTTTTAAAAATCAGGTCAGGTACTTAAGAGCTTTATAAAATCACCAAAATTCATCCAGAGAAGTCCCTTTGAGTCACAAACCTTGATTCCAATTTTCAAAAAATTTCATTGAATAGAAAAAATTAAAAAATTCATGGACTGAAAGGGAGTCAGGCCTTATTTTGTAACTATTTTCTTACTATCCATGAATTTTATAAATTCTTATACTCATCAGATTTAGGTAAACTTTATATTATTGGAAACCTTAAGAAAGTATCTACAACATATAAAATGTTCAAAAAATTTTGAGGCCATTTGAGGTTTCTGCAGAATCAATTCCCTAAATCTATCAATTCTGACTCTTGACACCAATAGGAAGAAAATTTTTGAAAAAATATTAAATAATTTTCTAAAATCTCAAAAAAATTATTTTTGGATTTCTTGTTTGATTTTCTATCAAGTGGTGGTGTTGTTTGTCTTGTTTGGACCATCACCTCAAAAGATTTTTTAAAAAGAGATTCATTTAGGAGTTGCATGCATAGGATTTTTCCACTTTAGGGTTTAAATTTCTCTCTTAGTCACATCAACTCTAAAGGAATTGAACTCCAATTACAACTTGATTGTTATTATTTGTGGAACTTTAAAAGCTTATTTGAAATTTTAACAAGGGAGAATCCTAAAAGACACAAATTCTTGATTAAAACCCTAAAACACTTTAACAACAAATCCTTGTTTGCAAACCCCCTATTGGCTTGGCTTGGGCATCACTTCCCACCCAATTCGCACACACATAAAAAAGAAATAATTGGGCATTACCCCAACTAACGCCTATTACATTCCTTGTGTACTTTAGCCTCCTAAACCTAATTAAAATCTATAGCAATTTGACCCCTAAGGTTTCACTAAACTTAGGCTTGCTATCTAGGTCTTAAGTCATCTTTTGTTGATATAAATTCCTTCATCTATATCCATTGTCAGGCTGATGGGTCATGTCAAACGACCAGGCGCAGGTTTACAAAAGCCCTCAGTGATTTTCCTGGGACATGCTTCAGCCCAAACCTCCCCTTATTTAGCTTGGCTAGATTTGTTGAGGCAACGTATATCCACTATTGATTTCTTATTTCTTAGGTAGATCAAGTCTTAAGTTAATTTTAGGGAGTCACGTTTAAGTTAGGTCTAGAATTTTGTATTACGTGATTACACACTTCTCTCTTCATTCCTTCCTCTCCTCACCGTTTCTTCCATTTTGCATGAGCAGCGGTCCAAAACTCCACACTTGGAGGGACCACTTGATTTTTGCCTCCCCCACAAAAGATCTTTTTTCCTACATTCTTCCTCTTCTTTAAAAATTGAAAATCAAAATAGGTCCTCTAACTTGCATGCTAACTTTTCCTTCCCCCATCTATCCACCCAGGAGCTACTTAATCAGGCCTCCCCACCTAATTTCTACTCCATAATGGCTCAGCTACAAGCTAATCAACAACAGTTGAATAGGGATGTTGCAAACCTAGCCAACCAAGGGAGACCTGCCACACCAACCCAAGCTAAACGAATTCCACATCTCACTCCTTGTAACACCCCAAGGAGAGAAAATTTGCATAACCTAAATATTGCCCGTGCTAAGTATAATCATCTTTCTAAGGCTTTCTATGGTTCAACGAGGAATTATACTTATCCAAATCATCACCCGACCCAAAATGTCTCCACCTTCCAGGAGCAATTTAAAAATTCCTCTAATTGGAGGAATTATCCGACTCACTCCTGGACCAATCCGATTCCTCACCAACAACAAAACCCGTTTAGAGGGTATGGTTCAAATCAAACTTATCAATCTGGGCAATCTCAAGAAGACATCAACGCTCAGATGATGAAAACCCTATAGAGATGCAAAGAAAAACTATAGAAATCACCTGTGTCATTAACAATCTCAATGATCAAGTTGGGGTTATTCTGACTCAAAGACCTGCAGGACATTCACCATCCCAGCCCACGCCAAACTTTGACAATCAAAGGAACCAACACTCGGGTGGACACCAACTTCAGAACCACAGTAATCAGCCTCCTATTAACCCGATACCTTAGCACCAACTTAGTTTCCATCAACAACAGGCCCCCCACTTCCTTCCAGTGACAACCAAACTACATATGCAGATACATTGAGGAGTGGGAAACCCACCATTGATTTAAGGCCTTCAAATCAAATTGTTGAAACCCACTCTCAACCTATGCAAATCGACTCTCCTAACCCCACTCAAGAAGAAGAAAAAGAAACACCAAAAACACTAGATCCAAATCCTATCTCTCACTCTCAAGCATTGCAATCCAATCCTTCTAATCAGAAATCAAAGCCCTCTCACCAAGATCTTTTAGACTTATTTGGGCAAGTCGATATTAATAGTCCCCTCCTAGATGCCACCCCTACCTATGCCAAATTGTTGAAAGAGAGATATACTCCAAAATGGTTGGCCTAGAATCTTGGAAGAGTGGTCCTTTCGAAGACAGCAAGCTCAATTTTTCAGAGCAAGCTACCTTTCATAAAAAAGGACCCAGGCACATCACCCATTTTGGTTGTCAAAAATGACACCACCTTCTTTCACACCCCTCTCGACTTAGGTACCTCAATTAATATCATTCCCACGGTCTTATAAAAGGAATCTCAATTTGTCAATTTTAAACCTACTAAGGTTCAATTTCAATTGGAAGAACGATTGATGGGAACACCATCATGAGCCATAACTATCTCATTTTAACTTGAGAAAGTGAACAAAAGCTCCTACATAACTTAAAGGAAGGCCTAATTCAAGGGATTACTATTATAGGAAGAAAGCATGAAATAAAGGGTAAAACTACAATTTTACCATTGCAGTACATCAACAGGATTTCTCCGGGGCTAAACATAGGTCAATGGGACTTAATAAGAGGAAAAGTGGGATGGTTCAGTCAGAAAAGAGTTATTGTGAGATTTAAGAATTAAATGACATTCTGTAACCCTAAAACAAACCCACTTAATACAACAAGGTTCTGGTCAGGATAAAAATCAACTAAACCCTCTAAAAATCATGAAAAAATATCCTCTAGGGTTTAGAATCTTCAAATTATCCTTTGAAACCTATTTTGACCTAGATAGGGGTCCTACCTCAGTATTTGACCTAATTTGGGTTTTCATACAAAATGTCCAGTCAAACGTGGTCAAACCTAAAATCCAACTTCACCCTTGGATTCCTTAGGTCCAAACTAGGTTTGTACAAAAATTTGGCCCTATGGGAAGGTCGCCTTGACCTACTTTGCAAATTAGTCCACCCAATTACATTCTGACCCATAACTTTTGAAAACCCTTGCACAGACCCCCCTATCTTCCTCGCCACTCTTTGCATCTAGGTCCCTTTGCCATTGCAGCAGGAGAATCCTACTCCGACGAGGATTTGAGAAAGATTTCTCCCTGAATCCTCAGAGATCTCCCAGATTTGGAATGGAGATTCTCTGAGGAATTCCCTACCATCTGAACGTGATCCCAAGATCGGATTTGCACCCAATCTCTCATGCGAACGCTCAAGAGGATTGGGTGTCATTCGTACCTTCCATCTCCAGTGAGATCTTTATGCTTGGAAGATTGCCTTCCAAGGACAAAGGTCTCGGCCAGCAGCTATAAAAGGACCCACAGTCCTTACTGCATCTTCCAAGCTTGTTTTGGCCGCGGATGCCCCCTTAATTTCGTACTCCCTCGTCTCCGGCCAACTGCCCGCATGCTCTGGCGATCCCTCCTCCCTCTTGTCGTCGCTCTGCCACCATACCAGTGGCAAAGTCATCTCCGCCTTGCTCCTCCGCGTCGTGCCATACCCGCATGCGCCTCTCCAACCCCTTCCTCATCGTCGTCATCCTCACCTCAGGGCTTTCCTCCCCGATGATGGCACCTACGTGCCGCTCGTCCTCAGCCTTTCCCCCTTCATCTAATTTCCCTAAGTAGGTTCTCCTTTCTCCACACTTTATTTTCCCCCACTTAATTTCGTAAAACTCCCCTCGATAGCCACCAACCACCTTCGTCTCCCTCATCTCTGACAGACCACCGGCGAGGCGCAACCATCACTACACCCCTCCACATGCCTCACCACCCACATCAGAACCTTCGCCATCACTCACTGATCACCATCCACTCCTCCACTGACTGCCACACATGCCCCACACCCTCACCTGACACACCCACTTCCACGATCATAGTCTAACCTAGGCACGCACGCCTAGGCCGTTCTACGCCACACCAACCCCCCCTCACCTTCATTATGACACAACAAAGCTTCCCAAGTTATTTGACAGGGCTGTGAGGCCGTGTTCATGCGTTTCAGGTTTGAGCATCCACCGCCATTAGTGACAGCTTGAAGGAGCTTGTTGGCTTGCTCTAGGTCGTCCCACTCTAGGCAGACACGCCCCAGGTGCGCGGAATCCTTCCACGAACTGTTCGTACCCAGCAATCAAGGGCCTTGGCGACTGCAGCTACCCAATTGGATGGACCTTCCTCCTGCAGGCGCGAGAAGAAGCGGGTGGGACTTTATTCCCACCTCGGAAATGCTCAGCGTAGGTGCGTCACTTAAATTGATTTTGTGCTCTCTGCTTCTAACCTCAAGTACACGGGTGAGGTCCCTTGTCCACTCCACCTGCCTCGTCTGTGACCACACCTATGAGAACCTGGCCGACCTGTTTACCCTGCACTCATTGCGCACCACCCACACCGGTGAGCTTGGACCCGGGTGCACATAACCCAACCCGATTACCCAGCTGGCTCTGAGAGAGTGAAGAGAGAAATAGAGAGAGTGACGTGGAGGAGGGTAGGGGTAGGTTTTCCTCTGCTCTATGCAGGGAAAGAAGGAGAAGGAAGAGGCAGCTATGGAAGACTTGAAGGCAAGAGCGGCTAAGGAAGGAGGAAGAGAGACTTGAAGGATGAAGATAAGGCTAAGGAGGAAGAAGCACTATAGCTGCTGAAGAAGAGATGGCAAAAGCTGAAGAATCAAGGAAGAAGAAGGTGCTACTGAAGAAGAAGAGCTGAAGGGAAGAAATCAAAGAAGAGAATAGAAGCCAAGAAGACAAAGAAGAAAAGAAGAAAAGGAAGGAGTCACAGAGAATCAAAGGCAGAGGAAAGCTAAGGAACCAAGAGACAAAGAAGGCAGAAGAATAAGAGTAGCCACAGAGAAAGAAAGGAGAAATTAGAAAAGAGAAGAAAGAAGAAGCCATCAGAGAGAGAGAAAGAAAGAAGAGAGAGAACATTCAATTTCTTTTTACATTTTTCTTCTTCTCTTTAGCTTTCATATACATTGAGTGTCATTCATATTATTGTTGAACATCATATTTTGATTTACTTGAGATTATGATCTTAGTTTTTTAAAGACCAATTTGCTCCTTGTGTTCGACCTCGGATACTTAGGTTTTCGAACAATAAAATTCTCATTTGTTTTCAAGGCAATTTCATTTATACTACAACGTAACATCTTTTTAAAATCGATTTCACCCTATTAACATTTTGGCACTGTTGCTGGGGAGCAATGGGCATTTTAGAAACTTTGATCACAACCTTTGATTTAGTACTGACTTAATCTCTCTCTTTCGTTGTGTTTGTTCCAGGGGAAGAAAAAAAAAGAAAAGCAGCCGCACAGCAACCACACTAGGAATAGGTAAATCTGCATTGCCCTCTCTCTTAATTGCCTCAAAATCTGAAAAGGGAAATAAAGAAAAGTTAATCTAGGGCTACCTACTTCCATATTTAGTAATTCACAAAAGTTGCCTGTTTTTTACTTTCAACACATTTTGAATTGCACATCCATTTAAGGTAACTTGGGCTAACACCTTCTTGATTGAGCCTTAGATATCAATTTTTGAGGCAACTAAATTAGACCAAATAGAGCCAACCTAAGGATTTCAATCTAGGGTTTTAGAGACACATTCTCTTAAGCAAAGAATCAAAATTTTCAAAAAGAGGCATGCCTAAGCCTTGTTTAAAGAGATTTATCCAAGAGAAACCCTAAGCAAATCGAGCTCTTAATTCACTTGAACCCTAAAAGAGAGGACCTAAAAGCTCTCAAAGGAACAAAGACGTGAAGTTGATCCTTTGGGTCAACCAACCCTAAAATTAGGTCACTTTTTGCACTCAAAAGACCTAAGTTCAAGTGGAACCCTAAGCACCTTGATCTTAATTAAAAGAGGTAGACCTAAGAGGTCAAGGTCCCCATTCTGATCTACCTGGAATCTCAGTGATAAGAGAGGTCGGGTAGGGGAAACCCTATAACTCGTGGGGATGCTCTACCATGTAGGGGTCTTTGTGAGACTCTCCCTCTCTGGCTACCCATGTATTTCTCAGGTGGACAACCTTTCTGACTAAAGGGTATCATCCTCCCCAAACCTCTATAGTCACCTAACATTTTCTGGGTGTCTTGATTGGGTCCAACACATTTTGATCTGATCAAATCCTTCGGTGCATGTTTGGTAGCAGGTCCTTGAGACCATCCTTAAGACCTCTTTTAGAAATCCACTCCTGCCAAGGTCAAGCCTTGAAGCCCTTGTTTGTGCAGCAACCCCACCATATAGATCTTTCCTCTGATTCAAAACCAAGTTCTCCTTCTTCTTCCATCATGGCACAACCCATTGAAGAAGAGAACAAACTTGAGCACCAACTTCAGTGCCTAAATGATCTCTTCCAAAACTTTGTAAACCCATCGCAGCGTCCTATGATGCGAGATCACTATAATCCCACTACGGTGGCAATCGAGCCTCAAGTCCAAATCCTTACTGGAGGTCCTGATTCTGAACTCAAGCCCAATATGATTCATGCCATACCAAAATTCCATTGGCTTAACTTCGAGGATCCATTCCAGCACATTAAGCAGTTGAAACATCTGGCCCAGACCTTCGGGTCAGATGCACAAAATCGGGATATTCTACTCATGAAGATGTTTTCTTTCTCCCTCATGGACAAGGATGCTCATTGGTATCAAACTCAGACTCGTCCGATCAACACATGGGTCGAACTTCAGTCTGAATTTTTGAAGAAGTTCTTCACCGTTTGCCGGACAAATGCCTTGTGCCACCAGATCACTCATTTCACTCAACAATCAGGAGAACCTCTTTATGAGGCATGGAATCGATTCTTGGATCTCATGTGAAAGTGCCCCCATCACGGAGTTCCTAAATGGGAACAAGTCCAATTTTTTACCAGGGACTCCATGAAGACATTCGATTATTCGTCAATGCAACCTACGGAGGAAACATCATGGGTCAACATGAGGACACGGTGTGGGAGATTCTCAAAAATATGTGCGAGAACTCCATCAATAATGACTCCATGGGCTTATTCGACCGGACAAATGCCCGTGCATCGATGAATCTTAGGGGAGCACATGAGACGCAGGGCCTGTCCACATCCATAGACTTGGAGCTGATGGCCAGTCGGTTGGATAAGGTCTCTATCATAGAGAAGAAGGTGGACAAGCTGACTCAGCATCTACAGCGAGCCACCTCTCGAGAGGGAAACTGTGCAAAGCATCTATCACCGATCTTCTAAGGGGATGGACCCGCATCCACCCCCATCTGACTCTTGGACTAGAAGGACCTCCGATCCACTCTATTCTAGTTAAGGGAACTCTGAACCCTCGTATTCTGACTTTCTTGAGGCTCCTCGGACCTGCGAGGACCTCAATGCCATCCAGAATGACCCATTCTCCAATACCTACAACCCTGGATGGCGAAATCATCCCAACTTGTAGTGGGTGGGAAATTCTCAGAATCAAAGACCACCTTATTGTTAAGCTACGAGTTACTATGCTATCGTATTTGGTTTTGAAAAACCTGTCGTCGTAGTTTGAAAGCGAAGAACTCATGTTCAACAAATAAAATTTGTACCGAAATAGAAATCCTTGGTCGAATTCAGGGAGGCTACGTCGATCTATTTTCGCAATTATATCTTTTTAGGGTTTTTGTTGAGAAGGAACTAATGTAATTACACTGAAGCAATATTAACAATCAGAATAAATGAGAGAGAGGGAGTAAACATGCTCTTAATATTTCAAAATGTTTATACAATAAAACTAGAGAAAAGTTACACTAGAAAGCAGGAAATCTATTACACTAGAAAGCAAGAAAATTCTACTCTAGAAAGCTGAAAGAGGAATGGGAGAGAGAAGCTATCCTCCGCAACGATTGCTTGGATGACGAGCTGGACGAGATGTCACCCAGAAGACGGAGGACGGAGCGAGAAGAAGGAGGTCAAGGAAGGAGGAACAAGAATGAGGCAGCACGTCATCATCGTCTCTAAATCTGCTTCCGAAATAAGGGCGAAAATTTGACTTTATCTCCCGAGGAGCATCCCGGGTGTGGGACAAGCTTCTCTTGAGCTTTGGAGAGGGAAAGAAGAGAAGGAAGGGATGATAATTTCGTATGGAGGGGATCTCCTTTTATAGTTGCAAGGAGTGAGGACAATTTGGTCTTTTTAAATTGAAAATCAATAATTTAGGACCTTTAGTGACGGAGAAATCCATCGCTAATGGTCTGAACGTGGGCATAGTGGTGGTGCGCGCATGCTCGCTCATCTCCTCAAGGCTCAACGCTCTCCCACAATCTTAAAATCTCAGTCATTCGATCGTGAGATTGAATGGCTGAGAGAGATCATCGCCGAGCCTCCTCAAGCCACAACGCTCGTGTGAGATCCAGCATTCTTTGCCTACATTTGATGGAGCGTGAGCGCTATTGAGCACGTGCAGCCACTCGATCGCGATCGAGTGCTCCTCATTGCCCGCTTGCCCGCACACACCCTCACCAAATTGAAGCGCTCAAGGCTTCGAACGAGCACCCTTGCTTCGCGAGAGCACTTTTGACCAACATGCCACCAACACGTTTGTGTTGTGCTCTTGAAATGTGCATGCGCGCCCTGTAGCCATTGGATGATCATCCAATGGTGGAGAAGCGACCATCAGATTGAAGAAGGGAAGGTGCGGCGGGTGCAGCGGCTGGTTACGCGGCTGAGATGGCGCCACATGGTGCCATCTTGGCCATCCATCTTCTGGATGATGTAGATGGTGCCACGGTGGTCGCATTGAGTCGATTTTCGCGCCTTTATTCTGCAATCGTCGATCTGAATCCATCCTTGCGGTCAAATTTGTCGTCTGAAATACGAATTCACACCATCTTAGCCCTTGATCTTCTAGGGTTCCTCGATCTCTATCTGATGCTATAGATGTCTGATTAGGGCGATCTTGGAGTCGTTGAACTCCAATCATTGCCCTGATCAAATCTGTATGGTTGGATCTTCAATCCGAGGCCCCGATAAAAATTTCCCTGTCCCTGGACATAAAAGGAGACAATTAACCTCCTTTTTATTCAAACTAATCTAAATGCAAGATGATGCATGCTATGCAATATTTATAATATGTAATGCAATTCTATGCTTAAAAACATGCATAAATAGGCATCTTATGTAATATAAACATGTTTACATCACACCCCCATGCCTATCTTTTGCTAGTCCCTAGCAAAAACTATATGCTATTTATAAAAGAATTAGGTTGGATTATTTGTGCATAGGTTATTTTCAATCATTAAGAAAATGTTTACTTAGGATCTGAACTTTCAAAGACACAATAGTGCCCAGGTATCTGCCAAAATGTAGACTGCCTCATGCCCTCACCTTATTCGAAGAAAAATTTCTTTTCCTTTTTTTTTCTTCTTTTGTATATTTTTTTTAATTTGAGTTTAGGGTTTAAGAGTGGCTTTCTGCAGTCATTCAACTCACCCAAGATTTGATGAGAACCCTAAGTTCTAAGCATCTTATTGTGAATGTGATAGACTCGTTGATCGGCAATTAGAATGGACTTTGGGTTTCTACGCCTCTAGGTGACCTTAAAAGGAGAGTTTGCCTCAAGGTGTATCTTTACAACCAGTAGCTTTCTCCCTACTTTTATTTTTATGGGGTCAACACAAGGGTGAATCTAGTGTATATCTCCCTGATTTATTCTACTTCTCCACTTCTTCCTAAGTGTTTTAGGAATTTTAAGTGCATTTCTTGAGCTGGATTCTGGACAACCGGTCGATGAGCTGTTACCACTGACAACTTGCTAGCCATACTCTTACGACGGAGTGTGGCTTATTTCTTTTATTTTCTTTCCTTTTCTCCTTTTCTTTTCTTTTCTTTTTGACTTTCTTTTTCTCTTTTTTAAGTAGGTGGCTTCCCTGGTCTAAGATTTACCTAAAGGTAGCAAGAAAAGAATGGTCCAGTGACTGGGCTCTGGACAACCTACCTATGGGTTGTTACCCATGATAACTTGCCGGCCATATCAGCTTAGAAGGTCATTAGCTACCTAATTTCCATTAGAACCACCGATTAACGAGTCAGTGAGAAGATAGTGTGTAGATGCTTTAGACTTAAGGTTCCCTCAAATCAGAGGGCAGGTTGATAAGTCGTGTACTTATCACCCAAGCTTATTTACTTGAATTAAAATAGAATTCATGTTGGCGAGGACTCGAAAAACAAATCCTCATTTTAGTGGATACATAGGCTGATTAAGTCTGAAGGCCTGAAGGGTCATTGTGTTCAGATCCTAATGTAATATTTCCTAAGATTGAAAAACCTAATGTCCAAATATTCCTTCCAAATTCATTTTTTTTTTAATGTATAAATAAAAAGAGAAATACAATTTACAAGAATTCCACAAAGCTGACAAAATGATTCAAAAATGAATCCACCCTCCCATTCCTAGCTGATACAATGCCCACATTGAGAAAGAGACATGAAAGAAAGGGTAGAGTATGAAAGATGTCACCTGAATATGAAGCTCATGTCAGCTTTGTGTCATATGTACAACTGCTGAGTTTAATGCCATCAGCTAGGCGAAGTCCAGCCAAAGAAGTCATAATATGGCTAGAGCAATTGTGTCTGAGACGGGTTCTGGGAGAGTATGGTCAATAACAAGCTTCAGACGTTGACCGTTGACTTTAAATGTGCTACCCGTCTTTGGGTCAGAGATCTGAATGGCTCCATTTGGAGAAATCTGGTCAATAATGAATGGACCATTCCATTTAGATCTAGGTTTGCCAAGAAGGAGCTTAAGTTGAGAATCGAATAACTTGACCTTCTAGTTCGGCTCAAAGCTATTGCGGGAAATCAATTGATCATGTAGAGCTTTGGTCCGAGCCTTGTAGATCTTGGCATTCTCGTATGCATCATTTCTAAGCTCTTCCAACTCAGATAGTTGGAGTTTCCTGGCCTTCCTAGCTAAATTCATATCTAAATTGCATTGTTTGATCGCCCAGAATGCCTTGTGTTCAATCTCCAAGGGTAGATGGCACTCCTTTCCATACACCAAATGAAACGGAGACATGTCGATGGGCGTTTTATACACTGTATAGTAGGCCCAAAGAACGTCCTCAAGTTTTTGAGTCCAGTCCTTGCGTTCATGCCTAACCGTTTTCTACAGAATGTTCTTGATCTCCCAATTAGTGATCTCGACTTGTCCATTTGTCTAGAGATGGTAAGGTGTGGAAATTCGGTGATTAACCCCGTATTTGGCCAACAAATTTTGGAATTGGACATTAGTAAAATGAGTGCCACCGTCACTAATGATGGCCCTCGGAATCCCAAACTTGCTGAAGATATTTTTCTTAACAAAATCGATGACCACCTTGTGGTCATTAGTTCGGGTGGGAATCGCCTCAATCCATTTGGACACATAATAAATAGCAACAAGAATGTACTAATGTCCAAATGAAGGGAGAAAGGGTCCCATGAAATCGATGCCCCAAACATCGAAGATTTCGACAAGAAGAATTGGGTTTAAGGGCATTATATCTCTCTTAGTTATGCTCCCGAGTGCTTGACATCGAGAACATGACCTTGAGAAATCTTGGGCATCCTTAAATAAAGGTGGCCAATAGAAGCCAGATTGCAAAATTTTTGCAGCCATCTTTTTCCTAGAGAAATGTCCACCACACTCAGATGCATAGTAGAACTCAAGTATATTGTTGAATTCATTCTCTGGAACACATCGACGAATAATCTAATCAGAGTCGATGTGGTATAGTTCAGGGTCCTCCTAAAAGTAGTACTTGGCCTCAGATTTGAGTCTATCCCGTTGCTGCTTGGTCTAATTCTGGGGGATTTGACCAACGGCCAAATAGTTAACAATGTCAGCATACCATGGGGTTTGGACACCTGAAACTGTAAGGATAGCTTCGTCCGGAAAAGTGTCAGCAATCGGGATGTCCCGACGAGAAGAATCACTTAGGACTCTCGACAAATGATCCACCAACACATTTTGTACCCCGATTTTATCCTTGATTTCAAGATCAAATTCTTGAAGTAGAAGAATCCAACGAATAAGCTAGGGTTTGGCATCCTTTTTGGCCAAGAGATGTCTCAAGGCCGAGTGGTCGGTATAGATGATAACATGAGGCCCTAAGAGATAAGCGCGGAATTTTTCCAAAGCGAACACAACGGCTAGTAATTCCATTTCCGTGACAGTGTAATTCCTCTGGGCTTCGTCCAGAGTTTTACTAGCGTAGTAGATGAAAGAGGGGTTTCTATCTATTTTCTGACCCAAGACAGCCCCGACCGCGTAATTAAAAGCATCGGTCATGATCTCAAAAGGGGCTATCCAAATCAGTGGCTGCAACACTAGAGCACAAGTGACTACTGTTTCTAGGATATCAAATGCTTTACAGCATGATTCATCGAAAACAAACGGCATTTCTTTGGTGAGAAGATTGCCCAGGGGATGAGCAACCTTCGAGAAATCCTTGATGAATCTTTTGTAGAATCCTACATGACCAAGAAATGATCGGATATGTTTAAGAGATGTGGGAGGAGGAAGTTTAGCGATAACATCAACCTTAGCTTTATCCACTTCGATTCCCCATTCAGAGATTACCTGACCTAAGACGATGCCTTCTTGGGTCATGAAATGACTCTTTTCCCATCTAAGGACCAATCGTGTTTTGATACATCACTTAAGAATCATTTCCAGGTTAGCCAAACAAGAGTTAAATGATTCTCCAAAAATAGAGAAATCATCCATGAAGACTTCCATAAACTCTCCCACCATGTCAGAGAAAATGGCTAACATACACCTTTGAAAAGTTGCAGGTGCATTGCATAAACCGAAAGGCATCCTACGGAAAGCAAAGGTTCTGTAGGGATAGGTGAAAGTAGTTTTTTCCTAATCCTCTGGATGGATAGGAACTTTGTTGTATCCCGAGTGACCTTCAAGAAAATAGAAGTACTTCTGCCTGGCTAATCTTTCTAAGATTTGATCAATGAAAGGCAAGGGGAAATGATCCTTTTTCGTGGCCGTGTTCAGCTTCCTGTAATCAATACAAACCCTCCAAGAGAAAGCTAAATGAGTTGTGACAGATTCTCCTCTCTTGTTAGTCACAACGGTAATCCTGGCTTTCTTAGGAACAATCTATACGGGACTTACCCAGGGACTATCAGAGATTGGATAAATAATTCCTGTGTCGAGCCACTTAATGATTTCCTTCTTGACTACTTCTCGCATATTTGGATTTAATCTCCTCTGCATCTAGCGAGAAGGGTGGGATCCATCTTCTAAGAATATTCTATGATTGCAGTAAGATGGCTCGATCCCCCTAAGGTCATGAATGGTCCAACCAATTGCCTCCTTGTGTTCCTTCACGACCTTGATCAATTTAATCTCTTTCTCTTTTGTTAATTTAGCAATGATAATCACAGGGAGCATCCTCTGAGGTCTTAAAAATTGATATTTCAAATTCTTAGGCAATGGTTTCAATTCAAGCTAGGGCGGGTTGACGATTGACGATGAGGAAGATGCTAAAGACTCAACAAGAGGAAGAGGTTGTGAACAAACAAAATCAATAACCTCTTCAGAAGATGGTAGGTCTGCCATAGAGAGTTGCGGGTCCAATTCGTCATCAAAGGAGGAACTTTCAATTGAAGCAACCATCAAACCAGTTTCAATGTTTACATTATCCTCCTCAAATTCCTCAATAAATCCGCAAGCCTCAAATTTATTAATCGCCTTAAAAATATCCAATTTCATTCGTTGATCCCCAAAGGCGATTTCCATGCTACCGCTTTCACAGTTAATGTTGGCCTTAGCAGTAGCCAGGAACGGACGCCCCAGAATGATGGGCGTGTTCCTCAGATTTTCAGGTACATCCATGTCAAGGACAAGGAAATCTACAGGAAAATAGAAAACCTTGACCTTAACTATAACATCTTCAATAATGCCTCGCAGATTTGTGACCAAATGGTCCACTAACTATAGTGTTACTGAAGTCGGCTGAAGTTCACCTAATTCGAACTTCTCATAAAGAGAAGTTGGAATTAGGTCGATGGATGCACCCAGATCCAAAAGTGCTCTATCAAATGTGTAATCTCCGATGGCACAAGAAATCAACGAAGCACCTGGATCTCTCTTTTTCTAAGGGAGGTGGTGCAGGATAATAGAACTAGCCTGCTCGGAGAGTACCACCTTCCTCGGAATAGATTCTCTCAACTTACGCTTTTTTGTACAAAAATCCTTTAAAAATCTCACGTAAGCCGATATATGCTTGATAGTATCGAAGAGCGAGATATTGATCTCAACATTCTTAAAGATATTCATAAGCTCCTCATTACTATCAACAGGCTTCTTCTTCTTTGATTTGATCAAGGCTTCAGGAAAAACAACATGAGTCAGATCTTTGGAATCAAGTTCCTGAGCCTTGATTTCTTCTTCGGAATTCTCCTCTCTCGTCAAGTTCTTCAGGATTCGGTAGATTAGAACAATGTGGTTGTGGATCTGAGTCTGCTTACCACTCCTCAAGGTGACAGAATTTGCAGATGAATAAGAATTCGGGTCTTGGGGAGGGTTAGGAAAGATTAGAGGGGCTTGATTAGCCAGGAATTATTGATGTGCAGAACAAGAAGAAGAGGAGGAACCTTACTCAACCACCTGAGCATGTGCGTGTGGGTCCCTCTGATTTTCGTACCCATGGGCTTGGTTGCTCGGATTCAGAATATTTCGCTGGTTGGGTACGGGTTGGGATGGTAGAGATTCGGGTTGACGATAGTTAGCAATGAGTCCAGTATGCAAGTTGTCTAGAGAGGTTTTCATTTGCTGCATGAGCTGGAGCATGGATCCTTGCATCTCTACCCTTTGTCGGTTCAAATCAGCCTGCCCTACGGGTTGACAAGCATTCCAAGCTGGCTGATTGACTTGATTTGGGGGCAACTGAATATACACATGACCCTAACTCAATGGTCGTTGCGGAGCATAGTTACCGAGTCAGAATTGGGTCTATTACCTTGGGCTTTTCCAGGAGAAGTTAGGGTGGTTTCTCCAACTTGGATTATAAGTAATAGAATAGGGGTTGGATCTAACATTCTCCTGTATAGCACAGACATCCTCATAGGGTAAGGATGGAGAGAAAGAAAGGGAAGAGCAGAAAAATTGGGATCAAAGGCCCCAGTTTGGAACGCGTGAGGTTCCGAAAAATGCTGACTCACAGGTTGAGCCACATCGAGTTGATTCACGAACTCCCGTCCAGAAGGAGCTCGCGAAGAATGGAATCCCAAATTTTGGGATTGAGTGGATTGAGAGTTGTTCATAGAATTTCCAGCCATCCACTCTTCCATTCTCTTAGCAACCAAGTCCACCTTGTCAAGTTTGTTACAAATCAATTTCATATCAAATGAATGAGAGTCATGGACTTCATTGATATTTGATCTGGGCTGCTGGGACTGGTTAAAGGTATCCATGGAGGCATGATTGACTGAATTCGCACTCATTTCCTCAAACAAATTGTGTGCACTATCTGCATCTTTGTTGAGGAAATTGCCTCCGCAAGAAGCATCCACAGGATTTTTGAGTTGCTCAGTTAACCCATGATAGAAGATCTGCACGAGTTGCCATTTCGGCACCTCGTGGTGTGGACACCTCTGCAATAGGTCCTGGAATCGCTTCTAGGCCATATGAAACTGCTCCCCCAGCCGCTAGGTAAAGATAATGGTTGCCCATCTCAAGGCATTGGTACATCTAACTGGGAAGAATTTCTTCAGAAAGGCCGATTTCAACTCATTCCAAGTTGCAATTGGTCTTCCTATTGTCTTGTACCAATGCGCAGCCTTATCCCTACGAGAGTAGGGGAAGAGCCTCATGATCATTTGCTCCTCGTTCACATTTTGTGCCTTGGTGGTCTGGACCAAAGTGGTCAAGTCCTCCAAGTGCTGAAACGGATCTTCGGAGCCAAGCCCATGATAATGTTTGATCAAGCTTAACACCTGGGGCCTAATTTCTACGTCTCCAGTCAGAATCTGGACATCGGGATGTTCCCCGTAATTTGAAGGATCATAAAAATCCTTCAAGGGCTGAGCGCCTTCCATTCTCTGGAACAATTCCTGCATTCTCTACATTTGTTCCAGCTGCCTTGGGAATTCCTCCTATGGATCCTGAGGCAGAGGAGGCTGTTGGTCGGCCATGGGATCAATTTGACTAAAATCCAATTTGCACCTCATAGAATACTCTAGTAGTCCTTCCAATCGGGGATTTAATGATCGTCATCCCATCATAAACTAGGAGAAGGTCAGAAGGACTGGGGATAGGGACCCTGTAGCACAACAAAACAAGGTTGTCCTTAAGTGGGGTAGCCTAAGGATCTACAGACTCCCAAAACCTACCTTAAGATTGTAAATGATTTACTTTACTTGCGTATGCTCAATCCAACCAGTTAGAAGGAGGGACTGGGGAGAAGTTTCTTCCTTCGGCTTTCCCATCTGGTTCCTAGTGTACCCCCCAGCCGCGGTCGTTTGGCGCTACTCCCCTAGCTAGGCATCAGATTAATCAATACAAGTAGGTTAATCGAAGACAATGTCATACTAGGCCCTGAGGAACGAATCAGTCCTTAAGGCCAACGTCTAGTCAATTTTATTAAGGCATGTGATTGTAGTGCTTATGGAATATGATGGTCCCTTAAAATGGGTTGTGCCGTTAATGATTGATTGAGAATTGTGTAAGTGCGGGCACAACCAGGGTTTTCAAGCAAGATTATTTGTGATGTGTGAATTTTAATGTTCAAATCTTGGTTAAGTAGCTTTTAGGGTTTAAAATTAGGTTGATTTCAATCAAGTTTTGAGGTAAACCAAGTTTTCAAACACAGGTGAAGATTTCTTTCCTTTATAACCAGAAATAAAGTGGAGTGCTTGGAATAGACCTAGATTGGAAACCTTAAAGAGGAGCTACTTGATGAGTTGAGTTTAGATAGAGTGGTGCGGCCCAAACAACTCAAACAACTAGCCACAACCGCACCACTAGGTTAGGCACACAGTGATGATTAACCTAGAATGATTTTTACTCTTTTATGTGTATCTTTGTGTGTACCGGTTCCACAGATCAGAACCTGGTTGAGTAGAAAAAAATCAATTAGGTTAAGTGACTTGAATGTGGGTGTACGTTGTGTGTCTGTTGAAAATTACCCCACAGGATTATCTTTTTTAATTTTTTTTTATAAACGAGGGTGGAATGAATGTGAGTGAGAATCCAAACAACCAAACTAATCCTAGGATTTATGCAAACACCTAGGTTAATTGGAATTTGGATTTAATGTGACAAATGAAATCTATGGAGGGGGGAAGATTGGGGAGCACTTACAGTTGTCTTCAACTGCACTTTACACCGGTCTATCGCTTGAAAATTCCCTGATGGAGGTCTCTGCAAAACAATAGACACAAGAGAAAACAAGTTAGAAGACAATAAAGTGTGAGAAATGCGAAAAGAAGATCGGAAATCGTTGCCTCCTTAGCAACCGTGCCAAAATGTAGAAGCTACAAGTTACTACACTATCGTATTTGGTTTTGAAAAACCTATCATCATACTTTGAAAATGAAGAACTCGTGTTCAACAAATAAAATTTGTACCGGAATAGAAATCCTGGGTCAAACTCAAGGAGGCTACGTCAATCTATTTTCGCAATTATATTTTTTTAGGGTTTTTGTTGAAAAGAGAAGCGATGTAATTACACGGAAGCAATATTAACAATCAGAATAAATGAGAGAGAGAAAGAGAGAGAGAGAGAGTAAACATGCACTTAATATTTCAAAATGTTTATACAATAAAACCGAAGAAAAATTACACTAGAAAGTGGGAAATCTATTACACTAGAAAGCAGGGAAATTCTACTCTAGAAAGCTGAAAAGAGGAATGGGAGAGAGAAGTTATCCTACTCGACGATTGCTCAGAGGACGAGCCAGACAAGACGCCTCCTGGAAGATGGAGGATGGAGTGGGAAGGAGGTCGAGGCAGGAGGAATGAGAATGGGGCAGCATGTCGTCGTCGTCGCGGGATCCGCTCTCGAAAAAAGGGCAAAAATTTGACTATCTCTTGAGGAGCATCTCGGGTGTGGGATAAGCTTCTCTTGAGCTTTGGAGTGGGAGAGAAGAGAAGGGATGAGAATTTCGTATGGAGGGGGTCTCCTTTTATAGTTGCAAGGAGTGAGGGCAATTTGGTCACTTTAAATTGAAAATCATTAATTCAGGACCTTTAGTGATGGATAAATCCGTCGATAGAGGTCCGAACGTGGGCGTAGTAGCAGTGCGCGCACACCCGCTCATCTCCTCAAGGTGCAACGCTTTCCCACGATCTTGAAATCTCGGCCATTCAATCGTGAGATCGAACGGCTGAGAGAGATCCTCGCCGCGCCTCCTCAAGCCGCAACGCCCACGTGAGATCCAGCGTTCTTCGCTCTTATCTAATGGAGTGTAAGCGCTATCGAGTGTGTGCAGCAGCTTGATCGCGATCGAGCGCTCCACATTGCCCACTTGCCCGAGCACACCCTCGCCAAATTGAAGCACTCAAGGCTTCGAACGGGCAACCTTGCTATGCGAGAGCGCTTTCGACCAACTCGCCACTAGTGTGTTTGTGTCGCGCTCTTGAAATGTGCATGCGTGCCCCATAGCCGTTGGATGATCATCCAACGGTGGAGAAGCGATGATCAGATTGAAGAAGAGAAGGTGCGGCAGGTGCAGCGGCCAGTTGGGCGGTTGAGATGGCACCACGTGGCGCCATCTTGGCCGTCCATCTTCTGGGTGACGTAGATGGTGCCACGGTTGTCGGATTGAGTCAATTTTTGCACCGTTAGGCTGTGATCGTCATTCCGAATCCATCCCTGCGGTCGGGTTTGTCATCTGAAGTGCAGACTCACACCATCTTAGCCTTTGATCTTCTAGGGTTCCACAATCTCTATCTGATGCTACAGATGCCTGATTAGGGTGATCTTGGAGTCGTTGAGCTTCAATCGTCGCCCTGATCAAATCTGTACGGTTGGATCTTCAATCTGTGGCCCCAATAAAAATTTTACCTGTCCCTGAACATAAAAGGAGACAATTAACCTCCATTTTATTCAAACTAATCTAAATGCAAGATGATGCATGCTATGCAATACTTATAGTACATAATGAAATTCTATGCTTAAGAACATGCATAAATAGACATCTTATGTAATATAAACATGTTCACATCACTTATCAACCCCGTCCACAAGCTCCTCATCCATATCAGCCGCCTCAGCCTCAGCCCAACCCCACCTATCAATTTGGGCCAAACCAGGATCAAATGACTCTTATCCTTCAAGCACTGGCTGACATTCAGAAGACGAATGTGGCAATGCAGAAACAACACAAGGATGATATCACAGAGGTTCGCAATCAGCTCGCCTAGACGGCAAATTCCTACCAACCTGGCACCCTACCTTCGCAACCTCTGCCAAAACAAAATAACATGCTGACCCAAAGGCACGTTATGAACCCAAATTCAGGCCACACACATATGATTCATTAGGCCCCTTCTGTTCCATCACTCGACGGGATGGAAGCTTTGACATCTTATGCGGGATTTCAGTTGTAACAACTCATAGTGGTAAAGCAACCTGATGAGTCCATTTTAATGGACTAATATTACGCCTAAGTAACTTTAATCATACAGTTTAGGTGTGTTAATAACTGCAATTAAGCTATAGAATATTTGTACGCATCAAAGTTTATAACATTCTATAACTTAATATGTAATGATTTTGTTATTTTTATGTGCAGGAATTATATTTAGAAACAACAAGGGTTGGGGAGTAAATTTCTCCACCAACCGGTAGCATCTTTTCCCTGATCTCCGGCCAGCCGCAACTCCTCCCAACATTTATCCGATCTCCCGCCGCCCTCCCTCAACAAATGAGGCCAAAAATAGCTAAGGGATTTGAAAATCCCTTAACTCACGCACGCACATAGGTGGAAGAAGTAGAATAGCAGGGGGCTTCTCTTTTGGGCAGATCCATCTTCCCCCTTGCGGGGAACAACCACAAGCGTGCACTGTGCACAACTTCCTCCATCTTCTCCACTGCAGCCGCGCCGCACCAAGCCTGCACCTGCCAGCACCATCTCCATGCCCTTCCAGCGTTCACAATGCCATGCACCTTGCACTACCGTAGGCGAATCCTTCACGCAGGCGCTAAGCGCCCTCAAGTGCCCATCCACCAAGCCAACAGCCACCTCAGGCGCACCTGCCTGCACCTCTGCGGAGTGCCCGCACGCCAACGCCTTCAACCCTCTGCAGCTCCCTTCTCAAGCACCCGCAGGTGCGCACCCCTGCCAGGCCGCGCACACCACAGCCCCCACCTTCTCTTCTCCCTATAGCGCCCGCTCACCGCACCCGCTTCAGCGCCTAGCGCTCTCTGCAGACCGCCTCGCCACCAGTGCTCCCCGCAGGTGCTATGCGCCCTCCAACCAGCCAGCACTAGCGCACCCCTCTGCAGGCATCCGCCTGCCTTCACTTGCCAGGCGACGCACACCACAGCACCCGCCTTCGCTTCCCCCAACGGCAATCGCCTGCCGCGAGTGCAGACCACCCTAGCCACCTACAGGCACCCTGCCTGTACGCAACACCCCGATCTTCCACAGGCACCACTGTGTAGAGAGTGCTTCTCTCTTCCATTCCACACCACCGGCCTTAACCATGGCGACGACCCTCCACCATCGTAGGCGTGTGGTGTGACAGGCCACACTGCCATCCAGAGGTCGTCCGCATTACCATGAGCACCTCGCCGTGCACCTTCGTCACCGTCGCTGCAATCATCTTCTCAGTCAGTTAAGATGTCCGGGAAATTTCCCAGATGTCTGAAGCCACACCCCACTCCAGCAGCAACCACCGTCCGCCCACTTCACCTCTAGCACCTGAACCACAGCCCTTGCTCGCTCACTCCACATCCGCCCGCATGCCCTCCAGGAGCACGCAAGGCGTGCACAACTTGCAGCCGCACCCGCTCCCACTCTTGCAACAACCAGCCCTCACCCGCTCACCTTCCGCCTGCAACCTCACCCGCTCAGTCCCGCATCCACTCCAGGCCCTGCACAGCCTCCAACGCACCCGCGACTCCCGCGCCTGCAGCGCCTCACCGCTCACGCCTACTCACCTTCCTCCAGCAGTGCTTCCACCAACAGAGCGTGCACCCACGCCTGCAGCAACCGCGCTCACCGCCAACAGTGCGCGCCCACGCCTCCAGCCAGCGTGCAGCACCGGCTGCAGCGTGCAACCACGCCTGCAGCAATCCTCCCGCGCCCTCCAGCCAATGCTCACCCGCCTGCAGCGTGCGCACCGCCCGCCAACAGCAGCTGCAGCACCGCTTGCAGCCATCTCCGCCAGAGCTCCGTCCGGTTGGCTTCGGCCACCGTGCGACACGTTGCCACCACCGCTTCGAAGCCCTCGGTCCAAGGAACTTCCTCCGAGCTTCCTGTGTCCGGCCGTCCACTCCTCGTCGTGCATGGCCAAGGGGAATAAATCCCCTGTTTTGCTACAGTAACATGGCCATTAATAATTACATTTTCTGCCATTGTCAATTTTTAATGATATTTTATTGATTCCATATTGTGACAAATATCCTCTAGTTATTCAGAATTGCTATTTCAGCATGATTTCTTGATTCAACCTTAATCTGAAGGCAATTTTGGCTTGATTCTTGTCCAAACTAACTACGAACAAACATTTTTAACTGTGCGGATTTAAATATGTCATTGCCTCCCTGTGGATATGACAGACATCATTGTATATTTAGTCGCTAGTTTGATTAGAATAGAATTAAGACTTTAGATTTAATTTTTTATTGCATTTTGTTTGAAACCCTTGTTCTGGGGTATATTTTGAGGGGTTTGTTCCCCGATTTTGTTTTGGGCCCGTGTTGGGTAATTTTTGGAAGCCTGTTCCCTTTTCTTTAGATTTAGGTTTTTAGTTTATTGATTACTTTTATTTTCTTGTGCATAAGTAGTTTAAAAATTAAAAAAATAAAAAAAATGAGCTGCCTGCTAGAAGTTGCCTGCCCTAGGACGAACCATTTAGGTCTGTATGAGCAGCCTCTAGATTTATTTCTCTACATTGAGTGCATTCTTGCATTTTTGATTGCTAGAAGCAAGGTATGCATTTTCTTACTTTGCATCCTATTCTTGATCACGCATTACATTAGGACTTAATGCGAAGGCCATCTAATCTGTACTGAATAAATCTAGCAAGTGGTCACATATTTTCTAGAAAAAGGACTAATTAAAGGAGGGACATTTTAAAAACCAAGGATTTGATTTTCAAACTTGGCATGCGATTCAAAATTCAAAATATTTTGCTGTGTATGCACACTTATTTCACTTGCACCACGACACACTTCTAGACACTGCTTAGGTTTGGAAATACTAGGACAAGAGCCCTCTTATCGTTGGATTCTGAAGTGTTCGAAACTTGAGATCAAAGGTTTTGTAAATCCAAAGAGGGGGATACCCTGTCAAGGATTTTTGGGGGTAGTTGAGAAGCACCACGAAAGCATAGCTTCGAAGGAAGGCTTAGGCCTACTTGCAACCCTTGATCTTCTGTCTTTGGAGTTGCTCTACCATTTGAGATTTAGGGAAGAACACCTAAGCTCCAACTAGGTCTTCCTAGGCGAGTCGTAGGTCGACAATAGGCACGTAAATTGATTGAACAAATTATATTGTCACCTGTAATCTGACTTAAAATCAAAAGCCTAAATTGGGAAAGACCTAAAAGGTCCTTTTTGAATTGTGTTTTGCTTGGGGAATTCTGATTGAGGTGTGAGTTAGAATGGACCACATTGATTTTCATCCTTTCACATCTTGCCCACACCCTCACCCCTACTCTGCATCCTTCGATCCCAGATGCCGAGATGGTCCATCTCTTGATGGACATAATGACAATCATTGGGATCCATTTTACTGCTATTATAGGAGCATTGGCCTGGTTAAGCCCCAAATCAGTGAGCAGAACCTAGGAGCGGGATTTGCTTTGCCCAATATCCCACATACCATAGAAATACCCAAACCACCCTCCCTGAAAAATTATTATGGTTGGACAGACACTCCTGGGTACTATAAGCCTGAGCCTGACTTCTCTCATGATAGAAAGACCTCTCCTCTTTGAAGATGGAAATATAGAAAATGCAAAACGAAATGATTGAATTGTTAGGAGAATCTTTGAGAGAAGGCCAACAAGAAAGAGATGAAATTAGCCACCCAATCTACCCCATTAATGATGATGTACACCACTCTACAATAGATGCATCTCCCGTGGGAGAGCTACACTTTAAGTTGGAGGGAAATTCTGGGGAGAATAGCTACTTTTTGAGGATCGATTTTGAAACCCACCCATTAGATGACACTTCCTTGAGAGATCCACACCTTAGGTGGGAGGAAGATACACATGAAAGTAGCTATGCATTGCATGAAGAAAGGTGGCAACCCGAGGAAGATGATGATAAGATTGAGTATCCACCTGAATTATATTGGAGTCAAAAGAAGGGAATGATGGTACCATTGGAAGACCTTGACCAAGATGATAGTATTTTCGTGACATTTGATGAAGTGTGTCAAAGTCAAGTTGTTAATCCTACCCTCCCTTCTGATCACAATATGGAACTCATGCCCACCCTTAGGGAACCTAACCATAAAGAAATTGACCTATCTGAGGAGTATGATGTTACCAGTGTAAACCATTTACCTCAAATAGAGCACCCTAGGGGATCTGCTGAGATATTAAATGATTCTAGACCTCGGGTATATGGTGAATTATGTGATGAGGAGGAAGATGAATTATATGAGAAACCTACATTCAAGATTTGGAGTGACACTAAGGGTGATTATGTCTTATTTGAAGAGTTAGCCCCTGAGGATGTCACAAATTTGACCAAATTAGGTTTCCTTAGCACACCCATTGATGATATTTCTCCTCATGATAAAATGATGGAAAATTTGTAAGCAATTTCTAAGATTTATGTGGATTCACATATAGACTCTGGGGAAGATTTGAGTAAAGAACAAAAACCCGAGGATGACATTGATAGCATAATCCCTAGATCTGTTGCTTCCAACCTGCCTTCATTCATTTCAAAGTCACCCTCTGATTCGCTTATACCTGAAAGCGAAATTGTGACTCCTCATGAAGAGTAGGAAGATACATGTGATGGTGCAAGGAATGCTTGGGATGAAATTGAGGATTTAGAAAGAGTGTTTGGGATGGACACCGAGATGATTAAACCCAACCTAGATCTTATGGCCATCTCGCAACTTCGTAACTTGGACACCTTAGACGATCCTTGCCTTAGAAAATTGCTCACTTTTGTTCTGACCAGGGGGCTTAACAGACCAATATTTCCCGTAATGGAGTATCGGGTATGGATTGATGATTTCTTTAGTCAGTCCATTACCTTGGGGGTTTATCTCTGCACCATTCCTTCCCCATACCTTTTGGAGAATCCTTGTCATCCTCCCCCTACCCCTTTGGAGGTTGTTATACCTGTTTATACTTTAGAACCTCTTCTGGTGACTTGGGAAGATTTCATTCCCATTTTAGTTGGGCGAGCATTTGCTATCGGGATTCATCATCAGCTCGTCAACATCCTAGGTTACCTATTTTCTAGGCCAACATTGCTTTGCTCATTTTTAGGGCCTATTTCTACAATTCTTGAACCTGATTTGCAGGTTCTTTGACTATTCAGCCCTGCTCTGACCCAGGTAATATCCTTCTATGCAATGAGGACATTGCAGATTTTAGGCATGGGGGGTGTACTTGGGGATATACATAGCATAGTGCATTCATTGCATACATTTGCATAAAAAACAAAAACAAAAAAAAGAGTTTTGAGCTTAACTGGCTAAGTCCTGCATTCTTAAGCAAATCAGAACTCTAGGGTAGACTAAATTAATTCTAGGGTCAAACTTTAGAAGCTAAATGAGCTGCTAGCTTTAGACCTTTAGGGTTCTTTGTGGACTTAAAAACTTAAGTAGGAGTTAAGTTGCGGAACATTCCTCAAGAGGTTGAGGAAGGGAAGCTAGGGTTTGAGTTAAAAGGTGGGGTAGTACCTAGAGTCTTGTCTACCTTTTGGTTTACAGGTCCTTGTAACCCAAGCATCCAAATTTCGTACACATGGTCTGGTAATTAAGTTAATTTCTTTCTTACTGAAAAGAGATTTGGTTCTCTTAGTTTTGACTTAGGAAAGGCTTGAAAACACATTTTGATTGGAAGAGTTCTGTTGAACGTTTCGAATTGCTACGCTAACGTGTTTGGTTTTGGAAAACCTGTCGTTGTACCTTAAAAGCGAAGAATTCATGTTCAACAAATAAAATTTATACCGAAATTCAAATTCCTGGTCAAACACAGGGATGCGGACGTTTAATTTGAAAGCTGCGCGTTTCTTTTTATTTGTCACGGAATAATTCAATTTAAAACTATCTAATTATTTACAATAAATAGAAGAGAGAGAGAGAGTAAGAGAGAAAGAGAATATTATACAAAGAAATCAAAATGAGATGTAGAATAAACAAGGAATTTATCATTAAGGAGATTGTTCATTTCACTCTTACAATTACAAAGCATAAAACAATTACTATAGAAAGTGATAAATTATTACACAAAGAAATCAAAATGAGATGTAGAATAAACAAGGAATTTATCATTAAGGAGATTGTTCATTTCACTCTTACAATTACAAAGCATAAAACAATTACTCTAGAAAGTGATAAATTTACTCTAGAAAGCATTAAAATAATGGAGGGAGAAATATCCTCCTCGACGATTGCTTGGAGGATGAGAAGACTACACTAGAAAGTGGTAAATCTATAATAGAAAGCAGTAAAAAGAATAGGGAGAGAGAAATCCTCCTCGACTGTTGCTTGGAGGACGAGCCGGACGGGACGACGCTTAGACGAAGGAGAACAAAGCAGGATGAAGGAGGACGACGCAGAAGAATGGGAACGGAGCAGCATGCCATCGTCATCGCGGGATCCACTTCCGAAGGGGGACGAAAATTTGGACTTCATCTCGCGAGAAGCATCCCGGGTGTGGGACAAGCTTCTCTTGAGCTTTGGAGGGGTAGAGAAGAGAAGGAAGGGATGAGAATTTCGTATGGAGGGGGTCTCCTTTTATAGTTGCAAGGAGTGGGGACAAAATGGACATTACAACTTCAAAATAATAAATGAGGGGTCTTTAGTGACGGATAAATCCGTCACTAAAGCCCCCAACGTGGGCGTAGCTTCCGCGCCCACGCACGCCCACTCAGCTTCTCGCACACGCAACGCTTGTGCACGTTCAGCGATCCTCAGCGATCGGACGGCTTAATTCGCGCCTTTACCCTCTACGCTGCGTACCCGCCTATGCGTACGATCGCGCATATTTGCCATGCTCGTAATAGCGCATCGGCGCTATCGGGCGCGCGCAGCTGTTGGATCGCAATCTGACGCTCCACGCGCCTGCTTGCTTGCGCCTAATTTGAGGCTCGCGGGACTCGATCCCGCGACCTCTGCTTCGCCCGCAGCTTCGTCTCTGCTGCGCTACGCGGTCGAAAAGGTCGCGCGGATGATTTTAAAGAGCCGCGTCCACAGCCGTTGGATCGAGAACCAACGACGGAGACGGGGCGGGTGCGCGGTCTTCATAGAATGTAAGTGTCCATTTGGGCGATCGAGATGGTGCCACGTGGCACCATCTTGGCCGTCCATCTTTTGGAAGTTGTAGATGGTGCCACGGATGTCGGATTGACTCGATTTTTGTGTCGTTGAGCTACGATTGTCGATCTGAATTCATCCATGCGGTCGGATTTGTCATCTGAAGTGTGAATTTGCACCATCCTGGCCCTTGATCTTCTAGGGTTCCCCGGTCACTATCTGATGCTACGGATGCCTGATTAGGGCGATCTTAGAGTCGTTGAACTCCAATCGTTGCCCTAATCACATTCATACGGTTGGATCTCTGATCCAAGGCCTCGATAAAATGTTTGCCCTATCCAAACACATAAAAGGAGATAATTAACCTCCATTTTATTCAAACTACTCTAAATGCAAGACGATGCATGTTATGCAATATTTATATCATGAAATGCAATCCTATGCTTAAGAACATGCATGAATAGACATTTTAAGTAATGTAAATGTGTTTACATCATACCCCCATGCCTATCTTTTGCTAGTCCCTAGCAAAAACTATATGCTATTTATAAAAGAATTAGGTTGGATTATTTGGACCTGAGTTATTTTCAATTATTAAGAAATTATCTACTTAGGAACTGAACTTTCAAAGATACAACAGTGCCCGGGTATCAGCCAAAATGCAGATCGCCTCAAGCCCTCTCCTTATTAAAAGGAAAATTTCTTTTTCTCTTTTTCCCTTTTCTAATTTTTTTTTTATTTTCAAATTTTAGGGTTTAAGAGTGGCTTTCTACGGTCATTCAACTCACCCAAGATTTGATGAGAACCCTAAGTTTTAAGCATCTTATTGTGATTGTGATAGACTCCTTGACCGGCAATTAAAACGGACTTCAGATTTCTACACCTCTAGGTAACCTCAAAAAGACTTCTGCCTAAAGGTGTATCTTTACAACCGGTAGCTTTCTCCCTACTTTTATTTTTTTACGAGGTCAACACAAGGGTGAATCCAGTGTATATCTCCCCGATTTATTCTACTTCTCCGCTTCTTCCTAAGTGTTTTGGAAATTTTGAGTGCATTTACTGAGCTGGGTTCTGGACAACCGATCGATGAGCTGTTACCACCGAGAACTTACCAACCATACTCATGCGGCGAAGTGTAGCTTATTTCTTTTTGTTCTTCTTTTCTTTTTGATTTTTTTTCTTCTTTTTTTTTTTTTTAAGTAGGTGGCTACCCTAGTCTAAGATTTACCTAAGGGAAGGAAAAAGAGAAAGGTCTAGTGACTAGACTCTGGACAACCTACCTATGGGCTGTTACCCACGATAACTTGCCAGCCATATCACCCTAGAAGGTTCATTAGCTACCCAAATTCCATTAGAATCGCCGAATAACTAGTCAGTGCAAAGAAAGTGTGTAGATGCTTAAAACTTAGAAATTCCCTCAAATCAGAGGGTGGGTTGATAAGTCGTGTACTTATCACCCAAACTTATTTATTCCAATTATAATAGAATTAAGATGACGAGGACTCAAAGACAAATCCACATTTTAGTGGATACACAGGCTAATTAAGTCCAAAGACCTGAAGGATCTTTATGTTCAAATCTTAATGTAGTATTTCCTAAGATTGAAAATTTTCTTAAACCCAAATTCTCTTTCCTAATTTCGATTTTTTTTTTAATAAAAGAAAATAAAACAAATCTACAGAGCTGACGAATGAATTCAGAGATAAATATCCACCCCCCCATGCCTATCTAATGCAATGTCCTCATTGTATTAAAAAGACATAAAACAAAGTGGAAAAGCGAAGAAAGCACCTGAATTGCGTGAATGTCAGGTCCGCTTCGAGATGAAAATTAAAAAGAACTGTATATGTGCTGAGTTTAGTGCCTTCAGCTAGGCACACTATACAAAGAAAAGAAATGAAGAATTCACAAGTGCAGGTCAGAATTAGAATAAACAGAAGAATCTTCTAACCTAACAACAGCGGTCCACAGATGTGGACCAGATTGTGCTGCAGACCCATTCCCCATAATCGAGAATATCTTAGGTTATGGATAAAAATTACCCAAAACCTAAAATCAGAATGCAAGCGGGGTCAGGCCTGTTATTTATGAGGATGCAACCCAAGACCAAAAAATCGGGTTACAGAGAATTGAAGCTCAAAAGGATAATCATTGAATGTGTGCTTGAGTTGAACATCCTCAAAATAATTGTCGTAAGGGTTCTGATTTTATGGTTTTAGCTTAAAAGGAACCCTTCGACTCAATCTACCATTTTCTTCAAAATTAACTTCCCAAATCAGAACTTCCCAGCTCCTATCCTCCTCATTCAGCATATCAAATTCCAGGACCTCTTGTATATTCATCACCCCATCTGAAATCTCCAAGTCTAAATGATATGGCAGAATCAAAATTGACTTGGATCTAATTATCTTAGAATTAGAATCATCAATAAGCTCAATAGGGTGTAACTGATAATCAGGGCATTGAAATGATTCCTCCAGAAAATGTGATTCTGGATCCGTAATGTGTGCCCTAATAAGATCAGCTTCCTCAGTTATTGGGCTATAAATGATCTATTAGATTCCTCAGGCCCAATTGTCTCACTGAAATCATGTTCAGAAAACTCGCGTGAGACTTCGCAACTTGAATCTTCACCATCAAAGAAATCAGGATCCGTATCAATGTATGTCCCAAAATCAGTTGTCACTTTGTGTTCCCAAGAGACATACATTTCCTCGTAACCCAGCTCAGGGATCTCAGGTGAAGAAATTAGATCATCCTTAATTGGTTGCTTTAATTCAATCTGGTCAGCCTCGTAACACATGTCCCCCCCAACAGGTGCCTGAGCGGGTTCTGTCATTGGCTTTCCTGAAGAGGGTTCATCCTGGGAATTATTCCAAGATTGAATCAAAGCAACCATGAATCTCAGCCTCAATTTCGCTAATTTCCTAAGTAGAAACTCACCCGGGTTCTTATCCTTAACATCCTGGAGCCAATCCAACAAAGACTTGTTTAAATCATCAATCATTTTAATCAGAGGCTCCAATCTCTCAATGCAAGGTATTGGCTGAACTTCTAAAGATTGAATGATATTCCTCAAGTTAGCCAGAACTTTATCTTGAACCTGGTTAACCTGAACCAAATGAGTTGGTTCAAGGTTGGGCAGGTTTGGGCTCAATGCAGGGGAATTAACGAATTGAGATTCGTTATACCCTTCCTGAAAATAGGTCATTTCAGATTGTTCAAAAGATGGTGATGACCTAAAGGCAGTGAAATCAGAGGATGGGTAAGGATTGATGTATCCTTCTTGATTGTAGATCGTATTAGGTTGTTCATGAAAGGAAGACGATCTATAATCAATGTAGCTCTGAGAAGGATAGAAATCAGAATCAAAATGTTCAGGGTTAGACCCTAAACACGGGGGTCCGGAATTATATCCCCAATTCGAATTATCCCAACTAACTGATAGTTGATTACAATATGAGTCGGGATAATCATCATGTTGAGGATAATTCACAACAGGAGGGAAAGAGTGGGAATGCGTGAAATATGTGGAAGGATTCATGAGACACGGGAGGAAGAAAGGTGCCCTGCAATACAAACAATCAAACCTGTCCTTAAGTGGGTTAGCTTACAGACCTACAAACTCCCAAAACCTGTCTTGAGATAAAAGAACGATTTGATCTACTTCTGTCTGTTCAATCCAACCAGATAGAAGGAGGGACTGAGGAGAAGGTTCTTCCTTCGGCTTGCGCCTCTGGTTCTTAGTGTACCCCCCAGTTGCGATAGTTTGACTCTACTCCCCTAGCTAGATATCAGATTGAACAGTAGAAATAGACTAATCGAAAATAATCTCGTTCTGGGTTCTGAAGAGCGAGTCCAATCCTTAAGGCCAACATCTACTCTGTTTTATTTAGGGCTAGGTTTGAATGTGCTTTGGAATGTGATGGGCCCTTTAATGGGTTGTGCCCTTAATGATTGATTAATTTGTGTGTGCGTGCACAACCAGTGGTTTTCAAGCAAGATTATTTTTGATGTGGTCAATTTTAAGGTTCAAATCTTGCTTAGTAGCTTTTAGAATTCAACTTTAGGAGTTTTTAATCAAGTTTCGTTGGCACACCATGTTTTACAAGCACGGGTGAAAATGTTTTCCTTTAAAGCATAAAAGAATGTGGAGTGCCTGGTAAATCCCTAAGAGTTGAACCTAATTGGCAGCTACTTGATGAGTTTATTTTATTTGAAGTGGTGCGGCCCAAACAACTGGCCACAGATACACCACTAAGTTAGGCACTCAAAAATAATGGTTAACCTAGAATGATTTCTACTCTGTTATGTGTTGCCTTTTGTGTACCGGTTCCACAGATCAGAGCCCGGTTGAGTAGAAAACAAATCAAGTTGATCAAGTGCCTTGAATGTGGGTGTGTGTTGTGTGCTTGTTGAAAATTACCCCACAAGATTATCTTTTTGTTATTTTTTTTTATGAATGAGGGTGGAATGAATGTGAGTGGAAATCCAAACAACCAAACTATTCCTAGGATTTATGCAAACACCTAGGTTAATTCGAATTTGGATTTAATGTGGCAAATGAAATCTATGGAGGGGGAAAGAATGGGGGATAACTTACAAAACCTTCCACAACACTTTACTCCAATCTACCACTTTTTCTCATCTCAAAAGAGTCCCTGCAATCACAATAAGAAAGGAGAGAAGTGAGGTAAATGATTTGTAAGTTACCAAACTCAAAGAGAAATCAAAGATCGTTGCCTCCCCGGCAACGACGCCAAAATGTTGAACGTTACGAATTGCTACGCTAACGTGTTTGGTTTTGGAAAACCTGTCGTTGTTGCTTGAAAGCGAAGAATTCGTGTTCAACAAATAAAATTTATACCGAAATTGAAATTCCTGGTCGAACATAGGGAGGCAGACGTTTGATTTAAAAACTACGCGTTTCTTTTTATTTGTCACGGAATAATTCAATTTAAAACTATCTAATTATTTACAATAAATAGAAGAGAAAGGGAGAGTAAGAGAGAAAGAGAATATTACACAGAGAAATCAAAATGAGATGTAGAATAAACAAGGAATTTATCATTAAGGAGATTGTTCATTTCACTCTTACAACTACAAAGCATAAAACAATTACTCTAGAAAGCGATAAATTTACTCTAGAAAGCATTAAAAGAATGGAGGGAGAAATGTCCTCCTCGACGATTGCTTGGAGGATGAGCCAGATGGGACGACGCTTGGACGAAGGAGAACGAAGTAGGACGAAGGAGAAGAACGGGAACGGAGCAACAAGCCGTCGTCGTCGCGGGATCCACTTCCGAAGGGGGACGAAAATTTGGACTTTATCTCGCGAGAAGCATCCCGGGTGTGGGACAAGCTTCTCTTGAGCTTTGGAGGGGTAGAGAAGAGAAGGAAGGGATCAGAATTTCGTATGGAGGGGGTCTCCTTTTATAGTTGCAAGGAGTGGGGGCAAAATGGACATTACAACTTCAAAATAATAAATGAGGGGTCTTTAGTGACAAATAAATCCATCACTAAAGCCCCCAACGTGGCCGTAGCCTCTGCGCCCACGCACGCCCGCTCAGCTTCTCACGCGCGCAATGCTTGCACACGTTTAGCGATCCTCAGCCGTCCGATCGTGAGATCGGACGGCTTAAGTCACACCTTCACACGATTGCGCTGCGCGCCTGCCCGCACGTATGATCGCGCGTATTCGCCATGCGTGTAATAGCGCATCGGAGCTATCGAGTGCGCGCAGCTGTTGGATCGCAATCTAATGCTCCATGCGCCTACTCACTTGTCCCTGATTTGAGGCTCGCGGGACTAGATCCCGCGACCTTTGCTTCGCCCGCAGCTTCGTCTTCGCTGCGCTACTCGGTCGAAAAGGTCGCGCGGATGATTTCAAAGAGCCGCGTCCACAGCCGTTGGATCGAGATCCAACGGCGGAGAGGGGGCGGGCGTGCGGTCTTCATAGAATGTAAGCGACCATTTGGGCGGCTGAGATGGTGCCACGTGGTGCCATCTTGGTCATCCATCTTCTGGAAGTTGTAGATAGTGCCACGGATGTCAGATTGACTCGATTTTTGTGTCGTTGAGCTGCGATTGTCGATCCGAATTCATCCGTGCGGTCGGATTTGTCATCTGAAGTGTGGATTTGCACCATCCTGGCCCTTGATCTTCTAAGGTTCCCCAGTCACTATCTGATGCTACAAATGCCTGATTAGGGCGATCTTGGAGTCGTTGGACTCCAATCGTCGCCCTGATCACATCCATATGGTTGGATCTTTGATCCGAGGCCCCGATAAAATGTTTGCCCTGTCCAAGCACATAAAAGGAGACAATTAACCTCCATTTTATTCAAACTACTCTAAATGCAAGATGATGCATGTTATGCAATATTTATATCATGAAATGCAATCTTATGCTTAAGAACATGCATAAATAGACATTTAAGTAGTGTAAATGTGTTTACATCAAGTTCCCACCGCAGGAGAGGTGGAGTATATACTCACCTTGAGGATGTGATGATAACATATTACCTCCTCGGCGCTTGTCTCTTAGGATATCCATCCTACCGGGGGCATGTAAGCGCATTGTGCGGTTCAAGTACCATGGGTGTCCCTATCTCGAAGTGCTGAGTGCCATAGGCCTGAATTTGCTTAAGAAATCCATGGGCGATACTATCTCGAAGTGTCGATTAACAAGAGTTCTTGGGGTCGTTATAGGCGGTGCTATCTCGAAGCATCAAAAGCCAGCACCCTTCGAGGTATGGTACTGGGGACAATGAATCCGACACAGACCGTGTTGATAGCTGATCTGAGGTTACACTTAGAAGAATCAAACAAAAAAAAAAAAAAATATATATATATATATAAACTTTTTCCTTTAGCTCAAATAACTCAGACCAATGCATAGGCACGGATGCTTTAACCTCAGGGATCAATAAACTTTAGGGTAGAGTCAGAAATCAGGGAAACTTGTGCCTGCAACTCATCTCTAGCCGATCTAGTCTGTAACTTAGCAACTACTTAGGAACCTTGGGTCTAGAGTCTGAACTTAATATGCTTCTGAAGGAAGACTAAGTGAGTTGACTAGTCTACTTGGAGTGCTAGGTTTCGCTTAATTTTGCTAGGGACTAGCAAAAACTAGGCATAGGGGTATTTGATTAGCCCATAGTTGTGGGCTATTTAAGTAGTTAAGTGCCTAGACATTAGGTTAATTCTAACATTTATTTAGCATAAATTAGGATGTAAATAGATTAATTCATATTTTTAATTTAATTACATAATCCATGCATTGCATTAATATTTTAAGTGCATTTAGAATTAACTTAGAATTACATTAGTTAACTAATTAGGTACATTGCATGGATTATTTTAGGTTAACATAAAAGTTGATGGTTTGTATATAAATAACCATAATATTTTATCATTATTTTTTATTCTTCTTCTATGTGCAACAACAGCATTTCTTCCTCTAGCTGCCGCAGTGAACAACCCAATCAAGGAGGAGTGGATGTGTTGGATCTGGTCGGGTAGCTGATTTCAAAAGAGAGGAGGAGGTAGCCGAGCTCACTAGGCCTCCACCGCCGACCCACCACTGTGCAGAGAGTGCTTCTCTCTTCCATTCCACACCACCGGCCTCAACCGCTGCGACGACCCTCCACCATCGTGGGCGTGTGGTGTGACAGGCCACACCGCCATCCGGAGGTCATCCCCATTACCGTGAGCACCTCGCCGTCGTCATCAACAACCACCGTCGCTGCAATCATCTTCTCAGTCAGTTAAGACGTCCGGGAAATTTCCCGGACGTCTGAAGCCACACCCCACTCCAGCAGCAACCACCGTCCGCCCACTTCACCTCCAGCACCTGAACCGCAGCCCTCACCCGCTCACTCCACGTCCGCCTGCACGCCCTCCAGCCGCACGCAAGGCATGCACAGCCTGCAGCCGCACCCAGTGACACTCCTGCAACAACCAGCCCTCGCCCGCTCACCTTCCACCTGCAACCTCACCCGCTCACTCCTACATCCACTCCAGGCCACGCACAGCCTCCAGCGCACCCGCGACTCCCGCTCCTGCAGCGCCTCACCGCTCACGCCTGCTCACCTTCCGCCTGCAGCGCTTCCACCAACAGAGCACGCACCCACGCCTGCAGCAACCGCGCTCACCGCCAACAGTGCGCACCCATGCCTCCAGCCAGCGTGCAACACCGGCTGCAGCGTGCACCCACGCCTGTAGCAGTCCTCCCGCGCCCTCCAGCAAGCACGCAGCAGTCCTCCCACACCCTCCAGCCAGCGTGCACCCGCCTGCAGCGCGCGCACCGCCCGCCAACAGTAGCTGTAGCACCGCTTGTAGCCATCTCCGCCGGAGCTCCATCCGGCCAGCTCCGGCCACCGAGCGACACGCTGCCACCACCGCTTTGAAGCCCTCGATCTAAGGAACTTCCTCCGAGCTTCATGCATCCGGCCATCCACTCCTCGTCACGCATTGCCAAGGGGAATAAATCCCCTATTTTGCTATAGTAACATGGCCATTAATAATTACATTTTCTGCCATTGTCAATTTTTAGTGATATTTTATAGATTCTACATTGCGACAAATATCCTCTAGTTATCCAGAATTGCTATTTCAGCATGATTTCTTGATTCAACCTTAATCTAAAGGCAATTTTGGCTTGATTCTTGTCCAAACTAACTACGAACAAACGTTTTTAACTGGTGCAAATTTAAATACGTCATTGCCTCCCTGTGGATACGACCCGCTCTTCTGGAGTGGTTATTTCTTTTAAATATTGATTAGTCGATTTTTCCACCACATAAAACTGCAAACGACTTTAAATCGAACAATCGACTCGTCAGCAAGTGTCCAACGCTCCCTCCAGCTATGCCTAAAGGCACTGCGCGCCTTCCCTACTGCCAGCAGCCACCCCTGCAGGCATCGCCCACGCTCCCCGCAGACAGGCGTGCGGCTACAACAGACAGCCTCCTCCGATCTTCATCTTCTCCACCAGTCGACAGCCTCGCCATCTCCGTCGACGTCGCAGCCTCCATCGGATAGGTCTCATCCTTGCCAACCTCCTTAATGAGTCCACAGCCCGCTGGTGCTCTCTCTCGCAAGGAGGAGAGTAAATGCTCTGTTTCCTCTAATATTAAAAATTACATTCACTGCCATTGCCAACAGAATTTGATTTTTATTTATTATTATTATATTGTGGCAAAATTGCGCATGCACACTCTTATTCTCTAATAATTGCACATTAATAATATTCACCTATTTCAAGATTGGTTTTGAGCTTAACTTGTGCACTAATTTTCTCTAGTACACATCACATGAAAATTACTTAAAATCATCATATATTTATTGAAGATTTCAGTGAGGGAAAATTGCACGTATGCCCTTATCTTTTTAAGTTATTGTGAATCTACTTTCCATCACATTTTATGTCAGATTTGAATAGGGATTTCACAATTTACCGAAAGAATATAAAATAATCGAGAGTTTATTGCAAAAATGCCTCCCTGTGGACACGACCCGCACTTCTATGAGTGGTTATTTTTATTTATTTTTTTGATTAGTCGATTTTTCCACAAGTTAAATACTACAACGCAAAGCGGAAAGTCGACTCTTTCAAATTGGCACTGTTGCTGGGGAGGCAACAGACGCAATAGATTTACTTCATTGTTTTTGAATATTCTGAGTTGCGAAATTATCTGATCATTTTTTTTTTTACTGTGCGAGGAATCTGACGAGGCGACGAGGCACAGAAAAGCGATGACATTGACCCTGAACGACACGCACGGCAGAGATGATCTTTTTGGTGGACCTTGACGCCACCTGATGGATGGAAACAGGAACACGTGGGCCTTGATCCCACGCACATAGGCTTACGGAGAAGCCTATTTCTGATTTAGTCAGTAGGATTTAGTTAGATTTATTTAGATAGACATTAGAATTTAATTACTATCTTTTGGACCCTTGTCGGGTATTTTTTGGAACGTGTTCCCATTGCCATTTTATTTCTTATCGCTCTTATATGCAGGAGCGTATTTTCGCGAGTGTGTTCCCATTTATTTAGATTATAAGATTATTTGAACTGCTTTGAACTGAATTTTGGTTAGTTAGTAAGATTAGGTCTGTTTGTTTATTATTAAGAAAAAAAATTCGAACTACCTGCTAAAAGCTGCATATCTATAGGATGACCATATAGGACTGAATGAGCAGCATATAGTTTATTTTTATTGCATTGCATACATTACACGAAGAAAGCTGGAGTAAGGTACGTCTTCTCTTGAGCATCAATTACCTGTCATGCATATGCATTGAACCTAAATCTAAGACCACTAAAGTGCTTGAATCAAATTAATTCAGTGGTCACTTTAAAAATTGGGACTGCTAAGAGGTTGGACTTTAAAATCTGTGACTGAAAATTGTGTGCAAAAGGATCCTGTTTGTGGAATTTCAAAAAATCAAAACACGATCATATGCTTGCACACTTGAGACACTGTGCACCTCACACATAAGGTTACTAGATAAATTTCTACCTCTCCTCTTTTGCACCACAAGGGAAGTTAGTCAGAAATCAACAAGCCTATCCACCAAGTTACTTCGGTTCCTCGTGTGTGGGCTCAATTCGAGACTTCCATCCCTTGCGAGTAGGTTATAGGCACCAGTGAAGGTTGGCCTAGGAAGAGTAATTTTTTGCAAAACTTGTTTGGCCACTAACTAAACATATAACTCTAAGACCTACAATCTACTAAAAATAGATCCCATTGAATTTGCATTTACTTTGATAGTAGAACTCTTTAGGAAGTTTCTGCTTATATTCTGAATTTTGCTAAATCCTAAGAGAGTTAAAATTGTTTTGCTTAAAGAAATGGATTACGCTTATTCCGATCATTCAGATTATCAGAGTTAATACTTCCAATCTTTTAATAAGGATCCCATGCCCCGAGAGTATCCATCCTTTGATGGGTACAATGACAATTCATGGGATCATTCATATTCTTATCCTAGGAGTACTAGCCCGATATCCCACTTTTGAGCAGAGCCTAGGAGCTGGATTTTCCAAACCTGAAATCCCTACTTCCATGCAAACACCCAACCCTCCCACCCGTCATGATTTTCCATATCGAGGTTGGACCAATACCCTAGGCAACTAGAGCCTGAATTTGACTATCCTCCCCAACCTGATAATAGTAGCCTCCCCTCTTTTATGATAGAAATGCAAAACCAGCAAAAGGAAATGATGGAATCAATGGGAGAGATGTTGAGGAATAGTCAATAGTTAAATGAAGAAATAAGACAACTTAGCTACACGCTTCCCAATAATCCTGATCCCTACCTATCCGATCATGATCATGAAAATAATTCTGAGGAACCTAATGACAATAGGGATCCAATTTTATGTAGCTATCACTTAGACTCTCCCAATGAGACATGGCCACTAGAGGACAACGATCATAGTGATTATCCACCTGAACTATATTGGAGTCAAAAGTAAGGGAAGATGGTACCTCTTGAGGACCTTGACCCCAATGATAGTATTCTCCTTACCCCTACCAACCCGGGTCAAGGTTATATTGTTCCTATCACTTCCCTTATTGATTATTTGGTGGAATCCCATTCTACTCTTAGTGAGCCTACTCCTAACTCTCCACTTAGGGAATCAACACCTACCATTCAGCATCCTAAGGATTTAAATGCACCCAATAAAGGTGACCCTAAGGGAATAGAGGATGATCAATTCTGGTCTCAAGGATATGAAGTGTCTATTTCAGAGGATGGGGATGCCCCAGTAGAGGAACCTGGACTAAAAGTTTAGAGTGAATCACAGGGGAATTATTTATCATTTGAGGATTTAGCTCCAAAGGATATAAACAATATGGTCAAATGTAGATTCCTCCTTTCTTTTGAGAGTCATCCTCCATCAAAACAGGAGTTGATATTAGAGGAGGACAAACAAAATAATGAGAAGTCTATGAAAGACTCTCTGGGACTAAACACGTCAATTGAGGATTTATACCCTGAGAACAATAACGAATTCAATGATATAGGCTTGCTCCAAAATATTAAGACTGATCCTCCTTTAGAAATAATTGAGGACACTGATCCAACTCCTAATGAATCACATATACACCCCGACAAAAATTTGAGTGAATCAAATGAATCTGGGGATGAGTTGAATGATAATGATTCTTACATTTTGACCCTGCCATCAAAAAGTTGTAATTTGGAGTCTACCCTTGACTCAAATATGACTCCAATCATTAATGCTAGGCAGGGTAATATGCAGTTGTCTACAATTGTTAGGGAGTATACACAATCTAAATCATTGTTGGAATTAGACCTAACACTGACTGAGCCCTCATTGGACTTAACCATTACCTTCCAACACTACAACAAATCCTTATACTCCCTAACCGATCCTTGGCTCAGATCTCTGCTCGTGTACATTGTTTCTAGAGAATATATTAGACCAGTACATCCTCGGGTAGAATGGCGAGTGTGGATTGATCCTTGTACTTTTACTCTCACCATTCAAGGGTTTGAACTAATAATGTGTATATCTTTTAAAACCCGTCCTGCTCTGGAGGATCCTTGTTATCCTCCAGTTATTCCATTTCGGGAGGTCCCCTTTCATATTCTGTTTATTATTCCTACACCTCCCAAGGTAGCCAACGAGGTTCTTTGCTTTCATATCTTCTGGCGAGCATTTGGTATTACGTTGCATCATCAGCTCGCCAACATCCGTGGCTACCTGTTTTCTAGGCCTGCACTGTTATGCATATTTTTAGGGCCTAACTTTATCTGTTTAGAACCAAACTTATAGGTTCCTTCTAAGTCTGGTTGCTGACAGAAAATGCAACGCTTTTTGGGAGGCAACCCAGCGGTCAGAATAACACCGTCTTCAGGTGATTTCTTTCCCTTCTCCTCGTATTTTAATTTTACAATGGGGACATTGTAGAATTTAGGCATGGGGGGGTGCATTTGCATTTTTGGAAGTATTCATGCATTTAGGTTAGTATAAAAAAAAATCCTCTTTTCTTGAGCTGCATGGGTCAGTCCCTAGCAAAATACCTTTGTCATTGGAGGTTTTTCTTCCGGAATTATTTCTTAAGTTTAGAATCCAATACATTTATTTCACGTGCACGTAGACTTGGTAATGGATCCTTGAGGAAAATCAATGGACATTTGTAAGTCTACTGAACCCTTGGACAGTTCATAGGGAGTCAGGCATACTATCTTCTAGTAGATCCACCTCATATTTGTGAGAAGAAAGTAGAGAGATTACTGGTGCACTAAGTCTAGTGCAAGGACTCTTATGTTTTGGATAATTAGATGATGATACTTCAGATTTAGGCGTAGTTTTCACTCTCTATTCCTGCATGCGTACTTTGTGTGAATTCCTGAGAGTCACCAAATAAGGCTGATACACAGAGATTGAGTCTTAATAAAGCTATAACTTTGGTGGATGGTTACGACCATCCTTCATAGAGTCCTCGACAGAAGGAGGGTAATAGTGTCAAAGGTCAGAAATACGCCTGTCCTATCCATTTCTTCCCGGTGCAAAGAATAGGCACTTCCACTAAATAAGCCACACAACTTCCTCTTGACCATCATCATCCCTAATATTGCCTCATAAATAAAAGTCTGTATCATGTTGTGTTGATTGAAAAAGAAACAAAAACAAGAAGAAATAAAAGAAAAAAAAGGGAAGAGAGAAAAGAAGAAGAAAAAGATGAAACAGAAAGAACAAACAAAAGAAATAGTTATATTACAAAAAAAAAAAGTTAAAGTTTATGATGTAACACTATTTCTGAGGCAACAGAACACCTATCGCGTTCCACCAAATATGACCCATACCTACCTTCTAGTATTTCTGATGGCCCAAATACTGGTTGAGGAATCTAACTTAGTTGTAGAGTTATTAGGACTTTAATTGAAGTGCGAATGCCATGTGAGGCCACCAAATAGTGAGTATAATTTCTAAATCTGGCGAGATTTGTGATCTCAGAAAGAAAAAGAAGAGGGAGTGCCCAGGAACATCAAGAGAGCACAATTGTGTAGCCTCTCTCAGAGTTGACTTGTCTAATAGTCTAGAGATCTAAAGTTTGTAGTACTAGACTATATGTAGCACCAGAAGAGTGTGTGCCACCAAATACAAATCCATTCAACTCAATATCTCCTACCTTAGCCAAACGTCAGGGTCAAATTACAGATTATCCTCTGCTTTATCCCCAAGGGAAGTAGTTGCCTATCCCGACAGCAACATTTACCAAGGGTAAAGTATGAACTCCCAATGCGAATTGGCTTTTTCACTTGGATCTGTTACCTAGTCTATCAGCACTTCACATTTGTCAGGATTTCTAAAGTTTTGAAGTAAGAAAAGAAGAAATCTTCTGATTACTTCTATTATTTTTCATTTTTGCTAGGGACTAGCAAATCTTAGGCATGGGGGTATTTGATGAGTACATTTTAATGGACTAATATTATGCCTAACTTTAATCATAACATTTAGGTGTGTTAACAACTGCAATTAAGTTGTAGAATATTTGTATGCATCATGATTTAAGTTTATAACATTCTATAACTTAATATGTAATGATTTTGTTATTTTTATGTGCAGGAATTACATTTAGAAAGAGCAAGGGTTGGGGAGTAAATTTCTCCAACAACCGATGGCATCTTTTCCCTAATCTTCGGCCAGCCGCAACTCCTCCCAACATTTATCCAATCTCCCGCCGCCCTCCCTCAACAAATGAGGCCAAAACTAGCTAAGGGATTTGAAAATCCCTTAACTCACGCACATGCATAGGAGGAAGTAGAAAAGCAAAGGGCTTCTCTTTTGGGCGGATCCATCTTCCCCCTTGCGAGGAACAACCCCAAGCGTGCACTGTGCACAACTTCCTCCATCTTCTCCACTGCAGCCACACCGCACCAAGCCTGCACCTGCCAACTCCATCTCCACGCCCTTCCAGCATTCACAATGCCATGCACCTTGCGCGACCGTAGGCGATGCCTTCATGCAGGCGCTAAGTGCCCTCAAGCGCCCATCCATAAAGCCTGCAGCAACCTCAGGTGCACCCGCCCGCACCTCTGCAGAGCGCCCGCACGCCAGCACCTTCAACCCTTTACAACGCCCTTCTCTAGTGCCCACAGGCGTGCACCCCTCCCAGGCCGCGCACACCACAGCGCCCGCCTTCGCTTCTCCCTACAGCGCCCGCTCATCGCACCCGCTTCAGCGCTTAGCGCTCTCTGCAGACCGCCTTGCCACCAGCGCTCCCAGTAGGTGCTATGCGCCCTCCAACCAGCCAGCACCAGCGCACCCCTCTGCAAGCATCCGCCCTCCTTCACCTGCCAGGCCGCGCACACCATAGCGCCCGCCTTCGCTTCTCCCTACAGCAACTGCCCACCGCACGTACAGACCACCCTAGCCACCTGTAGGCACCCTGCCTGTACGCAATGCCCCGATCTTCCGCAGGCACCTGCTCGCATGCCTGCAGGCATCCAGTGCTCCCTCCAGCCGTGCCTAAAGGCGCTGCGTGCCTTCACCACCGCCAGCAGCCACCCCTGCAAGCATCGCTCACGCTCCCTGCAGGCAGGCGCATGACTACAGCAGACAGCCTCCTTCAGTCTTCATCTTCTCCGTCGGCCGGCCGCTTCCAGCCATCTCCGTCAACGCCGCGGCATCCATCGGATAGGTCTCATCCTCGCCAACCTCCCTAGCAAGTCCACAGCCTGCCGGTGCTCTCTCTCGCGAGGAGGAGAGAGAGCAAATGCTCTGTTTCCTATGATATTAAAAATTACATTCACTGCCATTGCCACCAGAATTTGATTTTGATTTATTATTATAATATTATGGTGAAATTGCACATGCACACTCTTATTCTCTGATAATTGCACATTAATGATATTCACCTATTTCAAGATTGGTTTTAAGCTTAACTTGTGCACTAATTTTCTCTAGTACACGTCACGTGAAAATTACATACAATCATCATACATTTATTGAAGATTTCAGTGAGGGAAAATTGCACATATACCCTTATCTTTTTAAGTTATTGTGAATCTACTTTCCATTGCATTTTATGTCAGATTTGAATAGGGATTTCACAATTTACCGAAAGAATAAAATAATTGAGTTTATTGCATAATTTCCTCCCTGTGGACACAAGCCGCTCTTCTATGAGTGGTTATTTTTATTTATTTTTTTGATTAGTAGATTTTTCCACCACTTAAATACTGCAACGCAAAGCGAAAAGTCGACTCTTTCACAACCCAAGACCCACATTATCCAAACCACTCCAAGCCTGGTAGTAACCCAAGCCCTAGGATAGTTATCCAGGATGCCCCTATCCTAGATCAAGAACTTGGACCTATTCTAGAGGAACCAACCAAGGTTCCATTTCCCGAGGCCTTGACCAAGGGAAAGAGGATAACCAAACCCGTGGCTCCTGAGGAGGATCTGGTCAAGCTCTTTGAACGGGTCCAGATAAACATCCCCTTGGTGGATGCAATCCACCACGTACTGGCTTACGCATGATTTTTGAAAGACGTGTGTACATCCAAGCATAAACTGCGAACCAAAAATGGGAGTCCGATCGTACTGTCAGAGCAAGCCAACTCTATAATCTTGAGTAAACTCCCACCCAAGGATAAAGACTCAGGTACTCACCTGATGTCATGTAAAATTGGTGATACCCAATTCAACAGAGCCTTGTTATACTTAGGTGCCTCCATAAACCTAATACCTACATCCCTCCTTGACCACCTTGAAGAGTTCAAACTTAAACCAATTGAGGCGACATTGCAGTTAGTTGATCGATCCATCAAGTCACCTAAAGGAATACTCGAGGATGTCATTGTTAGGGTATGGCATTTCTACTTCCCGATGGATTTTATAATTCTAGATATGGATGCACCTGAGAACCCAAGGGATACACCGATTATACTAGGGAGACCTTTTCTGGCCATTGCTAAGGCCAACATAAACTGTGAGGAGGGCCAAATAGAATTAAAATTTGGGAACCAAACTCTAAAGATTGACATCTTTAAGGCCCAACAAGGGATTAATTGTGGTGTTATAGAACAAATATGTGATATCAAAGTCGTGGTTGATGAACCGCATATCGAGGACAACTTGTTTATCCTCGCTCAACCACTAGAAGATCAAAACCCACAAATAGAGGAATCTGAACCTGATCTAGATACACCCCTAACTCCTACCCTTGTCCCTGATACACAGCCTGAGCCACCCACTACTGCTGATAATCCCATCCTGGAACTGAAGCCTCTTCCTAATCATCTGAAGTACGTCTTTTTGGGTTCCAATCAGACGTTTCCTGTGATTATCAACTCCAGACTCACACCTGATCAGGAATCCCGTCTGATTACTGTTCTCCAGCAACATTGTAGAGCCATTGGATGGACTCTCAATGACTTGACTGGCATAAGCCCCTCTTATTGCACACATCGAATCTACACTAAAGAGGGTGCACGACCTTTGCGAGAAATGCAGAGACATTTAAACCCTAATCTGTAGGAGGTCATGAAAAAGGAGATCATCAAGTGGTTAGATGCTGGGATCATCTACCCAATCTTTGATAGTCACTGGGTGAGTCCAATCCAGGTTGTGCCTAAGAAGGTCGAGCTCACCATCACAACAACTGAAACTGGAGAGGTCATACTGACCCGAATAGGTAACTCGTGGAGAGTCTACATTGATTATAGAAGACTCAATTCCTCTAGGAAGAAGGATCATTTCCCACTACTGTTTATTCATCAGATCGTCGAGAAACTAGCGGGAAATACATTCTTCTACTTTCTTAATGGGTACTCCGATTATAACCAAGTGGCAATCTATCCAGAGGACTAAGAAAAGACAACTTTCACCTACCCCTTCAAGACGTACGCGTTACGAAGGATGCCGTTCGATCTCTGCAATGCACCAGTGACTTTTCAGCGGTGCATGCTTGCCATATTCTCAGATATGGTAGGTGATTATTTGGAAGTCTTCATAGATGACCTTTTAGTTTTTGGAGCATCAGTTGACGATTGCCTCCAGCACTTGGTCCAGATACTCAGGCGGTGCATCGACGTGAATTTGGTTCTTTCCTAGGAAAAGAAACATTTCATGGTGCCTGAGGGAATTGTTCTGGGACATCTGATTTCGAAGAAAGGTATCCAAGTCGATCGAGCCAAGGTTAACTTGATTTCCAAACTCCCTATGCCTAGCTCAATCAAGGACATTCGATCTTTTCTGGGGCATGTCGATTTTTACCATCGATTTATCCTTGATTTCTCAAAAATCGCGTGCCCCCAAACTACTCTTCTCTCTAAGGATGTACCTTTTGAAATCTCCAAGGAATGCACTCAAGCATTTGAGATCCTTCATGATCGAGTTACCCAAGCCCCGATCTTACAGTCCCGTGATTGGTCTCAACCCTTTGAGATCATGTGCAATGCATCTGACTTCGCTATAGGAGATATTTTAGGGCAGAAAATTGATGGGAAAATCGTGGTCATTTACTATGCTAGCAAAACACTTGGTGAGGCTCAGCATAACTACACGGTTACTGAGAAAGAGATGCTATCTATAGTATTTGTCCTAGAAAAATTTAGATCTTACCTCCTAGGTTCCCATGTTATCATCTACTCGGATCACACAACTGTGAGGCATCTCCTAGCAAAGAAGGATGTGAAACCTCGGTTAATCCAATGGATCTTGTTGTTGCAAGAATATGACCTCAAGATTTGCGACAAAGTGGGAAAATAGAATGTAGTAGTTGATCACTTATCCCGCCTTCCTTCTGAGATCATTGACCCTTTCGGACCCATCACGGAACATTTTCCTGATGAGCACCTCCTAACTATTGATACAAGGCTTCCATGGTTTGTTAACATAGTAAACTACATGGCATCACATCAGATCTCGTCCGATTGGTCGAAGGCCAAAAAGGACAAATTGCATTCCGATGTCAAGTATTACCTTTGGCAAGACTCGTATCTATTCCGCATTGATGCTGATCAAATAATTCGACAATGTGTCACAGAAGCGGAAATCAAAGACATACTCTCTTTCTGCCATGACCCGGCATGCAGTGGACATTTTTCAGGACATAAAACCGCATCAAAAGTCCTCCAGTGTGGCTTTTACTGGTCCATAATTTTTAAGGATGCATACAATCACTGTAAGGCATGTACCCATTGCCAGACCTTTGGCAACATGAGCCATCGAGACATAATGCCTTTACAGCCAATTCTGGTATGCAAGATTTTTGACATTTGGGGGATTGATTTTATGGGACCCTTCCCGATCTCGGATAGCTTCGAATACATCTTACTCGTAGTTGACTATGTGTCCAAGTGGATCAAAGCCATTCCGACCCGAACCAATGATCACAATGTTGCTATCAAATTCATTCATCAAAACATCTTCTCAAAGTTCGGGATTCCACGAGCAATAATTTTCGATGGATGGACCCATTTCACAAATGCTCAGTTCAAGTCACTGATGACCAAATACGGGGTGCCACACCGAATCTCTACTCCTTACTGCCCCTAGTCCAATGGTCTGGCTGAGTTATCAAATCGGGAGATCAAGAAAATCCTCCAGGTTACTGTTCGACTTGACAGGAAGGATTGGTCGTCTCAGCTTCTGGAAGCTTTGTGGGCATATAGGACCGCCCACAAGACCCAATTAGGTATGTCTCCCTTTAGACTGGTGTACGGGAAGGCATGCCACCTCCCTATCGAATTGGAGTATAAAGCCTGTTGGGCAGTACGAAATTGCAAATTAGATCTTTCTAAGGCTGGAACCCATAGAAAGCTTCAAATGAGCGAGATCGATGAATTACGCCATGATGCATATGAGAACTCATGAATTTACAAAGAGCGGGTTAAAGTCTTTCACGACGAGCACATATCTAGAAAGATCTTTCATCCTAGTCAAAAGATCCTACTCTTTGATGCCCGACTCAAATTATTCCCAGGAAAGCTACGATCTAGGTGGATTGGACCCTACCTAGTCTGACAAAGCTTTCGAAATGGAGCCGTTGAGATCAGTCCACTTAGCCACGATTCTGAATCCTTCGTCGTGAATGGTCAGAGACTCAAACGGTTCATTGACATGACCAATACAGATTTGGCTGAGACATCCTTTATCCCCCATTCTCCCTGAGCTCATTGCGCCCAGCCGATGGAGTAAAACTCACCGCTTAACGGGAGGCAACCTGTCATTCTTTGAAAAACCCAAAACCTTTCCTGACATTTATATGCTGAATTCATATTGCACTTTAGGGTTCATCCATTAGAAGAACTAACTCTACCTCATGTACCCGTACCCGAGTCTAGAAATCGTTCGCAACAGTCACCTCGACCCGTTTGCTCACCCAACACCTGCCCTAATGAATGAACTAAGTGGAATTCTAACCCACCTAATTTACATTGGGGACATTACAAATCGTAGGCATGGGAGGGTATGAAAGTGCAAAATGTTATGAAAACTCATATCAAGAAAAGATTTCAACAAAAAAATCACATATCACAAAAAACACAAAAAATTGAAAAATCTTGAAAAAGAACAAAATGAAAAATGAAAAAAGTGATAGTCATTAGTAAGAGATTAAGGGATTAACTAAAGTTCTAGATCGCATCAAGAAAAAGAAAAAAGATGAGAAAAAGTGCTAAAGAGGCACAAAAAGAGATTAGTAGGAACGCTAACTTTAGGCCTTTTGAGCTAGACGCTTAGTCTTAAAAATTCAAGTATCCGCTAAGATCTGGATAATCCTCAAGGGGTTGGGGAAAATGAGAATCTTAAGTATTAGGTCTAAGTCTTAGGGAGTATTCGGCCTCGTTAACTGACCTTCGATTTGCTAGACTCGATAACCTAAGCACCCCAATCCACACATAGCTTCGTTCAGTGTGCATAACTATCAAAATCATGCAAAAGCATTTTAAATGTTTTGAACAAGTTGCCTAGATTAGGAGCAACAGATCAACACAAGTTGATTTAGACGAGTTCCCAGCACAGAGAGGCAGGAAATTCCCCTCAAAGATGCATAACAACATATCGTCTCCTTGGTGCTTGTCTCTTAGGATATTTACATATCCTCCTAGGGCCATGTAAGCACTCTGCTGGTTCAGATATCATGGGCGGCATTATCACAAAATGTCGATTGCCAGGGTCTGGATTCGGCCACGGAGCACCATGCGCAGGATTATCTCAAAATCTCGAAAGACAGGGTTCTGGGGGTTGCCATGGGTGGTGCTATCACGAAGCATCGACTGCTAGAGACCTTTGAGGATTGATGATGGGGACAAGGAATCCGATACAAACCGTGTTTAGAAGCCAATCTGAAGCTAGAAATAAAAAGGAAAGAGAGAGAAAACTCTCCAAACAAATAAATCCTCTCTCTCTCTTAAAAAATGCACTACAAACTGAACCTAGGCTAAAATATGTCTCAAGCACGAGTGCTTTAACCGCAGAGTCCAATGAACCTTAGGGTAATAACTATGGGCCTTAAAAACCTTTGTGGAGGACTGAGGCTAAAGCTGGTCAGGTTTGGATTTTGGTTGGTACTTGGGTACCTCTAAGCCTATTGTCAGCATTTTGACCTAATCACAAAATAAAAAAAAAAGCACTTAGCATAACTGGTGAAAGAAACTCATGGACTAGAACAGACGTTAAAACCTTGAAATTTTTCTAAGGGACTAGCAAAAGTTAGGCATGGGGGTATGATGAGAATACCATCATGAGCCCTAACTAGCTTATTTTGACCTAAGAAAGCGAATAAAAGCTCCTAGAAAACCTAAAGAAAGGCCTAATTCAAGGGATTACTATTATGGGAAGAAAGCATGAAATAAAGGATAAAATTGTAATTTTACCATTACCGTACATCAATAGGATTTCTCAGGGGCTAAACCTAGGTCAATGGGATTTAATAAGGGGAAAAGTGGGATGGTTCAGTTAGAAAAGGGTTATTGTGAGATTTAAGAATTAAATGACATTCTATAACCCTAAAACAAACCCACTTAATACAACAAGGTTCTAGTCAAGATAAAAATCAACTAAACCCTCTAAAAATTATGGAAAAATATCCCCTAGGGTCCATAACCATCAAATTGGCCTTTGAAACCTATTTTGACCTAGATAGGGGTCCTAGCTTAGTATTTAACCTAATTTAGGTTTTTATGCAAAATGTCAATCAAACGTGGTCAAACCTAAATCCTACTTCACCATTGGATTCCTTAGGTCCAAATTAGGTTTGTACCAAAATTTGGGGCTAAGGGAAGGTCACCTTGACCTACTTTACAAATTTGTCCACTCAATTACATTCTGACCCCTAACTTTTGAAAACCCTTGTGCAGACCCCCCTATCTTCCTCGCCACTCTTTGCATTTAGGTCCCTCTACCATTACAATGGAGGAATCCTACTCCAATAAGGATTTGAGAAGGATTTCTCCTTGAATCCTCAGAGATCTCCTCCCAGATTTGGAAGGGAGATTCTCTGAGGAATTCTCTACTGTCTGAACGTGATCCCAAGATCGGATTTGCACCCAATCTCTCGTGCGAACACTCGAGAGGATTGGGTATCATTTGCACCTTCCATCTCCGACGACATCTCTACACTTGGAAGATTTCCTTCCAAGCACAAAGGTCTCGGCCAACAGCTATAAAAGGACCCCCGATCCTTGCCGCATCCTCTAAGCTTGTTTTAGCCACGGATGCCCCCTTAATTTCTTACTCCCTCATCTCCGACCAACTGCCCGCAAGCTCTAGCGATCCATGCTCCCTCTTCACGTCGCTCTGCCTCCATACCAATGGCAGAGTCATCTCTGCCTTGCTCCTCCGCGTCGCGCCGTACCCACGCGTGCCTCTCCGACCCCTTCCTCGTCGCCATCATCCTCACCTCAGGGCTTTCTTCTTTGATGACGGCACCTATGCGCTGCTCGTCCTCCACCTTTCCCCCTTCATCTAATTTCCCTCAATAAGTTCTCCTCTCTCCTCTCTTTATTTTCCCCTACTTAATTTCATAAAACTCCCCTCGATAGCCATCGACCACCTCCGTCTCCCTCATCTCCAACAGAACATCGGCAAGCGCAACTGTCACTACACCCCTCCACATGCCTCGCCACCCACCTCAAAACCTTCGCCATCACTCATTGATCACCATCCACTCCTCCACTAACTGCCACACACGCCCCACACCCTCACCTAACGCACGCACTTCCACGATCACAGTCCGACCTAGGCACGCACGCCTAGGCCGTTCTGCACCACACCAACCCCCGCCTCACCTTCCCTGTGACACAACGAAGCTTCCCAAGTTATTTGACAGGGTCACGAGGCCATGTTCGAGCGTTTCAGGTTTGAGCATCCACCGCCATTAGCGACGGCTTGAAGGAGCTTGCTGGCTTGCTCCAGGTCATCCGAATCTAGGCAGACACACCCCAGGTGCACGGAATCCTTCCATGAACCATTTGCACCAAGCAATCAAGGTCCTTGACGATTGCAGCTGCCCAATTGGACGGACCTTCCTCTTGCAAGTGCGTGAAGAAGCGGGTGGGACTTTAGTTCCACCTCGGAATCGCTCAGCTCAGGTGCGTAACTTAAATTGATTTTGTGCTCTTTGCTTATCGCCTCAAGTACACGGGGTGAGGTCCCTCTCCTACTCCACCTGCCTCGTCCACGACCACACCTACATGGACCTGGCTGACCCGTTTATCCTGCACTCCTCACGCACCACCCACGCCGGTGCGCCTGGACTCGATCGCACGTAACCCAACCAGATTACTTGGCTGGCTCTAAGAGAGAAGAGAGAAATAGTGAGAGAGTGACGTGGGGGAGGGTAGGGGTAGGTTTTGCTCTGCTCTGTGCAGGGAAAGAAGGAGAAGGAAGTGTCAACTGCAGAAGACTTGAAAGCAGGAGTGGCTAAGGAAGAAGAGAGACTTGAAGGCAGAAGACAAGGCTAAGGAGGAAGAAGCACTATAGCTACTGAAGAAGAAGAAAAGGAAGAAGTTGAACAATCACGGAAGAAGAAGGTGTTGCTGAAGAAGAAGAGCTGAAGGAAAGAAATCAAAGAAGAGAGCAGAAGCCAAGAAGATGAAGAAGAAAAGAAGAAAAGGAAGGAATCACAGAGAATCAAAGGCAAAGGAAAGCTAAGGAACCAAGAGAAGAAGAAGGTAAAAGAAGAAGAGTAGCCACAGAGAGAAAGGAAAATCAGAAAAGAGAAGAAAGAAGAAGCCATTAGAGATAGAGAGAAGGAAGAAGAGAGAGAACATTCAATTTCTTTTTACATTTTTCTTCTTATCGTTAGCTTTCATATACATTGAGTCTCATTCATATTATTGTTGAACATCATATTTTGATTTACTTGATATTGTGATCTTAGTTTTTAAAGGCTAATTTGCTCCCTGTGTTCGACCTCAGATACTTAGGTTTTCGAATAATAAAATTCTCATTTGTTTTCAAGGCGATTTCATTTATACTACAATGTAACATCTTTTTAAAACCAATTTCACCCTATTAACACCGATCTACCATCCAACCATGGGGAATTGATGAGGATAGCATTGTCCAAGTCTAGAATTATTTATTTCCGGTTAATTTTGTAGTCCTTGACATAGCGGTACTGATTGAAGCATGTTTCGTGTGGTAGAAATCAGGGTTTGGAGAATCGATCGTCATAGTTGCAAAACTCGTTATCAAGTACAATTTCACCAAAACTCCAAGGGAGTCCTGGGTCGAACACAGGGAGGCGGCATTCACTTTGTTTGAAAACCACGCTTCATTTTGTTTCTTTTTTGGTTTTTTTTAAAATAAGACAAGCAAGACAAATTCACATAATGAGATGGAACATAACTTAGATGGAATCAATATGTGCATTGCACAAATTTCTATTACAATAATCTACGAAAGCATAAAAAAGAGAGGTGAGAAGGAATCTCCCGAATCGACTGTTCGGCAAGACAACAGTGCCTGGTGGAATCTTGGACGAAGGAGTTGACGAGCGAGACGATGGAGGTGAGATGTAGGAGGACGTCGAGTAGAGGAATGCTTCGCCAAGGCTCTAGAATGGAGGTGAGAAGACGAAGGTGATATGCTACCAGAATGGAGGTGGGAGGACGACTCCAAGGCAATCTATGAAGGTGATGGGATGAGGGATGAATATTCGGTGGGATAAAGGAATGCTACATTCATAGGAGGCCTTTGGAGCTTGAGAGGAAGCTCTAATGGAGCTTGGGTGGGCTACTAGAATTTAGGAGTAGGTAGCAGTAGAGTAGGTAGAGATGAAGAGGAATGGGGGGTGTAGGGGTGTTTATATAGTGGTGGAATGGAGGTGGTTTGTGTGTGCGGGCCTTTAGTGACATTTAAGATGTTGCTAAAGACCCGCTGAAGACATCGCTAAAGTATACACGCACCTTGGCTGGCACTTGGAAGCTTGGCTGCAGCTGGCGTAGGGCGTGGCGATCGTCGGCCGTTGGATCAGGAGTGGATGGTTGTGATCACAAGAGGAGAATGCACTCACTTGCATTTGAAATCCACACCGCTGGCACGTGTGTTGGCAGCTGTCAGATGAAGCATCTCACGGTCGAGGCTCACCACAAATCGTGTGTGCCTTGATTTGAATCACAAACCTCACACGATTGCAAAGATCAGACGAAGGGCGTAGCTCCTGGTCATCTTAAATGCATGCCCCAGATGGCGCATGTGCAATCTAGCGTAAGCCCTTGCATCGGTGGGTGGCATCAAATCGTTCCTGGAGAATCTCAATCGATCGATCAAGATAGAGCAGCCCTATTGCAGCTGGCGCTGTAGCGGGCACGGCGAATTGCAACTCAAACTTGCACTCGTTGTTTGAGAGTGCTCGTCTTCACTGTTGTGCCAAAGAGATGCTTTGTCGAGTTGAGGGCGGTGCGGTTGCATGCACCTTGACCGTTGGATGAAGATCCAACGGTCGAGGTGAATCATTACTTGAGGCCAAGCATGATGGCTCAAGTGGGGGGCGGCCTTCATGGCACCACGTGGCGCCATCTGGGCCGTCCGACTTCATCTTCTTGTAGAGGGTGCTACAGAGCTCTGATCGGGGTGATTTTCCCATTGTCGGACTGCGATCATCATTCTGGATTCATCCGTACGATTGGATTCTACATCCAAGGCCCATAAAGATGTTGCACTTCCTCCTGGCCATGTAAAATGAAAGAATTAATGTACATAATATACTACTCACCTAAATGCCATGCAATGAATGTTATACAGTATTTATAACATGATATGAAATGCTAACCCTAGGAACTATCGTAAATAAGCATTTTATTGTGAATTCATGTGTGTTTATTATAACCCCATGCTTACATTTTGCTAGTCCCAAGCAAAATTAACCTAAATGCTATGTATAAAAGTAGAATCAAGATTCGATTACTTAGGCGAAATTTGTTGATTGCTTTAGAAAAACACAACCCGAAGACCTAATTACAAAAACTCAACTATGCCCAGGTGTCTACCAGAATGCAAACCACCCAAGTCCTTGCCTTATTTGAGAAGAAAGAAGATACAAAAAAATTTTTTCTTTTTTCTTTGTTAATTTTTTTTTTTTGACTTTTGGAGTTTGAGAGTTCTGAGATAACTTTTTACGGCTACCCAACCCACCCAAGACTTGGAAAGGACTCTAAGTGCTAAGCATCTATTGAAAAGAGTGAAAGACTCACTAGGTAGCCATTAAAATAGACTTCAGGTTTCTACAACCCTAGGTGACCTTACCTAGGGGTTTATCTTTTCGAATGGTAGCTTTCTCCCTACTTTTATTTATGTGGTCAACACAAGGGCAAACCTAGTGTATATCTTCCTGGTTTGTTCTACTTCCTTGCTTCTTCCCTAAGTGTTTTGGGAATTATTGTGCATTTTTGTCAACTAGGCTTTGAACAACCGGCCAATGGGTTGTTACCCATGGCAACTTGCCAGCCAAACTCGTGCGGTGAAGTGTTGTTTTGTTTTTTTTTTTATTTTCTCCTTTTTCTATTTTTTTTTAAGTAGGTGACTTCCATGATCTAAGATTTACCTAAAGGCAGTACAATGAAAATGGTCTTGGGGCTGGACACTGGACAACTAGCCGATGAGCTGTTACCACCGACAACTTGCCAGTCATACCACCCTAGACGGTTAATTAGCTACCCAATTTCCAAACAAACTATTGAAAAGTGAGTCAGTGCAAAAAGTGTGTAGATGCTTAGGCTTAAAGTCCCCTTAAATCAGAGGGCGAGTTGATAAGTCGTAAACTTATCACCCTAATTTATTGACCGTTTAAAATAGAATTACTTGGCCAGGACACGAGACTAAGTCCACTTGAGTGGATTAAGCCCGAAGACCTGAAGAGTCTATGTATTCAGGTCCCAAAGTATCAATTCCTAAGGTTTGCAACTCCTAATGCCTAAGTTCTCATCTCCTAATTCTTTTTTCTTTATTTATTTATTTATTTATTTTTAAGAAAGAAAAATAAGAAATTACTGTTACGGCTGACAAAAAGATTCATCAGAAATATCCACCCCCCCATGCTTTGCTAAAGCAATGTCCTCATTGTCAAAAATTAAAGCATGCAGGAGAGTAGAAGTGGAAGAATAGCACCTGGTTTCCGTGAGATTCTAGTCAGCTCAGAATAGTCTTTACACATGCTGAGTTTAATGCCTTCAGCTAGGCGATGATCGGCTCACGGTGGTTAGGGCAAGGTAAGAGCAACCTTGTTCGAGATGGGTTCAGGAAGCACATGGTCAACAAGGGGTTGGAGACATTGTCTGTTGACCTTGAAGAAATTACTCATCTTTGGGTTAAAGATTTCGACAGCCCATTAGGGAAGATTCGCTCAATAACGAATGGGCCATCCCACTTAGACCTAAGCTTACTAGGGAAGAGCTTTAGTCGAGAATCGAAAAGCTAGACCTTTTGGTTTGGTGCAAAGCTCTTATGTGAAATCATCTGGTCATGGAGAGCTTTGGTCCTTGCCTTATAGATTTTGGCATTTTCATAAGCATCATTTCTAAGCTCCTCCAACTTTGATAGTTGGAGTTTCCTGGTCTTCCCAGCCAACTCTAGGTCAAAATTACATTTTCTAATTGCCCAAAATGCTCAGTGTTCTAGCTCTACGGGTAAGTGACATGCCTTACCAAACACCAGATGGAACGGAGATGTACTGATAGCCATTTTGTACGCTGTACGGTAGGCCCAATGAGCATCATCAAACTTTTGGGTCCAATCCTTCCTATTAGACCTTACAGTTTTTTGCAAAATGTTTTTGATCTCCCGATTGGAGACCTCAGCCTTTCTGTTCATCAGAGGGTGGTAGGGTGTGGAAATCTGATGATTCACCCAGTATTTCCCCAATAAATTTTGAAACTGAGCATGAGTGAAATGCGTGCCACCATCACTGATAATCACTAGAGGAATCTTGAACCGACTGAAGATATTCTTCTTCACAAAATCTATGACCACCTTGTGGTCATTGGTCTGGGTAGGGATTGCCTCAATCCATTTGGACACATAATCAATAGCGACCAGAATACACTAGTGTACAAATGGACGAAAAGGTCCCATGAAGTCGATTCCCCAAATGTCAAAAATTTCAATAGAAAGTATTGGGTTTAGGGGCATATATCACTCTTAGCCATGTTCCCAAGTATTTGGCATTGGGTGCATGACTTTCAGAATTCCTGGGCATTCTTAAATAATGACGGGCAATAGAATCCAGATTGTAAGATTTTTGCTGCCATCTTTTTCCCGGAAAAGTGTCCACCACATGCAGATGTATAGCAGAACTCAAGTATACTATGGAAATCAATTTTCGAGACACATTGACCAATAATCTGGTATGCACTGATGCGGTACAGCTCGAGATCGTCCCAAAAATAATATTTGGCCTCAGACACAAGTCTGTCCCATTGTTTGGTCCAATCCTGGGGAATCTGACCAATGACCAAATAATTGACGATATTCGTAAACTAGGGGTTTCGGATACCTGAGACTGTAAGGGTAGTCTCATCCAGAAAAGTGCCTGAAATAGAGATATCCGAATGAGGAGAATCAATTAGGATTCTTGAGAGGTGATCCACCAATACATTTTGTGCCCCGACTTTATCCTAATTTCAAGATCAAATTCTTGACGTAACAGAATCCAGCAAATAAGCCAGGGCTTGGCATCCTTTTTGGCCAAGAGATGTTTCAAGGCTGAGTGGTCGGTATAAATGATTACATGAGAACCTAAAAGATAAGCCCTTAATTTTTCTAAAGCGAAAACTACAACTAGCAATTCCTTTTCAGTAACAGTGTAGTTCCTCTGGGCCTCGTCCAGAGTCTTGCAAGCATAGTAAATTACAGAGGGATTTTTCTCAATCTTCTAACCAAAGATAGCCTCAACAGCATAATCAGATGCGTCAGCCATAATCTCAAATGGGGCTGTCCAGACCTGTGGTTACAACAGTGGGGCATAGGTGACTACCGTTTTTAGCAAATCAAATGCCTTACAACATGATTCATCAAACTCGAATGGCGTGTCTTTGGCCAGAAGGTTACTCAAGGGTCGAGCAACCTTTAAGAAGTCCGTGATGAATCTTCTATAAAAATCCACATGCCCAAGGAAAGAGCGAACCTGTTTCACGGATGTGGGTGGAGGAAGTCTAGAGATAGCATCCACCTTAGCCTTATCAACCTCAATACCCTGATTAGAAACCACATGATTCAGAACAATGCCTTCCCGAGTCATAAAATGGCTCTTTTCCCAACTAAGGACCAACCGTGTCTTGATGCATCTCTGGTGGATCAATTCCAAGTTAGCTAGGTAGGACACAAAAGAATCTTCGAAAATGGAGAAATCATCCATGAACACCTCAAGGCAATCTCCCACCATGTCAGAAAAGATGGCCAGCATGCACCTTTGAAAAGTCACGAGTGCATTGCAAAGCCCGAACGACATTCTACGGAATGCAAAGGTTTCGTAGGGATAGGTGAAGGTTGTCTGTTCCTAGTCTTCGGGATGGATAGGGACTTGGTTATATCCCGGATAACCGCCCAGGAAGCAAAATTATTTCTACCTAGATAGTCTTTCTAAAATTTGATCGAAGAATGGTGAGGGAAAGTGATCTATTTTGGTGGCTGTATTTAGCTTCTTACAGTCAATACAGACTCTCCAAGCAGAAGCTGAATGAGTGGTGAAGGTTCCCCCTTTCTCGTTAGTCGTAACGGTTATTCTCGCCTTCTTGGGTACAATCTGAATGAGGCTAGCCCACGAACTATCTGAGATTGGGTATATAATTCTAGCATCAACCCACTTGATTATCTCCTTCTTGACCACTTCTCGCATATTCAAGTTTAGTCTCCTTTGCATTTCGCGAGAAGGGCGGGATCCATCTTCCATGAAACTACAATGATTATAATAGGATAGCTCGATCCCCCTAAGGTTGTGAATGGTCCAACCAATTGCCTCCTTATTGTTCTTAAGGACCTTAATCAACCACAATTCTTGCTCCTTAGTTAAATCAGCACTAATAATCACAAGGAGTGTGTTCTCAGGTCCTAAGAACTCATATTTCAAATTTTTAGGCAATGGTTTCAATTCAAGTTGAGGTGGGTTTAGTAAAGAAGGTAGGGAGGATGTTGATGAAGATTCATCAATATGATCCAGTGGAAGAGGCTGGGAATGAACAAAATCAACAGCCTCTTCAGGATGTGGCAAGTCTGTCACGAAGGGTTGTGGGTTGGGTTCGCTAAAGCTGGTGGAGTCCTTGAATGCACTGATTATCATACAAGTCTCAAAATCATGATCCTCAAGCTCCATAATGAATCCACAATCCTCAAATCCTCTTATCGCCTTAAAAATGTCAAGAGTTAGCTTCTTATCCCCAAAGATGATCTCCATACTACCTCACTAATAGTTTATGTTGGCCTTGGTGGTAGCTAGGAACGGGCGCCCCAGAATGATGGGCGTGTTCGTTAGGTACATCCATGTCAAGGACCAAGAGATCTACAGGAAAATAGAAATCCTTGACCTTGATGATTACATCCTCAATAATGCCCTTCGGTGTGGTGACCGAGTAGTCTGCTAATTGTAGCATTACTGAGGTTAGCTTAAGTTCACCTAACCCAAACCTCTCGTAAAGAGAAGTCGGGATTAGGTTGATGGATGCACCTACATCCAACAGTGCCCTATCAAAAGTGTATTCCCCAATAATGCATGAAATCAAGGGGGCATTAGGATCTTTGTTCTTTTGAGGAAGGTGATGCAGGATGACAGAACTTGCCTGCTTAGAGAGAATCACCTTCATCGGAGTGGGTTCTCTTAGCTTACGCATTTGGGTACAAACTTCTTTCAAAAATTTAGCGTAAGCAAGGATATGCTTAATAGCATGGAGGAGTGGAATATTGGTCTCTGCACTCTTGAATAAATTCAGGAGCTCCTCGTTACTATCTAAGGTTTTCTTCTTCTTAGTTTTCAATATGGCTTTAGGGAACGGGATGTGGGTAGTGCCTTCAATTTCCTGTCCATGGGCCTTATTGTCTTCTTCAATATCCTCCTCTCTCTCAACCTCCCCAAGGTTTTGGCTTCTAAAAGGTAATTCAGGGTTTTGGGTCTACTTTCCACTTCATAAGGTGATGGAGTTTGCAGACGCATATGTGTTCGGCTCTTGAGGTGGGTTAGTGAAGATTAGGGGTGGTAGAGATCCGGGTTGTCGAGTGTTAGCAATTAACCTGAATTGGAAGTTATCCAATGATGTCTTCATTAGCTGCATAAGCTGAAGCATGGACCCTTGCATTTCCACCATCTGCCGGTTTAAATCATCCTACCCTGTAGATTGTTGGGCATTCCAAGATGGCTGAGTAACTAGTCTCGGGGGCAACTGGGTGTATACTTGACCCTGACCCATAGGTCTTTGAGATGCATAATTGTTGCGTCGTGTTTGGGTCTGTTGCCCCTCACTTTTCGAAGAGAAGTTAGGGTGGTTCCTCCAACCCGAGTTATAAGTATTGGAATATGGGTTAGACCTAACATTCTCCTACATTGCATATGCATCCTCATAGGACAAGGATGGAGAGAAGGAAGGATCAGGAAAACTGGGATCAAAGGCCCTAGTTTGGAACCCATCAGGTTCCGAGAAATTCTGGCTCATAGGTTTAGCCGATTCAAGTTAGTTCACGAACTCCCGCCCTGTGGGAGCTCGTGAGGAATGAAATCCCAAATTATGGGATTGAGTGGGTGTAGAAGTATTTTCTGAATTCTCAAACATCCATTCTTCCATTCTTTTAGCAACCAAGTCCATCTTATCAAGCTTATTACAAATCAATTCCATGTCAAAAGAATGAGAATCCTGAATCTCATTAGCATTTGACCTGGGTTGTTGGGAGCGGTTGAATGCATCCATGGAGGCATGATTAATTCAGTTCTTGCTCATTTCCTCAAGCAGGTCGTATGCGCTATCTACATCCCTGTTGAGGAAATTACCTCTGCAGGAGGCGTCCACGTGATTACAAAGTTGTTCAACCAACCCGTGATAGAAAATCTGCAAGAGTTGCCATTTCGGCACCTTGTGGTGTGGACACTTCCTCAAAAGTTCCTGGAATAGCTCCCAGGAACCATGAAATAGTTCCCCCAGCCGCTACGAGAAAGTGGTAATCCCTTGTCGCAAGGCATTGGTCCATCCGATAGGGAAGAATTTCCTCGAGAAAGTTGACTTAAGAGCAACCCATGTTTCTATCGGCCTTCCGATGGTATGGTACCAATGTGCGGCCTTATCCCAGAGAGAGTGGGGAAAGAGCCTCATGATCACATGCTCTTGTTCACATTCCTTGTTCTGGTGGTTTGAACTAAAGTAGTCAAATCCTCCAAGTGCTAGAATGGGTCCTCCAAGCCAAGCCCATGGAAATGCTTAATCAAACTTAAGACTTGGGCTTGATTTCTATGTCTCCAGTGGGAATTATGATGCCAGGATGTTCCCAATAGTTTGAAGGATCACAGAAATCCCTCAAGGGCCGAGCACTTTGACCATTAATGCATTGGAACCATTGCTGCATCTGCTACAATTCTTCCAACTACCTCTGAATCAGCTCCTGCTGGTTAGGGGGTAGGGGAGGTGGTTGTTGATCAGCCATGGGATTTGCTTGGCTATAGCTCAACCTCCACCTCCAGGAATGGTCTAAAGGTCCTTCCAATCTAGGGTTCAATGACCTCTTCCCAAGCATACACTAGAAGGAAGTTGGAAGGATGGGGAAGAGAAGGAGCCCTGCAGCACAAAAATACAAGCTTGTTGTTGAATGATGGATGACTAGGCATTCGCAATTGGATTTGAAAACCCGTCATTGTAGCTTGAGTCGCGAAAAAATCCGTTCAACAAATAAAATTTATACCAAAAAATCTGTAAAGAAATTCCGGGTCGAAAACAGGGAGTCTACATCAATCAAAATTCGCAATTATATTTTTATGTTTTTGTTTAAAGGGCGAAATAATCATAATGGAATCAATATAGACAATAAGAGAGAGAGAGAGAAAGAACAATCACTTGATATTGCATAATGTTTTTACAATTAAGAAAGCGAGAAATGATTACACTAGAAAGTGAGAAATTATTATAACTAGAAAGCAGGAAAATTCTACTCTAGAAAGCAGTAAAAAGAATGGGAGAGAGAAGTTATCCTCCTCAACGATCGCTTGGAGGACGAGCTGGATGGGCAACGTCTGGAAGATGAGGAATGGAGCGGGAAGAAGGAAGACGAAGCAGGAGGAACGAGAACGAGGCAGCACGTCATCGTTGTCATGAGATCCGCTTTCGGAATGGGGGTGAAAACTTGGTTTTATCTCTTGAGGAGCATCCCGGGGGTGGGACAAGCTTCTCTTAAGCTTTGGAGAGGGATAGAGGAGAAGGAAGGGATGAGAAATTCATTTGGTAGGGGTCTCCTTTTATAGGTGCAAGGAGTGGGGGCATTTTGGACATTACAACATTAAAAACATTAATTAAGGACCTTTAGTGATAGATTTATTCGTCACTAAAGGCCTGAACGTGGCCAACATGCGCACGCTGCGCATGCGACCCCTCGCCTTCGCCCTCTCGCCTTCGCCCACTCAATGCCTTCGCGCGACCGCTTGCGCTCAGCCGTCCGATCAAGAGATCGAATGGCTTAAACCGCCCTTGCCAATGTCGCGTGCCCACATGCGATCGAGCGTTTGGACTGCATGTCTGATCGCGCGTGGGCATTATCGATTGATCTGCATCCTTTGATGCAAATCACGTGGCTCCAATTGCGTTCCCACACGTGAGGAGAGGCACCGCGCTTGCGGCTCGAATCCGCGCCATTTTCCTACGTAGCACCTTAATCGCTGCGCTATGCGTGCGGTTGAGGTGCGTTGAGGATTTTCGCATGGCCGATCTCGACTGTTGGATCTTCATCCGACAGTCGAGATTAAGCATTGCTTGTGTTTTCAGATGAGGAAAGACGCTGGATGAGTGGCGACGTGGTACATTCTTGACCGTTGGATGGGCATCCAAAGGTAGAGATTTATCGAGCAGGTGAAGAAGAGTTGCGGCTAGTGCTTGGCGGCTATGATGGCACCACATGGTGCCATCTAGGCCGTTCATCTTCTAAGTGTTGTAGATGGTGCCACGGATGTAGGATTGGACAGATTTTCATGCCATTAGGCTATGATCATCGATCCGAACCCATCCATGAGGTCAGATTTGTCATCTGAGGTGCAGATTAACACCATCTTGCCCTTGATTTTTAGGGTTCCTCGATCTCTATCTGGTGCTACGGATGTCCAATCAGGACGATCTTGGAGTCATTGAACTCTAATCATCACCCTGATTAGATCCATACGGTTGGATCTTCGATCAGAGGCCCTGATAAAAAGTCGCTCTGTCCCGGACCATAAAGGGAGACAATTACTATACAATTTATACAACTTGACCTAAATGCATGATTATGCATGTTATGCACTATTTACAATGTATAATGCTAATGTGACACTAAGAACATGCATTCATAGACATTTTAGGTTAATTAAATGTATGCACATCACACCCCCATGCCTATCTTTTGCTAGTCCCTAGCAAAAACTACATGCTATTTATAAAATAATTAGGTTGGATTACTCGGGCACAAATCATTTTCAACATTAGGAAATTTTTACTTAGGGCCTGAACTTTCAAAGACACAATAGTGTTTGGGTATCTGCCAAAATGCAGACCACCTCAAGCCCTCGCCTTATTCAAAGAAGGATCTCTTTTTTTCTTTTTCATCTTTTCTAATTTTTTTTTTGGATTTTTGAGTTTAGGGTTACAGAGTGGCTTTCTACGGCCACTCAACCCACCCAAGATTTGATGAGAACCCTAAGTTATAAGCATCTTTTTGTGAATGTGATAGACTTGTTGATCGGCAATCAGAATGGACTTCAGGTTTCTACGTCCCTAGGTGACCTTAAAAAGAACGTTCTGCCTAAAGGTGTATCTTTACAACCAGTAGCTTTCTCCCTACTTTTATTTTTTATGGGTTCAGCACAAGGGTGAGTCCAGTGTATATCTTCCCTGCTTATTCTACTTATCCGCTTCTTCCTAAGTGTTTTAGGAATTTTTATGTGCATTTCTTAAGCTGGGTTCTGGACAACTGGTCGATGAGCTGTTACCACCGACAACTTGCCAGCCATACTCATGTAGTGAAGTGTGGCTTATTTATTTTTGTTTCTTTTTCTTTCTTTTCTCCTTTTCTTTTTCTTTTTCTTTTCTTTTTGAACTTTTTTTTCTTTTAAGTAGGTGGCTTCCCTGGTCGAAGATTTACCTACAGGCAGCAAGAAGAAAGTGGTCCAGTGACTGGGCTCTGGACAACCTACCTATGGGCTGTTACCCATGATAACTTGCCAGCCATATCACCCTAGAAGGTTCATTAGCTACCCAATTTCCATTAAAATCGCCAAACAACTTATCAGTGACAAATAATGTGTAGATGCTTAAACTTAAAGTTCCCTCAAATCAGAGGGAAGGTTGATAAGTCGTGTACTTATCACCCAAACTTATTTAATGAAATTCAAATAAAATTCAAGATGGCAAGGACTCAATAACAAATCCACATTTTAATGGATACCCGTGCTAATTAAGCCCAAAGACCTGAAGGATCTTAGTGTTCAGATCCTACTGTAATATTTTCTAAGATTGAAAGGTCCTAATGTCCAAGTATTCCTTCCTAATTCAATTTTTTTTTTATGTATATATAAGAGGATAAATAGAATTTACAGAAATTTCACAAAGCTGACAAAATGATTCAGAAATGAATCCACTCCCCGATGCCTAGCTGATGCAATGTCCACATTGAGAATAAAAGACATGAAAGGAAGGGTAGAGTGCAGAAGATATCACCTAAATATGAAACTCGGGTCAGCTCTGAGTCAGACTGTACAACTGCTGAGTTTAATGCCGTCAGCTAGGCGAAGTCCAGCCAAAGAAGTCAGAACATGGCTAGAAAAATCGTGTCTGGGATGGGTTCTGGAATAGTACGTTCAATAATAAGTTCCAGACGTTGACCGTTGACTTTGAAAGAATTACCCATCTTCAGGTCAGAGATCTGAACAGCTCCGTTTGGAAATATCTGATCGATAATGAACAGACCATTCCCTTTCGACCTAAGTTTGCCAAGAAAGAGCTTAAGTCGAGAATCAAATAGCCAGACCTTCTAGTTCAGCTCAAGGCTCTTGCGGGAAATCAATTGGTCATGAAGGGCTTTGGTCCAAGCCTTATAGATCTTGGCATTCTTATACTCATCATTTCTAAGCTCCTCCAACTCAGTTAGTTAGAGCTTCCTAGTCTTCTAGGCCAAACTCAGATCTAAATTACACTACTTGATTGCCCAGAATGCCCTATGTTCAATTTCTATGGGTAAATGACATGTCTTTCCATATACCAAACGAAACGGAGACATGTCGATGGGCATTTTATATGCTGTACAGTAGGCCCAAAGAGCGTCCTCAAGCTTTTGAGTCCAGTCTTTGTGATCAAGCCTAACCGTTTTCTACAGAATATTCTTGATCTTCCGATTGGAGATCTCGGCCTGTCCATACATCTGGGGGTGGTGAGGTGTGGAGATTCTATCATTAAACCCATATTTCGCCAGAAAATTACAGAACTGGGCATTAGTTAAATGAGTGCCACCATCGCTAATGATGGCCCTCGGAATCCCGAACCTGCTGAAGATGTTCTTGACAAAATCGATGACCACCTTCTGGCCATTGGTTCGAGTGGGAATCTCCTCAATCCATTTGGATACGTAAACAACAACAACAACGAGAATGTACTGATGTTCAAATGAAGGGAGCAAGGTCCCATGAAAATCGATGCCCAAAACATTGAAGATTTCGATAGGAAGAATCGAGTTTAGGGGCATCATATGTCTCTTGGTTATGCTCCCAAGTGCTTGGCATCAGGAACATGACCTCGAGAATTCTTGTCTATCCTTCAATAAAGATGGCCAATAGAATCCAGATTGCAAAATTTTTGCAACCGTCTTTTTCCCAGAGAAGTGTCCACCACACGCTGATGCATGGTAGAACTTGAGTATACTCTTGAATTCGTTCTCCAGAACATATCGGTGAATAATCTGATCAGAGTCGATGTGGTACAGTTCAGGGTCCTCCCAGAAGTAATATTTGGCCTCAGATTTGAGTCTATCCCATTGTTGCTTGATCCAATCTTGGGGGATTTGACCAATGGCCAAATAATTAATGATGTCAGCAAACCATGGGGTTTGAGCACCAAAAACTGTAAGGATGGTTTCATCCGGAAAAGTATCAGTAGTTTGAATGTCAGGACGAGAAGAATCACTCAGAAGTCTCGGCAGATGATCTGCCACCACATTCTTCACCCTAGATTTATCCCTGATTTCAAGGTCAAATTCTTAAAGCAGAAGAATCCAGCAAATAAGCTGGGGTTTGGCATCCTTTTTGGCCAAGAGATGTCTCAAGGCCAACTGGTCAGTATATATGATGACATGAGACCCTAACAAATAAGCCCTGAATTTCTCCAAAGCAAATACTACGGCTAGTAATTCCTTCTCAGTAACAATGTAATTCCTCTGGTCCTCATCCAGAGTTTTACTAGTGTAGTAGATGACAGAGGGCTTCCTATCAAATTTTTGACCCAAAATAGCCCCTACCGCATAATCGAAAGCGTCGGTCATGATCTCAAAAGGGGTTGTCTAAACCAGTGGTTGCAACACCGGAGTACAAGTGACTGCCGTTTTAAGAAAATCAAATGCCTTATGGCATGATTCATCGAAATCAAACAACATTTCTTTAGTGAGAAGATTGCTTAGAGGATGAGCAACCTTCAAAAAGTCCTTGATGAATCTCCTATAGAATCCCACATGACCAAGAAATGATCAAATTTGTTTGACAGATGTGGGAGGAGGAATATTAGTGATAGCATCAACCTTACCTTTATCCACTTCAATTCCCCATTCAGAGATTACATGACCCAAGATGATGCCTTCTTGTGTCATGAAATGACTCTTTTCCCAGCTAAGGACCAGTCTTGTTTTGATGCATTGTTTAAGAATCATTTCAAGATTAGCTAGACAAGAGTCAAACGATTCTCCAAAAATAGAGAAATCGTCCATGAAGACTTCCATAAACTCTCCCACCATCTCAGAGAATATGGCCAACATACACCTTTGAAAAGTCGCAGGTGCATTGCATAAGTTGAATGGCATCCTATGGAAAGCAAAGGTTCTGTAGGGACAAGTGAAATTCATTTTTTCCTAATCCTCGGGATGGATAGGAACTTGGTTGTATCCCGAGTAACCATCAAGGAAACAGAAGTACTTCTGCCCAGCTAATCTTTCCAAGATTTGATCAATGAACAGCAAAGGAAAATGATCCCTTTTCGTGGCTGTGTTCAGCTTCCAATAATCGATACATACCCTCCAAGAGGAAGCTGAACGAGTTGTGACAAATTCTCCTTTCTCGTTAGTCACAACGGTAATCCCAGCTTTCTTGGGAACAATTTGCACAGGACTTACCCACGGACTATCAGAGATCGGATAAATGATTCCTGCATCGAGCCACATAATAATCTCCTTCTTGACCACTTCTCGCATATTCGGGTTTAATCTCCTCTGCATCTGGCAAGAAGGGCGGGATCCATCTTCCAAAAATATTCTATGATTGCAATAAGATGGCTTGATCCCCCTAAGATCATGAATGGTCCAAAAATTGCCTCCTTGTGTTCCTTTAGGACCTTAATCAGTTAAATCTCCTGCTCCTTTGTTAATTTAGCACTGATAATCACAGGGAGCATCTTATGTGGTCCTAAAAATAGATATTTAAGATTCTACGGCAATGGTTTCAGTTCAAGCTGGGGCGGGTTGATGATTGGAGGTAAGGAAGATGCGGATGAAGACTCATCAAGAGGAAGAGGTTGAGAGTGAACAAAATCAATAACCTCTTCAGAAGATGGCAGGTCTGCCATAGAGGGTTGCAGGTCCAATTCATCATTAGAGGAGGAACTTTCAAATGCAGAAACCATCATACAAGTCTCAATATTTAAATTATCATCCTCAAGTTTCTCAATAAATCTACAATCCTAAAATTTATTAATCTCCTTAAAAATATCCAATTTCATTCTTTGATCCCCAAAGGTGATTTCCATGCTACTGCTTTCACAGTTAATGTTGGCCTTGGTAGTAGCCAAGAATGGATGCCCCAGAATGATAGGCATGTTCCTCAGATTTTCAAGTACATCCATTTCAAGGACAAGGAAATCTATAGGAAAATAGAAATCCTTAACCTTAACAATAACATCCTCATTAATGCCTCGCGGGTTTGTGACCGAAAGGTCCGCTAACTGCAGTGTTACTGAAGTTGGCAGAAGTTCACCTAATCCTAACTTCTCGTAAAGAGAAGTCAGAATTAAGTTGATGGATGCACCCAGATATAACAGTGCTCTATCAAAAGTGTAATCTCTGATGACACAAGAAATCAAAGGAGCACCTGGATCTCTCTTTTTCTGAGGGAGGTGGTGCAGGATAATAAAACTAGCCTGCTCGGAGAGTACCACCTTTCTCGAAACAGATTCTCTAGACTTACGCTTCTGTGTACATAAATCCTTTAAAAATTTCGCGTAAGTTGGTATATGTTTGATAGCGCTGAGGAGCAGGATATTGATCTCGACATTCTTGAAAATATTCAGAAGCTCCTCATTACTATCAACAGACTTCTTCTTCCTTGATCTAGTCAAGGCCTTAGGAAAAGGAACATGAGTCGGATCATCAGAATCAGGTTCCTGAGCCTTGATTTCTTATCTAGAGTTCTCCTTTCTCTCCTCAGGTTCTTCAGGATTCGGTAAATCAGAATAGTGTGGTCGTGGATCATGAGTTTGTTTACCACTTCTCAAGGTAACTGAATTAGCAGATGCATATGGGTTTGGGTCTTGGGAAGGGTTAGGAAATATTGGAGGGGCTTCATTAGCAAAGAACCATTGATTTGAGGAAGAAGAAGAGGAAGGACCCTACTCAACCACCTGAGCATGTGTGTGTGGGTCCCTTTGATTCCTGTACCCATGGGCTTAATTGCCTAGATTCATGATATTACACGGGTTGGGTATGGGTTGAAATGGTAGAGATCCGAGTTGTCGAGAATTAGATATGAGCCCAGTTTGCAAGTTGTCTAGCGAGGTTTTCATTTGCTGCATGAGTTGGAGCATAGATCCTTTCATCTCTACCATTTGTCGGTTCAAATCAGTCAGCCTTATGGGTTGACGAGCGTTCCAAGCTAACTGATTGACCTGATTCAGGGGCAACTGAGTATAAACATGACCCTGACCCTTTGGTCATTGCGGAGCATAGTTGATGGGTCAGAGTTGGGTCTACTGTCCCGGGTTTTTCCAAGAGAAGTTAGGGTGGTTTCTCCAACCCAGATTATAAGCATTGGAGTAAGGATTGGATCTAACATTCTTCTGTATAGTACAAATATCCTCATAGGGTGAGGATGGAGAGAAAGAAAGGGAAGGATTAGAGAAACTGGGATCAAAGGCCCCAATTTGGAACTCGTGGGGTTCCGAGTAATGCTGGCTCGTAGGTTGAGCCGCATCAAGTTAATTCACGAACTCCCATCTAGAAGGAGCTTGCGACGAATGGAATCCTAAATTCTTGGATTAAGTGGATCTAGAGTTCTTCATTGAGTTTCCTGCCATCTACTCCATTCTCTTAGCAACCAAGTCCACCTTATCAAGTTTATTACAAATCAATTCCATATCGAATGAATGAGAGTTGTGGACTTCATTAACATTCGATCTGGGCTGCTGGGACCAGTTAAAAGTATCCATAGAGGCATGATTGATCGAATTCTCGCTCATCTCCTCAAATAAATCGTGTGCGCTATCTGCATCTTTGTTGAGGAAATTGCCTCCGCAAGAAGCTTCCACGTGATTTCCGAGTTGCTCAGTCAACCCGTCGTAGAAAATCTGCACGAGTTGCCATTTCAGCACCTCGTGGTGTGGACACCTCCGCAATAGGTCTTGGAATCACTCCTAGGCAACATGGAACTGCTCCCTCAGCCACTGGGTAAAGGTAGTAATTGCCCATCTCAAAGCATTAGTATGTCTGATAGGGAAGAATTCCTTCAGAAAGGCTGATTTCAACTCATTCCAAGTTGTAATTGGTCTTCCTATATTCCTGTACCAATGAATGCCTTTAGCCATAAGAGAGTGGGGGAAGAGCCTCATGATCATTTGCTCCTCATTCACATTTCATGCCTTGGTGGTCTGGACCAAAGTGGTCAAGTCCTCCAAGTGCTGAAATGGGTCTTCAGAGCCAAGCCCATGGAAGTGTTTGATCAGGCTTAACACCTGGGGATTGATTTCTACGTCTCCAGCAGGAATCTGGATGTCAGGACGTTCCCCGTAATTTGAAGGATCATAAAAATCCTTCAAGGGCTGAGTGCCCTGCATTCTCTGGAACCATTCTTACATTCTCTGCATTTGTTCCAGCTGCCTTCGAAATACCTTCTGTGGATCCTGAGGCAGAGGAGGCTGTTGATCGGCTATGGGATCAATTTGGCCAAAATCCAATATACACCTCCTAGAATACTCTAGTGGTCCTTCCAATCGGGGATTCAATGACCTTCTTCCTAGCATAAACTAGAAAAAGGTCGAAAGGACTGAGGATAAGAACCCTGCAGTACAACAAAACAAGCCTGTCCTTAAGTGGGTAGCCTAAGGATCTACAGACTCTCAGAACCCGCCTTAAGATTATAAACGATTTACTCTACTTGTGTCTGCTCAATCAAACCAGTTAGAAGGAGGGACTGGGGAGAAGGTTCTTCCTTCGGCTTGTGCCTTCGGTTCCTAGTGTACCCCCAGCCGTGGTCGTTTGATGCTACTCCCCTAACGAGACATCAGATTGATCAGTACAACCAGGTTAATCATAAATAATCTTAGACTAGGCCCCAAAGAGTGAATCAGTCCTTAAGGCCAATGTCTACTTGATTTTACTTAGGCCTGGGATTGTAGTGCTTATGGAATGTGGTGGGCCCTTAAAATGGGTTGTGCCCTAAATGATGAATTGAGTATGTGTAAGTGCATGCATAACCAAGGTTTTCAAGCAAGATTATTTGTGATGAGTAGATTTTAGAGTTCAAATGTTGCTTAAGTAGCTTTTAGGGTTTAGAATTAGGTTTAATTCAATCAAGTTTGAAGCAAACTAGGTTTTCAAGCATGGGTGAAGATCGCTTTCTTTTCTAAATTAGAAATAAAATGGAGTGGCTGGTATGAACCTAGGTTGAAAACCCTAAGAGGAAGCTACTTGGTGAGTTGATTTTATGTTGAGTGGTGCAGCCCAAATAACTCAAACAATTGGCCACAATTTCACCACTGAGTTAGGCACACAAAATGATTAACCTAAATTGATTTCTACTCTTTTATGTGTTGATTTCCATGTACCGGTTCCACAGATCAGAATCCGGTTGAGTAGAAGAAAATCAATTAGGTTAAGTGTCTTGAATGTGGGTATGTGTTGTGTGTATGTTAAATTACCCCACAAAAATATCTTTTTGAATTTTTTAACATGCGAGGGTGAAATGAATGTGGGTGGAAATCCAAACAACCAAACTAATCCTAGGATTTATGCAAACACCTAGGTTAATTGGAGTTTGAATTAATGTAATGAAATGAAATCTATGGAGGGGGAAGAATTGGGAGCACTTACAGTCATCTTCAACTGCACTTTACTCCGATCTACCACTTGATGATTCCCTGATAGAGGTATCTGCAAAACAATAGACACAAGATAAAATAAGTTACAAAATAGAAAAGTGCGCAAAATGCGAAAAGAAGATCAAAAAATCGTTGCCTCCCCCGCAACGGCGCCAAAATGATCTGATGTCCGATCTTTAGGGTTCCTCATCTCTATCTGGTGCTACGGATGTCCGGTCATGGCGATCTTCGAGTCATTGAACTCTAATCATTACCCTGATCAGATCCGTATAGTTGGATCTTCGATCAGAGGCTCCGATAAAAGGTCACCCTGTCCCTGACCATAAAAGGAGATAATTACTATACAATTTATACAACTTGACCTAAATGCATGATTATGCATGTTATGCACAACTTACAATATATAATGCTAATGTGACACTAAGAACATGCATTAGTTGACATTTTAGGTTAATCAGATGTATGCACATCACCTGTCCTTAGGTTGGGTAGCCTAATGGTCCATAGACTCTCAGAATTTGTCCTAAGATTATGAATGATTTACTTTACTTATATCTAGGCAATCCAACCAGTTAAGAGGGACTAAGGAGAAGGTTCTTCCTTTGGCTTGCTCCTCCCGTTTCTAGTGTACACCCCAGCTACAGTCATTTGAAGCTACTCCCCTAGCTAGACATCCGATTGACTAGTATAAGCAAGTTAATCATGAATAATCTCCATCTGGATCCCATCGAGCGAACCAGTTCTTAGGGCCAACGTCCAATAAATTTTAGTTAGGCTTGGGATATTGATGCTTCTGGAATGTGATGGGCTCTTAATGGATTGTGCCATTAATGTGTGAATGTGAACAACCAAGAAGTTTTCAAGTAAGATTATTAATGATGAGGTGAGTTTTAGGGTTCAAATCTTGCTTAGTAGCTTGTAGGATTCAAATGTTAGGTGTATTCAACAAAGTTTTGTGAGGCAAACGAAGTTTTAAAAGCACGAGTTCAAGTGTTTTTCCTTTATAAAGCAAGAAAATATGGAGTGCCAGGCTTGACCTAAATATTGAATCCTATGGGGCAGCTACAGAATGAATCTCTTTTAAATTACGTAGTGCGGCCCAAATAATTCAATCAATCGGCCCAAATGCACAACCGATTAAGGCACATAGAAAGGTGATTAACCTAATATGATTTCTACTCTTTTATGTGTTGAATTGGTGTACCAATTCCATAGGTCGGAATCTCGGTTGAGTAAATGAAAATCAAGTCAGGTTATGTGCCTCAAATGTGAGTGTATAAAGTGTGTATATTGATTCATCCCACAGAAAGTATCTTTTTGTTTTTTTTTTTAAAATGCGAGAGTGAGATGAGTGGAGGTGGCAAACAACTCAACCAAAGTCTATCCTAGGATTTATGTAAGCACCTAAGTAGATTTGGTCTTGGTTATGAGTGTGGTGAAATGAAACTAGTGGGGGGGAATGTGGGGGACACTTACAAAGTACTTTACCCGCACTTTACTCCAGTCTACTACACTTGGATCTCCATGCTAGGGTACATACAAGGTAATAGATCAGAGATAAGCAGGGTTAGTAATATTTAAATGCAAAGAAGCACAGAAAACAAGAAAGAAAATTCCGTTGCCTCCCCAGCAACGACACCAAAATGATTGAAGTGCGTTTCGCGTGGTAGAAATCGGAGTTTGGAGAACCTGTCGTCGTAGTCGCAAAACTCATTATCAAATAAAATTTTACCGAAACTCTAAGGGAGTCCCGGGTTGAACATAGGGAGGCGACATTCACTTTGTTTGAAAACTGCGCTTCGCTTTGCTTCTTTTTTGGTTCTTTTTTAAATAATAAGACAAGCAAGTCAAATTCATAAAATGAAATGGAACACAACTTAGATGGAATCAATTATGTATATTGCATAAATGTCTATTACAATAATCTACAAAAGCATAAAAGAGAGAGAGGTGGGAAGGATCTCTTGGATCAGCTATTCGGCGAGATGATGGTGCCTGGTAGAAGCTTGGACGAAGGAGTTGAGGAGCGGGATGATGGAGGTGAGATGAAGGAGGATGTTGAGTAGAGGAACGCTTCACCGAGGCTCTGGAATGGAGGTGAGAAAGTGGGGCGATCTGCTACCGGAATGGAGGTGGGAGGACGACTCGAAGGCAACCTATGAAGGTGAAGAGATGAGGGATGAATAGTTGGTGGGATAAAGGAATGCTACACTAATAGGAGGCCTTTGGAGCTTGCGAGTAAGCTCTAATGGAGCTTTAGTAGGCTACTAGTGCATAGGAGTAGGTGGGAGTAGAGTAGGTAGAGATGAAGAGGAATGGGGGGTGTAGGGGTGTTTATATAAAGGTGGAATGGAGGTGGTTTGCATGCGTAGGCCTTTAGTGACATTTAAGACGTCACTAAAGACCCACCAGAGATGTTGCTAATGCATTCGCGTGCCTTGGCTGGCACTTGGAAGTTTGGCCGCAGCTAGTGTAGGGTGCGACGATCGTCGGCCGTTGGATCAAGCATGGATGGCTGTGATCGCGAGAGGAGAATGCACACTCACCCGCGTTTGAAATTCGCACCGCTGGCACGTGCGTTGGCAGCCATCAGATGATGCATCGCATGGCCAAGGCTCGCTGCAGATCGCGAGCGCCAAGCACTTTTGTGAAGATCGGACGGCGGGTGCAGCTCCTGGTAGTCTTAAATGCACACCCCAGATGGCGCGCATGTGATCTGGCGTGTGCCCTCACATTGGTGGGTGGCGTCAAATCATGCGTGGAGACTCTCGACCGCTCAATCAAGATCAAGCAACCCTATTGTAGCAAGCACTGTAGCGGGCGCGGTGAATTGTGGCTCAAACTCGCGCTCGCTATTTGAGAGTGCTCGTCTTCATCGTTGTGCCAAAGCACCGCTTTGTCGAGTGGAGGGCGGTACGGTCGCATGCACCATGACTGTTGGATGAATATCCAACAGTCGAGGTGAATCCTTTCTTAAGGTCGGGGGTGATGGCTCGAGTGGGGGGCGGCCTGAATGGCACCACGTGGCACCATCTGGGCCGTCCGTCTTCATCTTCTTGTAGAGGGTGCTACGGAGCTCTGATCGGGGTGATTTTCATGTTGACGAGCTGCGATCATCGCTCCAGACTAATCCGTATGGTTGGATTCTTCATCCAAAGCCCGTAAAGATGTTGCACTTCCTCCTGGCCATGTAAAATGGATGAATTAACGTACATAATATTCTACTATCCTAAATGTCATGCAATGGATGTTATGCAGTATTTATAACATGGTATGCAATGCTAAGCCTAGGAACTATCATAAATAAGCATTTTATTATGAATTCATGTGTGTTTATCAGGTTTTTGATGCTCTCATTAATGCCATCCTTGGATGACCCTTTCTGATTACTGCAACAGCTAATATCAATTCTCATTCTGGGAAAATGAACATAAGTTGCAGTTGACTCAAGGATCTTTCGCTTTAAAGTCGTTTGCAGTTTAATGTGGTGGAAAAATCGACTAATCAATATTTAAGAAAAAATAATCACTCGCAGAGGAGTGGGTCGAATCCACAGGGAGGCAATGACGTATTAAAATTCGCACCAGTTAAAAATGTTTGTTCGAAGTTAGTTTGGATAAGAATCAAGCCAAAATTGCCTTCAGATTAAGGTTTAAGCAAGAAATAATGCTGAAATAGCAATTCTAAGAAACTAGAGGATATTTTCCGCAATGCAGAATCAATAAAATATGATTAAAAAGTGACAATGGCAGAAAATGTAATTTCTAATTGATGGTTTACTGTAGCAAAACAGGGGAATTTTTCCCCTTTGTCTTGCGCGACGAGGAGCGGATGGCCGGGCACGAGAAGCTCGGAGGAGGTCCCATCGACCAAGGGCTTCGAATCAGTGGTGGCAGCGAGTCGCGCGGCGGCCGGAGGTGGCCGGACGAGCTCCGGCGGAGGTGCTGTAGCCGGTGAGCGTGCGCGCGCTATTGGCGTGAGAACTGCCGTGCGCTGCTGCTGGCGGCTCTGCAGGCACGGTCGGAGGAGGCTGCAGGCACGGGCGGAGGCGTGCGCAGTTGTGCAGGTCTGCAGCGTAGGCGGAGGGCACTGCAGGCGGTTCTGCAAGCGCAGGCGGAGGGTGCTGCAGGCGCGGGAGCGGGTGCGGGTGAAGTTCTGCAGGCGCGGTTGGACGGGTCTGCAGGCACGGGGAAGGGCGGTTGGAGTTCTGCAGCTGTGCGCGGGTGGCTGCTGCTGGTGGCGGGCACGCGGGCGAAGGTGTGTGCTAGTCTGTAGGCGCGAGAGGATGGCGTGGGCTGCAGGCACGTGGATAGCAGGTGCGGTTGGAGAGTGCTGCAGGTTGAGGAGGGCGTAGGATGTTGGAGGTGAGCGGGTAGCTCTGTAGGCGCGGGAAGAGGGCGCTGCGTGCAGAGCGGTTGCGGGTGGACTTCAGATGGGTACGCAGGCGAGTGAGTGGAGGTGAGCGGGTAGCTTCAGACGTCTGGGAAATTTCTCGGACGTCTTAAGTTACTAAAGGGTGGTTGAATCAGTAGCTGCGGTGGTGGTGGTTGGCGACGATGGTGAGGGAGATGCACGCTAAGGTGCTCACGGTGATGCGGACGAGCTCCGAATGGCGGTGTGGCCTGTCACACCACACACCCACGGTGGTGGAGACTCGCTACCATAGTAGAGGCCGACAGTATGGAGTGGAAGAGAGAAGGTCTCTCTGCACAGTGGTGGGTCGGTGGTGGAGGCCTCCCGAGCTCAGCTACCTCCCTCCTCCTTTTGTAGTGGCCTGCACACATTTGAAATCATCCGCCCGACCAGATCCACCACATCCGCTCTCCCTTGAATGGGTTCTTCACTGCGGCCGTTCGGCGTTGGAGCGGCAGCCATCCGTTCCTGCAAGAAGAAGAATAAAGAAAATAATGTTAAAATATTAGGGTCAGTTATATACAGACCCTCAACTTTTATGTTAATAAAAATAATGTACCTAATTGGTTATTTAATTAGATAAATGTCATTCTAAGCTAATTCTAAATGCACTTAAAATATGAATGCAATGCATGGATTATGTAATTAAATTAAAACTATGAATTAATCTATTTACATCCTAATTTATACTAAATAAATGTTAGAATTAACCTAATCTGTAGGCACTTAAATACTTAAATAGCCCACAACTATGAGCTAATCAGCAGTAACCAAACTTTCTCATTAGATTTATTTCAAGCTTCCAAGAGGTCCATTGATCATAAAATTTTTGAGTACACTGATAATACAATGGAAGCAGTATTTGAGAAGTCTATGTTGACCAAATCCTACTTAGCTGTGACCACCAAGGATCTAGATTTTATTGATTCCTATTCTAGGGATGATTATGTGGTCTAAGACTTTTCATATCAACTAGGGTTTGACTTTTACTCTTTAATCTTCCTGATTTTTCACCAAAAACATCCACACTAACTTCACCTACCTTACATCTCTTTGACTACTTTCTCCCTCCCTTTCCATTGGACCTACCGCCCAACCTACCTGAGTTTGGCATTTTACATGAACACAAACCATGGCCAGACTCGGGTCATTATTCTATCATTCCATTTCATTTTTATGCCTATTTCTTTACCAATCATCTTTTTAGGGATCATGAGGAAGACACATTTCTTGAGGACATTCATGTGTCAAATTATTTGCATGATTGTCCATTTTCTGTGCATCATTTCATGCCTGGCTGAATAGGCGTAAAAGATAGCACTGGGTGAGAGGTAACCCATCAGTTTTCCAACTTTCTTTTTCTCTTTCTTTTTCCAAGTTTTGACCATCTTAGACCCGACCACCTTTAACTAAGGTGATCCCTTTTCCCTCCTAATGCATGAGGACATTACATATCATAAGCATGAGTAGTGCTTTTAAATTTTGACGATCGATTTAGGATTTTCAAAACCTAAATATATGCATCTTCTTTCTTTTTCATGCATCTCATTACAGAAAAATCGTAAAACGTTTTAAGGAAAATTTTGAAAAGTGGAACTAAGGTTGAAAATTCATTTTAAGGTACAAGAGATTTAATCTTTAACAAACTAGGGATTAAGATTAAGATCTAATTGTTAGAATCTCTAGATCTAACCTCCAGACTAGATCAAGTATCCTTCTTTAAATTCCACCTGAACTCGTGATAGTTTAGGCGACTTGATCTTCCTTTGTAACCTAGAAATTATCTGGCTTAGCTTCCAATTTAAAAACTTGCAATTTTCGCAAAAGTCTTGTGTCAAAATTCACACACAAGCCAACACTTAAAAAACATTAAGAAATTAGAAAAACTCCCTATTTTGCCCTGGTAAAATCTGAAGCAGATCATTGGTTTGAGTTCCTACTACTGAGGAGGAAAATGCCCCCTTTGAGGATGCGATGACAACATGTTACCGCCTCAGCACTGCTCTATATCTATATTCCAAATTTTTAGATGGAGCATTAAGACGCACTTTTGCAGCTCAAGTGTCTTGGACAACGCTCTACCCATAGCGTCGAAGCAAGAGCTTGAGTTCGTTAGGAGCACTCCTTTACACCGCATGTTGTTTTGGGGTTGTGAGCTCCTGGGTGGTGTCTTGGACGGTACTATCCTGAAGTGCTGGCACCAGAGCTCCCTTGAGGATTGGTGACAGGAATGATGATCCCAACACATCTGTTGTAGGATTAAGCTAAGAATAAGCATGGGGCAGTTTCAAAAAAAAAAAAAGTTTTAAGCCAAAACCAGGACATCATAAAAGTTAGCATTCACAAGCACAAACACAAGGTTTTAAAAGTTGATGCAAGTTGCAAATTGGATTCAAGGGAAAGAGAAATCCTAACTACAAAAATTTTAGGTCATCTTAATTAACAATGAGTTGATTTGTAAATTTTTAAAAGATACACTGATCCTGATTCTTCTAACTCTTGGATCCAAAGACAAATCTCAAGGTTTTATCTTTAACAAATCCCGTGCCTTCCAATTTTTCAATCAAATAAGGTCTCGTAGTCTTTCTCTAATCAAAAGTAAAAAATTTAGTCGTTAACAGAAAATCCATTTTGTCAAATTAGTTTTGCTAAGAGACTAGCAAAAGATAAGCATGGGGGTGTGATAAACGCCAGTTTATCATTATTCTTATACCAAAAAACTAACTTAGCTCTTAAAGTTTTAATTCCGCAAACAGGTTTTTGTTTTGCATTTAGGCATTTACCTAGGATAAGCATGAATTGCATTTTAATGTATTTTTGTGCACTTATATGAGTGTCAGGATTAGGCAGAATGTCAGATCCCACACATCTTGGCACTCAGGAAGGCAAAAGATGAAGAAGCTCCTATCAGCTGGATCCCAGCTAGATCAAGCTCCTTTCAGAAGGATTCTAGCTAGATCCAACTCATCCCAGGTGGATCCTGGCTCATTCTAGCTGGATCAACTCATCCCTAGCTCCACTTAGCTCCTCTCAGCTGAATGGTAGCTCTAGCTAGTTCACCTCAGCTCCATTCTGCTCACCCTAACTAAATGGCAGCTCAAACTAGCTCAAGTTAGTTGATCCCAACTACATGCCAGCTCCTCCAACTCGAAAGAGTTCGCCGGAAGTTCAACCTGACTAGGACTAGCTACAATCTAAACCTAGTTAGCTGAAGATGACCTTAACCAGCTCAAGCCAACTCAACTCCAGCTCCTAGAGGGTCAACTTAGCTCAATTTAGTTGAGTTGAGCTACTTGACCTAAGCTAGCTACACTACCTAGCTTAGTAATCTCTGAGAAGACCAAACCCAGCTCTCTTTAGCTCACAGCAGTAGAAGCCATCTAATCCTAGCTTGGCTTAGAAGCTAGCAAAGAACTAGCAAGCTAAGCTAGCTAAGGTAGCTCCTTGCAGCTCTCTTCAGCAGCCACCAGCTCCAGTGCAGCTTAAGACACCTTCCTCCAACTCATCACCTCCAAAACCCTAGCTCCCTCTACCTCTTCCCCCAACTCCCTACTAGCTAAGCTAGCTTAGCTATTCCACCTCCATGGCATCTCAACCTAACCCTAAAACCCATGTAACTAGCTCTACCAAATAAGCCTACCTAAGCTCCACCTAAGCTACCTCCACTTCCACCTCATGTTGGAGCCACCACCACACATCCCTTCACCCCTCAACCACCACCAAAAGTCACCACTAAAAGTGGCGCCAACCCACCATAACTACCCCTTGTTTTGTCACCAAAATAAGGGGACAATCCTAGCCCTTCACATGACCTTCCAAGCCATCTCCACCATCCCTTTTCCCTCCAAAACTAATCCTTCTAGAACCCACTCACCTTTGGTGCCAAATGCACACAACCCTACAACCATGGACATCCACGAAAGGTTGCCTCCAACCTATAACCACCAACCCTAGCATCCCTTTAGGTGGCGCCATCTAAATCTAGCCATTTATCCCATAACCACCTCCTTAATCCTAATCCCAACCCTTCATCAATCCACGCCAACCAATCCCCACACCATTCCTATTAATACCCCATCTAACCACCACCATATCATCATCTCTTCCATTAGTTAGGTTCCACCCATATCACCTTCATCCATGGCAAGGAAGAAAAAGAAGAGAAGAAGATCAAGGGGGCAACCTACTGGTCGGGACCCGAATAGGTGTGTTAATATGGTGATTTTATCGTTGAAGTGTGTATAGTGGTTAACCTAAATCGAGCCTAACCATCTCTTTACAAATTTTTTTTACCTGGCCTACTTGATTTTATCTTGGTCACTTTTAGGCCTAGGGTCGAACTCAGGGAAGTGGGGTTAGAAGTCAAGTTTCTACACATTTCCTACAATGAATCTCTTTCATTTGTTTATTATGTTTTTGGTGTTTTTCTATTTATATTTTTTTTTCTGATAATTCTTGTCCTTGAGGCACACCCTCAAAATCATGTTCTTGGCCTTGAGCCAAATCAGGGTTTTAAAACTGGTCTTGCTATTCGCAAGATTGAGTACCTGCAAGTCAAGGATTATCTTTTCTATTTTATGTATCTTTTTATCTTTTTACTGACAGGAAAGAGAAGCAGAAATAAAGTATAGTATATATATATATGTATATATTATATATGTATAAAGGGGTGGGGGTGGAGGCGGAGATGGCGTGTAGCATAGTGTCGAGTCGGTCGTCATCTAGAACGATGAAACCAATAGGATGAAGTGCATCGTGGAATGTAAGGTGGATGAGTGGAAGATGAGTGCGAACACGCTTTCTGTACACGTGTATCGGGGAATATCAGCAACTCATGCAGATATTCCCGCCATACAATGCATGGTAAGTGATATGAAAATATATATGTATATATGTAAATATATATATCTTTATGTGTGTATATATATGGTTATAACTATATAGGTATGTAAGTATATGTATAGCTAGATATATGTATAGATGTATATATATGTATGTATATATATATAGTAATATAGGTATATAGATATATGTATATATATATATGAATCTATATTTATACTTAGTTATATAGGTATATATATAGATATATATATATGTATGTATATAGACTAACACATAGTTGTATAAGTACTAATATATGTATAGATATATGTATCTATATATATATGTATATATATATATATAACTATGTAGATGTATATATATCAATATATATGTGTATATATATATAAGTATATAATAGTGTATAAGTGAGTGGGTGTGTGTGCGAGAGTGTGAGTGTGTGAGTGTATGTGTGAGAGAGTGCTGTGAGAGAGAGAGAGAGAGAGAGCGCCTGCTGTGTGAAGAGGCTGGAGAGTTAAGTTGTCCGTGCGCTCAGGGCGTCATCTGATGGCCACAGCACACCACACTGCGCATAGGCGCGCGGAGAGATGCACACTGGGAGGGAGTGAGCACGAGGAGAGGATCGCAGTGAACCACGCTGCGGGAAGGGGCTGGAGTAGGCAGATGCAGGTGTACGCGGGCGAAGGGAGCGGGCGAAGGCAGGCGCTGGGAGAGGTGGGAGCTTGCAAACGCATGGGCAGGTGCTGGAGCGGGCGTGGGGCCGGACGCGGACGCGAGCGCTGGCCGGTTGCGGGGCGCCGGGTGACTAGATAAGTGATAAACTTACTGGTCACCACACTGTAGCCACAGTGTTCCACTAACTAGCATGAATAGTGGCTACAATGCAAGGCCGAGCCATGCGACCGGGTGCGTCCGGTTCTGTGAGTGCGGAGGCGAAGAAGCGGCTCGGCGCACACTGAAGAAGGTCTACGCCAGTTGGGCTGCGGGGAGAAGCGGGTGTTTGCACGAAGAAGCGAGAGGCGAGGGCAGCCTGCAAGCATGCACGGTGGCCTGCGTGGGAGCACATGATGTCCTGTGCTCCTGCTGCCACCTTGCTGTTGCTGCTACCGCGGAGCTTCAGACCTTGAAGCCTACGATAATGGTGGAAGTGCTAGAAACGAAGAAGTCAGGGAAGAGAACCACCACGCCCACCGGCTCTTTGAAGAGCTAGGCGGTGGTGGACTCACAATGGTGGTTGTGCACCACTGTGAGGTGCTCCTGCCCGCAGTGTCTCCTCAGAGGAGGAGGGGCTGCATATGGAGGGAGAGGGGAGGGGATGGACTGGAAGGAGAAGAGCTACTGTGTGGGTTTTTTCTCGTGGACCAGGCTCTCCTTTGCAAGAAGGATCTGAGCTCATTTTATAGAAGAAGAAAGCATGCACAGCCATGCCCTGGCTGTGCATGGCTCTGCATGGGGCTTGGTAGGGAGTGGATGAGTGGAGAATGGCAGAGCAGGACATGGTGTGATGAAGAAGGTCCAGCCATGCCATGCAGCCGCGGAGAAGTCAAAAATCAAAAAGAAATAGAAAATGAAGATGGAAATTTTTGCAAGGAAGCACTTGAGGAGAACGTGAATTGTGAGGCCATTTTATTCACTCTCCTCCCCTCTCAATTAAATGCATGCATGCGTGTATTTTTACAAATGCAACTATGGATACCTAATATGCACTGGTAATGCTAGGAAATATCACAAGACGGCATAATTGCAGGTGTATTTTTGCGGTGCAATCATACCCCCTTGTCTATCTTTTGCTAGTCCCTAGCAAAACATTTTTTTTTGTATTGTATTTAGAAATGATCTTTAGCTGAAGGTTTTCTCCTGAGGCAACATAGGTATGTTTATTGTTGGATATTTTGAGAACCAATTGTAGAGAAGACTACCAGTAGTTTAAGTCTCACATGACATAGATCATCTCTCAACAAACCAGGACTCTTGATATTTAAACCTTAAGTACGATTTCCAGGACCCAGGAGGTTTTTGCCGTACTCGAGTGCTCAAGAGGTTATGGCTTGTGCATAGTGAAGGATCAAGACTGATTAGATGAACATTAAGACTCAAGCCCAGGGTTTCACAAATTTTAAGTAAAGGTTGGTTCCAGTTTCAGCTTGTGTCTTCTGATTGACCCTTAAAAAGATGATGGAAAACTCCACTCCCATTTTCTGACATTTGTGGCTCAAATGAAACAGGGTATTTGCGACATGTCCTGAAGAACTTTTGTAAGACGATTTTACAGATGTTAGTGAGAAATACTGACTTATTTGCATCTTTTTTTTTTTTTTTGGAAACACGTGTCAGTATATCTCTTACAACATTACTTGGAGGAGCACACTTTTCTTTTTTTTTTTTTGGTGGGAGTTTCCTTTTTGGTGGAAAGAGTCTTTCCTAAACACAAGACTAAAGCTTGGGATAAAAATTCTACCTGCACGCACAGGTAAGGACTCCACCTTCCCTAATGAACACTTGGGTTGGATCTTATGTTCACCCTGGTCTTTCTTGATATGTGTAGTGTGAACCAAGATTACTTAGGCTCTCAAGTAGAAGCAAACCAACGGATCCTGTACTGGTGTCTCAGGTACAAGAATACTGATGAGAACCTCATCATGAACCCTAACTGGCACAATCTAACCCAGATATGCGAGAAAAAGCTCCTACATAACTCATAGAAAGGCTCAACTCAGAGAATTCTGACTTTAAGAAGGAAACAGGTCATAAGGGGTAAAAATGTAATTTCACCAACACAATCTGCAAACAGGATAACTCAGGGTCCAAACATAGGTCAAATTAACCTTATAAGAAGGAAGGTGGGATGGTCCGATCCAACAAGGGCAACAGCAACTCCAAGGAATTAAATGACATTCTATAACCCTAAAACAAACCCACTTCAATTCACGAGGTTCGAGGCAAAGTAAAAATTGACTAAACCCTCTAAAATTCATAGAAAAATAATCTCTAGGGTTTAGAACCTTGAATTTGCCCTTGGGAACCCATTTTGACCTACATTGAGAACCATGCCCAATTAATGACTTAATTTGGATTTTTACGTAAATTGGCCGGTCAAACAAGGTCTAACCTAGAAATAAAATTTACCATTAGAATCCTTAGGTCCCATTTAGTCATGCATAAAATCTTGAGCCAAGGAAGAGACCTTCTTGACCGACTTTGCAATTTGGTCCTCATCTATTACTTTTTGACCCTCAACTTTCGAAGCCCTTGCATTTTGGCCCCTAGGTTCTTCGTCGTTCTTTGCACACAGGTCCCTCCTGCAAGTCTCTGAGCAGCGCCATGCTCCGGCGACTTTGCGTGGAGTATGGCACCGCGCAGGGTGAGGGAGGCGACCTACAATTTGAATCGAGTGTTCCCTACGACGTCTGCTGTCGCAGGGACACCGCCATACCTCCTGTCCTCACCCACACCTTCTGTGCGAATGCGCGGAAGGTATGGGTCGCAATTCCAACCATTCTCCGGAGAGGGAGGCACTCGCCACCCTGCGCCCACCCCTCCGCCACCGCCTTTATAAGGACCAGTGTCGCCAGCCGACTCTGGTAGCTCGGTCCTGATGGAGAAAACCCCTACCATTCCTCTCTCCCCACTCCGGCAGAAACCCATCAGCTCCGGCGGTTCCTCCTCCTCCGTCTCATCGCTCTACTGTAATCCCAGCAGCAGAGCCACCTTCGCCTACTCTTCCCGCGTCGCGCCGTACCCAGTGCACGCCCTACCGCTCTCTTCCATGCCGTCGCCCTCCCCCTCTGGGTATTTCTTCTCCGGCAACAGTCGGCATGACTGCCACCCTGCTCCGGCCCCTTCATCCCTGTAATTAGGTCAGAACTATTCCCCATCTCCCCCTCTTTCTTTTCCTCACTGTATTTCACTCGATTAACCCTCTACCGCTCCTGTCCACCGTCACCTTCCTCGTCTCCGGCCACCCTCCGGCAAGACGCTCCCATCGCTCCGCAGCCCCACACGCCTCGCCGACCCTCACATAACCTTCGCCTCATCACGCTGAACAACCTCCGCCCACCCACTGCCACTCTACACCCACTCAATGCTCCCCCGAACACACCCACACCTCCGGTCACAGGACGACCAAGGCACGCACGCCTAGGCCACCCCACGACCTGTTGCACCTTGCACCACCTTCGCCGTGCCACGGCGAAGGTCCCCCGCTGATCTAATTAGGCCAAGAGACCCTTTTCGTGTCTGGCAGACTCCATGCCCCAGCCGCCATTGACGTCTATTCGAGAAGCTTCAAGCTTGCTCCAGACCTTAGAACTGCTAAGCATCAGGTGCTGCGTATTGGGGTAGGTCTCGCGAAGATTGTTCTCCAGAAATCAACTCCAACAGAGGCCGCAGCTGAGGCAATTGCACGAAGGTCTGCTGTGGGCGCGTGCGAGAGAAGGCGGGAGTTTAGTCCCACATCGTGAAGTTACAAGCGGCTGGAATGGTTTATATTGTTTTTGTGAAATATATCATTCGCCTCTAGTTACACTTGGGGTTAGGTCCCTCACCTAATACACGCCACCTCGTCCGCGATTTCACCACGCGGATCTACTGACCCAACCCGACCCTATCTGAGCACACCTCGCGCATCACCCACACACCGGTGCACCTGGTCACGGGCACGAAACCTGACCCAATTACCCGTGGCTCTGGGAGAGCGTCCTGTGAGTGATTTGCAGAGAGAGAGACGTGCGGGTAGAGGGACAGGGTAGGTTTTGCTCCTTGTGCAGGCAGGCTAAGAGTTGAAGAGAAGAGACTTAGCTGCAAGGAAGAAGAAGAGAAGGAAGCAGAAGAAGGCCGCAAGAAGAAGACAGGGAGCGCAGGAAGAAGGCCAAGGAAGAAGAAGAGGAAGAAGAGGAAGAAGGAGAAGCAACAAAGGAAGAGAGGGGAACACTGTAGCAGACACCATTTAAGTCGTCTGACTGAGAAATCAGACGACAGATGAAGCTCTGATGACAAAGCAAAGAAGAAGAAAAAGAAAAGAAAAGGTTCCACAGCTGAAAGAAAAGAGAAGAAGAAAGAAAGAAGATAAAGAAGAGAAGAAGAAGAATAGAAGAAGATCAAGAACCGTGAAGAGAAGAGAAAAATAAGACAAGCAAAGAGAGAGAAGAGAAGAAGAAAAAGCCAAGACACAGAAATCTACTTCTCCCTCTCTCTCTCTCTTATTTTTGTAATAAAAGAAACATTGTACTTCTAGAATTCCAGTAGCTTCCTGAGTTCGACCTTAGAAGAAAAACATTTCTGAGTAAAATTATAATGGTGGCGATGATGACAAACCGTAGCTATTTTATCTATACCACAACGACATTACTGTAATAAGCACTAAAACAAACAAAACTAGCCACGGTTCGGTCAACAGAGATCCGCCATTATCATTGGCGCCGTTGCCGGGGAGCAATGACTATTCTAGAAGTTATAAAATCTCTATTTTTGAGTTTCTAATAATCTCCTCTTTTTTGTGTGCAGGTACAGGAAAAATTAGGACGCAGCCGCACCACAGCCACTACAAGGACAGGTAACTTCTATCCTCTCACTATTAAACCCTAAAATTTTAAAGAGGAAGAAAAAGAAAGAAAAAATAGGTATAACCTGTCTTTCGAACGTAGTAATAGTTGCATGTTCTCAAAACTACTATTCCTGCACACAATATTAAAGGTAATTAAGGGCTAACACCTTCTTGCCTGTGCCATAATTACCCAACAAGGAGTTAACTGGACCAAGTCGAGCCAACATAAGATTTCACATTAGGGTTTCAAATACACAACCCTTAATCAAGAATTGAGAAAATCCAAAAAGAGGTGTGCCTAAGCCATTGGTTGAAAATACCTATTAAGAAAAACCCTAAACAAATTGGCTCTCTAAACACTTGAACCCTAAAAAAAAAAACAAGACCTAATAAGTTCTTAAAATCACTAGGTGAAGTTGACCCTTAGGGTCAACCAACCTTCAATTTAGGTCACCTTTTTCACAAAAACATACCTAAGAGTTCAAGTGGAACCTTAAGTACCTTGATCTTAAAGTAAAAGAGGTAGACTTAAGAGGTCAAGATCCCCATTCTGGTCTACCTGGAACCGCAGTGACAAGAGAGGTCGGCTAGGGGAAACACTGTAACCCATGGGGACGCTCTACCATGTAGGGGTCTTCGCGGGACTCACCCTCTCTGGCTGCCCAGGTAATTCTCAGGTGGACGATCTTTTTGATCAAGGGGTCCATCTGCCCCGCACCTCTGTAGTCACCCAACAATTTTTGGGAGTTTTGATTGCATCCAGCACCTTCTAAACTCATCTATTCCAACAGTGCATGTACGGTAGGAGGTCCTTAAGACCACCCTTAAGACCTCCTTTAGGAATTCACTCTCGTCAAGGCCAAGCCTCGACGCCCTGTTTGCGCAGCAACCCCACCCCATTATTCTCTCATCTAATTCTGAACTAAGCTCTTCTTCCCCCATCATGGCTCAGCCAGTTGAGGAAGAAAACAATCTGGAGCACCAGCTCCAGCGACTCAATGACCTCTTCCAAAACTTTGTGCACCCACCGCAGCGTCCTATGATTCGGGACCATTATAATCCTGCTATGGTGGCCATTGAGCCTCGAGTCAGAATCCCTATTGGAGGACCTGATTCCGAATTGAAACCCAATATGATTCATGCTATACCTAAATTCCATGGGCTTAATTCGGAAGATCCCTTCCAGCACATCAAACAGCTAAAACATCTGGCCCAAACTTTTGGGTCAGATGCACAAAATCAGGATATTCTTCTCATGAAGATGTTCTCCTTCCCTCTTATGGACAAGGCCGCTCATTGGTATCAAACTTAAACCTGGCCGATCAACACTTGGGAAGAACTTCAGTCCGAATTTTTAAAAAAATTCTTTCCCGTTGGTCGGACCAATGCCTTGCGCCATCAAATTACTCATTTCACTCAGCAAATAGGGGAACCTCTCCATGAGGCATAGGATCACTTTCAGGATCTCATGAGAAAGTGCCTCCATCACGGAGTTCCTAAATGGGAACAAGTCTAATCCTTTTACCAGGGACTCCATGAGGACATCCGTCTTTTTGTCAATGCAACCTACGGAGGAAATATCATGGGTCAACATGAGGACACCGTGTGGGAGATTCTCGAAAACATGTGCGAGAACTCCATCAACAATGACTCCATGGGATTATTCGATAGGACGAATACCCGCGCATCGACGAATCTTAGGGGAGCACATGAGACGCAGGGCTTGTCCGCATCAGTCGACCAGGAATTAATGGCCAGTCGATTGGACAAGGTCTCAATCATTGAAAAGAATGTGGATGAGCTGACTCAGCACTTGCAGCGAGCCACCTCTGCGCATAGCTCCTTTGCACAGCCTCCTTCCACACGGGAGACTGTGCAAAACATTCTCCATCAATCTTCTCTTGGGATGGATCCATATCCATCATCTGATTCTCGGATCGGAGGGCCATCCGATCCCTTCTACACCAGCCCGGGGAATTCCATTCCCCCTTTCTCTGACTCTCTGGAGGTTCCTCAGACCTGCGAGGACCTCAACGCCATCCATAACAACCCATTCTCCAACACCTATAACCATGGATGGCAAAACCATCCCAACTTTCAGTGGGCAGGAAATTCCCAAACCCAAAGACCACCCTTTCAGCCCCGCCCACAACCCCCTCGTCCGTACCAGCCGCCTCAGCCTCAGCCCAACCCTACTTATCCATCAGGGCCAAATCAGGATCAAGTGTCCCTTATCCTTCAGACTTTGGCTGACATTCAGAGAATGAATGCAGCTATCCAAAAACAACACAAGGACGAGCTTACAGAGGTACGAAATCAACCGGCCCAGTTGGCAAATTCTCGCCAGCCAGGCACTCTTCCTTCCCAACCTCTTCCTAACCTGAATAACATGCCAACCCAGCGGCGCGTTATGAACCCAAACCCAGGCCAAGCCCATATGATTTGTCAGGCCCCCTCTGTTCCTTCACCCAACGGGATGGAGGCTTCCACTTCTTTTCCAGGCTACCAGCAGCAACCCATCTTACCTAATCCCAACCAAAACCAGGCAGGACTTAATTCCGTGACAACCCATACTGGTAAGAAAACCCAAGAGCCACCTTATCCAAACCACTCCAAGCCTGGTAGTGATCCCAAGCCTAGGACGGTAATCCAAGACGTTCCTATCCCTGTCCCAGATCCAAGACCTGGACCTATCCTAGAAGAACCAACTAAGGTTCCGTTTCCCGAGGCCTTGACCAAGGGAAAGAAGACTACCAAGCCCGTGGCACCTGAGGAGGACCTGGTCAAGCTCTTTGAGCAGGTCCACATAAACATCCCCTTGATAGATGCAATCCGCCACGTACCGGCTTACGCACGATTCTTAAAGAATGTGTGTACACCCCAGCGTAAGCCACCAACCAAGAGTGGGAGTCCAATTGTTCTGTCAGAGCAAGCCAGCTCTGTAATCCTAAGAAGACTCCCACCCAAGGCTAAAGATCCTGGTACTCCCTTGATTTCCTGTAAGATAGGTGATACCCAATTTGATAGAGCCTTGCTAGACTTAGGTGCTTCCATAAATCTGATACCCACATCCTTACTTGACCATCTAGAAGAATCTGAGCTAAAACCCACTGAGGTGACATTACAATTAGTAGATCGATCTATAAAGTCACCAAAAGGAATTCTCGAGGATGTTATTGTAAGAGTGCGGGATTTCTACTTTCCTGTAGACTTTATAGTCTTAGACATGGACGCACCTAAGAACCCTAGGGATACACCAATCATTTTAGGGAGACCTTTCTTGGCTACTGCTAGAGCCAACATTAGCGGTGAGGAGGGCCAAATAGAGCTCAAATTTGGGAATCAAACCCTGAAAATTGATATATTTAAGGCCCAACAAGGAATCAATTGGGGTGTCATCGAACAGATTTGTGACATTAGGGCTTTGGTTGATGAAACACACTTCCAGAATGACCTGATTATACCTCATCAACCGCAGAAAGATCTTGACCCACAAACGGATGAGTCGAATCCAGATTTGGACAACCCAGTAGCTCCTACCCTTGAACCTCATGTCTATTCTGAACCACCCGCCGCTGCTGATAACCCCATCCTTGAACTAAAGCCCCTTCCTGCTCACTTGAAATACATCTTTTTGGGTTCTAATCAGACCCTTCCTGTGATTATCAATTCCAACCTCAATCCCGAACAGGAATCCCGTCTGATTGCTATCCTCCAGCAACATCGCAGAGCCATCGAGTGGACTCTCGATGATCTGACTGGAATAAGTCCCTCGTATTGCACTCATCATATCTATTCAGAAGAGGGCGTACGACCTTCTCGTGAAATGCAGAGACGCTTGAACCCCAATCTGCAGGAGGTCGTGAAAAAGGAGATCATCAAGTGGCTAGATGCCGGGATCATCTACCCGATCTCTGATAGTCGTTGGGTGAGCCCAATTCAGGTCGTGCCCAAGAAGGCAGGACTCACCACTATAACGACTGAAATCGAAGAGGTCATTCCTACCCGATTAGCCAACTCATGGAGAGTCTGTATAGATTACCGCCGACTCAATTCCTCCACGAAGAAGGATCATTTCCCACTACCTTTCGTTGATCAGATTCTTGAGAAACTAGTGGGAAATAGGTTCTTCTACTTTCTTGACGGGTACTTCGGTTACAACCAGGTGGCAATCCATCCTGAGGACCAAGAAAAGACCACGTTCACCTACCCCTTCGGAACATACGCATTCCGAAAGATGCCTTTCGGTCTTTGCAATGCACCCGTTACTTTTCAGCGGTGCATGCTTGCCATATTCTCAGATATGGTAAGTGACTATCTGGAAGTCTTCATGGATGACTTTTCAATTTTTGGAGAATCATTTGACGATTTCCTCCAACACTTGGTCCAGATACTCAGGTGGTGCATCAATGTGAATTTGGTTCTTTCCTAGGAAAAGAGCCATTTCATGGTGCCTGAGGGAATTGTCCTGGGACATTTAATTTCAGAAAAGGGCATCCAAGTGGATCGAGCTAAGGTTGATCTAATCTCTCGCCTTCCTATGCCTAGCTCAATCAGGGACATCCGTTCCTTTCTGGGGCATGTCGGTTTTTACCATCGTTTCATTCCTGATTTCTCGAAAATCGCACACCCCTTGACTTCTCTTCTCTCTAAGAATGTACCCTTTGAAATCTCCAGGGAATGCACACTAGCCTTTGAAAACCTTCGTGACCGAGTAACCCAGGCACCTATCCTACAATCCCCTGACTGGTCTCAACCCTTTGAGATCATGTGCTATGCGTCTGATTTCGCTATAGGAGCAGTCCTGGGGTAGAAAGCTGACGGGAAACCCATGGTCATCTACTATGCTTGCAAGACACTTGACGATGCTCAGCATAACTATACGGTTACGGAGAAAGAGATGCTAGCCGTAGTATTTTCCCTTGAAAAATTTCGATTGTATCTCCTGGGTTCCCACGTCATCATCTACTCGGATCACACGGCTGTAAGGCATCTCCTTGCCAAGAAGGACGCGAAGCCCTGACTAATCCGATGGATCTTGCTGTTGCAAGAATTCGATCTCAAGATTCGTGACAAGACGGGAAGGCAAAATGTGGTAGCCGACCATTTGTCCCGTCTTCCTTCTGAGATTATCAACCCTTCCGGACCCATCACGGAACATTTTCCTGATGAGCACCTACTGACTATCGGTACTAGACTTCCATGGTTTGCTGATATAGTAAACTACTTAGCATCTCATCAGATCTCATCTGATTGGCCGAAGGCCAAGAAAGACAAATTGCATTCTGATGCCAAGTATTACATCTGGGAAAACCTGTACCTTTTCCACATAGGTGCTGATCAAGTCATCTGGAGATGTGTCCCGGAAGAGGAAATCAATAATATTCTCTCTTTCTGCCATGACCAAGCATGCGGTAGCCATTTCTTAGGGCATAAAACCGCATCAAAAGTCCTCCAGTGCAGCTTTTACTGGCCCACGCTATTCAAAGACACATACAGTCACTGCAAGGCATGCAGTCATTGCTAGACTTTGGGCAACATGAGCCGTCGCGACATGATGCCTTTGCAGCCGATTCTCGTATGCGAAATCTTTGATGTTTAGGGGATTGATTTTATGGGCCCCTTTCCTGCTTCGGATGGTTTTGAATACATTCTGCTTGCTGTGGACTACGTGTCCAGATGGATCGAAGCCATACCGACCCGAACCTGTGATCACAAAATCATTCTTAAATTCATTCATCAAAATATTTTCTCAAGGTTCGGGATTCCTCGTGCTATAATCTCTGATGGGGGGACCCATTTCACAAACGCATAGTTTAGGTCACTGATGACCAAATACGGGGTGTCTCACCGAATCTATACTCCTCACCACCCCCAAACTAATGGTCTAGCTGAGCTATCAAATCGGGAGATCAAGAAAATCCTACAGATCACTGTTCGGCCTAATAGAAAGGACTGGTCGTCCCGACTTCCGGAAGCCTTGTGGGCCTATAGGACTGCCCACAAAACCCAACTAGGCATGTCTCCCTTTAGACTGGTGTATGGGAAGGCATGTCACCTTCTCGTCGAACTGGATCATAAAGCCTATTGGGCAATACGGAACTATAATCTAGATCTTTCGAAGGCTGGAACCCACAGAAAACTTCAAATCAGCAAGATCGATGAATTGCGCCTAGACACGTATGAGAACTCGCGAATCTACAAGGAGAAGGTTAAAGCCTTCCATGACAAGCATATTTTGAGAAAGATCTTTCATCCTGGTTAGAAGGTCCTATTCTTTGATGCCCGACTCAAACTTTTCCCTGGAAAGTTGCTATCCAAGTGGGTCAGACCATACTTAGTCCAACAGGTTTTTGGAAATGGTGCCATCGAAATCAGTCCGCTCAGCCCCGATTCTGAACCTTTCATCGTGAACGGTCAGAGACTCAAACCGTTCATTGATGTAACTTCTACCGATTTGGCTGAATCATCTTATATCCTCCATTCCCCTTGAGCTTATTGCGCCTAGCCGATGGCGTAAAACTCAACGCTTAACGGGAGGCAGCTCGTCATTTTCCTTGAAACCTAAAACCTTTACACCTTTGTGTACTTCAGGTTCGCACTTATAGACAGCCGACTCCACCTCAGATGCTTGCATCTGAGATTAGAAATCGTCCGCAACAATCATCCTGACCAATTCACTCATCAAAACATCTGTCCTAAGGAATGAACTAAATAGACAAAAAACCCCCTAAGTCACAATTAGGACATTGCAAACCTTAGGCATGGGGGGTATAAAAGTGCAAAACTTGTAAAAAAAGGTTTTAAATAAAAAATTCACATATGCCAAAAACACCATAAAAATTTAAAAAAAAAATTTCGTAAAAAAGAATAAAAGAATAAGAGGAGAAAGGAAATTTTGTGGGAGAAGGAAAAGAAACAAAATGAAAAAGGAGCACAAAAATGTAAGAAAAAAGTGATAGTCATTAGTAAGAAATTAAGGAAATGACCTAAGTTCTAGACCTCATTCAAGAAAAGAAATGAAAAGTGCATGGTGAGATTAGTAACAACGCAAACTTTAGGCATTCTTGGATTGACTCTTAGTACCATTAAGATCTAGACATTACTCAAGAGGTTGAGGAAAATGAAAAGCTTAAGTATTAGGTCCAAGACTTAGGGAGTATTTGACCTCATTAACTAACTTTTGGTTTACGGGACTCAGTAACCTAAGCACCCTAACCTCACACACAGCCTGGTTCAGTAAGCGTAAAAATCAAAATCACGCAGAAGCGTCGCAAAATTTTGAAAAATACACCTAAAGTAGGAGTGGCCAATCAACACAAGTTGATTTGGATGAGTTCCCAGCACGGAGAGGTGGGAAATTCCCCTCGAAGATGCGTAACAAAATATCATCTCCTCGGTGCTTGTCTCTTAGGAATTTACATATCCTACTGGGGGCATGTGAGCACTCTGCTGGTTCAGATTCCATGGATGGAATTATCACGAAGTTTCAATTGCCAGGGTCTGGATTCGACCACGGAACACCATGGATGGGATTATCTCGAAATCTCAATAGCTAGGGTTTCGGGGGTTGCCATGGGTGGTGCTATCTCGAAGCATCAATTGCCAGGAACCCTTGAGGATTGATGATGGGAATAAGGAATCTGATACAGACCGTGTTGAAAAGCCAATCCTAAGCTAGAATTAAAAAGAAAAAAGAGAGAGAAAACTCTCCAAAATAGAAAAATTTTCTATCTCTCTCTCTTACAAAACGCACTGTGAACTGAGCCAGGGCTAAAATCATTTCAAGCATGGGTGCTTTAACCGCAGAGTCCAATAGACCTTAGGTTAGCTCTTATGGGCCTTAAAAACCTTTGCTAAAGACTGAGGCTGAGGCTAGACAGATCTGGATCTTGGTTGGTATTAGAGAACCTTTTAGGCCTATTGTCAGCATTTTAACCAAATCTAAGTTCAAATGAAAAAGCACTTATCTGAAGTTATTAAAAACATCATGGTCTAGAATAAAGGTTAAAACCTTAAGTTTTTGCTAAGGGACTAGCAAAAGCTAGGCATGGGGGTATGATGAGAACCTCATCATGAACCCTAACTAGCACAATCTAACCTAGATATGAGAGAGAAAGCTCCTACATAACTCATAGAAAGGCTTGATTCAGAGAATTCTGACTTTAAGAAGAAACAGGTCATAAGGAGTAAAAATGCAATTTCACCAACACAACCTGCAAATAGGATAACTCAGGGTCCAAGCATAGGTCAAATTAACCTTATAAGAAGGAAGGTGGGATGGTCTGATCTAACAAGGGCAACAGCAACTCCAAGGAATTAAATGACATTCTATGACCCTAAAACAAACCCACTTCAATTCATGAGGTTCGAGGCAAAGTAAAAATTGACTAAACCCTCTAAAATTCATAGAAAAATAATCTCTAGGGCTTAGAACCTTCAATTTGGCCTTGGGAACCCATTTTGACGTACATTGAGAACCATGCCCAATTAATGACTTAATTTGGATTTTTACGTAAATTGGCCGGTCAAACAAGGTCTGACCGAGAAATAAATTTACCATTAGAACTCTTAAGTCCCATTTAGTCATGCATAAAAACTTGATCCTAAGAAGAGACCTTCTTGACCGACTTTTCAATTTAGTCGTCATCTATTACTTTTTGACCCTCAACTTTCGAAACCCTTGCATTTTGGCCCCTAGGTTCTTCATTGATCTTTGCATACAGGTCCCTCCTGCAAGTCTCTGAGCAGCGCCATGCTCCGGCGACTTTGCGCGAAGCATGGCACCGCGCAGGGTGAGGGAGGCAACCTGCAATTTGAACTGGGTGTTCCCTGCGACGTCTGCTGTCGCAGGGACACCGCCATACCTACTGCCCTCACCCACACCTTCCGTGCGAATGCACGGAAGGTATGGGTCACAATTCCGCCCATTCTCTGGTAAGGGAGGCACGTCGCCTCCCTGCGCCCACCCCTCCCCCATCGCCTTTATAAAGACCAGCGTTGCCAGCCGACTCTGGTAGCTCGGTCCTGATGGAGAAAACCCCTACCATTCCTCTCTCCCCACTCCGGCAGAAACCCACTAGCTCCGGGAATTCCTCCTCCTCCGTCTCGTCGCTCTGCTGGAATACTAGCAGCAGAGCCACCTTCGCCTGCTCTTCCCGCATCGCGCCGTACCCAACGCGCGCCCTACCACTCTCTTCCACGCCGCTGCCCTCCCCCTCTGGGTATTTCTTCTCCGGCGATAGTCGGTACGACTGCCGCCCTGCTCCGGCCCCTTCGTCCCTGTAATTAGGTCAGAACTATTCCCCATCTCCCCCTCTTTCCTTTCCTCACTGTATTTCACTCGATTAACCCTCGACCGCTCCTGTCCACCGTCACCTTCCTCGTCTCCAGCCACCCTCCGGCGAGACACTCCCATAGCTCCGCAGCCCCACACGCCTCGCCAACCCTCACATAACCTCCGCCTCATCACGCTGAACGACCTCCGCCCACCCACTGCCGCTCTACATCCACTCAACGCTCCCCCGAACACACCCACACCTTCGGTCACAGGACGACCTAGGCACGCACGCCTAGGCCACCCCACGACCTGCTGCACCTTGCACCACCTTCGCCGTGCCACGACGAAGGTCCCTCGTTGATCTGATTAGGCTGAGAGGCCCTTTTCGTGTCTGGCAGACTCCACGCCCCGGCCGCCATTAACGTCTATTCGAGGAGCTTCAAGCTTGCTCCAGACCTTAGAACTACTAAGCAGCAGGCGCTGCGTATTGGGGCAGGTCTCGCGAAGATTGTTGCTCCAGAAATCAACACCAACAGAGGCCGCAGCTGAGGCAATTGCACGAAGGTCTGCTGTGGGCGTGTGCGAGAGAAGGCGGGACTTTAGTCCCACATCGTGAAGCTACAAGCGGCTGGAGTGGTTTATATTGTTTTTGTGAAATAGACCATTTGCCACCAGTTAAACTTGGGGTGAGGTCCCTCACCTAATACACACCACCTCGTCTGCGATTTCACCACGCGGATCTACTGACCCGACCCGACCCTATCTGAGCACACCTCGCGCATCACCCACACACCGGTGTGCCTGGTCACGGGCACGAAACCTGACCCGATTACCCGCGGCTCTGGGAGAGCATCCTGTGAGTGATTTGCGAAGAGAGAGAGACGTACGGGTAGAGGGATAGGGTAGGTTTTGCTCCTTGTGCAGGCAGGCTGAGAGTTGAAGAGAAGAGACTTAACTGCAATGAAGAAGAAGAGAAGGAAGCAGAAGAAGACCGCAAGAAGAGGACAGGGAGCGCAGGAAGAAGGCCAAGGAAGAAGAAGAGGAAGAAGAAGAAGAAGGAGAAGCAACAAAGGAAGAGAAGGGAAGCACTGTAGCAGACACCATTTAAGCCGTCTGACTAAGAAATCAGACGACGGATGAAGCTCTGAAGACAAAGCAAAGAAGAAGAAAAAGAAAAGAAAAGAGAAGAAGAAAGAAGATAAAGAAGAGAAGAAGAAGAACTGAAGAAGATCAAGAACCGTGAAGAAGAGAAGAGAAAAAGAAGACAAGCAAAGAGAGAGAAGTGAAGAAGAAACAGCCAAGACACAGAAATCTACTTCTCCCTCTCTCTCTTATTTTTGTAATAAAAGAAACATTGTACTTCTAGAATTCCAGTAGCTCCCTGAGTTCGACCTCGGAAGAAAAACATTTCTAAGTAAAATTGTAATGGTGGCGATGATGACAAACCGTTGCTATTTTATCTATACCACAACGACATTACTATAATAAGCACTAAAACAAACAAAGACTAGCCACGGTTCTATCGACAGAGCTCCGCCATTACCAAATACGTCCTTAGTTAGGAGAGATTCCGATCTATTTTGTCAATGCTCAAGTGAATTATGCCAGCCTGAGCGAATCCAGCTTCTGTGGGCTGGAAAGTCTTCGAAACAAAGGTTGAATATCCATAAACACTTATTGTGTTTTTGTTTCAGTCTTCAGATCATTACTAAACACCATTTTCATTTTTCATCATTTTTTTTATATAAATAGATGGAAACTGCATGATACCCTAAAATACCCAGATCCTATGGATGCCTATCCACCCCCCCATGCCAAACGATGCTATGTCCTCATATGCATGCAGGATAGGGTAGAAAAAGGATGAAAGATTGGGTAACGAGAGCTAAGGTGTAGGGTATACAGCATGGTGGTAGGGTGGTGAAGAAAAAATGAAGTGAGCGTGATAGTGAAGTGAAAAGTGATGGTGGATGGTGAGTGTTGTTGGGGTGCCTCCCAACGAGCATTGAATTTAACGTCCCCAACTGGACTTAGAATGAGGCAAAGAATTAGTTACCCTCCAGTAGGGCAACAGTTTCTCCAACGGGGGCAGGTTCATAAGTCAGATAGGGTTTCAAACGCTGCCCGTTGACCGTAAATTTCTGCCTAGATTTGGGATCTTCAATTTCAACAGCCCCGTTGGGAAATGGTCTCACTTCAGTTTCCTAAGAAAGAATTTGAGCCGAGCATTATAAAGCCAAACTTGCTGAGATGGCTCAAATTCTTTCCACCGAATATGGCTATCGTGAAAAGACTTAGTGCATTGTTTGAAAGTTAAAGCAGAGTCATAGGCTTCACGACGGAGCTCTTCCAGCTCCTGGAGTTGGGGTTTCCTTTCTCGACCACACAGGTCTGGGTCAAGGTTACATTGGCGAACCGCCCAATAAGCGTGGTGCTCCAACTCCACGAGCAAATGACAAGGCTTCCCGTAAACGATTCAATACGGAGACATACTAAGGGGAGCCTTGAAGGTGGTCCAATACGCCCAAAGTGTGTCAATCAGCTTGTCGGACCAATCCTTACAGTCAGGCCGAACCATTTTCTGGAGAATTTGCTTGATTTGCCGGTTCAACACCTCTGCCTAGCTATTCGTCTAAGGATGATACGGGATGCGATACGATGGTGGACTCCGTATTTCCTCAGAAGTGCCCAAAAGGAAGCATTGGTAAAGTGGCTTCCACCATCCGAGATAATGGCTCGAGGGATCCCAAAGCGTGCAAAGATGTGGTCTTTGACAAATCGAGTGGATATAACATGGTCAGCATGGCGCGTGGGAGTAGCCTCGATCCATTTCGAAACATAATCAACAGCCACGAGGATAAATTCGAAGCCGTTGGAAGGAGGAAAGGGACCCATGAAATCAATTCCCCAAATGTCGAAGATTTCTGCAGCTAGGATGGGTTGCAAGGGCATCATGTCACGACGTGACATTGACCCTAACGACTGGCACCTAGTGCAATGCTTGGCATAATTGTGTGCATCCTAGTTAAGGGAGGGCCAAAAGAAACCACACTGCAACACCTTGGCTGCAGTTTTCCTCCCAGAGAAATGGCCTCCGCAGGCCTGATCGTGGAAGAAGGATAGCACACTAGGGAATTCACTGTCAGGAACACAGCGACGGATGATTTGATCAGCACCTATCTGAAAGAGAAGTGGATTATCCCAGAAATAATACTTTGCTTCTGCCATGAGACACTCGCCCTGGTTTTTAGGCCAGCCACGTGGAAGGGATCCAGAAGCAAGGTAATTGGCAATGTCGGCATACCAAAGTCCACTTGCCACATTAATTGCCAATAGGTGCTCATAAGGAAAAATTTCATTGATCGGCAAAGTAAGTCCAATATGGTTAGGGTCCAGTCTGGAAAGGTGATCAGCCACAACATTCTGGGTTCCGGCCTTATCGCGAATCTCAATGTCAAATTCCTAGAGCAGAAGGATCCAACGAATTAGTCTAGGCTTGGCATCCTTCTTGTGCATGAGATGGTGAATGGCCGCGTGATCAGTGAAAACAATAACGTGTGAGCCCAGAAGGTAGGAACGAAATTTCTCTAGCCTAAATATGACCGCCAGTAGTTCTTTCTCAGTGGTAGTGTAATTACGCTGGGCCTCGTCCAATGTCTTACTGGCATAGTACACCACGAAGGGGTGTCTATCGCGTCTTTGTCCTAGGATGGCTCCGACTGCAAGGTCAGAAGCGTCACACATGAGTTCAAAGTTGAGGGACCAATCAGCTGGCTGGAGAACAGGGGCCTTGGTGACAGCATTATGCAACTACGTGAATGCTCGTATGCAGTCAGGGCCCATATCGAAGGGTACGTCGGTCGATAGGAGATGAGTTAAAGGTCGAGAAATCTTAGAGAAATCTTTGATAAATCTCCTATAGAAACCAACATATCCCAGGAAGGAGTAGATTTGTTTGACAGAGCCAGGCACAGGTAAATTAGCAATTACATCAAGCTTAGCTCTGTCAACCTCGATACCCCTATCAGAGATGATATGCCTGAGAACAATTCCCTCGTGTACCATAAAATGACTTTTTTCCCAGGAAGTACGAGGTTTACATCAATACATCTCCTAAGGATAGGAGTCAGGTTGGCAAGACATTCGTCTAAAGATGGTCCAAAGACCGAAAAGTCATCCATGAAGACCACGAGAAAGTCACCCACCATGTCATGGAATATCGCTAGCATACATCTCTGGAAAGTTGCTGGTGCATTGAAAAGTCTGAACAGCATCCTTCTAAATGCAAAGGTGCTGAAGGGGCAGGTAAAAGTGGTTTTCTCTTGGTCCCAGGGGTCAATTGCCACCTGGCTATATCTTGAGAATCCATCCAGGAAACAGAAAAATTTATTTCCCGCTAACCGCTCCAGAATTTGGTCAATGAAAGGTAGCAGAAAGTGATCTTTCTTAGTTGCAGCATTGAGTTTCCTATAATCCACACACACTCTCCAAGATGTAGGAGTGCGTGTAGGGATGGATTCGACCCTGTCATTGACACGGATGGTGAGTCCTGCCTTCTTGGGCACAACGTGAATCGGACTCACCCAAGGGCTATCGCTGATCGGGTAGATTATACCCGCATCTAGCCACTTAATGATTTCTTTCTTAACGACCTCCCGCATGTTAGGGTTGAGACATCGCTGCATCTCCCGGGAAGGTCGAGCCTCCTCCGCATATATACGATGAGTGCAGTAGGAGGGGCTAATGCCAGATAAGTCCGATAAAGACCATCCAATGGCTGCCTTGTGTTCTATGAGGACCTTTGTTAGTTTGCACTCTTGCTCCCTAGTCAATTTTGAACTGATGATTATGAGGAACGTTTCATTTGGTCTTAAGAAAACATATTTAAGTGTACTAGGCAGCTCTTTCAACTCGAGAGTGGATGGTGAAAGATCTGGCATTTCTTGCGACGAGAGTGTCCTAGGCGAGTTGGAGAACATGTCAGGAGGAAGAAATTGGCCCTCGGATTGGCCAAGAAGAGGGGCTTCTTGGATAGATGGATCCACAAAGGAATAGCCCTAGTGAGAAGTATATGGGCTCAATGTCCCAATGTGGATTTGCAAATTTGCCTGATTTGGTGGGAAAGAAAGGGCAATCCACTCTTCAAGAGTGTGGACCGGCGGTGAGTAGCCCGGATATGACTTAGACCATGAGGTATGGGAAGCAGAGAAAACCTCGTTAGAAGTCCACCCAGGAGAAGGTACGGGACAAGGGAGGGATGGGGGAACGTCACAATATGTTTTGGTCAGGCAGTCATCAGTGTTTACAGGTAATCTACAGCAGTCAGAATAGGTCCTAATTAGTCTTATACACGCACTGATGGCCATGTCCTCATCAGACGTGTCATCCTTGATACAATCGTAATCAAAGTTCTTGGTTGCCTTGAAGATGTTAAGCTTGTGCTTTTCAGATCCAACGGCAATCTCAATACAGCTTGAATCGCAGTCAATATGGGCACGGGCTATGGCCAAGAAAGGTCGACCAAGGATGATCAGACAATTAGAAAGTGAGCTAGGAACTTCCATATCTAAAACAAGAAAGTCAACAGGAAAATAGAGACTGTTGACCCTAACCACCACTTCTTCCACCACACCCTTTGGGATTTTGACAGAACGATCTACCAACTGTAACGTATAGGAGTGGGTTTCAGATTTCCCAAGGAAAATTTTTCGAGCATGATGGTCGGTATAAGATTGATGGAAGATCTTAGATCAAGCAGGGCATGGTTAAAATTGCAGCCTTGGATGCTACAGGAAATAAGCGGTGTGCTCGGATCTTTCTGCTTCGGTGATAGATTTGATAGTACAGCACAACTCGCATGAGGCGAGAGAACCATCGGATTCTTGGTTTTCTTTGACTATCGCCTAGGTGTTGTGTAGTCTTTGAAAAATCGGGCGACAGTAGGTATGTGGTTGATAGCCTCAAGCAAGGGTACCTTGATTTCTACATCCCTGAACAAATTACGCAGGTTATCAAAGGCCTGTGTATCTTTCTTCTTGCCTTTTGGCTCCCTCAGTAGAGCCTCAAGGAGTGGGACTGATTATGGCACCAATTTGGGTGTATTGTCCTCTCGCGAATGCGGTGCGCATCCCGAATGAGAGGGTGATGAAGAAGACGGGCCAGGATTAAGTCGAGGCGGATCGACGGTTTGCTTACCGCTCCTCATAGTGATAGCATTGGATGATGCAGGTCCAGTGGGATCATACGCCTGAGGAGGGTTCACAATAGGGACATAAGAGTGCAGTGCTGCAGCGGGATTAGCTTGAAATCCCGGTGGAATGCTCAGAGCTGGTAGAATTTGATTAACCTGCCCCTGAGAAGGTCGTACCTATGGTTGAGGACCACGGGGTATGAAGTTTCGCGGGTTTGGAACAGGTTGGGCCGGAAGAGTGCCCTGAGATCGAGTCGCCATGCGTAGTTGACTGATCTTAGCATTCTACTGTGCCAATTGGTGCTGAAGAGAGGTCATGTTCTCTTCATGGCGCTTTGACATTTCCATCATCTTTTGCATCAATTTATCAAGAGGACTTGATGCGTGTTCAGTTTGCAGTACGCAAGGGCCTGATGGCAGATTTGCCAAAGGATTAGACTGGGCCCTTGGGATAATGGATGCGGACAGTTGCATTGGTCCACCAGCGGGGTTTTGTCACTGCGGGTTATTGGACCATGCGAAGTTCGGATGATTTCGCCACTCTGGGTTATAAGTGGAAGAGAATGGGTTATTCCCTAGGGTGCAAGCATCTTCTATGCCAGGAGACGCATCCGCAAGTAAGTATTCATTCGAGCACACGGAGGTTTGGTCCTCTGTGTCGAAATACTGGCTCGCAGAAGCCAGATCTACATGACTTACCGAGTCGCTTGGCACGACACTCGGTAAGGAAGGTCTTACAGTGTTTCTCGGGATAAGCCTGGTGTTGGAAGAATTTGGATTGTGATGAAGTGGTGAAGTGGGGGTGTTTGCCATAGAATGGCGAGGTTGGCCAGAAGCTCGTCCAGCTTCTTGTGCACGACGGAGACTTCATCCAATTTCTGTGCGATAAGGCTAAGATCAGTGGATGAATGGGAGGATCCTGTGTCAACTTCGTGGACATTTCGGGGCAGGCTGGTACGATTAAAGGTGACAATGGACGCATTGTTCATTGAGTTTTCACTCATATTTTCAAATAATTCGAATGCTCCATTCTCATCTTTATTCATAAAATTCCCTCTGCAAGAAGCATCTGCAATCTGCTTCAAAGTCTCATTTAGCCCGTAGTAGAAAATCTGGGCTATATGCCACTTAGGCAGACCGTGGTGCGGACACTTCCTGAGGAGGTCATTATATCTCTCCCATGCCTCATGAAATTGTTTGCCATTTTGTTATGTAAATGAAGTGATAGCACGGCGAAGCGCATTGGTTCGCCCGATTGGGAAGAACTTCTTGAGAAACACTGTTCGCATCTCTTCCCAAGAGTGGATGGTTCTCCCAAGGGTGCGTAACCACTGCGATGCTTTATCCCACAATGAAAATGGGAACATTTTCATGAGGACTATTGGTAACTCGATATTTCTCAGTTTAACAGTTTTAGCCAATCGGGTTAGGTCTTCCAGGTGGAGAAAGGATCTTCACTTGCAAGACCATGGAAGTGAAAATTTATTAGGCCAATTATGTTAGGCTTCAATTCAAAGTCGTCCCAGCCCATGGGGACCCAAATTTGTCCTATGGTCTCTGTAGCAGCGGGATTCTGATAAGAGCTAAGAGACCTAGGCTCCTCCCGTTCAGGAGGGTTCTGCATTTCCTCCAATGTTTCCCGAATGGCTTCAATTTATTCATTATACACTTCCATTTGGGCTTGGAGGTGGGTTATGGGATCTAAGGCTCCACCACCTGGTGGGTTTTGAGGGCGGTTTCCTCCCTTGGGATTTGGGGTGGGTGTGCAGCCATGTTTGTGAAGGAGGACAATTCGACTTCTTTTCTAGATTTATCAGGCAATTCGCACAGTTCAGGGTTTTGTGACCTCCCAAACATGCACTACCGCAGGAAGAATTGGGGGGATAAGAAGGGAAAAGAGATGAGAGAAATGACGCCGCAAAGGTACACTTGATGACAAATCAATTCAATCAAATTCCTAACCTCTGCAGTGTGCCCTTAGACCTAAAGATCTAAGTTACCTACCATCACGAACTACGGAACCGAATGCAAGCACCGCAGAACCACCGGGCCAGATTGAAAGGCCGTTTGCCCTAGTCTTAGACACCCGATAGCACGCAGCAACCATCACCAGCACGTAGAAGCTACACGCAGGTAGTTAGACCTCCAATCCTTAATAAGGGTCAAGTTACTACCAATTTTAGTTAGAGGCTTTGGATCAAGTGCTTTTGGAATGTGAAGAGCGTTGTTTACAGGTAATGCCCAAGTAATTGATTTTTCAAGTGTGTAAAATAAGCATGCAATGGGGAAATCTCCCCGAATTGAAGTTTTAATTGGTGAATGATTTTTAGAGTTCAGCCTTTAGTAGTATGAATTTTAAGATTTTGCTGAATTACCAATTCAACCAATCTCCAGGTTCTGAGAGAATACAAGTTTTCTTCTAAGCCCAACAAACCCTTCTTCAATGTCAATTGGTTAATGCATCCTAAAATGCAATTGGCTTCCCTAAATGGAGATTTCTATGTGTGGATGCACGAATCAGTTTTAGATTAGTGTGAAAGGGAGCCAAAGCACTTCAATTCGAGTGCTCCCAATCACCAAAATGATGTCCACACACAAGGCTCAACCAAAAGATAAAGAGAATCAAATTGTTGAGGTTGAAGTATTCAGGATCGAATCTTAGGCACTTGAAAGGTCGTGGTGGGGTTGGAATCAACTCAATTCCAAGTCTCCCCACAAAAAAGGTGATCCCGAATTTGTAGATAAATGAGGCAAAGAGGGGTGCAGTCAATCTTTTTATTTTCCTCAAAGAATACTTCACACGGTGAAAGATTCAAGAATCAAGATTCTTGGATCTTCACTATGCGATATTTTGCAGGAAATCCTGGGGCGATGGGAGTAAAGACAAACAGTCAAACAAGTGAATTTTAATCCACTTGCCCCAAGAGATCCCAAGAAGTTTTTCTATTTTTTTATTAAATTTAGTTTTTTTTTATTAAGGTGACAAGTTAACCTAGGTTGCTAAGAAAGAAAGACCTACTTGTTCAGCCACGTGTGCGAAGCTCCAGTGCGGTGTCGGTGACTTCACGCTATCGTTCCCGCCTTGGATCTGCCCATGTCTCCAACTTCGTCTACCTATCCTCTCCTTGCAACAGGTTCACCTGCATAGCAACAAACACAAACACCCGTGAAGGGAAGGGTGTGAGAAGAGAAAATTTAAAGGAATGGAGTAGAAACTTACTTGCATGCGCACTTCCCCGGCAACGGTGCCAGAAAGATTATGGTCGGAACCCGGATAGGTGTGTTAACATGGTGATTTTATCGTTGAAGTGCGTATAGTGGTTAACCAAAATCGAGCCTAACTATCTCTTTACAAAATTTTTTTACCTAGCCTATTTGACTTTATCTTGGTCACTTTTAGGCCTGGGGTAGAACTCAAGGAAGTGGGGTTAGAAGTCAAGTTTTTACGCCTTTCCTACAACGAATCTCTTCCGTTCGTTATTATGTTTTTGGTGTTTTTCTATTTAGATTTTTTTTCTGATAATTCTTGTCCTTGAGGCACACCCTCAAAATCAGGTTCTTGGGTTTGAGCCAAATCAGGGTTTTAAAACTGGTCTTGCTATTCGCAAGACTGAGTACCTGCAAGTCAAGGATTATCTTTTCTCTTTTATGTATTCTTTTATCTTTTTACTGACAGGAAAGACAAGCAGAAATAAAGTAAATATAATATATATATATATGTATATATTATATATGTATAAAGGGGTAGGGGTGGAGGCGGAGATGGCGTGTAGCATGGTGTTGAGTCGGTCGTCGTCTAGAAAGACGCAACCAACAGGATGAAGTGCCGCATGGAATGTAAGGTGGATGGGTGGAAGATGAGTGCGAACACGCTTTCTGTACGCGTGTATCGGGGAATATCGGCAACTGGTGCAGATATTCCCGCGATACAACGTATGGTAAGTGATATGAAAATATATATGTATATATGTCAATATATATATCTATATGTGTATGTATATATTGTTATAACTATATAGGTATATGTGTACTTATATATGTATATTTGTATATATATATATGTATATATATATATAGGTACGTAAATATATGTATAGCTAGATATATGTATAGATGTATATGTATGTATATATAACTATATAGATGTATATATATGTATGTATATATATATAGTAATATATGTATATAGATATATGTAGATATATATATATATATATGTATCTATACTTATACTTAGTTATATAGGTATATATATAGATATATATATATATGTATGTATATAGACTAATACATAGTTATAGAAGTACTAATAAATGTATAGATATATGTATATATATATATATCTATGTATATATGTATATAACTATATAGATGTATATAAATATATGTATATATCAATATATATTTGTATATATATATATATATAAGTATATAAAAGTTTATAGGTGAGTGGTTGTGTGTGCGAGAGTGTGAGTGTGTGTGTATGTGTGTGCAGAGAGTGTGAGAGAGTGCTGTGAGAGAGAGAGAGAGCGCCTGCTGTGTGAAGAGGCGGGAGAGTTAAGTCGTCCACGCACTCAGGGTGTCGTCAGATGGCCACAGCACACCGCGCTGCACGTAGGTGCGTGGAGAGGCGCATGCTGGGAGGGAGTAGCGCGAGGAGAGGATTGCAGCGCACCGCGCTGTGCGAAGGGGCTGGAGCAGGCAGACGCAGGCGTACACAGGTGAAGGGAGCGGGCGAAGGCAGGCACTGGGAGAGGCGGGTGCGCGCAGACGTACGGGCGGGTGCTGGAGCGGGCGCTGGGTTGGACGCAGGAGCGGGCGCTGGCCAGTTGCAGCGTGCCGGGTGACCGGATAAGTGAGAAACTTACCGGTCACCGCACTGTGGCCACAGTGTTCCGTTGACTAGCATGAACAGTGGCTACAGTGCAAGGCCAAGCCACGCGACCGGGTGTGTCCGGTTCTGTGAGTGCGGAGGCGAAGAAGCGGCTCGATGCGCATGGAAGAAGGTCTGCACTAGCTGGGCTGCAGGGAGAAGCGGGTGTTTGTGCGAAGAAGCGGGAGGCGAGGGCAGCCTGCAGGCGCACGCGGTGGCCTACGTGTGGGCGCACGGTGGCCTGCAAGCCTGCTGCCACCTTGCTGCTGCTACTGCCACGGAGCTTCAGGCCTTGAAGCCTACGGCAATGGCGGAAGTGCTGGAAATGAAGAAGTCAGGGAAGAGAACCACCACACCCACTGGCTCTTTGAAGAGCTGGGCGGTGGTGGACTCACAGTGGTGGTTGTGCACCACTATGAGGTGCTTCTGCCCGCAGAGTGTCTCCTCAAAGGAGGTGAGGCTACGTATGGAGGGAGAGGGGAGGGGACGGCCTAGAAGGAGAAGAGCTGCTGTGTGGGTTTTTTTTCTTGGACCAGGCTCTCCTTTGCAAGAAGGAGCCGAGCTCTTTTTATAGAAGAAGAAAGCATGCACAACCATGCCCTGGCTGTGCATGGCTCTGCATGGGGCTTGGCCGGGAGTGGCTGAGCAGGGAATGGCAGAGCAGGACATGGTGCAAAGAAGGTCTACCCATGCCATGCAGCCGCGGAGAAGAAAGTCAAAAATCAAAAAGAAATAGAAAATGAAGGTGGAAATTTTTGCAAGGAAGCACTTGAGGAAAATGTGAATTGCGAGGCCATTTTATTCACTCTCCTCCCCTCTCAATTAAATGCATGCATGCATGTATTTTTACAATTGCAACTATGGATACCTAATATGCACTGGTAATGCTAGGAAATAGCACAAGACGGCATAATTGCAGGTGTATTTTTGCGGTGCAATCACCTACCCGGCCCTTTGGTGCCTTCTTCCTCTTCTTCCTCTCCCTTGTGCCATGCCAAGGAGGAGATCATCTTCAGCATCAAGGGGATGGCCAGGCAAGAGGACGAGCAAGGTGGTTGACGCACACCTTGGAGGATAGCTTGGAGGACTACATCAAGGAAGAAGAAAGACCCTTTTTAAGTGTGGGGCAACTGCACTTGGAGCAAGGGCCATCCCAACTTCAACTAGTGGATCCCCCTTTCTTCTTCTTTATCTTTCACTCTACTTTTTGTATTAGCTAGTAGTTTAATGTTCTTGTAGAAGCATTCCTCTACTTGTATTTGACTTTACTAGTAATACAGAAGTTATTCGCCTTCCAATTTTCATGTTGTAGTTAGTGTGTTTTTCCATGTTGTTTTTGTAGGTGTAGTGCATACACTCTCCTCTTCTAATTACCCTAGGCACACTTGCCTCGGGTGAGCTTAGAAGAGAGGACTCCATCCTTGTTACCTTGGGTTAGTTGTAGTATAATTAAGTCTCCGCATTCCGTTGCCTCAAACCCGATTATTTTTGAAAAATATAAAAATAACAAAATCAAAATCATAAAAAGAAAGTGCAAATTTGAGAGTCAAGTAAGAGAACCACTCATGTGATTAACAATTTGGCCTCCTTGGACGACCCTAGATACTTCCACTATCTTGGTTACAAATTTTAAAAGAGAATCGATTTTTACACGTTACAACTTATAAAACCCTCATATTACAAATCGCGTAACAACTTGATCACAACCTCCCCCTCAAGAACCTCTAAAGATACCTTCACCTCCATGATGTCACCATCAACATTCCCCAAATCACTGTACTCAGTGACACGAGCACATTGTCCAAAGAAAGCATCCAACACACCTCTCAAAAGGAGGTGGACTGGTGATGATAAAGTCATCATCAGCCGTATCTAGCTTTAATTAGTCATACTCCATTGATAAATGCTCCTACTTAACCACCAGAAGACCGTAATTCATTGCAAATCCATTATGAGAGATAAACAATAAAATAGGGGTAAAATTGTAGTTTTAATAGAATAACCTAAACGCAAAACAATCATGGGTTTCCCAGGGGTTTATTGAATGTCAAATGGTCATAAATATCTAATAAGTGGGTTCATGCAGAATGAAAAGGGTTTTCACGTGTTTCAAGAATTATATGACATCTGAAACCCTAAAAATAGACTCGCTTAATTCATTGAGGTTTTGGTCAGGATAAAATTCACCTAAACCTTCTAAAAATCATAGAAAAATATTCTCTAAGGTTTGGTATGCTTTATTTGACCATTAGAACCCAATTTAACCTAAAATGAAGTCTCAAACAGATGGTTGCCCTAATTTGTATTTCTATGCAATTTACCCATTCAAACTTGTTCAAAACCTAAGTCCAACTTCACCATCAAATTCCTTTGGTCCAAATTAGGTTTGTACCAAAATTTGGACCCAATCAGAGATCATCTTAACCAAGTTTGCATTTTGGTCCATTCTGACTCTTTTCTCTCACACATGCTCCTAACTTTTGAATTCTTTACAAACAGCCCCCTAACTTTTTCATCTTCTTCAGAAGAAAGCCCCTGCCACCATTAAGGTCAAACCCGACCTCCAAGAAACTTTGACTAGCCTAAATCTTACTCTAATGGCAATCAAATCCCACCAAAATTGGTGGGATTGGTGTTCACACATGGGTGAATAATCTGAGATCATTGTGGAGTTCTAGATTCCCATGGATTGCTCGTGCGAACTCACGAGAATCATGGGTTCTTTTCCTTCAAGTCCAATCCATGAATCCTTCTTTCCAGATCAAGAGCTCTCCTTGAAGCTCTATAAAACCAGTTCGTGCACAACCATCTCAACTTAGCTTGGTTCGGAGGCCAGACACCTCCTCTTCCCTTATCCCCGACCTCGTTCTCCGCCAACTTCGACGAGTTCTCCAACCACCTTCCTCGTCCACCTTCACAGACAATAGCTGGTGGATTCTTCTTCCCCAACTTGGTCTACGTCTCGCAATGCCCACAAACGTCTTCTACCACATCTTCCTCGTCGCTCCATCATCGGAGGTCTTCACCTTCCACGGCATCGACCAGCCAAAGCTGGTGCCATCCTTCCCTTTCATCCACTTAGAATAGGTAGACTAAGTTCCCTTACTTCTTCAAGTTCGATTTATCCCCTAAACTCCCAAAAATAACCCCTCGACGCCATCTCCAGCCACCTTCGTTCTTTGCTCTGGCACCACTCTGACGAGTCCGCTCCAACTCCACAACCCACCAAACAACTTTCCAACACCTTCTACATCTTTGCCACATCACCACGACGAAAAGCCCTCTCCTATTTTGCCATTCCATCCACCCAAACCATCCCACAAACACACCCATCACCGCACTCCATCTCCACCTCCGACCGACCACCTCATGCCCTAATTCTTCACGCAACCACCACCATTGCATTGCACAACCACCAGTGATGCTTAGGAGCTTGTTTAATGTGGTCGAGAGGCTGTGTTGATGTATTTCAAGGGTTGCTGACGCTCTGCCACCATGACATCATTTCCGACATGTTTTTCACCTCTCGACCCTATTCTTCGTCAAGAGCTGCACCCAGGCTGTGCGGATACACCCTAGGCATAACTCCAGGTCTTCGATTAAGGCCTCCATCAGCTGCAACCATGCCAATTGAAGGACACCTTCACTGTAGCAGCAGGCAAAAAAGAGGCGTGGGATTAGTCCCACCTAGGAAACACAAAAGCACCCTCCTATAGATAAATTGATTTTCTTTAAGGCTGTGTTGCCTTAGACACTCAAGGGTGAGGTCCCCTTCACCCTTCACACGACTCGACCTGCCTATGCTTCAAACCTCGGCTGCGACCCCATGCATGCAACCCTAGTCACTCAAATCTGTATACCCGATTACCCTGGTTTGAGAGAAAGAGAAAGGAGGAAAGGAAAGAGAGAGTGGGGAAGGGGAGGGTTTGCTCTCTTGAGGGTTGGCTGAACACTTAGCTGTGACTGTCCCTTGTGTGCTAAGGAAAGATAAGAGGAGAGGAGAAGAAGAAGCAAGGTAGAAGAGAAGAAAAGCCATGCCTAAAGAACAAGAGGAAAGAAGAAGACATTGTAGCAGGCGACAGTTAAGTCATCTGATACACGTGCTAGACATCTGATTTGGGTTTAATGCTGGTACTATTGGAACATTTAAGTACCTAAATTATGCAGTTGAAACTACTGTAGCATTATTTGAATAATTAATACATGTGCTTAGGCTAATAATTGGTGATCTAAATCACCATTATTTTGTCTTAGTTATCTTTTTGGTCTTAAAATTCATTGAGCTTCATTGAATATCTTAATGTGACAAATTAATATTCATTGAAATATCAATATTGTGTTCAATTTCTTGTGCCCATTTATTTATTAATTGATATTAGTGTATGAATTCCTATTTGCTCATTGTGTTCAACCTCGGACTTCATATCTAGATATTCGAGTTATAAATTGTATTTGTTTCATGTGATTTCGACTATATTGCAATGCAATGATTTTAGAACCCCGATCTCTCATGTTAACAACAAGTAGGCCCAGGATCCCAAAACCACTCATCGGGGAGGCTGCTCTTCCAAAGCCTCATTGAAGAGCGACACATGCCTCCATCACACTACAGATCTCCCCACCTCCTTAGAAGAAAAAAAGACACAGTGGTGATCATCCTCCTCCAAGCCAGAAAGGAGAACTGTTCTCCTCGACAACCTCCCCAACTTCCACATAGAATACTTCAACATTTCTTCAAAGTTGTTCTCAAGTCAACAAGGGAGGCAACACTTGTAGAAGCTAAGCCAACAGCAAGGCCTTCTAGAGCAACATCACCGACTGCAGGATCAAAATGTATTGTGTAGGCTAGTGCAGCCACAATCGAAGGGGGAGTCCCTACCGCGATCCCAGGCCTCCCTCTGATAGCCAGATGCCGGCGAGCATCACCAACCACTTGGGTCTCACACGCGTCTCATGGCCAAGCAAGAAATGTAGGGAAGGACGAGCGACACCCCTTCATGTTCGACAGGGGGTATAAGAAGCTCAGGTGACTGGTCCCCCTGCAAATGCAGCAGATGATGGGATCGTGGCACACTGCTGCAACGTGGCTAACGACGATGCAATAGGAGTAGACAACGACCTTCTTTCTCATGCCACGTGACAACCCCCTACCTCATTGATGATCGCACGGTGATCCCTCCTCTACATAGCCCCTCAGTGACAACACACAACCTCGACCCAAGGCTTGTCCACTGGCATAGCAACCCTAGAGTGGACCTCATTACGAGAGCCCCTCATCGTGCCACCTGCATGGAGGAGATCAGCAGAGTTAAAGGTGGAGCCCTGGGCCACCTTCTTGGCTGAGGAGAGGAGCATGTTAACGCTGAGGCTCCTAAGTTTCGAGCCGCCCAAGGAAAGACCGAAGATCTGACACCTCTCCGACACACTGATAGGTCCAGAACTGCTTAATGTTGGTCAATGCACATGCTCCAATCGCGGATAGGAGAGCTCGGAGGGATGGATGGGGGAAGGGGGTGAGCAAAGAAGCCCTTCAAGAGCAATGGGGAGTAGCACCAGTCTAGTGATGTTAGATACGATGCTAAAGATTAGGGTTGTGGATTTAAAGTGTTCGATTTTGTGTTTAGGTTTTATGCTTTTGAGTTTAGAGTTTGGGGTTGGGTGTTGCATTTTTTGTTTAGGTTTTAGGGTTTTGAGTTTAGAGTTTAGAGTTTAGGGTTTTGGATTTAGGATTTAGGGTGTTTGATTTTTGCTTTAGGTTTTAGGATTTTGAGTTTTAGTATAAAGGTGTTTGATTTATGGTGTGGGATTTACATTTTAAGGGACTTGTTTAATGTTTAGGGTTTAGTGTTTAGGGTTCAGGTTAGGGTTTAGTGATTAGGGGTTAAGGTTTAGGTTTCTGTGGATGAAGTTTGTAATAAAGAAAATAATTTAAAACTAAAATTTTTTGTTATCATTTTTTTGTATTATATCATTTAGTTACACACACATGCACAAATTTAAAAGCACTTCATAACAAACAATAGGAATTCTAACCCCTCTATTATAGGTTGTGGGAGAGATATAATTATGTCAAAATACTCATCCGTCGAGACTTATGATCATGTTATACGGACAATGCAGAGTGTTTGTATACTTCACTTACATGATCAATGTGTTATCTTTGTAGCCTGCCATAAGTATCAATCGTCTCTAGTTCAGTGAAGTACCGAGCTAAAGAGGGTCCGTGAAGATTTGATCACAACTTAAGGTTACTTGTTACATGTAGCTAGAGTGTAGAGAAATTTTAGTTGCATTTTCTCACTCTCCTCTGGTATACCAACTAATCTTAACTCCATTCTTGAAGCACCCTCTAGTAGGGGCTATTAGAAATGTAGTTAAGGTTAGTGTTGGGAGGTACATTGGAGAAGTGCGAGGAGATGCTACTGCAATTTCTCCACACACTTGTTGCATGTAACAAATAATGTTGTGATAAAATCTTCAATGATGGGCTATCAAGTGAAAAGCTTCTTCCAAATACAAATATTTTCCATATACTTTCTCCTAACTTACAGGTGGTTTACTAAAAATTTTAGGTTATCATGGACAAGACTTGGATTAGTCTAAGGAATTTGGATTACACTAAATATAAGAGTGGAGTGGTCTCATTCCTAGACTGGGCCTTCCATGAAGATAGGAAACAATATAGACGTGGAGAATATTTTGAGAAAATATTCTATCAGTGTAGGAAGTGTTTCAATAGATTTGTCTAGGATAAGAAAATAGCTCTAGAGCATGTGATCAGTAACGGTTGGTGACAACATTACACAAAAGTGGACTACACATGGAGAGGAACCAACATAGGATCACACGAAATACAATGGAAGTGGATGAGTCTGATGATGATGAAGATGATGATAATCAACTCGATGAAATACTGCATGAGATGAGAGAGGTTGATCCAAATATTGCAAATGATGAGGAAGCATTCAATAGCTGTAATCAGTTCTATGATTCAATGAAGGCAGCTGAGGAGCCTATCATGCCTAGAATCAGTTCCATGACACAGCTGTCTTTTCTGTTCAGATTATTTAAAATTAAAGTTTTGAATAGAGCTAAACGAAATTGATGTTTGAGGTTCTTTGATTTAAATAGGAGTTGTTAAATAATCCCAATCGAATGGCAGAGTCGTGGTATGAAGTAAAAAAATAAATATGAGTATTTGGTATACATTGAGAAGATTCACGCATGTCCAAATGACTGCATGTTATATAGAAGCGAGTATGCTAACTTAACTTCCTACCCGGAATGTGGTAAGGAAAGATATAAAAGAGAGAGGAAACAAGCCAGAAAGGTTCCCCATTATTGTCCTTTGATTCCAAGGTTGCAACGGATGTTTATTTCTAGTAGAATTGCAATGTGGATGAGGTGCAATCAAGAAAACAAGTCAGAAGATGGCCTTACTCACTGTCCAACTGATTCAAAGGAGTGGAAAAATTTTGACAGTAGACATTTGTCGTTTGCACAGGATTTGCACAATGTTAGATTTGGTCTTGCAAGCGATGGATTTAATCCCTTTAAAAACATGTACCCGTCATACTCTATTGGGGCAGTTCTGATGGCTACTTACAACTTACCTCCCTGGCTCTTCATGCGATCCTCGTTTATCATGTTGACCCTCTTAATCCAAGGTCCCAAGCAACTAGGAAATGCTACTGACGTTTACCTACAACCGTAAGTAGATGAACTGAAACAACTGTGGTACGACGGTGTTTGGACGTTTGATGCAAAGAAGAAAGAATTCTTTCATATGTACGTGGCTTTGTTCTGGACCATAAATGACTTCCTATTAGGTCAAAATTCGTCGTTGTTTAGAAAATTGCGTCATAGTATAGCGATGGAAAACGATCCAACACTTAGAATTTATAAAGCTCGAAAAACATGAGTTCCAAGGTCATTCACAGGGAGAAAATAATTGCAAATCAATCACCAATCAAGTAAAATAAGCACAATAATATATTCAATACATAGCCAATTGGATGCTAACGTCAATGTACAAAATGAGAGAGAGGAAGAGCAGAAATGATGGAGGTTAGAACCACCAATGTATCAGTTAATGTTTAAGCTCTATTCAAGTTCAATATCAGACCAATTTCTCAAAGGCACCAGACGTTCAATACTTAGCCAAATTCTAAGCCTTAGATCAGACGTTTCAATTAAGCTTCAGGTGACTTAAGTGCTCAACCCAAATTCCTTCACAAATTTGCCTAAATCCTTAGGCACATACCCACAGTGCAAAACCCTCCCTCCTCTCTCTCTCAAATTCCCTCCTATTTCCCAGACCAGACCCAATTCAAACCAAATCAGATTGGTTCAGACTAACCTAAACTTGTGTGAGTGGGGTCACGGGCAAGGGCGTGCGTATGGCGTGGTTGAAGTGGGGACCTGACCCCCTGTCTCGAAGGTTGTAAGCCATAGCACACAATTCCTTAAGTATTGGAAAAAAAAATCAACAAGCCTTGTTGTGGCACTAATTGTCCAGGCTTTTGTTGCAAGCTACTACAGATGTGTCTCTATACAATTGCTATTGCTACTGTGTTTCCTTCTTCAATTGGAACTCTAGGTAGCTTCATGATGTTAGACTGTAGCTATTGATTGGTGTGTCGATGGTGATGATAGTCTAATGACGACGAATGACATAGATCGGACGAGACCTGAAAATCAAGAAAATGAGCCAAAATCCCCAATTAAATTGTTCAAAGGCCTCGCCATGGAGCAATGAAGGTGATGGTGGAGGTGTTGGGGTGTTTTCTGAGGTGTAATTGGTGGAATGGTGTCTACGTGTGGTAGGTGGAATGTGTTTACTCAGCCATTGGTTCCAGCAATCAAAAGCCTTAATAACCTTAGGGCTTTTGATCACTAGGATGAGAAGAAGGTGTGGGCGGTTGTGGTTGGGTGTTTGGTGGAGTGTAGCATCAACGCGAACTCATCGAAGCTCGTGCTGGTAATAGAGAATTCGGAGATGGAATGATGTGTGTGATGTTCGATCCTAGAAACTAAGGGCATTGAAAGAAGTTGGGGAGCGAGAAGAAGAGAGTAGAGAGCTTATGAAGTTGGGGGAGACAGGAGTGTGCGCCGACATGGATTGCCGAAGTCGAAGAAGACAAAGTCCTCCAGTGATGAGAAACAGCGATAACGAAGGAGGATAGAGCTCCTGTTGTGCCTAGCGAGGAGCGAAAGAGAGAGATGAGGGCTGTGGACCATTTAATTTGCCTGTTCGACGACCAGAGGAGGGAGGGGGAATAGAGTCACCGGAGCCAAGGTAGAGGTGGCCAAAGGAGGGAAAGAAGTGGAATTTTGGCCTGGAACCTGGCTGAGCCACACTTAGAAATATGGTAGAGCTTATATAGAGCTCAAATTCGAGGTTAAATTGGAAGAATTCGCATGTAGGATTCCAGATTTTAGAAACTCTTGATTTAGGAAAATTTAAGCTTACTGGAGCTTCTTGCTCCAAATTAGGATTCAATACCTGGTCTAATTCCTCTCCCACTGTCTAAACATTATTCCACCAATTTTGGTGGGAATTTGTGGAGAAATCAAGCTAATTTCATGCTTTAAGGTCATCCTACTAATTGTGTAGCAATCATAGTACCTAATCAACCTGAATTAAGTTAGATTTTAGCTTAACTTAAGAACAATGCATGTATGCGCATCATAATTTGCATCATAGTTGATCTATTAGCTTCATAGATAATAATGGTATTTTACACTCTAAGGGACAGGTGATATTAATTGCAAATGGTTTGGGACCATAGATGAGAAATCAGACCATACGGATCTAATCAGGATGATGATTGGAGTCCGACGCTTTCAGAATCATATTAGTCTGACTTCCATAGCATCACTTTCAGTCTGTGGAAGATCAAATGCCAAGGGGTAAGATAGCACACATCCAAACCTCACATGCCAAATTCGACCGCACAGATGGATCCAAATCAACGATCGTAGTCCAATGGCACAAAAATCAACCCAATCGAAGCCCTTTATCACCAACTACAAAGGCAGGAAGATGAACGGTCAAGATGGCGCCACGTGGTGCCATCCTGATGACCCACCTCTGACCTTAACTGCTAAAGAGTGAAACAGGGCCATTGGATCATCAACGAACAGCCATCATTGGGCCATGTCGCCCTCCCCACACCCATTATCAGAGAAGGAATCCATCTCAGTCGTTGGATCTTCATCTAACGACTAAGAGCAACCGCACGAGAAAACAAGATGGCAACACAAATGCAACCGTAGCACATTGGTCACCGCCTTCATGTGAGAGCAGCAAGTCCAAGTTTGAAATGCATGGAGTGCAAAATCAAAAGAGGTGATGCGCACAGATGCAATTTGACCATCATGTCAAATTAGGCACTACGCAATGAGCCATGTGGCACACAGAGGCTTGTTAGATGAGGTGGTGCAGATGAACGCATGGCTGGACGTGTAATGAGATGCTCTGATATACGTGGAACATGAAATCAGAAGAGTCGATGCGTCGAGCATCATGAGTCATCCGATCGTGAGATCGGATGGTTGAAATCAAATTTGCGCACGTGCATGCAAGGAGTAGCAAGCCAACAAATCAAGTATCCGTGGAGGTGGCACATGACGCGTTCTAGAACGTTTGCATGAGGAAGGCATGATGGAGGTTCATTTGAGGTGCGATTTGATTGGTTGATCTCCTGATCGACGAATCTGATCGATCCTATGGTGTTACATGATTTTGGGGGCCAAAATACCTGCTTTACCCCTCATTTTCACTATAAAGAGAGTCCCAGAAACCCCATTTGAGAGGCAACTCCAACTAGACACATCTCTGGCTTCTCTCTCCTTATAGCATCTCTCTCTGGTCTTCTTCCCAGCCCTCAGGATCTTAAATGCTGCCGTACTTCACACAAGCATCCCTCAAGCGACTCCATTATTCATCTATTTTTTCTCTCTCTCTACTCATTAGCTTATTTGTTTTGATTTCTAGTTTAGAACTTCTTGTAGGTAGAAATAAAATGTTGATTCTAGGCCCTCAAGATAGGAGTCTTAACCCGTTGCGAAGAGGCAAAGTTAGTGCTTAGCTGGGAGAAAAGCCACTTTATGGTCCAGCAAGGCATTGTGTTAGTGCATGTAGTTTCCGAGAGAGGATTAGAGGTGGACACTGCAAAAATTGATTCCATCTCTAAGCTTCCATCGCCCATCAATGTTCATCAAGTTTGATCTTACCTTGGTTATGCTGGATTTTATAGGCGATTCATTAGAGATTTCAGTAAAATCTCTAAGCCACTCGACGACCTATTAGCGAAGGATGTCTCCTTCGATTTTGATGATAGATGTGGTGAGGCTTTCCAAGTCTTAAAGAAAGCCCTTATTACCACATCGATTCTCCAAGCACCAGATTGGACCCTCCCGTTTGAGCTAATGTGTCATGCTTCTGATTTTGCAATGGGAGCGATCTTAGGTCAAAGGGTTGGTGGCAAACCTCATGTGCTGCATTATGCCAGCAAGACCCTTATGAATCCTCAGCAAAACTACATGGTCACTAAAAATGAACTTCTTGCTTTAGTATTTGCTTTCGAAAAGTTTCAGTGTTATCTTTTGGGATCCAAGGTTGTGGTGTTCACTGATCATTCTGCCTTAAAGCATCTTCTTGCTAAAAAGGACACAAAACCTCGCCTAATTCATTGGATTCTGCTACTGCATGAGTTTGACTTGGAAATTAAAGATAAGAAAGGAGTTTAGAATGTGGTAGCAGATCATCTGTCTAGGATCCCTATTGAGGCATCAAACCCTGCTGGCGGTATTCAAGAGACTTTCCCTGATGAGTCTCTGAAGGCTGTGGAGGCCAAAACTCCTTAGTTTGCTGACATAGTGAACTATCTGGTCACGGGCATTACCCCCAGTACTTGGGACAAGCAGAAGCAAGACAGGTTTCTTGTTGACGCTAAATTTACCACTAGGAGGAACCTGAGATTTTTAGAATAAGCCCTGACCAGCTTTTCCATCGTTGCATCCCTGACGAAGAACAAGGAAGTGTTCTAAGTTTCTGCCATGACCTCTACTGTGTGGGACATTTTAGTGGGAAAAAGACTACCCATAAGGTTCTTCAGTCTGGCTTTTGGTGGCCCACATTATTCCAAGATGCACATACATATGTGGGTGCATGTCTACGTTGCCAGCAGATGGGAACAATCAGAAAAAGGGATGAGATACCCCAGCAACCTATCCTCCCTACTGAGATCTTTGATATTTGGGTGTTTGTTAGTTGTAAAGTGCATTTTGATAGGAAAAAATTGCAGTATAGTGCACAATATGATCAAACAAAGATAGTTAATAAAAGATAACGAGACTTGAGTCCCGATCGTTCGTCTCTAGGAGGCGTTTGTTTTACTTTTGAATTCAATCTTTTACCGCTCTACTTTGTTTAAAATCGCACGCTGGTCTCCAATCTTCTGATTAAGATTTCACCACTTCTATTATGAACCCTGATTACATGCGCATGTATTAAATAGATCACAAATGTGAAAGTGTGAAGTTCTGTGCGCACGATTCTAGTGAGGTGGTGACTGTTTACAAAAAATGCATCTATTATTAGATTTTCTATATTTTTTGGAAACGGCATGCTTGTTGCGAAATAGATAAATAAGTGAAAATAGGCAAATAGAATCACGCAAAAAAGATGGCAATCAATAAGCTCATGGTGATTTCAAAACATAGAGATATATATATAAAAATGTATCTTTCATTCATTCATTTGGAGAAGTGTTCGCAACAAGAAACGTAGAGGAAAGCTTGTACAAGAATGCTTAGAAATGTAAATCTAGCTACCAAAAAACGATCGCATACAAGAATCTACAGGGGGATTTTGCATGCATCATTGTGCACGAATAAGGACTACACTATTAAGCAGTAAATAAAAGTAGTAAATGTAAAGAGGTAGCTACTAATCTATCATAAGTGAGGGCATTCGGAGGTGGTCTCTGATAGCCTTGGAGTGGTAGAGAGGAGAATGAGGGGTGGCCAATGAAGCTTAGGCCGGCCCTTGGAGAGAGGTTGGAGGAGTGATCCAGCATCCAGGCGTGGTGTCCTTCATGGTAGTGCTCAGCTCGTGGAGATGTAGTGGAGATGGTGGTGGCTAGCCTAAGTGGAGGTGGATGGAACCAAGCATGTATGGCCAAAAGTGGATGGGTGAAAATGGCCACCCCTTAGGTCGATGGAGCCAAGCATGTATGGCCAAAAGTGGATGGGTGAAAATGGCCACCCCTTAGGTCTTTTTATAGACCTAAGGGATTCTCTCAAGAGAGGTGTGGAACTCTCTATAGAGAGTCCAAGAGTGGTCGGCCAAGAGAGATAGAGTTGGTTTCTTAGATCCACCATTTGTGATCTAAGAATTGAATGCCTCTTGGTTGCTAAATTTGGCAACCAAGAGTTGGCGCCACTTCAAGAGAGTTCTAGAGAACTCTAGAGAAGTGTGGGTGCTTGAACGGGTGTGTGTGTGCGTGTGGTCGTGCCCTAGGTGTCCAAGAGGTTTAGGTTAGGTCCTAAGGGATTTGGGTAGGTGTATACCTTGAATTAGGGTTGTATACCCTAATTGCTTACCGGAAATTGCAATTAAACTTAACCTATGTTTAATTGAATGACTGTAAACCTAATTGAGAGTGAAATAACTCAATTAGGCTGGGTTTAGGTCAATTAGACTCTCACTAAGTCCAATTTAACTTGTATAGGTTGAGATCTAAGCTCAATTGGACTCAATGAGTCCAACTGACTTAGGTGATGGTGATTGACTTTGATCTAAGTCAATTGGGTTTGGTGAGGACCTAATTAGGTCCTTAGGTAGGACTAGAGGTGATGTACTAGGGTTAGGACACCTTAATTTAGGTTCCTATGGTGTTGGGATTAGGTCTAGGGAGCTAGAAATCCAAGATCAAGGCTTGAATCTCAAAACAAGAACTGGAGACCAGTTCCAGATGTCCAAAAACATGATCATACAACTTATACTCAAAACTCAGAAGTCCAGACCTCAGTTCTGGACGTCCAATCTGAGTCAGGGGGAAATCTAGGTTCTATTTTGGGTATTTTGCAGAAATTGGACGTCTGACAAAGTGTCTAGACGTCCAATAACACTGCAGAAGTGGGTTTGAGGTGTCTAGGAGATGGCTAGGGGTCTTGGACGTCCTATAACTTATCTGGACGTCCAGATAAGGGTTGGAACTAGGGTTTTATTGCTCCCTAGGGTGCTGTGACCTAATCTAAGAGTGGCTAAGGCTTGGGGAAGTCTCTAGGCTATCCTAGGACTAGGATGGGCTTAAGCTCTTCACATTTTACTGCTTTATTCCTACTTAATAGAATAGCAAACCTTGACTCCCTTACATCATTATTCCTACATCTAATCTAAGTCTTCTGCTCCAGTCCTGCTGTAACACTCATTATTCCCGATCCAACTTAAGATCCTGCTCCAGATCCAACTTCTAATCAGCTTATTGCCTGCAATTGACATAATATACTTAATCAGCACATTATAACATTATTTTATGCATAGCTAAAGTAAAGAAGTAAAGATGCAGATAATGCTTATGCATGCCTGAAATACCCTAACTTATGCTAAGTCCTAGCCTAATCTAGGTCAATTACTACCTATGATTGCTGCGCAATCATACCCTCATGTCTAAATCTTGCTAGTCCCTAGCAAATGCAAGACTAAACTATTCACAGCAAGGGTCCCTAAGGGATTAATTATTTTATCAAGTGTATGCATAAAGATTTTTCTCCTTTTTGTTTTCATCCTATGCTCTAGAAATCCAGACAATCATGAAACTGAAGCTATGTAGCTTTTGCAATGGATTCAAGTGAAAAACTGATACACCTCTAAAGCCTGTACTTGACCCCTTGTAAAAATTCTAGCAAGATAGGCAGACTTCTTCCCTCGGGGTATTCAAAGTATTCTATGAATTCCACCCTATCTTTAGGCTTTGGTAGAGAATCTCTGAGGGAAAAGATTATATATTTGGTGGCTCACTCTCACTTGGTGCTACATAGAGACTAGTAATGCAGAATCTAGATTCCCGGATTACTAAGTAACTCAACCCAGAGAAAGATGAGAAAAACTATGCTCTCTTTTGATTCCTTTGTATTCATTCTCTCTTACTCTTTTTCTTTTTAGAGCTCACAATCTCACTAGATTCACACGTATGACCTGTATTTTGTGGTCTTACTTGGCATTAACACTTTAATTGAGTTCTCATAACTCTAACACTAAGTCAAAATTCCCCATCCAGTATTCAGGCGGTCAGAAACATAAAAAAGGTGGGCTAAGGTCATATTTGGTGGATCTTAAATTTATTTGTTGGTATTGCCTCAATGCAACTGAACTAAATATTCACTCTTTTTTTCTTTGCTTTTTCTTCTTTTACTAACTTTTTTTCAATCATTTTATTTTTCATTTCAATTTCTTTTCCCTTTTTTTTTCTTTTTCAACATAACACAACTAGCACACACCCATGAACGTTATTGAGGAGGCATTATTAGGGATTGGTGGCACTCAAAAGACATTAGGTGGCTTATTTGGTGGAAGTGCCTACTCATAGCACCAGGAGAAATGGATAGGACGTTGTATTTCTAACCTTGACATCAATACCCTCCTTCAGCCGAGGATTCCGTAAAGAATGGTCATAACCATCCACCTTAGCCCTAGTTTTATGAAAACTCGCTCTCCGTGTATTTGCCTTATTTGGTGGCACTCAATATTTCACACAAAATGTATACACAGGAACCGAGAGCGAAAACTATGTCTAATCTAAGAGTATCATCACCTAATTATCTAGGACTCTAGATTCCTTGTACTAATCTTAGAACACCAGTACACTCTACTCTCATCTCATACTATTTGGTGCATTTTTGGAAGAAAATCTGCCTGACTCCCAAAACACTATCCAGGGGTTCAGGCAAAGAAGCACTGCTTCTCGACAGACTAAAGATGTTATCAACCTTCACCATGAATCCATTGCAAATTCTATGCATGTGTGAAAAGTTGTACTGGATTCCAAATTACAGGAACCAACTAGAGGATAAAATCCCTAATGCATTCTCTTAATAAAATAATCTTATTCATGAATGCAATATGTATATATGCTATAAACAAGTAACCTCATATAATTTGTACTTCATAAAATTTCCCTTTCGAGTTACATCCAGCTTGACCCTAAATTTAGAACAAGAGGTGAGTGGGTGAGTCGGAAGTGGCTATTGCGGACGATTTCTAGCTCCAATGCTAGCATTGGAGGTGGAGTCGGTTGTTCTTTTATTAAGGGTCCTAAAGTACGTTTTACATGTAGTTCTGAGGTTTTCCTAAATGTTGGCATAAAAATTTTTTCAATTTTGTTGTATCTACCCTCCCATGCCTAAGTTCTTGCATGTCCTCATGCATGAATATAAAAGAAAATAAATACTGCAAGGAGAGAATGGGTAGAAATCACATGTAATTTTTCCTGAAATTATTTAGCATCGGCCAACCTGTCAGCATGCAATATACAAAAAGGAAATATGCTAAAAGAAAAATATGCTATATATAAAAATGGTTATGTATACATGATGGTGGACTATGGGGTATGCTGTCTATATGTGCTGAGTTTAATGTCTCTAGCTGGGCGAGAATTCAGTCACACGTCCTCAATAAGATGAACAATCTCGTCGGGTGGAGGAGGTTCCTGGACCAAAAATGGCTTGAGGTGCTAGCCATTTACCTTGGATATATGCCCAGATTTTGTGTCCCTGATCTAGATTGTCCCATTAGGATATAGATGAATCACAATATATGGGCCAATCCATTTGGACATGAGCTTCCCAGCGAACAGTTTTAATCATGAATCAAACAAGCAGACTTGCTGGTTGGGTGTGAATGATTTCCTTCGGATGTGGTGGTCATGAAAGGCCTTGGTCTTGTCCTTGTATATCAATGCATTCTCATAGGCCTCTCACCGAATCTCTTCTAATTCGCTGAGTTGGAGTTTCCATTTTTGACCTCCTGCATCGAGGTCAAGGTTACATTTTTGCACTGCCCAAAAGGCACGATGTTCCAGCTCTACAGGAAGGTGACAGGCCTTGCCATATACCATGCGATATGGTGACATTCCGAGTGGGGCCTTGTATGCAGTCCAATATGCCCAGAGTGCATCAACTAATCTATCGGACGAATCCATCATGTCTGGTCTAACTGTCTTCTAGAGAATCAGCTTGATCTAACGGTTAGACACTTCAGCCTGCCCATTGGTCTGCGGGTGATACAGGATGGCTATACGATGATGTACCCCGTATTTCTTTAATAATGACCTAAAATGGCCGTGAATAAACTGGCTTCCCCCATCGCTAATCAGAGCGTGGGGTATTCCGAATCCCGCGAAGATATGCTGCCGTACGAAAGAAATGACAGTCTTATGATCAGCTCGTCTCGCCGGGATGGCCTCAACCCACTTCGAGACATAGTCAACGGCTAGTATTATGTACTCGAAGCCATGTGAGTTCGGAAAAGGGCCCATAAAATTGATGCCCCAGACATCGAACACTTCTACAACCATGATGGGCTGGAGTGGCATCATATCTCTCCTGGTCATAGAACCGACCGACTAGCATCGTTTGCAGTGTTAGGCGTATTCGCGTGTATCTCTGAAAATAGTTGGCCAAAAAAATCCTGACTGCAAAATTTTTGCGACGGTTTTCTGTCTCGAGAAATGACCACCACAAGCATCATTATGGTAGAAAGATAACACACTGGGGATCTCAGAGTCTGGGATGCATCTTCGAATAATCTGGACCGCTCCAATGCGGAAGAGCAGTGGGTCATCCCAGAGGTAGTATTTGGTTTCGGCAGTGAATTTAAGTTTCTGGTCCTTGGATAGGTTTGCGGGAATTTTTCCTGCGGCAAGGTAGTTCACAATATCCGTGTACCAGGGGAACTCAACAGAATGAACTGCCAAAAGAGATTCATCCGGAAATTGCTCGTGGATAGGCAGGGAATAAGAATGTGGTCTGGGTCTAGTCTGGATAGGTGATCCGCCACAACATTCTGCTTTCCAGCTTTATCGCAAATTTCTATATCGAATTCCTGTAATAGAAGGATTCATCTAATGAGTTGTGGTTTGGCATCCTTCTTTGCCAACAAATACCGGAGGGTGGAGTGGTCAGTGAAAATGATGACCTTGGACCCTAATAAATACGATTTGAATTTCTCTAACCCGAATACTACTGCTAGCAGTTCTTTTTCGGTGACAATGTAATTGCGCTGAGCCTCATTCAGCATCTTGCTAGCATAGTATATGACAAAGGGTTGTTTCTCCCGATGCTGGCCTAAAATAGTACCGACGGCAAAATTAGAAGCATCGCACATCATCTCCAAATCGAGCGACCAGTCGGGGTGTTGGAGAATCGGAGAGTCAGAGATAGCACTTTGTAAAGTCTCGAAGGCGCCAAGACTTGAGGTATCAAATTCAAATGGGGCATCGGCAACTAGGAGATTCGTCAAAGGCTGTGCGATTTTCGAGAAATCGCATATAAATCTCCGATGGAAGCTGACGTGACCCAAGAATGATCTTATCTACTTGACCGAGCTAGGTGACGGTAAGTGGGAAATAATTTCCGATTTAACCCAATCGACCTCAAGTCCATTTTTACAGATCCTGTGCCCTAGTACTATGCCATCCCTCACCATGAAATGGCTTTTCTCCCAGGATAGCACTAGGTTTACCTCAATACACCGTTTTAGGATCTTGGTGAGGTTATCAAGACAAGATGCGAAATCATCTCCAAAAACGGAGAAGTCATCCATGAATACCTCCACATAGTCCCCAATCATGTCAGAGAAGATGGCCATCATACAATGCTGAAATGTCGCTGGTGCGTTGCAGAGGCAAAAGGGCATTCGCTTGAAAGCGAATGTTCTAAAGGGGCATGTGAATGTGGTCTTGTCTTGATCTTTCGGGCTAATTGCTACTTGATTATACCCAAAGTATCCATCCAGAAAGCAAAAGAAACTGTGTCCAGCTAACCGTTCCAAGATTTAATCAATGAAAGGCAGAGGAAAGTGATCCTTCTGGGTAGCCGTGTTCAGTTTCCTATAGTCGATGAAGACCCGCCAAGATGTCTGAATCGGGCTCACCCATTGGCTGTCTGAGATTGGGTATACAATACCTGCATCTAGTCATTTGATGATCTCCTTCTTAATAACCTCTAGCATATTCGGGTTAAGCCATCTTTGAGGTTGTCTCGAAGGTTTCACCCCCTCATCCGTGTAGATGTGATGAGTGCAATACGAGGGGCGAATACTGCAGAGATCAGCAATACTCCACCTGATAGTAGCCCTATGGTCTTGCAGCATAGAAATCAATTGGTGCTCCTGCTCTTGGATTAAGTGGGCATTGATAATGATTGGGTATGTCTCACTTTCTCCCAAGAACACATACTTGAGTGAGTCAGGTAAGGGCTTCAATTCAATCACGGGTGGGTCAGAGTCAGAAATGAGAGTGGGAGGATCAGAATCGAGGGTGGGAATCTACTGATCCATGTAAACGTGAATTCCCCCTGAGTCGCTCCCTATGAAATAATCAGTTGTGACTACATTCACGGGAAACCCGTTAGCTGTAGTTAAGTCTTCCTGCAACAACAGGGGTGATTCAGTAGTGTACGGATCAGGATAGCTGGATTCAGTGGTGCTGTGGTCAGAAGCATACCCTAAACAGTCAGATCCTTGGGGAGATATGTGTAGTTCCATGGTCTCAGCCCCGTGTGGATCAAGGTCCAAGAACCCGGATAGTGTAGACAAATGAGACATTGGGTCGTCACAAAGGAGCCCAACGTTACCATAGTATGCCGAATCTTCATCTTCACCATCCTCCTCTATTCAATCACAATCGAAGTTCTTTGCTACCCTGAATATGTCAAGTCGAAGTCGCTCATTGCCTAGGGCTATCTCCATGCACCCAAATGCACAATCAACATTCGCTCGGGCTGTTGCTAGAAATGGGCGACCCAAAATAATTGGTGCATCTCGGAGATTAGGAGGAACTTCCATATCGAGAATGAAAAAATCTACAGGAAAGCAGAACCCACGAACTTTCACGATCACGTTCTCAACCACCCCCCTCGGTGTTTTGACTGCTTTGTCAGCCAGCTGAATCGTGACCGAGGTGGGCTTTAACTCCCCAAATTGAAATCGATCAAATACGGCAGTGGGAGTTTGATTGATGGACGAACCTAGATCTAGAAGGGCCTGATCAAATGTAGAATCTTGCAAGAAGCATGGTATGAGTGGGGTACCAGGGTCTTTCTTTTTCGGTGGCAAGTCGGCTAGGATCACGGTGCTAGCTTCTTTCGACAGTACCGCCTGTTGTCCAATTCTCGGATGTCGCTTTGGGGTACAATAGTCCTTGAAGAACCTAGCGACAATGGGAATGTGATCAATTGCCTCGAGGAGGGGGACTTGAATATGTACTTCCTTGAACATTGACTTCAGGTCCTCGAAATTCCACGTGTCCTTTTTCCATACTGCATTTCGTGTCAGAGCCTCAGGAAAAGGGATGGGAATCTCAGGGTCAAGTGGCCTCTTACCCTTACCTATCGTAGGTGGCTCCGGAGATGAAGGAGCCTATCCCACCTACGACAAAGGGTGGGAAAAATCAGGACCTACTTGCCAAAGTGGTGGATCAAATGTCTTCCTTCCACTCCTTAAAGAGATAGCATGTGCATCGGATTGCTGTCCATGAGGTGGTGGGGGAGCGGAAGGGGCAAAATATGCGAGGGTTTGCAAAGGTGGCTGGCCTTGCACATAACCGGGTGGTGCAGGAGGCGCCTGTAGTATGGCGTGTGCTTGTCCCTACGGTGCCTGAAGCCTAGGCGGGGTGCCTTGGTTCTGCACATATTGAGGATTCGGGACGGGTTGGGAGGGCAAGGCTCCTTGAGTCTATGCTCCTGCAACAGTTGGTTTTGCATGTTCTATATAGTCTGTATCTGGTCAGTCATCGCCTTCATTATCTGCAAGCTATTCTGTGTTGATTTCCACATTGATTCTTACAGCACCTCTTTCAGTGCCTCCAAAGGGTTAGCCCACTTTGGAGGGTGGGTGGTAGCTTGGTGCAATGGCTGGTATAGAGAACGGGGTTGCTGCTGATGCGAGAATGGCTGCTACCTAGGGTATGTGTTTTGCACAATCCCGTATTGCCTGGTCTGGTAGTGTGGATCTTGATGTGGTCTCGGTGAAGTACCAGACTAGGAGAAGTTCGGATGTTGGTGCCAACCAGGGTTATATGTCTCTAAATATGGGTTATTACGCCCGTATCCTTGGATAGCATTGACGTCCTCGTAGGCCGAAGATGTCTGAGATGTATATCCGTCAAGGGGATATGCATTGTAATCTACGGGTGGTGCGTAACCCTGGTCATAGGGTGCCAAATCTGGGTTATTTACGGGATCCTGATATGCAGGATCTCGTAAATACGGAGAAGATGCATCCCGAGTGAGTAGATTAACTCGAGCAGGAGGGGCTCGGGGTGCATAGGAGGATCTTGAGGCGGCAGAGCTCAAGTTAGATTGACCCTGACTAATCTGGTCAATCTTTTTCTCAATTAGATTTATTCATTCTAGCTGCTTGACGATGATATCCATGTCGGCTCGAATATCTCGGTGTGAGCCTCGTGGACACCAACCCGCTACTGACTAGGCCACTGGAACTGGTTCATGGATGCGGCATTCATCGAGTTCTCCGCCAAAGATTCGAACAACTCAAATGCGCTGCTCTAGTCTTTTGCGAGGAAATTCCCACCACTAGATGCATCGACCATATATCGATGTGTGTCATCTAGCCCATGGTAAAAGATCTGAGCTAGGTGCCATCTGGGTATACCATGGTCTGGGCATTTTCGAAGAAGGTCATGAAATCTGTCCCAAGCTTCATGTAACTTCTCCCTAGCTCTCGAGGAGAAAGTTGTGATTATGCGTCGCATCATGTTTGTTCAACCGATTGGGAAGAACATTTGTAGGAATTCATGTCGTAATTCCGACCAGGTTCCAATTGGCTTCCCAATGGTCTTGAACTAGTATGAAGCTTTGTCCCTCAGGGAAAATGGGAAAAGCTTCATTAGAACAATCCCAAGATCGATATTCCTAGGTTGAATCGTTTCAATGAGTCGACTCAGGTCCTCAAGGTGCTAGAATGGATCTTCGCTTGAGTTCCCATAGAAGTGAGTGCTAATCAACCCAATCACATTGGGCTTGAGCTCAAACGCGTCTCCACCTGCGGGAATTCTGACTAGTGGTGCGATGATTTGTGTGGCTGGGTCGTAGAAATCTTGTCAAGATGTTAAGATGTGATCCTGTCAAGCGTAGTGGGTGCTGCATCCTGTCAAGTGCCGTTAAGATGCGATCCATGCTCTGCCAATGCTGCTCCTCGGATTCGACTACTTGGGCTTCCAGATGAGCCATTGGGTCCTGATTCTTGATATCCTGACCCAATCTCGCTCCAAGTCTAGGATTAGCCACGGTGGCTCTAGGAGTAGAAGTGGGGGGAGAAGAGGGTCCCGGTAGAGTGACTTGCCTCCTTGGGAGTGGCTCCCAAGGTCCAACCAAGTGAGGTCTAAGTGACCTCCTTCCTCGCATACACCACCCAACCCCTGGGTTGGTGTAGCCAAGTCAGATAAGGCTAAGGCCCTATCAATCAAGTGGTCCTTATGAATCAGATGACCGGATTTTTCGTTTTAGGTTTTAATTCCTGAAGAAAATTCATCGTACAACTGACTAAAAGTGATTCCTGCCTCTTGGCTAACCTAGCCAAGAGGTTGAAAACACCCAGTAGTACGACAACGAATTTGGGTTTTATTTTGTGTTTGAAAATTTGTTTTAGCCCATTTTCTTCAATTGGGGTTTTCTCTTGGTGACTAGCCCACAAGCTCACCGGCTAACTGCTAGACTTGATTAAGTCTAGATTAGCCCTAGTGTGGTCTCTAAGTTGTAACCCTAAAGATTTACCCTAAGATTCATGCACTTCTAGGGTTTCATTTTGTTTCAGCAGACCAAAAAAGTAAAATTCATTCTCTGACAACAATTGGAATCCAATTAACTTGAAATTTTGTGAGTAGATTCCTTTTTCAATTATCTTTCTATAAAACATTTTTTCGGAATTTTAACTGTTTCAACAAAATTTTTAGGTATTTTTTAATATCAGGGGGCCAGGTTCGAAATTTTGACCCCTGGACGGTTTTTCACTTTGAAACACTATCAATTCACCTTCAACAATTCAGCAAAAATATGTAAAATAAATCCAATGAGATTTTCTTTCACACCCCACCATTTTTAGTCAAAATAGATTCGTGGATTGCTTGGAATTGCTTTTTGAAATTTGAAACATCTCGAATCTGGGTCAATCTGACCCCCGTGCACTTCACAAATTTTTAAAAATTGTATACTTGGAATTCTTTCAAAAGAATGGTGGCGTTTCAAAGATGGTTTGAAAATGAAGGTTTGGCCCAAATTTTAGAATTTTTTTCTTACAAATTTTTTGTCAATCGAATTTTTAAATCAGACTTTGAAATCTTGCCAAAAATCAGAAGATGGTGGAAAAGCTTTTAAAGAAGGTTTGAGTTTGAACTCCAAACTTTCCACAAAAAATGTTTTTTCTTTCAAAAACTTTTGCAAATTTTTTTTTTAAAAAGGATTTTTTTTTCTTTCGGAGGGTTTTCAAAAATATGTATATATATATTTTTTTCTTTTTTCAAACTAACCTAGGATTCAAAAGAAACCTAATCTAGATTTTTTTTTGAAATTTTTTTTTATTTTTCATGAAAAATTAATAAATATTTTTTTTCAAAAGAAATTGCAAAAAATAAATCTACCCCTAAGGTTTAAAGGAAAACCTAATCTAAAAAGGAGATGATGTGCACCTAGATTTATTTTCCACGCTCGTTGTGTGCGCAAATCCCGTTCTTTTTCCATTTTTCCTACACATCAAGAAACAAAGTAGAGGCAAATTTTTCAGTGATGGTTTCAAAGATCGAAATCAAAGAAAATGACATTGCCTACCCGGCAATGGTGCCATTTGTTTGTTAGTCGTAAAGTGCATTTTGATGGCAAAACATCGTAGTATAGTGTGCAATACGATCAAACAAAGACAGTTAATAAAAGATAACGAGACTTAAGTCCTGATCGTCCATCTCTAGGAGGCGTTTGTTTTACTTTTGAATTCGATCTTTTACTGTACTACTTTGTTTAAAATCGCATGTCGGTTTCGAGTCTTCTTATTAAGATTTCACCACTTCTATTATGAACCCTGATTACATGCGCATGTGTTAAATAGATCACAAAGGTGAAAGTGTGAACTTCTGTGCACATGATTCTAGTGAGGTGGTAACTGTTTACAGAAAATGCATCTATTCTTAGACTTCTATATTTTCTAGAAATGATATGCTTGTTGCGAAATAGATAAATAAATTAAAATAGGAAACTAGAATCACGCAGAAAAGATGTCAATCAATAAGCTCATGGTGATTTCAAAACATAGAGATATATATATAAATGTATCTTTGATTCATTCATTTGGAGAAGTGTTTGTAACAAGAAACGTAGAGGAAAGCTTGTACAGGAATGCTTAGAAATGTAAATCTAGCTACCAGAAAATGACCGCATACAAGAATCTACGAAGGGATTTTGCATGCATCATTGGGGGAGAATAAGGACTACACTATTAAGCAGTAAATAAAAGCAGCAAATGTAAAGAGCTAGCTACTAATCTATCAGAAGTGAGGGCATTCGGAGGTGGTCTCCGATGGCCTTAGAGTGGTAGAGAGGAGAATGAGGGGCGGCCAATGGAGCTTAGGCTGGCCCTTGGAGAGAGGTTGGAGGAGTGATTCAGTATCTCGGCGTGGTGTCCTTCATGGAGGTGCTCAGCTCGTCGAGATGGAGTGGAGATGGTGGTGGCTAGCCTAAGTGGAGGTGGATGGAGCCAAGCATGTATGGCCAAAAGTGGATGGGTGAAAATGGCTGATAACACCACGCAAGGGGGTAGTAATTAGGTTGAATATGGCCTATCTTTAGAATAAAAGGCACAACATAAAGTAGAATAGGAGCATTGCATGCATCAAGTACCAAGATTGCTTATAAACTGTATTAATGGCCATTTGTGTAAAGCATTTGTCAAAGCAGGCCTCAGATGAGCAATCGGACCGCACGGATGGATTCAGGACGACGAACGGAGTCTAACGGACTCAAGATTGGCCAAATCCAACATCCGGAGCTCCCACAATGGGCCCAAGAAATCCTGACCGTTGATCTGGAGATCAACGACCCAGAACGCGCCACGCCGCCCCGCCCCCGCCGCTCGCACGCCCCCAAGCCATCCAAGGACAAATCTCGGAGCCTCCTCCACCGCCGTGGCTGCCTCGTCGCTCTCCACTCTCTCTCTACCTCTCTCTCTCTTTTAAGCTTTCATTTACTTTTGTTGAAGCATGTATTTAATATTGTAAACCATGAACTATGAATGCATGTTTAATGAAATTATTTTCCATTTAGTTGCCATTTTAATTTCTGTTTAAAGTGCATGATCAAAACCAAGAGCTTTCTAACCCTAAACTCTCTCTATCTCTCGCTTTTCAAAACCGTCTCTTTCGCAAGCAAAACTCCGCCTTTTTCGTGACAACAAGTGGTAAACAAAATCCGATTTCCACGCCTCCCTGAGATCGACACTCGGACTCACCTCCGTTTACTTCTTTTAAAACCGACGTATCAAGTGCAACTATAACGACACCTCTTAACACACACGCACGAAGGCACGTCAGTTTTTGGCGCCGTTGCCGGGGAGGCAACGAATTTGTTTTATCACCTCCATTCCACACTCATTCTCACATCGTCTAATGCCCTATTTTCCTTTTTACTTGACGGTTGCAGGAATTCGACGCATGGATGGCGAAGCGACGCATTCCACGACGGTAGCAAGGGAGTAGGCGCCTCGAGGACCGATAGTGAGTACCCTCTCTCTCATTGTTTGCTTGCGTGAAAAAGCTAAAAAAAATCATAAAAACTAAAAAAATTGGCATGGTGAATGATTGCTTGACCCACATTCTTAACACATCACCCTACAAAAAAATGTACACTCTAATATGCTGGATAAATTCATGGAGTGTTCTTTTCTCTTTCTCTTGAGTGGTGTTTGCGAAGCCACCGTGAGTTGACCTGGGCCGCACCACTCAACCCTAAAACTGACTCATCTAATAGAAGCTGCACGATTATCAGGATGAGTACACTAGGGTTTTAGAGCCTCTACAAAATAAAAGGAAATCTACTTTCACTAAGTTGTGTGCAGAACTTGACGTGCCCACTGAAACTTGTTTGAAAATATTAAGACACGTCAACCCTAAAAAGTACTTAAGTAAGGATGAAACACTAAAAGACACTATATCTTAACAAATCCTTGCTTGAAAATCATGTTTTGCTAGAAGCACACACTCTGAAAGTGGAACATTAAGAGGCACCACCCCAATCAACGCCTCATCACATCACCCTAAGCACAAGCACTGTCCTAACCCTTTAAAACTGAGTAGACGTGCCCTAGGCAGGACTGAGTTAAGTCTCAAAAGGAGAGGTTTTGTTTGCTAGGCACTTGGCTTTCATTCCCTTGGTAGAATCTGGTGACTAGGCTGCGGGGCAATGTCAAACGACCGCGGTTGTGGGGTCTATGGAACCGAAGGCGCAAGCCAAAGGAAGAACCTTCCCTGCAATCCCCTCGTAATCAACCTGGCCAGATTAACCTTGGGAAGGGGAGTCCAGTGCTTACGGACTTAATCAACCTTTGTGAGATTTCTAGGTCTTCTAAGGAATACACCATAAGGACTAGGCTTGTTTGCTTGGTTGAGGACACAACTCTCTCGCATCTGTTCTGCCCACATCCCTCCATTTCTTCCAAACCATGGATTTCAATACCTATCCATCTTACCCAAACTACCCCCAACAGGATTTGTATGCTAACCCAAGTGGACCATACCCACAGCCTACTTGGGCTAACCAACCACCAAGTTGGGGATGCAACCTGGAATATCCCTCTTGGCCCAACTATGACCAAACCGCACCAACCTCTTATTGGAATACACCTAACATAGCCACCCAAGGGTACGATTCAAATTGTGGGGCTCCATATCTCGATTGTCCTCACGATGCCTCCTCATTTAGGTCTGACCCGCTCTACTGTGATAGGACCTACACTTTAGGAGAACACCAAGAACCCTACCCATCTCAGGATAATAACCAAGAAAGGTCATCTGAATTCAACAACCTTGCCTACTTGACCTTTGGATTAGAAGGAGTTCTAGACAAATGGAAATCAGAAAATGCTCAGAAATCTAGGCAAGCCCAGGATCATCAACCTCTGATTTGGTCCCCTGATGAAGAATCTGACTTGGAGGAGGACTTAGAACCTCAACTATTCTGGAGTAGGACCAAATAGAGAATGGTTCCTCTTGAAGAACTGGACCCTGAACATGATAGAATAGGGGACCCACCAAAGAACTTAAACACCAATATGGATTCTGATCCTCAACCTCAACCATACTCTCTTAACCTGGATTTTAAGGAGGAAATCCAAAGGACACCAAATGACACCATGTCAATCCTTGATAACCTCCAATTAGAACTACACAGACAGAATCAAGAATTGGTTAAAGGGCAACAGGCCATGATGGATTTGTTCCAACAATTGGGGAAAGAAGGCCAGGGAAAGATGTTGCACACAACGCCACTCGTAAAGCAAGGACCTACCATGATCAATTGGACTACACCCAGTCATCCTGATTTGGTTCAGTCCACCATTGATACCCCTCAAGAGTTGGACAGCTCAATGGATAAAGACAGTATGGATTCCTTGGAACACAATTTGGGGAGCATTGAGAACAAACATCAGGAGGAAACTGAGAAGGTGAGGGGAGAGGCCTTGGAATCTGAATCTAATCGGCCCAAGAGAAGTAATCCGGTGGGAGTAGCAGCCAACATCGGAGATGGAGAATGGAGTTACAATTTCAAAGAAATTGATTATGAATCGGTTAGAATCCCCATCACAAATTTGGAGGAGGGCCGAGAGAAAGAATATGATCTTGAGGATGAAATTGACCCTACCTCTAATGTAATCCCAAACAGTGAATCTGATACAAAGGAGGTTGAAGAAAATATTCTTGAGATCAAGGTCTTGGAGGGAATGAGCAATGAAACCATAGTTGCGGAAGAGATGGATTCGTCTTTGAAGAGAAGACTCATGCTTGGTTGTAGGGCTCAGTATGAAACTCTGGACTTTATTACTTGCCCTACCAGAATAAAGATCCCCACTGGAATTGATACACTTTCGATGGATTACAATTTTATGGGGACACAAGCTGAATATCAGACCTACAACTTTAGTGTCTGGCATGTCATATTTGGGGTGCGTTCGTCCACAGCAACTTGTTTGCATGACCACAAACTAAGAGAGGATCTGACACAGGCATGCATGATATATCTGTTACAGAATTCCCGCCCCTTTGGAATGGGACTCCACCACAACCTTATTCGCATCTGTGGACTTCTGATTTTGGGTCTGGTAAATTTTGAACATATCTTCTTGACCCAAGCCATTCCTGTTTGTGCACCGCCCAGCTGGAGGCGTTAAACTCAGCGCTTCCTGGGAGGCAACCCAGCGGATTCAGACTGATCTGGTAGTCTACGTCACTCAGGTACTATCTTTTTAAACCCTTCTGCATCCATGAATTTGCCAATGAGGACATTGTCCAACTTAAGCATGGGGGGGATGGTAAATTGCATAATCCTGAGCGTAATTAATCAGTCTGAATGAATGAATAAAAAAAAAAAAATTTTGAATTTAGGAAGAAAAACTTAGGTATTAGAAACTTGTCAATAGTGGGAAATAATACAAAAAGAACTTAAACACTTAGACTTTTCAGGCCTTCAGGCTTAATCAGCCCTGGTGTCTGTTAAAATATAGATTTAGCGGTGAGTCCTGGCAACTTTAAGCTATTCTAATCCACCTACTAAATAAGGTGATAAGTATACGACTTATCAACTCATCCTCTAACTCAGGAAAACTTTGAGTCTAAGCATCTGCACACATTTCTGCATAGACTCACTTCTCGGAGATTTTGACAGAAATTGGGTAGCTAATGAACTCTCTAGGGTGGTATGGCTGGCAAGTTGTCGTGGGTAACAGCCCATTGGCAGGTTGTCCAGAACCCAGCCACAGGCCATTTCTTTTTCGCTGCCTCTAGGTACATTTGAGATTAGGGAAGCCACCTACGTAAAAAAAATAATAATTAAAAAAAAAAAGGAAAAAGAAGAAAAGAAAATAAACCACACTTCACCGCACAAGTATGGCTGGCAAGTGATCGTGGGTAACAGCCCATTGGTCGGTTGTCCAGAGCCCAGCTCAATAATTGCACAAAAAAAGAAGACCAAAAACACCTAAGGAAGAAGTGGGGAAGTAGTACAAGCCGGGGAGATATACACTGGAAAATCCTTGTGTTGACCCCAAGTAAAATGAACGTAGGGAGAAAGCTACCAATCGAACAAATACACCTTCAGGCAAAAATTTCTTTTCTTTTCCGGTCACCTAGAGGCGTAGAAACTCGAAGTCTGTCTCAATTACCGTTAAGTAAGTCTATCACAACATTCACACCAAGATGCTTAGCACTTAGGGTTTTGACCAAGTTTTGGGTGGGTTGGGTAGCCGTAAAAAGTTACCAACCCACACTGAATTCTAAAAATTCTAAAAAGACATATATAGATATATACGTATACATAAGTATAGTTATATATACAAAGCAAGAATTCGGGCGATTCGTATTTTGGCAGACACCCGGGCGCTGCTTAGTCTTTGTAGATTAAGATCTTCGTATAGTTCCTCTTATTGACAAGTAACGAAGTGCCTAAGCAATTACTTATTGAATTCGCCAAAGAAATAAAGGCTAGAATAAACCTTGCTAGGGACTAGCAAGGAGTAAGCATGGGGGTATGATAACACCACGCAAGGGGGTAGTAATTAGGTTGAATATGGCCTATCTTTAGAATAAAAGGCACAACATAAAGTAGAATAGGAGCATTGCATGCATCAAGTACCAAGATTGCTTATAAACTGTATTAATGGCCATTTGTGTAAAGCATTTGTCAAAGCAGGCCTCAGATGAGCAATCGGACTGCACGGATGGATTCAGGACGACGAACGGAGTCTAACAGACTCAAGATTGGCCAAATCCGACATCCGGAGCTCCCACAATGGGCCCAAGAAATCCTGACCGTTGATTTGGAGATCAACGGCCCAGAACGCGCCACATCACCCCGCCCCCGCCGCTCGCACGCCCCCAAGCTAGCCAAGGACGAATCTCGGCCGTTGATCTTCGATCGAACGGCCGAGATCCGCGCGCTCGCCCGCGGTCGTCGCGACAAAGCGCGGGCGTGGCGCAACGGTTAGCGCGCACGCCCGCGTCGCGGCGACGCGCGTTCGAATCGCGCGGAGCGGAAATCACTTGCAGGCGAAGGGCGCGGCAAAATTGAGCCGCGCGATCAGAAGCGAGCGGCTAGGATTGCGCCACGCGGCACGACGACAGCGCCCCACCTCCCACGCGCGCGCGCACGCCGGGCGGAAATGCGCGCGCGCACGCGCGCCCGAAGCGCGATCCTAGCGCAGGCGCGGGAGGATCTCAGCCGTCCGACCATCAATCGGACGGCTCTCGTTCGACATCCACGGATCGCGCCTGAAGAGAGAGAGAGGGGCGGGCGGCTGACCGGCGGCAGAAGGCCTTCACCGACGTATCTGGAAGCGGTTTTAGCGACGTTCTGGATGTCGCTAAAGCACATTCTTCTTTTAGGAAGCCCTTAACTCTATTTAAACCCCCTTCTACCACCATTCAAGGCATATTCTCCCACTTGCAACTACTCCACTCCTCTCCTAGCTAGTCTTAGGCACTCTTGTAATCGCCGGAGACGACGAGCCGCCGACGGAGCCTCCTCCACCGCCGTGGCTGCCTCATCGCTCTCCACTCTCTCTCTACCTCTCTCTCTCTTTTAAGCTTTCATTTACTTTTGTTGAAGCATGTATTTAATATTGTAAACCATGAACTATGAATGCATGTTTAATGAAATTATTTTCCATTTAGTTGCCATTTTAATTTCTGTTTAAAGTGCATGATCAAAACCAAGAGCTTTCTAACCCTAAACTCTCTCTATCTCTCGCTTTTCAAAACCGTCTCTTTCGCAAGCAAAACTCCGCCTTTTTTCGTGACAACAAGTGGTAAACAAAATCCGATTTTCACGCCTCCCTGAGATCGACACTCGGACTCACCTCCGTTTACTTCTTTTAAAACCGACGTATCAAGTGCAACTATAACGACACCTCTTAACACACACGCACGAAGGCACGTCAATGGCCACCCCCTAGGCCTTTTTATAGGCCTAAGGGATTCTCTCTAGAGAGGTGTGGAACTCCCTACAGAGAGTCCAAGAGTGGCCAGCCAAGAGAGATAGAGTTGGTTTCTTAGATCCACCATTTGTGCACCTAAGAATTGAATGACTCCTGGTTGCTAAATTTGGCAACCAAGAGTTGGCGCCACTTCAAGAGAGTTCTAGAGAACTCTAGAGAAGTGTGGGTGCATGAACGGGTGTGTGTGTGTGTGTGGTCGTGCCCTAGGTGTCCAAGAGGTTTAGGTTACGTCCTAAGGGGTTTGGGTAGGTGTATACCTTGAATTAGGGTTGTATACCCTAATTGCTTACGGGAAATTGCAATTAAACTTAACCTATGTTTAATTGAATGACTGTAAACCTAATTGAGAGTGAAATAACTCAATTAGGCTGGGTTTAGGTCAATTGGACTCTCACTAAGTCCAATTTAACTTGTGTGGGTTGAGATCTAAGCTCAATTGGACTCAATGAGTCCAATTAACTTAGGTGATGGTGATTGACTTTGATCTAAGTCAATTGGGTTTGGTGAAGACCTAATTAGGTCCCTAGGCAGGTCTAGAGGTGATGTACTAGGGTTAAGACACCTTAATTTAAGTTCCTATGGTGTTGGGATTAGGTCTAGGGAGATAGAAATCCAAGATCAAGGCTTGAATCTCAAAATAGGAATTGAAGACCAGTTCCAGATGTCTGACGTGCTCTTGTGCGTGTGTGTTAAGAGGTGTCGTTATAGTCGCACTTGATACGTCAGTTTTAAAAGAAGTAAACGGAAGTGAGTCTGAGTGTCGATCTCAGAGAGGCGTGGAAATTGGATTTTGTTTATCACTTGTTGTCACGAAAAAGGTGGAGTTTTGCTTGCGAAATAGACGATTTTGAAAAGCGAGAGCGAGAGAGAGAGAGTTTAGGGTTAGAAAGTTCTTGATTTTGATCATGCACTTTAAACAGGAATTAAAATGACGATTGAATGGAAAGTAGTTTCATTAAACATGAATTCATAGTTCATAGTTTACAACATTAAATACATGCTTCAACAAAAGTAAATGAAAGCTTAAAAGAGAGAGAGAGAGATAGAGAGAGAGTGGAGAGCGACGAGGCAGCCACGGCGGTGGAGGAGGCTCCGTCGGTGGCTCGTCGTCTCCGGCGATTACAAAAGTGCCTAAAGCTAGCTAAGAGAGGAGTGGAGTGGTTGCAATGGGGAGAGTATGCCTTGAATGGTGGTAGAAGGGGGTTTAAATAGAGTTAAGGGCTTCCTAAAAGAAGAATGGGCTTTAGCGACATCCAAAGCGTCGATAAAATCGCTTCCACAAACGTCGGTGAAGCCCTCCTGCCGCCGGTCAGCTGCTCGCCCCGGTCTTCCTCTTCGCGTGATCCGTGGCCGCTGAAGGAGAGCCGTTCGATCTTCTGCGCCCGTGCTGAGATCGCGCCTTGGGCGCGCGTGTGCTCGTGCGTTTCCGCCCGGCGTGCTCGTGCGCGTAGGCGCTCCCGAGCTGTCGTCGCGCCGCGTGGCAAGATCCTGGCCGCCCGCTGTTGATCGGGCGGTCCAATTTTTTCGCGCCCTTCGCTCGCCTTCGATTTCTGCTCCGCGCGGCTCGAACGCACGTCGCAGCGATGCGGGCGTGCGCGTTAACCGTTGCGCCACTCCCGCGCTTTGTTGCGGCGACCACGGGCGAGCGAGCGGATCTTGACCGTTCGATCGAAGATCGATGGTCGAGATTTGTCCTTGGCCAGTTGAGGGTGTGCGAGAGGTGGGGGCGGGCTGACGTGGCGCTCTCTGGGCCGTTGATCTCCAGATCAACGGTCAGAATTTCTTGGGCCCATTGTGGGAGCTCCAGATATCGGATTTGGCCGATCTTGAGTCCGTTGGACTCTGTTCGTCATTCTGAATCCATCTGTGCAGTCCGATTGCTCATCTGAGGCCTGCTTTGACAAATGCTTTACACAAATGTCCATTAATACAGTTTATAAGCAATCTTGGTACTTGATGCATGCATTGCTCCTATTCTACTTATGTTGTGCCTTTTATTCTAAAGATGGGCCATATTCAACCTAATTACTACCCCCTTGTGTGGTGTTATCATACCCCCATGCTTACTCCTTGCTAGTCCCTAGCAAGGTTTATTCTAGCCTTTATTTCCTTGGGGAATTCAAGAAGTAATTGCTTAGGCACTTCGTTACTTGCCAATAAGAGGAAATATACGAAGATCTTAATCTACAAAGACTAAGCAGTGCCCGGGTGTCTGCCAAAATACGAATCGCCCGAATCCTTGCTTTGTATATATAACTATACATATGTATACGTACATATATATATATATATATGTGTGTGTTTTTTTAGAATTTTCGGAATTCAGTGTGGGTTGGTAACTTTTTACGGCTACCCAACCCACCCAAAACTCGGTCAAAATCCTAAGTGCTAAGCATCTTGGTGTGAATGTTGTGATAGACTCACTTAACAGTAATTGAGACAGACTTTGAGTTTCTACGCCTCTAGGTGACCGAAAAAGAAAATAAATTTTTGCCTGAAGGTGTATTTGTTCGATTGGTAGCTTTCTCCCTACGTTCATTTTACTTGGGGTCAACACAAGGATTTTCCAGTGTATATCTCCCCGGCTTATACTACTTCCTCGCTTCTTCCTTAGGTGTTTTGCTCTTTTTTGTGCAATTATTAGGCTGGGCTCTGGACAACCGACCAATGGGCTGTTACCCACGATCACTTGCCAGCCATACTTGTGCGGTGAAGTTTCTTTTCTTCTTCTTTTTTTTTTTTTTTTTTTGTAAGTGGCTTCCCTGATCTCAAATGTACCTAGAGGCAGCGAAAAAGAAATGGCCTGTGGCTAGGTTCTGGACAACCTGCCAATGGACTGATACCCACGACAACTTGCCAGTCATACCACCCTAGAGAGTTCATTAGCTGCCCAATTTCCATCAAAATCTCCGAGAAGTGAGTCTGTGAAAAATGTGTGTAGATGCTTAGACTCAAAGTTTTCCTGAGTTAGAGGGTGAGTTGATAAGTCGTATACTTATTACCTTATTTAGTAGGAGGATTAGAATAGCTTAAAGTTGTAAGGATTCGCCACTAAATCCATATTTTAACGGATACCAGGGCTGATTAAGCCTGAAGGTCTGAAAAGTCTAAGTGTTTAAGTTCTTTTTGTATTATTTCCCACTATTGACAAGTTTCTAATGCCTAAGTTTTCTTCCTAAATTCAATTTTTTTTATTTTAAACTGATTAATTAAGCTCAGGATTATGCAATTTACCATCCCCCCCATGCTTAAGTTGGACAATGTCCTCATTGGCAAATACATGGATGCAAAAGGGTTCAAAAAAATAGTACATGAGTGACGTAAACAGATCAGTCTGAATCCTCTGGGTTGCCTCCCAGAAAGCGCTGAGTTTAACGCCTCCAGCTGGGCGGTGCGTGGTGTCAGCCCTCAACGAGGGTGACACTTTCCTTGGGGGGTACCTAGGCCAGGAAATGCTTCAATCTTTGACCATTGACTGTAAAGGTGTGCCCAATGTTAAGATCCGCGATTTCAACCGCCCCATTAGAATAGGGCTTGACCACCCGAAATGGTCCTATCCATTTGGACCTGAGTTTCCCTGGGAAGAGTTTCAGGCATGCATCAAACAGCCAGACTTGTTGGTTCGGCTCAAAGGTTTTTCTATGAATGAGTCGGTCATGGACGGCTTTCATTTTCTCCTTATATAGCCGACTATTGTCAAAGGCGTCCCAACGAATTTCTTCGAGCTCAGATAATTGAAGCGTCCTTTGCGCACCGGCTAACTGGGGATCCATGTTACATTGCTTGACAGCCCAGTAAGCCCGGTGTTCCAATTCGACAGGGAGATGGCAAGCTTTGCCAAAGACCAAGCGATAAGGCGACATGCCTATCGAGGTCTTAAAAGCGGTCCTGTATGCCCACAGGGCATCATCAAGTCGAGTGGACCAGTCTTTCCTGTCAGGTCTCACAGTCTTCTGTAAAATGTTCTTGATTTATCTGTTTGAGACCTCAGTCTACCCATTTGTTTATGGATGATACGGGGTGGCAATGCGGTGGTTTACCCTGTATTTTCTAAGTAGGGCACGGAATTGGGAATGGATAAAATAGCTTCCACCATCACTGATCATGGCCTTGGGTATTCCAAACCGGGAAAAGATGTTCTTCGCAAAGTCTATGACCATCTTGTGATCGCATCGTCGAGTGGCGACGGCTTCAATCCATTTGGAAACATAGTCTACCGAGACCAGGATATACTCGAAGCCTTTGGATGGTGGAAAGGGGCCCATAAAATCGATACCCCAAACATCGAAGATTTGGACAATCAAAATGGGCTGAAGGGGCATCATATCTTTCTTGGTCATGGTCCCCAGTGTTTGGCATCGTGAGCAAGTCTTGGCAAAGATGTGTGCATCCTTAAATAGGGACGGCCAATAAAATCCAGACTGCAAAACTTTTGCAGCTGTTTTCTTGCCAGAGAAATGGCCGCCACACGCTTGGTCATGACAAAAGGAAAGCATACTCTGAACTTCGTCTTTGGGGATGCACCTCCTAATGATCTGATCAGCACAGAGGCGAAACAGCATGGGATCATCCCAGAAATAGTGCTTAGCCTCAGCCAAGAACCTGTCCCGTTGCTGTCTGGACCAGCTGTGTGGGGTTTGTCCTATAACCAGGTAGTTGACATAGTCAGCATACCATGGCATTTTCTTGTCTTGCACGGCTAGGATGTGTTCATCAGGGAAGGTATCAGATAGAGGTACGGAGGGTCCAATGTGGTCTGGATGAAGTCTTGACAGGTGGTCAGCCACCACATTTTTCGATCCGGCCTTGTCTCGGATTTCCAGGTCAAATTCCTGCAAAAGCAGGATCCATCTGATGAGCCTGGGTTTTGCGTCCTTTTTGGCCAACAGATGCTGGATGGCTGAATGGTCGGTGTAGATATTCACGTGGGATCCTAGCAAGTATGATCGGAATTTTTCCAGTCCAAAGACTACAGCGAGCAACTCTTTTTCTGTGACCGTATAATTACGTTGGGCCTCGTCCAACATTTTGCTCGCGTAGTAGATCACCACAGGCTTCTTGTCTTGCCTTTGTCCCAAGACAGCGCCTATGGCAAAATCTGATGCGTCACACATAATCTCAAAATCCTGGGACCAGTCTGGGGGTTGAAGTACAGGTTCCGTGGAGACTAAGTCCCGAAGGGTGTGATAAGCCTGGATGCAATCAGGAGACATGTGGAAAGTGGCGTCGTTGGCTAGAAGGTCGGTCAAGGGTTTGGAAAGTTTGGAAAAGTCTTGGATGAACCTTCGATAAAAGCCAACATGTCCTAGGAAAGAGCGAATCTGCCGGACCGAACTAGGTGGAGGAAGTTTGGAAATTAAATCAACCTTAGCTCGATCTACCTTGATGCCCCTATGCGAAATGATGTGTCTGAGGACAATTACTTCTTGAACCATAAAATGGCTCTTTTCCCAACTTAACACCAAGTTAACCTCGATACATCGTTTCAGGATTTTCTCCAAGTTGCTCAAACAATGGTCGAATGAATTCCCGAATACAGAGAAATCATCCATAAAGACCTCCAAGTATTCACCCACCATTTCTGAAGAAATGGCTAGCATGCAACGCTGGAAGGTCGCAGGTGCGTTGCATAACCCGAACGGTATTCGACGGAATGCAAACATGCCATACGGGCAAGTGAATGTGGTCTTTTCCTGATCTTCCGGAGCAATTGCGACTTGGTTATATCCTGAATATCCATCCAGGAAGCAAAAATACTTCTGCCCTGCCAATCTTTCATGGATTTGGTCAATGAATGGCAAGGGGAAGTGGTCCTTCTTAGTGGCTTCATTAAGCTTCCTATAATCAATACACACCCGCCATGCGGTGGTGGTGCGGGTGGGGATGGATTCGCCATGATCATTAGTGACAATGGTGAGCCCAGCCTTCTTTGGAACCATAGTGGGGCTCACCCAGGGGCTATCAGAGATAGGGTAGATGATGTCGGCGTCAAGCCACTTGATAATTTCTTTTTAAACGACCTCCCGCATGTTAGGGTTTAACCGTCTCTGCGTCTGGCGGGAAGGTCAGGCCCCGTCTTCCAGGTAAATCTTGTGGGTGCAATAGGTGGGGCTAATTCCTCTTAGATCCGAGATGGTCCAACCAATGGAGGCCCGATGTTCTGAAAGAGTTGCAGTCAACCATAGTTCCTGATCCTTGGTTAGATGGGAATTAATAATCACTGGGAAGGTCTGGTCAGTCCCAGGAAGACGTACTTGAGATTCTCGGGCAATGGTTTAAGTTCAGGTGCGGGTGGGACCACAGTCGATGGGAATGGAAATGGCGGGAGTTGATCAACATCGATCTCTTCAAATGGTGTCATGTGATGGTTCTCAGCTTTACAGAGGTCCATGGGTAAGCCTGGTGACGAGTCGGAACCGTCACTACGAGTTTGGTGGTCTGAGATAGAACTGAGGGTAAGGCATTCCTCGATTAAAGTTTCCACGGGATCATGTTCCTCAATGTAATCGCAATCAAAATACTTTGTCGCCCGGAAGATATCCAATTGCATTTTCTGTCTCCGAAGGCGATTTCCATACATCCTGTGTCGCAGTCGATGTTTGCTTTAGCCGTAGCTAAGAAAGGTCTGCCTAAGATTATGGGTGCGTTCTGTAATTTTTCAGGGACCTCTATGTCGAGCACCAAAAAGTCGACTGGGAAATAAAAGTCCTTGACCCGTACAATTACGTCCTCGACAACCCCCTTCGGGGTTTTCACTGATCTATCTGCCAGCTGGATGGTGACAGGGGTTGATGCCAGCTCCCCAAAACCAAATTGGTGGTACAAAGTTGTTGGAATTAGGTTGATAGAAGCACCTAGGTCCAGGAGCGCTCTATCAAATGTCATGTCCCCGATATTGCAGGAAATCAGGGGCGCTCCTGGGTCAGTTCGTTTGAGTGGAAGGTTGCTTGATATCACGGAACTCGCTTGCTCAGAGAGTACAACCTTCCTAGGTGCTTGAGGTCTCGGCTTACGCTTGGGTGTACAGGCATCCTTTAAGAACTTGGCGTAAGCGGGGATGTGTTTGACGGCTTCTAGGAGCGGAATATTAATCTGTACTTGCTTAAAAATCTCCAACAGATCCTCAGTTTCCACAGCATTCTTCTTTTTCTTAATTGTCTCCAAGGCCTCAGGGTAGGGTGGCTGAATGTGGACTGGTTCCATGTCTGGGTCCTTGGTTGGTGCCTCTTCTGAGTCGGGTAATTCAACAGGTAAAGTCTCGGGGAGAGTCGGCCATTTGGGATCCTGGGTTTTGGTGCCGCTTCTCAAGGTCACAACATTTGCAGAGGCATTGGGGCCATGGGGTGATCCTTGAGAAGATGAGGATGAAGAAGCGCCAAACCCAGGAGGTGTTTGTGGGGCTGGCTGGACCATGTGAGCTTGCCCGGGGTTGCCTTGGAACCCTTGCGAATTGGGGCCTCTGTTAATTATGTTTTGCGGGTTCGGTTGTGGTTGGGAAGGTAGAGGTCCTTGCTGTTTACAGTCCAAGAGTTGCCTTAACTGTCCCTTTACCAAGGCCATTTCTTCCTGATGTTTCTGGTTCATGTCAGCCATCATCTTTATTAGGGTGTCCATTTGGTTTTGTGGGGGAGGGGCCGCCCTATTCTGGTTATATTGGGGTCTAGCTGGTGGTCCTTGCTGATAGGGAGGCAAGTGTGGCTGCTGGTTTGGCCTAGGCTGGTTTTGGAATTGTGGTGGTTTTTGGTTCGTCCAACCAAAGTTGGGGTGGTTACGCCAGCCAGTGTTGTAAGTGTTGGAGAAAGGGTCAGGTTTCGCATAACCTTGGATAGCTTACACATCTTCTAAGATAGCCGATGTTGATGAAGAGGGAAGGGAGTAATCAAGGGTCGAGGAAGCAAAGGTCCCTCCCTGGAACGTGGTTAGGGGTTGTTACAGGTTCAGTTGGGTAAAGGGTTGGACCAGGTCAACATTATGTGCTCCCTTTGCTAGGGAGAAAGTCTGCAAGGAGTTCCTGGTCTGGTTCAGTAACTCATCAATCTTTTTGTCCACCAATTCTACTCGATCCAACTTTTTGGCAATGATGTCCATGTCAACCATTCCAGAATTTGCTTGTACCTCATAAATCCCGCCACGAGGTTGACTGGACTTGTTAAACTGGTTCATGGAGGCATTGTTGAGTGAATTCTCGCTCATAGACTCAAAGAGCTCAAACATGCTCTCCTCATCTTTGTTTAGGAAGTTTCCCTTGCATGAGGCATCGAAGAAGTTCCGTAGGTTGCTGTCCAGACCGTGGTAAAAGATCTAGGCCAATTGCCACCTTGGGACTTCGTGGTGTGGGAATTTCCTCAAAAGTTCATTAAATATTTCCCACGCCTCATGAAATCGTTCCCCACCCTGGAGTGTGAAGGTAGTGATAGCTCTTCTGAGGGCATTGGTCTTTCCTATGGGGAAGAATTTCTTTAAAAATGCATGCCTCAATTCTTCCCAAGTGGTGATGGGTCTACCTAGGGTTCTAAGCCAATGAGAAGCCTTGTCTCTTAATGAGAAAGGGAACATCTTGATTAGAACAATGTCAAGGCTAATGTTCCTAGGTTTCACCATTCGTGCTATGCGGTCGAGATCCTCTAGGTGTTGAAAGGGGTCCTCATTTGAGCTTCCATGAAAGTGGCTCTGGATCAAACTTAAGACGTTTGGTTTCAACTCAAAATCATCTCCCCCCTCGGGGATCCTAAGGTGTGGCTCGACTCTAATAGCAAAGGGATTATAGAAATCGCGGAGGGGTCTTGGCTGGTCCTGAAATGGCAGTAAATCAAGTGGTGGTTGCCCTGGTATGTCATGGAAAGGTGGTGGTTGTTCTTATGGGTTCTGTAACCTTTGTATGGCTTGCATGATGGTGTGGATTTGTTGTTACTGAAGCCGATGGTTAGCATTGATTTGAGCTTGGATGATGGCCATAGCGTCTGGTGGGGGTTGATCTTCAGCCTCATCTACCCTAGGTTCAGCCATGTTTTCAACAGAATTACGTCGCCTACATTCCTGCCCCAAAACACACAATTCGGGATGTAGTGAGCGCCTCCCGTGCATACACTAGAGAAGAACAGGAGGGGATGCGGAGGGCGACAGATGCGAGAAATGTGTTTCAATCAAGCACGCAAGCCTAATCCTTATGGTGTATTCCTTAGGAGACCTAGAAATCTCACAAAGGGTGATTAAGTCCGTAAGCACTGGACTCCCCTCCCCAAGGCTAATCTGGCCAGGTTGATTACGAGGGGATTGCAGGGAAGGTTCTTCCTTTGGCTTGCGCCTCCAGTTCCATAGACCCCACAACCGCGGTCGTTTGACACTGCCCCGCAGCCTAGTCACCAGATTCTACCAAGGGAATGAAAGCCAAGTGCCTAGCAAACAAAACCTCACCTTTTGAGACTTAACTCAGTCCTGCCTAGGGCACGTCTACTCACTTTTAAAGGGTTAGGATAGTGCTTGTGCTTAGGGTGATGTGATGAGGCGTTGATTGGGGTGGTGCCTCTTAATTTTCCACTTTCAAAGTGTGTGCTTCTAGCAAGACATGGTTTTTAAGCAAGGATTTGTTAAGATGTGGTGTCTTTTAGTGTTTCATCCTTACTTTAGTACATTTTTAGGGTTGACGTGTCTTAATGTTTTCAAACAAGTTTCAGTGGGCACGTCAAGTTCTGCACACAACTTGGTGAAAGTAGTTTTCCTTTTCTTTTGTAGAGTCTCTAAAACCCTAGTGTACTCATCCTGATGATCATGCAGCTTCTATTAGATGAGTCAGTTTTAGGGTTGAGTGGTGCGACCCAGGTCAATTCACGGTGGCTTCGCAAACACCACTCAAGAAAAAGAAAAGAACACTCCAAGAATTTGTTCAGAATGTTAGAGTGTACATTTTTTTGTGGGGTGATGTGTTATGGATGTGGGTCAAGCAACCATACACCACGCCAATTTTTTCAGTTTTACAACTTTTTTTTAGCTTTTTCACGCAAGCAAACAATGAGAGACAGGTTACTCACTATCGGTCCTCGAGGCGCCTACTCCCTTGCTACCGTCGTGGAATGTGTCACTTCGCCGTCCATGCGCCGAATTCTTGCAACCATCAAGTAAAAAGGAAAATAGGGCATTAGACGATGTGAGAATGAATGTGGAATGGAGGTGATAAAACAAATCTGTTGCCTCCCCGGCAACGGCGCAAAAAACTGACATGTTCTTGTGCGTGTGTGTTAAGAGGTGTCGTTATAGTCGCACTTGATACGTCGATTTTAAAAGAAGTAAACGGAAGTGAGTCTGAGTGTCGGTCTCAGGGAGGCGTGGAAATCAGATTTTGTTTATCACTTGTTGTCACGAAAAAGGCGGAGTTTTGCTTGCGAAATAGACGGTTTTGAAAAGCGAGAGCGAGAGAAAGAGAGTTTAGGGTTAGAAAGCTCTTGGTTTTGATCATGCACTTTGAACAGGAATTAAAATGACGATTGAACTGAAAGTAGTTTCATTAAACATGCATTCATTGTTCATAGTTTACAACATTAAATACATGCTTCAACAAAAGTAAATGAAAGCTTAAAAGAGAGAGAGAGATAGAGAGAGAGTGGAGAGCGACGAGGCAGCCACGGCGGTGGAGGAGGCTCCGTCGGCAGCTCGTTGTCTCCGGCGTTTACAAAAGTGCCTAAAGCTAGCTAAGAGAGCAGTGGAGTGGTTGCAAGGGGGAGAGTATGCCTTGAATTGTGGAAGAAGAGGGTTTAAATAGAGTTAAGGGCTTCCTAAAAGAAGAATGGGCTTTAGCGACATCCAGAGCGTCGCTAAAACCGCTTCCACAAACGTCGGTGAAGCCCTCCTGCCGCCGGTCAGCTGCCCGCCCCGGCCTTCCTCTTCGCGCGATCCGTGGCCGCTGAACGAGAGCCATCCGATCGAAGATCGGACGGCTGAGAGCCTTCTGCGCCCGTGCTGAGATCGCACCTTGGGCGCGCATGTGCACGCACGTTTCCGCCCTGCGAGCGCGCGCGCGTGGGTGCTCGCGAGCTGTTGTCGCACCGCATGGCAAGATCCTGGCCGCCCACTGCTGATCAGGCAGCCGAATTTTTTCACGCCCTTTGCTCGCCTTCGATTTCTGCTCCGCGTGGCTCGAACGCACGTCGCAGTGATGAGGGCGTGCGCGCTAACCGTTGCGCCACGCCCGCGCTTTGTCGCGGTGACCGCGGGCGAGCAAGCGGATCTCGGTCGTTCGATCGAAGATCGACAACCGAGATTTATCCTTGTCCGGCTGAGGGTGTGCGAGCGGTGGGGGCGGGCTGACGTGGCGCTCTCTGGGCTGTTGATCTCCAGATCAACGGTCAGAATTTCTTGGGCCCATTGTGGGAGCTTCGGATGTCGAATTTGGCCGATCTTGAGTCCGTTGGACTCCGTTTGTCGTTCTGAATCCATCCGTGTGGTCCGATTGCTCATCTGAGGCCTGCTTTGACAAATGCTTTACACAAATGGCCATTAATATAGTTTATAAGCAATCTTGGTACTTGATGCATGCATTGCTCCTATTCTACTTATGTTGTGCCTTTTATTCTAAAGATGGGCCATATTCAACCTAATTACTACCCCCTTGTGTGGTGTTATCAACGTCCAAAAGCATGATCAGACGAATTATACTGAAAAATCAGATGTCCAGACCTCCGTTCTAGATGTCCAATCTAAGTCAAGAGGAAATCTAGGTTTTGTTTTGGGTATTCTACCGAAATTGGACATCTGACAAAGTGTCTGGATGTCCAATAACACTGCAGAAGTGGGTTTGAGGTGTCTGGGAGATGGCTAGGGGTCGTGGACATCCTATAACTTATCTAAACATCCAGATAAGGGTTGGACCTAGGGTTTTAGGGCTTCCTAGTGTGCTGTGACCTAATCTAAGGGTGGCTAAGGCTTAGGGAAGTCTCTAGGCTATCCTAGGGCTAGGATGGGCTTAAGCTCTTCACATTTTACTATTTTATTCCTACTTAATAGAATAGCAAACCTTGACTCCCTTACATCATTATTCCTACATCTAATCTAAGTCTTCTGCTCTAGTCCTGCTGCAACACTCATTATTCCTAATCCAGCTTAAGATCCTACTCCAGATCCAGCTTCTGATCAGCTTATTGCCTGCAATTGACATAATACACTTAATCATCACATTATAACATTATTTTATCCATAGCTAAGGTAAAGCAGTAAAGATGTAGATAATGCTTAGGCATGCATGAATTACCCTAACTTATGCTAAGTCCTAGCCTAATCTAGGTCAATTAAGACCTATGATTACTGTGCAATCATTGGGGCATTGATTTCATGGGTCCCTTTCCTGTGTCCTTCGGATATGAGTACATCCCTATGGCTGTGGACTATGTATCAAAATGGATAGAAGTCATACCCACGCGAACCAATGACCAGTCTGTGGTCATGGGTTTTGTTAAGGCTAATATCATTTCTCGGTACGGGTGTCCAAGGACAATCATAAGTGATGGACGACCTCACTTCAAGAATGTACACTTCACAAGACTACTCCAAAATTTGGGAGTTAACCACATGATAGCCACACCTTACCATCCCCAAAAGAGTGGACAAGTTGAAGTGTCTAATAGAGAAATTAAACGAATTTTAGAAAAAAACTGTCAGGCATGACCGTAAGGATTGGTTTAAAAAACTAAATGAAAGACTCCCTTGGGCATGTCTCCTTTCCTTCTTGTCTACGGAAAGACATGCCATCTTCCCATTAAAATCCAACATAAAGCCTATTGGGCTATTAAAAACATTAACTTCAATCTGGATAAAGTGGGAAAGGCACGTATGTTAGAGTTAAGTGAGCTTGAGGAGCTTCATAATGAAGGCTATGAAACTTCTCAAGCTTACAAGCAACTTACAAAGGTCTTCCATGATAAGCACGTCATTAGAAAGACTTTTGAGCCCAACCAGTGGGTCTGGCTTTTCAATTCCAGACTTAAATTATTTTCAGGAAAGCTCAAGTCCCTCTAGGATGGGACGTACGTTGTTATTAATACATTCCCTCATGGAGCTGTAGAAATTTAGAACCCTACTTCTAGTGCGAGCTTTAAGGTAAATGGCCAATGACTTAAAACTTATATTACTCTTTCAGATGGCCAGGTTTTGGATGCACTTCAGCATGAGTAGCCTTAGCTCCACCCATTCTCCTCCTCAGGTGATATTCTTCTATGTCTGCATTTTTCCAGTGAGGACATGTCAATCTTAGGCATGGAGGGGGTATAACCTAAGGATGTTTATAGTATTTATAAATATTTGCATACATTTAGGATAGTGATTTATAAAAAAATAAAAAAATATTTTATTTTCTTGAGCTCAATTGGCTAGTCCCTAGTAGAAAATTTATCAAGGAGGTGTCATTAAAAAGTTTCTTTTTAAATTATTTCTTAAGTTTAGAATCCAGTATAATTACATTCACTTGCACGTAGACTAGGTAATGGATCTTTGTAGAAAACCAATAAGCATTTTTAGTCTACTGAAACCATGGACAATTAATAGGGAGTCAGGAATACTATCTTCTCTTAGTTCCACCTCATATTTATGAAAAGAAAGTAGAGAGATTACTGGTGCACTAAGTCTAGTGCAAAAACTCTTAAGTTTTGGATAATTAGATAAGGATACCTCAGAGTTAGGCATAGTTTTCACTTTCTATTCCTGTGTGCGTACATTGTGTGAATTCCTGAGACTCACCAAATAAGGCAGATACACAAAGATTGAGTCTTAATAAAACTATGACTATGGTGGATGGTTACGACTATCCTTCATAGAGTCCTCGATTGAAGGAGGGTAGTAATGTCAAAGGTCAGAAATACGCTTGTCCTATTCATTCCTTCCTGGTGCCAAGAATAGGCACTTCCACCAAATAAGCCACACAATATCCTCTTGACCATCATCATCCCTAATAATGCCTCATAAATAAAAGTCTGCATTGTGTTATGTTGATTTATGAAAAAAGAAAAGAAAAGAAAAGAAAAAAAGGGAGAAAAAGAAAAAGAAAATAGTTCAAGTTTATAGTTTTATCTTCATATCATTTTTTTATTATATGTCGATGTTTTTGAGGCAACAATAAAAACACCCATTGCGATCCAACAAATATGACTGACCGGGTCGATCTTTCGCTTTTAAGTCGTTTGTAGTTTAATGTGGTGGAAAAATCGACTAATCAATTTTTAATAAGAAATAACCACTCGCAGAGGAGCGGGTCGTTTCCACAGGGAGGCAATAACGTATTAAAATTCGCGCCACTTAAAAATGTTTGTTCGGAGTCAATTTGGACAAGAACCAAGCCAAGATTGCCTTTAGATTAAGGTTTAAGCAAGAAATAATGCTGAAATGGCAATTATGATAAACTACAGGATATTTTCCGCAATGCAGAGTGAATAGAATATGAATAAAATCTGGCAATGGCAGAAAATGTAAATTTTAATCAATGCTTTACTGTAGCAAAACAGGGGAATTTTTCCCCGTTGTCTTGCGCGACGAGGAGCCGATGGCTGGGCGCGGGAAGCTCGGCGGAGGTCCCTTGGATCAAGGGCTTCGAATCGGTGGTGACGGCGAGTCGCGCGGCGGCCGGAGGTGGCCGGACGAGCTCCGGCGGAGGTGCTGCAGGCGGTTGTGCGTGGGCGCGCGGAGGGTCTGCGGAGGGCGCTGGCGCGCGGAGGCGTGGCTGCTGTGGTCTGCAGGCGCGGGGAAGAGGGCGTGTGTAGTGAGGCGTGCGCGGGACTGCTGGCGAGAGGGCGTAGGGGGGTGGTTCTGCAGGTGCTGTTGCAGATGGTGGGGCGCGCAGTGCAGTCGGTGCGGGAAGGTGCTGCGGGTGGACTTCAGATGGGTGCGCCGGTGGTTGCGCGTGGAGATGGCGAAGGCTGCAGGCGCAGGGAAGGTGGCGTGAGCGGGCGTGAGGGCTGGAGGTTGTGCACGCCTTGCATGCGGTTGGAGATGAGCGGGCTGCTGCGGCGTGGGTGGTGGAAGTGAAGTGAGAGGACGGAGATTGCTGCTGGAGTGGGGGTGGACTTCAGACGTCCGGGAAATTTCCCGGACGTCTTAAGTGACTGAAAGGGTGATTGCACAGTGGCTCGGCGGTGGTGGTCGGTGACGACGGCGAGGGAGATGCACGCTGATGTGCTCACGGTAATGCGGGCGAGCTCCGGATGGCGGTGTGGCCTGTCACACCACACGCCCACGGTGGTGGAGACTCGCCGCCACGGTAGAGGCCGGCAGTGTGGATGGAAGAGAGAGGATCTCTCTGCACAGTGGTGAGTCGGTGGCGGAGGCCTGCTTTGCTCGGCTGCCTCCGTGCTCCTTTTGTAGTGGCATGAACAATTTTGAAATCAGCTGCCGACCAGATCCACCGTATACGCTCCCCCTTGAATGGCTTTCACTGCATCACGCGGGCGTTGGAGCGGCAGCCAGCCATTCCGAAAGAAGACGAATAAAGAAAATATTATTAAAATATTAGGGTTATTTATGTATAGACCCTCAACTTCTATGTTAATAAAAACAATATACCTAATTGGTTATCTAATTAGATGAATGCTATTCTAAGCTAATTCTAAATGCACTTAAGATATGAATGCAATGCATGGATTATGTAATTAGATTAAAACTATGAATTAATCTATTTACATCCTAATTTATACTAAATAAATGTTAGAATTAACCTAATGTGTAGGCACTTAAATACTTAAATAGCCCACAACTATGGGCTAATCAAATACCCCCATGCCTAGTTTTTGCTAGTCCCTAGCAAAATTAAGCGAAACCTAGCACTCTAAGTAGACTAGTCAACTCACTTAGTCTTCCTTCAGAAGCATATTAAGTTCAGGTTCTAAACCCAAGGTCCCTAAGTAGTTGCTAAGTTACAGACTAGGTCGGCTAAAGATGAGTTGTAAGCACAAGTTTCCCTGATTTCTGACTCTACCCTAAAGTTTATTGATCCCTGAGATTAAAGCATCCGTGCTTTTGCATTGGTCCGAGTTATTTGAGTTAAAGGAATTTTTTTTTTTTTTTTTAATAAATATACTTTTTTTTTTTTTTTTTTTTGATTCTTCTAATTCTAACCTCAGATCAGCTATCAACACGGTCTGTGTCGGATTCATTGTCCCCATTACCATACCTCGAAGGGTGCCTGGCTTTCGATGCTTCGAGATAGCACCGCCCATAACGACCCCAAGAACTCCTGGCAATCGACACTTCGAGATAGTATCGCCCATGGATTTCTTAAGCGAATTCAGGCCTATGGCAATCGGCACTTCGAGATAGGGCCGCCCATGGTACCTGAACCGCGCAATGCGCTTACATGCCCCCAGTAGGATGGATATCCTAAGAGACAAGCGCCAAGGAGGTAATATGTTACCATCGCATCCTCAAGGTGAGTATATACTCGACCTCTCCTGCGGCGGGAACTCTTCCAATCAAAATATGTTTTCAAGCCTTTCTTAAGTCAAAACTAAGAGAACCAAATCTCTTTTCAGAAATTAAGTTAATTACCAGACCAAGTGTGAACAATTTGGATGCTTGGGTTACAAGGACCCGTAAACCAAAAAGGTAGAATAAGACTCCAGGTACTACCCCACCTTTTAACTCAAACCCTAGCTTCCCTTCCTCAACCTCTTGAAAAATAGTCCGCAACTTAACTCCTACTTAAGTTTTTAAGTCCACAAAGGACCCTAAAGGTCTAAAGCTAGTAGCTTATTTAGCTTCTAAAGTTTGACCCTAGAATTAATTTAGTCTACGCTAGAGTTCTGATTTGCTTAAGAATGCAGGACTTAGCCAGTTAAGCTCAAAATTTTTTTTTTTTTTTTTTTTTATATGTACAAATGTATGCAATTATGCTATGTATATCCCCAAGTACACCCCCCCATGCCTAAAATCTGCAATGTCCTCATTGCATAGAAGGATATTACCTGGGTCAAAGCTGGGCTGAATAGCCGAAGAACCTGCAAATCAGGTTCAAGAATTGCAGAAATAGGCCCTAAAAATGAGGAAAGCAAAGTTGGCCTAGAAAATAGGTAACCTAGGATGTTGGCGAGCTGATGATGAATCCCGATAGCAAATGCTCGCCCAACTAAAATGGGAATGAAATCTTCCCAGGTCACCAGAAGAGGTTCTAAAGGATAAACAGTTAAAATAACCTCCAAAGGGGTAGGGGTAGGATGACAAGGATCCTCCAAAAAGAATGGGGAAGGAATGGTATAGAGATAAACCCCCAGGGTAATGGACTGACTAAAGAAATCATCAATCCGTACCCGATACTCCATTACAGAAAATATTGGTCTGTTAAGCCCCCTGGTCAGAACAAAACTGAGCAATTCTCTAAGGCAAGGATCGTCTAGGGTGTCCAAGTTACGAGGTTGTGGGATGGCCATAAGATCTAGGTTGGGTTTAATCAGCTTGGTGTCCATCCCAAACACTCTTTCTAAATCCTCAATTTCATCCCTAACATTCCTTGCACCATCACGTGGATCTTCCTGCTCTTCATTAGGAGTCACAATTTCGCTTTCAGATATAAGAGAATCAGAGGGTGACTTCGAAGTGAATGAAGGCAGGTTAGAAGCAACAGATCTAGGGATTATCCTATTAATGTCATCCCCGGGTTTTTGTTCTTTACTCACATCTTCCCTGGAGTCTATATGTGAATCCACATAAATCTTAGAAATTGCTTCCAAATTTTCCATCATTTTATCATGAGGAGAAATATCATCAATGGGTGTGCCAAGGAAACCTAATTTGGTCAAATTTGTGACATCCTCAGGGGCTAACTCTTCAAATAAGACATAATCACCCTTAGTGTCACTCCAAATCTTGAATGTAGGTTCCTCATATAATTCGTCTTCCTCCTCATCACACAATTCATCATGTACCCAAGGTCTAGAATCATTTAATATCTCAGCAGATCCCCTAGGGTGCTCTATCTGAGGTAAATTATTTACATTGGTTACATCAGACTCCTCAGATAGGTCAATTTCTTTAGGGTTAGGTTCCCTAAGGGTGGGTTTGAGTTCCATATCATGATCAGAAGGGAGGGTAGGATTAACAACTTGACTTTGACCCACTTCATCAAATGTCACGAAAATACTATCATCTGGGTCGAGGTCTTCCAATGGCACCATCATTCCCTTCTTTTGACTCCAATATAATTCAGGTGGATACTCAACCTTATCATCATCTTCCTCGGGTTGCCACCTTTCTTCATCCAATGCATAGCTACTTTCATGTGTATTTTCCTCCCACCTAAAGTGTAGATCTCTCAAGGAAGTGTCATCTAATGGGGAGGTTTCAAAATCGATCCTCGAAAAGTAGCTATTCTCCCTAGAATTTCCCTTCAACTTAAAGGGTAGCTTTCCCACGGGAGATGCATCTATTGTAGAGGGGTGTACGTCATCATCAATGGGGCAGATTGGGTGGCTAATTTCATCTCTTTCTTGTTGGCCTGCTCTCAAAGATTCTCCTAACAATTCACTCATTTCATTTTGCATTTTCTGTATTTCCATCTTCAAAGAGGAGAGGTCATTTTTATCATAAGAGAAGTCAGGCTCAGGCTTATAGTACCCAGGAGTGTTTGTCCAACCATTATAAGTTTTCAGGGAGGGTGGGTTGGGTATTTCTTTGGTATGTGGGATATTGGGCAAAGCAAATCCCGCTCCTGAGTTCTGCTCACTAATTTGGGGCTTAACTAGGCCAATACTCCTATAATAGGAGTAAAACGGATCCCAATGATTGTCATTATGTCCATCAAGGAATGGACCATCTTGGCGTCTGGGATCGAAGGATGCAAAGTGGGGGTGAGGGTGTGGGCAAGATGTGAAAGGATGAAAATCAATGTGGTCCATTCTAACTCACACTTCAATCAGAATTCCCCAAGAAAGACACAATTCAAAAAGGACCTTTTAGGTCTTTCCCAATTTAGGCTTTTGATTTTAAGTTAGATTGCAGGTGACAATACAATTTGTTCAATCAATTTACGCGCCTATTGTCGACCTACGGCTCGCCTAAAAAGACCTAGTTGGAGCTTAGGTGTTCTTCCCTAAATCTCAAATGGTCAAGTAAATCCAAAGACGGAAGATCGAGGGATGCAAGTAGGCCTAAGCCTTCCTTTGAAGCTGTGCTTTTGCGGTGCTCCTCAACTACCCCCAAAAATCCGTGACAGGGTATCCCCCTCTTTGGATTTACAAAACCTTTGATCTCAAGTTCCGAACACTTCAAAATCCAACGAAAGGAGGGCTCTTGTCCTAGTATTTCCAAACCTAAGGAGTGTCTAGAAGCGTGTCGTGGTGCAAGTGAAATAAGTGTGCATACACCGTAAAAGATTTTAAACTTTGAATCGCACGCCAAGTTTGAAAATGAAATCCTTGGTTTTTAAAATGTCCTTCCTTTAATTAGTCCTTTTTCTAAAGAGAATATGTGACCACTTGTTAGATTTATTCAGTACAGATTAGGTGGTCTTTGCATTAAATCCCAAATGCGATGCGTGATCAAAAATAGGATGCAAAGTAAGAGAATGCGTACCTTGCCTCCAGCGATCTTCGATGCAAAAATGCACGCAATGCAGAAAAGCAAATCTAGAGGCTGCTCATACAGACCTAAATGGTTCGTCCTAGGGCAGGCAGCTTCTAGCAGGCAGCTCATTTTTTTTTCTTTTTCTATTTTTTTAGAGCTACTTATGCACAAGCAAATAAAAGAAATAATAATAAAAAAAAATAAACCTAAATCTAAAGAAAAGGGAACAGGCTCCCAAAAATTACCCAACACGGGTCCAAAACAAAATCAGGGAACAAACCCTCAAAATATGCCCCAGAACAAGGGTTTCAAACTAACTGTAATGAAAAATTAAGTCTTCAGTCTTAATTCTATTCTAATTAAATTAGAGATTAAATACAATGGTGTCCGTCGCGTCCTCGTCCTTCTCCTCCTTTCAAAATTGCTTGTCCACTTCTCGTCTGGCGACGTCAAGGGTCGCCTCTCACAGTGGCTGATTCTTGCACAAAATTTCTTGCACAGAAAAGAAAATAATGAATGGTCAAATCTCTGTGCAATTGACAAATAATCAAAATAAAATTAGGCGAAATTATTGCGTCTGTTGCCTCCCCGGCAACGGCGCCATTTGACCGGGTCGATCTTTCGCTTTTAAGTCGTTTGTAGTTTAATGTGGTGGAAAAATCGACTAATCAATTTTTAATAAGAAATAACCACTCGCAGAGGAGCGGGTCGTTTCCACAGGGAGGCAATAATGTATTAAAATTCGCGCCACTTAAAAATGTTTGTTCGGAGTCAATTTGGACAAGAACCAAGCCAAGATTGCCTTTAGATTAAGGTTTAAGCAAGAAATAATGCTGAAATGGCAATTATGATAAACTACAGGATATTTTCCGCAATGCAGAGTAAATAAAATATGAATAAAATCTGGCAATGGCAGAAAATGTAAATTTTAATCAATGCTTTACTGTAGCAAAACAGGGGAATTTTTCCCCGTTGTCTTGCGCGACGAGGAGCCGATGGCTGGGCGCGGGAAGCTCGGCGGAGGTCCCTTGGATCAAGGGCTTCGAATCGGTGGTGACGGCGAGTCGCGCGGTGGCCGGAGGTGGCCGGACGAGCTCCGGCGGAGGTGCTGCAGGCGGTTGTGCGTGGGCGCGCGGAGGGTCTGCGGAGGGCGCTGGCGCGCGGAGGCGTGGCTGCTGTGGTCTGCAGGCGCGGGGAAGAGGGCGTGTGTAGTGAGGCGTGCGCGGGACTGCTGGCGAGAGGGCGTAGGGGGGTGGTTCTGCAGGTGCTGTTGCAGATGGTGGGGCGCGCAGTGCAGTCGGTGCGGGAAGGTGCTGCGGGTGGACTTCAGATGGGTGCGCCGGTGGTTGCGCGTGGAGATGGCGAAGGTTGCAGGCGCAGGGAAGGTGGAGTGAGCGGGCGTGAGGGCTGGAGGTTGTGCACGCCTTGCATGCGGTTGGAGATGAGCGGGCTGCTGCGACGTGGGTGGTGGAAGTGAAGTGAGAGGACGGAGATTGCTGCTGGAGTGGGGGTGGACTTCAGACGTCCGGGAAATTTCCCGGACGTCTTAAGTGACTGAAAGGGTGATTGCACAGTGGCTCGGCGGTGGTGGTCGGTGACGACGGCGAGGGAGATGCACGCTGATGTGCTCACGGTAATGCGGGCGAGCTCCGGATGGCGGTGTGGCCTGTCACACCACACGCCCACGGTGGTGGAGACTCGCCGCCACGGTAGAGGCCGACAGTGTGGATGGAAGAGAGAGGATCTCTCTGCACAGTGGTGAGTCGGTGGCGGAGGCCTGCTTTGCTCGGCTGCCTCCGTGCTCCTTTTGTAGTGGCATGAACAATTTTGAAATCAGCTGCCGACCAGATCCACCGTATACGCTCCCCCTTGAATGGCTTTCACTGCATCACGCGGGCGTTGGAGCGGCAGCCAGCCATTCCGAAAGAAGACGAATAAAGAAAATATTATTAAAATATTAGGGTTATTTATGTATAGACCCTCAACTTCTATGTTAATAAAAACAATATACCTAATTAGTTATCTAATTAGATGAATGCTATTCTAAGCTAATTCTAAATGCACTTAAGATATGAATGCAATGTATGGATTATGTAATTAGATTAAAACTATGAATTAATCTATTTACATCCTAATTTATACTAAATAAATGTTAGAATTAACCTAATGTGTAGGCACTTAAATACTTAAATAGCCCACAACTATGGGCTAATCAATGACCATTACCTACCTTTCAGTATTTCTGACCGTCCGAATACTGGTTGAGGTCCTCTTAGTTGTAGGGTTATGAGGACTTTAATTGAAGTGTGAATGCCATGTGAGGCCACCAAACAGTGAGTATATTTACAAAATCTGGTGAGATTGGTGAATCTCAGAAAGAAAAAAAGGAAAAGAGTGAGCACAAAGGAACATCAAGAGAGCACAGTTGTTTGGCCTCTCTCTAAGTTGACTTGTTTGATAGTCTAGAGATTTAGAGTCTGTAGTACTAGATTTCGTGTAGCACCAGAATAGTATGTGCCACCAAATACAAATCCATTTAACTCGATATCTCTTACCTAAGCCAAAAAGCCAGGGTCAAATTACAGATTATCTTATACTTTATCCCAGAGGGAAGTAGTTGCCTATCCCGATAGAAATACCTACCAAGGGATAAGTACGAACTGCAAATGTAAGTTGATTATTTTCACTTAAATCCGTTACCTAGGCCATTATTATTATCACTTCACATTTGTCTGGGTCTCTAAATTTGTGGAATAAAAAAAGAAGAATTCCCTTGAATACTTCCATTATTTTCACTTTTGCTCGGGACTAGCAAAACTTAGGCATGGGGGCATTTGATAAGTCCAATTTATTGGACATTTATTTGTCTTAAGTACATATGAAATACATTTCCTTATAGTTTAATGACCTAAGCTAAGAAGTAATTAATCTTAGCTTATGAATATTTTGTATCCGCTTTGCATTCTAATACATACATTTATACTTCTTATTTGATATGTGCATGCAAAAAATAAAAGTATAATAGGTGCTTGGACATAATTAGTATTTGAAGAAGGATATGCCCATAATTGTCCACCTCCCACCGCCGCTCCCTCCGCCAGCATTCAAATCCCGCAGTTGCACATGCGAAGGGCGAGGCGGGCGTTGTGGATCTGGAACTTTATCTCTTTGGGGGTTTGAGGCATGAGGCTCTCTTCCTCTCCATCGTGAAGGAGGCATTCACTGATAAGTCTACTTTAGTGGACTAATTTAATGCCTAAATGCATTGTTATTTGGATGAGAGATTAATTTAAAACTTTCATGTTAGTGATAAAATCATGTGAACCTTAGATTTATCATTTTATGTATCAATTACATTAATCCTTAAATAAAAGGGGTTCATTACTTATGTGGTTGCAAGGTCATTTAGGAAAGGACATTTCTTTAGTAAGTTTCACAGCAAATGGCAACTAAATATGTATTGATTTCCTAGAGATAATAAAAGGGAAGAAAGAAAAGCAAATAAAATACCTTCAAATTCTTCCCTCTCATTTCCTTATCTCTCTCTCTCCGTCAAATGGCAATATTAAATCACAATTGTTTTCCTTCCTTCTCTGACTCTCTCTCTCATTCTGGCTTTTTTCTCCGTATTTAACGGGGAAGGCAGGACAAGGAATCCAACCCCCCTCCATGGGGAAGAAGCTCCCTTTCTCCACCTCTCCTCCCTGCAGGCAACTCCCTCTATCGCATGCCCACAACTCCGCCACTGCGAGCCTCCATCGACACCATGCTTCCTCTCGATGAGCATGGTGACATGCGCTCCTCAACACCACGTCTTCCTCACTGCAACCATGTGCCTCCTCCTTTGTGAGCACTAGATCCATCGCGAGCCATCCAACCGTGACTCCTCACGACAACACTCACTGTCAGCTACGAGCCGTCTATGACATCATCTTTCTTCCCCCCACGAACCGCGTTCGCCCTCTCCACACCACCACCGGCCTGCAGCAAACTGCCACCTCGATCGCTGGCCTCATTTCTTTCCCACACCAACAGCCCCATGCGACATCTTCCTCCTGCCACCGCGAGTTCAGCACCACTACAATAGCCACCCGTGCCGATTGAAGTCACCGCCAACCACCAACACACATGTAAGAGGCCTCCTCTGCTCGCCTCCGCCCTTTCCTCTGTACGCCAACACCTCCACATGCCCACAGGTGCCACCCCTACAACACACGCCCCTGGCGCCCTATAGCACACGCCTCCAGGGCCACCACCGACGCATGCACGCCTCCTTCCCAGAAGACCATGCGCCTCCTCTCTGACCGCATGGGCCTTCAAGCCTCCATCGCCTGCATCAGTAGCTGCATGCACTCACCGAGCATAGCAGAACCACGTGCGCCATAAACACCCACGCGTGTGCGCTTGTGCGCAAGCCTCCCGTGTAGCAACCCTCACCTTATCCTCCTCTCCACGTGCATCCTCGTGGCTACAGCACTCCTTCGTCCTCTTCATTGCTAACAAGGAAGAAGAACCCATCACTGGTAGGTTCAACGTCCACGTAGCTGACTCCACACCCCTCTGTTTGACGTGCCATTGATACCAACGCACTTGCCTCGACTCCACGCACCTTGCCACGCCATCAGAATCTCTAACGGCAGCCTACAGGCACCCGCGGAAGAAGCCACCGTCGACGACCAACCACCCACCATCTGGCAGCCTCCGGCTGTCTCCGTCAACACCTTAACAACGATCGCGAAGCTCTCTGCATGCTCAATCTTCTATGAGCTTCCTACGACCTGCCATCCTCTCTTCACGCGAGCTCAAGGGGATGAAATCCTCAGTTTTACATTTAATTAAAAGTTACATCAAATGCCATTGCAGAACACTATTCAAATATTTTTTTGGATTAAATTATTATGGTGAAATTATGACGTTATACTTATTCCTTTTCATATTTAATTCGCTCCTGATATGCACATCAATTCTCATTGAAATTAGGTTCAAATTTGCATGCAACTAGAAATTACATACTCTACCATTACACATGCATCATTTACATATTTTTGAGAGCTTCATTTATGATGTGAAATTTATGTAAATAATCCTCAACTTCTCATTAAATTGAAAGTTGCATTCTGAGCTACATATTTGTTGAATTGATTTCATGAATGTCTCTGTGAACATGATGGGTCCATAGTTGTGAATCTATTGGTCTGTCCTCCTTGTGGATACGATTGAAATTGTGGTATAATTTCAGTATATTTTTAGTAACTTTGATCAAGGGTTTTCCACCATATTATTTACTACGATGCAGTATTTTTCTAATAGCATATTTGAAAAGCGAGAAAACCTCTCGATCAAATGGCGCCGTTGTCGGGGAGGCAACAGACGCAACAGTTTCACCTGATTTTTGTTTCTGATGATTCTGAGTTGCATAGTGATCTGGCCAATTGTTATTTTTTTTCTGTGCGAGTAATTTGACGAAGCGAAAGGCGCAACTGGTAAATAATGTCGACCTTGAGCAACATCCACATGCAGGGAAGATGCTGGAGACCTGGATCCTGCTTTCATAGGGGATTCTCCTTTGTCACAAGTTTTATTCCTATTTTCTTGCCCATGTAGTAATTGGAACTAATTTTTGGGGGTCTGTCCCCACATTCTTGAGAGACTAGGGGCTATATTTTTGCTACTCATGTGATTCATTTTTCTACTTGCTTGCCTCTAAAACAAACAAAAGAAAATATCGAGTTGCCTGTTTAGGAGTTGCATGCCCTTAGGTGCGTGCATTTAGGGGTGATTGAGCAGCACATTAGATTTCATTGTTGCATTGCGAGAATATTGGCACAAAGATTACTGGAGACAGGTACACCTTTCTAACTTTTGCATCCAATTCCTGTCCATGCATTTGCATTTGGATTAAAATTCAAGACCTCCAAAATTGACTGAATTAAATTAATTCAATGGTCGCCTAATTGAAATTGGGACTGATAATCAGATTTGATCTTAAAACCAAGTCATACTTGATCTGATTCAAAGGGACTTGTCTGCATTTTCAAAATAAAAAATGATTTGTGGTGTGATGCACACTTTTGGCACTGAGCACGCACATTTGTCACCGCACTCTGGCTCGATCCCTTAAGGATATAAGCATCGATCTCTTTATCGATGCAGACCCTCCTATCTTGTTTTGTGGTGGCAGTACTATCTTTTGACAAAGTGTTTTGATACTTCACGAAGGGGGACAACCCTTAAAGAACAAAAGGGTAGTTAAGAGGCACCGCTTACACATTACCTCAAAGGAAGGGTTTTCCCTACTTGCATCTCTTTGTTCGTCCTTAGAGTAACTTCTCACTTGATCACCTAAGAGTATCATCTAAGCAAAATATAGGTCCTAGGGCACTCAAAGGTCAACTTAAGGCACGTAATTGATTGTGAAGCTTCTTTTGCCACCAAAAGAGAACGTAAACAACTTTTGTCTTCTTTAAAGAGCTTGTCAAGGATCTCAAGTCACATCTCCCTCTTATACCACTAAAGTGGGAACGGACGGGTGCAAACTTGACTTCATTTGACAAACTTTAAAGAGTCGATTGGAGGTTAAATCTACTCTAAGAAAGAAAAGAGAAGTCCCATTGCCTTGTGCTTAATTGGGGTGTGTTTACCAAGTCATGTTTTCAAACGGATTACAATAACTACTTCACTTCTTCTTACCCCAGAATACCCAATCTCAATCCCATGACCTGTAGCTATCCTTCAACTGATGAGCATTGGGATCCTTTCTACTCCTACTATAGGAGCATTGGTCTGATTATTCCCCAATCCTGTGATCATGAGTAGAACCTAGGAGAGGGATACACCATCCCTAACCCATCCATGAATATGCCCAACCCACCCACCCATGAAGATTCTTACACTCCCAGTTGGATAGAAACTCCTACGGATTATCACCCTGAGCTTGACTATCCTCTCCAATCTGATGGTAGCCTCTCCTCTTTTATGATAGAAATGCAAAAACAACATGAAGAAATGATGGATTCTATGGGCAAGATTTTGAGGAATAGTCAAAGATTAATTGAAGAGATTAACCAGCTTAATGATCCTCCTATAGTCAATTCTGATCCCTACCCTTATATCCCCGATTACCAAGATAATTTCAAGGAAAACAATGACAACAGGGATCCTATTTTGAGGAGTAGCTATCACTTAGATGTCCCTCATGAGATATGCCCACTAGAAGGCAATCTTGGTGACTATCCACCTAATCTAAATTGGAAGGAGAAATTGTTCCCATTAGATGAACTCGATCTGAATGATAGTATCTTCGTTACATTTGATGAAATGGGTCATAGTCAAATAGTCAACCCAGCTCCCAATCTAAATCTTGAGGTGGAATCTATACCCCATTCTAGGAATCCTAAGCATATACCATACATTTCTGAGAATCTTGTACCTCAATTAGACCTCCCTGAGGATTGTGAGTTCGAAGTTAACAAATTCCAGGAGCCTTCGATTCCGAACAACACCACATTGAAAGAAAGTGAACTAACACCTGTCATTGAATATTCTGAGGATTCACAAGTCCCCAACCCGAGTGACCATGGGAAAATTGAGGCAAAATTGGAAGAATTAAATCACTATTGGTCTTAGAGACATGAAGATTTGATTTTGGAGGATGCACTTGATTTTGGTGTGAAAATTTTTCCTGCATCTCAGAGTCAAGAGGGAGAAAATGTAGAAAAGGATGATGATGACTTTGAAAGGACAGGACTTAGAGTATGGAGTGAACCTAGGGGAGAATATGTGTTTTTCGAGGACTTACTCCCTAATGATCTAACTGAATTAGCCAAATCCGGATTCCAACATATCGTTAACTATCAAGATCATCCTTTCGAACAGTTGAAAGAAATGGAAGCAATTACTACTCTTGAGGAAAGAATGTATACACCCCATAGCAGGATCTTAACATTGAACAAGAACCTAGGGATGTCATTACTGAGGACACTCATAGTCTTATTGCTTCCAACCCACTTCTACATGATGATGAAATGAGCGACACCCTTCAGCGGTTCAATTTGGATGATGAACATTTGGGCCCATTCCAGGACACTCACACCAATGATATGCAGCATGAAAGGCAATCAGTAACTAAGGATCAAATTCAAGAGCTGGAATGGATATCGAGGATGAATGCCAAACTGCTCACACCCTCTTTAACCCTCTTCCCTACCCAGCACCTGAGAGACTTCAGCTCATATAGAGACAGCTTCCTGAAATCTCCGCTCACACTTTTGATTAACGGGGGAATATCTAGACCAATACACCCTGTGGTAGAATGGCGAGTGTGGATCGATGCTCTTTCATGTCAACCCATCATTCTTAGGGTATGCTTCTTCACACCCTCTGTTTCCCACACAAATCTGCTTGGGGAGCCTTTGCCTCCTCGGCGTGCACTCCTGGAGGTCACTACTCATGTGTATTACGTAAAACCTCCCACAATAACTCAGGAGTACCCACTTTTCACCTGCTTCTAGCGAGTATTTGGCCTCACTATCCATCACCAACTTTCCAACATCTTGGGTTACTTACTTGCTAGGCCAGGTTTGTTACGAATCTTCTTTGGGTCTCCTTCTATTTCCCTTCTAGAGCCCGATTTATGAGGTATCCCAACTCCACCTCAGGTAATATCTGTCCTTGCTTTTGCTTTTCAATGAGGACATTGTCAGATTTAGGCATGGAGGGGTATAGCCAAAGGTTATTCATAGCATTTCTATATATTTTGCATGCAATTTGGGCATCCATCTTGTATAAGAAAAGGGGGGAAATAGAGAGAGGAAGAGAGAAAAAGAAGGTGACGAAATCTTTGTGAGCTAAATTTATATTAAGGAGAGACACTGGAAGAAAATGTGCAGAATTGTGCTGGTCCCAGTAGCTGATTATTGATAAACGCCAGTTTATCATCATTCTTATGCATTAAAACAAACCTAGCTCTTAGGATTTTACTCCGTAAATGGGTTTTTGGGCTGCATTTAGGCATTAACTAGGTTAGGCATGCATTGCATTTTCTTTTGCTGTTTTAATGTGTTTTTGTGAGTGCTAGGGATGAACAAATATACAGATCCCTAAAACCCTAGCACTCAAGAGGGCAAATGGTGAAGGAGGAGCTTAGACTAACTGGAACTCAGCTTGATCCAGCTCACCACAGCTGGGACCTAGCTCACTTGGACTAGGGTTAGCTCATCCCAGCTCCATTCAACTAATCTTAGCTAAATGGCAGCCCAATTGAGCTCATCTTAGCTCACCCTAGCTCAGGTCAGCTCAGATCCAGCTCAACTTAGTTGAGTCTAGCTAATCTCAGCTCCCACTAGTCCACAAGGAGCTCTAGCTAGCTCAGCTGAGTTGACTGGAGTTCACCCAAGCTCAGGTCCAGCTACATCCAGCTCCATTCAACTCTAGGAAGCTGAAGATAACTACATTCTAGCTTAGGAAGCTCAAGTCCAACTCCCGGGGACTCAGCTTAGCTCAACTTAGTTGAGCTAAGCTACCTTAGCTACCTCAACAAGCTTGATCCTCCCCGGGATCACCAGACCCAGGTCACCTCAGCTCATTATGGTAGAAGCCAACTAACTTTAGCTTGGTTTAGCAGCTAGCAAAGAACTAGCGAGCTAAGCCAACTAGAATAGCTCCATGCCAGCCTCTTCAGCAGCTGCGAGCTCCAGTTCTAGCTCCAGACTTCTCCTGCTTAGCTCCTCTCTTCAAACCCTAGCTCCAATACCTCCTCCTCTACTCCATAGCTAGCTAAGCTATCTTAGCTTAGATTGCAACCAGCTCCTTCACCATCCACTGCCTTCAACTCAACCCTAGCTAGCTCCACCAACTTAAGCCCTACCTAAGCTAGCTATCCTACTCCAAGTTGGCACCACCACTTAGCCACCTCTTCACCCACTCATCACCACCAAAAGGCACCAATTTTGTTCCAAAACCTAACCCTAACTACCCCCCATTTTGCTGCCAATATCCACCCCGACATCCACTATACACTTAACCCTACAACCCATCCTAGCCACCCACCTACCCCTCCTTCTAGAACCCTACTTGGCGCCACCTAAGTCACCCTTCTAGAAGCCATTTTGGTGCCAACTTGAAGGGGTGCCACCACCCATAACCACCCCCTAGGTGTCCCTCGGGTTGGCGCCAATTGCCCTTAGCCATAGGATCCCTAACCACCTCCATCTTCCCATCTTAGCCCTCCATTTCAAGAGTCACCTTAGCCCCCTTCGTACTCTATATAAACCCACCACCTACCACCATTTTAGAGCATCCTCTATTAGTGTTTACTTACACCTACATCCACCTATACCTACGGCAAAGAAGAAGGAGTAGAGAAGAAGATTAAAGGGGCACATCACCAGCCCCTTTGGTGTCTTCTTCCCCCCACTCTCTTCAACTTGGGCCACGCCAAGGAAGAGGAGCTCTCCACTTCAAGGAGGACGGCCAGGCAAAGGAGAAGAACCTAGGGTGGACGTCCACCCTTGGAGGAGGAGAATTAAAAGTGGTAGCTACCACCTTGGAGGACACCATTTTCAAGGAAGGAGAAGGAGGAGCCCTTTTCAAGCCTATGAGCCACTAAGCTTGGAGCAAGGAGCTTCCCCTCTTCACCAACAATTCAAGAAGATTTGTGTTTTATTTTCCTTGTTGCAATTATCTAGTAGTAGAAGCATTCATCTACTAGGGTTTTTTGTGAAACACTCTCTCTTTTAATCAAAGTTGCCTTCTTTAATCTTTTTTGTTGCATAGTCTTGTAGAATTTTTATTTAACCTTTTTCACTCCCTCTCCCTAATTACTCTAAGCCTCCACATGCCTAGAGTGTGCTTAGGAAGAGGTTCTACTTGTCACTATAATAGTAGTGCAGTAGATTAGCATAGAGAATTTTCTTGCTATCAGCAAACCTACATTGTTCTTGTTATTTCAAAACCAAAAAAAAAAATCATATAAATAAAACACCAAAAAGAAAGTTGAGCTCCATCTTCAAAGCAAGGAATTTTAATTTTGCAAACATTTGGCCTCCTTGGAAGACCCTAGATACTCCCCTATCTAGGAATATAAATTTAAAAGCGAATCTGTTTTTGTGCATTGCAACGACTTAAAACCCTAAATTTAAAAATAGCACAAAAATGCGATCACTTTTTGGCGCCGTTACCGGGGAGGCACGCTTTGCATTAATCATTTTCCTATTTCTTGAACTAGATCTCATCCCCTTCTCTTTCTTTCCTCTTGTGTGTGCAGGAACTACAGCGGGAAAGTGGGAATTTGGATGCGAAAGCTCAAAGTTCCTTTTCTTCCTGCAGATTTTCAGGTTGGTTTCTTCTCTCTTGTCCCACCTAAACTAAAAGACTACCAAAATACACTAAACTTGGTTTTCAAGACCTTAAATAACTTAATTAAGTGGAGTGGTACTTTTTAAAACTCATTGATTGCTTCTTTGCATCATCAACACCACTCCATTTCAAGTACTGGTGTTCTATTTTTTGATTTTTTTTTGAAAAGTAAATTCCTAACATGACAGGCCTCCTAAAATCATAAAATTTCATAGTGATTCCAAATTAAGTTAGGAATATATGTTCCAAATTTCATATCAATTGGCTTTGTATTTAATTTTTAAAAATCCGTGGACTGTAGAGGGGTCACACCCTCTAATCTTCCTATTTTGCGACTATCCGTGAATTTTTAGAATTTTTATACTCATCCAATTTTTATGAAATTTAGCTTTCTGGAATTCTTGTGAAATTTTACATATCATATAAAATCATCAAAATTTTATGAGGTCAGTGATAATACTGAAAAGTCCAAAATACTCATAGGTATCATTTCTAGACTTTGACACCAGTATAAATAAAAATTCAAAATAATTATCAAACAAATTCCAAAAATCTTACAAAAATCTTTTCTGGAATCCTTGTTTGATTTTACATAAGGTAGTGGTGTTGGTTGCAATGTTTGGACCACTACCTATTCAGAAAGCCTAAAAACAACTCATTGGTAGTTAAATTTCTATCCTAGGACCAATTGGAGTAGGGTTTCTTTTTTCATTTTTAGAAACAAACAACAAAAGGAAACATATCTTCACCCATACAACTTGTTTTCCTCCTGTTTGTGGAATCTCAAACTTGTTTGAAAACTTAAAAAGAAAACCCTAAAAATGCACTAACTTAAATCCAATCCTAAAAGATAGAAATCAATAATTGTTTAACAACTTGCTTTTCATTGGAGCCACTCTCCAATTCCTACACACACACAAAAAAAAATTGAAATAACAGGGCAACAACCCAATTAACCCCCTCCACATTTCATGTGCACTATAGTATCCTAGACCTAACTAAAATTCGTAGCAATTTGACACCTAAGGCTTCATCAACTTAGGCTTACTATATAGGTCTTTAGTTTTCTTTAGTTAATACCTATTCTATCATCTATAATTGGTGTTCAGGCTGAGGGGCCGTGTCAAACGACCAGGCATGGCTTTGTACAAGCACCTGAGGTTTTCCTTGGGAAACGTTTGGGCCCAAACCTCCCATTAAGCAACTTGGCTAGATTTGTTGACAGAATGGGTATTCACTATTGATTACTTATTTCCTACATAAACCAAGTCTTAGGTTTATTTTTAGGGAATCACACTTAAGTTAGGTCTAGCTTTGGTTGTTTGATTTGCACACTTTCTCTCATCTCTTTCTCTTCTCCTCCCCTCCCATTCTTCCATTTTATGCATAGGCGACGATCTCAAAATCCGCACCTGGAAGGACCATTTGATTTCGCCCCCATGCAAAAGGACCACTTTTTCTATCTTCTTCTTCTAAAAAAATGGAAAATCAACAAAATGGGTCTACTAACCCTTCCACTTCCACCTCTAATCTTACCTCTAACCCCACTACTAACCCTAATTCTAACCCTTCCACCCAAAACCTACCCACCTTTAACTTCCCACACTTGGAGCTCCCTAATCTTGAATTGCCCCAAACATAACATCAAGACCCCCTGCCTGATCTTTTAAAATTGATGGCTGAGCAGATTGATAAATTAAATTCCAATCAACAAACATTGACTAGAAACATCCAAAACCTAGCCAATCAAAGGCCAAACCCACCACCCCATCAGCAGCCTGTTATTCCTTTAAAAGATTTTTATGATCCATCTTATTATGAGGAACGACCAGGGGTGCTCATACTAGAGGGGGACTTCGAGATCAAGCCTACAGTCCTGAACCTAATTAAACACTTTCATGGCCTTCCTAGGGAAGACCCTTTCAGGCACCTTGAAGAACTGACTCTTCTTGCACAAACAACCCGTTCCCGAAATGTGCAAGAAGACATATGGATGATGCCGCTTTTTCCATTATCTCATAAAGATAAGGCCGCTTATTGGTTCAGGACCATTGGCCGACCCATCACAACTTGGCCTTAGCTCAAGAGCGCCTTCCTCAAGAAATTCTTTCCCATAGGTCGTACTAATTCCCTGCGAAGATCTATTACGATCTTTCACCAAAAATCTGGTGAGACTTTCCATGATTCTCGAGAAAGATCCCAAGATCTCTTAAGAAGTTGCCCGCACCACGAGATTCCTCTATGGTAGCTCATGTAAATCTTCTATCATGGATTAGAAGATTAAATCCAACATTTCGTCGATGCCTCGTGTGGCGCAACTTCTTAAATAAGGATGTTGAAAGTGCCTATGACCTTTTTGAAGAAATGACTGAAAACTCATTTAATCAAGCTTCCATGAACACATTTTGCAGAACTCAAAACTCGCAGTTCGGTGTTCATGAAGTAGGCACTCAATCAATCCCTGTCACCCAAGATGATCTTCAAATGATCGCTCAAAAACTCGACCAGATGCATATTAATCAAAAGAAAATTGAGGAAAAACTGGCTACATCAACCCAAGCTCTACACAGTCCACATCTAACCCAACCTAACTTTCCACGAAGAGAAAATTTGCACAATCTCAACACTACTCCTGCTGATTATTACCAATATTCTGAGGTTGCCCATGATTCACTAGGGAATTACAACTATCTAGATCTTAACCCCACTTACAATATTTCTGCCATCCAGGAGCCCTTTAAAAATTCTTCCAATTGGAAAAATTACCCGAACTACTCCTGGAATAATCAGGTTCCTACCCAACCAGATCATTTTAAGGGGTATGGGTCGAATCCAACCTTTCATCCTGGGCCATCCCAACAAGACATCAATGCCCAGATGATGCGAACCCTGCAGGAAATGCAAACAAAAATGACGGAAGTAACCCGCACCATCACAAATCTGAACAACCAGATTGGGGTTACTCCCACGCAAAGACCTGCAGGATATCTTTCGTCCCAACCCATGCCCAACCCTAATCACCAAACTAACCAATATCCGGGCAGAACTCACACTACCTGAATTATCCTCCTACTAATCCACCACCTCAGCAGCCTCCCAGGTTTCCACAATCATAGGCCCCCCACCTCCTCCAAATAATAATCTGACTACACATGCAGTTACTTTGAGGAGTGGGAAAACCACCACTGATCCCGGGCCTTCACACAAACCTGGTAAAATCCCTGTGCAAATTGACTTCCCACCCCTCCATCAGGAAGAAAAAGAAATACAAAAATCTCACGACAGGATTCCTATCCCTTTCCCACAAGCTCTCCACCCCACCACCAACAGAAAAAAGAAATCTGAGCCCACCATAGAAGAACTCATGGATCAATTTGCGTAATTTCAAATCAATATTCCTCTCCTAGATGCCATCAAATATATACCTGCCTATGCCAAATTTTTGAAGGAGATCTATATTCTTAAAAGGCAAGCCAAAAATCTAGGACAGGTGCATCTTTCGGAGACAGTAAGCTCTGTCATACAGAGCAAGCTACCTCCTAAGATGAAAGATCCGGGGGCGCCTTTAATTTCACTAATTGTTGATGATACTACTTTTAATCGCGCCCTCCTTGATCTTGGTGCCTTAGTTAATATTATTCCCACGATTTTATTTGAAGAATTTCAGATCGATGAATTAAAACCCATCGAGGTTACCCTGCAATTAGCTGACTGGTCTACAATCAAACCTCATGGGATTGTCGAGGATGTTTTGGTCAAGGTCCAGAATTGTGTCTTCCCTACAGACTTTTTGGTTCTTAACATTGAGGTACCTGAATCATTACTGGACTCCCCAATAATCCTTGGACACCCTTTTTTGGCCACTGTAAAGGCAAATATCAATTGCCACATAGGAAAAATGGATATCACTTGTGCCGGCCAAACTATCACTTTAGATATTTTCAAATCCTCCAGGAGATTCCATGATGACAACTTTTTTAAGGACTTAGATACGGAAATTTCCAATATGGTGGAGGAGACAATGTTGATAGATACCCTTACCAACCATAATTTTTTTGAGGACTCTGATTCAGAATCAATGGTCAGTGAAATCTATGATCTGGAGACTTGTCTTGACCCCAAATCCATTCCTGATGCACCCCCTAATCACCCTAACCCACCCACTATTCCCATACCCCATTTTTCCACACTAACTTCACCCAATCCTCACCATCCCTTCCTCGACTCCTTTCTTATGGACCTGCCACCAACCTGCCCGAGTTTGGCATCCAAACTGATTTAAAACCATGGCCAAACTCGGGCTACACTTATCATTTCCATCCAACTTTGATCCCAATATTGATTCTAATCAATTTTCTAGGGATCTAGAAGAAGACACCTTTTTTGCGGGCATCCAAGTGTCCAACTATTTACATGATTTTCCGTCTTCCGTGCATACCTTCACACCCGGCTGAATGGCGTAAAAGATAGCACTGGATGGGAGGTAACCCATCATTTTTTTCTGCTTTCCTTTTTTCTTCTTTTTTCAAGTTTTGATCATCCTAAACCTGACCATTCTTCACTAAGGTGATCCTTTTTCCCTCCTAATGCATGAGGATATAGCATATCTTAATCATGGGGGGGTGTTTTTAAATTTGACGATCGATTTAGGATTTTCAAAACCTAAAAACATGCATTTTTCTTTAGTTTTTTTCCTGCTTGCATACCCAAAAAAATAAAAATGTTAAAAACTTTTTTGAGGAAAATTTTTGAACTCAAGACTAAGGTCGAAAAACTCACTTTTGGTACAATGGGATTTAATCTTTAACAAACTAGGGATGAGGATGCAAATACAATCATTAGAATTTCAAGGTCTATTTTTAGACTAGATCAGATATCCTTCTCTAAAATTCCACCTAAACTCATGATAGTTCAGGTGACTTGATCCTATTTTGTAATATGGAAAGTATTTGGCTTAGTCTCTGATTCAAAAACTTGCATGTCTCAAGGAACTTCTTGTGTCAGATTTCACACATAAGCCAACACTTAAAAACAACTAAAAATTTGAAAAACTCCCTTGTTTGGACTTAGTAAAAGTCTGAAGCAGATCATTGGTTTGAGTTCCCACCGTTAAGAAGGAGGAAAATGCCTCCTTTGAGGATGCGATGACAACATGTTACCGCCTCGGTGCTGCTCCATATCTATATTTCATATTTTTAGATGGACCATTAAAGCGCATTTTAGCAGCTCAAGTGTCTTAGACGGTGCTCAACCTATAGTGTCGGAGCAAGAGCTTGAGTTTTCTTGGAGCACCCCTTTACACCGCAATGTGTTTTGGGGTTGTGAGCTCCTGGGTGGTGTCATAGATAGTGCTATCCCGAAGTACTGGCGCCAAAGCCCCCTTAAGGATTGGTAACGGGAATGATGATCCCGACACATCTGTTGTAGGACTATGCTAAAAATAAGCATAGGAGAGAAAAATAATAATAATAATAGTAATAATAATAAATAAATTAACATGCCCTTATAGATGTTGGCTTTTCACAGGCATGGACACAAAGTTTTAAAGGATTTTGCAAGTTGCGAATCAAATTCCTAAGCTAGAAAAATCCTAAAAGCAAAAATTTCAAGTCATCTGAATTAACAAGGGGTTAATTTGTGAATTTTTTGGAGGATATATTGATCCCGTTTTGTCTAATGATTGGATCCAAAATAAATCCCGATGTTTATCTTTAACAAATCCCGTACCTCCTGTGTTTAGATCAACCAAGGTCCCTTAATCTTTTTCTCCCCAAAAGTTGAAAAAAATTAGATTTCCCAAAAATTCCGTTCTCCAAAAATATTAAAGTTTTGCTAAGAGACTAGCAAAATATAAGCACGGGGGTGTGATAAATGCTAGTTTATCATCATTCTTATGCATTAAAACAAACCTAGCTCTTAGGATTTTATTCCGTAAATGGGTTTTTGGGCTGCATTTAGGCATTAACTAGGTTAGGCATGCATTGCATTTTCTTTTGTTATTTTAATGTGTTTCTGTGAGTATTAGGGATGAACAGATATACAGATCCCTAAAACCCTAGCACTCAAGAGGGCAAATGGTGAAGGAGGAGCTTAGACTAACTGGAACTCAGCTTGATCTAGCTCACCACAGTTGGGACCTAGCTCACTTGGACTAGGGTTAGCTCATCCCAGCTCCATTCAGCTAATCTCAGCTGAATGGTAGCTCAAGAGAGCTCATCTTAGCTCACACTTGCTCAGGTCAGCTAAGATCCAGCTTAACTTAGTTGAGTCTAGCTCATCTCAGCTCACACTAGTCCACAAGGAGCTCTACCTAGCTCAGCTAAGTTGACTAGAGTTCACCCCAGCTCAGATCCAGGTACATCCAGCTCCACTCAACTCCAGCCAGCTGAAGATAACTTCATTCCAGCTCAGGAAGCTCAAGTCCAGCTCCCGGGGACTCAGCTTAGCACAACTCAGTTGAGCTAAGCTACCTTAGCTGCCTCAACCAGCTTGATCCTCCCCGGGATCACCAGACCCAGCTCACCTCAGCTCATTATGGTAGAAGCCAGCTCACTTTAGCTTGGCTTAGCAGCTAGCAAAGAACTAGCAAGCTAAGCCAGCTAGAGTAGCTCCATGCCAGCCTCTTCAGCAGCTGCCAGCTCCAATTCTAGCTCCAGACTTCTCCTACTCAGCTCTAATACCTCCTCCTCTACTCCATAGCTAGCTAAGCTAGCTTAGATTAGCTAGCAACCAGCTCCTTGGCCATCCACCACCTTCGATTCAACCCTAGCTAGCTCCACCAACTTAAGCCCTACATAAGCTAGCTATCCTACTTCTAGTTGGTGCCACCACTTAGCCACCTCTTCACCCCATCATCAACACCAAAAGGCACCAATTTTGGCACCAAAACCTAACCCTAACTACCCCGCATTTTGGTGCCACCATCCACCCCCACATCCACCATACACTTAACCCTACAACCCATTCTAGCCACCCACCTACCCCTCCTTCTAGAACCCTACTTGGCGCCACCTAAGCCCCCCTTCTAGAAGCCATTTTGGTGCCAACATCAAGGGGTGCCACCACCCATAACCACCCCCTAGGTGTCCCTTGGGTTGGCGTCAATTGCCCTTAGCCATAGGATCCCCAACCACCTCCATCTTCCCATCTTAGCCCTCCATTTCAAGAATCACCTTAACCCCCTTCCTACTCTATATAAACCCACCACCTACAACCATTTTAGGGCGTCCTCCATTAGTGTTTACTTCCACCTACATCCACCAATACCTACGGCCAAGAACGAGTAGAGAAGAAGATTAAAGGGGCACATCACTAGCCCCTTTGGTGCCTTCTTCCCCCCACTCTCTTCAACTTGGGCCATGCCAAGGAGGAGGAGCTTTCCACTTCAAGGAGGACAGCCAGGCAAAGGAGAAGAACCTAGGGTGGTCGTCCACCCTTGGAGGAGGAGAATTAAAGGTGGTAGCTACCACCTTGGAGGACACCATTTTCAAGGAAGGAGAAGGAGGAGCCCTTTTCAAGCCTAGGAGCCACTAAGCTTGGAGCAAGGAGCTTCCCCTCTTCACCAACAATTCAGGAAGATTTGTGTTTTATTTTTCTTGTTGTAATTATCTAGTAGTAGAAGCATTCATCAACTAGGGTTTTTTGTAAAACACTCTCTCTTTTAATCAAAGTTGCCTTCTTTAATCTTTTTTGTTGCATAGTCTTGTAGAATTCTTGTTTAACCTTTTTCAGTCCTCCCTAATTACTATAGGCCTCCACGTGCCTAGAGTGAGCTTAGGGAGAGGTTCTACTTGTCACTATAATAGTAGTGTAGTGGATTAGTATAGAGAATTTTCTTGCTATTAACAAACCTGCCGTGTTCTCGTTATTTCAAAACCAAAAAGAAAAAATCATATATATAAAACACCAAAAAGAAAGTTGAGCTCCATCTTTAAGGCAAGGGATTTTAATTTTGCAAACATTTGGCCTCCTTGGACGACCATAGATACTCCCCTATCTAGGAATATAAATTTAAAAGCGAATCCATTTTTGTGCGTTGCAACGACTTAAAACCCTAAATTTAAAAATCGTACAAAAACGCGATCAATTATGGAAGAGTTAACTAAGTCCTAAGCCAGAGTGAATGAATAAATAAAGGCCTGAAGTGCTAAAGAAAAGGAGATAAGTGAGGGATAACAACTTTAGGCTTCCTGGGTCTATTTTAGGGCTTAAACACTCATGTATTTTTTAAGATATGGACTATTCCTCAAGAGGTTGAGGGAGTTGCGAGGCCGATGTATTAAGTCTAAGGCTTAGGAAGTATTCGACCATGTTGCCTGCCCTTTGGTTTGTGGAACATGGTAACCTAAGCACCCAAAAATCACACACTGGTCTAGTTTAGTGCACATAACAAAGAATAATACCAAAAAGTGTTTGTTCTAAAAATGTTTTCCCGAAAAGTTGACAAAGGAGCGGCTTGAAGACACAAGTTGATTGGATGAGTTCCCAGCGCGGAGAGGAGGAATGTAAAATAAGCCCTCGAAGATGCATTATAACATATCGTCTCCTCGATGCTTATCTCTTTGGATATCTAAATATCCTACCTGGGGCATAGAAGCATCTTGTGCTGGTTCAGATGCCATGGGAAGCATTATCCCGAAATGTTGATTGCCAAGGTCTGAATTTAGCTACAGAATGCCATGGGTGGCACTATCCCGAAGTGTCGAAAGCCAGGGTTCTGGGGGTTGCCATAGGCAGTGCTATCTCGAAGCATCAACTGCCAGGGACCCTGCGAGGATTGATGTTGGGGACAAGGAATCTGATACAGATCGTGTGCAGGGCCAATCCAATGTTTAGTCTAGGGGAATTTAAAAAGAAAGATAGAAAACTCTCAAAATAATATTTCACCCTTTCTCTCTTACTAAAAATGCACTGGCAAAATTCAACCTAACCTTTCTGCACATATGCATGGGTGTTTTAACTGTTGGGGTCAACGAACCTCTAGGCAGTTTTTGCGAGCCTTAGAAACCTTCGCGGCAGACTCGAGACTGAGGCTGGTTAGGTCCGTATCTTTGCTGGTACTTGAGTACATTTAGGCCTATAGTTGGTATTTCAATCTATTTTCTAGAGATGTGGCACAATAAGGCATCCTAACGGTAAAATATGGTCTGGAGACTTGGTCTGTTTCATATGACTTTGCTCAAGACTAGAAAAACTTAGGCGTGGGGATATTTGATAAGTCTACTTTAGTGGACTAATTTAATGCTTAAATGCATTATCATTTGGATGAGAGATTAATTTAAAACTTGCATGTTAGTGATAAAATCATGTGAACCTTAGATTTATCATTTTATGTATCAATTGCATTAATCCTTATATAAAAGGGGTTCATTACTTATGTGGTTGCAAGGTCATTCAGGAAAGGTCATTTTTTTAGTAAGTTTCACAGCAAAAGCCAACTGAATATCTATTGATTTCCTAGAGATATAATAAAAGGGAAGAAAGAAAAGCAAATAAAATACCTTCCAATTCTTCCCTCTCATTTCCTTATCTCTCTCTCCCTCAAATGGAAATATTAAATCACAATTGTTCTCCTTCCTTCTCCGACTGTCTCTCTCATTCTCTCTTTTTTCTCCTTATTTAACAGGTAAGGCAGGACAAGGAATCCAACCCCCCCGCTCCACGAGGAAGAAGCTCCCTTTCTCCACCTCTCCTCCCTGCAAGCAACTCCCTCTATTACGTGACCACGACTCCGCCACCGCGAGCCTCCATCGACACCGTGCGACCTCTCCATGAGCGTGGTGACAGCACGCTCCTCGACACCACGTCCTCCTCACTGTAACCGTGTGCCTCCTCCTCTATGAGCACCACATCCACCGTGAGCCACCCAACTATCACTCCTCCTCACGACAGCACTCACCGTCAACTGCGAGCCATCCATGACATCATCTTTCTTCCCCCTACGAACTACGCTCATCCTCTCCACACCACCACCGGCCTATAGCAAACTGCCACCTCGACCGACAACCTCATTTCTTTCCCACACCGACAGCCCCGTGCGACGTCTTCCTCCCACCACCGTGAGTTCAGCACCACCACAACTACAACCCGTGTTTATTGAAGTCACCACGTAAGAGGCCACCTCTGCTCGCCTCCGCCCTCTCCTCCGCACGCTAACACCTCCACGCGCCCACAGGTGCTACCCTTAAAGCATATGCCCCCAATGCCCTACAGCACATGCCTCCGGGGCCACCGCCGACGCATGCATGCCTCCTTCCCAGAAGATCGTGTGCCTACTCTCCGATCGTGTACGCCTTCAACCCTCCATCTATTATAGCAGTAGCCGCATGCGCTCATCGAGCACAACAAAACCACGTGTGCCATAAACCCCCACGCACGTGCCCTTATGTGCAAGCCTCCTGTGTAGCAACCCTCACCTTATCCTCCTCTCCACGTGCATCCTCGCGGCTGCAGCACTCCTTTGTCTTCTTCATCGCTAACAAGGAAGAAGAACCCATCACTGGCAAGTTAAAAGTCCACGCAGCCAACTCCACACCCCTCCGTTTGACATGCCATCGATACCAATGCACTCGCCTCGACTCCACGCACCTTGCCACACCATCAGAATCTCCAATGGCAACCTACAGGCACCCGCGGAAGATGCCACCGCTGACGACCAACCACCCATCGTCCAGCAGCCTCCGGTCGTCTCCATCAATGCCTTAACCACGATCGTGAAGCTCTCCACATGCTCGATCTTCTCCGAGCTTCCCACGGCCTGCCATTGCGTCCTCTTCATGCGAGCTCATGGGGACGAAATCCTCTATTTTGCATTTAATTAAAAATTACATCAAATGCCATTGCAGAACACTATTCAAATATATTTCTGGATTAAATTATTATAGTGAAATTGTGACGTTATAGTTATTCCTTTTCATATTTAATTGGCTCCTGATATGCACATCAATTCTCATTAAAATTATGTTCAAATTTACATGCAACTAGAAATTACATACTCTTCCATTGCACATGCATCATTTACATATTTTTGAGAGATTCATTTATGATGTGAAATTTACGTAAATAACCCTCAACTTCTTATGAAATTAAAAGTTGCATTCTGAGTTGCTTATTCATTGAATTGATTTCATGAATGTCTCTATGAACATGATGGCTCCATAGTCGTGAATCTATTGGTCTATTCTCCTTGTGGATACGACCGAAATTGTGGTATAATTTCAGTATATTTTTAGTAACTTTGATCGAGGGTTTTCCACCACATTATTTACTGCAACACAGTATTTTTCTAACAGCATATTTGAAAAGTAAAAAAACCTCTCGATCACACACCATGGAACCAGTGAGCATTGTGGACCGACGTTCTCCTTGCCTATCCTCCACTTGCCTTGATGTAGTGGTGCTTAGTGACAGAGAGCACCACCACCACCAGTCGTTCTCCCAACGTCCTTCCCCATCACCAACGCCATCACCATAGCCATCACTTCCCTCTTCTCTCCCGAACCCACGCACAAATAGAGAACACCACCACCATCCATCTCTTCCTACCCTCTGCACCCAAAACCCATAACCACGCACCCACCCGCTCCGTGTGCACATCCAACTCGCGAGCACACTTAGCCCACGTGTGTGTGCAACCACCATAGAGGCTAGCATGCTCCTTCTCCTCCTTCAACTCAAAGCACGGTGGCAGCCTCACTGTTCATCTTTCTTCTCCGAAGGAACCCACCACCGGCCGTCCATGCCCACGTGCAGCCACCGCCGCAGACTGCCGTTCTCCTCACCGTGGTCTCCGTAAGCTCGCCTCGACGTCACGAGTATGACCACGCCTTCAAAACCGACCATGACAACCTTCGTCGACTTGCGGAGGAACCCACCACTGGCGGTGGACAACCCGCCGCCTAACAGTCAACTTTTCGCTTAGCGTTATAGTATTTAAGTGGTGGAAAAATCGACTAATCAAAAATAATGAAATTAACCACTCGCAGAAGAGCGGGTCGTGTCCACAGGGAGGCAATGATGCAATCAATACTTTAATTATTTAATGTTATTTCAGATAGTGCGAAATCCCTTTTCAAATTAGACTTAAAATGTGAAGGAAAGTAGATTTGTAATAACCTAAAAAGTTACGGGTGTAAGGGTAGTTTTCCCTCACAGAAATCCCCAATAAATTTAGGATGAATTAGTGCAATTTTCATGTGATGTGTACTAAAGATGATTAGTACTTAAATCAAGTCCAAAATCAATCTTTAAACTAGCCATTATTAATACCATGCAATTAGAAAGAACTGTAAGTGCTTGAATGCAATTCTTCCACAATATAATAATAATAAAAAAAATGAAATCGATGGCAATGGCATTGAATGTAATTTCTAATTCCAACAACAATAGAGCTTTCTTCCTCTCTCTTCCTCGCGAGAGAGAGAGAGAACCGCAGGGGTCGATGCAGGGCTCAAGAGGACGGCGAGGTCAAGAGCTTTCCAACGGTGGCAACGGCAGCGGCGGAGGTGGCCGGAGCTAGCCGGCAGCAGTGGTCGGAGCTCCGACCAGTGGAGCAAGAAGGCGGCTGCAGCTGCGTCTATTCGAGCAGGCTTGCGCGCGCGCTGGTGCACGATTGCCTGCCGGTTGCTCACCAACTGCAGCCACCACCAGATGGGTGGTGGACCACGCTGCTTTGTGGCTGGAGGTGGCTGCTGTTGGTGAGCGCTTGAATACAGGAAGCGGCCTGTAGTGGCTGGAGGTGGAGTACGCGGGCGGAGAGGGCGTGAGCACCTACAACAGAGGTGGAGCGCGTGGGTGGAGAGGGCATGAGCGCCTGCAACGTTGGAGCGGAGGGGCACACTGGTTGGTGCGCTGCAGGCAGAGAGCACGTGAGCGCCTTCTGTAGGGAGGAGTGGCGCACGGTTGAGAGCTCCTGCGGGCGTGGCTGCGAAGGCGGGGTGGCGCTCTGCAAGGAGCTGGAGCAGCAGGAGGAAGGCTCGCGGGCAGGGGTAGCGTGATGGCACTCTGCAGGGAGGTGCGCCTGCAGTGGACGCGCGGTTGGGATCACCTGTGGGCATGGCTGGAGGTGGAGCGGTGTGTGTGCTGTGCGGTAGAGGCGTGATGGTGCTTTGCAGGAAGGTGGGGGCGATGTGTGCCACGTGTGCGCATGGTGGACTGGAGAACTGCCTGCAACTAGTGAAGGCGCGCGATAGGGAGAGGAGCTCGGTGCTACTGCTTGAGGTAGAGAAGGAGCGGCATAGTGCTCGCTCTCTCCTCGCCTCCTCTCTTTAACTCCTCCCTTGCGCGTGAGTTCAGGGATTTTCCCAAATCCCCAGTCACAGTTGTTGAGAAAGGCAGCGGAAGAGAAGATTACCCCAATGTCCAGCGGGGGAGGGGGGGAAAGAGTTGCGGCTGTTTGGGGAAATTTATCCCCCCACCCTTGCTCTTTGTGCATTTTATTACCTGCACATAAAAACAATAAAATCATTAAGTTATAGAATGTTATAACTCAAATTATAAGGCATACAAATATTCTATAACTTAATTGTCATTATTAATACACCTAAACATACGATTAAATATACTTAGGCTTAATATTAGTCCATTTAATGGACTCATCACCACCCGGAGACCTCCAACCACCTCTGACGATGCCACCACCGCCATTGGAACCCTCTCGATGACCTTGACCTCCTCCGAGCACAGCACGGCCATCCATCCCTCCTACTCCTCGCTCGTACAAGGGATTCAAATGCCCTGTTTTGCTACAGTGAATCCCATATTAAATTTTACATTTGGTGCCATTGGTGTGGAAGGATTTAAGGATTTATTATTTTATTAATTTGAAATTGCATGCATATCCTCTCATGTTCACTTTTATTCTCTCATGCACTCACACTCTTTAGATTTCATGATCTATTCCATATGTGCATGACATAACTTCAAGAAATAATATTTGAAATAATATTTTCATGATTTTATTAGGCTTAAACCTCCCTGTGGATATGACATCTTTTCTGTGGTTTAAATTGGTATCTATTTTGAACTTTGATTGAGAGATTTCCACCACATAAATTACAATGAGAAATCATTCTATTGCTAATTTAATCAAGCAAATTTCTCTCCATCAATATCTTATCTATCTTTCTTTGCTTTCATTAGGTAAGATTAGTTAGTATGAAACACTTTGAGAATCTCATTTTGCCTCCTTGCGAATGACTCAAGACTCACCATTTCTAACTTATGAATTTATTTGTTTCAACGTGATTCACAACTACAATGACATAGAAATCTTTTTATGCATTTTGAAACAAACAAATTGACGCCAATGCTGGGGAGGCAACAGAGTTATTATTGAAGCTTTTCTCCTTAGTGCTTACTTGAGATTTCTAGCCTTCTTTTTATTTGTTGATTTCGTGCATGCAGGAAGCACGACAATAGAGAAGAAATGCAACAACAGAAAACTTGCAGGCTTCTAATCCCAGGTAAGAATTTGTATGCTAGATTAGGCTAGATTTCTTTTCGAAAAAATAAAATCCAAAAAAATTTAGGTGCTTTGCTCGATCCTTACGTTAATTTTTGCTTGCCTTTCAAAACAAACAAAATCTCTTGTTGGTGGGTATTATCTTTTGAAGATCAATAAAACCACCTCTTAAATTTTCGGGCTACAACAAACTTCGATTTTAAAAATTCAATTCCTAAAAATTTACACATCCAAAAATTCTAAACCTTCTATTGGACATGGTTATTGAAGTCAGGAACAACATATCCAAATTTCACATAATTCTGATTTATGAAAGCTTTTTAAAAATTCATGAATTAAACTACTATCAAGTGTGTTGTTACTGATTTTTCAGATATCAAAAATCATGGGAATTTTTATACAACTCTGATTCATCTAAAATTTGTTGCATTGAATTCTTGTGATAATATAGAATCTCGAAAAAATCTAAAACAAATTTTGGTGCACGTTTGAATACATAGAACATTCGATCACTAACTAGGGGTCAAAATAGAATAAGAACCCCCAGTACACTTTAAATCTGAAAAAAATAGAAAATGTGCATTAAAATTCCTAAAAAATATTTTCTGAGTGCCTAGTTGGTGGTGCAATAGGACCAATTGATTGCATTGGTTTGGTCACACTACCTTTCTTGTTTGGGACTTAAATTCAATCATTTAGAACTATATGCTCTTAGGGTTGCACATTAAGGAAGAGCACACTTTCATTTCCATACTTAAAGGAAATCTTTCAAACAATTGGGACTTATAAAATCTATTGTGTGCTTCATCAGAACCATTGTTTGAAAATATTTGACTAAGTAAACCCTAAAATTCATTAATACACTCCCTTGAACCTTAATAGCAACCACATCAACCAAGCTTGTATTATAAACCCCTTGATTGAGTACTTCACTTTTTGAAATCAATTTTACGGGCAACACCCCCTAACACCCATCATATTCCAAAAGCACTTCAAGCTTAAGCCTCAAATTGAGTAGAGGTACCCTAAGTAGGACTAATATGCTTGGTAACTTGAAATTAGATTGGGCTAAAGTCAAGGCCTTGTCTACTTTGACCCACTAGTGCCAAGAAAAGTCGATGTGGTAACTGCGTTAACCCTTAGCGTTGTCCCACCGTGCAGGGTGTCCTAGGGGGTCCCACCCTTCTGGCTAGCCAAGTAATTTAAGAGTTGATCTAACCTAATCATATTTTGGGGAGCCAAGATTAAGTCTAATTAAGGCTTACACTCTAAGTATTAGCTTGATTACTTGTACTGTGAGGATGGGTATTCTCGCATCTATCTTCTCTCTCTCATCTATAGACATTCTTCTAGTGCAAGCAAGGTATAAGATCTCTAAACCCTGATTTGCTACCACCTTTAGTGTGAAATCCTAGGAGAAGACTTGATTTCCAGGATCTGAATCTAAATCTTCTTCAATGGCTAGTCACCATGAGGAAGATGATGTTGCAGAGGAACAAAATCTGGATCCAATGGCTCTTTTACAGAGGCAGATTGATAGGCAGGGCCGACATCATGATAGACAGATGCAAGTCATCGTACAGACCATTACCCGACTCCAAAATGGGAGAGCAAATCAACCTCTCAGAGATTTCTACAAGCTTCCTAATGCCCAACTTAAACCTTTTATCAGGGTACTGACAGGAGATTTCATTTTACAGAAATATATGTCAGGAAAATACGTCATCGCAGGAAAATTGCATGGTGGAAAAATCCCAGATCAAAAATATTTATCAGTAAAGACTAACCATGGTGGATGAGGTTGTATCCATAGGGAGGAACGACTGCAATAAATTCACCAATATTTTCAGTGCATTTTTTGGACACTTTGTACAAGGTTAATACAATACAAAATCAATTTGTCAATATGTTGTCGCATCAAATGAGAAAAAAAGAGACTTGAATGAGCATTCATGAGAAATAGAGAAGAGTAGAAGGGCACACATGCAACTTCACTCAATATATCAAATATAAAAATCAAAATAAAAGTTTCACAATGGCATTCAATGTAAATTTTAATTCACCCAAAAATAGAGGATTCTATCCCCATGCACGTGTTAGGAGAAAGAGGTCACGACCAGCCTTGGATTGCTCTGAGGAGGTCGAGGAGGGTGAGGCTGATCCGATGGAGGTCACGATGATGGGAACTATGGCTGGAGCTGCTGCTGGCGACGAGGAGCAGTGGCAGTGGCTAGTTCAACCATGCATGCGTGGACTATAGGACAGTCCATCATAGGCGTGCGTGAGCTCGTGGAGTCGAGGTGGGTTCGATGATGTCGGCGGCGCGAAGAATAGTGGCTTGTGGTTGTGGCTATGTGTAGGTGGTGACGGTGGGTGTTTGATAAATGCCAGTTTATCATCATTCTTAGGCATTAAAACAAACCTAGCTCTTATTATTTTTCCGCAAATGGGTTTTTGGTCTGCATTTAGTTATTAACTAGGTTAGGCATCCATTGCAATTTTTCTTGTCATTTTAATGTGTTTTTGTGAGTGTTAGGGATGAACAGATATACAGATCCCTAAAGCCCTTGCACTAAAGAAGGCAACTGGTGAAGGAGGAGCTCAGACTAGATGGAACTCATCTTGATCCAACTCACCACAGCTGGAATCTAGCTCACTTGGACTAGGGTTAGCTTATCCTAACTCCATTCAGCTAATCTCAGTTGAATGGTAGCCCAAGAGAGCTCATCTTAGCTCACCCTAGCTCAGGTCAGCTCAGACCCAGCTCAACTTAGCTGAGTCTAGCTCATCTCAGCTCCCACTAGTCCATAAGGAGCTCTAGCTGGCTCAGTTGAGTTGACTGGAGTTCACCCCAGCTCAGGTCTAGATACATCCAGCTCCACTCAACTCCAGCTAGCTAAAGGTGAATTCATTCTAGCTCAGGAAGCTCAAGTCCAGCTCCCGGGGACCCAGCTTAGCTTAAGCTAATTGAGCTAAGCTACCTTAGCTATCTCAACCAGCTCAATCATCCCCAAGAGCACCAGACCCAGCTCACCTCAGCTCCATTCAACAGAAGCCAGCTCACTTTAGCTTGGCTTAGCAACTAGCAAAGAACTAGCAAGCTAAGCCAGGTAAAGTAGCCCCATGTTGACCTCTTCAGTAGCTGCCAGCTCCAATTCATCTCCAGACTCAGCATATCCAGCTCCTCTCCTCAAACCCTAAGCTCCACATGCATATTCCTCTACTCCATAGCTAGCTAAGCTAGCTTAGCTTATCCTAGCTAGCATCCACCTCCCTGGCACCGAAAACCTAACCCTAACTCCACCTACATAACCTACCACTCCAAGTCCACCTAAGCCTGCTTAAGCTAGCTCCACCTCTACTCAAGTTGGCACCACCTTCTTCACCACCCTTCACCCCTCAATCACCACCAAAAGACACCTAGATGTCGGTGCCAAAACCACCCTAACCACCTCCCTTTTTGGCACCAACTTCAATCCCAATATCCACCCTACACATAACCCCTCCAAGCCATCTCCACCATCCACCTCAACCTTCTTCTAGAAGCCTAGAAGTTGGCGCCAACCCATGGCACCTCTCCATGGTTGGCGCCACTTTTAGGTGACTCTTGGCCACCCATAACTACCCCCCTTACATCCCTTAGGTGGAGCCAACTCTCCTTAGCCCTATGATCACCTAACCACCTCCATCTTCCCATCTTAGCCATCCATCTCAAGAGTCACCTTAACCCCTCATCCTACCCCTATAAAAAGACCACCACCCACCACCTTACAACCCATCCTTGGCTAGCAAATTTCCTCTCATACTCTACCTAAAGCCCACGCCCAAGAGAGAAGAAGAAGAAGAAGATTAAGGGGATATTCTATCCCCTTGGTGCCTTCCCCTCTTCCCTTCTCTCTTGTGCCCACACCAGCCAAAGGAGGAGCCAGGCAATGAAGACCTTTGGAGGAGGTCTTGAAGGTGGTCCACACCACCTTGGAGGAGAGCTTGAGGGTGGTGCACACCCACCCTTGGAGGAAAGACTTGAGATGGAGAGCATCCACCTTGGAGGAGCTTTCAAGGAAGGAGAAGAAGGAGACCCTCTTTTCAAGCCAAGGAGCAACTAGGCTTGGAGCAAGAAGACCCCCTTCTTCACTAGATTCTGCAAGAGGATTTGTGTTTCTTTTATTGCTTTTATATTTTCCATTTCTAGTAGAAGTATTCCTCTACTTGTCTTTGTAAAAGAACACAAATTCTACTAAATTAGTTTGCCTTGTATTTTAATTTCTATTGCAGTTTTTTGTCTTGTTCTAGCACTTGTTTCACTTACACATCCTAATTACTCTAGGCCTCCACTTGCCTAGAGTGAGCTTAGGAGGGGACATATTTATCACTTAAGTTTTAACTTAGTAATTATAGGTGTTAGTTACTTTTCATCACAATTCGCATTTTGCCCTCATTATTTCAAAACTAAAAAAAATTATTTATTTAAAATACCAAAAAGAAAGATTGAGTTTCCCCTTTAAAGCAAGAGATTTGAATTGCAAATTTGCCTCTTTGGACGACCCTTGATACTCCCTTATCTAGGATTATAAATTTAAAAGCGTATGCGAATTCGCATGTTACAGCAACTTTAAAAACCCTAATTACAAATCACGTGAATTTTCGCATCAGTGTTTGGTTCCTCCTTTCTATTGACGGAGAAGACGAAGAAGAAGGAGAGAAGGGGGAGGCCCACTTGTTATCGAGTGGATGGCACATGCACAGGCGTGCAGGTGGCTGCTGCGTAGATGGTGCTGCACACGAGGGCACGCACACAAGGGTGGCATGGTTGTGCTCGAAGACTTCGCGTGAGGAGGTTGGCTGTTGTAGGTGTTTGGGGACATCGAGGTTGAGAGGGAGGAGGTGGTGGACACTGCTGTTGTGTGGATGGCGCGGGCGTGAAGGAGAAATCAGAGAGAGCTTGAGGGTGCTGTGCTCTAGACATCCGAGAAGGTTCTCGAACATCTTAACTAAAAAGGAGAGGGGTGTGTCCTCCTTGTTGGTCGGCGGTGGCGCGCTTGGCTATTGCGTGTAGTGGCAGTTGTTGCAGTCACAATCGCAGTTGAAGAAAATGGTGGAATGCGATGATGGATGCCGAGGCAGAGCATGGTCGTGAAGCTCACGATAGAGACGAGATGCAATGGCGAGTTGATGACGCAGTAGCAGACGCAGTGGTGGCATGGTGGTCGTCGTGGTGAATGCAATCGATGACAAGGCGTCATGGTTGCGGATGTCGATGCTGTCACCACTGACCACGGTGATGGATTTGTCGTGGGCGAGATGCGGTGGTGGTCGTGGCCATCAGTGGTGGAAGCATGGTGGCAGAAGGTCAACTTCACGATGGATGGGTGGAGTGCAGTTGGCATTTGGTGGTGGCACATGGTGGAGAGGTTGCCTCTCTGTTGGTTGCCTATGGGGAGGAGATGTGGAGAGGGTGGCTTCCTCCCTGTGGAGGATAGATGAGGCTGGAGAGGGAGGTCCTCTCGTGAGAGAGGGTCTAATCTTGGAGAGGCCAATCCTTTGCCTATTACAAAGAGTGAGAGAGGAGAGAATTAGAGATTAACGGAAAAAGAGAGATTTGAGGGGAAAGTAAGGAAAGGGAATGAACATGCAACCATTGAATTGATTACACATGAGAGTCATTATTCACTTCCCAAATTAAGCTTTCCAAACATAGTAGAACTAGATTACAATAATGTATAGCTCTCCCACAAAAATATTTAATTGATAAACCTCTTTCCTAAGTACTTTGGAGCCAATTAATTCCCAATTTTGTCTCTCCATCATTCCTACATATGTAAGTAATGTATGAAATGATAAATCTAAAGCTCACATCATTTTTTCAATACCATGCTTGCTCTAGATTAAATTCTCATCCAAATATAATGTACTTAAGAACTAAATTAGTCCACTAAAGTGGATCTATCAAATATTCCCATGCCTAAGTTCTACTAGTCCCGAGCAAAATCATATGGATCAGACCAGATGTTTAGGCCAGATTTTACCATCAGGATACCTTATCATGCTGCACCTCTAGAGATTAGATCAAAATACCAACTATAGGCCTAAAGTTACTCAAGTACCAGCCAAGCTACAGACTTGACTAGCCTCAATCCTTTCATCCACTGTGAAGGTTTCTAAGGCCCACAGAAACTACCTAGAGGTTTGTTGACCCTAGCGGTTAAAGCACTCATGCATATTTGCAGCAAGTCTAGGTTCAGTTTACTAGTGCATTTTTAGTCAGAGAGATGGAGAAAAGATGCTATTTCCAGAATTTTCTCTCTTTTTAAATTCTCCTAAACCCAACACCGAATTGGCCCTAAACACAATCTGTATCTGATTCCTTGTCCCCACCATCAATCCTTGTAGGGTCCTTGGCAATCGATGCTTCAGGATAGCACCACCCATGGCAACCCCCAGAACCCTAGCTTTCGACACTTCAGAATAGTGTCGCCCATTGCGTTCTATAACTAAATTCAAACCCTGGCAATCAACATTTCGGGATAATGCCACCCATGGCATTTGAACCAGCACAAGATGCTTACGTGCCCCCAGTAGGATATTTAGATATCGTAGGAGACAAGAATCGAGGAGACGATATGTTATAACGCATCTTCGAGGGGAGTATTTTTCATTCCTCCCCTCCATGCTAGGAACTCATCCAATCAACTTGTGTCTTTGAGTCGCTCCTAGGTCAACTTTTCGGGAAAACATTTTTAGAATAGACACTTTTTGGTATTATTCTTCATTATGCGCACTGAACCAGACTAGTGTGTGATTTTTGGATGCTTAGGTTACCAAGCCTCACAAACCAAAGGGAAGGCAACGGGGCCAAATACTTCCTAAGCCTTAGACTTAATACATCATCCTCGCAACTCCCTCAATATCTTGAGGAATAGTCCAGATCTTAACAAATACATGAGTGTTTAAGCCCTAAAATAGACCCAGAAGGCCTAAAGTTGGTATCCCTCATTTATCTCCTTCCCTTTAGCACTCAAGACATAATTAATCATTCAGTCTAGTTCAAAACTTAGGTAACTCTTCCATAATCAAATGCTGGCACCAACACAATTTTTGCACATTATCTCATTGTCTCTCTCTTCTTTTCTTTCCTTTTCCTTCTCAACATATTTGCAATTCAGTTTACAAAGATTCCATCTCCTTCTTTCTCTCTCTTCTTTTCTTCTTCATTTCACTCCTTTCTTTTTTTTGTGCAAGATGGATGCCTTAATTGCATGCGGAATATGTATTATGCTATGAATAACCTCAGGTTATACCCCCCCATGCCTAAATCTAACAATGTCCTCTTCGGAAAGTAAAAGCACATAAAGATATTACCTAAGGTAGGGTTGGGATGTCTCGTAAATCGGGCTCTAGAAGAGAAGCAGAAGGAAACCCATAGAAGATACGTAACAAACCCAACTTGGTGAGTAAGTAACCTAAGATGTTGGCTAGCTGGTGATGGATAGTAAGGCCAAATACCTGCCAGAAGCATGTGAAAATAGGGTACTCTTGAGCACTTGTTGGACATTTTACATGATACACATGAGTAATGACCTCTGGTAGTGTGCAACAAGGAGGCAAAGACTCCTGAAGTAGATATGTGTGGGCAACAAAGGATGCAAAGGAGGACACCTTATGGATGATGGGTTGACATGAAAAAGCATCGATTCACACTCACCACTCTACCACAGGATGTATTGGTTTGGTTATCCCCATGTAAAGCAGGAATGTGAGCAGAGATTTTAGGAAGCTATTTCTACAGGAGTTGAAGTCTCTCAGGTGTGGGGTAGGAAAGAGGGTCAAAGAAGGCTTGAGAGGTTTAGCATTCTCCCTCCACAACCATTCCAGTTCCTAAATGTCATTAGAAGCAGCCTTAGTTACTGATTATCTTTCATGCTGCATATCATTGGTGTGTGCATCCTGGAATGGCCCCAAATGTTCATCTTTCAAATTGAACCGCTCAAGGGTGTTGCTGATGGGAACACCATCATGAGCCATGACTATCTCATTTTGACCTAACTAAGTCAGTAAAGGCTCCTACATAACCGCCAGAGGGTCACAAGTCATTGCATATATTCATTTTGAAGGAAAAATAAGAAACTAGGGTTAAAAATATAATTTTACCATCTCATCATGAATGTAGTGCAACCACAGGTTTTCTCAGGGGTTGAATGAAGGTCAATTGGTCTTAAAAAGATAACAAGTGGGATAAGATAGACAGAAAAGGGTTTGCACGTGTTCTGAGAATTAAATGACTTTTAAAACACTAAAAACAGACCCGCTTAATTAACTGAGGTTCTGATCAGGATAAAATTCACATAAACCCTCTAAAATTCATAGAAAAATATTCTCCAGAGTTTAGAACTTTCAATTTGACCATCAGAACCCATTTTGACCCAAAACAGAACCATAGACAGACATTTGCCCTAATTTGAGTTTTTGCATAAATTACCTAGTCAAACATGGTCAAAACCAAAATCCAACTTCACCATTGGATTCCTTAGGTCCAAATTAGGTTTGTATCAAAATTTGGACCCAAGATGAATTTGTCTTGACCTAGTTTGCAAATGGGTCCTATCTAATTACATTTCTACCCTTAACTTTCAAAATCCTTACAAACAGGCTCCTAACTTTGTCGTCATTCTCACAAATAGGTCCCTCTGCCGTTATCGCAGAGGAATCCTTCTCCGGCAACCTTTGATTGAAGAGAACTCCTCTGTTCAATCAATACCTTCCAAAATTAGAAGAGAGATTATTTGAGTTCTCTTCCTTCTGAATCCATCCATGAGCTCTATAGCCTTCCCAATCTCTCATGCAAATGCATGAGAGATTCGGGTATCTTTCAAAATCCTACTCCGACGAGCATTCCTAGCTTGGAACCTTGGCTTCCAAGCTCAAAACTCTTTCTAGAGCCCTTTACAAGGACCCTCAGACCTCGCCAAGTTCCCCAGACTCATTTTTGGCCGAAGTTGCCCCATGCTCTTCCCTCCTCTCTGATTGAAAAAACTCCATGAGCTCCGATGATATCCTTGATCTCCTTCCTCGTCCGTTCTTGCAAAACCAGCAACGGATTCCACATCCTCAGATTATTCCACGTGCTACAATACCAGTGGTCGTCCCCTTCCACATCTTCATCGTCGCTCCTTCCTACTGGAGAATCCATCTTCCCCGATGCTGGACATACCAGCCAGTGTCGTCCTCCCCTTTTCGTCCAATTAGATTAGGTAGTTAGGTCTCTTTAGGTTCCTAGGTTAATTTCCTACCCAAAATACCAAAAACAACCCTTCGCTACCGCTGCTCACCCTCATCTTCTTCATCTTCGATCTTACCTCTGGTGAGGTGGTTCCACTGCTACATAACTCCATCCACCTCACTGAAACTTCCATAACCTCTGCCACTCATTCCCGCACAAAACCCCTCTCCTATTTCATCCTATTGACCTCTCACAACCGCCACCGAATAAACCCATCACCGGCCTCCGTCCCCGACTCCGTCCGACCACTATGCACCTCCATCTTCCATGAAACCACCGCCATTACATTCGCCAACGTCCGACGAATCTTCCAAGGTGTTTTGACATGGCTGAAAGGTTTTATTCTCTAGTTTAGGTACTATGACGATGCTCCACCGCCGCGCCTTATCTCCGACGTCGTTCGTGGTGTTCTAACTACGAAGAGATCAGGTGATACCACCAGGTCGTGCAAAAGGCTCTCAAGCATCTCCCCAGGTGGTCAATTGGGAGCATTAACCACTCCAAGGACTTCAATTTGACGCCACCAGCTGCTGTTGTTTGCTCAGGGTAAAGAAGCCTATGGGAATAATCTCACATCATGGAAATACAACTGCAAGCCTATGCATACAAGGAATTTGTGTTTAGGGCCTATTGCCTCAAGACACACGGGGTGAGGTCCCTCTCACCCATGCACTCCTCATCCGTGCTCTCTGCCTGTAAACCTAGCCTGACCTGTTAACTAGCCTAGCTACTCACTCCTCGGCTGCTGCGCCACTACAGGTAGCCTTGGACCCGGGTACGCTAGGTCCGATAACCTGATTATCTAAGAAAGGCCCTGGGAGGGCGAAGCCTAGGAAAGAGAGGGAAGGAGAGGTTGCACGGGGGTTAGGGGGGTTTTGCTGTAGAAGACATTGGCTGACACTTAGCCAATTTGAGAAGTTCCCCTCTCCTATATGAAGAAGGAGAAGGAAGCAAAAGAAGAAGAAGAATGAGAGGGAACCGTAGCAAAGAAAAAGGAAGAAGAAAGCAGAAGCGAAAGAAGAAGGAAGGAAGAAGGTCTGGACAGTGTGAAGAAGAAGAAAGTAGAAGAAAAATCATAAAGGGGTACTGTAGCAACATCTTTTAAGATGTTTGATTGCAAAATCAGATGTCTGATCACATATTCCTGCCTTTGACTAAGATTTGAGTAATTAGTCTATGTGTTAGGCTTATAATTGGTGATCCAAATAACCATTATTTTGTCTAGAATTCCCTTTTACTTTTCATGTACTTATATTCTACATTGCAAATTAGAGTTTGAGTAATTAATTGTGCCCTTTTTCATTAATTATTGAGATTAGTGTGTGAATTCCTAGTTACTCCCTGTGTTCGAACTTGGAACTTTTTCAAGTAATAAAATTTATTTGTTTAAATGCTATTTTGGCTATACTACAACACAACATTCTTAAAACACTGATCTAGTGTTTGAACAATCTCCCATTTCATTATCATGATAGGGTTTTGAGTGTCCTCAATAATGACATCCCCAGGCTCTTGTTCGATGCTAAGATCCTGCCATTGGGGTGTATAGATTCCTTCCTCAAGAGTAGTAATTGCTTCCCATTCTTATGAATGTTTGAGAGGATGATCTTGGTAGTCAAAGGTATGTAGGAATCCAGATTTGGCTAAATCAGTCAGATCCTCAGGGGGTAAGTCCTCAAACAAAATATATTCTCCCCTAAAGTCACTCCATACTCTGAGTCCGATCCCTTCAAAGTCATCATCATCCTTATCAATGCTTCTTCCCTAAGACTCAGAAAAATCTTCAAAGCGAAGATCAAGTATTTCAAGTGTTCCCTTGTCCTCCTCAAAAATCAACTCTTCATGTCCTTGAGACCAATATTGATCCAAGTCTTCTAATTCAGTATCAATTCCCTCAGGGTTACTTGTGTTGGGCACCTGTAAATCCTTAGAATGTTCAATGACAGGTGTTTGGTCCCTTAAGGATAGGATCGTGGTTATTATTCCTTTCTTCCAATATGGTTTCGTCCGACATCCAAGATTCCTGGAATTTGTTAAGTTCAGAATCACAATCCTCCGGGAAATCTAACTGAGGTGCAAGGTCCTCAGAGGTGTAAAGTATAGGTTCGGCATACCTAGGATGGGGTGCAGATTCCACCTCAAAATCTAGAATGGGAGTTGGGTTGACTGTTTGACTACAACCCATTTCATCAAATGTATCAAAAATACTATCATTTGGGTCGAGGTTATCTAATGGGACCATGTTCCCCTTCTTTTGACTCCAATTAAGATTTGGTGGATTATCACCAAGGTTGCCTTCTAAGGGGCCTATCTCATGGGGAATGTCTAAGTGATAGCTACTCCTCAAAACAAGATCCCTGCTGTCATTGTTTTCCTCAAAATTGTCTTGGTAATTGGGTGTATAGAGGTAGGGATCAGAATTGACTATAAGAGGGTTGCTAAGCTGGCTAATCTCTTCCATTAATCTTTGACTATTCCTCAAAATCTCTCCCATAGAATCCATCATTTGTTTCTATTATTTTTGCATTTCTATCATAAGAAAGGAGAGGCTAATATCAGATTGGGGAGGATAGTCACGCTCAGGGATATAATACCTAGGAGTTTCTATCCAACTGGGAGTGTGAGAATCATCACGGGCATGTGGGTTGGGCATAGTCAAGGATGGGATAGGGATGGTGTATCCCTCTACTAGGTTCTACTCATGATCACAGGATTTGGGAATAATCAGACCAATGCTCCTATAGTAGCAGTAGAAAGGATCCCATTGTTCATCAGATGATGGATAACTGCAGGTCTTGGGATTGGGATTGGGAGCTCGAGGGTGAAAGTAAGAAGTGGAATACCTATTGTAATCTGTTAGGACCCAATCCCAGACCCCTACAGGACCCAAGACCGACCCGCCTTAACTAAGCCCAAGACCTAGTCGTCCAACGAGAAATAACCAAAAATAGGAAGTAACTCACATCCACACATGCAATGTAACTAAGCAGAAAGAAATCAAGAGACAGTAAAAGGAATAGAGCGAATAGTCTATCAATATTACAGGCCATCACAACTACAACAGAGAAAAGCACAGCGGAAAAGTAACTGAAACAGTATTTCATAGAACAAAATGCTCACTACAACAACAGAAGCTAGGAAAATAGTAAGAAAACATAGCTAAGGTTGGGCTCAACTGGGCCCGGCTCCCTCTACAGCCGGTGGTGCTGGCTGCTCAACTTCCTGACCTGAACAAGGTTATAACATTTTCGGAGTTAGCGAATGCTGAGTTGAGTGGTAATTTAGCCATTTACATGTAATTAAGACATGCAATTAATTAATGCAATTAAGTAACTATCCATTTTCATTTAGCTCAACCAAGTAGTTCTAATTTGTTGCTATCTTATTCATCTAATCATTTCTTGATTTGGCCTATTCCTCAAGGGAACGATTTTGATTGCAGTCTTTTCCATGATGTAGGAGTTACATGTGGTGCTCTCCTGGCCGGGAGAGTCCCTCGTGGTAGTCCTACACCTAGTCAACCACCCCGAGGTCACGGTCAATATATAGCGGTGATTACGGCACGCGTGATAAGCGCGTGGGTAGCTATCCCACACTGGCACGTGGTTAGTCATTTCTGTTAGCTGGTACGCCTAAAGGTACGGCATGGAACAGTACAGGGCCCTACCCTCTCAGAACAAGGGTCTCACCCCTCAGCACAAAATAGGGGTCTCGCCCCTCCATAGTCCGCGTACCATCGTCCAACTATCCTGGCTTGCCCAGTGGGCCTAACAAGAGTCGGTGTAGAGCGACTAGTCCTAACCCCAGGCCCCCTGGGGCAGCTAGCTCCCTCCCTACACTATGTAGCTCACCTTGGTACCATGTACACCAGGGCCAAACAGAGTTGGTGTAGAGTGACTAGGCCTAACCCCGGGGCTCAACCCAACGAGTAGCTAATACCCCTCTACAATAAAGGGACAGTTGCTCTCCTTGGTACTACGTACAAAAGGGTCAGCTCACTTCCCATCTACAGGAGTTCTCCTCCTAATTCCCCGTAGGGTTCATGCTGGAATTCCTTTCGTTTCTCTCTATTTACATTTCTGGTTCCATTCTTAAAAACAGGCAGCTTGTGATCGTCTAACTGACAATGCATCACATTAAAATAACCAATACATTTGCTAGCATTTAAAGTGTCATAGGCATCTCAAGTAAATAGTGTAGCTCATCCATACTCATTTGTTCTTGCCCTAGGGTTCATTGTCATCTTAGGGTTTTACATGTATCTCAAGTATACATTGTAGCTCAAATCATACTCATTTGTTCCTGCCCTAGGGTTCATTCTCATCCTAGGGCTCATTCAAGTTATTCTAAACACACAGTTCATTTGTTTAAATCATAATATTAATGTAAACCACTCTACTGGAAAACACGGAAGGAATGGGGGCTCAGATCACAAATCCTGTTGCCTCCGTGGGTCCTACATACTTGACTGGCTGGAGACCTATACAATTGACCACCACATCAAACGAGTCCAAAATCATATACAAGTGACACTATCTCATAGAGAAACTCAAGCGAAAAATAATGGTAGTTCGTTTGTGGAAATCTTATTTTGTTTAGGCCATAAACATGCCAAAAACATGCACACTATCCAAAATCTGATGTCTGGGACTAGCCCCAGACATCTTAAAAGACGTCGTACTCACCTTGGGTTTCCTACGGCTTCCTTGGATGTCTGGATCCTTCCGCAATAATCTGAGGAGAGTTACAGATGTCAGACTCTCCTTCCGATTATCTGGAGGTACGGTCAGACGTCAGGCAACGTGTCTAGACGTCCAAAAACACCTCGAAGGGTGCACCCCGCGCCTTTCCATTTCTCTGCCCCCTGCATAAGTTCGTGCATACCTAAAAACGGTTGGACAGATCTCCTACGATACAGCCTGCATGGTCGAAAATCGTGTAGAAGCACATACCTTGGCACTACGCATGCTTTCAGACATCCGGCTTCAGCTCCGAACGTCCCCCTGCTACTCCAGATGTCTGAGATGTGTTCCAGATGTCTGATACTGGAAAATGTCCAGAACACAGAACTCTCACGAGCCTTCTCCTCTATGCGGCCCCTCCGCATCGTCTGCAGCTGCTAAGCCAACAGCGTCAGGAGGTCACGAAGCCCACCTTCGCGAGCTGCTCCTCCTCGTGTGCATCCTCGACTCCTCCCATACGAGCTCCTCCAAGCTCCTACAGCTCCCTTGTGAGGTCCTCCCCTCGAGCTCCTCCCATGCTCTTACTCCCCTCTCCTCCTCCTTCGCATCCCATCTCTCTCTCTTCTTCCTCTCCACTCGCTGCGCTAGGAGGAAGGGAGGAAGGTGGCGGCCTACAGGAGGGAAAGATGGAGGTGGTGGCTGGTGAAGATGGGGAGAGTGGTGTGGGTGTGGGGTTTAAATAGGAAAGTGTTAGGGTTTGGGGTGAGGAGAGATAGACGTGTGTGTGTGCATGCGTGAATGGAAAAAGAATACAAGGTACGGTTCTTTTACTTTTAGACGTTCGACCCTCTAGCCAAACATTTGGACAGACATCTGATGGCTAATCTAGACGTCTTAAACAACCCAAAAGGGAAACGGGTCATTTCAACATAACAAACTTAAAGAAAGTTTCATCCCCGACATTTGAGCCAAGTAGGGTGCAGAAAAGTAGTGTAAAAGCGCATAACAAACTTAAAGAGGATCAAAGTAGATCTAAAAATATGTACCCTCAAAAAGCTCTAGGTATTATTCTCGCATTGTCGCCTCAGTCTCTCAAGTGGCCTCTAATGGGAGCCGTTTTCGTGCATTTGAAAGTCGTCGGAAATCGTAGTATAGTCGCGCAAAAAAGTTCGTCACAAATTAAACTTGTAAAAATTACGAGACTTGAGTCCCGGTCGTTCGTCTTTGGGAGCGTTTGCTTTTACTTTTGAAATTGATCTTTTTGCTACTCTACTTTGTTTAAAAATGCACACCGGTTTCCAATCTCCTAACTAAAACTTCACCACTTCTGTTATTAACTCGGATTATGTGTGCGTGCGTCAAATAAATTACGAAGGTGAATGTGTGAGTTTCTGTGTGCATGATTCTAGTGAGGTGGTGACTATTTATGGAGAAAGCATCTATCATTAGATTTTCAATATCCTCAGAAAATGACATGCTTGTTGCGAATAGATAAACAATTGAAAAATAGGCAACTTGAATCATGCAAAAAGAATGCCAATTATTAAGCTCATGGTGATTTCAAACATATAGAGATATATATATATATAAATGCATTTTCATTCATTCCATTAGAGAGTTGTTTGCACCAGAAATTTAGAGGAAAGCTTGTACATAAATGCTTGAAACGAAAATCTAGCTACCAGAAAATGACTGCATACAAGAATCACTGGGGGGATTTTGCATGCATCATTGGGGGAGAAGTCAAGACTACGCTACTAACCATTAATAAAAGCAGTAAAAATTATGGAGAGCATAAACTAAATCTAGCAGAAAAGAGGGCATTCAGGGGTAGTCCCCAATGGCCTTGGAGTGGTCGGGAGGAGAATGAGGGGCGGCCAATGTAGCTTAGGCTGACCCTTGGTGGGAGGAAGGATTGATCCAGCATCCTGGCTTGATGTCCTCCATGATGGTGGTGAGCTCGTGGAGGTGGAGTAGTTGACCTAAGTGAAGGTGGGCATGCATGGAGCTAATGAGGTGAGTGGTGCCAATGGAAGCCAAGGAAGTGAATGGGGTCACTTGGCCGCCCATGGGGTCTTTTTATAGAAACAATGGCTTCTCTCTAGAGAGGTGTGCAACTCTCTAGAGAGAGTCCAAGAGTGGCTAGCCAAGAGGTTATGAGATCCAAAACTTATGGATCTCATTTTGAATGCCTCTTGGTTGCTAATTTTGGCAACCAAGAGGTGGCGCCACTTCGATGAGAGTTCCAGAGAACTCTACAGAAGTGTGTGTGCATTAATGGGGGTGTGTGTGTGTGTGTGGTCGTGCTCTATGTGGCTAGGTGGCTTAGGTTAGGTCCTAAGGGGTTTGGGTAGGTGTAGGTCTTGAATTAGGGTTACAAGTCCTAATTGCTAAAGGGAAAATGCAATTAAACTTAACCTAAGTTTAATTCAATGAGTGTGATCCTAATTGAGAGTGAAATAACTCAATTAGGTTGGGTTTAGGTCAATTGGACCCTCACCAAGTCCAATTGAACTTGTGTGGGTTGAGATCTAAGCTCAATTGGACTCAATGAGTCCAATTGACTTAGGTGAAGGTAATTGACTTTGATCTAAGTCAATTGGTTTTGGTGAGGACCTAATTAGGTCCTTAGGTAGGTCTAGAAGTTATGTACTAGGGTTAGGACACCTTAATTTAGGTTCCTATGGGGTTGGGATTAGGTCTAGGGAGCTAGAGATCCATGATCAAGACTTGAATCTCAAAACAAGGACTGGAGACCAGTACCAGACGTCCAATAATGTGATCAGACGACTTATACTCAAAAATCAGAAGTCCAGACTTCAGTTCTGGATGTCCAATCTGAGTCAGGGGGAAATCAAGGTTCTGTTTTGGGCATTTTGTAGAAATTGGACGTCTGACAAAGTGTCTGGATGTCCAATAACACTACAAAAGTGGGTTTGAGGTGTGCGGGAGATGGCTAAGGGTCCTGGACGTCCTATAACTTATCTAGACATCCAGATAAGGGCTGGAACTAGGGTTTTAGGGCTTCCTAGGGTGTTGTGACCTAATCTAAGGGTGGCTAAGGCTTAGGAAAGTCTCTAGGCTATCCTAGGGTTAGGATGGACCTAAGCTCTTCACATTTTACTGCTTTATTTGTACTTAATAGAATAGCAAACTTTTAATCCCCTTACATTATTGTTCCTATATCTAAACTAAGCCTTCTGCTCCAGCTCTGCTACAACTCCCATTATTACTGATCCAGCTTCAGATCCAGCTCCAAATCAGCTTATTGCCTGCAATCAACATAATGCACTTAATCAGCACATTATAACATTATTTTATGCAAATCTAAAGTAAAGCAGTAAAGATGCAGCTAATGCTTATGCATGCATGAATTACCCTAACTTATGCTGAGTTCTAGCTTAATCTAGGTCAATTAAGACCTATGATTGCTGTGCAATCAGCCTCCTCGTATCACTGGCTTATCCATAGGACTTTCACCAGTGATACCTACTTTCGTCTCAAACTCCGAATGGCTCTATCTAATATCTATACTGACCTCTCAAGATAGGTCTGGTCATCTCCCACCCTGACACTCTCGTGGCTCATAACATGGCTGGGATCGGTGACGTATCTCCTGAGGTTGGACACGTGGAACATGTCGTGCACTCTAGAGGGCTGGGGAGGAAGGGAAAGCTGATAAGCAACATGTCCAACCCTCTCCAAATCCTTAAAGGGTCCCACAAACCTTGGCGCAAACTTCCCCTTCACCCCAAAACGTTGCAAGCCCTTCATGGGTGAAACATGGAGGAAAACGTGATCCCCAACCTCGAACTACACCTCTCTGTGTTTCCTATCGGCATAGATTTTCTTCCTGCTCCTGACAATGCGGATTCGCCTATGAATCTGCTCTACCACCTCCTGACTCTACCGGATCAGCCTGCGGCCAACCTCCCACTTGGTCCCCACCTCGACTCAACTCAAGGTTGCGGTACACCTCCGTCTGTACAAAACCTCATAAGGTGCCATGCTGATGCTCGAATGATAGCTGTTATTGTATACAAAATCTACCAAGGGAAAATGCTCCTCCCAGGAGCCTCTCCAGTCTAATACACAACTGCGTAGAAGGTCCTCGAGTGTCTGTATGGTGCGCTCTGACTGCACATCGATCTGAGGGTGGTAGGCAGTACTAAACCTCAGACGGGTCCCTAATGCCTGCTGAAACTCTGCCAAGAACTGGGAAGTGAAACGAGTATCCCTGTTGGATACGATCTCGCAAGGGACTCCGTGTAGACACACCACATCTCTGACATATCTCTCTCCTAGCTATGCTGGCCAAAAAGTGACTCGGATCGATAGGAACCATGCCGTCTTCATCAACTAATCTACTATCACCCAAACTGCATTATATCCCCACTGGATAACTAGTAGATGATCGGGCTTGGATAGGTTGTGTTAATATAGCGAATTAATCATTGAAATGAGTATAGTGCTTAACCTAAATCGAGCCTAACCATCTTTTTACAAAATTTTTAGCATAGCCTACTTGATTTTATCTTGATCACTTTTAGGCCCAGGGTCAAACTCAAGGAGGCGGGATTAGAGGTGAATAAGTTTCTACGCCTTTCCTACAACAAATCTATTCCGTTCGTTTATTATATTTTTGGTGTTTTTCTATTTAAGATTTTTTTCTGATTATTTTGTCCTTGAGGTACACCCTCAAAATCAGGTCTTTGGCTTAGAGCCAAAAAATGTTCTTGGCTTTGTGCCAAATTAGGGTTCCAAAAATGGGTCTTGCTATTCGCAAGACCAAGTACCTGCAAGATAAGTATTATCTTTTCTCTTTTACTATTTTTTTTATCTTTTTAATAGCAGGAAAGAGAAATAGAAATAAGATAAATATAGTCTATATATATAGATATATATATATTATATATAGGGGTGGGGGTGGAGGTGGAAATGGTGTGTAGCACGGTGTCGAGTTGATCAACGTCTAGAAAGATGTAACCAACAGGACGAAGTGCCGCATGGAGTATAGGATGGATGGGTGGAAGGTGTGTGCGGAGACGTTTTCTGTACGCGGGTATCGGGGAATATCAGCAACTGGTGCAGCTATTCCCTCAATATAACGCGTGGTGCAGGGATATGAATGTAAATATCTATATATATATGTATATATGTAAATATATATGTATATATATGCATAGATAGGGTTGTAATTATATAGATGTATAGGTAGTTGTATATATATGTTTATAGACATGTAAATATATATACATAGGTATATATATGTATTTATAACTAGATATATATGTGTGTATATGTAACTATATAGATATAGATATACATATATATAGTAATATATGTATATAATTATATTATAGATATGTATATGTATATATGTATATATGTATATAGATATATTAGTATAAGTATCTATGTGTATATATATATATATATGTATGTATTTATATCTATAGATATATATTTATATATGTATGTATATATGTATAAATATATATATATAAATAGATATATATATATATATATTTATGTATGTATGTATTGAAGGTTCGTCTACTACGAGGAGGGGTGACGTAAAAATATGCGGAAATAAAAATATAAAGCAATCTCACAAAAATCAATCGCACAATGTACACAGGTATTTTTAGGTGGAAACCCAAACCGGGTGAAAACCACCACCTAACCCTCTCGAGTTAGGATTTTCCGATCAACCAAGTTGATCAAAATCAACTAAACGAATCACTTTGAACGAGGGTGATTCAACCTCAGTACAACCACGCTACAAGTACGAGGGTAGCGTTCCTCAACCCCTTCTCTCCACGAGAAGGATTTTGTCCCACGAAGGAGACGGGAATTCGCAAAGCGAATACCCAACCAAAATACAAAGATAAAATAAAACAACAGTCCTATAGAGCCAACAAAATTAAACCTAGCTTCTATAGGAAATAGGAAACTCCCCTTTGCAAGGAGTGCGTCGACGATGACGTGGTGCGTGTGCCACGCGATGGCGCTACGTCGCTCTCGTTATCAACGCCGGGAGAGCGGGTGCGCAACGGGAATGATGCTCTCAAGATGATGGAGCTTGAGCTTAGAGAGCAAGTGCTTCTTGGACACAAGAGAGTGGAAATACTTGATCTTAGTGTATCTTGGTCTCTCTAGGTGTATATCTTGTTTTGTGTTTATGTTGCAAAGGCTCCCCTCTATTTATAGAGGCCTTAGGAAGGCTTTGGAAGGCTTGGAAAAGCTTCTATAGCCGTTGGGTGCAAAGCCCAAGAGAATCAGGCCGAAATCAGGACAATGATTACACTTCACAGGGTTATCAGACGTCTAACTCTGGAATCAGATGTCTGGAAGGCCACTTTAAGACGTCTGATTCCAAGGTCAGACGTCTGATTCTATGCGGGTTTCTCCCTGACTTGAATCAGATCTAAACAGGGTTTTTGTACAAGTCCATCAGACGACATAGAGGACGTCTGGCACTAAGTCTGGACGTCTGGAAACCTACTTTTACCGTGGGAATTGATTTCCAAACGTTGCAACGGCTAGAAAATCTCTGAGAAGAGATTTTGGGACAGCCGAGGCAAAACGGTCATTTATCAGACGTCTGGGAAGACCTATGGACGTCTGATAAGGCTCTAACGGTCATATACTGCCGTGCTTGCTAAGTTAGCCAACGGTCCACTATCTGGACGTCTGGCAAATCCATCAGACGTCTCCTAAGACGTCTGGTCTAAGGTCTGGACGTCTGATTTCATCAGACAGAAAACTAAGTCCAGCCTAACAGTTATCAGACGTCTCAAACAACAGTCAGACGTCTTAAAATACTTTATCAGACGTCTGATTTTGGGATTAGACGTCTGGAAATGCAGTTTTAACCCTATATTGGTTTTCTAAGTGTTCTACAGAAAACCTACGTATCCTAGGGTTGTGCAGGTGTTCCTAGGACTACTGTTAGGGTTCTTTGAGGCTCTTTAACATAATGTCTAAGGAAAATAAAGAGCAAGAAAATAAATACAAGAGATACATGAAAGGATAAAAAAGAATCTATCCTATTCTTCTTGTCTTCCATCTCCAATCTTTCGCTCCATGCGAACCTCCTCTATTTTCCGTCAAGCTCCTCCAATCCGTCCTGGATGCGAGCTCGAGTTCCGTCTAAACACGTCTTCATTTGCAATTGACCTGAAATCTACGACTCAAATTGCAAATGTTAAATAACACGTGTTTTGTTATCATCAAAACAAATGATCGTGGTGCTCTAGCACCAACAATCTCCCCCTTTTTGATGATGACAAAACCGTAAATAATAATGCATAAAAATCCTCCCCCTTTTTGACATTATCAAAAAGGTTTGATTGATTTTATATTTCCTATTACTCCCCCTTAAAACATGCTCTTCTATTTATTTTTAACAAAGGTAATGTCCTCCCCCTTTTTATAACAACAAGATAGCTATTATTTTTCTCCCCCTTTCTAAAGGAAATTTAGCTACCTTATTTCTCCCCCTTAAAAATTGACAATTAGCTCATAAGATTTTTAACTCCCCCTATCTAAATGCTACTGATAAAAAGATAGGGTAAAGAATTTTACCTCACCTACCATGGCCAATAAAATGGCCCGAATGGTGGTGGTGGATGCCACATCGGATGGGGCTCCCATCCGTAGCTTGGAGGCCCGGGCATCGGCGCCGGTCTCCAATCTGGTGGTCGACATGCGGCGGGTCCGTCGTTTGTTCGCCGTCTCGTCGGTCTTCTTCTTCTCCTCCTTGGTCTACTCATTGGTTCTCCCAACTTAAGTTGACCAGCCTTGAGCTTGTAGGTCTAGTCCTTTATGTTGTAGTCATCCCTGAATCCTACAAAACAAGATTCTAATTTTTTTTCGGTATCCAAGTGGGCTTGGATCCGGATTTGTTAGAGGGTCTCCTTGACGGAGATCCTTTCTCAACCTTAGGGCTATAAGACTTGTCTACTTTGTTGATTAATTTGTTAGAATTTTCCCTAAGACATGCAATTTCTTTTTCTATAATGTTCATTTTAGTCTTTAAATCTGAAATTTCTAATTTTAGACTATTATTTTCCTCAATCAATTTAATATTTTCATTGATGAGGTCTTGATTTTCTAATAACAGGTTATTATCCTTAGGACTAGTCTCTATATCTTTGAGTTATTTTTCTAACCTATCATTTTCATTTCTAAGAAAACTAAGGTTCTTTTTAATGCTTTTATTTTCTACCCTAAGTGATTTACTAATCTCAAAAAGTTCATTAAAAGCTTCTTGAAGATCATAACTTACCTCATTGTCGCTGTCGCTTCCGCTTTCGCTGTCGCTATTGCTTCCTCTGGCCATGAAACCAAAGCAAGCGGTTTCTTCTTCTTCTTCTTCCTCCGAGCTGGAATCGTCCCAAGTGGCTTGGAACGCCTTCTTCTTAGATTTTTCCTTTTCCTTTTTCTTCTCCTTTTTGAGAAGAGGGCACTCTGGTCGTAGGTGCCCTTTCTCGTTGCAATGGTAGCAACGTCTCGGGCTTTCCTTCTCCTTTTTCTCTTTATTTAATTCCCTACAAAACTTGGAAAAATTTTTAAGTAAAATTCTAAAGTCTTCGTCGTCGGAACTTACCTCGCTATCCGACGCGGCTCTGAAGGCGAGAGTCTTCTTTAGTTTAGGCTCCGGTGTATCCTTCTTCTTCTGCTTCAACTTAGTCTCGTAGGCCATCAGATTACCTAGGAGATCTTCCATGTTGAGCTCCTCCATTTCGTTCACTTCCTCGATGGCGGTGACTTTCTGTTCCCACTCCGGTCCAAGGGAACGAAGAAGCTTCCCTTGAAGCTCCCCCTTGATGAAAGTCTTTCCTAAAGCTTTCAAGTTATTTACAATGAGAGTGAACCTAGTGTTCATCTCACTTAAAGACTCGTTAGATTTCATTGAAAAAGATTCAAATTCTTGAGAAAGTAAATTAATTTTTGAGGTTTTTACCTTAGAGGTAGCTTCATGAGTTACCTCGAGTGTGTGCCAAATCTCGTATGCGGTGGCGCACTGCGAGATTCTGTTGAATTCTTCCGAGCTGAGCGCGTAGTAAAGGGCGTTCATGGTCTTTGCGTTTAAAGAGAGCTCACGGATTTGTTGCTGCGAGTAGCCTCCCACAGGTTTTTCTGGGATCTCAAATGGCGTCTCGCATCTGGCCCAGACTGTGAAGTCGGTGGCTTGAAGCCATGTCTTCATTCGCAGCTTCCAGTAGCTGTAGTTGTTCCCGTCAAAGTAGGGCGGACGAGTTGTGGACTGTCCCTCCGAAATCCTACTTGTGGAACAGCTTCCCTCCATGATCTAGATCCTCGCCGGTTTGTAACGCCGATTTCGCGAGACCTGCTCTGATACCAATTGAAGGTTCGTCTACTACGAGGAGGGGTGACGTAAAAATATGCGGAAATAAAAATATAAAGCAATCTCACAAAAATCAATCGCACAATGTACACAGGTATTTTTAGGTGGAAACCCAAACCGGGTGAAAACCACCACCTAACCCTCTCGAGTTAGGATTTTCCGATCAACCAAGTTGATCAAAATCCACTAAACGAATCACTTTGAACGAGGGTGATTCAACCTCAGTACAACCACGCTACAAGTACGAGGGTAGCGTTCCTCAACCCCTTCTCTCCACGAGAAGGATTTTGTCCCACGAAGGAGACGGGAATTTGCAAAGCGAATACCCAACCAAAATACAAAGATAAAATAAAACAACAGTCCTATAGAGCCAACAAAATTAAACCTAGCTTCTATAGGAAATAGGAAACTCCCCTTTGCAAGGAGTGCGTCGACGATGACGTGGTGCGTGTGCCACGCGATGGCGCTACGTCGCTCTCGTTATCAACGCCGGGAGAGCGGGTGCGCAACGGGAATGATGCTCTCAAGATGATGGAGCTTAAGCTTAGAGAGCAAGTGCTTCTTGGACACAAGAGAGTGGAAATACTTGATCTTAGTGTATCTTGGTCTCTCTAGGTGTATATCTTATTTTGTGTTTATGTTGCAAAGGCTCCCCTCTATTTATAGAGGCCTTAGGAAGGCTTTGGAAGGCTTGGAAAAGCTTCTATAGCCGTTGGGTGCAAAGCCCAAGAGAATCAGGCCGAAATCAGGACAATGATTACACTTCACAGGGTTATCAGACGTCTAACTCTGGAATCAGACGTCTGGAAGGCCACTTGAAGACGTCTGATTCCAAGGTCAGACGTCTGATTCTATGCGGGTTTCTCCCTGACTTGAATCAGATCTAAACAGGGTTTTTGTACAAGTCCATCAGACGACATAGGGGACGTCTGGCACTAAGTCTGGACGTCTGGAAACCTACTTTTACCATGGGAATTGATTTCCAAACGTTGCAACGGCTAGAAAATCTCTGAGAAGAGATTTTGGGACAGCCGAGGCAAAACGGTCATTTATCAGACGTCTGGGAAGACCTATGGACGTCTGATAAGGCTCTAACGGTCATATACTGCCGTGCTTGCTAAGTTAGCCAACGGTCCACTATCTGGACGTCTGGCAAATCCATCAGACGTCTCCTAAGACGTCTGGTCTAAGGTCTGGACGTCTGATTTCATCAGACAGAAAACTAAGTCCAGCCTAACAGTTATCAGACGTCTCAAACAACAGTCAGACGTCTTAAAATACTTTATCAGACGTCTGATTTTGGGATTAGACGTCTGGAAATGCAGTTTTAACCCTATATTGGTTTTCTAAGTGTTCTACAGAAAACCTACGTATCCTAGGGTTGTGCAGGTGTTCCTAGGACTACTGTTAGGGTTCTTTGAGGCTCTTTAACATAATGTCTAAGGAAAATAAAGAGCAAGAAAATAAATACAAGAGATACATGAAAGGATAAAAAAGAATCTATCCTATTCTTCTTGTCTTCCATCTCCAATCTTTCGCTCCATGCGAACCTCCTCTATTTTCCGTCAAGCTCCTCCAATCCGTCCTGGATGCGAGCTCGAGTTCCGTCTAAACACGTCTTCATTTGCAATTGACCTGAAATCTACGACTCAAATTGCAAATGTTAAATAACACGTGTTTTGTTATCATCAAAACAAATGATCGTGGTGCTCTAGCACCAACATGTATATATACTTATATATAGTTGTATAGGTACTAATATGTGTATATATATATATGTATATAAATATAAATATATAAATATATATATGTATATATATATAAGTATATATATAGGTGTGTACAAGTGAGTGTGTGTGTGTGTGTATGAGTGAGAGAGTGGCTGCTGGAGAGTGTGCGGGAGAGAGAGCTGTAGAGTTAAGTCGTTCGGAGCACGCAGCCAACGTCTGATGGTGCGAATGAGCGCAAGCACAGGCGTGCGTAGGCGCAGGTGTGCTGAAGGGGCCACGCGCAGGTGACTGGTCGATTATTCGCTTTAAAGTCTTTGCAATTTTATGTGGTGGAAAAATTGACTAATCAATATTTAAAAAGAAATAACCACTCGCAGAGGAGCGGGTCGTAACCACAGGGAGGCAATGACATATTTAAATTCTCACCAGTTACAAACGTTTGTTCGTAGTTAGTTTGGACAAGAATCAAGCCAGATTTGCCTTCAGATTAAGGTTGAAACAAGAAATAATGCTGAAATAGCAATTATGAGTAACTAGAGGATATTTGTCGCAAATGCAGAATCAATAAAATATTAATAAAAATTGACAATGGCAGAAAATGTAATTTTTAATGGCCCGGTTATTGAAGCAAAATAGGGGATTTTTTCCCCTTTGGCGTACGCGACGAGGAGTGGACAGCCAGATGCGGGAAGCTCGGAGGAAGTCCCTTGGACCGAGGGCTTCGAAACGATGGTGGCGGAGTGTCACGCGGCCGCCGGACGACCTCCGGAGGAGGTGGCTGCAGCCGGTGCTGCAACTACTGTTGGCGTGCGTTGCAGGCGGGTGCGGGAGCGTGCGCGGCCTGTGGCGGTTCTGCCGACTCTGCTGCTGCGAGCTGGCTAAAGGCTTGGCCGTGCACTGCAGCCGGTGCGTGCTTTGTTGGCGGTGAGAGCGAGTGGTGCAGGTGTGGGAGGAGGGCGTGCGCGGTGAGGCCCGCGCGAGACTGCTGGTGGGAGGGCGCAGGCGGGTGGTTCTGTAGGTGCGGCTGCAGCTGGCGTGGGCGCGCACTGCAGCCGGTGCGGGGAAGGTGCTGCGGGCATGGGAGTGAGCGGGTGAGGTTCTGTAGGTGCGGCTGGAGGTGAGCGAGAAGACTGTTGCGGCGTGGGTGGCGTGGGTGCGTAGGTTGGAGGGCATGGAGATGGCACTGGAGGTGAAGTGGGCGGAGGTGGTTGTGCGGGTGTGGCTGCAGGCGGAAGGTGAGCGGGAGAGGGCTGGAGGCTGTGCAGGCCTTGCATGCAGCTGGAGTGGTGCGGGTGGCTCTTAAGTGACTGAGGAGGTGATTGCACAGAGGTTGCAGTGGTGGTTGTTGGTGACGACGGCGAGGGAGATGCACGCTAAGGTGCTCACGGTAATGAGGACGAGCTCCGGATGGCGGTGTGGCCTGTCACACCACACGCCCACGGTGGTGGAGACTCGCCACCACGGTTGAGGCTGGCGGTGTGTAATGGAAGAGAGGAGATCTCTCTTCACAGTGGTGGGTCGGTGGTGGAGGCCCCCCTCACTCAGCATCCTCTCTCCTCCTTTTGTAGTGGCCTGCACAAATTGGAAATCAGCTGCCCGACCAGATCCAACACATCCTCTCCTCCTTGAATGGGATCTTCACTGCGGCAGCTGGTGGCGTTGGAGCGGCAATAAGCTGTTCCTGCAAGAAGAAGAATAAAGAAAATAATGTTAAAATATTATGGTCATTTATATACAGACCCTCAACTTTTATGTTAATGAAAATAATGTACCTAATTGGTTAACTAATTAGATGAATGTCATTCTAAGCTAATTTTAAATGCACTTAAAATATGAATACAATGCATGGATTATGTAATTAAATTAAAAATATGAATTAATCTATTTACATCCTAATTTATGCTAAATAAATGTTAGAATTAACCTAATGTCTAGGCACTTGAATACTTAAATAGCCCACAACTTTGGGCTAATCAAATACCCCCATGCCTAGTTTTTGCTAGTCCCTAGCAAAATTAAGCGAAACCTAGCACTCCAAGTAGACTAGTCAACCCACTTAGTCTTCCTTCAGAAGTATATTAAGTTCAGACTCTAGACCCAAGGTTCCTAAGTAGTTGCTAAGTTATAGACTAGGTCGGCTAAAGACGAGTTGCAGGCACAAGTTTCCCTGATTTCTGACTCTACCCTAAAGTTTATTGCTCCCTGAGATTAAAGCATCCGTGCCTGTGCATTGATCTGAGTTATTTGAGTTAAAGAAATTTATATATATATATATATATATATATATATATATATATATATATATATATTTTTTTTTTTTTTTTTTTTTTTTTTTTATTCTTCTAAGTCTAACATCAGATTAGCTATCAACACGATCTGTGTTGGATTCATTGTCCCCATTACCATACCTCGAAGGGTGCCTGGCTTTTGATGCTTCGAGATAACACCGCCCATAATGACCCCAACAACTCCGGGCAATTGACACTTCGAGATAGTATCGCCCATGGATTTCTTAAGCGAATTCAAGCCTATGGCAATCGGCACTTCGAGATAGGGCCGCCCATGGTACCTGAACCGCACAATGTGCTTACATGCCCCCAGTAGGATGGATATCCTAAGAGACAAGAACCGAGGAGGTAATATGTTATCATCGCATCCTCAAGGTGAGTTAATAATCCCCTCTCCTGCGGCGGGAACTCTTCCAATCAAAATGTGTTTTCAAGCCTCTCCTAAGTCAAAATTAAGAGAACCAAATCTCTTTTCAGAAAGACAGAAATTAAGTTAATTACCAGACCAAGTGTGTGAAATTTGGATGCTTGGGTTACAAGGACCTGTAAACCAAAAGGTAGAATAAGACTCCAGGTACTACCCCACCTTTTAACTCAAACCCTAGCTTCCCTTCCTCAACCTCTTGAGGAATGGTCCGCAACTTAACTCCTACTTAAGTTTTTAAGTCCACCGAGGACCCTAAAGGTCTAAAGCTAGTAGCTCATTTAGCTTCTAAAGTTTGACCCTTAGTCTACCCTAGAGTTCTGATTTGCTTAAGACTGCAGAACTTAGCCAGTTAAGCTCAAAACTTTTCTTTTTTTCATTTTCTCTTCTTTTTTTTTTCTTATATGCATGCTATAAACAAAATGCCTCAAGTCCTCTCCCCCATGCCTGGTTCAAACAATGTCCTCATTGAAACAAAAATAGCTAAAGGAAGATATTACCTGAGGCGGAGAATGGTTGGAGCTAAGGCTCCTCAAGAGTGACTTCGTCAACCAGATGGCCATCTAAAGTTATGTACGGTTTTAACCATTGACCGTTGACGATAAAGGGAGTTGCTGAAGAGGAAGGATTTTTGATCTCCACAGCTCCATGCGGAAATACTTTGGTGATTATGTAAGGCCCATCCCAACGAGATTTTAACTTCCCAGGAAAAAGCTTAAGTCTGGAATTGAAAAGGCAGACTTGTTGGTTGGGCTCAAAGGTCTTTCGAAGAATAAACTTATCATGCAAGACCTTAGTTCTTTCTTTATAAGCTTGAGAGGTGTCATAAGCATCATTCCTTAGCTCCTCAAGCTCACCTAATTCTAGAAGTCGTGCCTTACCTACCTTTTCTAAATCCATGTTAACACTTCGAATAGCCCAAAGTGCTTTATGTTCCAACTCAATAGGTAAATGACACGCTTTTCCATACACCATCCGAAAGGGAGAAGTACCCAAAGGGGTCTTATAGGACATTCGATAAGCCCACAAAGCATCATCGAGGTTTTGGGACCAGTCTTTCCTATCAGGTCTAACGGTCTTTTCCAAAATATTTTTTATCTCCCTATTTGATACTTCAACCTGGCCACTTGTCTGAGGGTGGTAAGGGGTAGCAACCTTGTGAGTCACTCCCAAACTCTTGATTAACCGATTGAAGTGGTGGTTTCAGAAATGAGGTCCCCCATCAGTTATAATTGTCTTGGGGCAGCCGAAACTGGATATGATATTGGCCTTCACAAATTTCAAAATCACAGAGTGGTCATTTGTGCACGTAGGAATGGCCTCTATCCATTTAGAGACATAATCAACTGCCACCAAGATATATTCAAAACCATGGGACAATGGGAAGGGGCCCATAAAGTCAATTCCCCACACATCAAAAATTTCAACAGATTGAATAGGATGTTGAGGCATTTCATTCTTCTTCCCAATCGTTCCAGTCCGTTGACATCTAATACAGGCCTTAACAAAATTATGAGAATCCTTAAATAAGGAAGGCCACCAAAAATCGGACTGGAGAACCTTAAAAGCAGTTTTCTTAGCACCAAAGTGTCCTCCACAATGAAGTTCATGGCAGAAACTCAGCACACTTTGTTGTTCCTCTTCAGGCACACGTCTCAATACTTGGTCTTGTCCAATTCTAAATAATTTTGGCTCTTCCCAATGAAACATCTTGCTTGAGAAATGAATCTCTTTCTTTTTTGCTCATCCCAAGAGCTAGGAGTTTGTCCAGTGACCAAGTAATTTACAGTGTCTACATACCAAGGTAAAGTTGGTGTTACCGCCATCAGAGTTTCATCGGGAAATGTCTCGCGAATGTCTCCAGAAAGAGAGTCATTAAGAGGAAGGCGAGACAGGTGGTCAGCCACAACATTTTCTACTCCTTTCTTTTCACGTATTTCCAAGTCAAATTCTTGAAGGAGTAAGATCCACCTAATCAGACGTGGCTTAGAATCTTTCTTAGCAATGAGATGTTTCACTGCTGCATGATCAGTAAAAATAACCACCTTAGACCCAAGTAGATAAGACCTAAACTTCTCCAGAGCAAAAACTACAGCAAGTAATTCTTTTTCAGTGACGGTGTAGTTTTGCTGAGGTTCGGTTAAAGTCTTGCTTGCATAATGCAGCACAAGAGGTCTTCCCTCAACCCTTTGTCCAAGGACAGCTCCAACAGCATAATCTGAAGCATCACACATAAGCTCAAATGGGAGTGTCCAATCAGGAGCTTGGAGAATAGGCACAGAGATCAAGGCCTCCTTTAGAGTCTGAAAGGCGTCGGCACACTTTGAATCAAAACTGAAGGAAGATTCCTTCGCCAACAAGTCACAAAGTGGCCTAGAAATCTTACTAAAATTTTTAATAAAGCGCCTATAAAAGCCAGCATGGCCCAGAAAGGATCTAATCTGTTTGACATTCGTAGGCAATGGAAGTTTGGAAATAGAATCAATCTTGCCTTTATCTACTTCCAAACCTTGCTCAGATACAACATACCCAAGTACAATTCCTTTCTGTACCATGAAGTGACTCTTCTCCCAGCTGAGGACTAAACCAGTCTCCTTACATCATTTCAACACATTCTCTAGCTGCAGGAGACACTGGTCGAAAGATGAGACATAAATAGAGAAGTCATCCATAAATACTTCGACACACTCGTCAATCATGTCCGAAAAAATAGACATCATACACCGCTGGAAAGTTATAGGGCATTACATAATCCAAATG